>OX422224.1:54840434-56107434 GCA_949130495.1 Sambucus nigra | reverse complement strand
TATCTCGTAACCCTACTAACGCATTTCTACCTTTAAGTCCTTCCATTTCGGTGAAATGGAAAGTTTAACTAATCGGGGCGTCTACTAGATGTAAAGTGATACGAATTTGCCTTTTAATCAAGGCCTTGCCATAAGCCTCTACTCGACTTCCTTTTCCTTGTCTCGCCCACATATTTATAATAAGAGAAACATTTCCAGTGCTTTTTCACCGCACATCTACTTTTATTAGCCCCTAATCAAACACGTGACTCTCGACTAATTTCCACCAAAACTAACATCCTAACATAAAGTAACATCTCTCCACTCCCAACGTCGTTATGGTTCATGCGTTGAGTGTCTCGCAAGCGAAATACAAACAAGGAACCCCTCCGATACACTACTACTTAACTTTGTCAGTCGTGGAGATAAGTCAACATAAAACATGTAAAATAATAATTTTTACATACCTTAGACCATCACTATAAAGTCTCAACCCATATCTACGTGAGATATAGTAGAACAACTAGTTCCACCCTGGAACCACAGATATGATAGCCTTGCAGTCATTAGCCTGCTATTGCTTATATCAATAAAAAATATTTATACTCGCATAACACATACAAAAGGAGTAATATAAACCATATATAATTTAAACTATCAACACCCTCTTTTACAGGTAATGAAGGAAAATAAAACCTTGCTACTGCGAAAAAACATATAGACATACCCTCTAAAGTATTACCGATACTGCTACAAAACTCAAATTACACACCCGAATCTAGGGTTAATAGAATACGGTGACTCAATCTTTCTATGAAAAATATACCTCCCTCATCCGAGGTGGAATTCACAGCAACATTCTTGCCAATTACCTTGGCTGCTCCAAATAGTTCCCAGATATAGTACCCTAGTCCAAACTAAACCAAAAACTACTCAAATCAATGCCCCATCTAGGCACCATATTAGTCCTTTAACTCCTACCGAGCAAGATCAAAGCGTGTGGTTTTACATCCCACAACACAATAATTTTCCATCTTTGGGCACCCTGACCACGTTAAGGTTTTCAGTATCACATACTCTATAGCCTCGATCCTGGAAATCACCCTCGTAGTTCCCTTAACTCCCTCAAGAAAAGAGAACATGCTACCGGACTCCAGTGCTTTATTTCAATGAATTCCCCGGGAAGATGTCCACCAACGGGGTTTCATGAACACGACTTCTCCATAAGTGTTAGCAACACGGACTAGTGAGCCTATCATTGTACTAAAGGGATCTTTCTTCCTTGTACCTACCTTACTTCGGTGCAAGGTTTCCTTAACCATATAACTCTTTATTCACGGTCGGCCTCTGACCGATCCTCATGTGAATACTTGAAAAGTTGAATTCTCTTCATCTCTGAAACATCAAAGGAATTCACTGCTAAAACCATCCTTAAGATTCCTCTATGAGCAAAACATCCTACTCACCCAATTATGGTGACTATCGTTCCCACCATTTTGACATTGCTCCAATGAGTGAAAAATTTTCCTCAAATTTTCACCTTTGGGCATTCCCATTCACCGCTTTAAGCCAAAGCTTCTAGGACATATACATCCAATGAATGAAGCTACACTGCCTCTGCATGACTTAACTTCAACGTGTGGTTCTTATCAAGGACCTTTTAAACTTTTTCCCAATTTAACTTTACTGGGTAATTCAAGTTTAGCACTACTCTCTACTCTAGCGGCACTTGGGTAGATATAACTACTATACTTTAGTAGTCATTGTTGAAATCCACAAAAATGCCACGAAGGGAGTGTCCTCTACTGTGGTCCTTATCCCTCATTTCAACTTACAGTTCTAACTAAGCCCCGGCTCCTGCTGCCCTCATGACGGCCTTCCCTGGTCGCCCTTCATCAATGAACACACAAACCTCAAACGAACGTGCAAAAGATTTACTAAAATCTTACATTATGGAAGGAGAACAAAATCTCAGAAGAGGAATCAACAATCATAATCCTAAGGCTCTAGGTCAAATAAAAAGTAATGCTGAAAGCATAGTACGTCCGCACAGATTCCTAAGGACACTAGAACCTGATGCTCTGATACCATCTGTAACAACCCTTTTTTTAGATTAAGAGGTGGCCAACCCGATACTCCAATATATACAGGAATTACATATGGTCCATTCTTAGCATCACAATCGTGAAAATAATAATACGAGATAACCACCAATTATTTTAGAAAACGAATGTCAAATATTTTGTAAGTTTATATAAAACCATTTAGACAATCCAATTTATAAAAGAAGGTGGATATAGAAGAAGGCATACAATAGTTTAACTTTCATAAAATAAAATAATGACCGAATAAGCTGTCGTCTAATAGACCAATATAATGATTAAACAAAGTATTACAAATAAATGTCCCAATATATAAGCAATTACAAATCTTGGGCAACACGCCCGAATGACCAGATCGATCGTAACTTGAGTATAGAAAGATGAATGTGTCTATAACCAAAAGTCCTACAACATTCACAAAAATGTTGTAGCTCCCTGACGCTGAGAAGGAAGGATCATATCGGGCGCCCTTGCGGCGAAGCACCTGAGCATAAAAGAGAACCACACAAGAAAAAGAAATATAAACGGGTCAGGGACCGATTTGATATGATATACGTGTAAATAAAATGCGTGACAGTTATGAGTGATAAACATCATAAAAAATTTTGATATGCTCTTCAATAATAATTATCCTCACCTTTAGACTAAATACACATCCTAACGTCACACCAAGTCATTATGAATTTAAACTTTTTGTTTAAAGAGAAACACTAAATTCCGTAATCATGCTTACATATAGTGATGAGTATACATTAATGCAAGAGAATATAACTCAGTTTCAACTTAAGATTAATTTTCAGTTTTACACAATATAACCTCACAGTTCCCTTTCTCATTAGGAAACTTATTCCAAAGCAATTGATTCATAAAAGGCTTCACCATATATAAAATACTACATTCATAAGAATAGTTATAATCACAATATAACGATTCTAAGACCATCGTTTCGAAAGTCACCCCACCGGATGCGCCCATAAATAGCTATCATCTTCCAGGGCTTAACACCAAGACAACCTGGGAATCCTAAATTGCGGGACGTGGAAAGAGGCCATACACCTTCGACGGTGAGTCATAACCATACCCGAAATTACCTCACTTCAAAAAAGAACATCACAATATATAACAACCGATCCTATGGCCGATGACTATTTTCTCCCTGCATTCACTAGCCAGGAGACATCACCTCATGCGCATAACTTCCCTTATTATAGCATTTAGAGAGGTGCGTATATACATTCCAGGATTCATAAGTTATGCAAATTTAAAACATACACTTTTTACATTTTTGAAATCCTTTATGCTTAGCAATATGTGCCAATTTAAAATATGCATTTCTTATTCATGAAATCACGTGTTATAAACAAAATAGGTTACCAAGTACAATTATCCTTATACTAGTCTCCAAGAGTCCTAGAAAATACCATCCTACTTTCCCTTAGTCCTCGGCTAGCTTCCTATATAAAATGAGACATTAACTTCTATTGAATAACCCCCGATATAAGCCTAATTACCCCCATGCTAATCTAGGGTATTAATCCCCCTAATATAGACCCCTAATACTCTTTATTACTTCATAAGAGATGGTTCATAAGCCTTAAACCTCAAAGAAAAGGACTAGAAATCAAAATAGAAAACCATCCTAAAACAGCAGTGTTTTCGAATTGATTCGCTTAGGGCCGAATCGATTCGCCCCTGATAGAGAATAAATTCGCCCAAAAAGCGAATAGATCCGGCTGAGAGAACCAAACTTCTGTCTCAGCCTGAATCGATTCGGCCTTAATCCGAATCGATTTGGTTCCCCAGACCTGTAGCCCCCATTTTTAGTGAATCGATTCGCTAGGGAGGGCGAATGGATTCGCCCTGGTCGAGATGCCAAGAAATGGGTACGGGTTACGTGAACCCTAAATCCCCAAATCCTATTTCTCTTCCATCTAACCAACATCATCAACTCATATTATCACCAAATTATCTATACAAGTTACTTATCTAGAAAAGACCATTTAAAACAAGTCTAGATCCTATAATATTAGATTTGGTCACCAAAATCAACAAATTCCATAAATGGTTAAATCTAAATAACACAACTATAAATACATCTTATTCACACTCAATCATACAAAATTGCAAGTTAGAAACTTGCCTCAAGTTTGTTGTCTCGTATTCTCTTTGTAGCAATGATTTCCAAACTCCAAATCAACGAATCTCCTCTTTCTCTCCTTTCTCCCAAGTTCTCTCTCTCTCTCTCTCTCTCTCTCTCTCTCTCTCTCTCTTAGGTTTAGAAACCTAAAAATGAGAAATAAATGAATTTGTAAGACTAGAATACCCAACTGCATTAGGTCTACTCATTTAAATATTACTACACAATTAAAATGATTCGTAACAACATAATTAAGTTATAACCTGTCAAAAGTACCCGAAACCCAAAAATATAACTTGGCACTTATTTTGACTATCTCAACTATTTTCGGGCAAACCGTACCCTCTAAATTGGCATCCGGAATATCGTAAAATATTTCATGTTCCAACGTCATATTAATTTATTAATAATGATCCAATGGGAATATATGTCATAACCGTCGCTTGAAGCATAGTAACGCAATAAAACAGAATATGATTCTATTTACATCCATATAATAGTAACTATGCAAAAATTCAGTAAATATTATCTCTTAAATCACTTAAAATAATATTCACTTCAACTTTCTTTTATTTAATAAAATTAACCCACCAAGCAATTTAATATAAAATAATCACTCAAAAGTAAGGGGCATTACAAAATGGAGACTATGGTTTTCTTCAATGAATTGGTTTTGGAGCCAATATGAAATCTTCTTTGGCAATAATCGGGTTGGGGGAATAAACCAAATGCGTTTTACATGAGGCAACCCTAAAACGTTACTACCTTGAGTCGTTCAGGGAGGGTCTTTAGTATCCGCACTAGTTCCGCACCAAATGGTACGCATATGAGCCAATCTCTCTCTCTCTTTATATATATAGGAGAAGGCTCACCTACATCACACGTTATACATCACCCATATATCACACCTAGTTCTAAGCCCTAAAAGACTTTTTTCCATACACACACACTAGGGTGTACTTGTGCGGATGGCACGCTCATAATTTTATCCCGGTGCATTTTTGTTAGCGACATATCATTACCAGCACACATAACTTTTATTTTATTTATTTTTTTACTTATATATTTGAGTAAATAGTAAACTTTTGTGCTATTTTATGATTTTATAGTTCATGTTCTCAATTTTTTTTCTGGTGAATATTGTTTATATTTTCTATTTGTGGTTGTATTAATTACATAACACTCTTTATAATTTAAGGTAATTTACACTTAACTTCACTTTTGTCACTTAATTAATTAGCGCCCAAAATGTCCAACTACGTTACAAACCCGTTAGTGCCCTTATAACTTTATAAACATTGTATTTGAGTCTAATTACAGTTTCTTTATAACTATTTTATAACACAATTTTTTTAATTTTTTTGAAAAAAGTTAAAAGTTGTTGGTTTTTTATAAATAAAAAAGTATTAGAAGAAATTTATTATCGACCTTTTTTATAAATATGACCTTTTTTCATAAATATAAAAATTTATTTTTTTATAAGACATTTTCGTTATAAAGTGACATTTTAATAAATAAGTTTTTTTATTATAAAGTATATTTTTTAAAATCATTTTTTTTTTATGAATTAAATCTCAATTTTCTGAAACATTATTTATGTATTTTTTTGTAAAATTGTTTTCAAAACATTTTTTTTGAAATTTAATTTTATAAATAAACGACTTCTTTAAACTTAAAAAACAATCTTTTTTACAAAAAAGATTTTTAACACTTTTTGGTATGAAACAAATTTTAATAACTTCTTATTAAATTTATTTTATATATAAAAAATCACTTTTTATGAAACATTTTTTATAATGTTTCTTGTAAAACTGTTGATCACTTTTTATAAAATCTTTTGTAAAAGCCTTCATCATCGTGCCATAGGTTGTAACAAACTGATTTTCTTCTCATCATAATTTCATTTACAATACGATAAATTAATAAATAGTTGACCAAAATTTATTTTTTAAGTTGTAAACTAATATCCGAGAAAATAAACAACTCCTAAAATTTGGTTAGTTTTATATAGAGAAAATGATCCTAATGCCTTAACAACTATTTTTTATTCCTGTAATTTGGATTGGTGGCCATTTCAAAGACCCTAATGCGTCCAGAGTTTCATAACTTCGTTCACTCGCTCCTTGCTACCTCGAGCCATGTGTGAAAAAATGCCTCTAGTTTTTTATATTTTGACAGAGAGGTCTCGTGAGGTGTCTAATCGATTCTTCTAAAATCTTTAGTGCAAAAAATATGAGAAGCAATTGGTGTCCGCTGGAAAGTGGGGCTCCTTGAAAAATCTACTTTGGCTAATATTTTTTAGTAAACTCTTACTTGAATGTGACAAATAAGGATATCAATGTCTAAAAAGTTTTTTTAAAAATAGGCAATGTATTGATATTGCTTAAAAATAGCCAATATAAAATTTAATCTTTCGTTGATAAATTTTTATATCAAATGATTTTAACTAACTTAAGAAATGAAATTCATCACTTCTTGCCATAAAAAGGTCATACCCTTGTAAAAAAGAAAAATTCTAGTTTTATGTCTAGAATAGCATTAAAAAACTTTTAAGTGAATATTAGTCATTTTTTATTAGTGGTAAAAAATATTAAACTATCCTTTTCATTTTTTATGAGTGAAAAAAATATTAAAAACTCTTTTATTTAAAAACCATTCACCACGCAAAAAATAGTACAATAAAGATAATTTAATATTCTAATTTTACAACACAAATATTAAACACTCTTTTCATGTGGGTTGTTGAGTTTGAAAACTCAATTTTTTTGTACCTAGGGCCCCACTCGTTTCGTTTAAAACCTGTTTTGTACTATCCAAAGCCTATGCTTTTAGGCCACCTAGTATACTGTCTTTGGACAGTTGTCTAAATCAATTTTGATCAAATTTTTTTTATTTGGAGCCACACAAACCAAAACTAATGGATGGAACTACATCACTATAAAATCTGCTAATTAATACATCCTGGGCCCCACGTTGACATCGACCATGCATGTTAAATCGGTTTTTGGCATTTTAAAGCCTTGGTCAAATTTTCTATCAAATGTTGGATTTTATTTTTTCCCTTAGTACCCTCTATTTATTACTGTTGTTTTATGGGTATTTAAATATCGTATTTATTTTAAAGAGTTGGCATTCCCTTTATCGTTTGTCATATTACCTTCCGGACGATTTTTTGCAGTTCACAATATCTCTTTTGTGTCCAGGTCAGTCGGTTGATTGGGTAAGAGACACCCTTTTGTATTTAATATTTATTTTGTGTGTACTCACCTACACCAAACGTCTTACAATTTCAGAGGAAGCCACTATGTTTGAAACGGGGTCTGCTGAAGCTGTGTACGCATAGGAAGCCACCAATTTTTCTCAGTATCGATTATTTCCCACTTTTTTTTTTGCAAACAATGAGTAATTCCACTCGAGTCTTTCTAATCTCAAAATATAAATTTATTCCTCTAAGAAAATGTAAAAGAATAAAAAAAATAAAACTGTAAAGATGGGATAAGCTTTAAATGAATAGTAATTATGTTCAATTTTTTTTTAAAAATTGGCCCTTAATTCGTAAAATCAACAGTAATCAATTTTATAGAATTTCGGTATAAATATATATATAGTACGGCGTACCCGTGCCGAAGGCACGATGATAAATTTGTTCCCGTGATATTTTGTACCTGTGCCGATAGCACGACGATAAATTTATTCCCATAATAGTTTGTATTTTAAAACATTGAAACTTTACCATGTATTTTGTTTATAGAAAGGAAAAAATGAAACTCAATTTAGTACCTGTACCATATCTACAATGATTACGGCCTTATGGTGTTCGTGACTGATAAAGAAAAGAATATTTCTTATTGTGTTTATTTTGATCGAGCTCATTATTATTAAAAAAAAATGTGTTATGCTGCTTTTACTTGGATTGTGTTCAAAATAATTAAACATTATATTTTATGTTGTGCTTACTTTAGTCAGGTTCGTTTTTATATTATTTTGTAATGTGATTTAATAAATTAAACGAAGATAAAATTTATGCAGTTAACCCTAACTTTAAACTTGTTTGAAAAATTGGTATCATTTTATTCCTCATCTACATTAACCCAATTCAAGATAGTTGTTCTAACTTCAGTGAACCCAACGACAACAAACTTCTTTAATAGGTTGCGGCTGAGACAAATTAAACTTTATCATTCAAGATTTAACACAAAACATTAGCGCAAAAAAATGATCGATTCCTTAAAAAAATTAGGTTGGGGTCTCACCACTTTGAGCATCCCACGTGATGGGAAAACACCAATCCTGTATACAACTTTCCGTTTGAATATGATCAAACCTAGTAAGGTTGATTTCAATTTCTTGTACTGTTTGATGGGGGATATAACTTTAATGTCTAAGGACTAATAATATCCATAAAAAAGAAGTGTACTCACAAGTTAATGTTTTCAAAATACAAATCTAGGAAGACTTACACGTTACAAAAGATATATATATATATATATATATATATATATATATATATATATATGAATATGTGTACCAGAGGAAAAGACATCTCATAAAAAGAGATTTGTTTAGGACAAAAACGCGAGGCCCAAAGCTGACTGAATCGGAAAACCCATCCGTACAAAAAAGTATGTTCACATATTCTGATCAACAAAGAAAGTGATAATCTCAACTCCATTAAAACGGAGATGTAAAACCTGATAATTAACCAATAAAGAAAGCGAAAAGGAAAAAGAAAAAAAGGATCTCAAATAAATCCATTACAGTTTGAAAAAGAATCTATTATCTAAAAAACACATAATATCCTTAAAAAAGTGATAATCTCTTATCTTAGATCTCTCCATTGAAATGGTCATCGAAAAAGGAGTTGGGGGGATGGGTTCCTTCTCGCCGGAGATTTCATCTTCCAGTATAAATTCCTGTTTGGTGAACACCAAATCAAATTACACACAAATCAATTAATTATAGTTACAAATCAATTAACCAGTAGATCAAAGTGTTGGTGCAAAAGAAAAACCCAATTAATCACCTGAGTAAAAAAAAATACACGAAAGAGTACACACATATAAAAAACTCTCATGAATACACAGATAAAAATACACGCATATAAAAATCACTCGTGAGTAAACACATAAAAATACATTGATATAAAAACCTACATGGGAAATACACGAACATGCCTTCACTTGAGTATAAAAACCTATGTGAGAAATAAACTACACGCACAAACACAGTCCTCACCTGAGAGAAAAAATACACGCATGAACCCACTGTGATGTGAACACCACACATCAACAGACGATAGTTGGGTTTAACCCTGTTTTGCCCCGATTATCATTTCTACCGTAATAGCTGTGTTTTTTTATTGGGGGCATGGAGAGACGACTTTAGATCTTCAAACCTTCAGCTGCAAAAACAATGTAGAAACAACATAAAATAGAAAAAATCAAAATCAAACTCCAAAGAAAAACATTAACGGTGGTTACGCGATGGAAATCTGCCAACTGGAGCTAAAGGACTCTAACAAGGGGGTTACGCGCTGGACTCAGTGAAAAAAGGGCTCAGCCACGGGGTTGCGCTAGAAATGCCTGTGAGCTCTGCTCTATGAAAAAAACCCAATGAGAGAACTGTTATGAGAGAGAGAAGGAGTCTAAGTTTTCAAATTAAAGTGAGAATCTCACTTTCATTTTTGAGTCCCATGAACTGTCAATTCATTTTTTTGAGATCCGTGATTCTTAGCTTGCAGTCCATGTTTTTGAGACCCGTGACTCCAACTCTCAGCCAAGTGGCACAATTTCAAACCATTGGATTTAAACCCTCACGTTCAATCTCAGTCGCTAGTTGATAAAGACCAAACCCATAAGATTTAATCTCAGCCATCAATTGGCAAAGACCAAAAGTCCCTCCTGCTTTATTTTATATATATATATATATATATAGATATATATATATATATATATATATATATATTAACATAATTGTGGGGGAGTGGAGTTTTAAGAACCCCCATTTTTCACGTAAAGGATGGCCAGGCACGAAAAGTCAAAGATGGGGCTTGTCAGTCAATTAATACCATTCTCAGGACCAACGAAAAATAAATTTGTATACTAAAGGCCCATAATTAACTTTTAAATCAGCATTTCCATAAATAGGCATATAAAACTAAACCATCAAAAATGGCATGAAAAGTTTGACATACAAGTAAGTATCACAACCTAACATAATGAAAATAAATATGTCTTGGGCTTACGCCCATACAAATGTCTCAAATAAATAACTATGACTGAAAAGCACCTAAGCTAGAGTCAATAACTTGAAAAGCTGATATGCATGAGAGATCGCAAGTCCAATACTACAACAGTCCCGTTATACCTATCTACAAACAACCTAAGGCAAAACATTTAAATTTGGGTCAGAGACCGAGGTGTGCAAGAATTAACTTATTTAATTTAAGATGCAATAATACATTTAATGCAAAATAAATATTCTCCCTTTGTCACTCGCATGCGTTTAACACCTCACCCCTCATCTAAGTGTGATATTATTCGCATCTCAATACGTCCCAACTAATTTTTATGACGACGTGTAAAACTTGTAATAGTGGATTTATCGATAATTAAATATTTAAGTGTAACAACAACATTTAATTGCCAACACCCATCTATCCCAGGCTCATAAGTTTCACAGATAAGGCATAAACATCTATTACACATTATAGGATCAAAATTATAATTATTGTCCACGTTCTTCGACAATTAAATTTATCTCAGTACAGTCCGAGTAATTATATATATATATGTGTCATTCCATATATTTGACGCACAAAGGCATCTACCATCGATGTCTAATTCGTACTCTATGGGCATGTCAGGAGGAATCTCTTATCCTAAGCAGACATCAAAAAACACATATGAAATTGGGGGCGATCCCTACGTAGGATACATGTTCATGGCCCATACCTAGCGGTGACATAAGCTGGGTAACCGTAAACACCTACCTCTTGTAGATGGCGCCTCCACGTCGTACCTATATGACCTATAGAACGTCAAGCCCACATGTACTAACGTATGGTACCCGGGCCGAGTGCACGAACCCCCAAGCCGATAGGACAGTCCACGATTATTGGTATGTCTATACAAATACATAATAGTACATATTATTATCCTATATAATTGCATAGTTAATTACTCTATAATTACCATAGAAAGCCCACCTAAAGTCCACAACATTTCCATTTATTAATAATTTACCCTCTAGTGAATTATTAATTCCTTTCCATAGAATAAGTTCTTAGCCATTTATTTAAATGTAAATTTTCCCAAATTAAATGTGGGATATTTGTATTTTTTAGTAATTTCCCCTTTTAATTCATACACGGTCCCATTAATTCATACGACCTCCTAATTATATCCTTAGATAAAACGCAAGGACAAATTACAAAAAGGAATTAATTGCCAAACACGAGTTAACGTCGCTCAAACAACGTCTAGGGTCGTTCACGAGACATCTCATGTTGGTCGAACGAGGGCCCACGTCTCTCGAACGACCTTTTGTATTCTTACCCATTCCGTTTCCCCAGTTGTGTTCTTCCCAGATTAAATCTCAAACCGAGAAACAGTTGTATGAACCCAGGAAATAAAAATCTAGAATGATATATTCAACTCAAATTTAATATCTGTTAAAGGGTTGAATGATGGAAACATCTTCCAAATTCCAACCATATTGAATTCATAGTAAGAGGAAATTGTCATGGGATCTACATCAAAATATCATTCAGTGAATTATAAGTGACACCCTCTACATCAATTAGTCAAAATATTCCCAATTTAACTATCAAAACCCTCAAGGACCTACCTTAAATTTCAAGGATTCGATACCTATATTTCTGGAGAAAATTAAACTTTAAGGTCAGTCCTCTACATGCATATAATATTTATTCATACAAAACGTAAATCCCAGAAATTTAAGGGTCATTATAATGCATCAAGAAATACATAGAAAACTTAAATTAAGCAAGATAATTCCTGCCTGTTTATGGTGATGGGTGATTTCTTCGTTGTATTATCTCTTATTCCCCCTTTTTGGACTTTGTTCCTCTCCCCCTTGATGTGGGGTGACTAGGGTTAGGTTATGATTAGTACTGGAGAGTTATTTCTCTTCCTCCTAATCATATATCTTACCCAATTCCCGAGTTGGACATATAACCCCATTTTTGGACTCCTAAATGGCTTGAATCCATAGCCAGACTTGCCCAATAACCTTCCAACTTATATATATACACCCCGGGACCATTTCTAATGGCTTAAAATACCTAAACGAGCCTTTAACACTTCCCAAAATGCATCCTAATTGTTTCTGTTTCACTTGGACATATTTATTATGTTCCAACGACACACGCCCGTAAATTTATTTATGTGTGATTTATTTTTCACTAGTAAGCCCATTATGTCCAATTGAGTTTTATATTTATATAATCATGAATAAATGTTTATTTAAATTAAAATTTACTCGTTTAATTCAAATCCTCCCAATTTAATTTATTCACAAAATAAATACAAAATCATTAAATTTATTTATGTCGTAATATTTTATTCTGAAAAATTAAGGGGTGGTACATTCTTCTCCCCTTATAACGGAATTCCATCCTCAGAATTCGAGAAATTCCAACCTTATGTTTTTATCCGTGTTACTAACCCAAGTTTTATGCTCAATTACTCCATACCCATATCCCATGAGATAAAAGAAAAGACTCGCCCATGCCTATCAAAACATCACTTGGGTGTTCATATATTCCACATTATATGTACACACACATAACATTTTCCAACATGACTGGCACATATACATCAAATTGGTACGATTCATACCAAGTATATCCATATATCAAGCATACCACCACATGTGTACATGAAAAATAAAATAATAGTCCTAGTATCCGACTCCGTTAAACTCCCGACTTTAACCAATTTTGTGCGTGGGACATCTCATAAGCGAAATACAAATAAGGAACCCTCCCGATACAATTCTGTACATGTTAGTCAGTTATTGAGATTCATCGACCCAAGATTAAAAGAAAATGGAAATAAAAGTAAATCTGTGCAGCAATCATGTAAATTCAAACTTTTTCCCATTCCCAACAAAAGTCTCATATGGCCAAAGGGATACACTAAATCCCAATAAATTAACCCATTTAATTATACTAAGAACAATAACCCAAAATGTCCCGGGGTATAACATATCTTAGCTCCCGACATTTGCTACTTTCATGCATGGGATGTCTCGCAAGCAAAATCCAAATAAGGAACCCTCCCGATACACTATAGTTAGCATTGTCGGTCACTGAGATCTGTCAGTCTAGGATCCACGCCTATAATGTATTCAATTAAATTATAAGGATCCCTAGGCCCTATTTTCGTCCATTAACCCATATTTAGACTCAAGATGTCACAAATCCTTTTGTATTTTTCATCGTGACTATAAACATTAATGCCAACTAGTCACACTACAGTTGACTATTAGTTTAAATTTGTTTCCATAAAAATCAACACGAAACCTATGGTTTGATTCCTCATAAGGTAAATTACCATACCCTTACACACGTGGCATTATAGATGCATGTCCCTCAACTCGCTGGTGAAACAATGTCAAGCACTCAGGTAAAATAGAGCCTACCCTCCCCAATGTGCAGAAGAGATATCATTAGCTATGGAGTTTTGTGCACTAGTACTAAACTAAGTATGTCCTAAAAAATAAAGGAATTTGGGATCATACCATCACTGTCTATGATGGCGTTGGTCCCTCTCCTGATGTGAGGTGATATACGCGCACCTACTGCAACTGCGGCTGCTGTCCCTGAGGTGGGGTGGGTAGTGCTGGTGTGGTTGGCACTACCTCCACTGCCTATATCTTTAGTGATTTACACTCCCCCTAGGGTACTCGATATCCTTACTGTCCCCTGACTAATGTTCCGCTCGATTTCCCTGAAGGCACTCCTAGCGAAGTGTCTTATCTCTCCAAAAACATAGAATTGACCTAGAACTAATGCCTATCTCGCTGTAGCCCCTTATATTGTTTCCCTTGGACTTGGTGGCCTCTCCTCTATTGGCTCTACTTAACCTGTCCGTGTCTCCCCTGTCTGCTCCCATTATCTGAACCCCTAGATCTCTTATGTTTCTTTGAAGTATGAGGACCCCAAAATTGCTGGGCCACCTAGCCGTTACTCCCATTCGCCCTACTTTGCTGGTTGGACGTCTCAGAGTGGAATTCCTTATGATCCTGGCAATGAAGTATTCACCACCTGGTTATATGTGGTGAAATCCAGATTATCCAATAATAATTGTCTGATGTGCCAGGCCATCCCTGACATAAACTTCTCTATCTTCCTCTTCCCCGTACTCACATCCTCCTTCAAAAAATAGGAAAGGGAGGAAAACTCTACCCCGTATTTTTCTACAGTAAGACTCCCCTGCTTAAAATCCATGAAATTCTTTTACATCTCCATTTTCATTGCCCGAGGAAAGTACTTACCCACAAATATCTCCCAAAACTCATATATGGTAAGATTGTCCCTCTCGACAACCGTCGTAATCGCCTCCCACCATTGCAGTGATGCCCCCACTAAGAATGAAGTTAACAATTGCTTCTTAACGGTGTGTGCTCCCCCATTTGTAAATTTCACCGAATATCTCTCCTCCACCTACTCTTCACAAGAATATTCGGACTGGAAGAAAAATCGGGTGGCTGGACCTTAGTGAAGGCCTCTATAGCTCTATCCAAAATCAGTCTAGGTGTTTAGACAAGTAGCACTGCTTGTTGTGGGTGTGGTGGCTGCTGCTGAGGCTGCAGTGTTGAAAAGTGTCTTAACATAGCTGCCATGACTGTGGATACTGCCTGAGCCATAATAGTGGGAACCTTTGCCCGTCCTACCATGGGTGGGGTGGGAGGTGGCTGCTGCTACGGCTCCTGCTAGGCCCCCTCCTCTGTAGCTGGTGCGGTGGAACACCTTAGTCTGCCTCTCCTATCATTTTCCGCCTGAAAGCAAACGAGGTCGCATTAATAACTGATGGTAAAGAATACAATTATTCCTAAACATAGGTCTCTATACATCAAAGAACGCAACGCAGAACATAACAAGCATAAACATAGATCCCAAGGACACTACAACCATGCTCTGATACAAATTATAACAACCCCCATTTTCTCGCATAAAGGATGGCCATGCACGAAACGCTGAAGATGGGGCTTGTCGGTCAATTAATACCATTCTCAGTACTAATGAAAAATAAATATGTATATTAAAGGCCCATAATTAACTTTTAAATCAACATTTCCATATATAGGTATATAAAACCAAACCAACACAAAGTGCATTATAAGTCTGACAAACAAGTAAGTATCACACCCAACATAATGTAAATAAATAAGTCTCAGGCTTATGCCCATACAAATGTCTCAAATAAATAACTATGACTAGAAAAGAACCTATGTTTGAGTAAATAATCTGAAAAGCCGATAAGCAAGAGAGATCGCAAGGCTGGTATAGCAATAGTTCCGCTATCCTTGTCTAGAAACAACCTGGCGGTGAAATTATTTAAATTTGGGTGAAAGCCCGAGGTGTGCAGGAATTAACTTATTTAATTTAAGATGCAACAATATAGTTGATGCAAAAAAAATATTCCCCCTTCGTCACTCGCATGCGTTTAATACCTCACCCTCATCTGCGTGTGATATTATTCGCATCCCAATACATCCCAGCTAATTTTTCTGACAACGTGTCAAATTAGTAATAGTGGATTTATCGATAATTAAATATTTAATTGTAACAACTTCATTTAATTTCCCACACCCATATATCCCAATCTCATAAGTTTCACATATAAGGCACAAACAACTATTATGCATTATAGGATCAAATTTATAATTATTGTCCACATTCTTAGACAATTAAATTTACCCAATTATGGTCTGGGTAATTATTTATATTTGTTCTTTCATATATTTGAGACACAAAGACATATACCATCGGTGTCTAATTCATACTCTATCGTCAAGTCCAAAGGAATCTCTTATCCTAAGCAGACATCACAAAACACACATAAAATTAGGGGTGGTCCCTATGCATGATACATGTTCACGGCTGATACCTAGCGGTGACGTAGGCTGGGTCTGCGTCTACACCTACCTCTCATAGACGGCGCCTCCACGTAGTACCTATATGACCTACACAATGTCAGGCCCACCTTTGCAGACATAGGGTACCCGGTTCGAACGCAGGAACCCCTAAGCCGATAGGAAAGTCCATGAATATTGGTATGTCCAAACAAATACATAATAGTACATATTATTATCTCATAAAATATGCATAGGTAATTACTCCATAATTACCATAGAAATCCCACCAAAAGTCCTCAAAATTTTCAATTATTAATAATTTACCCTCAAGTGAATTATTAATTCCTTACCGTAGAATAAGTTCTTAGTGTAACACCCCATGATTTTTGAGACTGAGAAATTAAATTTTTGGGAAAATAAAATTTAATTAAATTGGAGAATTTTAAAATTTAGGAATTGAGGTCCAAAAATAAGGAACGTTTCAAAGTATTCCGGATGATGATTTTAAGGGTACCATAGATCACGGAATGGTCGAGTTAGTCAAAATGACTGTCATTGGGTTTTATTTTGGCTCCGGAATATTTTTTAAGTCAGTTTGACTCGTATTGGAGTAAACGAGTCATTTAAAGTGTGTATTAACATTTAAAATTGGGTTTATTGTTTTAAGGTATAAGAGGCTTACGGATTAAGCCATTCTCATTTGAGAGAAAGAGAGAAAACTCCCTAGAGAGAAAAGAACAAGAGAAAGAAGAAGAAAAGAAGAGAGAGAGGAAGAAAAGCTTGGAGATTCTGGCCCAAACGCGACATCGAGGATGATCCAACCTCTACAAATCTGAGGCAAGTGTTTAATCTTGGTAAATAAGTCATTTGTGTATTTTATTTCATAATTTGTGGGTTAAATAAATGGTTTTTGGGTATAAACATCAAAACCTAGATTTTGGGTTTAAATCTTGAAATCAATGTTTAAAAATGGGTTTAATGAAGTATAATTTGTTGGGATGAAATATAGAGAGTTTACATGTTAAGAGTATTATTGGGTTAAAGATTTGCGAGTTTGGTGATGATATTTGGGTGTTTGAGGATTTAGGGTTTGCTGAAAATGGGAAAATCGGCCAAAATAACTGGTATGGCCGGTCGACCGCGCCCAAGAGAAAAGCCTACTACATTTCTTCGTAGGCAAAATTTGGACCCGCGATCGAACGGGGGTCTGGGACCGGTCGACCGGTCCCCTATTTTATCCCAAGAATGGGAAATTCTTTTACCCCCCTTTTCTTTTGGAGTTTTATTCCTAGGGGCTTTCTTAATGGGCTTATTATGGAGGGTTATGATATTGATCTAGGGAATAGGGACCTAGGTCAAATAGGGGTTTACGGGCATATGTTAATTTGATTTAGGAGGATGGGATGCCTCTTTTAGTAATGTAAAGAGTATGGGGAAACCTCATTGAGATTGAGAATCCTACTTACAAATCAAATGTAAGTATAGATGTGACGGGAGGCTAAGAACTCTAAGAGAGAGTTGCGAGGGTATGTTGTCAAATTTCTGGGCCGACATTTATATTGAATCCTTATAAGGATAGGATATGATTCAGACACAGTTTGGGGCCCAATGGAAGAGAGTGGTCGAATACCCTTAGTAATGATAAACGTTAAGAAGTAGATCCGAGAGATCTTAGACTAGGGGATTCACAAAAGTGATTGAACCGTAGTCGGAATCGAGAGCGATGGGATCATATTACCAACAAGGGTAGAGTGTGTAAATCTAGTTGGGGTAGATGTTGCTTATCAGTGTGTAATTTACATTGGGTATTTTCCCTAACATATGTGATTATTTGATGAAAATAAGATTGAGCTTGAGGCTTATAGACTATTAGTTAGATGTACACCGATAGTCGAAATTATTAATATATTCTTTAATGTGCTCTCGGATATAGATGGTATGTGTAGTGATGGTTTCCTACACAAAATCTTGGGTGATAACCCTCATGTTGAATATATATGTATATAGATGCATATGATTTTGGGAGACTATTCATCATAGGAAAAATGATTGAATATGTTTCAAGTGAGGAATTGTATTCACATATTGAGGTAAATTAAATGATCTTGTGATGACGGCTTGTATATTGAGGTTTATGTATACTTATAGCCGAGTTGATATATCTTATACATATAAACGAGAAATAGTTTGTATATATATAGATATATGGATATGTGAATATATGTATATATATCTGTATGGATATGAAAATATGGATATATTTATGTTGTGGATATACATGATATGGATATTTAAACCTTATGTGATGGTTTAATATTTGATCATATGATGGGATCATATGGATGTGTATATATTTTGCATGAGAACGATTTATATACTTATGTGGTTAAGCATACCCTGCTCATGCTATCATTGGGAAGTTTTTGCGCAGAGGGTGAGCATCCTGGCATATAAAGCAGGGTGTGGATATTCCCCAGGTCATAGTCGTCCAGTTTGTTATTATATGATATATATATTTTGGGATGAGACATGGTGGGTATGTTTTGTCTCATTGCCGGTTAGGAGCTATGATCGCTTCCCGGGACGTCGTGTGTGTGAGTTACCACAAGATGGGTGTCGTTGAGCCCCACCATGGTGGTCCCTAGTTGCTACATGAGCTGGGGACTGGGAAGATGATATCATAGTGCAGTTTATCGGCGATATATATAGCCGGGTGGATTATTATGCATGTCCATTGTACATAAGATATGATATGTACACTTTAAGGTTAAGTCTAATTTTTTTCAGATTTACTTCGTACACTCAAATCGGGTCCCCCGTGACTACGCGGTCTACGAGTCACATTGGTCCCGTGCAAGATGATCGTGCCTCTTATGGGACTGTTTTGTGGTTTTCTTACGTTCTCACCATTCGATGGCATGCTTTTATGCTTAAGTATAATTTTTTGCAAATTTACATCATACACTCAAATCGGGAGCTCCGTGACTACGCGGTAGGTTCCTACGAGTCAGATTGGTCCCATACGAGGTGTTCGTGACTTGTAGCAGACCGTTTTGTGGTTGTTTTACATTTTTAACCTTCGATGGCGTGTTTTTACGCACAAGTCTAGTTTTGGCAAATTTACGTCGTACACTCAAATTGGGAGCCCCCGGACTACGCGGCCGGTTCCTACGAGTCACATTGGTCCCGTGCGAGGTGTTCGTGCCTCATACCATATTGTTTCATGCCTATTTTATGTTTTCACCCTTCAATGGCATGTTTTTATGCACAAGTCAAAATTTTACAAATTTACGCCATACACTCAAAACGGGAGCCCCGTGACTATGCGGTCGGTTTCTACGAGTCACATTGGTCCCATACAAGGCATTCGTGCTTGTTATGGGACCGTTTTATGGTTGTTTTATGTTCCCACCATTCGATGGCATGTTTTTATGCTTAAGTCAAATTTTTTGAAAATTTACGTCGTACACTCAAACAGGGAGCTCCGTAACTGCGTTATCGGTTCCTACGAGTCACATTGGTTTAGTGGGAGTCATTCATGCCTCTTACAGGACCGTTTTGTGGTTGATTTACATTTTCACCATTCGATGGAATTTTTTACGCTTATGTGTAATTGTTTTGCAAATTTACGTTGTATACTCAAATCGGGAGCCCCATGACTACGCGGTCGGTTCCTACGAGTCACATTGGTCCCGTGCGAGGTGTTCGTGACTCTTACCGGACCGTTTTGTGGCTGTTTTTCATTTTCACCCTTCGATGGCATATTTTTATGCACAAGTCTATTTTTTGCAAATTTACGCCGTACACTCAAACCGGAAGCCCCGTGACTACGCAGTCGTTTCCTACGAGTCACATTGGTGCCATTAGAGCTGTTCGTGCCTCTTGAAGGACCGTTTTGTGTTTGTTTCACGTTCTCACCATTCAATGGCATGTTTTTATGCTGAAGATTTTTTTTTTACAGATTGACGTCATACACTCAAATCGAGAGCTCCGTGACTATGCAGTCGGTTCCTATGAGTCACATTAGTCCCGTGCGAGGCGTTGATGCCTCTGACGGGACCATTTTGTGGTTGTTTTACGTTCTCACCTTTCGATGCCATGTTTTTATGCTTAATTCTGTTTTTTTTCAAATTGACATCGTACACTCATACCACGAGCCACCTGATTACGTCGTCGATTCCTACGAGTCACATTGGTCCCGTGTGAGGCGTTCATGCCTCTTACTACACCGTTTTGTGGTTGTTTTACATTCTCACCATTCGATGGCATGTTTTTATGCTTAAGTCTAATTTTTTGCAAATTTACGTCATACAATCTAACAAAGAGCCCCGTGACTACGTGGTCAGTTCCTACGAGTCACATTAGTCCCATGCGAGGTGTTCGGGACTTTTACCGTACCTTTTTGTGTTTGTTTTATGTTTTCACCCTTCGATGGTATGTTTTTATGCTTAAGTCTACTTTTTTTCGAATTTACGTTTATACACTCAAATTGGGAGCCCCGTGACTATGCGATCGGTTCCAATGAGTCACATTGTGTTAGTGACTCTTACCGGACTATTTTGTGGCTATTTTACGTTTTCACCCTTCGATGGCATGTCTTTATGCTTATGTCTTTTTTTTGTAAATTTATGTGGTACACTCAAAACGGGAGCCCCGTGACTACACGGTTGGTTCCTACGAGTCACATTGGTCTCGTGCGAGGCGTTCGTGCCTCTTACGAGACCATTTTGTGGCTATTTACGTTTCACCCTTCGATGACATGTTTTATGCATAAGTCTAATTTTTGCAAATTTAAGTCGTACACTCAAACTGGAAGCCTCGTGACTACGCGGTCGGTTCCTACGAGTTACATTGGTCCCGTGCGAGGCGTTCGTGCCTGTTACGGGACCGTTTTGTGGTTGTTTAATGTTCTCACCATTCGATGGCATGTTTTTATGCTGAAGATTTTATTTTTGCAAATTTATGTCGTAAACTCAAACCAGGTCCCCCCTGACTACGCGGTCGGTTACAACGACTCAGATTGGTCCCATTCGAGGCGTTCGTGCCTCTTACGGGACCGTTTTGTAGTTGTTTTACATTCTCACCATTTGATGGCACGTTTTGTACACTCAAACAAGGAGTCCCATGAGTACGCAGTCGGTTCCTACGAGTCACATTGGTCCCGTGCGAGGTGCGCGTGACTCTTACAAGACCGTTTTGTGTTTATTTTACGTTTTCACCCTTCGATGGCATGTTTTTATGCTTAAATCTAATCTTTTTCAAATTGACGTCGTACACCCAAACCGAGATCCCCGTGACTACGCGATCGGTTTCTACGAGTCAAATTGGTCCCATGCGAGGCGACCGTGCCTCTTAATGAATCGTTTTGTGGTTGTTTTACATTCTCACCATTTGATGTCATACTTTTATGCTTAAGTCTAGTTTTTTGCAAATTTATGTCATACACTCAAACCAGGAGCACCGTGACTACACGGTCGTTTTCTACAAGTCACATTGGTCCCGTGCGAGGTGTTTGTGACTCTTACCAGAACGTTTTGTGGCTATTTTACGTTTTCACTCTTGGATGGCCTGTATTTATGCACAAGTCTAATTTTTACAAATTTACGTCGTACACTCAAACCGGGAGCCCCGTGACTAAGCGGTCGGTTCCTACGAGTCACAATGGTCCCATGCGATTCGTTCATGCCTCTTACGGGACCATTTTGTGGTTATTTTATGTTTTCACCCTTCGATGGCATATTTTTATTCTTATGTGTAATTTTATGAAAATTTACGTTGTACACTCAAACCGGAAGCCCCGTGACTACGTGGTCGGTTCCTATGAGTCACATTGGTTCCATGCGGGGTGTTGGTGACTCTTATCAGACCGTTTTGTGGTTGTTTTAGGTTTTCACCCTTCGATGGCAAGTTTTTATGCTTATATCTAATATTTAGGAAATTTACATCGTACACTCAAACTGGGTCCCCCGTGGCTTCGCGATCGGTTCCTATGAGTCACATTGGTCCCGTACGAGGCGTCTGTGACCCTTCCCGGACAATTTTCAGGTTGTTTTATGTTTTCACCCTTCGATGGCATGTTTTTATGAAGATGTCTAATTTTCGCAAATTTACCTCGTACACTCAAACTGGAAGCCCCGGGACTATGCGGTAGGTTCCTACGAGTCACATTGGTCCCGTGCGAGGTGTCCGTGACCCTTACCGGACCGTTTTGTGGTTGTTTTACATTTTTCACCCTTTGATGGCATATTTTTATGCATAAGTTTAATTTTTGCAAATTTACGTCGTACACTCAAACCGGAAGCCCCGTGACCACACGGTCGGTTCCTACGAGTCACATTGGTCCCGTGCGAGGCATTGGTGACCCTTATCAGACTGTTTTGTGGCTGTTTTATGTTTTCACCGTTCGATGACATATTTTTATGCTTAAGTCTAATTTTTTGCAAATTTACGTCGTAAACTCAAATCGGGTCCCCTGTGGCTACGCGGTCGGTTCCTACAAGCCACATTGGTCCCATTCGAGGCATTCGTGACTCTTAACGGACCATTTTGTGGCTATTTCACGTTCTCACCCTTCGATGTCTTGCTTTTATGCTTCCGAATAATTTTTTTTCAAATTTATATTGTACACTCAAACCAGGAGCCCCGTGACTATGCGGTCGGTTCCCACGAGTCACATTAGTCCCGTGCGAGGTATTCTTGACTCTTATCAGACCATTTTATGTTTTTTTACATTTTCACCTTTCGATGGACTGGTTTTATCCTTAAGTCTAATTTTTTTCAGATTTACGTCGTACACTCAAATCGGGTCCCCCGTGACTACGCGGTCGATTCCTACGAGTCACATTGGTCTTGTGCGAGCTGATCGTGCCTCTTACAGGACCGTTTTGTGGTTGTTTTACGTTCTAACCATTCGATGGCATGCTTTTACACTTATGTCTGATTTTTTGCAAATTTACTTCGTACTCTCAAATCGAGAGCCCCGTGACTATGCAATCGGTTCCTATGAGTAACATTGGTCCCGTGTGAGGTGTTCTTGACTCTTATCGGACCGTTTTGTGGCAGTTTTACATTTTCACCCTTCGATGGCATGTTTTTCTGCACAAGTCTAGTTTTTATAAATTTTCGCCGTACACTCAAACCGGGAGCCCCGAGTCTACGCGATCGGTTCCTACGAGTCACATTGGTCCCGTGTGAGGTGTTCGTGACTCTTACCGGACTGTTTTTTGGCTGGTTTATGTTTTCACCCTTCGATGGCATGTTTTATGCTTAAGTCTAATTTTTTGCAAATTTACATTGTACACTAACACCGGGATTCCCGTGACTACGCGGTCGGTTCCTACGAGTCTTATTGATCCCGTGCGAGGTGTTCATCACTCTTACCAGACCGTTTTCTGTTTGTTTTACGTTTCTACCATTCGATGGCATGTTTTATGCTTAAGTCTAATTTTTTACAGATTTACGTCGTACACTCAAACCGGGTCCCCCGTGACTAAAAGGTCGATTCCTACGAGTCACATTGTGTTTGTGACTCTTATCGAACTATTTTGTGGCTGCTTTATGTTTTCACCCTTCAATGGCATGTTTTTATGCTTAAGTCTAAGTTTTTTTCAAGTTGACGTTGTACACTCAAATCGGGAGCCCCGGGGCTACACGGTCGGTTCCTACTAGTCACATTGGTCTTGTGCGAGGCATTTATGACCCTTATCGGAATGTTTTGTGGATGTTTTACGTTTTCACCATTCGATGGCTTGTTTTTATGCACAAGTCTAATTTTTGCAAATTTACGTCATACACTCAAACTGGAAGCCCCGTGACCACGTGGTCGGTTCCTATGAGTCACATTGGTCCCGTGCAAGGCGTTGGTGACTCTTACCGGACCATTTTGTGGTTGCTTTACGTTTTCACCCTTCGAATGCATGTTTATATGCTAAAGTCAATTTTTTAGCAAATTTACATCGTACACTCAAACCGGGTCCCATGTGGGTACGCGGTCGGTTCCTACGTGTCACATTGGTTCCGTACGAGGCGTTCGTGGCTCTTACTGGACCGTTTTGTGGTTGCTTTACATTATCACCCTTCGATGGCAAGTTTTTAAGCTTACATCAAATTTTTTCAAATTTCCGTCGCAGACTCAAACTGGGTCCCCCGTGACTACGCGGTCGGTTCCTACGAGTCACATTAGTCCTGTGCGAGGCGTTTGTGACTCTTACGGGATCGTTTTGTGGTTATTTTACGTTCTCACCATTCAATGGCATGCTTTTATGGTTAAGTTTATTTTTTGATAATTTACGTCGTACACTCAAGCCTGGAGCTCTGTGACTATGCGGTCAATTCCTACGAGTGAAATTGATCTTGTGCGAGGCGATCGTGCTCTTACCAGACCGTTTTGTGGTTGTTTTATGTTTTCACGCTTCGATGGCATGTTTTTATGCTTAAGTCTAATTTTTTTCAGATTGACGTCGTACACTCAAACCGGAAGTCCCGTGACCACGAAGTCGGTTCCTATGAGTCACATTGGCCCCGTGAGGGGAATTGGTGACTCTTATCGGACTGTTTTGTGGATGTTTTACATTTTCACACTTCGAAGGCATGTTTTTATGCTTAAGTCTAATTTTTTATAAATTTACGGTGTACACTAAACCGGGTGCCCGTGGCTATGCGATCGGTTCCTATGAGTCACATTGGTCCTGTGCGAGGCTTCGTTACCCTTACCGGACCATTTTGTGGTTGTTTTACGTTCTCACCCTTCGATGGCTTATTTTTATGCTTACGTCTTATTTTTTTCAAATTTACGTCGTACACTCAAATCATGATCCCCATGACTATGCGGTCGATTCCTATGCATCACATTGGTCCCGTGCGAGTTGCTTGCGACTCTTATCGAACCGTTTTGAGTTTGTTTTACATTTTCACCATTCGATGGCATGTTTTTATGCTTATGTCTAACTTTTTTCAGATTTACGTCGTACACTCAAACCGGGGACCTCGTGACTACGAGGTCGGTTCCTACGAGTCACATTGGTCTCATGCGAGCCGTTCATGCCACTTGTGGGACCGTTTTGTGGTTGTTTTACGTTCTCACCATTGGATGGCATGCTTTTAGGCTTATGTCTACTCTTTTGCAAATTCACGTCGTACACTCAAATCGGGAGCCCCATGACTACGCAGTCGGTTCCAACGAGTCACATTGGTCCCATGCGAGGTGTTCGTGACTCTTACCAGACCGGTTTTTGGCAGTTTTATGTTTTCACCCTTCGATGGCATGATTTTATGCACATATCTAGTGTTTGAAAATTTACGTCGTACACTCAAACCGGGAGCCCCGGGACTATGCGGTCAGTTTTTACGAGTCACATTGGTCCCGTGCGTGGTGCTCGTGACTCTTACCGGACTGTTTTTTGGCTGTTATACGTTTTCACCCTTCGATGGAATGTTTTTATGCTTATGTCTAACTTTTTGCAAATTTACGTCGTACACTAATACCGGGATCCTCGTGACTACACGATCGATTCCTACGAGTCACATTGGTCCCGTGCGAGGTGTTCGTCACTCTTACCAGACCGCTTTGTGTTTGTTTTACATTTTCACCCTTCGATGGCATGTTTTTATGCTTAAATCTAATTTTTGTCTAATTGACGTTGGTCCCGTACGGGGCATTGGTGACTCTTATTTGACCATTTTGTGGATGTTTTACATTTTCACCATTCGATGACATGTTTTTATGCTTAAGTCTAATTTTTTCAGATTTACATCGTACACTCAAACCGGGGCCCCTGTGACTACGCGGTCGATTCCTACGAGTCACATTGGTCCCGTGCGAGTCGTTCGTGCCACTTGTGGGACCGTTTTGTGGTTGTTTTACGTTCTCAGCATTCGATGGTATACTTTTAGGCTTATGTCTAATCTTTTGCAAATTTATGTCGTACACTCAAACCGGGAGCCCCATGACTACGCAGTCGGTTCCAACGAGTCACATTAGTCCCGTGAGAGGTGTTCATGACTCTTACCGGGCCGATTTGTGGTAGTTTTATGTTTTCACCCTTCGATGGCATGTTTTTATGCACATGTCTAGTTTTCATAAATTGACATCGTACATTAAAACCGGGAGCCTCGGGACTACGCGATCGGTTCTTACGAGTCACATTGGTCCCGTGCGAGGTGCTCGTGACTCTTACCGGACTGTTTTTTGGCTATTATACGTTTTCACCCTTCGATGGAATCTTTTTATGCTTAAGTCTATTTTTTTTCAAATTTATGTTGTACTCTAATACCGGGAACCCCGTGACTACGCGATCGATTGCTACGAGTCACATTGTCCCGTGCGAGGTGTTCATCACTCTTACCGGACCATTTTGTGTTTGTTTTACATTTTCACCA
Organism: Sambucus nigra; assembly: GCA_949130495.1. NCBI lineage: Eukaryota > Viridiplantae > Streptophyta > Magnoliopsida > Dipsacales > Adoxaceae > Sambucus > Sambucus nigra. The sequence continues at coordinate 56,080,734 of OX422224.1, read as the reverse complement.
TTCAAAGGCATGTTTTTATCTTAAGTCTATTTTTTTACAGATTTACGTCAAACACTCAAATCGGGACCCCCGTGACCACAAGGTCGATTCATATGAGTCACATTGGTCCCGTGCGAGGCGTTTGTGACTCCTACGGTACCATTTTGTGGTTGTTTTATGTTCTCACCATTTGAAGGCATGCTTTTGTGCTTAAGTCTAATTTTTGGCAAATTCAAGTCGTACACTCAAAACGGGAGCCCTATGACTACGCGATAGGTTAATACGAGTCACATTGATCCCGTTCGAGGCGTTCGTGCTCTTACCCGACCATTTTGTGGTTGTTTTATGTCGTCACTCTTCGATGTCATGTTTTTATGCACAAGTCTAATTTTTGCAAATTTACATCATACACTCAAACCGGGAGCCTCGGGACTATGAGGTCAGTTCCAACGAGTCACATTGGTCCCGTACGCGGTGTTCGTGACTCTTATAAGACCGTTTTTTTGTTGTTTTACATATTCACCCTTCGATGGCATGTTTTTAAGTACAAGTCTATTTTTTGCAAATTTACGTCGTACACACAAACCGAAAGCCCCGTGACCACGCTATCGGTTCCTATGAGTAACATTGGTCCCGTGCGGGGCGTTTGTGACTCTTATCGGACCGTTTTGTGGCTGTTTTATGTTCTCACCCTCCGATGGCATTTTTTATTATTAAGTCTATTTTTTTGCAAATTTACGTCGTAGACTCAAACCGGGTCTGCCGTGTCCACGCGGTCGGTTCCTACGAGTCACATTGGTCCCGTGCGAGGTGTTCGTGACTCTTATCGGACCGTTTTTGGTTGTGTTATGTTTTCACCATTCGACGACATATTTCAATGCACAAGTCTAATTTTTGCAAATTTACCTCGTACACTCAAATCGGGAGCCCCGGGACTATGCAGTCGGTTCCTACGAGTCACATTGGTCCCATGCGAGGTGTTCGTGACTCTTACCAGACCGTTTTGTAGTTGTCTTACGTTATCACCCTACAATGGCAGGTTTTTATGCTAAAGTCTAATTTTTACTAAATTGATGCCGTACACTCAAAACGGGAGTCCCGTGACTACGCGATCGGTTCCTACAAGTCACATTAGTCCCGTGCGAGGTATCCATGACTCTTACGGGACCGTTTTGTGGTTCTTTTACATTTTCACCCTTCGATGGCATATTTTTATGCGAAAGTCTAATTTTTGCAAATTTACCTCGTACACTCAAACCGGGATCCCTGGGACTATGCGATCGGTTCCTACGAGTCACGTTGGTCCCATGCGAGGTGTTCGTGGCTCTTACTGGACCATTTTGTCGGTGTTTTATGTTTTCACCCTTCAATGGCAGGTTTTTAGGCTAAAGTCTAATTTTTTTCAAATTGACGTCGTACACTCAAATCGGGAGTCCCGTGACTACGCGGTCTGTTCCTACGAGTCACATTAGTCCCGTGCGAGGTCCCCGTGACTCTTACCGGACCGTTTTGTGGTTGTTTTACATTTTCACCCTTCGATGGCATATTTTTTTTCAAATTTACGTCGTACACTCAAACCGGAAGCCCCATGACCACGCGGTCGGTTCTTATGAGTCACTCTCGTACCGTGCGAGGCATTAGTGACTCTTATCGGACCATTTTGTTGCTGTTTTAAGTTTTCACCGTTCGATGGCATGTTTTTATCAATAAGTCTAATTTTTTGCAAATTTATGTCGTACACTCAAACCTTGTCCCCCGTGGCTATGCGTTCGGTTCCTACGAGTCACATTAGTCCCGTGCGAGGCCTTCTTGACTCCTACCGGATCGTTTTGTGGTTGTTTTACGTTCTCACCTGATAAGCACCCAAAACTATACAATTTATACCCCAAATAGACGTACTTTAGTTGCTTTTTCTCGACAATATGGGTCTTATGCGCTTAATTGTTCAATATGCAGGTTTAATGCACGTTGCGGCGTTCAAATGCGTATTTCAAGGCAATTGTGCATTTTATGGAGCTAAAAACCCAACCTCGTAACCTCACCCGAGCCTTAACCTAGCCTAAACCTACCCTAAACCCTGTGTGTGTTTAGTTTGTGTCTTTTTATATTTTTTATATTTTTAGTTTGAGTCTTTTCTATTTTTAGGATTTATTTTAGATTTATTTTAGAATTTTTAGATTTTATTTTCTATTTTTCTATTTTATTTTTATTAATATAATTTTACTTTATTTTGATTTTGATTAGTTTTTAGTTTAGTCTTATTTTATTAAGATTAGTTTTAGTAGTTTATTAGATTTTATAATTTTAGGACTTTTATTTTTATTAGATTTTTCATTTTTTTCTTTTGTTTTATTATTGTAATTTTTAATAGCTTAGGATTTTATTTTTAATTTTAATATTTTTATTATTTTTAGTTTGTTCTATTTTTTTTTTAGTTATATTTTATTTTATTTTTTTTAGTTTTAGTTTTAGTTTTATTAATTTTTATTGAGTCTTTTTATTATTTTAAGGGGTCCAAATTAAACACACACACAACCTTTATTAAACACTCCCTCACCTACACCACACCTACTATCCTACACCCTACTACACCCTCACCCTCACACTAGCTCCATACACCCTCACCACACCACAAGACCCCCACTCATCTTCTCCAACAAACCACCCACCTACTATTCATCTTCTTCCCCATCCATTTCTCTCTCCTCTATCTTCCACCATTTTCATACCCAACATCACTCTCTCTCACCAAAACTCCATAACCATACCTTCAACCAAAACCCATCCTTATAACTCCCAACCATACCAACCTTCACTTCTTCTTCCTCACCCACAATCAAAAACCTACAACCCTCTATCTCTCGATCCAGCGCCGGCGACCTGCCCCAGTGGAAACCCAAACCCGCCGACCTTCCAACCGGAACTCCGTCCTCGCGAGACCGTCGCCGGACCAATACCCACTACCTGCTGGGCGCGACTATCCCCCTCGCCGATCAGCCCCATTTCCGGCGCCGTTCTTCAGCCCGAACCTAAACCCGACGAAGCCACCTCAATACCCGAAACAGTTTGTCCAACAGCCCAAGATCCATTTCCAAATCAACATCGAACCCACAACTTCTCATCACCTGCCAATGAACAAACCAAATGCCAACTAAATTCCCATGTGCCAATAAACCCACTTAAACCTTTAACCCCTTTTTCCCAAAATACCCCTCAACTACCTTTCTAACCCCAAATCCCAAAATTACCGCTCAACCCAAAACAGATTTTTTCCAAATATCCTACCTCACACCCCCATGCACATGTGACCTCACCCATTTCCACATGCACTCCCTACCTTTTTACCATTATACCCCTTTGCTCCATTGCATATAAAAAGAAGATGAAGACCTCATTTGCAAAAAAATTCTAGATTAGAGAGAGGAAATTGTAGAGAGAAATTTTAGGGTTAGAAATAAATAGTTGATTAGAATTAGTTTTTTTTTATTTTCTTCTTTTCAATTTAAATTGAGTGAAAGTAATTCTAGTGAGAATCAATTTGTGTGTTAGTGCTTCATGTGTATTTGTTGATCATTCAAATTGAGAGGTGTATGCTTCAAATTGGAAGACTAGAGTTCAACTTTCTCAAAGAGATTTGGTTTGCTTGTTCTATTCTCTTATCTTTTATTTTAGTAGCCTTGATTATTAATTTGTCATGTTTCATATCATGTTAGGCTAAAACCCCTTTTAAGGGGTGGGGAGACCCATTATTTTGACGTTAATGTTAATTTAATTAGTTTAATTAAATTAAAATTCCCTTTGATGATTATTTTTGCAATCTTACTTTTAATTTACGCCTCGAGAGATGGTAAATGATTTTCGAGAGAAAATCGAGATTCTAGTCTTAATTTCCATCTTAGAATCGAACTAGAGATAGGTTTTTCTAAAATGTGAAATTATTTCTTTGAATTTCAACTCTAATCATATTTTTATGATCTAAACTAATTTAGTAAATCGATCCTAGCGGGTGATTTGTTAGATGATGTTTAGATCTACGTTTTGTGAGTTGTAGGATTGTAAATTTAATTCTCTAAAAGATTATTATTGAAATTACATTTGCAACGAGAGTTGATTTGTAATTTCAATATTAATTTGGGAAGTTTAGTTTGAATAAATTAATTAAATAGATTAAATATAAATTATGGCATAACCCCACTCCTTGATTGTTCTCACAATTATTTGCCTCACTTTATCTTTTATTTTAGTGTTAGACCTTATTTTTTATTTTAGTCATTTTCTAGTTAGTTATTTTCATTTAGTTTACTTTAATTTAGATCTCACCTCACCCAATTGTTTTAATATTGAAAAAGCTAAAAAAAATTAGAAAAGTGAAAAAGCACAAAAAGAAAATACATAGTGAATTACATTTGAATTTGTTCCATTTGCTTTACACCCTAGAAAGTGGATTGATACCCTTACTTACCTCTATACTTGAGTTTATTATATTTGTAGGTATTTGAGGATTTTTGACTAACTTGGCTTTCAACAACAACGACCACAAGCAAAAAGCAAAGTTATCATCACCCTTCGATGTCATGCTTTTATGCTTACTTCTAACCTTTTCAAAATTTACGTCGTACACTCAAACCGGGAGCCCCTTCACTATGCAGTCGGTTACTACGAGTCACATTGGTCCCGTGCGAGGTGTTCGTGACTCTTATCATACCGTTTTGTGTTTGTTTTTCATTTTCACCATTCGATTGAAGGTTTTTACGCTTAAGTCTAATTTTTTTTCAGATTTACGTCTTACACTCAAACCGGAGCCCCCGTGACTACACCGTCGGTTCCTACGAGTCACATTGGTCCCGTGCGAGCCGTTCATGCCACTTGTGGGACAGTTTTGCGGTTGGGTTACCATCTCACCATTCAATGGCATGCTTTTAGGCTTATGTCCAATCTATTGCAAATTTACGTCGTACACTCAAACAGGGAGCCCCATGACTACGCAGTCGGTTCCAACGAGTCACATTGGTCCCGTGCGAGGTGTTCGTGACTCTTACCGGACCGGTTTGTGGCAGTTTTATGTTTTCACCCTTCGATGGCATGATTTTATGCACATGTCTCGTTTTCATAAATTTACGCCGTACACTCAAAACGGGAGCACCGGGACTACGCGATCGGTTCCTACGAGTCACATTGGTACCATGCGAGGTGCTCGTGACTCTTACCAGACTGTTTTTTGGCTATTATACGTTTTCACCCTTCGATGGGATGTTTTTAAGCTTAAGTCTAATTTTTTGCAAATTTACGTCGTACACTAATACCGGGATCCCCGTGACTACGCGATCGATTCCTACGAGTCACATTGATCCCGTGCGGGGCGTTCGTGCTCTTACCGAACCGTTTTGGGGTTGTTTTATGTTTTCACCCTTCGATGGCATGTTTTTATGCACAAGTCGAATTTTTGCAAATTTACGTCGTACACTCAAACTGAGAGCCTCGGGACTATGCGATCGATTCTTAAGAGTCACATTGGTCCCGTGCGAGGTGTTCGTGACTCTTACCGGACCGTTTTGTGGATGTTTTACATATTCACCCTTCAATGGCATGTTTTTATGCTTATGTCTAATTTTTTTCAAATTGATGTCGTACACTCAAATCTAGAGTCCCGTGACTACGCGTGCGGTTCCTACGAGTCACATTGGTCCCGTGCGAGGTGTCCGTGACTCTTCTTGGACCGTTTTGTGGCTATTTTACATTTTCACCCTTCGATGCCATGTTAATTTGCACAAGTCTAATTTTTGCAAATTTACGTCATACACTCAAACCGGAAGCCCCGTGACCACGCGGTCGGTTCCTATGAGTAACATTGTCCCCTGCGGGGCGTTGGTGTCTCTTATCGGACCGTTTTGTGGTTGTTTTAAGTGTCCACCCTTCGATGGCATGTTTTTATTCTTAAGTATAATTTTTTGCAAATTTACGTCGTAGACTCAAACCAGGTTCGCCGTGGCCACGCGGTCGGTTCCTACGAGTCGCATTGGTCCCGTGCGACGTGTTCGTGACTCTTATCGAACCGTTTTGTGGTTGTTTTATGTTTTCACCATTCGATGGCATATTTGTATGCACAAGTCTAATTTTTGGAAATTTACCTCGTACACTCAAGCCGGGAGCCCCGGGACTATGCGATCGGTTCCTACGAGTCACATTGGTCCCATGCGAGGTGTTCGAGACTCTTACCGGACCGGTTTGTAGTTGTCTTACGTTTTCACCCTTCAATGGCAGGTTTGTATGCTAAAGTCTATTTTTTTTCAAATTGACGTCGTACACTCAAATCGGGAGCCCCGTGACTACGCGGTCGGTTCCTACGAGTCACATTAGTCCCGTGCGAGGTGTCCGTGACTCTTACCAGACCGTTTTGTGGTTGTTTTACAATTTCACCCTTCGATGGCATATTTTTAAGCACAAGTCTAGTTTTTGCAAATTTACGTCGTACACTCAAATCGGAATCCCCGTGACCACGCGGTCGGTTCCTATGAGTCACATTGGTCTCGTGCGAGGCATTAGTCACTGTTATCGGACCCTTTTGTTGTTGTTTCAAGTTTTCACCCTTCGATGGCATGTTTTCATGCTTAAGTCTAATTTTTTGAAAATTTACGTCGTACACTCAAATCGTGTCCCCCGTGGCTATGCAGTCGGTTCCTACGACTCACATTGGTCCCGTGCGAGGCGTTCATGACTCAAACCGGATCATTTTATGGCTATTTTACGTTCTCACCCTTCGATGTCATGTTTTTATGCCTACGTCTAAATTTTTTAAAATTTACGTCGTACACTCAAACCGGGAGCCGCGTGACTATGCGGTCGGTTCCTACGAGTGACACTAGTCCCGTGCGAGGTATCCATGACTCTAATCATACCGTTTTGTGTTTGTTTCATATTTTCAGCATTCGATGGCATGTTTTTATGCTTAAGTCTAATTTTTTTCATATTTACGTCTTACAGTCAAACCGGGTCCCCCGTGTCTACGTGGTTGGTTCCTACGAGTCACATTGGTCCCGTGCGAGGTGTTCGTCACGCTTACATGATAGTTTTGTGTTTGTTTTACATTTGCACCATTCGATGGCATATTTTTATGCTTAAGTCTATTTTTTTCAGATTTACATCGTACACTCAAACTGGTCCTCCGTGACTACAACGTCGATTCCTACGAGTCACATTGGTCCTGTGCGAGGCATTTGTGACTTTTACAGCGCCATTTTCTGGTTATTTTATGTTCTCACCATTCGATGGCATGCTTTTATGCTTAAGTCTATTTTTTTGCAAATTTACGTCGTACACTTAAAACGGGATCCCTGTGACTACGCAATCGGTTAATACGAGTCACATTCATCCCGTGCGGGTCGTTCGTGCTCTTACCGGACCATTTTGCTTAAGTATAATTTTTTGCAAATTTACACCATACACTCAAAACGGGAGCCCTGTGACTACGCGATCGGTTAATATGAGTCACAATCATCCCGTGCGGGGAGTTCGTGCTCTTACCGGACCGTTTTGTGGTTGTTTTATGTTTTCACGCTTCAATGGAATGATTTTATGCACAAGTCTAAATTTTACAAATTTACGTCGTACACTCAAACCGGGAGCCTCAGGACTATGCAATCGGTTCCTACGAGTCACATTGATCCCGTGCGAGGTGTTCGCGACTCTTACCGGACCGTGTTGTGGTTGTTTTACATATTCACCCTTCAATGGCATCTTTTTATGTTTAAGTCTAATTATTTTAAAATTATCATCGTACACTCAAATCGGGAGTCCCGTGACTACGCATTCGGTTCCTACGAGTCACATTGGTCCCGTGCGAGGTGTCCGTGAGTCTTATCGGACCGTTTTGTGGCTGTTTTACATTTTCACCCTTCGATGGCATGTTTTTATGCACAAGTCTAATTTTTGCAAATTTATGTCGTACACTCAAATCGGAAGCCCCGTGACCACGCGATCAGTTTCTATGAGTAACGTTGGTCCCGTGCGGGGCGTTGGTGACTCCTATCGGACCGTTTTGTCGCTATTTTACGTTTTCACCATTCGATGACATGTTTTTATGCTTAAGTCCAATTTTTTACAAATTTACATCGTAGACTCAAACCGGGTCCGCCGTGGCCACGCGGTCGGTTTACTACGAGTCACATTGGTCCCGTCCGAGGAGTTCGTGACTCTTATCGGACCGTTTTGTGGTGGTTTTAGGTTTTCACCCTTCGATGGCATATTTTTATGCACAAGTCTAATTTTTGCAAATTTACCTCGTACCCTCAAACCGGGAGCCCCGGGACTATGCGATCGATTCCTACGAGTCACATTGGTTCCATGCGAGGTGTTCGTGACTCTTACCAGACCGTTTTGTAGTTGTCTTCCGTTTCACTCTTCAATGGCAGGTTTTTATGCTAAAGTCTATTTTTTTTCAAATTAACGTCGTACACTCAAACTGGGAGTCCCGTGACTACGTGGTCGGTTCCTACGAGTCACATTAGTCCCGTGCGAGGTGTTCGTGACTCTTACCAGACCGATTTGTGGTTGTTTTACATTTTCACCCTTCGATGGCATATTATTATGCACAAGTCTAATTATTTCAAATTTACCTCGTACACTCAAACCGAGATCCCCGGGACTAGATGGTCGGTGGTTACGAGTCACATTGGTGCCATGCGAGGTGTTCGTGACTCTTACCGAACCGTTTTGTAGTTGTTTTACGTATTCACCCTTCAATGGCAGGTTTTTATGCTAAAGCCTATTTTTTTCAAATTGACATCGTACACTCAAAGCGGGAGTCCCGTGACTACGCGATCGGTTCCTATGAGTCACATTAGTCCCGTGCGAGGTGTCCGTGACTCTTACCGGACCATTTCATGGTTGTTTTACATTTTCACCCTTCGATGGCATATTTTTATGCACATGTCTAATTTTTGCAAATTTACGTCGTACACTCTAATCGGAATCCCTGTGACCACGCGGTAGGTTCCTATGAGTCACATTGGTCTCGTGCGAGGCATTAGTGACTCTTATCGGACCCTTTTGTTATTGTTTTATGTTTTCACCCTTCGATGGCATGTTTTTATCCTTAAGTCTAATTTTTTGAAAATTTACGTCGTACACTCAAATCGTGTCCCCCGTGGCTATGCGATCGGTTCCGACGAGTGACATTGGTCCTGTGCGAGGTGTTCGTGACTCCTACCGGATCGTTTTGTTGTTGTTTTATGTTCTCAACCTTCGATGTCATGTTTTTATGCTTACGTCTAAATTTTTTAAAATTTACATCGTACACTCAAATCGGGAGCCCCGTGACTATGCGGTCGGTTCCTACGAGTGACATTGGTCCCGTGCGAGGTGTTCGTGACTCTAATCATAACCTTTTGTGTTTATTTTACATTTTCACCATTCGACGACATGTTTTTATGCTTACGTCTATTTTTTTTCAGATTTACGTCTTACACTCAAATCGGGTCCCCCGTGACTACGCGGTCGGTTCTTACGAGTCACATTGGTCCCGTGCGAGGTGTTCGAGACTCTTACCGGACCGTTTTGTGGCAGTTTTACATTTTCACCCTTTGATGGCATGTTTTTATGCACAAGTGTAGTTTTTGTATATTTACGTCGTACACTCAAACCGGAAGGCCTGCGACTACGCGATCGGTTCCCACGAGTCACATTGGTCCCGTGCGAGGTGTTCGTCACTCTTACCGGACCATTTTTTGGTTGTTTTATGTTTTCCCCCTTCGATGGCATGTTTTATGCTTAAGTCTAATTTTTTACAAATTTACATTGTACACTAAAACTGGGATCCCCGTGACTACGCAGTCGGTTCCTACGAGTCACATTAGTCCCGTGCGAGGTGTTCAATACTCTTATCGGACCGTTTTGTGTTTGTATTGTGTTTTCACCATTCGATGGCATGTTTTTATGCTTAAGTCTATTTTTTTATAAATTTACGTCGTACACTCAAACCGGGTCCCCTGTGGCTACGCGGTCGGTTCCTACGAGTCACATTGGTCCAGTGCGAGGCGTTCGTGACTCTTACTGGACCGTTCTGTGGCTGTTTTACATTCTCACCCTTCGATGGTATGTTTTTATGCTTACGTTGATTTTTTTCAAATTTACGTCATACACTCAAACCGGATCCCCCGTGACTACGCGGTCGATTACTACGAGTCACATTAGACCCGTGCGAGGCATTTGTGACTCTTACGGGACCGTTTTGTGGTTATTTTACGTTCTCACCATTCGATGGCATGCTTTTATGCATAAGTCTATTTTTTTTGAAAATTTACGTCGTACACTCAAACCTGGAGCTCTGTGACTATGCGATCGGTTCCTACGAGTGAAATTGATCTTGTACGAGGCGTTCGTGCTCTTACCAGACCGTTTTGTGGTTGTTTTATGTTTTCACCCTTCGATGGCATGTTTTTATGCTTAAGTCTAATTTTTTTCAAATTGACGTCATTCACTCAATTCGGAAGCCCCGTGACCACGCAGTCGGTTCCTATGAGTCACATTGGTCCCGTGAGGGGGATTGGTGACTCTTATCCAGCTGTTTTGTGGCTGTTTTATGTTTTCACACTTCGATGGCATGTTTTTATGCTTAAGTCTAATTTTTTCCAAATTTACGTCGTACACTAAACCTGGTGCCCATGGCTACGCGGTCGGTTCCTATGAGTCACATTGGCCCCGTGCGAGGCTTCGTGACCCTTACCGGACCATTTTGTGGCTGTTTTATGTTCTCACCCTTCGATGGCATGTTTTTATGCTTATGTCTTATTTTTTTCAAATTTACGTCGTACACTCAAGCTGGGAGCCCGATGAATATGCGGTCGATTCCTATGCGTCACATTGGTCCCGTGCGAGGTGTTTGTGACTCTTATCGAACCGTTTTGAGTTTGTTTTACGTTTTCACCATTCGATGTAATGTTTTTATGCTTAAGTCTAATTTTTTTCAAATTTACGTCGTACACTCAAGCGGGGCCCCCGTGATAATGTCGTCGGTTCTTACGAGTCACATAGGTCCCGTGCAAACCGTTCTTGCCACTTGTGGGGCTGTTTTGTGGTTGTTTTACGTTCTCACCATTGGATGGCATGCTTTTAGGCTTATGTCTACTCTTTTGCCAATATATGTCGTACACTCAAATCGGGAGCCCCATGACTACGCAGTTGGTTCCAACGAGTCACATTGGTCCCGTGCGAGGTGTTCGTGACTCTTACCCGACCGGTTTGTGGAAATTTTATGTTTTCACCCTTTGATGGCATGATTTTATGCACATGTCTGGTTTTTGTAAATTTACGTCCTACACTCAAACCGGGAGGCCCGAACTACGCGGTTGGTTCCTACGAGTCACATTGGTCCCGTGCGTGGTGCTCGTGACTCTTACCGGACTGTTTTTTGGCTGCAATACGTTTTCAGCCTTCAATGGAATGTTTTTATGCTTATGACTAATTTTTTGCAAATTTACGTCGTACACTAATACCGGGTTCCCCGTGACTATGCGGTCGATTCCTACGATTCACATTGGTCCCGTGCGAGGTGTTCGTCACTCTTACCAGACCGCTTTGTGTTTATTTTACTTTTTAACCATTCGATGGTAGGTTTTTATGCTAAACTCTATTTTTTACTAAATTGATGTCGTACACTGAAAATGTGAGTCCCGTGACTATGCGGTCGGTTCCTACAAGTCACATTAGACCCGTACGAGGTGTCCATGACTCTTACCGGACCGTTTTGTGGTTGTTTTACATTTTCACCCTTCGATGGCATATTTTTATGCGCAAGTCTAATTTTTACAAATTTACCTCGTACACTCGAATCGGGATTCTCGGGACTATGCGGTCGGTTCCTACGAGTCACGTTGGTCCCATGCGAGGTGTTCATGGCTCTTACCGGCCCATTTTGTAGTTGTTTTATGTTTTCACCCTTCAATGGCAGGTTTTTATGCCAAAGTCTAATTTTTTTCAAATTGACGTCGTACACTCAAATCGGGAGTCCCGTGACTACGCGGTCGGTTCCTACGAGTCACATTAGTCCCGTGCGAGGTGTCCGTTACTCTTACCGGACCGTTTTGTGGTTGTTTTACATTTTTGCCCTTCGATGGCATATTTTTATGAACAAGTCTAATTTTGTAAATTTTCGTCGTACACTCAAACCGGAAGCCCCATGAGCACACGGTGGTTTCCTATGAGTCACATTGGTCTCGTGCGAGGCATTAGTGACTCTTATCGGACGGTTGTGTTGCTGTTTTAAGTTTTCACCGTTCGATGGCATGTTTTTATGAATAAGTCTAATTTTTTGCAAATTTACGTCGTACACTCCAACCGTGTCCCCCATTACTATGCGGTCGGTTCCTATGAGTCACATTGGTCCCGTGCGAGGTGTTCGTGACTCTTATCATACCGTTATGTTTGTTTTAAATTTTCACCATTCGATGGAATGTTTTTATGCTTAAGTCTAATTTTATTCAAATTTACTTCTTACACTCAAATCGGGGCCTCCGTGACTATGCTGTCGGTTCCTACGAGTCACATTGGTCTCGTGCGAGCCGTTCATGCCACTTGTGGGACATTTTTGTGGTTGTTTTACGTTCTCACATGGCATGCTTTTAGGATTATGTCTAATCTTTTGCAAATTTACGTCGTACACTCAAACAGGGAGCCCCATGACTACACAGTCAGTTCCAACGAGTCACATTGTTCCCGTCCGAGGTGTTCGTGACCCTTAACGAACCGGTTTGTGGAAGTTTTATGTTTTCACCCTTCGATGGCATGATTTTATGCACATGTCTAGTTTTCATAAATTTACATCGTACACTCAAAACGGGAGCCTCGGGACTACGCGGTCGGTTCCTATGAGTCACATTGGTCCCGTGCGAGGTGCTCGTGACTCTTACCGGACTGTTTTTTGGATATTACACATTTTCACCCATCGATGGAATGTTTTTATTCTTAAGTCTAATTTTTTTCAAATTTACGTCGTACACTAATACCGGGATCCCCGTGACTACGCGATCGATACCTACGAGTCACTTTAGTCCCGTGAGAGGTGTTCGTCACTCTTACCGGAACGTTTTGTATTTGTTTTACATTTTCACCATTCTATGGCATGTTTTTTTGCTTATGTCTATTTTTTTGTCAGATTTAAGTCATACACTCAAATCGGGTCCCGCGTGACTACTTGGTCGATTCTTACGAGTCACATTGGTCCCGTGCGAGGCGTTTGTGACTCTTACGGGACCGTTTTGTGGTTGTTTTATGTTCTCACCATTCGATGGCATGCTTTTATGCTTAAGTCTAGTTTTTTACAAATTTACGCCGTACACTCAAAACGGGAGCCCTGTGACTACGCAATCAGTTAAGACGAGTCACATTGATCCCGTGCGGGGCATTCGTGCTCTTACCGGATCGTTTTGGGGTTGTTTTATGTTTTCACCCTTCGATGGCATGCTTTTATGCACAAGTCTAATTTTTGCAAATTTACGTCGTACACTCAAAGCGGGAGCCTCGGGACTATGCGATCAATTCCTACGAGTCACACTGGTCCCGTGCGAGGTGGTCGTGACTCTTACCAGACCGTTTTGTAGTTGTCTTTCGTTTCACCCTTCAATGGCAGGTTTTTATGCTAAAGTCTATTTTTTTTCAAATTGACGTCGTACACTCAAACAGGGAGTCCCGTGACTACGTGGTCGGTTCCTACGAGTCACATTAGTCCCGTGCGAGGTGTTCGTGACTCTTACCAGACCGATTTGTGGTTGTTTTACATTTTCACCCTTCGATGGCATATTATTATGCACAAGTCTAATTATTTCAAATTTACCTCGTACACTCAAACCGAGATCCCCGGGACTAGACGGTCGGTGGTTACGAGTCACATTGGTGCCATGCGAGGTGTTCGTGACTCTTACCGAACCGTTTTGTAGTTGTTTTACGTATTCACCCTTCAATGGCAGGTTTTTATGCTAAAGTCTATTTTTTTCAAATTGACATCGTACACTCAAAGCGGGAGTCCCGTGACTACGCGATCGGTTCCTATGAGTCACATTAGTCCCGTGCGAGGTGTCCGTGACTCTTACCGGACCATTTCGTGGTTGTTTTACATTTTCACCCTTCGATGGCATATTTTTATGCACATGTCTAATTTTTGCAAATTTACGTCGTACACTCTAATCGGAATCCCTGTGACCACGCGGTAGGTTCCTATGAGTCACATTGGTCTCGTGCGAGGCATTAGTGACTCTTATCGGACCCTTTTGTTATTGTTTTATGTTTTCACCCTTCGATGGCATGTTTTTATCCTTAAGTCTAATTTTTTGAAAATTTACGTCGTACACTCAAATCGTGTCCCCCGTGGCTATGCGATCGGTTCCGACGAGTGACATTGGTCCTGTGCGAGGTGTTCGTGACTCCTACCGGATCGTTTTGTTGTTGTTTTATGTTCTCAACCTTCGATGACATGTTTTTATGCTTACGTCTAAATTTTTTAAAATTTACATCGTACACTCAAATCGGGAGCCCCGTGACTATGCGGTCGGTTCCTACGAGTGACATTGGTCCCGTGCGAGGTGTTCGTGACTCTAATCATAACCTTTTGTGTTTATTTTACATTTTCACCATTCGACGACATGTTTTTATGCTTACGTCTATTTTTTTCAGATTTACGTCTTACACTCAAATCGGGTCCCCCGTGACTACGCGGTCGGTTCTTACGAGTCACATTGGTCCCGTGCGAGGTGTTCGAGACTCTTACCGGACCATTTTGTGGCAGTTTTACATTTTCACCCTTTGATGGCATGTTTTTATGCACAAGTGTAGTTTTTGTATATTTACGTCGTACACTCAAACCGGAAGGCCTGCGACTATGCGATCGGTTCCCACGAGTCACATTGGTCCCGTGCGAGGTGTTCGTGACTCTTACCGGACCTTTTTTTGGTTGTTTTATGTTTTCCCCCTTCGATGGCATGTTTTATGCTTAAGTCTAATTTTTTACAAATTTACATTGTACACTAAAACTGGGATCCCCGTGACTACGCAGTCGGTTCCTACGAGTCACATTAGTCCCGTGCGAGGTGTTCAATACTCTTATCGGACCGTTTTGTGTTTGTATTGTGTTTTCACCATTCGATGGCATGTTTTATGCTTAAGTCTATTTTTTTATAAATTTACGTCGTACACTCAAACCGGGTCCCCTGTGGCTACGCGGTCGGTTCCTACGAGTCACATTGGTCCAGTGCGAGGCGTTCGTGACTCTTACTGGACCGTTCTGTGGCTGTTTTACATTCTCACCCTTCGATGGTATGTTTTTATGCTTATGTTGATTTTTTTCAAATTTACGTCATACACTTAAACCGGATCCCCCGTGACTACGCGATCGATTACTACGAGTCACATTAGACCCGTGCGAGGCATTTGTGACTCTTACGGGACCGTTTTGTAGTTATTTTACGTTCTCACCATTCGATGGCATGCTTTTATGCATAAGTCTATTTTTTTTTGAAAATTTACGTCGTACACTCAAACCTGGAGCTCTGTGACTATGCGGTCGGTTCCTACGAGTGAAATTGATCTTGTACGAGGCGTTCGTGCTCTTACCAGACCGTTTTGTGGTTGTTTTATGTTTTCACCCTTCGATGGCATGTTTTTATGCTTAAGTCTAATTTTTTTCAAATTGACGTCATTCACTCAAATCGGAAGCCCCGTGACCACGCAGTCGGTTCCTATGAGTCACATTGGTCCCGTGAGGGGGATTGGTGACTCTTATCCAGCTGTTTTGTGGCTGTTTTATGTTTTCACACTTCGATGGCATGTTTTTATGCTTAAGTCTAATTTTTTCCAAATTTACGTCGTACACTAAACCTGGTGCCCGTGGCTACGCGGTCGGTTCCTATGAGTCACATTGGTCCCGTGCGAGGCTTCGTGACCCTTACCGGACCATTTTGTGGCTGTTTTATGTTGTCACCCTTCGATGGCATGTTTTTATGCTTATGTCTTATTTTTTTCAAATTTACGTCGTACACTCAAACTGGGAGCCCGATGAATATGCGGTCGATTCCTATGCGTCACATTGGTCCCGTGCGAGGTGTTTGTGACTCTTATCGAACCGTTTTGAGTTTGTTTTATGTTTTCACCATTCGATGTAATGTTTTTATGCTTAAGTCTAATTTTTTTCAGATTTACGTCGTACACTCAAGCGGGGCCCCCGTGATTATGTCGTCGGTTCTTACGAGTCACATAGGTCCCGTGCGAACCGTTCTTGCCACTTGTGGGGCTGTTTTGTGGTTGTTTTACGTTCTCACCAATGGATGGCATGCTTTGAGGCTTATGTCTACTCTTTTGCCAATATATGTCATACACTCAAATCGGGAGCCCCATGACTACGCAGTTGGTTCCAACGAGTCACATTGGTCCCGTGCGAGGTGTTCGTGACCCTTACCCGACCGGTTTGTGGCAGTTTTATGTTTTCACCCTTGGATGGCATGATTTTATGCACATGTCTGTTTTTTGTAAATTTACGTCCTACACTCAAACCGGGAGGCCCGAACTACGCGGTTGGTTCCTACGAGTCACATTGTTCCCGTGCGTGGTGCTCGTGACTCTTACCGGACTATTTTTTGGCTGCAATACGTTTTCACCCTTCGAAGGAATGTTTTTATGCTTATGACTAATTTTTTGCAAATTTACGTCGTACACTAATACCGGGATCCCCGTGACTACGCGGTCGATTCCTACGATTCACATTGGTCCCGTGCGAGGTGTTCGTCACTCTTACCAGACCGCTTTGTGTTTGTTTTACTTTTTCACCATTCGATGGCAGGTTTTTATGCTAAACTCTAATTTTTACTAAATTGATGTCGTACACTGAAAATGTGAGTCCCGTGACTACGCGGTCGGTTCCTACAAGTCACATTAGACCCGTGCGAGGTGTTCATG
The DNA here is from genome assembly GCA_949130495.1 of Sambucus nigra. Lineage (NCBI taxonomy): Eukaryota > Viridiplantae > Streptophyta > Magnoliopsida > Dipsacales > Adoxaceae > Sambucus > Sambucus nigra. The sequence continues at coordinate 56,063,820 of OX422224.1, read as the reverse complement.
ACTCTTACCGGACCGTTTTGTGGTTGTTTTACATTTTCACCCTTCGATGGCATATTTTTATGCGCAAGTCTAATTTTTACAAATTTACCTCGTACACTCGAATCGGGATCCTCGGGACTATGCGGTCGGTTCCTACGAGTCACGTTGGTCCCATGCGAGGTGTTCATGGCTCTTACCGGCCCATTTTGTAGTTGTTTTATGTTTTCACCCTTCAATGGCAGGTTTTTATGCCAAAGTTTAATTTTTTTCAAATTGACGTCGTACACTCAAATCGGGAGTCCCGTGACTACGCGGTCGGTTCCTACGAGTCACATTAGTCCCGTGCAAGGTGTCCGTTACTCTTACCGGACCGTTTTGTGGTTGTTTTACATTTTTGCCCTTCGATGGCATATTTTTATGAACAAGTCTAATTTTGCAAATTTTCGTCGTACACTCAAACCGGAAGCCCCATGAGCACACGGTGGTTTCCTATGAGTCACATTGGTCTCGTGCGAGGCATTAGTGACTCTTATCGGACGGTTGTGTTGCTTTTTTAAGTTTTCACCGTTCGATTGCATGTTTTTATGAATAAGTCTAATTTTTTGCAAATTTACGTCGTACACTCCAACCGTGTCCCCCATGACTATGCGGTCGGTTCCTATGAGTCACATTGGTCCCGTGCGAGGTGTTCGTGACTCTTATCATACCGTTATGTTTGTTTTAAATTTTCACCATTCGATGGAATGTTTTTATGCTTAAGTCTAATTTTATTCAAATTTACTTCTTACACTCAAATCGGGGCCTCCGTGACTATGCTGTCGGTTCCTACGAGTCACATTGGTCCCGTGCGAGCCGTTCATGCCACTTGTGGGACATTTTTGTGGTTGTTTTACGTTCTCACCATTCAATGGCATGCTTTTAGGATTATGTCTAATCTTTTGCAAATTTACGTCGTACACTCAAACAGGGAGCCCCATGACTACACAGTCAGTTCCAACGAGTCACATTGTTCCCGTCCGAGGTGTTCGTGACCCTTAACGGACCGGTTTGTGGAAGTTTTATGTTTTCACCCTTCGATGGCATGATTTTATGCACATGTCTAGTTTTCATAAATTTACATCGTACACTCAAAACGGGAGCCCCGGGACTACGCGGTCGGTTCCTACGAGTCACATTGGTCCCGTGCGAGGTGCTCGTGACTCTTACCGGACTGTTTTTTGGATATTACACATTTTCACCCATCGATGGAATGTTTTTATTTTTAAGTTTAATTTTTTGCAAATTTACGTCGTACACTAATACCGGGATCCCCGTGACTACGCGATCGATACCTACGAGTCACTTTAGTCCCGTGAGAGGTGTTCGTCACTCTTACCGGAACGTTTTGTATTTGTTTTACATTTTCACCATTCTATGGCATGTTTTTTTGCTTATGTCTATTTTTTTGTCAGATTTAAGTCATACACTCAAATCGGGTCCCACGTGACTACAAGGTCGATTCTTACGAGTCATATTGGTCCCGTGCGAGGCTAGTGACTCTTACGGGACCGTTTTGTGGTTGTTTTATGTTCTCACCATTCGATCGCATGCTTTTATGCTTAAGTCTAGTTTTTTACAAATTTACGCCGTACACTCAAAACGGGAGCCCTGTGACTACGCGATCAGTTAATACGAGTCACATTGATCCCGTGCGGGGCATTCGTGCTCTTACCGGATCGTTTTGGGGTTGTTTTATGTTTTCACCCTTCGATGGCATGCTTTTATGCACAAGTCTAATTTTTGAAAATTTACGTCGTACACTCAAACCGGGAGCCTCGGGACTATGCGATCAATTCCTACGAGTCACACTGGTCCCGTGCGAGGTGGTCGTGACTCTTACCAGACCGTTTTGTAGTTGTCTTCCGTTTCATCCTTCAATGGCAGGTTTTTATGCTAAAGTCTATTTTTTTTCAAATTGACGTCGTACACTCAAATCGGGAGTCCCGTGACTACGTGGTCGGTTCCTACGAGTCACATTAGTCCCGTGCGAGGTGTTCGTGACTCTTACCAGACCAATTTGTGGTTGTTTTACATTTTCACCCTTCGATGGCATATTATTATGCAGAAGTCTAATTATTTCAAATTTACCTCGTACACTCAAACCGAGATCCCCGGGACTAGACGGTCGGTGGTTACGAGTCACATTGGTGCCATGCGAGGTGTTCGTGACTCTTACCGAACCGTTTTGTAGTTGTTTTACGTTTTCACCCTTCAATGGCAGGTTTTTATGCTAAAGTCTATTTTTTCAAATTGACGTCGTACACTCAAACCGGGAGTCCCGTGACTACGCGATCGGTTCCTACGAGTCACATTAGTCCCGTGCGAGGTGTCCGTGACTCTTACCGGACCATTTCGTGGTTGTTTTACATTTTCACCCTTCGATGGCATATTTTTATGCACATGTCTAATTTTTGCAAATTTACGTCGTACACTCTAATCGGAATCCCCATGACCACGCGGTAGGTTCCTATGAGTCACATTGGTCTCGTGCGAGGCATTAGTGACTCTTATCGGACCCTTTTGTTGCTGTTTTAAGTTTTCACCCTTCGATGGCATGTTTTTATCCTTAAGTCTAATTTTTTGAAAATTTACGTCGTACACACAAACCGTGTCCCCCGTGACTATGCGATCGGTTCCTACGAGTCACATTGGTCCTGTGCGAGGCGTTCGTGACTCCTACCGGATCGTTTTGTTGTTGTTTTATGTTCTCACCCTTCGATGTCATGTTTTTATGCTTACGTCTAAATTTTTTAAAATTTACATCGTACACTCAAATCGGGAGCACCGTGACTATGCGGTCGGTTCCTACGAGTGACATTGGTCCCGTACGAGGTGTTCGTGACTCTAATCATAACCTTTTGTGTTTATTTTACATTTTTACCATTCGACGACATGTTTTTATGCTTACGTCTATTTTTTTCAGATTTACGTCTTACACTCAAATCGGGTCCCCCGTGACTACGCGGTCGGTTCTTACGAGTCACATTGGTCCCATGCGAGGTGTTCGTGACTCTTACCGGACCGTTTTTTGGTTGTTTTATGTTTTCCCCCTTCGATGGCATGTTTTATGCTTAAGTCTAATTTTTTACAAATTTACATCGTACACTAAAACTGGGATCCCCGTGACTACGCAGTCGGTTCCTACGAGTCACATTAGTCCCGTGCGAGGTGTTCAATACTCTTATCGGACCGTTTTGTGTTTGTATTGTGTTTTCACCATTCGATGGCATGTTTTTATGCTTAAGTCTATTTTTTTATAAATTTACGTCGTACACTCAAACCGGGTCCCCTGTGGCTACGCGGTCGGTTCCTACGAGTCACATTGGTCCAGTGCGAGGCGTTCATGACTCTTACTGGAACGTTCTGTGGCTGTTTTACATTCTCACCCTTCGATGGTATGTTTTTATGCTTACGTTGATTTTTTTCAAATTTACGTCGTACACTCAAACCGGATCCCCCGTGACTACGCGGTCGATTACTACGAGTCACATTAGACCCGTGCGAGGCATTTGTGACTCTTACGGGACCGTTTTGTGGTTATTTTACGTTCTCACCATTCAATGGCATGCTTTTATGCTTAACTCTATTTTTTTTGAAAATTTACGTCGTACACTCAAACCTGGAGCTCTGTGACTGTGCGGTCGGTTCCTATGAGTGAAATTGATCTTGTACGAGGCGTTCGTGCTCTTACCAGACCGTTTTGTGGTTGTTTTATGTTTTCACCCTTCGATGGCATGTTTTTATGCTTAAGTCTAATTTTTCTCAAATTGATGTCATACACTCAAACCGGAAGCCCCGTGACCAAGCAGTCGGTTCCTATGAGTCACATTGGTCCCGTGAGGGGGATTGGTGACTCTTATCGGACTGTTTTGTGGCTGTTTTATAATTTCACACTTTGATGGCATGTTTTTATGCTTAAGTCTATTTTTTTCCAAATTTACGTCGTACACTAAACCTGGTGCCCGTGGCTACGCGGTCGGTTCCTATGAGTCACATTGGTCCCGTGCGAGGTTTTGTGACCCTTACCGGACCATTTTGTGGCTATTTTATGTTCTCACCCTTGGATGGCATGGTTTTATGCTTATGTCTTATTTTTTTCAAATTTACGTCGTACACTCAAACTGGGAGCCCGATGAATATGCGGTCGATTCCTATGCGTCACATTGGTCCCGTGCGAGGTGTTTGTGACTCTTATCGAACCGTTTTGAGTTTGTTTTAAGTTTTCACCATTCGATGTAATGTTTTTATGCTTAAGTCTAATTTTTTTCAGATTTACGTCGTACACTCAAGCCGGGCCCCCGTGATTATGTCGTCGGTTCTTACGAGTCACATAGGTCCCGTGCGAACCGTTCTTGCCACTTGTGGGGCTGTTTTGTGGTTGTTTTACGTTCTCACCAATGGATGGCATGCTTTTAGGCTTATGTCTACTCTTTTGCCAATATATGTCGTACACTCAAATCGGGAGCCCCATAACTACGCAGTTGGTTCCAACGAGTCACATTGGTCCCGTGCGAGGTGTTCGTGACCCTTACCCGACCGGTTTGTGGCAGTTTTATGTTTTCACCCTTCGATGGCATGATTTTATGCACATGTCTGTTTTTTGTAAATTTACGTCCTACACTCAAACCGGGAGGCTCGAACTACGCGGTTGGTTCCTACGAGTCACATTGGTCCCGTGCGTGGTGCTCGTGACTCTTACCGGACTGTTTTTTGGCTGCAATACGTTTTCACCCTTCGAAGGAATGTTTTTATGCTTATGACTAATTTTTTGCAAATTTACGTCGTACACTAATACCGGGATCCCCGTGACTACGCGGTCGATTCCTACGATTCACATTGGTCCCGTGCGAGGTGTTCGTCACTCTTACCAGACCGCTTTGTCTTTGTTTTACTTTTTCACCATTCGATGGCAGGTTTTTATGCTAAACTCTAATTTTTACTAAATTGATTTCGTACACTGAAAATGTGAGTCCCGTGACTACGCGGTCGGTTCCTACAAGTCACATTAGACCCGTGCGAGGTGTCCATGACTCTTACCGGACCGTTTTGTGGTTGTTTTACATTTTCACCCTTCGATGGCATATTTTTATGCGCAAGTCTAATTTTTGCAAATTTACCTCGTACACTGAAATCGAGATCCCCGGGACTATGCGGTCGGTTCCTACGAGTCACGTTAGTCCCATGCGAGGTGTTCATGGCTCTTACCGGGCCATTTTGTAGTTGTTTTAAGTTTTCACCGTTCGATGGCATGTTTTTATGAATAAGTCTAATTTTTTTCAAATTGACGTCGTACACTCAAATCGGGAGTCCCGTGACTACGCGGTCGGTTCCTACGAGTCACATTAGTCCCGTGCGAGGTGTCCGTTACTCTTACCGGACCGTTTTGTGGTTGTTTTAAATTTTTGCCCTTCGATGGCATATTTTTATGAACAAGTCTAATTTTGCAAATTTATGTCGTACACTCAAACCGGAAGCCCCATGAGCACACGATGGGTTCCTATGAGTCACATTGGTCTCGTGCGAGGCATTAGTGACTCTTATCGGACGGTTGTGTTGCTGTTTTAAGTTTTCACCGTTCGATGGCATGTTTTTATGAATAAGTCTAATTTTTTGCAAATTTACGTCGTACACTCCAACCGTGTCCCCCATGACTATGCGGTCGGTTCCTATGAGTCACATTGGTCCCGTGCGAGGTGTTCATGACTCTTATCATACCGTTATGTTTGTTTTACATTTTCACCATTCGATGGCATGTTTTTATGCTTAAGTCTAATTTTTTTCAAATTTACTTCTTACACTCAAATCGGGGCCTCCGTGACTATGCTGTCGGTTCCTACGAGTCGCATTGGTCCCGTGCGAGCCGTTCATGCCACTTGTGGGACATTTTTGTAGTTGTTTTACGTTCTCACCATTCAATGGCATGCTTTTAGGCTTATGTCTAATCTTTTGCAAATTTACGTCGTACACTCAAACAGGGAGCCCCATGACTACACAGTCAGTTCCAACGAGTCACATTGTTCCCGTCCGAGGTGTTCGTGACCCTTATCGGACCGGTTTGTGGAAGTTTTATGTTTTCACCCTTCGATGGCATGATTTTATGCACATGTCTAGTTTTCATAAATTTACATCGTACACTCAAAACGGGAGCCCCGGGACTACGCGGTCGGTTCCTACGAGTCACATTGGTCCCGTGCGAGGTGCTCGTGACTCTTACCGGACTGTTTTTTTGGATATTATACGTTTTCACCCATCGATGGAATGTTTTTATTCTTAAGTCTAATTTTTTGCAAATTTACGTCGTACACTAATACCGGGATCCCCGTGACTACGCGATCGATACCTACGAGTCACTTTAGTCCCGTGAGAGGTGTTCGTCACTCTTACCGGAACGTTTTGTATTTGTTTTACATTTTCACCATTCTATGGCATGTTTTTTTGCTTATGTCTATTTTTTTGTCAGATTTAAGTCATACACTCAAATCGGGTCCCGCGTGACTACTTGGTCGATTCTTACGAGTCACATTGGTCCCGTGCGAGGCGTTTGTGACTCTTACGGGACCGTTTTGTGGTTGTTTTATGTTCTCACCATTCGATGGCATGCTTTTATGCTTAAGTCTAGTTTTTTACAAATTTACGCCGTACACTCAAAACGGGAGCCCTGTGACTACGCAATCAGTTAAGACGAGTCACATTGATCCCGTGCGGGGCATTCGTGCTCTTACCGGATCGTTTTGGGGTTGTTTTATGTTTTCACCCTTCGATGGCATGCTTTTATGCACAAGTCTAATTTTTGCAAATTTACGTCGTACACTCAAAGCGGGAGCCTCGGGACTATGCGATCAATTCCTACGAGTCACACTGGTCCCGTGCGAGGTGGTCGTGACTCTTACCAGACCGTTTTGTAGTTGTCTTTCATTTCACCCTTCAATGGCAGGTTTTTATGCTAAAGTCTATTTTTTTTCAAATTGACGTCGTACACTCAAACAGGGAGTCCCGTGACTACGTGGTCGGTTCCTACGAGTCACATTAGTCCCGTGCGAGGTGTTCGTGACTCTTACCAGACCGATTTGTGGTTGTTTTACATTTTCACCCTTCGATGGCATATTATTATGCACAAGTCTAATTATTTCAAATTTACCTCGTACACTCAAACCGAGATCCCCGGGACTAGACGGTCGGTGGTTACGAGTCACATTGGTGCCATGCGAGGTGTTCGTGACTCTTACCGAACCGTTTTGTAGTTGTTTTACGTTTTCACCCTTCAATGGTAGGTTTTTATGCTAAAGTCTATTTCTTTCAAATTGACGTCGTACACTCAAACCGGGAGTCCCGTGACTACGCGATCGGTTCCTACGAGTCACATTAGTCCCGTGCGAGGTGTCCGTGACTCTTACTGGACCATTTCGTGGTTGTTTTACCTTTTCACCCTTCGATGGCATTTTTTTATGAACATGTGTAATTTTTGCAAATTTACGTCGTACACTCTAATCGGAATCCCCGTGACCACGCGGTAGGTTCCTATGAGTCACATTGGTCTCGTGCGAGGCATTAGTGACTCTTATCGGACCCTTTTGTTGCTGTTTTAAGTTTTCACCCTTCGATGGCATGTTTTTATCCGTAAGTCTAATTTTTTGAAAATTTACGTCGTACACTCAAACCGTGTCCCCCGTGGCTATGCGATCGGTTCCTACGAGTCACATTGGTCCTGTGCGAGGCGTTCGTGACTCCTACCGGATCGTTTTGTTGTTGTTTTATGTTCTCACCCTTCGATGTCATGTTTTTATGCTTACGTCTAAATTTTTTAAAATTTACATCGTACACTCAAATCGGGAGCCCCGTGACTATGCGGTCGGTTCCTACGAGTGACATTGGTCCCGTGCGAGGTGTTCGTGACTCTAATCATAACCTTTTGTGTTTATTTTACATTTTCACCATTCGACGACATGTTTTTATGCTTACGTCTATTTTTTTCAGATTTACGTCTTACAATCAAATCGGGTCCTCCGTGACTACGCGGTCGGTTCTTACGAGTCACATTGTTCCCGTGCGAGGTGTTCGAGACTCTTACCGGACCGTTTTGTGACAGTTTTACATTTTCACCCTTTGATGGCATGTTTTTATGCACAAGTGTAGTTTTTGTATATTTACGTCGTACACTCAAACCGGGAGGCCTGCGACTACGCGATCGGTTCCCACGAGTCACATTGGTCCCGTGCGAGGTGTTCGTGACTCTTACCGGACCGTTTTTTGGTTGTTTTATGTTTTCCCCCTTCGATGGCATGTTTTATGCTTAAGTCTAATTTTTTACAAATTTACATCGTACACTAAAACTGGGATCCCCGTGACTACGCAGTCGGTTCCTACGAGTCACGTTAGTCCCGTGCGAGGTGTTCAATACTCTTATCGGACCGTTTTATGTTTGTATTGTGTTTTCACCATTCGATGGCATGTTTTTATGCTTAAGTATATTTTTTTATAAATTTACGTCGTACACTCAAACCGGGTCCCCTGTGGCTACGCGGTCGGTTCCTACGAGTCACATTGGTCCAGTGCGAGGCGTTCATGACTCTTACTGGAACGTTCTGTGGCTATTTTACATTCTCACCCTTCGATGGTATGTTTTTATGCTTACGTTGATTTTTTTCAAATTTATGTCGTACACTCAAACCGGATCCCCCGTGACTACGCGGTCGATTACAACGAGTCACATTAGACCCGTGCGAGGCATTTGTGACTCTTACGGGACCGTTTTGTGGTTATTTTACGTTCTCACCATTCGATGGCATGCTTTTATGCTTAAGTCTATTTTTTTTGAAAATTTATGTCGTACACTCAAACCTGGAGCTCTGTGACTGTGCAGTCGGTTCCTACAAGTGAAATTGATCTTGTACGAGGCGTTCGTGTTCTTACCAGACCGTTTTGTGGTTGTTTTATGTTTTCACCCTTCGATGGCATGTTTTTATGCTTAAGTCTAATTTTTTTCAAATTGACGTCATACACTCAAACTGGAAGCCCCGTGACCACGCAGTCGGTTCCTATGAGTCACATTGGTCCCGTGAGGGGGATTGGTGACTCTTATCGGACTGTTTTGTGGCTGTTTTATGTTTTCACACTTCGATGGCATGTTTTTATGCTTAACTCTATTTTTTTCCAAATTTACGTCGTGCACTAAACCTGGTGCCCGTGGCTACGCGGTCGGTTCCTATGAGTCACATTGGTCCCGTGCGAGGTTTCGTGATCCTTACCGGACCATTTTGTGGCTATTTTATGTTCTCACCCTTAGATGGCATGTTTTTATGCTTATGTCTTATTTTTTTCAAATTTATGTTGTACACTCAAACTGGGAGCCCGATGAATATGCGGTCGATTCCTATGCGTCACATTGGTCCCGTGCGAGGTGTTTGTGACTCTTATCGAACCGTTTTGAGTTTGTTTTAAGTTTTCACCATTCGATGTAATGTTTTTATTCTTAAGTCTAATTTTTTTCAAATTTACGTCGTACACTCAAGCGGGGCCCCCGTGATTATGTCGTCGGTTCTTACGAGTCACATAGGTCCCGTGCGAACCGTTCTTGCCACTTGTGGGGCTGTTTTGTGGTTGTTTTACGTTCTCACCAATGGATGACATGCTTTTAGGCTTATGTCTACTCTTTTGCCAATATATGTCGTACACTCAAATCGGGAGCCCCATGACTACGCAGTTGGTTCCAACGAGTCACATTGGTCCCGTGCGAGGTGTTCGTGACTCTTACCCGACCGATTTGTGGCAGTTTTATGTTTTCACCCTCCGATGGCATGATTTTATGCACATGTCTAGTTTTTGTAAATTTACGTCCTACACTCAAACCGGGAGGCCCGAACTACGCGGTTGGTTCCTACGAGTCACATTGGTCCCGTGCGTGGTGCTCGTGACTCTTACCGGACGGTTTTTTGGCTGCAATACGTTTTCACCCTTCGATGGAATGTTTTTATGCTTATGACTAATTTTTTGCAAATTTACGTCGTACACTAATACCGGGATCCCCGTGACTACGCGGTCGATTCCTACGATTCACATTGGTCCCCTGCGAGGTGTTCGTCACTCTTACCAGACCGCTTTGTGTTTGTTTTACTTTTTCACCATTCGATGGCAGGTTTTTATGCTAAACTCTAATTTTTACTAAATTGATGTTGTACACTGAAAATGGGAGTCCCGTGACTACGCGGTCGGTTCCTACAAGTCACATTAGACCCGTGCGAGGTGTCCATGACTCTTACCGGACCGTTTTGTGGTTGTTTTATATTTTCACCCTTCGATGGCATATTTTTATGCGCAAGTCTAATTTTTGCAAATTTACCTCGTCCACTCAAATCGGGATCCCCGGGACTATGTGGTCGGTTCCTACGAGTCACGTTGGTCCCATGCGAGGTGTTCATGGCTCTTACCGGGCCATTTTGTAGTTGTTTTATGTTTTCACCCTTCAATGGCAGGTTTTTATGCCAAAGTCTAATTTTTTTCAAATTGACGTCGTACACTCAAATCGGTAGTCCCGTGACTACGCGGTCGGTTCCTACGAGTCACATTAGTCCCATGTGAGGTGTCCGTTACTCTTACCGGACCGTTTTGTGGTTGTTTTACATTTTCGCCCTTCGATGGCATATTTTTATAAACAAGTCTAATTTTGCAAATTTACGTCGTACACTCAAACCGGAAGCCCCATGAGCACACGGTGGGTTCCTATGAGTCACATTGGTCTCGTGCGAGGCATTAGTGACTCTTATCAGACGGTTGTGTTGCTGTTTTAAGTTTTCACCGTTCGATGGCATGTTTTTATGAATAAGTCTAATTTTTTGCAAATTTACGTCGTACACTCCAACCGTGTCCCCCATGACTATGTGGTCGGTTCCTATGAGTCACATTGGTCCCGTGCGAGGTGTTCGTGACTCTTATCATACCGTTATGTTTGTTTTACATTTTCACCATTCGATGGCATGTTTTTATGCTTAAGTCTAATTTTTTTCAAATTTACTTCTTACACTCAAATCGGGGCCTCCGTGACTATGCTGTCGGTTCCTACGAGTCACATTGGTCCCGTGCGAGCCGTTCATGCCACTTGTGGGACATTTTTGTGGTTGTTTTACATTCTCACCATTCAATGGCATGATTTTAGGCTTATGTCTAATTTTTTGCAAATTTACGTCGTACACTCAAACAGGGAGCCCCATGACTACACAGTCAGTTCCAACGAGTCACATTGTTCCCGTCCGAGGTGTTCGTGACCCTTATCGGACCGGTTTGTGGAAGTTTTATGTTTTCACCCTTCGATGGCATGATTTTATGCACATGTCTAGTTTTCATAAATTTACATCGTACACTCAAAACGGGAGGCCCGGGACTACGCGGTCGGTTCCTACGAGTCACATTGGTCCCGTGCGAGGTGCTCGTGACTCTTACCGGACTATTTTTTGGATATTATACGTTTTCACCCATCGATGGAATGTTTTTATTCTTAAGTCTAATTTTTTGCAAATTTACGTCGTACACTAATACCGGGATCCCCGTGACTACGCGATCGATTCCTACGAGTCACTTTAGTCCCGTGCGAGGTGTTCGTCACTCTTACCGGACCGTTTTGTATTTGTTTTACATTTTCACCATTCGATGGCATGTTTTTTTGCTTAAGTCTATTTTTTTGTCAGATTTAAGTCATACACTCAAATCGGGTCCCGCGTGACTACAAGGTCGATTCTTACGAGTCACATTGGTCCCGTGCGAGGCGTTTGTGACTCTTACGGGACCGTTTTGTGGTTGTTTTATGTTCTCACCATTCGATGGCAAGCTTTTATGCTTAAGTCTAGTTTTCTACAAATTTACGTCGTACACTCAAAACGGGAGCCCTGTGACTACGCGATCAGTTAATACGAGTCACATTGATCCCGTGCGGGGCATTTGTGCTCTTACCGGATCGTTTTGGGGTTGTTTTATGTTTTCACCCTTCGATGGCATGCTTTTATGCACAAGTCTAATTTTTTCAAATTTACGTCGTACACTAAAACCGGGAGCCTCGGGACTATGCGATCAATTCCTACGAGTCACACTGGTCCCGTGCGAGGTGGTCGTGACTCTTACCAGACCGTTTTGTAGTTGTCTTCCGTTTCACCCTTCAATGGTAGGTTTTTATGCTAAAGTCTATTTTTTTTCAAATTGACATTGTACACTCAAACCGGGAGTCCCGTGACTACGTGGTCGGTTCCTACGAGTCACATTAGTCCCGTGCGAGGTGTTCGTGACTCTTACCAGACCGATTTGTGGTTGTTTTACATTTTCACCCTTCGATGGCATATTATTATGCACAAGTATAATTATTTAAAATTTACCTCGTACACTCAAATCGAGATCCCCGGGACTAGACGGTCGGTGGTTACGAGTCACATTGGTGCCATGCGAGGTGTTCGTGACTCTTACCGAACCGTTTTGTAGTTGTTTTACGTTTTCACCCTTCAATGGCAGGTTTTTATGCTAAAGTCTATTTTTTTCAAATTGACGTCGTACACTCAAACCGGGAGTCCCGTGACTACGCGATCGGTTCCTACGAGTCACATTAGTCCCGTGCGAGGTGTCCGTGACTCTTACCGGACCATTTCGTGGTTGTTTTACATTTTTACCCTTCGATGGCATATTTTTATGCACATGTCTAATTTTTGCAAATTTACGTCGTACACTCTAATCGGAATCCCCGTGACCACGCGGTAGGTTCCTATGAGTCACATTGGTCTCGTGCGAGGCATTAGTGACTCTTATCGGACCCTTTTGTTGCTGTTTTAAGTTTTCACCCTTCGATGGCATGTTTTTATCCTTAAGTCTAATTTTTTGAAAATTTACGTCGTACACTCAAACCGTGTCCCCCGTGACTATGCGATCGGTTCCTACGAGTCACATTGGTCCTGTGCGAGGCGTTCGTGACTCCTACCGGATCGTTTTGTTGTTGTTTTATGTTCTCACCCTTCGATGCCATGTTTTTATGCTTACGTCTAAATTTTTTAAAACTTTCATCGTACACTCAAATCGGGAGCCCCGTGACTATGCGGTCGGTTCCTACGAGTGACATTGGTCCCGTGCGAGGTGTTCGTGACTCTAATCATAACCTTTTGTGTTTATTTTACATTTTCACCATTCGACGGCATGTTTTTATGGTTACGTCTATTTTTTTTAGATTTACGTCTTACACTCAAATCGGGTCCCCCGTGACTACGCGGTCGGTTCTTACGAGTCACATTGGTCCCGTGCGAGGTGTTCGAGACTCTTACCGGACCGTTTTGTGACAGTTTTACATTTTCACCCTTTGATGGCATGTTTTTATGCACAAGTGTAGTTTTTGTATATTTACGTCGTACACTCAAACCGGGAGGCCTGCGACTACGCGATCGGTTCCCACGAGTCACATTGGTCCCGTGCGAGGTGTTCGTGACTCTTACCGGACCGTTTTTTGGTTGTTTTAAGTTTTCCCCCTTCGATGGCATGTTTTATGCTTAAGTCTAATTTTTTACTAATTTACATCGTACACTAAAACTGGGATCCCCGTGACTACGCAGTCGGTTCCTACGAGTCACATTAGTCCCGTGCGAGGTGTTCAATACTCTTATCGGACCGTTTTGTGTTTGTATTGTGTTTTCACCATTCGATGGCATGTTTTTATGCTTAAGTCTATTTTTTTATAAATTTACGTCGTACACTCAAACCGGGTCCCCTGTGGCTACGCGGTCGGTTCCTACGAGTCACATTGGTCCAGTGCGAGGCGTTCATGACTCTTACTGGACCGTTCTGTGGCTGTTTTACATTCTCACCCTTCGATGGTATGTTTTTATGCTTACGTTGATTTTTTTCAAATTTACGTCGTACACTCAAACTGGATCCCCCGTGACTACGCGGTCGATTACTACGAGTCACATTAGACCCGTGCGAGGCATTTGTGACTCTTACGGGACCGTTTTGTGGTTATTTTACGTTCTCACCATTCGATGGCATGCTTTTATGCTTAAGTCTATTTTTTTTGAAAATTTACGTCGTACACTCAAACCTGGAGCTCTGTGACTGTGCGGTCGGTTCCTACGAGTGAAATTGATCTTGTACGAGGCGTTCGGGCTCTTACCAGACCGTTTTGTGGTTGTTTTATGTTTTCACCCTTCGATGGCATGTTTTTATGCTTAAGTCTAATTTTTCTCAAATTGATGTCATACACTCAAACCGGAAGCCCCGTGACCACGCAGTCGGTTCCTATGAGTCACATTGGTCCCGTGAGGGGGATTGGTGACTCTTATCGGACTGTTTTGTGGCTGTTTTATGTTTTCACACTTCGATGGCATGTTTTTATGCTTAAGTATAATTTTTTCCAAATTTACGTCGTACACTAAACCTGGTGCCCGTGGCTACGCGGTCGGTTCCTATGAGTCACATTGGTCCCGTGCGAGGTTTCGTGACCCTTACCGGACCATTTTGAGGCTATTTTATGTTCTCACCCTTGGATGGCATGTTTTTATGCTTATGTCTTATTTTTTTCAAATTTACGTCGTACACTCAAACTGGGAGCCCGATGAATATGCGGTCGATTCCTATGCGTCACATTGGTCCCGTGCGAGGTGTTTGTGACTCTTATCGAACCGTTTTGAGTTTGTTTTACGTTTTCACCATTCGATGTAATGTTTTTATGCTAAAGTCTAATTTTTTTCAGATTTACGTCGTACACTCAAGTGGGGCCCCCGTGATTATGTCGTCGGTTCTTACGAGTCACATAGGTCCCGTGCGAACCGTTCTTGCCACTTGTGGGGCTGTTTTGTGGTTGTTTTACGTTCTCACCAATGGATGGCATGCTTTTAGGCTTATGTCTACTCTTTTGCCAATATATGTCATACACTCAAATCGGGAGCCCCATGACTACGCAGTTGGTTCCAACGAGTCACATTGGTCCCGTGCGAGGTGTTCGTGACTCTTACCCGATCGGTTTGTGGCAGTTTTATGTTTTCACCCTTCGATGGCATGATTTTATGCACATGTCTGGTTTTTGTAAATTTACGTCCTACACTCAAACCGGGAGGCCCGAACTACGCGGTTGGTTCCTACGAGTCACATTGGTCCCGTGCGTGGTGCTCGTGACTCTTACCGGACTGTTTTTTGGCTGCAATACGTTTTCACCCTTCGATGGAATGTTTTTATGCTTATGACTAGTTTTTTACAAATTTTCGTCGTACACTAATACCGGGATCCCCGTGACTACGCGGTCGATTCCTACGATTCACATTGGTCCCGTGCGAGGTGTTCGTCACTCTTACCAGACCGCTTTGTGTTTGTTTTACATTTTCACCATTCGATGGCAGGTTTTTATGCTAAACTCTAATTTATACTAAATTGATGTCGTACACTGAAAATGGGAGTCCCGTGACTACGCGATCGGTTCCTACAAGTCACATTAGACCCGTGCGAGGTGTCCATGACTCTTACCGGACCGTTTTGTGGTTGTTTTACATTTTCACCCTTCGATGGCATATGTTTATGCGCAAGTCTAATTTTTGCAAATTTACGTCGTACTCTCAAACCGGAAGCCCCATGAGCACACGGTGGGTTCCTATGAGTCACATTGGTCTCGTGCGAGGCATTAGTGACTCTTATCGGACGGTTGTGTTGCTGTTTAAAGTTTTCACCGTTCGATGGCATGTTTTTATGAATAAGTCTAATTTTTTTTAAATTTACGTCGTACACTCCAACCGTGTCCCCCATGACTATGCGGTCGGTTCCTATGAGTCACATTGGTCCCGTGCGAGGTGTTCGTGACTCTTATCATACCGTTATATTTGTTTTACATTTTCACCATTCGATGGCATGTTTTTATACGTAAGTCTAATTTTTTTCAAATTTACTTCTTACACTCAAATCGGGGCCTCCGTGACTATGCTGCCGGTTCCTACGAGTCACATTGGTCCCGTCCGAGCCGTTCATGCCACTTGTGGGACATTTTTGTGGTTGTTTTATGTTCTCACCATTCAATGGCATGCTTTTAGGCTTATGTCTAATCTTTTGCAAATTTACGTCGTACACTCAAACAGGGAGCCCCATGACTACACAGTCAGTTCCAACGAGTCACATTGTTCCCGTCCGAGGTGTTCGTGACCCTTATCGGACCGGTTTGTGGCAGTTTTATGTTTTCACCCTTCGATGGAATGATTTTATGCACATGTCTAGTTTTCATAAATTTACATCGTACACTCAAAACGGGAGCCCCGGGACTACGCGGTCGGTTCCTACGAGTCACATTGGTCCCGTGCGAGGTGCTCGTGACTCTTACAGGACTGTTTTTTGGATATTATATGTTTCCACCCATCGATGGAATGTTTTTATGCTTAAGTCTAATTTTTTGCAATTTTACGTCGTACACTAATACCAGGATCCCCGTGACTACGCGATCGATTCCTACGAGTCACTTTAGTCCTGTGCGAGGTGTTCGTCACTCTTACCGGACCGTTTTGTATTTGTTTTACATTTTCACCATTCGAAGGCATGTTTTTTTGCTTAAGTCTATTTTTTTTGTCAGATTTAAGTCATACACTCAAATCGGGTCCCGCGTGACTACAAAGTCGATTCTTACGAATCACATTGGTCCCGTGCGAGACGTTTGTGACTCTTACGGGACCGTTTTGTGGTTGTTTTATGTTCTCACCATTCGATGGCATGCTTTTATTCTTAAGTCTAGTTTTTTACAAATTTACGTCGTACACTCAAAACGGGACCCCTGTGACTACGCGATCAGTTAATACGAGTCACATTGATCCCGTGCGGGGCATTCGTGCTCTTACCGGATCGTTTTGGGATTGTTTTATGTTTTCACCCTTCGATGGCATGCTTTTATGCACAAGTCTAATTTTTGCAAATTTACGTCGTACACTCAAACCGGGAGCCTCGGGACTATGCGATCAATTCCTACGAGTCACACTGGTCCCGTGCAAGGTGTTCGTGACTCTTACCGGACCGTTTTGTTGATGTTTTACATATTCACCCTTCAATGGAATTTTTTTATGCTTATGTCTAATTTTTTTCAAATTGATGTCGTACACTCAAATCTGGACTCCCGTGACTACACGTTCGGTTCCTACGAGTCACATTAGTCCCATGCGAGGTGTCCGTGACTCTTATCAGACCGTTTTGTGGTTGTTTTACATTTTCACCCTTCGATGGCATGTTTTTATGCACAAGTATAATTTTTGCAAATTTACGTCGTACACTCAAACCGGAAGCCCCGTGACCACGCGGTCGATTCCTATGAGTAACATTGGTCCCGTGCGGGGCGCTGGTGACTCTCATCGGACTGTTTTGTGGCTGTTTTAAGTGTTCACCCTTAGATGGCATGTTTTTATGCTTAAGTCTAATTTTTTGAAAATTTACGTCGTAGACTCAAACCAGGTCCGCCGTGGCCACGCGGTCGGTTCCTACGAGTCACATTGGTCCTGTGTGACGAGTTCGTGACTCTTATCGGACCGTTTTGTGGCTGTTTTATGTTTTTTCCATTCGATGGCATATTTTTATGCACAAGTCTAGTTTTTGCAAATTTACCTCGTACACTCAAACCGGGCCCTGGGACTATGCGGTCGGTTCCTACGAGTCACATTGGTCCTATGCGAGGTGTTCGTGACTCTTACCGGACCGTTTTGTGGTTGTTTTAAGTTTTCACCCTTTAGTGGCAGTTTTTTATGCTAAAGTCTAATTTGTTTCAAATTGACGTCGTACACTCAAATCGGGAGTGCCATGACTACGCGGTCGGTTCCTACGAGTCACATTAGTCCCGTGCGAGGTGTCCGTGACTCTTACCGGACCGTTTTGTGGTTGTTTTATAATTTCACCCTTCGATGGCATATTTTTATGCACAAGTCTAGTTTTTGCAAATTTACGTCACACACTCAAATCGAAAGCCCCGTGACCACGCGGTCGGTTCCTATGAGTCACATTGGTCTCGTGCGAGGCATTAGTGACTCTTATCGGACCCTTTTGTTGCTGTTTTAAGTTTTCACCCTTCGATGGCATGTTTTTATGCTTAAGTCTAATTTTTTGAAAATTTACGCTGTACACTCAAACCGGGTCCCCCGTGGCTACGCGGGTGGTTCCTATGAGTCACATTGGTCCCGTGCGAGGCGTTCGTGACTCCTACCGGATCGTTTTGTGGCTGTTTTACGTTCTCACCCTTCGATGTCATGTTTTTATGCTTACGTCTAAATTTTATAAAATTACGTCGTACACCCAAACCGGGAGCCCCGTGACTATGCGGTCGGTTCCTACGAGTGACATTAGTCCCGTGCGAGGTGTTCATGACTCTAATCATACTGTTTTGTGTTTGTTTCATATTTTCACCATTCGATGGCATGTTTTTATGCTTAAGTCTAATTTTTTTCAGATTTACGTCTTACAGTCAAACCGCGTCCCCCATGACTACGTGGTCGGTTCCTACGAGTCACATTGGTCCCGTGCGAGGTGTTCGTCATGCTTACATGACCATTTTGTGTTTGTTTTAAATTTTCACCATTCGATGGCATCTTTTTATGCTTAAGTCTATTTTTTTACAGATTTACATCGTACACCCAAATCGGGTCCCCTGTGACTACAACGTCGATTCCTACGAGTCACATTGGTCCCGTGCGAGGCATTTGTGACTGTTACGGGACCGTTTTGTGGGTATTTTATGTTCTCACCATTCAATGGCATGCTTTTATGCTTAATTCTATTGTTTTGCAAATTTACGTCGTACACTCAAAATGGGAGCCCTGTGACTACGCGGTAGGTAAATACGAGTCACATTCATCCCGTGCAGGACGTTCTTGCTCTTACTGGACCGTTTTGTGGTTGTTTTATGTTTTCACGCTTTGATGGCATGTTTTTAGGCACAAGTCTAATTTTTGCAAATTTACGTCCTACACTCAAACTGGGAGCCTCGGGACTATGCGATCGGTTCCAATGAGTCACATTGATCCCGTGCAAGGTGTTCGTGACTCTTACAGGACCGTGTTGTGGTTGTTTTACATATTCACTCTTCAATAGCATGTTTTTATGCTTAAGTCTAATTTTTTTTCAGATTATCGTCTTACACTCAAATCGGGAGACCCGTGACTACGCATTCGGTTCCTACGAGTCACATTGGTCCCGTGAGAGGTGTTCGTGACTCTTATCGGACCATTTTGTGGTTGTTTTACATTTTCACCCTTCGATGGCATGTTTTTATGCATAAGTCTATTTTTTTCAAATTTAAGTCGTACACTCAAACCGAAAGCCTCGTGACCACGCGGTCAGTTTATATGAGTAACATTGGTCCCATGCGGGGCATTGGTGACTCTTATCGGACCGTTTTGTGGCTATTTTACATTTTCACCCTTCGATGGCATGTTTTTATGCTTAAGTCCAATTTTTTGCAAATTTACATCGTAGACTCAAACCGGGTCCGCCGTGGCCACGCAGTCGGTTTACTACGAGTCACATTGGTCCCGTCCGAGGAGTTCGTGACTCTTATCGGACCGTTATGTGGCGGTTTTATGTTTTCACCCTTCGATGGCATATTTTTATGCACACGTCTAATTTTTGCAAATTTACTTCGTACACTCAAACCGGGAGCCCCGGGACTATGTGATCGATTCCTACGAGTCACATTGGTCGCATGCGAGGTGTTCGTTACTCTTACCATACCGTTTTGTAGTTGTCTTACGCTTTCACCCTTCAATGGCAAGTTTTTATGCTAAAGTCTAATTTTTTTTCAAATTGACGTCGTACACTCAAATCGGGAGTCCCGTGACTACGTGGTCGGTTCTTACGAGTCACATTAGTCCCGTGCGAGGTGTTTGTGACTCTTACCAAACCGATTTGTGGTTGTTTTACATTTTCACACTTCGATGGCCTATTATTATGCACAAGTGTAATTTTTTCAAATTTACCTCGTAGACTCAAACCGGGAGCCCCGTGACTATACGGTCGGTTCCTACGAGTCATATTGTTCCATGCGAGGTGTTCGTGACTCTTACCGAACCGTTTTGTAGTTGTTTTACGTTTTCACCCATCAATGGCAGGTTTTTATGCTAAAGTCTATTTTTTTTCAAATTGACGTCGTACACTCAAACCGGGAGTACCGTGACTACGCGGTCGGTTCCTACGAGTCATATTAGTCTTGTGCGAGGTGTCCGTGACTCTTACCGGACCACTTTGTGGTTGTTTTACATTTTCACCCTTCAATGGCATATTTTTATGCACAAGACTAATTTTTGCAAATTTACGTCGTAACTCAAATCGGAATCCCCCAGGCTACGCGTTCGGTTCCTATGAGTCACATTGTTCTCGTGCGAGGCATTAGTGACTGTTATTGGACCCTTTTGTGGTTGTTTTAAGTTTTCACCCTTTGATGGCATGTTTTTATGCTTAAGTCTAATTTTTTGAAAATTTACGTCGTACACTCAAACCGTGTTCCCCGTGGCTATGCGGTCGGTTACTACGAGTCACATTGGTCCCGTGCGAGGCGTTCATGACTCCTACCGGATCGTTTTGTGGCTGTTTTACGTTCTCATTCTTCGATGTCATGTTTTTATGCTTACGTTAATTTTTTTTAAAATTTACGTCGTACACTCAAACCGGGAGCCCCGTGACTATGCGGTCGGTTCCTACGAGTGACATTAGTCCCGTGCGAGGTGTTCCTGACTCTAATCATACCGTTTTGTGTTTGTTTCATATTTTACCATTCGATGGCATGTTTTTATGCTTAAGTCGAATTTTTTTCACATTTAACTCTTACAGTCAAACCAGGTCCCCCATGACAACGCGGTCGGTTCCTAGGAGTCACATTGGTCCCGTGCGAGGTGTTCGTCACGCTTACGGGACCGTTTTGTGTTTGTTTTAAATTTTCACCATTCGATGGCATGTTTTTATTCTTAATTCTATTTTTTACAGATATACGTCGTATACTCAAATCGGGTCCCCCGTGACTACAATGTCGATTCCTACGAGTCACATTGGTCCCATGCGAGGCATTTGTGACTCTTACGGGACTGTTTTGTGGTTGTTTTATGTTCTCACCATTCGATGGCATGCTTTTATGCTTAAGTTTAATTTTTTGCAAATTTACGTCGCACACTCAAAACGGGAGCCCTGTGACTACACGATCTGTTAATACGAGTCACATTCATCCCGTACGGGGCGTTCTTGCTCTTACCAGACCGTTTTGTGGTTGTTTTATGTTTTCACGCTTCGATGGCATGTTTTTATGCACAAGTCTAATTTTTGCAAATTTACGTCGTACACTCAAATAGGAACCTCAGGACTATGTAATCGGTTCCTACGAGTCACATTGATCCCGTGCGAGGTGTTCGTGACCCTTACCGGACCGTGTTGTGGTTGTTTTACATATTCACCCTTGAATGGCATGTTTTTATGCTTAAGTCTAATTTTTTTCAAATTATCGTCGTACACTCAAATCGAGAGTCCCGTGACTACGCATTCCATTCCTACGAGTCACATTGGTCCCGTGCGAGGTGTCCGTGACTCTTACCGGACCGTTTTATGGTTGTTTTACATTTTCACCCTTAGATGGCTTATTTTTATGCACAGGTCTAATTTTTGCAAATTTACGTCGTACACTCAAACCGGAAGCCTCGTGACCACGCGGTCAGTTTCTATGAGTAACGTTGGTCTCGTGCGGGGTGTTGGTAACTCTTATCGGACCGTTTTGTGGCTATTTTATGTTTTCACCCTTCGATGGCATGTTTTTATGCTTAAGTCCAATTTTTTGCAAATTTACATCGTAGACACAAACCGGGTTCGCCGTGGCCACGCGGTCGGTTTACTACGAGTCAGATTCGTCCCGTCCGAGGAGTTCGTGACTCTTATCGGACCGTTTTGTGGCGATTTTAGGTTTTCACCCTTCGATGGCATATTTTTATGCACAAGTCTAATTTTTGCGAATTTGCCTCGTACACTCAAACCGGGAACCCCGTGACTATGCGATCGATTCCTACGAGTCACATTGGTCCCATGCGAGGTGTTCGTGACTCTTACCAGACCGTTTTTTAGTTCTCTTACGTTTTCACCCTTCAATGGCAGGTTTTTATGCTAAAGTCTATTTTTTTTCAAATTGACGTCGTACACTCAAACCAGTAGTCCCGTGACTACGTGGTCGGTTCCTACGAGTCACATTAGTCCCGTGCGAGGTGTCCATGACTCTTACCAGACCGATTTGTGGTTGTTTTACATTTTCACCCTTCGATGGCATATTATTATGCACAAGTCTAATTTTTTCAAATTTACCTCGTACACTCAAATCGGGAGGCCCGGGACTATACGATCGGTTCCTACGAGTCACATTGGTGCCATACGAGGTCTTCGTGACTCTTACCGAACTGTTTTGTAGTTATTTTACGTTTTCACCCTTCAATGGCAGATTTTTATGCTAAAGTCTATTTTTTTTTTCAAATTGACGTCGTACATTCAAACCGGCGGTACCGTGACTACGCGGTCGGTTCCTACGAGTCACATTAGTCCCGTGCGAGGTGTCCGTGACTCTTATCGGACCGTTTTGTGGTTGTTTTACATTTTCACCCTTCGATGGCATATTTTTATGCACAAGTCTAATTTTTGAAAATTTACGTCGTACACTCAAATCAGAAGCCTCGTGGCCACGCGGTCGGTTCCAATGAGTCACATTGGTCTCGTGCGAGGCATTAGTGATTTTTATCGGACCCTTTTGTTGTTGTTTTAAGTTTTCACCCTTCGATGGCATGTTTTTATGCTTAAGTCTAATTTTTTGAAAATTTTTGTCGTACACTCAAACCATGTCCCCCGTGGCTATGTGATCGGTTCCTACGAGTCACATTGGTACCATGCGAGGCGTTCATGACTCCTGCCGGATCGTTTTGTTGCTATTTTATGTTCTCACCCTTCGATGTCATGTTTTTACGCTTACGTCAAATTTTTTAAAAATTTACGTCGTACACTCAAATCGGGAGCCCCGTGACTATGTGGTCGGTTCCTACGAGTGACATTGGTCCCGTACGAGGTGTTCGTGACTCTAATCATACCGTTTTGTGTTTATTTTACATTTTCACCATTCGATGGCATGTTTTTATTCTTAAGTCTAATTTTTTTCAAATTTACATCTTACACTAAATCGGGTCCCCCGTGACTACGCGGTCGGTTCCTACGAGTGACATTGGTCCCGTGCGAGGTGGTCGTGACTCTTACCGGACCATTTTGTGGCAGTTTTACATTTTCACCCTTTGATGGCATGTTTTTATGCCCAAGTCTACTTTTTGGAAATTTACGTCGTACACTCAAACCGGGAGGCCCGGGACTATGCGATCGGTTCCTACGAGTCACATTGGTCCCGTGCGAGGTGTTCGTGACTCTTACCGGACCTTTTTTTGGCTATTTTATGTTTTCACCCTTCGATGGCATGTTTTATGCTTAAGTCTAATTTTTTACAAATTTACATCGTACACTAAAACTAGGATCCCCGTGACTACGCGGTCGGTTACTACGAGTCACATTGGTCATGTGTGAGGTGTTCAATACTCTTACCGGACCGTTTTGTGTTTGTATTACGTTTTCACCATTCGATGGCATGTTTTTATGCTTAAGTCTATTTTTTTATAAATTTACGTCGTACACTCAAACCGGGTTCCCTGTGGCTACGCGATCGGTTCCTACGAGTCACATTGGTCCCGTGCAAGGCATTTGTGACTCTTACGGGACCGTTTTGTGGTTATTTTACGTTCACACCATTCGATGGCATGCTTTTATGCTTAAGTTTTTTTTTTTTAAAATTTACTTCGTACACTCAAACCTATAGTTCTGTGAGTATGCGGTCGGTTCCTACGAGTGAAATTGATCTTGTGCGAGGCGTTCGTGCTCTTACCGAACCATTTTCTGGTTGTTTTATGTTTTCACCCTTCGATGGCATGTTTTTATGCTTAAGTCTATTTTTTTTTCAAATTGACGTCGTACACTCCAATCGGAAGCCCCATGACCACGCAATCGGTTCCTACGAGTCACATTGGTCCCGTGAGGGGCATTGGTGGCTCTTATCGGATTGTTTTGTGGCTGTTTTACGTTTTCACACTTCGATGGCATGTTTTTATGCTTAAGTCTAATTTTTTGCAAATTTATGTCGTACACTAAACCGGGTGCCCGTGGCTATGCGGTCGGTTCCTATGAGTCACATTGGTCCCGTGCGAGGCTTCGTGGCCCTTACCGGACCATTTTGTGGCTGTTTTACCTCCTCACCCTTCCATGGCTTATTTTTATTCTTACGTCTTATTTTTTTTGAATTTATGTCGTACACTCAAACCGGGTGCCCGATGAATATGTGGTCGATTCCTATGAGTCACATTGGTCCCGTGCGAGGTCTTTGTGACTCTTATCGAACCGTTTTGAGTTTTTTTTTATGTTTTCACCATTCGATGGCATGTTTTTATGCTTAAGCCTAATTTTTTTTCAGATTTACGTCGTACACTCAAACTGAGCCCCCCGTGACTACGTGGTGGGTTCCTACGAGTCACATTGGTCCTGTTCGAACCGTTCGTGTTGTGGGACTATTTTTTGGTTGTTTTACGTTCTCACCATTGGATTGCATGCTTTTAGGCTTATGTCTACTCTTTTGCAAATTTACGTCGTACACTCAAACCGGGAGCTCCAAGACTATGCAGTCGGTTCCAACGAGTAACATTGGTCCCGTGCGAGGTGTTCGTGACTCTTACCAGACCCGTTTGTGGCAGGTTTATGTTTTCACCCTTCGATGGCATGATTTTATGCACATGTCTAGTATTTGTAAATTTACGTCGTACACTCAAATCGGGAGCCCCGCGACTACGCGGTCAGTTCCTACGAGTCACATTGGTCCCTTGCGAGGTGCTCGTGACTCTTACCGGACTTTTTTTTGGCTGCTATACGTTTTCACCCTTCGATGGAATGTTTTTATGCTTATGACTAATTTTTTGCAAATTTACGTCATACACTAATATAGGGATCCCCATGACTACGCGATCGATTCCTACGATTCACATTGGTCCCGTGTGAGGTGTTCGTCACTTTCACCAGACCGCTTTGTGTTTGTTTTACATTTTCACCATTCGATGGCATCTTTTTATGCTTAAGTCTATTTTTTTACAGATTTGCGTCATACACTCAAATCGGTTCCCCCGTGACTACAAGGTCGATACCTACGAGTCACATTGGTCCCGTGCGAGGCATTTGTGACTCTTACCGGACCGTTTTGTGATTGTTTTATGTTTTCACCCTTCGATGGCATGTTTTTATGCTTATATCTAATTTTTCAAAATTTCGTACACTCAAACCGGAAGCCCCGTGACCACGCAGTCAGTTCCTATGAGTCACATTGGTCCCGTGCGGGACATTCGTGACTCTTATCGGACCGTTTTGTGGCTGTTTTACATTTTCACCATTCGATGGCATGTTTTTATGCTTAAGTCTAATTTTTTTCAGATTTATGTCATACACTCAAACCGGGGCCCCCGTGACTACGCGGTCGGTTCCTACGAGTCACATTGGTCCCTTGCGAGCTGTTCATGCCACTTGTGGGACCGTTTTGTGGTTATTTTACGTTCTCACCATTCGATGGCATGCTTTTAGGCTTATGTATAATCTTTTGCAAATTTACGTCGTACACTCAAACCGAGAACCCCATGACTACGCAGTCGGTTCCAACGAGTCACATTAGTCTCGTGCGAGGTGTTCATGACTCTTATCGGATCGGTTTGTGGCAGTTTTATGTTTTCACCCTTCGATGGCATGATTTTATGCACATGTCTAGTGTTCATAAATGTACGTCGTACACTTAAACCGGGAGCCCCGGGACTACGCGGTTGGTTCCTACGAGTCACATTGTTCCCGTGCGAGGTGCTCGTGACTCTTACCGGACTATTTTTTGGCTATTATACGTTTTCACCCTTCGATGGAATGTTTTAAATGTTCAGTCTAATTTTTTGCAAATTTACGTCCTACTCTAATACCGGGATCCCCGTGACTACGCGATCGATTCCTATGAGTCACATTGGTCCCGTGCGAGGTGTTCATCACTCTTACCGAACCATTTTGTGTTTGTTTTACATTTTCACGATTCGATGGCATGCTTTTATGCTTAAGTCTATTTTTTATTACAGATTTACGTCAAACACTCAAATCGGGTCCCCCGTGACCACAAGGTCGATTCCTACGAGTCACATTGGTCCCGTGCGAGGCGTTTGTGACTCTTACCAGACCATTTTGTGGTGGTTTTATGTTCTTACCATTCAAAGGCATGCTTTTGTGCTTAAGTCTAATTTTTGGCAAATTTACGTTGTACACTCAAAACGGGAGCCCTATGACTACGCGATCGGTTAATACGAATCACATTGATCCCGTGCGAGGCGTTCATGCTCTTACCGGACCATTTTTTGGTTGTTTTATGTTTTAACCCTTCGATGGCATGTTTTTATGCACAAGTCGAATTTTTGCAAATTTACGTCGTACACTCAAATCGGGAGCCTCGGGACTATGCGGTCGGTTCC
This sequence comes from Sambucus nigra, assembly GCA_949130495.1. Taxonomy (NCBI): domain Eukaryota; kingdom Viridiplantae; phylum Streptophyta; class Magnoliopsida; order Dipsacales; family Adoxaceae; genus Sambucus; species Sambucus nigra. The sequence goes on along the minus strand of OX422224.1, from coordinate 56,037,253 downwards.
ACCGAGTCACATTGGTCCCGTGCGCGGTGTTCGTGACTCTTATCGGACCGTTTTGTTGTTGTTTTACAAATTCACCCTTAAATGGCATGTTTTTATGCTTAAGTCTAATTTGTTTCAAATTGACATTGTACACTCAAATCGGGAGTCCCGTGACTACGCGTTCGGTTCCTACGAGTCACATTGGTCCCGTGCGCGGTGTTAGTGACTCTTATCGGACCGTTTTGTGGCTGTTTTACATTTTCACCCTTCGATGGCATGTTTTTATGCACAAGTCTAATTTTTGCAAATTTGCATCGTACACTCAAACCGGAAGCCCCGGGATTATGCGATCGGTTCCTACGAGTCATGTTGGTCCCATGCGAGGTGTTCGTGACTCTCACCGGACTATTTTTTCGCTATTATACGTTTTCACCCTTCGATGGAATGTTTTAAATGTTAAATCTAATTTTTTGCAAATTTATGTCATACTCTATTACCAGGATCCCCGTGTCTACGCGATCGATTCCTACGAGTCACATTGGTCCCGTGCGAGGTGTTCATCACTCTTACCGGGCCGTTTTGTGTTTGTTTTACATTTTCACCATTCGATGGCATGTTTTTATGCTTAAGTCTTTTTTTTTTAAAGATTTATGTGAAACACTCAAATCGGGTCCCCCGTGACGACAAGTTTGATTCCTACGAGTCACATTGGTCCCGTGCGAGGCATTTGTGACTTTTATGGGACCATTTTGTAGTTGTTTTATGTTCTCACCATTCGAAGGCATGCTTTTGTGCTTAAGTCTAATTTTTGGCAAATTTACATCGTACACTCAAAACGGGAGCCCTATGAATACGCGATCGGTTAATACGAGTCACATTGATCCCATGCGAGGCGTTCATGCTCTTACCGGATCGTTTTGTGGTTGTTTTATGTTTTCATCATTCGATGGAATGTTTTTATGCACAAGTCTAATTTTTGCAAATTTACGTCGTACACTCAAACCAGGAGCCTCAGGATTATGCGGTCGGTTCACATTGGTCCCGTGCGCGGTGTTTGTGACTCTTATCGGACCATTTTGTGGTTGTTTTACATATTCACCCTTAAATGCCATGTTTTTATGCTTAAGTCTAATTTGTTTTAAATTGATATTGTACACTCAAATCGGAAGTCTCGTGACTACGCGTTCGGTTCTTACGAGTCACATTGGTCCCGTGCCAGGTGTCCGTGACTCTTATCGGACGGTTTTGTGGTTGTATTATATTTTCACCCTTCGATGGCATGTTTTTATGCACAAATCTAATTTTTTCAAATTTACGTTGTACACACAAACCGGAAGCCCCGTGACCACGCCGTCGATTCCTATGAGCAACATTGGTCCCGTGCGGGGCGTTGGTGGCTCTTATCGAACCATTTTGTGGCAATTTTACGTTTTCACCCTTCGATGGCATGTTTTTATTATTAAGTCTAATGTTTTATAAATTTACGTCGTAGACTCAAACCGGATCAGCCGTGGACACGCGGTCGGTTCCTACGAGTCACATTGGTCCCGTGCGAGGTGTTCGTGACTCTTATCCGACCTTTTTTAGATGTTTTATGTTTTCACCCTTCGATGGCATATTTTTATGCACAAGTCTAATTTCTGCAAATTTACCTCGTACACTCAAACCGGGAGCCCCGGGACTATGCGGTCGGTTCCTACGAGTCACATTGGTCCCATGCGAGGTGTTCGTGACTTTTACCAGACCGTTTTGTAGTTGTCTTACGTTTTCACCCTTCAATGGCAGGTTTTTATCCTAAAGTCTAATTTTTACTAAATTGACGTCTTACACTCAAACCGGGAGTCCTGTGACTATGCGGTCGGTTCCTACGAGTCTCATTAGTCCCCTGCGAGGTGTCCATGACTCTTACCGGACCGTTTTGTGGTTGTTTTACATTTTCAACCTTCGATGGAGTGTTTTTATGCGCAAGTCTAATTTTTGCAAATTTACCTCGTACACTAATACCGGGATCCCCGGGAGTATGAGGTCGGTTCCTACGAGTCACGTTGGTCCCATGCGAGGTGTTCGTGACTCTTACTGGACCGTTTTGTAGTTGTTTTATGTTTTCACCCTTCAATGGCAAGTTTTTATGGTAAAGTCTAATTTTTTCAAATTGACGTTGTACACTCAAATCGGGAGTCCCGTGACTACGCGGTCGGTTCCTACGAGTCACATTAGTCCCGTGCGAGGTGTCCGTGACTCTTACCGAACCGTTTTGTGGTTGTTTTACATTTTCACCCTTCGATGGCATATTTTTATGAACAAGTCAAGTTATTCAAATTTACGTCGTACACTCAAATCGGAAGCCCCATGACCATGCGGTGGGTTCCCATGAGTCACATTGGTTTCGTGCGAGGCATTAGTGACTCTTAACGGACCGTTTTGTTGTTGTTTTAAGTTTTCACCATTCGATGGCATGTTTTTATGAATAAGTCTATTTTTTTGCAAATTTACTTCGTACACTCAAATCGTGTCCCCCGTGGCTATGCGGTCGGTTCCTACGAGTCACATTGGTCCCGTGCGAGACGTTCGTGAGTCCTACCAGATCGTTTTGTTGCGGTTTTACGTTCTCACCCTTCGATGTCATGTTTTTACGCTTACGTCTAAATTTTTTAAAATTTACGTCGTACACTCAAATCGGGAGCCCCGTGACTATGCGGTCGGTTCCTATGAGTCACATTGGTCGCGTGCGAGGTGTTCGTCACTCTTATCATACCGTTCTGTGTTTGTTTTACATTTTAACCATTCGATGGCATGTTTTTATGCTTAAGTCTAATTTTTTTCAGATTTACGTCTTACACTCAAACCGGGGCCCCCGTGACTACGCTGTCGGTTCCTACGAGTCACATTGGTCTCGTGCGAGCCGCTCGTGCCACTTGTGGGACAGTTTTGTTGTTGTTTTATGTTCTCACCATTCGATGGCATCCTTTTAGGCTTATGTCTAATCTTTTGCCAATTTATGTCGTACACTCAAACTAGGAGCCCCATGACTACGTAGTCGGATCCAACGAGTCACATTGGTCCCGTGAGAGGTGTTCGTGACTCTTACCGGACCGGTTTGTGGCAGTTTTATGTTTTCACCTTTCGATGGCATGATTTTATCCACATGTCTAGTTTTCGTAAATTTACGTCGTACACTCAAACCTGGAGCCCCGAGACTACGTTGTTGGTTCCTACGAGTCACATTGGTTCCGTATGAGGTGCTCGTGACTCTTACCGGATTGTGTTTTGGCTATTATACGTTTTCACCCTTCGCTGGAATGTTTTTATGCTTAAGTCTAATTTTTTGCAAATTTATGTCGTACACTAATACCGGGATCCCCGTGACTAAGCGATCGATTCCTACAAGTCACGTTCGTCCCGTGCGAGGTGTTTGTCACTCTTATCAGACCGTTTTGTGCTTGTTTTACATTTTCACCATTCGATGGCATGTTTTTATGTTTATGTCTATTTTGTTTCAAATTTACGTCAAAAACTCAAATCGGGTCCCCCGTGACTTCAAGGTCGGTTCCTATGAGTCATATTGGTCTCGTGCGAGGCATTAGTGACTCTTATCGGACCCTTTTGTTGTTGTTTTAAGTTTTCACCCTTCGATGGCTTGTTTTTATGCTTAACTCTAATTTTTTGAAAATTTACGTCGTACACTCAAACTGTGTCCCCCGTGGCTATGCGGTCGGTTCACACGAGTCACATTGGTCCCATGCGAGGTGTTCGTGACTCCTACCGGATAGTTTTGTGGTTGTTTTACGTTCTCACCCTTCGATGTCATGTTTTTATGTTTAGGTCTAAATTTTTTAAAATTTACGTCGTACACTCAAATCGGGAGCCTCGTGACTATGCGTTAGGTTCCGACGAGTGACATTAGTCCCGTGCGAGGTGTTCGTGACTGTAATCATACCGTTTTGTATTTTTTTCACATTTTCACCATTCGATGGCATGTTTTTATGCTTGCGTCTGATTTTTTGCCGATTTACGTCGTACACTCAAATCGGGTCCCCCGTGACTACAACGTCGATTCCTACGAGTCACATTGGTCCCGTGCAAGGCATTTGTGACTCTTATGGGACCGTTTTTTTGTTGTTCTATGTTCTCACCACTCGTTGGCATACTTTTATGCTTAAGTCTAGTTTTTTGCAAATTTACGTCGTACACTCAAAACGGGAGCCCTATGACTATGCGATCAGTTAATACGAGTCACATTGATCCCGTGCGGGGTATTCGTGCTCTTACCGGACCGTTTTGTGGTTGTTTTATGTTTTCACCCTTCGATGGCATGTTTTTATGCACAAGTCTAATTTTTGTAAATTTACGTCGTACACTCAAACCCGGAGCCTCGGGACTATGCGATCAGTTCCTACGAGTCACATTGATCCCGTGCGAGGTGTTCGTGACTCTTATCGGACCGTGTTGTGGTTGTTTTACATATTCACCCTTCAATGGATTATTTTTATGCTTAAGTCTAATTTTTTTTAAATTGTCGTCGTACACTCAAATCGGGAGTCCCGTGACTACGCATTCGGTTCCTACGAGTCATATTGGTCCCGTGCGAGGTGTCCGTGACTCTTACCAAACCGTTTTGTGGCTGTTTTACATTTTCACCCTTCGATGGTATTTTTTTATGCACAAGTCTAATTTTTGCAAATTTACGTCGTAAACTCAAACCGGAAGCCCCGTGACCACGCGGTCAGTTTCAATGAGTAACATTGATCCCGTGCGGGGCGTTGGTGACTCTTATCGGACCGTTTTATGGTTGTTTTACATTTTCACTCTTTGATGGCATATTTTTATGGACAAGTCTAATTTTTGCAAATTTACCTCGTACACTTAAACAGGGAGCCCCGGGAATATACGGTCGGTTCCTAGGAGTCACATTGGTCCCATGCGAGGTGTTCGTGACTCTTACCAAACCGTTTTGTAGTTGTTTTACGTCTTCACCCTTCAATAGTAGGTTTTTATGCTAAAGTCTATTTTTTTTTCAAATTGACGTCGTACACTCAAACTAGGAGCCCCGTGACTATGCAGTCGGTTCCTATGAGTCACATTAGTCCCGTGCGAGGTGTCCGTGACTCTTACCAGACCGTTTTGTGGTTGTTTTACATTTTCACCCTTCGATGGCATATTTTTATGCACAAGTCTAATTTTTGCAAATTTACGTCGTACACTCAAATCGGAAGCCCCGTGACCACGCGGTCGGTTCTTATGAGTCACATTGGTCTCTTGTGAGACATTAGTGACTCTTATCGGACCCTTTTGTTGCTGTTTTAAGTTTGCATCCTTCGATGGCATGTTTTTATGCTTAAGTCTAATTTTTTGCATATTTACGTCGTACATTTAAACCGTGTCCCCCGTGGCTATGCGGTCGGTTCCTACGAGTCACATTGGTCCCGTGCGAGGCTTTCGTGACTCCTACCGGATCGTTTTGTGGCTATTTTATGTTCTCACCCTTCGATGTCATGTTTTTATGCTTACGTCTAAATTTTTTAAAATTTACGCCGTACACTCAAACCGGGAGCCCCGTGACTATGCGGTCGGTCCCTACGAGTGACAGTGGTCACGTGCGAGGTGTTCGTGACTCTAATCATACCGTTTTGTGTTTTTTTATATTTTCACCATTCGATGGCATGTTTTTATGCTTAAGTCTAATTTTTTTCCGATTTACGTCGCACACTCAAATCGGGTACCCCGTGACTACGCAGTCGGTTCCTACGAGTCACATTGGTCCCGTGCGAGCCGATCATGTCTCTTGTAAGACCGTTTTGTTGTTGTTTTACATTCTCACCATTCGATGGCATGCTTTTATGCTTAAGTCTAATTTTTTGCAAATTTATGTCGTACACTCAAATCGGGAGCCCCATGACTATGCGGTCGGTTCCTACGAGTCACATTGGTCCCGTACGAGGTGTTCGTGACTCATACCGGACCGTTTGGTGGCAGTATTATGTTTTCACCCTTCGATGGCATGATTTTATGCACAAGTCTAGTTTTTGTAAATTTACGTCGTACACTCAAATCGGGAGGCCCGGGACTACGCGATCGGTTCCTATGAGTCACATTGGTCCCGTGCGAGGGGTTCGTGACTCTTGCCGGACCATGTTTTGGCTGTTTTTTGTTTTCACCCTTCGATGGCATGTTTTATGCTTAAGTCTAATTTTTTAAAAATTTACGTCGTACACTAAAACTGGGATCCCCGTGACTACGCGATCGGTTCCTAAGAGTCATATTGGTCCCGTGCGAGGTGTTCAATACTCTTACCGGACCGTTTTGTGTTTGTATTATGTTTTCACCATTCGATGGAATGTTTTTATGCTTAAGTCTTATTTTTTTACAGATTTACGTCGTACACTCAAACCGGGTTCCCTGTGACTACAAGGTCGATTCCTATGAGTCACAATGGTCCCGTGCGAGGCATTTGTGACTCTTACGGGACCGTTTTGTGCTTATTTTACGTTCTCACCATTCGATGGGATGATTTTATGTTTAAGTCTATTTTTTTGCAAATTTACGTCATACACTCAAATCGGGAGCCCTATGACTACGCGATCAGTTAATACGAGTCACATTGATCCCGTGCGAGGCGTTCGTGCTATTACCGGACCGTTTTGTGGTAGTTTTATGTTTTCACCCTTCGATGGCATGTTTTTATGCACAAGTCTAATTTTTACAAATTTACGTCGTTCACTCAAACCGGGATCCCCGGGACTATGCGATCGGTTCCTACGAGTCAAATTAGTCCCGTGCGAGTTGGTCATGACTCTTATCGGACCGTTTTGTGGTTGTTTTATGTTTTCACCCTTCAATGGCATGTTTTTATTCTTAAGTCTAATTTTTTGCAAATTTACGTCATACACTCAAATCGGGTTCCTTATGGCAAGGCGGTCGGTTCCTATGAGTCACATTGGTCCCGTGCGAGGCTTCGTGACCGTTACAGAACTATTTTGTGGCTATTTTACGTTCTCACCCTTCGATGGCATGTTTTTATACTTACGTCTTATTTTTTTCGAATTTACGTCGTACACTCAAACCGGGATCCCCATGACTATGCGATCGGTTCCTACGAGTCACATGGGTACCGTGCGAGGTGTTTGGGACACTTATCGAACCATTTTGTGTTTGTTTTACATTTTCACAACTCGATGGCATGTTTTTATGCTTAAGACTATTTTTTTTTCAGATTTACGTCGTACACTCAAATCGGGGCCCCGTGACTATGCAATCGGTTCCTACGAGTCACATTGGTCCCGTGCGAGCCGATCGTCCCACTTGTGGGACCGTTTTATTTTCTCACCATTCGATGGCATGCTTTAATGCTTATGTCTAATTTTTTTTCAAATTTACGTCGTACACTCAAACCGGTAGCCCCGTGACTACGCGATCGGTTCCTACGAGTCACATGGGTCCCGTGCGAGGTGTTTGGGACTCTTATCGAACCATTATGTGTTTGTTTTACATTTTCACAACTCGATGGCATGTTTTTATGCTTAAGTCTATTTTTTTTCAGATTTACGTCTTACACTCAAACCGGGGCCCCCATGTCTATGCGATCGGTTCCTATGAGTCACATTGGTCCCGTACGAGCCGATTGTGCCACTTGTGGGACCGTTTTATGGTTGTTTTACGTTCTCACCATTCGATGGCACTATTTTCAGATTTACGTCGTACACTCAAACCGGGAACCCCGTGACTACGTAGTCGGTTCTTATGAGTCACATTGGACCCGTGCTAGGCGTTCGTGACTCTTACCGGATTGTTTTGCGGGACTTTTATGTTTTCACCCTTCGATGGCATGATTTTATGCACAAGTCAAGTTTTTGCCAATTTACGTCGTACACTCAAATCGGGAGCCCCGGGACTACGCGGTCGGTTCCTACGAGTCCCATTGGTCCCGTGCAAGGTGTTCGTGACTCTTACCCGATCGTTTTTTGGCTTTTATATGTTTTCACCCTTCGATGGCATGTTTTTATGCTTAAATCTAATTTTTTTCTAATTTACGTCGTACACTAAAAATGACTACGCGATGGATTCCTACGAGTCACATTTGTCCCGTGCGAGGTGTTCGTCACTATTACCAGACTGTTTTGTGTTTGTTTTACGTTTTCACCATTCGATGGCATCTTTTTATGCTTAAGTCTAATTTTTTTTTATAGATTTACGTCATACACTCAAATCGGGTCCCCCGTGACTACAAGGTCGATTCCTATGAGTCACATTGGTCCCGTGCAAGGCATTTATGACTCTTACGGGACCGTTTTGTTGTTGTTTAACGTTCTCACCATTCGATGGCATGCTTTTATGCTTAAGTCTATTTTTTTGCAAATTTACGTTGTACACTCAAAATGGGAGCCCTGTGACTACGCGATCGGTTAATACGAGTCACATTTATCCTGTACGGGGTGTTCATGCTCTTACCGGACCATTTTGTGGTTGTTTTATGTTTCACCCTTCGATGGCATGTTTTTATTCACAAGTCTAATTTTCGCAAATTTACGTCGTATACTCAAACTGGGAGCCTCGGGACTATGCGGTCGCTTCCTACTAGTCACATTGGTCCCGTGAGAGGTGTCCGTGACTCTTACCGCACCGTTTTTTGGTTGTTTTACATTTCCACCCTTCAATAGCATGTTTTTATCAACAAGTCTAATTTTTTAAAACTTACATCGTACAGTAAAACTGAAAACCTCGTGACCACGCGGTTGGTTCCTATGAGTCACATTGGTCCCGTGCAGGCGTTGGTGACTCTTATCAGACCGTTTTGTGGCTATTTTATGTTTTCACCCTTCGATGGCATGTTTTTATGCTTAAGTCTATTTTTTTCCAAATTTACGTCGTACACTCAAATCGGGTCCGCCGGGGCTACGCGGTCGGTTCCTACGAGTCACATTGGTCCCGTGCGAGGTGTTCAAGACTCTTATCGGACCGTTTTATGGTTGTTTTATGTTTTCACCCTTCGATGGCCTGTTTTTATGCACAAGTCTAATTTTTTTGAAATTTACGTCGTACACTCAAACCGAAAGCCCCGTGACCACGCGGTTGGTTCCTATGAGTCACATTGGTCCCGAGCGGGGCGTTGGTGACTGTTATCTGGACGTTTTGTGGCTTTTTTACGTTTTCACCCTTAGATGGCATATTTTTATGCTTAAGTCTTATCTTTTTCAAATTTACGTCGTATAGTCAAACCAGGTCCGTCGTGGCTACGTGGTCGGTTCTTACGAGTCAAATTGGTCCCGTGCGAGGTGTTCGTGACTCTTATCTGACCGTTTTGTGGTTGTTGTATGTTCTGACCCTTTGATGGCATGTTTTTATGCTAACGTCTAATTTTTTTCAAATTTACGTAGTACACATAAACCGGGAGCCCCGGGACTATGCGGTCAGTTCCTACAAGTCACATTGGTCCCGTGCAAGGTGTTTGTGACTCTTATCGGACCGTTTTGTGTTTGTTTTATGTTCTCACCTTTCGATGGCATGTTTTTACGCTTAAGTCTAAGTTTTTTTAGATTTACGTCGTACACTCAAACCGAGATCCTCGTGACTACGCGGTCGGTTCCTATGAGTCACATTGGTCCCGTGCGAGGCGTTGATGCCTCTTACGAGACCGTTTTATGGTTATTTTATGCTCGCACCATTCGATGGCATGTTTTTAGGCTTAAGTCTAATTTTTTGAAAGTTTACGTCGTACACACAAACCGGGAGCCCCGTGACTACGCGGTCGGTTCTTACGAGTCACATTGGTCCCGTGCGAGGTGTTCGTCATGCTTACCGAACAGTTTTATGTTTGTTTTACATTGTCACCCTTCGATGGCATTTTTTTATGCTTATGTGTAATGTTTTGCAAATTTACATCGTACACTCAAACCGGGAGCCCTATGACTACGCAGTCGGTTCCTATGAGTCACATTGATCCCGTGCGAAGCGTTCGTGCCACTTATCGCACGGTTTTGTGGTTGTTTTACATTTTCACCCTTCGAGGGCATGTTTTTATACACAAGTCTAATTTTTTGCAAATTTACGTCATACACTCAAATCGGGTTCGCCGTGGCTACGCGATCGGTTCCTACGAGTCATATTGGTCCCGTGCGAGGTGTTAGTGACTCTTACTGGACCGTTTTGTGGATATTTTACGTTCTCACCCTTCGATTGTATGTTTTTATGCTTACGCCTAATTTTTTTCAAATTTAAGTTGTACACTCGAACTAGGAGCCTCGTGACTATGCGATTGGTTCCTACTAGTCACATTGGTCCCGTGCAAGGTGTTTGTGACTCTTATTGGACTGTTTTGCGTTTGTTTTACGTTTTCACCATTCTATGGCATGTTTTTATGCTTGTCTAATTTTTTTCAGATTTACTTCGTACACTCAAACCGAGAGCCCCGTGACTATACGGTCGATTCCTATGAGTCACATTAGTCCCTTGCGAGGCCTTGATGCCTCTTACGGGACCATTTTATTGTTGTTTTACGTTCGCACCATTCGATGGCATGTTTTTTTCTTAAGTCTAATTTTTTGAAAATTTATGTCGTACACTCAAACTGGGAGCCCCGTAACTGCGCGGCCGGTTCCTACGAGTCATATTGGTCCTCTGCAAGTTGTTCCTGCCTCTTACGGGACCGTTTTTTGGTTGTTTTACATTTTCACCCATTCGATGGCATGTTTTTATGCTTATATATAATTTTTTGCAAATTTACGTCGTACACTCAAACTGGGAGCCCCGTGACTATGCGGTCGGTTCGAACGAGTCACATTGGTCCCCTGTGAGGTGTTCGTGACTCTTACCGGGCCGTTTTGTTGCTATTTTATATTGTCACCCTTCGGTGACATGTTTTTATGCAGAAGTCTATTTTTTTCTTATTTATGGCGTACACTCAAATCGAAAGCCCCGTGACTAAGCGGTCGGTTATTACGAGTCACATTGTTCCCGTGCAAGGCGTTTGTGCCTATTACGGGACTGTTTTGTGGTTGTTTTACGTTCTTACCATTCAATGGCAAGTTTTTATGCTGAAATTTTTTTTTTTGTAGACTGACATTGTACAATCAAAATGAGAGCCCCGCGACTACGCGGTCAGTTCCTATGAGTCACACTGTTCCCGTGCGAGGCATTCGTGCCTCTTAGTGGACCGTTTTGTGGTTGTTTTGCATTCTCACCTTTCGAAGACATGTTTTTATGCTTAAGTCTAACTTTTTTGCAAAATTACGTCATACACTCAAATCGGGAGCACCGTCACTACGCAGTCGGTTCCTACGAGTGACATTGGTCCCGTACGAGTTGTTCGAGACTTTTACTTGACCGTTTTGTGGCTGTTTTATGTTTTCACCCTTCGAGGGCATGTTTTTTATGCACAAGTCTATTTTTTTGCAAATTTAGGTCATACACTCAAATGGGGTCCATTGTGGCTACGCGGTCGGTTCCTACGAGTCACATTGGTCCTGTGCGAGGTGTCCGTGACTCTTACCGGACCATTTTGTGGTTGTTTTATGTTTTCACCCTTCGATTGCATGTTTTTAGGCTTGCATGTAATTTTTTCAAATTTACGTTGTACATTCAAATCGGGAGCCCCGTGACTACGCGATCGGTTCCTACTAGTCATATTGGTCCCGTGCGAGGTGTTTGTGACTCTTATCAGACCGTTTTGTATTTGTTTTACGTTTTTACCATTCGATGACATATTTTCATGGTTGTCTAATTTTTTTCAAATTTACTCCATACACTCAAATCGAGAGCCCCGTGACTATGCAGTCGGTTCCTACGAGTCACATTGGTCCTGTGCAAGTCATTCGTGCCTCTTACGAGACCGTTTTTTGGTTGTTTTTCATTTTCACCCTTCGATGGCTTGTTTTTATGCCTATGTGTAATTTGTTGCAAATTTACGTCGTACACTCAAACCGGGAGCCCCGTGACTACGCGGTCGGTTCCTACGAGTCACATTGGTCCCGTGCGAGGTGTTCGTGACTCTTATCGGACCGTTTCGTGGATATTTTACATCTTCACCTTTCGATGGCATTTTTTATTCATAAGTCTATCTTTTGTAAATTTACGGCGTACACTCAAATGGGAAGCTCCGTGACTACGCGGTCGATTCCTACGAGTCATATTGTTCCCGTACGAGGCGTTCGTGCATGTTACGGGACCGTTGTGTGGTTATTTTACATTCTCACCATTCAATGGCATATTTTTATGCTGAAGAATTTTTTTTTCAGATTGACGTCGTACACCCAAATCGAGAGCCCCGTGACAACGCGGTCGGTTCCTTCGAGTCACATTGGTCCAGTGCGAGGCTTTCGTGCCTCTTATCGGACCGTTTTATGGTTGTTTTACATTCTCACCATTCAACGACATGTTTTTATCCTTAAGTCTAACTTTTTGCAAAATTACGTCATACACTCAAACCGGGAGCCCCGGGACTACGCGATCGGTTCCTACTAGTCACATTAGTCCCGTGCGAGGTATTCGTGACTCTTACTGTACCATTTTCTGTTTGTTTTATGTCTTCACCCTTCGATGGCATGCTTTTATGCTTAAGTCTAATTTTTTTTTGAATTTACGTCGTACAATCAAACTGGGAGCTTCGTGACTACGCGGTCGATTCCTATGAGCCACATTGTGTTCGTGACTCTTATCGGACTAGTTTTTGGCTGTTTTATATTTTCACCCTTCAGTTGCAGGTTTTTATGCTTATTTCTAATTTTTTGCAAATTTACGTCGTACACTCAAATTGGGAGCCCCAGGACTATAAGGTCGGTTCCTACTAGTCACAATGGTCCTGTGCGAGGCGTTCGTGACTCTTACCGGACCGTTTTGTGACTGTATTACGTTTTCACCCTTCGATGGTATGTTTTTATGCATAAGTCTAATTTTTTTAAATTTACCTCATACACTCAAACCAGGATCCCCGTGACTATGCGATCGGTTCCTATGAGTCACATTGGTCCCATGCGAGGCGTTCGTGTCTCTTCCGGGACCGTTTTGTGGCTGTTTTACGTTTCACCCTTCTATGACATGTTTTATGCACAAGTATAATTTTTGCAAATTTACGTCGTACACTCAAACCGGAAGCCCCGTGACAACGCAGTTGGTTCCTGCGAGTCACATTGGTTCCGTGCGAGGCATTCAGGCCTCTTACGGGACCGTTTTGTGGGTGTTTAATGTTCTCACCATTCGATGGCATGTTTTTATGGTGAAGAGATTTTTTTGCAAATTTACATCGTACACTCAAACCGGGTCCCCGGTGACTACGTGGTCGGTTCCTATGAGTCACATTGGTACCGTGCGAAGCGTTCGTCCCACTTACCGGACCGTTTTGTGGTTGTTTTACGTTTTCACCCTTCGAGGGCATGTTTTTGTGCACAAGTCTAATATTTTGTAAGTTTACGTCATACACTCAAACCGGGTCCGCAGTGGCTAGAGGTGGGTTCGTACGACTCATATTGGTCCCGTGCGAGGTGTTCGTGACTCTTATCGGACCGTTTTGTGGCTCTTTTACATTCTCACCCTTCGATTGCATGTTTTTATGCTTACGTCTAATTTTTTCAAATTTAAGTTCAACACTCAAACCGGGAGTCCCGTGACTATGCGGTCGGTTCCTACTAGTCACATTGGTCCCGTGCGAGGTGTTTGTGACTCTTATTTGACCGTTTTGTGTTTGTTTTACGTTTTCACCTTTTGATGTCATGTTTTTATGGTTGCCTAATTTTCTTCAGATTTACTTCCTACACTCAAATCGAGAGCCCCATGACTATGCATTCGGTTCCTACGAGTCACATTTGTCCCGTGCAAGGAGTTAATGACTCTTACGGGACCGTTTTTTGGTTGTTTTACGTTCGCACCATTCGATGGCAAGTTTTTATGCTTCAGTCTAATTTTTTGGAAATTTATGTCGTACACTCAAACCGGGAGCCACGTAACTCCGCGGTCGGTTCCTACGAGTCACATTGGTCATGTGCAAGTTGTTCCTGCCTCTTACGGGACCTTTTTTGGTTGTTTTATGTTTTCACCCTTCGATGACATGTTTATATGCTTATGTGTAATTTTTTTGAAATTTACATTATACACTCAATTTGGGAGCCCCGTGACTACGCGGTCGGTTCCTACGAGTCACATTGGTCCCGTGCGAGGTGGTCGTGACTCTTACCTGACCGTTTTGTGGCTATTTTTCATTTTCACCCTTCGATGACATGTTGTCATGAACAAGTCTAATTTTTGCAAATTTACGGTGTACACTCAAATCGAAAGCCCTGTGACTACGCGGTCGGTTCCTACGAGTCACATTATTCCCGTGTGAGGCATTCATGCCTCTTACGAGGCCATTTTGTGGTTGCTTTACATTCTCACCATTCAATGGCATGTTTTTATGCTGAAGAATGTTTTTTTGCAGATTGACAGCGTACACTCAAACCGAGAGAACTCGTGACTACGCGGTCGATTCTTGAGAGTCACACTGGTACCGTGCGAGGCGTTCGTGCCTCTTACCGGACCGTTTTGTGCTTGTTTTACATTCTCACCATTCGACGACATGTTTTTATGCTTAAGTCTAACTTTTTGCAAAATTACGAGCATACACTCAAACCGAGAGCGCCGTGACTACGCGGTCGGTTCCTACGAGTCACATGGGTCCCGTGCGAGGTGTTCGAGACTCTTACCAGACCATTTTGTGGTTGTTTTACATTTTCACCCTTCGAGGGCATGTATTTATGCACAAGTCTAATTTTTTGCATATTTACGTCATACATTCAAATGGGGTCCGCCGTGGCTATGTGGTCGGTTCCTACAAGTCACATTGGTCCCGTGCGTGGTGTTCGTGACTCTTACCGTACTGTTTTGTGGCTGTTTTACGTTCTCACCCTTCGATTGCATGTTTTTATGCTTACATCTAATTTTTTTCAAATTTATGTTGTACACTCAAACCGGGAGCCCCGTGACTACGCGATCGGTTCCTATTAGTCACATTGGTCCCGTGCGAGGTGTTTGCGACTCTTATTGGACCGTTTTGTGTTTGTTTTACGTTTTCACCATTCCATGGCATGTTTTTATGCTTGTCTAATTTTTTTCATATTTACTTCGTACACTCAAGTCGACAGCCCCATGACAATGCGGTCAGTTCCTACGAGTCACATTGGTCCTGTGCAAGTCGTTCATGCCTCTTACGGTACCAGTTTTAGGTTGCCTCGATGGCATGTTTTTATGCTTATGTGTAATTTTTTGCAAATTACGTCGTACACTAAAATCGGGAGCCCCGTGATTATGCGGTCGGTTCCTACGAGTCACATTGGTCCCGTGCGAGGTGTTCGTGACTCTTACCGGACCGTTTTTTGGCTATTTTACATTTTCACCCTTCGATGGCATGTTTTTATTCCCAAGTCTAATTTTTGCAAATTTATGGTGTACACTCAAAACCGAAGCCCCGTGACTACGCAGTCGGTTCCAACGAGTTAGATTGTTTCCGTGCGAGGCGTTCATGCCTCTTACGGACCGTTTCGTGGTTGTTTTACGTTCTCACCATTCAATGGCATGTTTTTATGATGAATTTTTTTTTTGCCGATTGATGTCATACACTCAAACCGAGACCCCCGTGGCTACGCGGTCGGTTCCTACGAGTCACATTGGTCCCGTGTGAGGCGTTCGTGCCTCTTACCGGACCATTTTGTGGTTTTTTTACATTCTCACCATTCGACAACATATTTTTATGCTTCTGTCTAACTTTTTGCAAAATTATATCATACACTCAAACCGGGAGCCCCGTGACTACGTGGTCGGTTCCTACGAGTCACATTGGTACTGTGCGACGCGTTCGTGACTCTTATTGGACCGTTTTGTGGCCGTATTACGTTTTCACCCTTCTATGATGTGTTTTTATGGATAAGTCTATTTTTTCTAAATTTACGTCATACACTCAAACCGGGAGCCCCATGACTATGCGGTCGGTTCCTATGAGTCACATTGGTCCCGTGCGAGGCGTTCATGTCTCTTACGAGACCGTTTTGTGGTTGTTTTACGTTTCACCCTTCTATGACATGTTTTATGAACAAGTCTAATTTTTGCAAATTTACATCGTACACTCAAACCGGAAGCCCCGTGACAACGCAGTTGGTTCCTACGATTCACATTGGTTCCGTGCGAGGCGTTCGTGCCTTTTACGGGACCATTTTTTGGGTGTTTAATGTTCTCACCATTCGATGGCATGTTTTTATGGCGAAGAGCTTTTTTTGCAAATTTACATCGTACACTCAAACCGGGTCCCCGGTGATTACACGGTCGGTTCCTATGAGTCACATTGGTACCGTACGAAGCGTTCGTGCCTCTTACCAGACCATTTTGTGGTTCTTTTACATTTTCACCCTTCGAGGGCATGTTTTTATACACAAGTCTAATTTTTTGTAAATTTACGTAATACACTCAAACCGGGTCCGTCGTGGCTACGCGGTGGGTTCCTACGACTCATATTGGTCCCGTGCGAGGTGTTCGTGACTCTTACTTGACCGTTTTATGGTAGTTTTACATTCTCACCCTTCGATTGCATGTTTCTATGATTACGTCTAATTTTTTTCAAATTTAAGTTCTACACTCAAATCGGGAGCCCCGTGACTATGCGGTCGGTTCCTAGTAGTCACATTGGTCCCGTGTGAGGTGTTTGTGACTCTTATTTGACCGTTTTGTGTTTGTTTTACGTTTTCACCTTTCGATGGCATGTTTTTATGCTTGTCTAATTTTTTTCAGATTTAGTTCGTACACTCAAATCGAGAGTCCCGTGACTATGTGGTCGGTTCCTACGAGTCATATTGGTCCCGTGCGAGGCTTTGATGCCTCTTACGGGACCGTTTTATGGTTATTTTACGTTCGCACCATTCGATGGGATGTTTTTATGCTTAAGTCTAATTTTTTAAAAATTTATGTCGTACACTCGAACCGGGAGCCCCGTAACTGCGTGGTCGGTTCCTACGAGTCACATTGGTCCTGTGCAAGTTGTTCCTGCCTCTTACGGGACCTTTTTTTGGTTGTTTTACGTTTTCACCCTTCAATGGCATATTTTTATGCTTATGTGTAATTTTTTTGAAATTTACGTCGTACACTCAAACTGGGAGCCCCGTGACTATGCGGTCAGTTCCTACGAGTCACATTGGTCCCGTGCGAGGTGTTCGTGACTCTTACCGGACCGTTTCGTGGCTATTTTACATTTTCACCCTTCGATGACATGTTTTTATGCACAAGGCTAATTTTTTACAAATTTACGGCGTACACTCAAATCGGAAGCCCCATAACTATGGGGTCGGTTCCTACGAGTCACATTGTTCCCGTACGAGGCATTCGTGCCTCTTACGGGACCGTTTTGTGGTTGCTTTACGTTCTCACCATTGAATGGCATGTTTTTACGCTGAAGAATGTTTTTTTGCAGAATGCAATCGTACACTCAAACCGAGAGAACTCGTGACTACGCGATCGGTTCTTGTGAGTCACACTAGTCCCGTGCGAGGCGTGCGTGCCTCTTACAGGACCGTTTTGTGGTTGTTTTACATTCTCACCATTCGACGATATGTTTTCATGCTTAAGTCTAACTTTCTACAAAATTACGAGTATACACTCAAACCGAGAGTGCCGTGACTACGCGGTCGGTTCCTACGAGTCACATTGGTCTCGTGCGAGGTGTTCAAGACTCTTATGAGACCATTTTGTGGTTGTTTTACATTTTCACCCTTCGAGGGCATGTTTTAATGCACAAGTCTAATTTTTTGAAAATTTACGTCATACACTCAAACGGGGTCCTCCGTGGCTATGTGGTTGGTTCCTACAAGTCACATTGGTCCCGTGCGAGGTGTTCGTGACTCTTACCGTACTGTTTTGTGGCTATTTTACGTTCTCACCCTTCCATTGCATGTTTTTATGCTTACATCTAAATTTTTTTCAAATTTATGTTGTACACTCAAACCGGGAGCCCCGTGACTATGCTATCGTTTCCTATTAGTCACATTGGTCCCGTGCGAGGTGTTTGTGACTCTTATTGGACCGTTTTGTGTTTGTTTTACGTTTTCACCATTCCTTGGCATGTTTTTATGCTTGTCTAATTTTTTTCAGATTTACTTCGTACACTCAAATCGAGAGCCCCATGACAATGCGATCGGTTCCTACGAGTCACATTGGTCCTGTGCAAGTCGTTCATGCCTCTTACAGGACCGTTTTTTGGTTGTTTTACATTTTCACCCCTCGATGGCATGACTTTATGCTTATGTGTAATTGTTTGCAAATTTACGTCGTACACTCAAACCGGGAGCCCCGTGACTACGCGGTCGGTTCCTACGAGTCACATTGGTCCCGTGCGAGGTGTTCGTGACTCTTACCGGACCGTTTTGTGGCTATTTTATATTTTCACCCTTCGATGGCATGTTTTTATTCACGAGTCTAATTTTTGCAAATTTACGTTGTACACTCCAATCGGAAGCCCCGTGACTACACGGTCGGTTCCTACGAGTCACATTGTTCCCGTGCGAGGCGTTCATGCCTCTTACAGGACCGTTTCGTGGTTTTTTTACATTCTCACCATTCAATGGCTTGTTTTTATGCTGAAGAATTTTTTTTTTGCAGATTGACGTCATACACTCAAACCGAGAGCCCCGTGACTACGCGGTCGGTTCCTACGAGTCACATTGGTCCCGTGCGAGGCGTTCGTTCCTCTTACCGCACCGTTTTGTGGTTGTTTTACATTCTCACCATTCGACGGCATATTTTTATGCTTAAGTCTAACTTTTTACAAAATTACATCATACACTCAAACCGGAAGCCCCGTGACTACGCGATCGGTTCCTACTAGTCACATTAGTCCTGTGCGAGGTATTCGTGACCCTTACTGTACCGTTTTGTGTTTGTTTTATGTTTTCACCCTTCGATGGCATGCTTTTATGCTTAAGTCTAATTTTTTTTGAATTTACGTCGTACAATAAAAACCAGGAGCCTCGTGACTACGCGGTCGGTTCCTACGAGTCACATTGTGTTCGTGACTCTTACTGGACTATTTTTTGACTGTTTTATATTCTCATCCTTCAATGGCAGGTTTTTATGCTTATGTCTAATTTTTTGCAAATTTACGTCGTACACTCAAACTGGGAGCCCCAGGACTACGAGGTCGGTTCATACCAATCACATTGGTCCTTTGCGACGCGTTCATGACTCTTACCGGACCGTTTTTGGGCCCGTAATACGTTTTTACCCTTCGCTGGTATGTTTTTATGCATAAGTATAATTTTTTTAAATTTATGTTATACACTCAAATCGGGAGCCCCGTGACTATGCGGTCGATTCCTATGAGTCACATTGGTCCCTTGCGAGGCGTTCGTGTCTCTTACGGGACCGTTTTGTGGCTGTTTTACGTTCCACCCTTCTATGACATGTTTTATGCACAAATCTAATTCTTGCAAATTTACGTCGTACACACAAACCGGAAGCCCCGTGACAACGCAGTCGATTCCTCTGAGTCTCATTCCTCCCGTGTGAGGCATTCGTGCCTCTTACGGGACCGTTTTGTTGTTGTTTTACGTTTCACCATTCTATGACATGTTTTATGCACAAGTCTAATTTTTGAAAATTTACGTCGTACACTCAAACCGGAAGCCCCTGATAATGGAGTCGGTTCCTTCCTACGAGTCACATTGGTCTTGTGCGAGGTGTCCGTGCCTCTTACGACACTGTTTTGTGGTTGTTTAATGTTCTCACCATTCGATGGCATGATTTTATGCTCAAGAATTTTTTTATTCAAATTTTTGTCGTAAACTCATACCGGGTCCCCCGTGACTATGCGAGTGGTTCCTACGAGTCACATTGGTCTCGTGCGAGGCGTTCGTGCCTCTTACGGGACCGTTTTGTTGTTGTTTTAAGTTCTCACCATTAGATGGCATGCTTTTAAGCTTAAGTCTAATTTTTTGCAAATTTACATCGTACACTCAAACCAGAAGTCCCGTGAGAATACGATTGGTTCCTACGAGTAACATTGTCCCGTGCGAGGTGTTCGTGACTCTTACAAGACCGTTTTGTGTTTGTTTTACGCTTTCACCCTTCGATGGCATGATTTTATGCTTAAGTCTAATCTTTTTCAAATTGTCGTCATACACTAAAATCGGGAGCCCCGTGATTACGCGATTAGTTCCTACGAGTCAAATAGGTCCCGTGCCAGGCGACCGTGCCTCTTACCGGACCGTTTTTTGGATGCTTTATGTTCTCACCAGTCGATGGCATGCTTTTACACTTAAGTCTAATTTTTTACAAATTTTCATCGTACACTCAAACCGGGAGCCCCGTGACTACGCGATCAGTTACTATGAGTCACATTAGTCCCGTGTGAGGGTTTCGTGACTCTTACTAGACCGTTTGGTGGCGGTTTTACGTTTTCACGCTTCAATGGCATGTTTGTATGCACAATTCTAATTTTTATAAATTTATGTTGTACACTCAAAACGGGAGCCCCAGGACTATGAGGTCGGTTCCTACGAGTCACATTGGTCCCGTGTGAGGTGTTCCTGAATCATACCCGACCATTTTGTGGTTGCTTTACATTTTCACCCTTCGAAGGCATGTTTTTATCCACAAGTCCCATTTTTATAAATTTATCTCGTACACTCAAACCGGGAGCCCCGAGACTGTGCGGTCGGTTCCTGAGAGTCACATTGGTCCCGTGCGAGGTGTTCGTGACTCTTACCGAACCGTTTTGTGGTTTTTTTATGATTTCAACCTTCAATGGCATGTTTTTATGCTTAAGTCTAATTTTTTTCAAATTGACGTCATACACTCAATCCGAGAGTCCCGTGACTATGCGTTCGGTTCATATGAGTTACATTGGTCCCGTACGAGGTGTTCGTGACTCTTACCGAATCGTTTTGTGGCTGTTTTACATTTTGACCCTTTGATGGCATGTTTTTATGCACAAGTCTAATTTTTGTAAATTTATATCGTACACTCAAACCGGGACACCGGGACTACGCGATCGGTTCCTAGGAGTCACATTGGTCCCGTACGAGGTGTTCGTGACTCTTACCAGACCCTTTTTTGGATGTTTTCTATTTTCACCCTTCGATGGCATGTTTTTATGCTTAAGTCTAATTTTTTACAAATTTATGTGGTACACGCAATCCGGGATCCCCGTGACTACGTCGTCGGTTTCAACGAGTCACATTGCTCCCGTGCGAGGTGTTAATCACTCTTACTGAACCGTTTTGTGTTTGTTTTACGATTTCACCATTCGATGGCATGTTTTTATGCTTAAGTATAATTTTTTTACAGATTAACGTCGTACACTCAAAACGGGTCCCCAGTGACTACAAGATCATTTCTTACGAGTCACATTGGTCCCGTGCGAGACGTTTGCGAATCTTACGGGACCGTTTTGTGGTTTCTTTACGTTCTCAGCATTCAATTGGATGTTTTTATGCTTAAGTCTGTTTTTTTTACAAATTTACATCGTACACTCAAATCGGGAGCCCTGTGACTACGCGATAGGTTAATACGATCACATTGATCCGGTGTGAGGCGTTCGTGCTCCTACCGGATTGTTTTGTGGTTGTTTTACATTTTCTCCCTTCGATGGCATGTTTTTATGCACAAGTCTAATTTTTGCAAATTTACGTCGTAGACTCAAATCGGGAGCCCGTGGACTATGCGGTCGGTTCCTACGAGTCATATTGGTCCCGTGGGAGGTGTTCGTGACTCTCACCGGGCCGTTTTGTGGTTGTTTTACGTTTTCACCCTTCAATGGCATGTTTTTATGCTTAAGTATAATTTTTTTTAAAATTGACGTCGTACAGTCAACCCGGGATCCCCGTGAATACGCAATCGGTTCCTCTGAGTCACATTGGTCTCGAGCGAGGTGTTCGTGACATTTACCGGACCGTTTTATGGCTCTCTTACATTTTCACCGTTCCTTGGCATGTTTTTATGAACAAGTCTAATTTTTGCAAATTTACATCGTATACTCAAATCGGATGCCCCGTGACCACGCAGACGGTTCCTATGAGTCATATTTGTCCCGTGCGGGGCGTTGGTGACTCTTATGGGACCGCTTTGTGGCTGTTTTATGTTTTCACCCTTCTATGGCATGTTTTTATGTGCAAGTCTAATTTTTTGCAAATTTACGTCGTACACTCAAATTGGGTCCCCCGTGGCTACGTAGTCGATTCCTATGAGTCACATTGGTCCCGTGCGAGGCGTTCGGGCCTCTTACCCGACCGTTTTGTGGATGTTTTACGTTCTCACCCTTCGATGGCATGTTTTTATGCTTACGCCTAATTTTTTCCAAACTTAAGTCGCACTCTCAAACCGGGAGCTCAATGACTATGTGATCGGTTCCTACGAGTCACATTGGTACCGTGCGAGCTGTTTGTGAATCTTATCGGACCGTTTTGTGTTTGTTTTATGTTTTCACCATTCGATGGCAAGCTTTTATGCTTAAGTCTGATTTTTTTCAGATTTACGTCGTACACTCAAATCGTGCCCACCCGTGACTATGCGGTCGGTTCCTACGAGTCACATTGGTCCCGTGCGAGCCGATCGTGCCCCTTGCGGGACCGTTTGGTAGTTTTTTTACATTGTGACCATTCGATGGCATGCTTTTACGATTAAGTCCATTTTTTTTTGAATTGACGTCGTACACTCAATACGGGGGCCCCGTGACTACGCACTCGGTTCCTACGAGTCACATTTGTCCCGTGTGAGGTGTTCGTGACTATTACCGAACCATTTTGTGGCAGTATTATGTTTTCACCCTTCGATGGCATGATTTTATGCACAAGTATAGTTTTTACAAATTTAGGTCGTACACTCAAACCGGGATCCCCGAGACTACACAATCGGTTCCTACGAGTCACATTGGTCCCGTGCGAGGTATTCGTGACTCTTACTAGACCTTTTTTTGGCTTTTATACGGTTTCACCCCTCAATGGCATGTTTTTTTGGTTAAGTCTAATTTTTTACAAATTTACGTCGTAAACTAAAATCGAGATCCCTGTGACTACGCGGTCGATTCTTACGAGACACATTGGTCCGTGCGAGGTGTTCGTCACTCTTACCAGACCATTTTGTGTATGTTTTACGTTTTCAGCATTCGAGGGCATATTTTTGTGCTTAGGTCTAATTTTTTATAGATTTATGTCGTACACTCAAACCGGGTCCCCCGTGACTACAAGGTCGATTATTACGAGTCACATTGGTCCCGTGCGAGGCGTTTGTGACTCTTACGGGACCATTTTGTGGTTGTTTTACACTCTCACCATTCGATGGCATGCGTTTATGCTTAAGTTTATTTTTATGAAAATTTATTCGTACACTCAAACCGAGAGCCCCGTTATTGCGCGATCGATTCCTATGAGTCACATTAGTCATGTGCAAGTCGTTCGTGCCTCTTACGGGACCTTTTTTTGGTTGTTTTACATTTTCACCCCTCGATGGCATATTTTTATGCTTATGTGTAATTTTTTATAAATTTACATCGTACACTCAAACCGGGAGCCCTATGAATACGCGATCAGTTAATACAAGTCACATTCATCCCGTGTGAGGCGTTCGAGCTCTTACCGGACCGTTTTGTGGTTGCTTTATGTTTTCACCCTTCGATGGCATCTTTTTATGCACAAGTCTAATTTTTGTAAATTTACGTCTTACAATCAAACCGAGAGCCCCGGGACTATGCGATAGGTTCTTACGAGTGACATTAGTCCCGTGCGAGGTGTTCGTGACTCTTATCGGACCGTTTTGTGGTTCTTTTACATATTCACCCTTCAATGGTTAGTTTTTATGCATAAGTCTATTTTTTTCAAATTGACGACCTACACTGAAACCGTGAGTCCCGTGACTACGCGGTCTGCTCCTACGCGTCACATTGGTCCCGTGCGAGGTGTCCGTGACTCTTATCAGACCGTTTTGTGGCTGTGTTACATTTTCACCCTTCGATGGAATGTTTTTATGCACAAGTCTAATTTTTGTAAATTTATGTCGTACACACAAATCGGAAGCCCCGTGACCACGCGGTCGGTTCCGATGATTCACATTCGTCGCGTGCGGGGCGTTTGTGACTCTCATCTGACCGTTTTGTGGTTGTTTTATGTTTTCACCCTTCGATGGCATGTTTTTAGGCTTAAGTCTAATTTTTTCCAAGTTTACATCGTACACTCAAACCGGGGCCGCCGTGGCAACGCGGTCGATTCCTACGAGTCACATTGGCCCCGTACGAGGTGTTCGTGACTCTTACTGGACCGTTTTGTGGATGTTTTATGTTCTCACCCTTCGATGGTATATTTCTATGCTTTTGTGTATTTTTATCAAATTTACGTCGTACACTCAAACTGGGAGCCCCGTGACTATGCGTTCAGTTCCCAGGAGTCACATTGGTCTTGTACGAGCTGTTCGTGACTCATATCAGACCGTTTTGTGTTTGTTTTACGTTTTCACCATTCGATGGCATATTTTTATGCTTAAGTCTATTTTTTTCCGATTTACGTCGTACACTAAAACCGAGCGCCCCGTGACTACGCGGTCGGTTCCTACGAGTCACGTTAGTCCCGTGCGAGGCGTTGATGGCTCCTACAGGACCGTTTTATAGTTGTTTTACGTTCGCACCATTCGATGGCATGTTTTTATGATTAAGTCTAATTTTTTGAAAATTTATGTCATACACTCAAACCGAGAGCCCCCTAACTACGTGATCCGTTCCTATGAGTCACATTAGTCCTGTGCAAGTCGTTCGTGCCTCTTACGGGACCTTTTTCTGGTTGTTTTACATTTTCACCCCTCGATGGCATGTTATTATGCTTATGTGTAATTTTTTGCAAATTTACGTCGTACACTCAAATCGGGAGCTCTGTGACTACGCGGTCGGTTTCTATATGTCACATTGATCCCGTACAAAGCGTTCATTCGTCTTACTGGACCATTTTGTGGTTGTTTTCCTTCGATGGCATGTTTTACGCTTAAGTCTAATGTTTTGCAGATTAACGTCGTACACTCAAATCGGGAGCACCGTGACAACGCGGTCGGTTCCTATGAGTCACAGTGGTCCCGTGTGAGGTGTTCGAGACTCTTGCCGGACCGTTTTGAGGTTGTTTTACGTTTTCAACCTTTGATGGCATGTTTTTATGCAGAATTCTAAATTTTTTCAAATTTACGTCGTACCCTCAAACCGGGTCAGCCTTGGCTACGCGGTCGGTTCCTACGAGTCACATTGGTCCCGTGCGAGGTGTTCGTGACTCTTACCGGACCATTTTGTGGTTGTTTTACGTTCTCAACATTCGATTGCATGTTTTTATGCTTATGTCTAATTTTGTTCAAATTTACGTCGTACACTCAAATCGGGAGCCCCGTGACTTTGTGATCGGTTCCTACGAGTCAAATTGGTCACGTGCGAGGTGTTCGTGACTCTTATCGGACCGTTTTGTGTTTGATTTACGTTTTCACCATTCGATGGCATGTTTTTATGCTTAAGTCTAATTTTTTTCAGATTTACGTCGTGCACTCAAACTGAGAGCCCCGTGACTATGCGGTCGGTTCCTACGAGTCACATTGGTCCCGTGCGAGGCGTTGATGCCTAGTACAGGACCATTTTGTGATCGTCTTACGTTCTCACCATTCCATGCCATGTTTTTATGCTTAAGTCTATTTTTTTTCAAATTGACGTCGTACATTCAAACCGCGAGCCCCGTGACTACGTCGTCGGTCCCTACGAGACACATTGGTCCCGTGCAAGGTGTTCATGCCTCTTATGTTTTGTGGCTGTTTTACGTTCTCACCATTCGATGGCATGCTTTTACGCTTAAGTCTAACTTTTAGCTAAATTACGTCATACACTCAAATCGGGAGCCCCGTGACTACACGGTCGGTTCCCACGAGTCACATTAGTCCCGTGCGAGGTGTTCATGACTCTTACGATACCTTTTTGTGTTTGTTTTATGTTTTAACCCTTCGATGGCATGTTTTTATGCTTAAGTCAAATTTGTTTTAAATTTACGTCGTACAATGAAACCGGGAGCCTCGTGACTACGCAGTCGGTTCCTACGAGTCACAATGTGTTCGTGACTCTTACTGGACTATATTGTGGCTGTTTTATATTTTCACCCTTCAACGACATGTTTTTATGCTATGTCGACTTTTTTGTAAATTTACGTCCTACACTCAAACTGTGAGCCCTGTGACTACGTGGTCGGTTCCTACTAGTCACATTGGTCTTGTGCGAGGCGTTTGTGACTCTTATTGGACCGTTTTGTGGTTGTATTACGTTTTCACCCTTCGATGGTATGTTTTTATGCATAAGTCTATTTTTTTCAATTTACGTCGTAAACTCAAACCGGGAGCCTCGTGACTACGCGGTCGGTTCCTATGAGTCACATGGATCCCGTGTGAGGCATTCCTGCCTCATACGGGACTATTTTGTGGCTAATTTACGTCGTACACTCAAACCGGAAGCCCCGTGGCAACGCAGTCTGTTCCTACGAGTCACATTGGTCGCGTGCGAGGCGTTCGTGCCTCTTACGGGTCCGTTTTGTGGTTGTTTAATGTTCTCACCATTCGATGGCATGTTTTTATGCTGAAGAATTTTTTTTTGCAAATTTATGTCGTAAACTCAAATCGGGTCCCCTATGACTACGCGATCGGTTCTTATGATTCACATTGGTCCCGTGCGATGCGTTCGTGGCTCTTACGAGACTGTTTTGTAGTTGTTTTAAGTTCTCACCATTAGAAGGCATGCTTTTACGCTTAAGTCTAATTTTTTGCAAATTTACATCCTACACTAAAACTAGGAGTCTGGTGAGTATGCAGTCGGTTCCTACGAGTCACATTGTTCCGATGCGAAGTGTTCGTGACTCTTACAAGAACATTTTGTGTTTGTTTTACGTTTTCACCCATCGATGGCATGTTTTTATGCTTAAGTGTAATTTTTTTCAAATTGTCGTCATACACTCAAACCGGGAGCCCCGTGACTACGTGGTCGGTTCCTATGAGTCAAATTGGTCCCGTGCGAGGTGACCGTGCCTCTTACCGGACCATTTTGTGGTTGTTTTACATTCTCCCCCTTCGATTGCATGTTTTTATGCTTACGTCTAATTTTTTTCAAATTTATGTCATACACTCAGACCGGCAGCCCTCTGACTATGCAGTTGGTTCCTTCGAGTCACATTGGTCCCATGCAAGGTGTTCGTGACTCTTATTGGACCGTTTTGTGTATGTTTTACGTTTCCACCATTTGATGTCATGTTTTTATGCTTAAGACTAATTTTTTTCAGATTTACGTCCTACATCTAAACCAAGTGCCCCGTGACTATGCGGTCGGTTCCTATGAGTCACATTTGTCCCATGCGTGGCGTTGATGCATCTTACGGGACCTTCTTATGGTTTTTTTACAGTTGCACCATTTGATCGCATGTTTTTATGCTTAAGTCTAATTTTTTGAAAATTTATGTCGTACACTCAAACCGTGGGCCCCGTAACTGCGCAGTCGGTTCGTACGAGTCACATTGGTCCTGTGCAAGTTGCTCCTGCCTCTTACGGGAGTTTTTTTTGGTTGTTTTACGTTTTCACCCTTCAATAGCATGTTTTTATGCTTATGTGTAATTTTTTTGAAATTTACGTCATACACTCAAACTGGGAACCCCGTGACTACGCGGTCGGTTCCTACGAGTCACATTGGTCCCGTGCGAGGTGTTCGTGACTCTTACCGGACCGTTTTGTGGCTATTTTACATTTTCACCCATCGATGACATGTTTTTATGCACAAGTCTAATTTTTTACAAATTTACGGCGTACACTTAAATCGGAAGCCCCGTGACTATGCGGTCGGTTCCTACGAGTCACATTGGTCCCGTGCGAGGCGTTCGTGCCTCTTATGGGACCGTTTTGTGGTTGTTTTACGTTCTCACCATTCGATGGCATGTTTTTGCGTGGAAGAATGTTTTTTTGCAGATTGACATCGTACACTCAAACCGAGAGAACCCGTGACTACGCGGTCGGTTCCTATGAGTCACACTGGTCCCGTGCGAGGCGTTCGTGCCTCTTACCGGACCATTTTGTGGTTGTTTCACATTCTTACCATTCGAAGACATGTTTTTATGCTTAAGTCTAACTTTTTGCAAAATTACGAGCATACACTCAAACCGAGAGCGTCATGACTACGCGGTCGGTTCCTACGAGTCACATTGGTTCCGTGCGAGGTGTTGAGACTCTTACCAGACCATTTTGTGGCTGTTTTACATTTTCACCCTTCGATGGTATGTTTTTATGCATCAGTCGAATTTTTTTAAATTTACGTCGTACACTCAAATCGGGAGCCCCGTGACCACGCGATCGGTTCCTATGAGTCACATGGGTCCTGTGCGAGGCGTTCGTGCCTCATAGGGGACCATTTTGTGGTTTTTTTACGTTTCACCCTTCGATGACACGTTTTATGCACCAGCCTAATTTGGCGTATTTACGTCGTACACTCAAACCGAAAGCCCCGTGACAACGCAGTCGGTTCCTACGAGACACATTGGTCGTGTGTGAGGCGTTCGTGGCTTTTACGGGTCCGTTTTGTGGTCGTTTAATGTTCTCACCATTCGATGGTATGTTTTTATACTGAAGAATTTTTTTTTGCAAATTTATGTCGTAAACTCAAATCGGGTCCCCTATGACTACGGGGTCGGTTCTTACGAGTCACATTGGTCGCGTGCGAGGCGTTCGTGGCTCTTACGGGACGTTTTTGTAGTTGTTTTAAGTTCTCACCATTAGATGGCATGCTTTTACGCTTAAGTCTAATTTTTTGCAAATTTACGTCCTACACTAAAACCAGGAGTCTGGTGAGTACGCAGTCGGTTCCTACGAGTCACATGGGTCCGGTGCGAGGTGTTCGTGACTCTTACAAGAATGTTTTGTGTTTGTTTTACGTTTTCACCCTTCGATGGCATGTTTTTATGCTTAAGTATAGTCTTTTTCAAATTGTTGTCGTACACTCAAACCGGGAGCCCCGTGACTACGCGGTCGGTTCCTACAAGTCAAATTGGTCCCGTGCGAGGCGATCGTGCCTCTTACTGGTTCATTTTGTGGTTTTTTTATTTTCTCACCCTTCGATTGCATGTTTTTGAGCTTACGTCTAATTTTTTTCAAATTTACGTCGTACACTCAAATCGGGAGCCCTATGACTATGCGGTCGGTTCCTTCGAGTCACACTGGTCCCGTGCGAGGTGTTCGTCACTCTTATGGGACCGTTTTATGTTTGTTTTATGTTTTCACGATTTGATGTCATGTTTTTATGCTTAAGTCTAATTTTTTCCAGATTTACGTCGTACACTCAAACCGAGAGCCATGTGACTATGCGGTCGGTACCTATGAGTCACATTTGTCCCGTGCGAGGGTTGGTGATTCTTATCAGACCGTTTTGTGGTTGTTTTACGGTTTCACCCTTCGATGGCTTGTTTTTAAGCTTTTGCCTAATTTTTTTCAAATTTACGTCGTACACTCAAACTGGGAGCCCCATGACTATGCGGTCGGTTCCTACGAGTTCAATTGGTCCCGTGTGAGGTGTTTGTGAATCTTATCGGACCGTTTTGTGTTTGTTTTCCGTTTTCACCATTCGAAGGCATGTTTTTATGCTTAAGTCTAATTTTTTTCAGATTTACATCGTACACTCAAACCAGGGCCACCGTGACTACGCGGTCGGTTCCTACGAGTCACATTGGTCCCGTGCGAGCCGATCGTGCCTCCTGCGAGAACATTTTGTGCTTGTTTTACGTTCTCACCATTCGATGGCATGCTTTTATGCTTAGGTCTATTTTTTTGCAAATTTACGTCGTACGCTCAAACCGGGATCCCCGTGACTACGCAGTCGGTTCATACGAGTCACATTTGTCCCGTGCGAGGTGTTCGTGACTCTTACCGAACCGTTTTGTGGCTATTTTATGTTTTCACCCTTCGATGGCATGATTTTTATGCACAAGTCTAGTTTTTGCAAATTTACGTCGTACATTCAAACCGGGGGCCCCGGTACTACACGGTCAGTTCCTACGAGTCACATTGGTTCCGTGCGAGGTGATCGTGACTCGTACCAGATATTTTTTTGGTTGTTATACGGTTTTACCCTTCGATGGCATGTTTTTATGCTTAAGTCTAATTTTTTGCAAATTTACGTCGTACACTAAAACCGGGATCCCCGTGTCTATGCGGTCGATTCCTACGAGTCACATTGGTCCTGTTCGAGGTGTTCGTCACTCTTACCAGACCTTTTTGTATTTGTTTTACATTTTGACCATTCGATGGTATGTTTTATGCTTAAGTCTAATTTTTTACATATTTACAACGTACACTCAAACCGGGAGCCCCGTAACTGCGCGGTCCGTTCCTACGAGTCACGTTGGTCCCGTACAAGGTGTTTGTCACTCTTACCAAACCATTTTTTGTTTGTTTTACATTTTCACCATTCGATGGCATGTTTTTATGCATAAGTCTATTTTTTACATATTTACGTCGTACACTAAAACTGGGACCCCCGTGACTATAAGGTCGATTCCTATGAGTCACATTGGTCCCGTGCGAGGCATTTGTGACTCTTACGGGACAATTTTGTGCTTGTTTTATGTTCTCACAATTCGATGGCATGCCTTTATACTTAAGTCTAAATTTTTGCAAATTTAGGTCGTACACTCACACCGGGAGCCCTGTGACTAAGCGATCGATTAATACGAGTCACATTGATCTCGAGTGAGGTGTTCGTGCCCTTACCGGGCCGTTTTGTGGTTTTTTTTATGTCTTCACCCTTCGATGGCATGTTTTTATGCACAAGTCTAATTTTTGTAAATTTACGCCGTACACTCAAACCGGGAGCCCCGCGACTACGCGGTCGGTTCCTACGAGTCACATTGGTCCCGTACGAGGTGTTCGTGACTCTTACCGGACCGTTTTGTGGCTATTTTACATTTTCTCCCTTCGATGGCATTTTTTATGCACAAGTCTAATATTTGCAAATTTACGGCGTACACTCAAATCGGAAGCCCCGTGACTACGCGGTCGGTTCCTACGAGTCGCATTGGTCCCGTGCGAGGCGTTCGTGCCTCTTATGGGACCGTTTTGTGGTTGTTTTTCGTTCTCACCATTCGATGGCATGTTTTTATGCTCAAGCATTTTTTTTTCATCATGACGTTGTACACTCAAACCTAGAGCCCCGTGACTACGCGGTAGGTTACTACGAGTCACATTGGTCCCGTGCGATGCGTCGATGCCTCTTACGGGATCGTTTTGTGGCTGTTTTACGTTCTCACCATTTGATGCCTTATTTTTATGCTTAAGTCTATTTTTATCAAATTTACGTCGTGCATTCAAACCGAGAGCCCAGTGACTACGCTGTCGGTTCCTACGAGTCACATTAGTCCCGTGCGAGGTGTTCATGACTCTTACCAGTCCGTTTTGTTGTTGTTTTACGTTTTGACCCTTTGATGGCATGTTTTTAGACTTAAGTCTAATGCTTTACAGATTGACGTCGTACACTCAAACTGGGAGCTCCCTGACTACGTGGTCGGTTCCTATGAGTCACATTGGTCACCTGTGAGGTGTTCGAGACTCTTATCGGATCGTTTTGTGGCTATTTTACATTTTCACCCTTCGATAGCATGTTTTTATGCACAAGTCTAATTTTTCTAAATTTACCTCGTACACTCAAACCGGGAGCCCCGAGATTATCAGGTCGGTTACTACGAGTCACATTGGTCCCGTGCGAGGTGTTCGTGAATCTTACCAAACCGTTTTGTGGTTGTTTTACGTTTTCACCCTTCAATTGCATGTTTTTATACTTAAGTCTAATTTTTTTCATATTAACGTTGTACACTCAAATCGGGAGTCCTGTGACTACGTGGTCAGTTCCTATGAGTCATATTCGTCCCGTACGAGTTGTTCGTGACTCTTACCGGACCATTTTGTGGCTATTTTACATTTTCACCCTTTGATGGCATGTTTTTATGTACAAGTCTTGTTTTTGTAAATTTAAGTCGCACACTCAAACCGAGGCCCCCGATACTACACGGTCAGTTCCTACGAGTCACATTTGTTCTGTGCGAGGTGTTCGTGACTCGTACCAGATATTTTTTTGGTTGTTATACTGTTTTTCCCTTTGATGGCATGTTTTTATGCTTAAGTCTAATTTGTTGCAAATTTACGTCGTACACTAAAACCGGGATCCCCGTGTCTACGTGGTCGATTCCTACGAGTCGCATTGGTCCTGTGCGAGGTGTTCGTCACTCTTACCAGACCTTTTTGTGTTTGTTTTACATTTTGACCATTCGATGGTATGTTTTATGCTTAAGTCTATTTTTTTACATATTTACAATGTACACTCAAACCGGGAGCCACGTAACTGCGCGGTCCGTTCCTACGAGTCACATTGGTCCCCTACGAGATGTTCGTCACTCTTACCGGACCATTTTTTGTTTGTTTTACATTTTCACCATTCGATGGCATGTTTTTATGCTTAAGTCTATTTTTTACATATTTACGTTGTACACTCAAACCGGGACCCCCGTGACTACAAGGTCGATTCCTACGATTCACATTGGTCCCGTGCGAGGCATTTGTGACTCTTACGGGACAATTTTGTGGTTGTTTAACGTTCTCACGATTCCATGGCATGCATTTATACTTAAGTCTAATTTTTTGCAAATTTTTGGCGTACACTCACACCGGGAGCCCTGTGACTATGCGATCGGTTAATACGAGTCACATCTATCCCGAGTGAGGCGTTCGTGCCCTTACTTGGCTGTTTTGTGGTTGTTTTATGTTTTCACCCTTCGATGGCATGTTTTTATGCACAAGTCTAATTTTTGTAAATTTACGTCGTACACTCAAACAGGGAGCCCCGTGACTATGCGGTCGGTTCGTACGAGTCACATTGGTCCCGTGCGAGGTGTTCGTGACTCTTATCGAACTATTTTGTGGCTATTTTCATTTTCTCCCTTCGATGGAATTTTTTATGCACAAGTCTAATTTCTTCAAATTTACGGCGTACACTCAAATAGGAAGCCCCGTGACTACGCGGTCGGTTACTACGAGTCACATTGGTCCCGTGCGAGGCGTTCGTGCCTCTTATGGGACCGTTTTGTGGTTATTTTTCGTTCTCACTATTCGATGGCATGTTTTTATGCTGAAGAATTTTTTTTGCATCTTGATGTTGTACACTCAAACCGAGAGCCCCGTGACTACGCGGTAGGTTACTACGAGTCACATTGGTCTCGTGCGATGCGTCGATGCCTCTTACGGGATCGTTTTGTGGCCTTTTTACGTTCTCACCATTTGATGCCTTGTTTTTATCCTTAAGTCTATTTTTATCAAATTTACGTCGTACATTCAAACCGAGAGCCCAGTGACTACGCTGTCGGTTCCTACGAGTCACATTGGTCCCGTACGAGGTGTTCATGACTCTTACCGGTCCGTTTTGTTGTTGTTTTACGTTTTGACCCTTTGGTGGCATGTTTTTAGACTTAAGTCTAATGCTTTACAGATTGACGTCGTACACTCAAATCGGGAGCTCCCTGACTACGCGGTCGGTTCCTATGAGTCACATTGGTCACCTGTGAGGTGTTCGAGACTCTTATCGGATCTTTTTGTTGCTATTTTACATTTTCACCCTTCGATAGCATGTTTTTATGCACAAGTCTATTTTTTGCAAATTTACCTCGTACACTCAAACCGGGAGCCCTGAGATTATCAGGTCGGTTACTACGAGTCACATTGGTCCCGTGCGAGGTGTTCATGAATCTTACAAAAACTGTTTTGTGGTTGTTTTACGTTTTCACCCTTCAATGGCATGTTTTTATGCTTAAGTCTATTTTTTTTCAAATTGACGACGTACACTCAAATCGGGAGTCCTGTGACTACGTGGTCGGTTACTATGAGTCATGTTAGTCCCGTACGAGTTGTTCGTGACTCTTACCGGACCATTTTGTGGCTATTTTACATTTTCACCCTTCGATGGCACGTTTTTATGTACAAGTCTAGTTTTTGTAAATTTAAGTCGTACACTCAAACTGGGGGCCCCAATACTACACGGCCAGTTCCTAAGAGTCCCATTGGTTTCGTGCGATGTGTTCATGACTCGTACCAGATATATTTTTGGTTGTTATACGGTTTTACCTTTCGATGGCATGTTTTTATGCTCAAGTCTAATTTTTTATAAATTTACGTAGTACACTAAAACCGGGATCCCCGTGTCTACGCGGTCGATTCCTACGAGTCACATTGGTCCTGTGCGAGGTGTTCGTCACTCTTACCAGACCTTTTTGTGTTTGTTTTGCATTTTGACCATTCGATGGTATGTTTTATGCTTAAGTCTAATTTTTTACAAATTTACATCGTACACTCAAACGGGGAGCCCCGTAACTGTGCGGTCCGTGCCTACGAGTCACATTGGTCCCGTACGAGGTGTTCGTCACTCTTACCGGACCATTTTTTATTTGTTTTACATTTTCACCATTCGATGGCATGTTTTTATTCTTAAGTCTATTTTTTTACATATTTACGTAGTACACTCAAACTGGGACCCCCGTGACTACAAGGTCGATTCCTACGAGTCACATTGGTCCCGTGCGAGGCATTTGTGACTCTTGCGGGACCATTTTGTGGTTGTTTTACGTTCTCATAATTCGATGGCATGCCTTTACACTTAAGTCTAATCTTTTGTAAATTTACGTCGTACACTCACACCGGGAGCCCTGTGACTACGCGATCGGTTAATACGAGTCACATTGATCCCGAGTGAGGCATTCGTGCCCTTACCGGGCCGTTTTGTGGTTGTTTTATGTTTTCACCCTTCGATGGCATGTTTTTATGCACAAGTTTAATTTTTGCAAATTTACACCGTACACTCAAACTGGGAGACCCGTGACTACGCGATCGGTTCCTACGAGTCACATTGGTCCCGTGCGAGGTGTTCGTGACTCTTACCGGACTGTTTTGTGGCTATTTTACATTTTCTCCCTTCGATGGCATTTTTTATGCACAAGTCTAATTTTTGCAAATTTACGGCGTACACTCAAATCGAAAGCCCCGTGACTACGTGGTCGGTTCCTACGAGTCACATTGGTCCCGTGCGAGGCGTTCGTGCCTCTTATGGGACCGTTTTGTGGTTGTTTTACGTTCTCACCATTCGATGGCATGTTCTTATGCTGAAGTATTTTCTTTGCATCTTGACGTCGTACACTCAAACCGAGAGCCCCGTGACTAGGCAGTAGGTTACTACGAGTCACATTGGACCCGTGCGATGCGTCAATGCCTCTTACGGGATCGTTTTGTGGCTGTTTTACGTTCTCACCATTTGATGCCTCATTTTTATGCTTAAGTCTATTTTTATCAATTTTACGTCGTACATTCAAACCGAGAGCCCAGTGACTACGCGGTCGGTTCCTACAACTCACATTAGTCCCGTGCGAGGTGTTTATGACTCTTACCGGTCCGTTTTGTTGTTGTTTTACGTTTTGACCCTTTGATGGCATGTTTTTACACTTAAGTCTATTGCTTTACAGATTGACGTCGTACACTGAAACCGGGAGCGCCATGACTACGCGGTCGGTTCCAATGAGTCACATTGGTCACCTGTGAGGTGTTCGAGACTCTTATCGGATTGTTTTGTGGCTATTTTACATTTTCACCCTTCGATAGCATGTTTTTATGCACAAGTCTAATTTTTGCAAATTTACCTCCTACACTCAAACCGGGAGCCCCAAGATTATCAGGTCGGTTACTACGAGTCACATTGGTCCCGTGCGAGGTGTTCGTGAATCTTACCGAACTGTTTTGTGGTTGTTTTACATTTTCACCCTTCAATGGCATGTTTTTATGCTTAAGTCTAATTTTTTTCAAATTGACGACGTACACTCAAATCGGGAGTCCCGTGACAACGTGGTCGGTTCCTATGAGTCATATTAGTCCCGTACGTGTTGTTCGTGACTCTTCCCGGACCATTTTGTGGCTATTTTACATTTTAACCCTTCGATGGCACGTTTTTATGTACAAGTCTAGTTTTTGTAAATTTAAGCCGTACACTCAAACCGGGGGCCCCAATACTACACGGTCAGTTCCTAATAGTCACATTGGTTTCGTACGAGGTGTTCGTGACTCGTACCAGATATTTTTTTGGTTGTTATATGGTTTTACCTTTCGATGGCATGTTTTTATGCTTAAGTCTAATTTTTTGCAAATTTACGTAGTACACTAAAACCGGGATCCCCGTGTCTAAGCGATTGATTCCTACGAGTCACATTGGTCCTGTGCGAGGTGTTCGTCACTCTTACCAGACCTTTTTGTGTTTGTTTTGCATTTTGACCATTCGATGGTATTTTTTATGCTTAAGTCTAATTTTTTACAAATTTACTTTGTACACTCAAACCGGGAGCCCCGTAACTGCGCGGTCCGTTCCTACGAGTCACATTTGTCCCGTACGAGGTGTTCGTCACTCTTACCAGACCATTTTTTATTTGTTTTACATTTTCACCATTCGATGGCATGTTTTTATGCTTAAGTCTATTTTTTACATATTTACGTCGTACACTCAAACCGGGACGCCCGTGACTACAAGGTCGATTCCTACGATTCACATTGGTCCCGTGCGAGGCATTTGTGACTCTTACCGGTCCATTTTGTGGTTGTTTTACATTTTCCCCCTTCGATGGCATGTTTTTACACTGAAGTCTAATGTTTTGCAGATTGGCATCGTACACTCAAACCGGGAGCGCCGTGACTACGCGGTTGGTTCCTACGAGTCACATTGGTCCCGTGCGAGGTGTTCGAGAGTCTTACCAGACTGTTTTCTGGTTGTTTAATGTTTTCACCCTTTGATGGCATGTTTTTATGCATAAGTCTAATTTTTTGTAAATTTACGTCGTACACTCAAACCGGGTCCGTCGTGGCTACGTGGTGGGTTCCTTCGAGTTACATTGGTCCCGTGCAAGGTGTTCATGACTCTCACCGGACCGTTTTGTGGCTGTTTTACGTTCTCACCCTTCGATTGCATGTTTTTATTCATACGTCTAATTTTTTTTAAATTTACGTTGTACACTCAAATTAGGAGCCCCGTGACTATGCGGTCAGTTCCTACGAGTCACATTGGTCCCATGTTAGGTGTTCGTGACTTTTATCGGACCGTTTCGTGTTTGTTTTACGTTTTCACCATTCAACGGCATATTTTTATGCTTAAGTCTAAGTTTTTTCATATTTATGTCGTACACTGAAATCGAGAGCCCTGAGATTATGCGATTGGTTCCTACGAGTCACATTGGTCCTGTACGAGTCGTTCGTGCCTCTTACGGGACCATTTTGTGGTTGTTTTACATTTTCACCCTTCGATGGCATGTTTTTATGCCTTTGTGTAATTTTTTGCAAATTTACGTCATACACTCAAACCGGGAGCCCCGTGACGACGCGGTCGGTTCTTACGAATCACATTGGTCCCGTGCGAGGTGTTCATGACTCTTACCGGACCGTTTTTTAGCTGTTTTACATTTTCACTCTTCGATGGCATGTTTTTATTCTTAAGTCTAATTTTTTGTAAATTTACATCCTGCACTCAAACCGGGATCCCCGTGACTATGAGGTCGGTTCCTACGAGTCACATTGGTCCCGTACGAGATGTCCATCACTCTTACCGGACCGTTTTATGTTTGTTTTATGTTTTCACCATTCGATGGCATGTTTTTATGCAGAAGTATAATTTTTTACAGATTTACGTCATACACTCAAACCGGGAGCCCCGTAACTGCGCGATCGGTTCCTACGAGTCACATTGGTCCCGTGCGAGGCATTCTTGCATCTTACGGGACCGTTTTGTGGTTGTTTTACGTTATCACCATTCGATGGCATGTTTTTATGCTGAAGATTTTTTTTTGGCAGATTGACATCGTACACTTAAACTGAGAGCCCCGTGACTACGCGGTCGGTTGCTACGAGTCACATTTGTCCCGTGCGAGGCGTTGATGCCTCTTACGGGACCATTTTGTTGTTGTTTTACGTTCTCACCATTCGATGCCATGTTTTTATGCCAAAGTCTATTCTTTTTCATAATTGACTTCGTACACTCAAATCGCGAGCCACGTGACAACGTCGTCGGTTCCTACCAGTCACACTGGTCCCGTGCGAGGCATTCCAGCCTCTTCCCGGACCGTTTCCTGGTTGTTTTACATTCTCACCATTGGACTTCATGTTTTTATGCTTAAGTTTAATTTTTTGCAAAATTACATCGTACACTCAAATCGGGAACCCCGTGACTACGCGATCGATTCCTACGAGTCACATTAGTCCCGTGCGAGGTGTTCATGACTCTTACAGAACTGTTTTGTGTTTGTTTTATGTTTTCACCCTTCGATTGCATGTTTTTATGCTTAAGTCTAATTTTTTTTTAATTTACGTCATACAATCAAATCGGGAGCCTCGTGAATACGCAGTCAGTTCGTACCAGTCACATTGGTCCCGTGCGAGGCGTTCGTGCCTCTTACGAGATCGTTTTGTGGTTGTTTTACATTCTCACCATTCGATGTCATGTTTTTATGCTGAATTTTTTATTTGCAGATTGACGTTGTACACTCAAACCGAGAGCCCCGTGATAACGCGGTCGGTTCCAACGAGTCACATTGGTCCCGGGCGAGGCTTTGATGCCCTTTACGGGACCGTTTTGTGGATCTTTTACGTTATCACCATTCGATGTCGTGTTTTTATGCTATGTCTATCACCACTCAAATCGTGAGCCAAGTGACTACATCGATGGTTCCTACGAGTCACATTGGTCCCGTGGAAGGCGTCCGTGCCTCTTATCGGACCGTTTTGTGGTTGTTTTACATGTTTTTATGCTTAAATCTATTTTTTTGCAAAATTACGTCATACACTCAAATCGGGAGCCCCGTGACTACGCGGTCGGTTCCTACGATTCAAATTACTCCCGTGCGAGGTGTGCGTGACTCTTACCATATCGTTTTTTTAACCCTTCGATGGCATGTTTTTATGCTTAAGTCTAATTTTTTTCGAATTCACATCTTACACTTAAACTAGGAGTCCCGTGACTATGCGGTCGGTTCCTACGAGTCACATTGTGTTCGTGACTCTTATCGGACTATTTTTTTATTGTTTTATGTTTTCACCCTTCGATGGAATGTTTGTATGCTTATGTCTAATTTTTTTCCAAATTTACATAGTACACTCAAACCGGGAGCCCTGTGACTACGCGGTCGGTTCCTACTAGACACATTGGTCCTGTGCGAGGTGTTTATGACTCTAACGAGATCATTTTGTGGCTGTATTACATTTTCACCCTTCGATGGTATGTTTTTACGCATACGTCTAATTTTTAAAAAATTTACGTCGTACACTCAAACCGGAAGCCCCGTGACTATGCGGTCGGTTCCTACGAGTCACATTGGTCCCGTGCGAGGCGTTCATGCCTCTTACGGGACCATTTTGTGGTTTTTTTATGTTTCACCGTTCGATGACATGTTTTATGCACAAGTCTATTTTTTGCAAATTTACGTCGTACATTCAAACCGAAAGCCCCATGACAACGCAGTCGGTTCCTACAAGTCACATTGGTCCCGTGCGAGGCGTTCGTTCCTCTTACGGGACAGTTTTGTAGTTGTTTTACGTTCTCACCATTCGATGGCATGCTTTTATGCTTAAGTCTATTTTTTTGCAAATTTACATCGTACACTCAATCCAGGAGTCCCGTGAGAACGCGATCGGTTCCTACGAGTCACATTGGTCCCGTCCGAGGTGTTCGTGACTCTTACAAGACCGTTTTGTGTTTGTTTTTTATTTTCACCGTTCGATGGCATATTTTTATGCTTAAGTCTAATCTTTTTCAAATTGACGTCGTACACTGAAACCGGGAGCCCCATGACTTCGCGGTCGGTTCCTACGAGTCAAATTGGTCCAGTGCAAGGCGACTGTACCTCTTACTAGATCGTTTTGTGTTTGTTTTAGCTTCTCACCATTCGATGGCATGCTTTTACGGTAGAGTCTAATGTTTTGCAAATTTACTTTGTACACTCAAACCGGGTTCCCCGTGACTACACGATCGGTTCCTACGAGTCACATTGGTCCCTTGCGAGGTGTTCATGACTCTTGCCGAACCATTTTGTGGTTGTTTTACGATTTCACCCGTCGATGGCATGCTTTTATGCACAAGTCAAATTTATATAAATTTACGTCGTACACTCAAATCGGGAGCCCCGAAACTATGCGGGTGGATCCTACGAGTCACATTGGTCTCGTGCGAGGTGTTTGTGACTCTTACCGGATTGTTTTGTGGTTGTTTTACATTTTTACCCTTCGATGGCATGCTTTTATGCACAAGTCAATTTTTTGCAAATTTACGTCTTACACTCAAAAAGGATGCCCCGTGAGTACACGATCGGTTCCTACGAGTCACATTGGTCCCGTGCGAGGCATTTGCACCTATTAAGAGACCGTTTTATGGTTGTTTTACATTCGCGCCATTCGATGGCATGTTTTTATGCTTAAGTGTAATTTTTTGAAAATTTATGGCGTACACTCAAACCGAGAGCCCAGTGACTACGCGATCGGTTACTACGAGTCACGTTGGTCCCGTGCGAGGTGTTCGAGACTATCACTGGACCATTTTGTGGCTATTTATGTTTTCACCCTTCAATGGCTTGTTTTATGCACAACTCTAATTTTTTCAAATTTACCGCGTACACTCAAATCGGGAGCCCCGGGACTATGCGGTCGGTTCCTACGAGTCACATTGGTACAATGCGAGGTGTTCGTGACTCTTATCGGACCATTTTGTGGTTGTTTTACGTTTTCACCCTTCAATGGCATGTTTTTATGCTTAAGTCTAGTTTTTTTCAAATTGACGTCTTACACTCAAATTGGGAGTCCCGTGACTACGAGTTAGTTCCTACGAGTCACATTGGTCCCATGCGAGGTGTTCGTGACTCTTAGCAGATCGTTATGTGGCTATTTTACATTTTCACCCTTCGATGGCATGTTTTTATGCACAGGTGTAATTTTTGCAAATTTACGTCGTACACTCAAACCGGAAGCCCCGTGACCATGCGGTTGGTTCCTATGAGTCACATTGGTCTCGGGCAAGGCGTTCGTGTCTCTTATCGGACCGTTTCGTGGTTGTTTAACATTTTCACCCTTCGATGGCATGTTTTTATGCTTAAGTCTAATTTTTTGCAAATTTACGTTGTACACTCAAATCGGGTCCCCCGTGGCTACGCGGGCGGTTCCTATGAGTCACATTGGTCCCGTTCGAGGCGTTCGTGTCTCCTATAGGATTGTTTTGTGGTTGTTTTACATTCTCACCCTTCGATGGCTTGTTTTTATGCTTACGTCTAGTTTTTTCAAATTTATGTCGTACACTCAAACCGGGTCCCCCGTGACTACGCGATCGGTTCCTACGAGTCACATTAGTCCCATGTGAGCCGATCGTCCCTCTTGCGGGATCATTTTGTGGTTGTTTTATGTTCTCATCATTCGATGGCATGATTTTATGCTTAAGTCTAATTTTTTGAAAATTTACGTCGTACGCTCAAACTGGGAGCCCCGTGACTACGTAGTCGGTTCTTATGAGTCACATGCGAGGTGTTCGTGACTCTTACCGGAACATTTTTTGGTTGTTGTACATTTTCACCTTTCGATGGCATGTTTTTATGCTCAAGTCTAATTTTTTTACAGATTTAGATCATACACTCAAATTGGGTCCCCCGTGACAACAAGGTCGATTCCTATTTGTCACATTGGTGCGGTGCGAGGCGTTTGCAACTCTTACATGACTGTTTTGTGGTTGTTTTATATTCTCACCATTTGATGGCATGTTTTTATTCTTAAGTCTAATTTTTTTGAAATTTACGTCGTACACTTAAACCGGGAGCCCTGTGACTACGCGATCGGTTAATACGAGTCACATTGATCCCGTACGAGACGTTTGTGCTCTTACTGGACCGTTTTGTGGTTGTTTTATGTTTTCACCCTTGGATGGCATGATTTTATGCACAAGTCTAATTTTTACAAATTTACGTCGTACACTGAAATCGGGAGCCCCGAGACTATGCGGTCGGTGCCTACGAGTCACATTGGTCCCGTGCGAGGTTTTCGTGACTCTTACCGGACCGTTTTGTGGTTATTTTACGTTTTCACCCTTTGATGGCGGTTTCTCATGCACAAGTCAAAGTTTTGCAAATTTACGTCCTACACTCAAAAGGAGAGCTCCGTGACTACGTGGTCGGTTCCTACGAGTCACATTGGTCCCGTGCGAGGCGTCCGTGCCTGTTACAGGACCGTTTTATAGTTGTTTTACATTCGCACCATTCGATGGCATGTTTTTATGCTTAAGTCTAATTTTTTGAAAATTTACATCGTACGCTCAAACCGGGATCCCCGTAACTACGCAGACGATTCCGACGAGTCACATTGGTCCCGTGCGAGGCATTCGTGCCTGTT
The DNA here is from genome assembly GCA_949130495.1 of Sambucus nigra. Classification (NCBI taxonomy): domain Eukaryota; kingdom Viridiplantae; phylum Streptophyta; class Magnoliopsida; order Dipsacales; family Adoxaceae; genus Sambucus; species Sambucus nigra. The sequence goes on along the minus strand of OX422224.1, from coordinate 55,994,827 downwards.
ACGGGACCGTTTTATGGTTGTTTTATGTTCACACCATTTGATGGCATGTTTTTACGCTTAAGTCTAATTTTTTGAAAATTTTCGTCGTACAGTCAAACCGAGAGCCCCGTGACTACACGATCAGTTCCTACGAGTCACATTGGTCCCGTGCGAGTCGTTCATGCCTCTTACCAGACCATTTTGTTATTGTTTTATGTTTTCACCCTTCAATGGCATGTTTTTATGCACAAGTCTAATTTTTGCAAATTTACGTCGTACACTCAAATCGGAAGCATCGTGACCACGGGGTCGGTTCCTATGAGTCAGAGTGGTCCAGTGCGAGGTGTTCGTGACTCTTACTAGACCGTCTTGTGGTTGTTTTACATTTTCATCCTTCGATTGCATGTTTTTATGCTTATGTGTAATTTTTTGCAAATTTACATCGTACACTCAAATTGGGAGCCCTGTGATTACGCGGTTGGTTCGTACGAGTCAAATTGGTCCCGTGTGAGGTGTTCGGGACTCTTACTGGACCGCTTTGTGGTTGTTTAACATTTTCACCCCTCGATGACATGTTTTCATGCTTAAAGCTATTTTTTTCAAATTGACATTGTACACTCAAACCGGGAGCCCCGTGAATACGCGGTCGATTACTAGGAGTCACATTGGTCCCGTGCGAGGCATTCGTGCCTCTTATCGTACCATTTTGTGGTTGTTTTACATTCTCACCATTCAATGGCATGTTTTTATGATTAAGTCTATTTTTTTTACAAATTGACGTCGTACACACAAATCGGGAGTCCCGTGAGTACGCGATCAGTTCCTACGAGTCACATTGGTCCCGTGCGAGGTGTTCGTGACTATTACCAGACTATTTTGTGGCTGTTTTACGTTTTCACCCTTCAATGGCATGTTTTTATGCTTAAGTCTAATTTTTGCAAATTTACGTCGTACACTCCAACCGAAAGCCGCGTGACCATTTTGTGGTTGTTTTACATTTTCACGCTTTGATGGCATGGCGTTCGTGACTCTTATCGGACCATTTTGTGGTTGTTTTACATTTTCACGCTTTGATGGAATTTTTTTTTCTTAACTGTAATTTTTTTCAAATTTACATTGTACACTCAAATAGGGTCCCCTGTGGCTACGCAGGCGGTTCCTATGAGTCACATTGGTCACGTTCGAGGCGTTCGTGTCTCTTACTGGACCGTTTTGTGGTTGTTTTACATCATCACCCTTCAATGGCATATTTTTATGCTTACGTCGAATTTTTTTAAATTTACGTCGTTCACTCAAACCGGGTCCCCCATGACTACGCGGTCGGTTCCTACGAGTCATATTAGTCCCGTACGAGCCGATCATGCCTCTTGCGGGTCCGTTTTTTGGTTGTTCTACGTTCTCACCATTCGATGGCATGCTTTTCTGTTTAAGACTAATTTTTTGCAAATTTACATCGTATGCTCAAACCAAGAGCCATGTGACTACGCAGTCGGTTCGTACGAGTCACATTGGTCCCGTACGAGGTGTTCGTGACACTTACCGGACTGTTTTTTGTCTATTTTACGTTTTCACAGTTCGATGGCATTTTTTTATGCACAAGTCTAGTTTTTGCAAATTTCATCGTGCACTTAAACCGGGAGCCCCGAGACTACACGATTGGTTCTTACGAGTCACATTGGTCTCGTGCGAGGTGTTCGTGACTCATACTAGACCGTTTTGTGATTGTTTTATGTTTTCACCCTTCGATGGCATGTTTTTATGCACAAGTAAAGTTTTTACAAATTTACGTTGTACACTCAGAACGGGAGCCCCGTGACTACGCGGTCGGTTCCTACGAGTGACATTGGTCCCATGTGAGGCGTTCATTCCTGTTACGGGACATTTTTATGGTTGTTTTGGGTTCGCACCATTCGGTGGCATGTTTTTGTGCTCAAGTCTAATTTTTTGAAAGTTTACGTCGTACACACAAACCGGGAGATCCGTAACTGCGCGGTCAGTTCCTACGAGTCACATTGGTCCTATGCGAGTCGTTCGTGCCTCTTCCGGGACCGTTTTGTGGTTGTTTTACATTTTCACCCTTCGATGGCCTGTTTTTATGCTTATGTGTAACTTTTGCAAATTTACGTCGTACGCTCAAACCGAGAGCCCCGTGACTACACGGTCCGTTCTTACCAGTCACATTGGTCTCGTGCGAGACGTTCGTGACTCTTACCGGACCGTTTTTTAGATGGTTTACATTTTCACCCTTCGATGGCTTATTTTTATGCTTAAGTCTACTTTTTTACAGATTTACGTCGTACACTCAAATCGGGTCCCCCGTGACAATAAGGTCGATTGCTATTTGTCACATTGGTCCCATGTGAGGCGTTTGTGACTCTTACCGGACTGTTTTGGGGTTGTTTTATGTTCTCACCATTCGATGGCATGCTTTTATGCTTAAGTCTAATTTTTTTGCAAATTTACGTCGTAGACTTAAATTGGGAGCCCGGTGACTACGCAATTGGTTAATACGAGTCACATTTATCCCATGCTAGGCGTTCGTGCTCTTACTAGACCGTTTTGTGGTTGTTTTATGTTTTCACCCTTCGATGCATGATTTTATGCACAAGTCTATTTTTTGCAAATTTACGTCGTACACTCAAATCGGTAGCCCCGGGACTACGCGGTCGGTGCCTACGAGTCACATTAGTCCCGTGCGAGGTGTTCGTGACTCTTACTGGACCGTTTTGTGGTTATTTTACGTTTTCACCCTTCGATGGCGTCTTTTTATGCACAAGTCAATTTTTTGCAAATTTATGTCGTACACTCAAAATAGGAGCCCCGTGACTATGCGATCGGTTCCTACAAGTCACATTGTCCCGTGCGAGGCGTTCGTGCCTATTATGGGACCATTTTATGGTCATTTTACGTTCCCACCATTCGATGGCATGTTTTATGCTTAAGTCTATTTTTTTGAAAATTTACATCGTACACTCAAATCGGGAGCCCCGTAACTACGCAGACGGTTCCGACGAGTCACATTGGTCACGTGCAAGGCATTCGTGCAAGTTACGGGATCGTTTTATAGTTGTTTTACATTCTCACCATTCGATGGCATGTTTTTATGCTTAAGTCTAATTTTTTGAAAATTTACGTCGTACAGTCAAACCGGGAGCCCCTTGACTACGCGATGAGTTCCTATGAGTCACATTGGTCCCCTGCGAGTCGTTCATGCCTCTTACCAGACCATTTTGTTGTTGTTTTATGTTTTCACCCTTCAATGGCATGTTTTTATGCACAAGTCTAATTTTTACAAATTTACGTCGTACACTCAAACCGGAAGCCCCGTGACCCGGCGGTCAGTTCCTATGTGTCACAGTGGTCCCGTTCGAGGTGTTCGTTACTCTTACCGTACCGTTTTGTGGTTGTTTTACGTTTTCATCCTTCGATGGCATGTTTTTATGCTTATGTGTAATTTTTTACAAATTTACATCGTACACTCAAACCGGGAGCCCTGTGATTATTCGGTTGGTTCCTACGCATAAAATTGGTACCGTGCGAGGTGTTTGTGATTCTTACTGGACCGTTTTGTGCGTGTTTTATGTTTTCACCCTTCGATGGCTTATTTTTATGCTTAAGTCTATTTTTTTACAGATTTACGTCGTACACTCAAATCGGGTCCCCCGTGACAATAAGCTCGATTCCTATTTGTCACATTGGTCCCATGTGACGCGTTTGTGACTCTTACCGGACTGTTTTGTTGTTGTTTTATGTTCTCACCATTCGATGGCATGGTTTTATGCTTAAGTCTAATTTTTTTGCAAATTTACGTCGTAGACTTAAATTGGGAGCCCGGTGACTACGCAATCGGTTAATAAGAGTCACATTTATCCCATGCTAGGCGTTCGTGCTCTTACTGGACCATTTTGTGGTTGTTTTATGTTTTCACCCTTCGATGCATGATTTTATGCACAAGTCTAATTTTTGCAAATTTACGTCATACACTCAAATCGGTAGCCCCGGGACTACGCGGTCGGTGCCTACGAGTCACATTAGTCCCGTGCGAGGTGTTCGTGGCTCTTACCAGACCGTTTTGTGGTTATTTTACGTTTTCACCCTTCGATGGCGTGTTTTTATGCACAAGTCAATTTTTTGCAAATTTATGTCGTACACTCAAAATAGGAGCCATGTGACTACGCGGTCGGTTCCTACAAGTCACATTGTCCCATGAGAGGCGTTCGTGCCTATTACGGGACCGTTTTATGGTTATTTTACGTTCCCACCATTCGATGGCATATTTTATGCTTAAGTCTAATTTTTTGAAAATTTACATCGTACACTCAAATCGGGAGCCCCGTAACTACGCAGACGGTTCCGACGAGTCACATTGGTCCCGTGCGAGGCATTCGTACCTGTTACGGGATCGTTTTATAGTTGTTTTACATTCGCACCATTCGATGGCATGTTTTTACGCTTAATTCTATTTTTTTGAAAATTTACGTCGTACAGTTAAACCGGGAGCCCCGTGACTACGCGATGACTTCCTATGAGTCACATTGGTCCCCTGCGAGTCATTCATGCCTCTTACCAGACTATTTTGTTTTTGTTTTATGTTTTCACCCTTCAATGGCATGTTTTTATGCACAAGTCTAATTTTTGCAAATTTACGTCGTACACTCAAACCGGAAGCCCCGTGACCCCGCGGTTAGTTCCTATGTGTCACAGTGGTCCCGTTCGAGGTGTTCGTTACTCTTACCGTACCGTTTTGTAGTTGTTTTACGTTTTCATCCTTCGATGGCATCTTTTTATGCTTATGTGTAATTTTTTACAAATTTATATCGTACACTCAAACCGGGAGCCCTGTGATTATGCGGTTGGTTCCTACGAGTCAAATTGGTCCCGTGCGAGGTGTTTGTGATTCTTACTGGACCGTTTTGTGGTTGTTTTATGTTTTCACCCTTCGATGGCATGTTTTTATGCTTAAATATATTTTTTTCAAATTGACGTTGTACACTCAAACCGGGAGCCCCGTGACTGCGCGGTCGACTACTACGAGTTACATTGGTCCCGTGCGAGGCGTTCGTGCCTCTTATCAGACCATTTTGTGGTTTTTTTTATGTTCTCACCATTCAATGGCATGTTTTTATGATTAAGTCTAATTTTTTTATAGATTGATGTCCTACACTGGAACCGGGAGTCCCGTGAGTATGCGGTCGGTTCCGACGAGTCACATTGCTCCCGTGCGAGTTGTTCGTGACTATTACCAAACTGTTTTGTGGCTGTTTTACATTTTCACCCTTTGATTGCATGCTTTTATTCTTAAGTCTAATTTTATTTCGAAATTTACATCGTACACTCAAACTGGGAACCCCGTGGCTACGCGGTTGGTTCCTACGAGTCACATTGGTCCCGTGTGAGGTGTTCGTGCCTCTTACCGTACCGTTTAGTGGGTATTTTATGTTTTCACCCTTCGATGGCATGCTTTTATGCTTAAGTCTAATTTTTGCAAATTTACGTCGTTCACTCAAACCAGGAGCCCCGGGACTACGCGGTCGGTTCCTACGAGTCACTTTGGTCCCGTGCGAGGTGTTCGTGCCTCTTACTGGACCGTTTTGTGGTTGTTTTACATTTTCACCCTTCGATGGTACGTGTTTAGGTACATGTCAAATTTTTGCAAATTTACGTCGTACACTCAAAACGGGAGCCCCGTGACTACGCGGTCGGTTCCTACCAGTCACATTGGTCCCGTGTGAGGCGTCCGTCCCTGTTATGGGACCGTCTTATGGTTGTTTTACATTCGTACCATTCGATGGCAGGTTTTTATGCTTAAGTCTAATTGTTTGAAAATTTACGTCGTGCACTCAAACTCGGAGTCCCGTAACTACGCAGACGGTTTCGACAAGTCACATTGGTCCTGTACGAGGCGATCATGCCTTTTACGGGACCGTTTTATGGTTGTTTTACGTTCACAACATTCGATGGTATGTTTTTACGTTTAAGTCTAATTTTTTGAAAATTTTCGTCGCACTGTCAACCCGGGAGCCCCGTGACTACACGGTCAGTTCCTACGAGTCACATTTGTCCCGTGTGAGTCGTTCCTGCCTCTTACCATACCATTTTGTTGATGTTTTATGTTTTCACCCTTCAATGGCATGTTTTTATGCACAAGTCTAATTTTTGCAAATTTACGTCGTACTCTCAAATCGAAAGCCCCGTGACCACGCAATCGGTTCCTATGAGTCACAGTGGTCCCGTGAGAGGTGTTCGTGACTCTTACCGGACCGTTTTGTGATTATTTTACGTTTTCACCCTTCGATGGCATATTTTTATGATTATGTGTAATTTTTTGCATATTTACATCGTACACTCAAAACGGGAGCCCTTTAATTTTTATGCTTAAGTCTATTTTTTGTCAAATTTATATCGTACACTGAAACCGGGAGCCGCGTGGCTACGCGGTCAGTTCCTACGAGTCAAATTGGTCCCGTGAGAGGTGTTCGTGACTCTTACTGGACCGTTTTGTGGTTGTTTCACGTTTTCACCCTTCGATGGCATGTTTTTATGCTAAAAGCTATTTTTTTCGAATTGACGTCGTACACTCAAACCGGGAGCCCCGTGACTACGCGATCGATTAGTACGAGTAACATTGGTCCAATGCGAGGCGTTCGTGCCTCTTATCGGACCATTTTGTGGTTGTTTTACGTTCTCACCATTAAATGGCATATTTTTATGATTAATTCTAATTTTTTTACAGATTGACATCGTACACTCAAACCGGGAGTCCCGTGAGTGCGCGGTCGGTTCGAACGAGTCACCTTGGTCCCGTGCGAGGTGTTTGTGACTATTACCATACTGTTTTGTGGATGTTTTATGTTTTGGCATATTTTTATGCTTATGTCTAATTTTTTGGAAATTTACGTCGTACCCTCAAACTAGGAGCCCCGTGGCTACGCGGTCGGTTCCTAAGAGTTACATTGGTCCCGTGCGAGGTGTTCGTGTCGCTTACCGGACTGTTTTGTGGCTATTTTACATTTTCACCCTTCGATGGCATGCTTTTATGCTTAATTTTTTGCAAATTTACATCGTACACTGAAATCGGGAGCCCTGTGACTACGCAATCGCTTACTATGAGTAACATTGGTCCCGCGCGAGGTGGCCGCGCCTCTTAGCAGACATTTTTCTGGTTATTTTACGTTTTCACCCTTCGTTGGCATGTTTTTATGCTTAAGTTTAATTTTTTTTCAAATTGACGTCGTACACTAAAATCGGGATCCCCGTGGCTAGGCGGTCGGTTCCTACAAGTCACATTCGTCCCGTGCGAGGATAGCGTGCCGCTTCACGGACCGTTTTGTGGCTATTTTACGTTTTAACCCTTCGATGGCATGCTTTTATGCATAATTTTTTGCAAATTTATGTCGTACACTGAAATTGGGTGCCCTGTAACTACGCGATCGGTTACTACGAGCAGCATTGGTCCCGTGCGAGGCATTCGTGCCTCTTTTCGGACCATTTTGTGGTTGTTTTACGTTCTCCCCATTCAATGGCATGTTTTTAAGATTAAGTCTAATTTTTTTACAGGTTAACGTCGTACGCTTAAACCGGGAGTCCCGTGAGTATGCGGTCGGTTCCTACGAGTCACATTGGTCCCGTACGACGTATTCGTGACAATTACCAGACTATTTTGTGGCTATTTTACGTTTTCACCCTTTGATGGCATGTTTTTATTCTTAAGTCTAATTTTTTTAAAAATTTACATCGTACACTCAAACTGGGAGCCCCGTGGCTACGCGGTCGGTTCCTACGAGTCACATTGGTCCCGTGCGAGGTGTTCGTGCCTCTTACCATACTGTTTTGTGGCTATTTTACGTTTTCTCCCTTCGATGGCACACTTTTATGCTTAAGTCTAATTTTTTCAAATTTACGTCGTACACTCAAACCGAGAGCCCCAGGACTACGCAGTCGGTTTCTACGAGTCACATTGGTCCCGTGCGAGGTGTTCGTGACTCTTACTGGACCGTTTTGGGGTTATTTTATGTTTTCACCCTTCGATGGCACGTTTTTATGCACAAGTCAATTTGTTGTAAATTTACGTCGTACACTCAAAACGGGAGCCCCGTGACTACGCGGTCGGTTCCTATGAGTCACTTGGTCCCGTGCGAGGCATTCATGCCTGTTACGGGACCGCTTTATGGTTGTTTTACATTTGCACGGTTCGATTGCAGGTTTTTATGCTTAAGTCTAATTTTTTGAAAATTTACATCCTACACTCAAGACCGGGGTCCCGTAACTACGCAGACGGTTCCGATAAGTCACATTGGTCCCGTACGAGGCATTCGTGCCTGTTACGGGACCGTTTTATGGTTGTTTTACGTTCATAACATTCCACGACATGTTTTTACGCTTAAGTTTAATTTTTCAAAATTTACGTCGCATTGTCAAACCGGGAGCCCCATGACTTCGCAATCAGTTCATACGAGTCACATTGGTCCCGTGTGAGTTGTTCCTGCCTCTAACCAGACCATTTTGTTGTTGTTTAATGTTTTCACCCTTCAATGGCATGTTTTTATGCACAAGTCTCATTTTTGTAAATTTACGTCGTACACTCAAACCGCAAGCCCCGTGACCACGCGGTCGGTTCCTATAAGTCACAGTGGTCCAGTGCGAGGTGTTCGTGACTCTTATCGGACTGTTTTGTGATAGTTTTACGTTTTCACCCTTCGATGGCATGTTTTTATGCTGATGTGTAATTTTTTGCATATTTACATTGTGCACTCAAAACGGGAGCCCTGTGATTACGCGGTTGGTTCCTACGAGTCAAATTGGTCCCGTGCGAGGTGTTCGTGACTCTTACTGGACTGTTTTGTGGTTGTTTTATGTTTTCACCCTTCGATGGCATGTTTTTATGCTTAAAGCTATTTTTTTCAAATTGACGTCGTACACTCAAACCGGGAGCCCCGGGACTACGCGGTCGGTTACTACGAGTCACATTGGTCCCGTGCGAGGCGTTCGTGCCTCTTATCGGACCATTTTGTTGTTGTTTTATGTTATCACCATTCAATGGCATGTTTTTAAGATTAAGTCTAATTTTTTTACAAATTGACGTCGTACACTCAAACCGGGAGTCCCGTAAGTACGCGATCGGTTCCTACCAGTCACATTGGGCCCGTGAGAGGTGTTCGTGACTATTACCAGACTATTTTGTGGATGTTTTATAATTTCACCCATTGATGGCATGTTTTTATGCTCACGTCTAATTTTTTTGAAATTTACGTCGTACACTCAAACAGGGAGCCCCGTGGCTACGTGGTCGGTTCCTACGAGTTACACTGGTCCCATGCGAGGTGTTCGTGCCGCTTACCGGACCGTTTTGTGGCTATTTTAAATTTTCACCATTCGATGGCATGCTTTTACGCTTAATTTTTTGCAAATTTACGTCGTACACTAAAATCGGGAGCCCTGTGACTACGCGATCGTTTACTACGAGTAGCATTGGTCCCGTGTGAGGCGGTCGTGCCTCTTACCGGACATTTTTCTGGTTGTTTTACGTTTTCACCCTTCGTTGGCATGTTTTTATGCTTAAGTTTAATTTTTTCAAATTGATGTGGTACACTCAAACAGGGATCCCCATTACTACGCGGTTGATTACTACACCATTTTGTGGTTGTTTTACGTTCACACCATTCGATGGCATGTTTTTACGACTAAGTCTATTTTTTTTACAGATTGACGTCATACACTCAAATCGGGAGTCTCATGAGTACGCGGTCGGTTACTACGAGTCACATTGGTCCTGTGCGAGATGTTCGTGTCTCTTACCGAACCATTTTGTGGCTGTTTTACGTTTTCACCCTTCGATGGCAGGTTTTTATGCTTAAGTCTATTTTTTTGCAAATTTACGTCGTACACTCATACTGGGAGCCCCGTGACTACCCGGTCGGTTTCTACGAGTCACATTAGTCCCGTGCGAGGTGTTTGTGCCTTATATCGGACCGTTTTGTGCCTATTTTACGTTTTCACCCTTCGATGACAAGCTTTTATGATTAAGTCTATTTTTTCCAAATATCCGTTGTACACTCAAACCGGGAACCCTTTGACTACGCGGTCGGTTACTTCGGGTCATATTAGTCCCGTGCGAGGCGTTCGTGACTCTTACCGGACCGTTTTCTGGTTACGTTTTCACCCTTCGTTGGAATATTTTTATGCTTAAGTCCAATTTTTCTCAAATTGACATCGTACACTCATATCGGGAGCCCCGTGACTACGCAGTTGGTTACTACACCATTTTGTCGTTGTTTTACGTTCTCACCATTCGATGGCATGTTTTTATGTTTAAGTCTATTTTTTTTTGCAGATTTATGTTGTTCACTCAAACCGAGAATCCCATGACTTCGCGGTCGATTCATATGAGTCATATAGTCGCGTACGAGGTGTTTGTGACTCTAGCATTTTCTCGTTATTTTACCTTTTCATCCTTCGATGGCATATTTTCATGCTTATGTATAATTATTTGCAAATTTACGTCGTACACTCAAACCGGGGGCCCTGTGACTACGCGGTCGGTTCCTACCAGTCACATTGGTCCCGTGCGAGGTGTTCTTGACTCTTACCGGATCGTTTTGTGTTTATTTTACGTTTTCACCAATCGATGGCATGTTTTTATGCTTAAGTCTAATTTTTTTCAAAATTGACGTCGTACACTCAAATCGGGAGTCCCGTGACTACGCGGTTGGTTCCTACGAGTCATATTGGTCCCATGCGAGGCGTTCATGCCTCTTACCAGACCGTTTTGTTGTTGTTTTACATTAACAACATTCGATGGCATGTTTTTATAATTAAGTCTATTTTTTTAAAATAAACCTCGTACACTCAAATCGGGAGTCCCGTGACTATGCGGCCGGTTCCTACGAGTCACATTAGTCCTATGCGAGGTGTTCGTGACTCTTACCGGACCTTTTTATGGTTGTTTTATGTTTTCACCCTTCGATGTCATGTTTTTATGCTTAAGTCTATCTTTTGTCAAATTTATATCGTACACTAAAATCGGGAGCCGCGTGGCTACGCGGTCAGTTCCTACGAGTCACATTGGTCCCGTGCAAGGTGTTCGTGACTCTTACCGGACCGTTTTGTGGTTGTTTTACATTTTCACCCTTCGATGGCATGTTTTCATGCTCAAGTCTATTTTTTTGCAAGTTTACGTCGTACACTCATACTGGGAGCCCCGTGGCTACGCGGTCGGTTTCTACGATTCACATTGATCCCGTGCGAGGTGTTTGTGCCTCTTACCGGACAATTTTGTGCCTATTTTTCATTTTCACCCTTCGATGACAAGATTTTATGATTAAGTCTAATTTTCTACAAATATACGTCGTACACTCAAACCAGGAGCCCTGTGACTACGTGGTCGGTTACTTCGAGTCACATTAGTCCTGTGCGAGGCGTTCGTGACTCTTACCGGACCATTTTCTGGTTGATTTACATTTTCACCCTTCGTTTTCATGTTTTTATACAGAAGTCCAATTTTTTCCAAATTGACGTCGTACACTCAAACCGGGAGCCCCGTGACTACGCAGTTGGTTACTACACCATTTTGTGGTTGTTTTACGTTCTCACAATTCGATGGCATGTTTTTATGATTAAGTCTATTTTTTTGCAAATTTAGATCGCACACTCAAATCGAGAGTCCCATGACTACGTGGTCGATTCCTTTGAGTCCTATAGTCGCGTACGAGGTGTTCGTGACTCTACCATTTTGTGGTTATTTTTCCTTTTCACCCTTCGCTGGCATGTTTTCATGCTTATGTATAATTTTGTGCAAATTTACGTCATACACTCAAACCGGGAGCACTGTGACTATGCGGTCGGTTCCTACGAGTCACATTGGTCCCGTGCGAGGCGTTCTTGACTCTTACCGGATCGTTTTGTGGTTTTTTATGATTTCACCCATCGATGGAATATTTTTATGCTTAAGTCTAATTTTTTTCAAAATTGATGTCGTACACTCAAATCGGGAGCCCCATGACTACGCAGTCGGTTCTTATGAGTCATATTTGTCCCGTGCGAGGTGTTCGTGCCTCTTACCTGACCGTTTTGTGGTTGTTTTACAATATCACCATTCGATGGCATGTTTTAATAATTAAGTCTATGTTTTTGAAAATTAACCTCGTACACTCAAATCGGCAGTCCCGTGACTACGCGGTCGATTCCTACGAGTCACATTGGTCCCATGCGAGGTGTTCGTGACTCTTACCGGACCATTTTGTGGTTGTTTTATGTTTTCACAATTCGATGGCATGTTTTTATGCTTACGTCTATTTTTTGTCAAATTTATATCGTACACTGAAACCTGGAGCCGCGTGGCTACTCGGTCAATTCCTACGAGTCACATTGGTCACGTGTAAGGTTTTCGTGACTCTTACCGGACCGTTTTGTGGTTGTTTTACGTTTTCACCCTTCGATGGCATGTTTTTATGCTTAAGTCTATTTTTTGCAAATTTACGTCGTACACTCATACTGGGAGCCCCGTGGCTACGCGGTCGGTTTCTACGAGTCACATTGGTCCCGTGCAAGGTGTTTGTGCTTCTTACCGGACCATTTTGTGCCAATTTTCCGTTTTCACCCTTCGATGGCAAGCTTTTATGATTAAGTCTAATTTTTTGCAAATTTACGTCGTACAGTCAAACCAGGAGCCCTGTGACTATGTGGTCGGTTACTTCGAGTCACATTAGTCTTGTGCGAGGCGTTTGTGACTCTTACTGGAGTCTTTTCATGTTGTTTTACGTTTTCACCCTTCGTTTTCATATTTTTATGCTTAAGTCCAATTTTTCCCAAAGTGACGTCGTACACTCAAACCGGGAGCCCCGTGACTATGCGGTTGGTTACGACACCATTTTGTGGTTGTTTTACGTTCTCACAATTTGATGGCTTGTTTTTATTATTAAGACTATTTTATTGTAGATTTACGTCATACACTCAAATCGAGAGTCCCGTGACTACCCGGTCGATTCCTATGAGTCATATAGTCGCGTACGAGGTGTTCGTGACTCTACGGTTTTGTGGTTGTTTTTCCTTTTCACCCTTCAATGGCATGTTTTCATGCTTATGTATAATTTTTTGAAAATTTACGTCGTACACTCAAACTGGGAGCCATGTGACTACGCGGTCGGTTCCTACGAGTCACATTTGTCCCGTGCGAGACCTTCGTGACTCTTACCGGATCGTGTTGTGGTTATTTTATGATTTCACGCAACGTTGGCATGTTTTTATGCTTAATTCTAATTTTTTTCAAAATTGACGTCGAAAACATAAACCGGGAGCCCCGTAACTACGCGGTCGGTTCCTACGAGTCACATTGGTCCCGTGCGAGGCGTACGTGCCTCTTACCGGACCGTTTTGTTCTTGTTTTACGTTTTCACCATTTGATGGCATGTTTTTACGCTAAAGTCTATTTTTTTCAAATTAACGTCACACACTCAAATCGGGAGCCACGTGACTACGCTGTGGGTTATTACAAGTCACATTGGTCCCGTGCGAGGCGTTCGTGCCGCTTACCTGACCGTTTTGTGCTTGTTTTACGTTCTCTCCATTCAATGGCATTTTTTTATGATTAAGTCTAATGTTTTGCAGATTGACGTCGTACACACAAACCGAGAGTCTCGTGACAACGCGGTCGGTTCTTATGCGTAACATTGGTCCCGTGCGAGGTGTTTGTGACTCTTACCGGACCGCTTTGAGGTTGTTTTATATTTTCACCCTTCGATGGCATGTTTTATTGCTTAAGTCTAATTTTTTTCAAATTGACATCGTACACACAAACCGGGAGCCCCGTGACTATACGATCAGATAATACGAGTCACATTGGTGCCGTGCGAGGCGTTCGTGCCTCTTATCGGATCTTTCTATGGTTGTTTTATGTTCTCACCATTCAATGGCATGTTTTTATGATTATGTATATTTTTTGCGAATTGACATCGTATACTCAAATCGGGAGTCCCGTGACAACGCGGTTGGTTCCTTGGAGTCACATTGGTCCCGTGCGAGGTGTTTGTTACTCTTACCGGACATTTTTATGGCTGTTTTATGTTTTCACCCTTCGACGGCATGTTTTTATGCTTAAGTCTATTTTTTTGCAAATTTACATCGTACACTCAAACCGGGAGTCCCCTGGCTACGCGGTCGGTTTCTACGAGTCACACTGGTCCCGTGCGAGGTGTTTGTGACTCTTATCGGGCCGTTTTGTGGCTGTTTTACATTTTCACCCTTCGATGGCATGCTTTTATGGTTAAGTCTATTTTTTTGCAAATTTACGTCGGACACTCAAACCGGGAGCCCTGTTACTACGCGGTAGCTTACTACGAGTAGGATTGGTCCCGTGCGAGGCGGTCGTGCCTTTTACCGGACCTTTTTCTAGTTGTTTTACATTTTCAGATTAAGTCTAATTTTTTTTAAATTGACGTCGTACTCTCAAACCGGGAGCCTCGTGACTTAGCGGTTGCTTATTAAACCATTTTGTGGTTGTTTTACGTGCTCACCATTCGATGGCATGTTTTTACGATTAAGTCTATTTTTTTGCAAATTTACGTCTTACACTCAAACCGAGAGTCCCGTGACTACGCGGTCGATTCCTATGAGTCATATAGTCACGTACGAGGTGTTCGTGACTCTACCGTTCTGTGGTTGTTTTTCATTTTCACCCTTCGATGGCATGTTTTCATGCTAATGTATAAGTTTTTACAAATTTACGTCGTACACTCAAACCGGGAGCACTGTGACTACGCGGTCGGTTCCTACGAGTCACATTGGTCCCGTGCGAGGCGTTCGTGACTCTTACCGGATCGTTTTGTGGTTATTTTATGATTTCACCCATCGATGGAATGTTTTTATGCTTAAGTCTAATTTTTTTCAAAATTGGCGTCGTACACTCAAACCGGGAGCCCTGTGACTACGCGATCGGTTCTTACGAGTCACATTGGTCCCGTGCGAGGCGTTCGTGCCTCTTACCGGACCGTTTTGTGGTTGGTTTACATTATCACCATTCGATGGCATGTTTTTATAATTAAGTCTAAGTTTTTGGAACTTAACCTTGTACACTCAAATTGGGAGTCCCGTGACTACACGGTCGGTCCCTACGAGTCACATTGGTCCCATGCGAGGTGTTCGTGACCCTTACCGGACCATTTTGTGGTTGTTTTATGTTTTCACCCTTCGATGGCATGTTTTTATGCTTAAGTCTATTTTTTGTCATATTTATATCGTACACTAAAACCGGGAGCCGCGTGGCTACGCGGTCAGTTCCTACAAGTCACATTGGTCCCGTGTGAGGTGTTCGTGACTCTTACTGGACCGTTTTGTGGTTGTTTTACATTTTCACCCTGTGATGGCATGTTTTTATGCGTAAGTCTATTTTTTTTCAAATTTACGTCGTACACTCATATTGGGAGCCCCGTGGCTACGCGGTCGGTTTCTACGAGTCACATTGGTACCGTGCGAGGTGTTTGTGCCTCTTACTGGAACGTTTTGTGCCTATTTTTCATTTTCACGCTTCGATGGTATGCTTTTATGATTAAGTCTAATTTTATGCAAATATACATCGTACAGTCAAACCAGGAGCCCTGTGACTACGTGGTCGGTTACTTTGAGTCACATTAGTCCTGTGCGAGGCGTTCGTGACTCTTACCGGACCGTTTTCGGGTTGTTTTACGTTTTCACCCTTCGTTTTCATGTTTTTATGCCTAAGTCCAGTTTTTTTATAAATTGACGTCGTACACTCAAACCGGGAGCCCCGTGACTACGCGGTTGGTTACTACACAATTTTTTAGTTGTTTTATGTTCTCACAATTTGATGCCATGTTTTTATGATTAAGTCTATTTTTTTGTTGATTTACGTCGTATACTCAAACCGAGAGTTCTGTGACTACGCGGTCGATTCCTTTGAGTCATATAGTCACGTACGAGGTGTTCGTGACTCTATCGTTTTGTGGTTGTTTTTTCTTTTCACTCTTCGATGGCATGTTTTATTGCTTATCTATATTTTTTTGCAAATTTACATTGTACACTCAAATCGGGAGCCATGTGACTACGGAGTCGGTTCCTACGAGTCACATTGGTACTGTGTGTGGCGTTCGTGACTCTTACCGGATCGTTTTGTGGTTATTTTATGATTTCACCCATCGATGGCATGTTTTTATTCTTAAGTCTAATTTTTTTCATAATTGACATCGAACACTCAAATCGGGAGTCCCGTGACTACGCGATCGGTTTCTACGAGTCACATTGGTCCCATGCATGGCATACGTGTTTGTTTTACGTTTTCACCATTTGATGGCATGTTTTTACGCTTAAGTCTATTTTTTTCAAATTAACGTCGTACACTCAAATCGGGAGCGACGTGACTACGCGGTTGGTTACTACAAGTCACATTGGTCCCGTGCGAGGCGTTCGTGCCACTTACCTGACCGTTTTGTGCTTGTTTTACGTTATCTCCATTCAATGGCATTTTTTATGATTAAGTCTAATGTTTTGCAGATTGACGTCGTACACACAAACCGGGAGTCCCGTGACTACGCGGTCGGTTCTTATGAGTCACATTATTCCCGGACCGTTTTGAGGTTGTTTTATATTTTTACCCTTCGATGGCATGTTTTATTGCTTCAGTCTAATTTTTTTCAAACTGACATCGTACACTCAAATCGGGAGCCCCGAAACTATATGGTCAGATACTACGAGTCACATTGATCCCGTGCGAGGCGTTCGTGCCTCTTATCGGATCTTTCTGTGGTTGTTTTACGTTCTCACCATTCAATGGAATTATTTTATGATTAAGTATAATTTTTTCGCGGATTGATATCATACACTCAAATCGGGAGTCCCGTGACAACGCGGTCGGTTCCTTGGAGTCACATTGGTCCCGTGCGAGGTGTTTGTTACTCTTACCGGACATTTTTATGGCTGTTTTACGTTTTCAACCTTCCATGGCATGTTTTTATGCTTAAGTCTATTTTTTTGCAAATTTATGTCGTACACTCAAACGGGGAGCCCCGTGGCTACGCGGTCCGTTCCTAGGAGTCACACTGGTCCCGTGCGAGGTGTTCGTGACTCTTACCGGACCGTTTTGTGGTTGTTTTACGTTTTCACCCATCGATGGCATTCTTTTATGGTTAAGTCTATTTTTTTGCAAATTTACGCAATACACTCAAACCGGGAGTCCTGTGACTACGCGGTTGGTTACTATGAGTCGCATTGGTCCCGTGCGAGGCGGTCATGGCTCTTACCGGATTTTTTTTCTGGTGGTTTTACATTTTCACCAATCGATGGAATGTTTTTACGATTAAGTCTAATTTTTTTATAGATTGACGTTGTACACTCAAACTGGGAGTCCAATGAGTACGCGGTCAGTTCTTACGAGTCACATTTGTCCCCGTGCGAGGTGTCCCTGATTCTTACCAGACTGTTTTGTGGCTATTTTATGTTTTCACCCTTCGATGCATGTTTTTATGCTTAAGTCTAATTTTTTTCATAATTGACATCGAACACTCAAATCAGGAGTCCCGTGACTACGCGATCGGTTTCTACGAGTCACAGTGGTCCCATGCATGGCATACGTGCCTCTTACCAGACCGTTTTGTGTTTGTTTTACGTTTTCACCATTTGATGGCATGTTTTTACGCTTAAGTCTATTTTTTTCAAATTAACGTCGTACACTCAAATCGGGAGCGACGTGACTACGCGGTTGGTTACTACAAGTCACATTGGTCCCGTGCGAGGCGTTCGTGCCGCTTACCTGACCGTTTTGTGCTTGTTTTACGTTATCTCCATTCAATGGCATTTTTTATGATTAAGTCTAATGTTTTGCAGATTGACGTCGTACACACAAACCGGGAGTCCCGTGACTACGCGGTCGGTTCTTATGAGTCACATTATTCCCGGACCGTTTTGAGGTTGTTTTATATTTTTACCCTTCAATGGCATGTTTTATTGCTTCAGTCTAATATTTTTCAAACTGACATCGTACACTCAAATCGGGAGCCCCGAAACTATATGGTCAGATACTACGAGTCACATTGATCCCGTGCGAGGCGTTCGTGCCTCTTATCGAATCTTTCTGTGGTTGTTTTATGTTCTCACCATTCAATGGAATTATTTTATGATTAAGTATAATTTTTTCGCGGATTGACATCGTACACTCAAATCGGGAGTCCCGTGACAACGCGGTCGGTTCCTTGGAGTCACATTGGTCCCGTGCGAGGTGTTTGTTACTCTTACCGGACATTTTTATGGCTGTTTTACGTTTTCAACCTTCCATGGCATGTTTTTATGCTTAAGTCTATTTTTTTGCAAATTTACGTCGTACACTCAAACGGGGAGCCCCGTGGCTACGCGGTCCGTTCCTACGAGTCACACTGGTCCCGTGCGAGGTGTTCGTGACTCTTACCGGACCGTTTTGTGGTTGTTTTACGTTTTCACCCTTCGATGGCATTCTTTTATGGTTAAGTCTATTTTTTTGCAAATTTACGCAATACACTCAAACCGGGAGTCCTGTGACTACGCAGTCGGTTACTATGAGTCGCATTGGTCCCGTAGGAGGCGGTCATGCCTCTTACGGGACCTTTTTCTGGTGGTTTTACATTTTCACCAATCGATGGAATGTTTTTACGATTAAGTCTAATTTTTTTATAGATTGACGTTGTACACTCAAACTGGGAGTCCAATGAGTACGCGGTCGGTTCTTACGAGTCACATTTGTCCCCGTGTGAGGTGTCCCTGATTCTTACCAGACTTTTGTGGCTATTTTATGTTTTCACCCTTCGATGCATGTTTTTATGCTTAAGTTTATTTTTTTGCGAATTTACGTCGTACACTCATACTTGGAGCCCCATGGCTACGCGGTCGGTTCCTACGTGTCACATTGGTCCCGTGTAAGGTATTCGTGCCACTTACCGAACCGTTTTTTGGCTGTTTTATGTTTTCACCCTTCAATCGAATACTTTTATGATTAAGTCTATTTTTTTGCAAATTTACGTCGTACACTCAAAACAGGAGCCCTGTGACTATGAGGTCGGTTACTACGAGTCACATTAGTTCCGTGGGAGGCGTTCGTGGCTCTTACCGGACAGTTTCCTGGTTATTTTACATTTTCACCCTTCGTTGGCATGTTTTTATGCCTAAGTCTATTTTTTTTCAAATTGACATCGTACCCTCAAACCGGGAGCCCCGTGACTACGCGGTTGGTTACTACACCATTTTCTATTTTTTTTTATTTTCTCACCATTCGATGGCATGTAGTTATGATTAAGTCTAATTTTTTACAGATAGACGTCGAACACTCAAATCGGGAGTCCCGTGACTACGTGGTTGATTCCTATGAGTCACATGGTCGTGTACGAGGTGTTCATAACTCTATCGTTTTTGTGGTTGTCACCCTTCGATGGTATATTTTCATGATTGTGTATAATTTTTTGCAAATTTACATCGTACACTCAAATCGGGAGCCCTGTGACTACGCGGTCGATTCCTATGAGCCACATTGGTCCCGTGCAAGTTGTTCGTGACTCTTATCGGACCATTTTGTGATTGTTTTATGTTTTCACCCATCGATGTCATGTTTTTATGCTTAAGTCTATTTTTTTCAAATTTACGTCGTACACTCAAACCGGGAGCCCCGTGACTATGCGATCCGATACTACGAGTCACATTGGACCCGTGTGTGGCATTCGTCCCTCTTACCGGACCGTTTTGTCATTGTTTTACGTTCTCACCATTCGATGGCAAGTTCTTGTGATTAAGTCTATTTTTTTTGCAGATTGACGTCGTACACTCAAATCGGGAGTCCTGTGACAACGTGACCAGTTCCTTCTAGTCACATTGGTCCCGTCCGAGGTGTTCGTGACTCTTATCGGACCTTTTTGTGGATGTTTTATGTTTTCACCCTTCGATGGCATGTTTTTATGCTTAAGTCTATTTTTTTTGCAAATTTACGTCGTACACTCAAACCGGGAGCCCCGTGGCTTCCCGATCGGTTCCTACGAGTCACACTGGTTCCGTGGGAGGTGTTCGTGACTCTTACCGGACCGTTTTGTGGTTGTTTTACGTTTTCACCCTTCGATGGCATTCTTTTATGGTTAAGTCTATTTTTTTGCAAATTTACGCAATACACTCAAACCGGGAGTCCTGTGACTACGCGGGCGGTTACTATGAGTCGCATTGGTCCCGTGCGAGGCGGTCATGCCTCTTACCGGACCTTTTTCTGGTGGTTTTACATTTTCACCAATCGATGGAATGTTTTTACGATTAAGTCTAATTTTTTTATAGATTGACGTTGTACACTCAAACTGGGAGTCCAATGAGTACGCGGTCGGTTCTTACGAGTCACATTTGTCCCCGTGCGAGGTGTCCCTGATTCTTACCAGACTGTTTTGTGGCTATTTTATGTTTTCACCCTTCGATGCATGTTTTTATGCTTAAGTTTATTTTTTTGCGAATTTACGTCGTACACTCATACTTGGAGCCCCATGGCTACGCGGTCGGTTCCTACGTGTCACATTGGTCCCGTGTAAGGTGTTCGTGCCACTTACCGAACCGTTTTTTGGCTGTTTTATGTTTTCACCCTTCAATCGAATACTTTTATGATTAAGTCTATTTTTTTGCAAATTTACGTCGTACACTCAAAACAGGAGCCCTGTGACTATGAGGTCGGTTACTACGAGTCACATTAGTTCCGTGGGAGGCGTTCGTGGCTCTTACCGGACAGTTTCCTGGTTATTTTACATTTTCACCCTTCGTTGGCATGTTTTTATGCCTAAGTCTATTTTTTTTCAAATTGACATCGTACCCTCAAACCGGGAGCCCCGTGACTACGCGGTTGGTTACTACACCATTTTCTATTTTTTTTATTTTCTCACCATTCGATGGCATGTAGTTATGATTAAGTCTAATTTTTTACAGATAGACGTCGAACACTCAAATCGGGAGTCCCGTGACTACGTGGTTGATTCCTATGAGTCACATGGTCGTGTACGAGGTGTTCATAACTCTATCGTTTTTGTGGTTGTCACCCTTCGATGGTATATTTTCATGATTGTGTATAATTTTTTGCAAATTTACATCGTACACTCAAATCGGGAGCCCTGTGACTACGCGGTCGATTCCTATGAGCCACATTGGTCCCGTGCGAGTTGTTCGTGACTCTTATCGGACCATTTTGTGATTGTTTTACGTTTTCACCCATCGATGGCATGTTTTTATGCTTAAGTCTATTTTTTTCAAATTTACGTCGTACACTCAAACCGGGAGCCCCGTGACTATGCGATCCAATACTACGAGTCACATTGGACCCGTGTGAGGCATTCGTCCCTCTTACCGGACCGTTTTGTCATTGTTTTACGTTCTCACCATTCGATGGCAAGTTCTTGTGATTAAGTCTATTTTTTTTGCAGATTGAAGTCGTACACTCAAATCGGGAGTCCTGTGACAACGTGACCAGTTCCTTCTAGTCACATTGGTCCCGTGCGAGGTGTTCGTGACTCTTATCGGACCTTTTTGTGGATGTTTTATGTTTTCACCCTTCGATGGCATGTTTTTATGCTTAAGTCTATTTTTTTTGCAAATTTACGTCGTACACTCAAACCGGGAGCCCCGTGGCTTCGCGGTCGGTTCCTATGAGTCACACTGGTTCCGTGCGAGGTGTTCGTGACACTTACCGGACCTTTTTCTGGTTGTTTTAAATTTCCACCCTTGGTTGGCATGTTTTTATGCTTAAGCCTTTATTTTTTTTAAATTGACGTCGTACACTCAAATCGAGAGCCCCGTGACTATGCGGTTGGTTAGTACACCATTTTGTGGTTGTTCTACGTTCTCACCATTCGATGTTATGTTTTCATTATTATGTCTAATTTTTTGCAGATTGATGTCGTACATTAAAACCGGGAGTCCCGTGACTACGCGATCGGTTCCTACGAGTCACATAGTCGCGTGCGAGGTGTTCGTGACTCTTACCGGACCGTTTGGTGGATGTTTTACGTTTTCACGCTTCGATGGCAAGTTTTTATGATTATGTGTAATTTTTTGCAAATTTACATCGTACACTCAAACCGCGAGCCCCGTGACTAGGCGATTGGTTACAACGAATCACATTGGTCCCGTGCGAGGCGTTCGTGTCACTTACCGGACCATTTTGTTGTTTTTTTATGTTCTCACCATTCAATGGCATGTTTTTAGGATTAAGTCTATTTTTTTTACAAACTGAGGTCGTACACTCAAATCGGGAGTCCCGTAAGTACGCGATCGGTTCCTACAAGTCACATTGGGACCGTGAGTGGTGTTCGTGACTATTACCAGACTATTTTGTGGATGTTTTTTAATTTCACCCATTGATGGCATGTTTTTATGCTTAAGTCTAATTTTTTGGAAATTTACGTCGTACACTCATACTAGGAGCCCTATGGCTACGTGATCGGTTCCTACGAGTCACATTAGTCCCGTGCGAGGTGTTCGTGCCTCTTGCCGGACCGTTTTGTGGTTGTTTCACGTTTTCACCCTTTGATGGCTTGCTTTTATGATTAAGTCTAATTTTTTTCAAATTTACGTCATACACTCAAATCGGGAGCCCTCTGGCTACGCGGTCAGATACTATGAGTCACATTAGTCCCGTGCGAGGCGTTTGTGCATCTTACCGGACCATTTTTAGGTTGTTTTACAATTTCACCCTTCGTTGGCATGTTTTTATGCATAAGTCTAATTTTTTTCAAATTGACGTCGTACACTCAACCAGGAGCCCCGTGACGACGCGGTTGGTTACTACACCATTTTGTGGTTGTTATACGTTCTCACCATTCGATGGCATGTTTTTATGATTAAGTCTAATTTTTTCCAGATTGACGTCGTACACTCAAATCGAAAGTCCCGTGACTACGTAGTCGATTCCTATGAGTCACATAGTCGCGTACGAGGTGTTCGTGACTCTACCATTTTGTGGTTGTTTTCCCTTTTCACCCTTCGACGGCATATTTTCATGCTTATGTATAATTTTTTGCAAATTTACATCGTACACTCAAACCGGGAGTCCTGTGACTATGCGGTCGGTTCCTACGAGTCACATTGGTCCCCGCGGGGTGTTCGTGACTCTTACCGGACCGTTTTGTGATTGTTTTACGTTTTCACCCATCGATGGCATGTTTTTATTCTTAAGTCTAATTTTTTTCAAATCCACGTCGTACACTCAAACCGGGAGCCCCGTGACTACGCGGTCTGTTCCTTGGAGTCACAATGGTCCCGTGTAAGGCATTCGTGCCTCTTACTGGACCGTTTTTTAGTTTTTATACGTTTTCACCCTTCGATGGAATGTTTTTATGCTTAAGTCTAATTTTTTTCAAATTAAAGTCGTACACTCAAACCGGGAGTGACGTGACTATGCGGTCGGTTACTACGAGTCACATTGGTCCCGTGTGAGGCATTCGAGCCTCTTACCGGATCGTTTTTTTGGTTTTTATATGTTTTCACCATTCGACGACATGTTTTTACGCTTAAGTCTAATTTTTTTCAAATTAACATCGTACACTCAAACGGGGAGCGACGTGACTACGCGGTCGGTTACTACGAGTCACATTGGTCCCGTGCGAGGCGTTCGTCCCTCTTACCAGTACGTTTTGTGGTTATTTTACATTCTCAACATTATATGGCATGTTTTTATGATTAAGTATAACGTTTTGCAGATTGACGTCGTACACACAAACCAAGAGTCCTCTGACTACGTGGTCAGTTCCTACGAGTCACATTCGTCCAATGCGAGTTGTTCGTGTCTCTTACCTGACCGTTTTGTTGCTTTTTTACGTTTTCACCCTTAGATGGCAGGTTTTTATTCTTATGTTTAATTTTGTGCAAATTTACGTTGTACCCTCAAACCGGGAGCCGTGTGATTAGGCGGTCGGTTCCTACGAGTGACATTATTCCCGTGCGAGGTATTCGTGACTCTTACGGGACCGTTTTTTGGTTGTTTTACATTTGCATCCTTCGATGGAATGTTTTATTGCTTAAGTCTAATCTTTTAAAAATTGACGCCGTACACACAAATCGGGAGCTCCGTGACTATGCGGTTGGATACTACTAGTCACATTGGTCCCGTGTGAGGGTTCGTGCCTCTTACTGGACCGTTTTGTGGTTGTTTTACGTTCTCACCATTCAATGGCATGTTTTTATGATTAAGACTATTTTTTTGCAGATTGACATCGTACACTCAAATTGGGAGTCCCGTGACAACAAGGCAGTTCCTTCGAGTCACATTGGTCTCGTGCGAGGTGTTCGTGACTCTTACCGAACATTTTTGTGGTTGTTTTACGTTTTCACCCTTCGATGGCATGTTTTTATGCTGAAGTCTAATTTTTTGCAAATTTACGTCGTACACTAAAATCGGGAGCCCCGTGGCTACACGATCGGTTCCTATGAGTCACACTGTTCCCGTGTGAGGTGTTCGTGACTCTTATCGGACCGTTTTGTGGTTGTTTTACGTTTTCACCCTTCGATGGCATGCTTTTATGCTTATGTCTAATTTTTTGCAAGTTTACGTCGCACACTCAAACCGGGAGCACTGTGATTATGGGGTCGGTTACTACGAGTAGCATTGGTCCCGTGCGAGGTGGTCGTACCTCTTACTTATCCTTTTTCTGGATGTTTTACGTTTACACCCTTCAATGGAATTTTTTTATGCTTAGGTCTAATTTTTTTAAAATTGACGTCGTACACTCAAATCGGGATCCCCGTGACTACGCGATCGGTTACGACGAATCACATTTGACCCGTGAGAGGCGTTGGTGCCTCTTACCAGACCATTTTGTGGTTGTTATACGTTCTCACCTTTCGATGGCAAGTTTTTACGATTAAGACTAATTTGATGTCTTATTTTTATGATTAAGTCTATTTTTTTGTAGATTTACGTCGTACACTCAAACCGAGAGTCCCCTGACTACCCGATCGATTCCTATGAGTCATATAGTCGCGTACGAGGTGTTCGTGACTCTACCGTTTTGTGGTTGTTTTTCCTTTTCACCCATCGATGGCATGTTTTCATGCTTATGTATAATGTTTTGAAAATTTATGTCATACACTCAAACCGGGAGCCATGTGACTACGTGGTCGGTTCCTACGAGTCACATTTGTCCCGTGCGAGGCGTTCGTGACTCTTACAGGATTGTTTTGTGGTTATTTTATGATTTCACGCATCGTTGGCCTTTTTTTATGCTTAAGTCTAATTTTTTTCAAAATTGATGTCGAACACTCAAACCGGGAGCCCCGTAAGTACGCGGTCGGTTCCTACGAGTCACATTGGTCCCGTGCGAGGCGTACGTGCCTCTTACCGGACCGTTTTGTTCTTGTTTTACGTTTTCACCATTTGATGGCATCTTTTTACGCTAAAGTCTATTTTTTTCAAATTAATGTCGCACAGTCAAACCGGGAGCAACGTGACTACGCGGTGGGTTACTACAAGTCACATTGGTCCCGTGCAAGGCGTTCGTGCCGCTTACCTGACCGTTTTGTGCTTGTTTTACGTTCTCTCCATTCAATGGCATTTTTTTATGATTCAGTCTAATGTTTTGCAGATTGACGTCGTACACACAAACCGAGAGTCCCGTGACTACGCAGTCCATTCTTATGAGTAACATTGGTCCAGTGCGAGGTGTTTGTGACTCTTACCGGACCGCTTTGAGGTTGTTTTATATTTTCACCCTTCGATGGCATGTTTTATTGCTTAAGTCTAATTGTTTTCAACTTGACATCGTACACACAAATCGGGAGCCCCGTGACTATACGATCGGATACTACGAGTTACATTGGTCCCGTGCGAGGCGTTCGTTCCTCTTATCGGATCTTTCTATGGTTGTTTTACGATCTCACCATTCAATTGCATGTTTTTATGATAAAGTATAATTTTTTTGCGAATTGACATCGTACACTCAAATCGGGAGTCCCGTGACAACGCGCTTGGTTCCTTGGAGTCACATTGGTCCCGTGCGAGGTGTTTGTTACTCTTATCAGACATTTTTATGGCTGTTTTACGTTTTCACCCTTCGACGGCATGTTTTTATGCTTAACTCTAGTTTTTTTGCAAATTTACGTCATACACTCAAAGCGGGAGTCCCGTGGCTACGCGGTCGGTTTCTACGAGTCACACTGGTCCCGTGCGAGGTGTTCATGACTCTTATCGGGCCGTTTTGTGGCTGTTTTACGTTTTGACCCTTCGATGGAATGCTTTTATGGTTAAGTCTATTTTTTTGCAAAGTTACGTCGGACACTCAAACCGGGAGCCCTGTTACTACGCGGTACCTTACTACGAGTAGCATTGGTCCCGTACGAGGCGGTCGTGCCTCTTACCGGACCTTTTTCTTGTTGTTTTACGTTTTCACCCTTCGTTGGCATGTTTTTACGATTAAGTCTAATTTTTTTTAAATTGACGTCGTACACTCAACCAGGAGCCCCGTGATGACGCGGTTGGTTACTACACCATTTTGTGGTTATTATACGTTCTCACCATTCGATGGCATGTTTTTATGATTAAGTCTATTTTTTTCCAGATTGACGTCGTACACTCAAATCGAAAGTCCCGTGACTACGTAGTCGATTCCTATGAGTCACATAGTCGCGTACGAGGTGTTCGTGACTCTACCATTTTCTGGTTGTTTTCCCTTTTCACCCTTCGATGGCATATTTTCATGCTTATGTATAATTTTTTGCAAATTTACATCGTACACTCAAACCGGGAGTCCTGTGACTATGCGGTCGGTTCCTACGAGTCACATTGGTCCCTACGGGGTGTTCGTGACTCTTACCGGACCGTTTTGTGGTTTTTTTACGTTTTCACCCATCGATGGCATGTTTTTATTCTTAAGTCTATTTTTTTTCAAATCGACGTCGTACATTCAAACCGAGAACCCCGTGACTACGCGGTCTGTTACTTGGAGTCACAATGGTCCCGTGTAAGGCATTCGTGCCTCTTACTGGACCGTTTTTTAGTTTTTATACGTTTTCACCCTTCGATGGCATTTTTTTACGCTTAAGTCTAATTTTTTTCAAATTAAAGTCGTACACTCAAACCGTGAGTGACGTGACTATGCGATCAGTTACTACGAGTCACATTGGTCCCGTGTGAGGCATTCGAGCCTCTTACCGGATCGTTTTTTTGTTTTTTATACGTTTTCACCATTCGACGACATGTTTTTACGCTTAAGTCTATTTTTTTCAAATTAACATCGTACACTCAAACGGGGAGCGACATGACTACGCGGTCGGTTACTACGAGTCACATTGGTCCCGTGTGAGGCGTTCGTCCCTCTTACCAGTACGTTTTGTGGTTATTTTACATTCTCAACATTCAATTGCATGTTTTTATGATTAAGTATAACGTTTTATAGATTGACGTCGTACACACAAAACAAGAGTCCTGTGACTACGTGGTCAGTTCCTACGAGTCACATTGGTCCAATGCGAGGTGTTCGTGTCTCTTACCGGACCGTTTTGTTGCTTTTTTACGTTTTCACCCTTCGATGGCAGGTTTTTATTCTTATGTTTAATTTTGTTCAAATTTACGTTGTACCCTCAAACCGGGAGCCGTGTGATTAGGCGGTCGGTTCCTACGAGTGACATTAGTCCCGTGCGAGGTATTCGTGACTCTTACGGGACCGTTTTTTGGTTGTTTTACGTTTTCGCCCTTCGATGGAATGTTTTATTGCTTAAGTCTAATTTTTTAAAAATTGACGCCATACACACAAATCGGGAGATCCGTGACTATGCTGTCGGATACTACTAGTCACATTGGTCCCGTGCGAGGGTTCGTGCCTCTTACTGGACCGTTTTGTGGTCGTTTTACGTTCTCACCATTCAGTGGCATGTTTTTATGATTAAGACTATTTTTTTGCAGATTGACATCGTACACTCAAATTGGGAGTCCCGTGACAACAAGGCGGTTCCTTGGAGTCACATTGGTCCCGTGCGAGGTGTTCGTGACTCTTACCGAACATTTTTGTGGTTGTTTTACGTTTTCACCCTTCGACGGCATGTTTTTATGCTCAAGTCTATTTTTTTGTAAATTTACGTCGTACACTAAAATCGGGAGCCCCGTGGCTACACGATCGGTTCCTATGTGTCACACTGTTCCCGTGTGAGGTGTTCGTGACTCTTATCGGACCGTTTTGTGGTTGTTTTACGTTTTCACCCTTCGATGGCATGCTTTCATGCTTATGTCTAATTTTTTGCAAGTTTACGTCGTACACTCAAACCTGGAGCCCTGTAATTATGGGGTCGGTTACTACGAGTAGCATTGGTCCCGTGCGAGGTGGTCGTACCTCTTACTTATCCTTTTTCTGGATGTTTTACGTTTACACCCTTCAATGGAATTTTTTTATGCTTAGGTCTATTTTTTTTAAAATTGACGTCGTACACTCAAATCGGGATCCCCGTGACTACGCGATCGGTTACGACGAATCACATTGGACCCGTGCGAGGCGTTGGTGCCTCTTACCAGACCATTTTGTGGTTGTTATACGTTCTCACCTTTCGATGGCAAGTTTTTACGATTAAGACTAATTTGATGTCTTATTTTTATGATTAAGTCTATTTTTTTGTAGATTTACGTCGTACACTCAAACCGAGAGTCCCCTGATTACCCGGTCGATTCCTATGAGTCATATAGTCGCGTACGAGGTGTTCGTGACTCTACCGTTTTGTGGTTGTTTTTCCTTTTCACCCTTCGATGGCATGTTTTCATGCTTATGTATAATTTTTTGAAAATTTATGTCATACACTCAAACCGGGAGCCATGTGACTACGCGGTCGGTTCCTACGAGTCACATTTATCCCGTGCGAGGCGTTCGTGACTCTTACAGGATTGTTTTGTGGTTATTTTATGATTTCACGCATCGTTGGCCTTTTTTTATGCTTAAGTCTAATTTTTTTCAAAATTGACGTCGAACACTCAAATCGGGAGCCCCTTAAGTACGCGATCGGTTCCTACGAGTCACATTGGTCCCGTGCGAGGCGTACGTGCCTCTTACCGGACCGTTTTGTTCTTGTTTTACGTTTTCACCATTTGATGGCATCTTTTTACGCTAAAGTCTATTTTTTTCAAATTAATGTCGCACAATCAAACCGGGAGCAACGTGACTACGCGGTGGGTTACTACAAGTCACATTGGTCCCGTGCAAGGCGTTCGTGCCGCTTACCTGACCGTTTTGTGCTTGTTTTACGTTCTCTCCATTCAATGGCATTTTTTTATGATTAAGTCTAATGTTTTGCAGATTGACGTCGTGCACACAAACCGAGAGTCCCATGACTACGCAGTCGGTTCTTATGAGTAACATTGGTCCAGTGCGAGGTGTTTGTGACTCTTACCGGACCGCTTTGAGGTTGTTTTATATTTTCACCCTTCGATGGCATGTTTTATTGCTTAAGTCTAATTGTTTTCAACTTGACATCGTACACACAAATCGGGAGCCCCGTGACTATACGATCGGATACTACGAGTTACATTGGTCCCGTGCGAGGCGTTCGTGCCTCTTATCGGATCTTTCTATGGTTGTTTTACGATCTCACCATTCAATTGCATGTTTTTATGATAAAGTATAATTTTTTTGCGAATTGACATCGTACACTCAAATCGGGAGTCCCGTGACAACGCGCTTGGTTCCTTGGAGTCACATTGGTCCCGTGCGAGGTGTTTGTTACTCTTATCATACATTTTTATGGCTGTTTTACGTTTTCACCCTTCGACGGCATGTTTTTATGCTTAACTCTAGTTTTTTTGCAAATTTACGTCATACACTCAAAGCGGGAGTCCCGTGGCTACGCGGTCGGTTTCTACGAGTCACACTGGTCCCGTGCGAGGTGTTCATGACTCTTATCGGGCCGTTTTGTGGCTGTTTTACGTTTTCACCCTTCGATGGAATGCTTTTATGGTTAAGTCTATTTTTTTGCAAATTTACGTCGGACACTCAAACCGGGAGCCTTGTTACTACGCGGTACCTTCCTACGAGTAGCATTGGTCCCGTACGAGGCGGTCGTGCCTCTTACCGGACCTTTTTCTTGTTGTTTTACGTTTTCACCCTTCGTTGGCATGTTTTTACGATTAAGTCTAATTTTTTTTAAATTGACGTCGTACACTCAACCAGGAGCCCCGTGATGACGCGGTTGGTTACTACACCATTTTGTGGTTATTATACGTTCTCACCATTCGATGGCATGTTTTTATGATTAAGTCTAATTTTTTCCAGATTGACGTCGTACACTCAAATCGAAAGTCCCGTGACTACGTAGTCGATTCCTATGAGTCACATAGTCACGTACGAGGTGTTCGTGACTCTACCGTTCTGTGGTTGTTTTTCATTTTCACCCTTCGATGGCATGTATTCATGCTTATGTATAAGTTTTGGCAAATTTACATAGTACACTCAAACCGGGAGCACTATGATTACGCGGTCGGTTCCTACGAGTTACATTGGTCCCGTGCGAGGCGTTCGTGACTCTTACCGGATCGTTTTGTGGTTATTTTATGATTTCACCCATCGATGGCATGTTTTTATGCTTAAGTCTAATTTTTTTCAAAATTGAAGTCGTACCCTCAAGCCGGGAGCCCTGTGATTACGCGATCGGTTCTTACGAGTCACCTTGGTCCTGTGCGAGGCATTCGTGCCTCTTACTGAACCGTTTTGTGGTTGTTTTACATTAACACCATTCGATGGCATGTTTTCATAATTAAGTCTAAGTTTTTGAAAATTAACCTTGTACACTCAAATCGGGAGTCCCGTGACTACACGGTCGGTTCCTACGAGTCACATTGGTCCCATGCGAGGTGTTCGTGACCCTTACCGGACCATTTTGTGCTTGTTTTACGTTCTCTCCATTCAATGGCATTTTTTATGATTAAGTCTAATGTTTTGCAGATTGACGTCGTACACACAAACCGGGAGTCCCGTGACTACGCGGTCGATTCTTATGAGTCACATTATTCCCGTCCGAGGTGTTCGGGATTCCTACCAGACCGTTTTGAGGTTGTTTTATATTTTTACCCTTCGATGGCATGTTTTATTGCTTAAGTCTAATTTTTTTCAAACTGACATCGTACACTCAAATCGGGAGCCCCGGAAGTATACGGTCAGATACTACGAGTCACATTGATCCCGTGTGAGGCGTTCGTGCCTCTTATCGGATCTTTATGTGGTTGCTTTACGTTCTCACCATTCAATGGCATTATTTTATGATTAAGTATAATTTTTTTGCGGATTGACATCGTACACTGAAATCGGGAGTCCCGTGACAACGCGGTCGGTTCCTTGGAGTCACATTGGTCCCGTGCGAGGTGTTTCTTACTCTTACCGGACATTTTTATGGCTGTTTTACGTTTTTACCCTTCGATGGCATGTTTTTATGCTTAAGTCTATTTTTTTACAAATTTACGTCGTACACTCAAACGGGGAGCCCCGTGGCTACGCGATCCGTTCCTACGAGTCACAATGGTCCCGTGTGAGGTGTTCGTGACTCTTACCGGACCGTTTTGTGGTTGTTTCACATTTTCACCCTTCGATGGCATGTTTTTATGCGTAAGTCTATTTTTTTTCAAATTTACGTCGTACACTCATATCGGGAGCCCCGTGGCTACGCGGTCGGTTTCTACAAGTCACATTGGTCCCGTGCGAGGTGTTTGTGCCTCTTACCGGACCGTTTTGTGCCTATTTTTCATTTTCATGCTTCCATGGCATGGTTTTACGATTAAGTCTAATTTTCTGAAAATATATGTCGTACAGTCAAACCAGGAGCCCTGTGACTACGCCGTCGATTCCTTTGAGTCATATAGTCACGTACGAGGTGTTCGTGACTCTACCATTTTGTGGTTGTTTTTTCTTTTCACTCTTCGATGGCATGTTTTCTTGCTTATGTATAATTTTTTGCAAATTTACATCGTACACTCAAACCGGGAACCATGTGACTACGCAGTCGGTTCCTACGAGGCACATTGGTACACGGTGTGGCATTCGTGACTCTTACCGGATCTTTTTGTGGTTATTTTATGATTTCACCCATCGATGGCATGTTTTTATGCTTAAGTCTAATTTTTTTCAAAATTGACGTCGAACACTCAAACTGGGAGCCCCGTGACTACGCGGTCGGTTTCTACGAGTCACATTGGTCTCGTGCATGGCGTACGTGCCTCTTACTGCACCGTTTTGTGCTTATTTTACGTTTTCACCATTTGATGGCATGTTTTTACGCTTAAGTCTATTTTTTTCAAATTAAAGTCGTACACTCAAACCGGGAGCGACGTGACTACGCGGTCGATTACTACAAGTCACATTGGTCCCGTGCGAGGCGTTCGTGCCGCTTACCTGACCGTTTTGTGCTTGTTTTACGTTCTCTCCATTCAATGGCATTTTTTATGATTAAGTCTAATGTTTTGCAGATTGACGTCGTACACACAAACCGGGAGTCCCGTGACTACGCGATCGGTTCTTATGAGTCATATTATTCCCGTGCGAGGTGTTCGGGATTCTTATCGGACCGTTTTGAGGTTGTTTTATATTTTTACCCTTCGATGGCATGTTTTATTGCTTAAGTCTATTTTTTTTCAAACTGACATCGTACACTCAAATCAGGAGCCTCGGAACTATACGGTCAGATACTACGAGTCACATTGATCCCGTGTGCGGCGTTCGTGCCTCTTATCGGATCTTTCTGTGGTTGTTTTATGTTCTCACCATTCAATGGCATTATTTTATGATTAAGTATAATTTTTTTGCGGATTGACATCGTACACTGAAATCGGGAGTCCCGTGACAACGCAGTCGGTTCCTTGGAGTCACATTGGTCCCGTGCGAGGTGTTTGTTACTCTTACCGGACATTTTTATGGTTGTTTTACGTTTTTACCCTTCGATGGCATGTTTTTATGCTTAAGTCTATTTTTTGCAAATTTACGTCGTACACTCAAACGGGGAGCCCCGTGGCTACGCAGTCCGTTCCTACGAGTCACATTGGTCCCGTGTGAGGTGTTCGTGACTCTTACCGGACCGTTTTGTGGTTGTTTTACATTTTCACCCTTCGATGGCATGTTTTTATGCGTAAGTCAATTTTTTTTTCAAATTTACGTCGTACACTCATATCGGCAGCCCCGTGGCTACGCGGTCGATTACTACAAGTCACATTGGTCCCGTGCGAGGCGTTCGTGCCGCTTACCTGACCGTTTTGTGCTTGTTTTACGTTCTCTCCATTCAATGGCATTTTTTATGATTAAGTCTAATGTTTTGCAGATTGACGTCGTACACACAAACCGGGAGTCCCGTGACTACGCGGTCGATTCTTATGAGTCACATTATTCCCGTCCGAGGTGTTCGGGATTACTACCAGACCGTTTTGAGGTTGTTTTATATTTTTACCCTTCGATGGCATGTTTTATTGCTTAAGTCTAATTTTTTTCAAACTGACATCGTACACTCAAATCGGGAGCCCCGGAAGTATACGGTCAGATACTACGAGTCACATTGATCCCGTGTGAGGCGTTCGTGCCTCTTATCGTATCTTTATGTGGTTGCTTTACGTTCTCACCATTCAATGGCATTATTTTATGATTAAGTATAATTTCTTTGCGGATTGACATCGTACACTGAAATCGGGAGTCCCGTGATAACGCGGTCGGTTCCTTGGAGTCACATTGGTCCCGTGCGAGGTGTTTCTTACTCTTACCGGACATTTTTATGGCTGTTTTACGTTTTTACCCTTCGATGGCATGTTTTTATGCTTAAGTCTATTTTTTTACAAATTTACGTCGTACACTCAAACGGGGAGCCCCGTGGCTACGCGATCCGTTCCTACGAGTCACAATGGTCCCGTGTGAGGTGTTCGTGACTCTTACCGGACCGTTTTGTGGTTGTTTCACATTTTCACCCTTCGATGGCATGTTTTTATGCGTAAGTCTATTTTTTTTCAAATTTACGTCGTACACTCATATCGGGAGCCCCGTGGCTACGCGGTCGGTTTCTACAAGTCACATTGGTCCCGTGCGAGGTGTTTGCGCCTCTTACCGGACCGTTTTGTGCCTATTTTTCATTTTCATGCTTCGATGGCATGGTTTTATGATTAAGTCTAATTTTCTGGAAATATATGTCGTACAGTCAAACCAGGAGCCCTGTGACTACGCCGTCGATTCCTTTGAGTCATATAGTCACGTACGAGGTGTTCGTGACTCTACCGTTTTGTGGTTGTTTTTTCTTTTCACTCTTCGATGGCATGTTTTCTTGCTTATGTATAATTTTTTGCAAATTTACATCGTACACTCAAACCGGGAACCATGTGACTACGCAGTCGGTTCCTACGAGGCACATTGGTACTCTGTGTGGCATTCGTGACTCTTACCGGATCTTTTTGTGGTTATTTTATGATTTCACCCATCGATGGCATGTTTTTATGCTTAAGTCTAATTTTTTTCAAAATTGACGTCGAACACTCAAACTGGGAGCCCCGTGACTACGCGGTCGGTTTCTACGAGTCACATTGGTCTCGTGCATGGCGTACGTGCCTCTTACTGCACCGTTTTGTGCTTATTTTACGTTTTCACCATTTGATGGCATGTTTTTACGCTTAAGTCTATTTTTTTCAAATTAAAGTCGTACACTCAAACCGGGAGCGACGTGACTACGCGGTCGATTACTACAAGTCACATTGGTCCCGTGCGAGGCGTTCGTGCCGCTTACCTGACCGTTTTGTGCTTGTTTTACGTTCTCTCCATTCAATGGCATTTTTTATGATTAAGTCTAATGTTTTGCAGATTGACGTCGTACACACAAACCGGGAGTCCCGTGACTACGCGATCGGTTCTTATGAGTCATATTATTCCCGTGCGAGGTGTTCGGGATTCTTATCGGACCGTTTTGAGATTGTTTTATATTTTTACCCTTCGATGGCATGTTTTATTGCTTAAGTCTATTTTTTTTCAAACTGACATCGTACACTCAAATCAGGAGCCTCGGAACTATACGGTCAGATACTACGAGTCACATTGATCCCGTGTGAGGCGTTCGTGCCTCTTATCGGATCTTTCTGTGGTTGTTTTATGTTCTCACCATTCAATGGCATTATTTTATGATTAAGTATAATTTTTTTGCGGATTGACATCGTACACTGAAATCGGGAGTCCCGTGACAACGCAGTCGGTTCCTTGGAGTCACATTGGTCCCGTGCGAGGTGTTTGTTACTCTTACCGGACATTTTTATGGTTGTTTTACGTTTTTACCCTTCGATGGCATGTTTTTATGCTTAAGTCTATTTTTTTGCAAATTTACGTCGTACACTCAAACGGGGAGCCCCGTGGCTACGCAGTCCGTTCCTACGAGTCACATTGGTCCCGTGTGAGGTGTTCGTGACTCTTACCGGACCGTTTTGTGGTTGTTTTACATTTTCACCCTTCGATGGCATGTTTTTATGCGTAAGTCAATTTTTTTTTCAAATTTACGTCGTACACTCATATCAGCAGCCCCGTGGCTACGCGGTCGATTTCTACAAGTCACATTGGTCCCGTGCGAGGTGTTTGTGCCTCTTACCGGACCGTTTTGTGCCTATTTTTCATTTTCACGCTTCGATGGCACACTTTTATGATTAAGTCTAATTTTCTACAAATATACGTCGTACAGTCAAACCAGGAGCCCTGTGACTACGTGGTCGGTTACTTTGAGTCACGTTAGTCCTGTGCGAGGCGTCCGTTACTCTTTCCGGACCGTTTTCTGGTTGTTTTACGTTTTCACCCTTTGTTTTCATGTTTTTATGCCAAAGTCCAGTGTGATTAAGTCGTACACTCAACCCGGGAGCCCCGTGACTACGCGGTTGGTTACTACACCATTTTGTGGTTGTTTTATGTTCTCACAATTTGATGGCATGTTTTTATGATTAAGTCTATTTTTTTGCTGATTTACGTCGTACACTCAAAGCGAGAGTTCCGTGACTACGCGGTTGATTCCTTTGAGTCATATAGTCACGTACGAGGTGTTCGTGACTCTACCGTTTTGTGGTTGTTTTTTCTTTTCACTCGTCGATGGCATGTTTTCTTGCTTATGTATAATTTTTTGCAAATTTACATCGTACACTCAAACCTGGGAACCATGTGACTACGCAGTCGGTTCCTACGAGTCACATTGGTACTGTGTGTGGCGTTCGTGACTCTTACCGGATCCTTTTGTGGTTATTTTATGATTTCACCCATCGATGGCATGTTTTTATGCTTAAGCCAAATTTTTTTCAAAATTGACGTCGAACACTCAAACCGGGAGCCCCGTGACTACGCGGTCGGTTCCTACGAGTCACATTGGTCTCGTGCATGGCGTACGTGCCTCTTACCGGACCGTTTTGTGCTTATTTTATGTTTTCACCATTTGATGGCTTATTTTTAAGCTTAAGTCTATTTTTTTGAATTTAACGTCGTACACTCAAACCGGGAGCGACGTGACTACGCGGTCGATTACTACAAGGCACATTGGTCCCGTGCGAGGCGTTCGTGCCGCTTACCTGACCGTTTTCTGCTTGTTTTACGTTCTCTCCATTCAATGGCATTTTTTATGATTAAGTCTAATGTTTTGCAGATTGACGTCGTACACACAAATCGAGAGTCCCGTGACTACGCGGTCGGTTCTTATGAGTCACATTATTCCCGTGCGAGGTGTTCGTGATTCTTACCGGACTGTTTTGAGGTTGTTTTATATTTTTACCCTTCGATGGCATGTTTTATTGCTTAAGTCTAATTTTTTTCAAACTGACATCGTACACTCAAATCGGGAGCCCCGGAACTATACGGTCAGATACTACGAGTCACATTGATCCCGTGTGAGGCGTTCGTGCCTCTTATCGGATTTTTCTGTGGTTGTTTTACGTTCTCACCATTCAATGGCATTATTTTATGATTAAGTATAATTTTTTTGCGGATTGACATCGTACACTGAAATCGGGAGTCCCGTGACAACGCGGTCGGTTCCTTGGAGTCACATTGGTCCCGTGCGAGGTGTTTCTTACTCTTACCGGACATTTTTATGGCTGTTTTACGTTTTTACCCTTCGATGGCATGTTTTTATGCTTAAGTCTATTTTTTTACAAATTTACGTCGTACACTCAAACGGGGAGCCCCGTGGTTACGCGGTCCGTTCCTACGAGTCACATTGGTCCCGTGTGAGGTGTTCGTGACTCTTACCGGACCGTTTTGTGGTTGTTTCACATTTCACCCTTCGATGGCATGTTTTTATGCGTAAGTCCATTTTTTTTCAAATTTACGTCGTACACTCATATCGGGAGCCCCGTGGCTACGCGGTCGGTTTCTACAAGTCACATTGGTCCCGTGCGAGGTGTTTGTGCCTCTTACCGGACTGTTTTGTGCCTATTTTTCGTTTTCATGCTTCGATGGCATGGTTTTATGATTAAGTCTAATTTTCTGGAAATATATGTCGTACAGTCAAACTAGGAGCCCTGTGACTACGCCGTCGATTCCTTTGAGTCATATAGTCACGTACGAGGTGTTCGTGACTCTACCATTTTGTGGTTGTTTTTTCTTTTCACTCTTCGATGGCATGTTTTCTTGCTTATGTATAATTTTTTGCAAATTTACATCGTACACTCAAACCGGGAACCATGTGACTACGCAGTCGGTTCCTACGAGGCACATTGGTACTGTGTGTGGCGTTCGTGACTCTTACCGGATCTTTTTGTGGTTATTTTATGATTTCACCCATCGATGGCATGTTTTTATGCTTAAGTCTAATTTTTTTCAAAATTGACGTCGAACACTCAAACTGGGAGCCCCGTGACTACGCGGTCGGTTCCTACGAATCACATTGGTCTCGTGCATGGCGTACGTGCCTCTTACTGCACCGTTTTGTGCTTATTTTACGTTTTCACCATTTGATGGCATGTTTTTACGCTTAAGTCTATCTTTTTCAAATTAAAGTCGTACACTCAAACCGGGAGCGACGTGACTACGCGGTCGATTACTACAAGTCACATTGGTCCCGTGCGAGGCGTTTGTGCCGCTTACCTGACCGTTTTGTGCTTGTTTTACCTTCTCTCCATTCAATGGCATTTTTTATGATTAAGTCTAATGTTTTGCAGATTGACGTCGTACACACAAACCGGGAGTCCCGTGACTACGCGGTCGGTTCTTATGAGTCACATTATTCCCGTGCGAGGTGTTCGTGATTCTTACCGGACCGTTTTGAGGTTGTTTTATATTTTTACCCTTCGATGGCATGTTTTATTGCTTAAGTCTATTTTTTTTCAAACTGACATCGTACACTCAAATCAGGAGCCTCGGAACTATACGGTCAGATACTACGAGTCACATTGATCCCGTGTGCGGCGTTCGTGCCTCTTATCGGATCTTTCTGTGGTTGTTTTACGTTCTCACCATTCAATGGCATTATTTTATGATTAAGTATAATTTTTTTGCGGATTGACATCGTACACTGAAATCGGGAGTCCCGTGACAACGCGGTCGGTTCCTTGGAGTCACATTGGTCCCGTGCGAGGTGTTTGTTACTCTTACCGGACATTTTTATGGCTGTTTTACGTTTTTACCCTTCGATGGCATGTTTTTATGCTTAAGTCTATTTTTTGTCAAATTTATATCGTACACTGAAACCGGGAGCCGCGTGGCTACGCGGTGAGTTCCTACGAGTCACATTGGTCCCGTGTGAGGTGTTCGTGACTCTTACCGGACCGTTTTGTGGTTGTTTTACATTTTCACCCTTCGATGGCATGTTTTTATGCGTAAGTCTATTTTTTTCAAATTTACATCGTACACTCATATCGGGAGCCCCGTGGCTACGCGGTCGGTTTCTACAAGTCACATTGGTCCCGTGCGAGGTGTTTGTTCCTCTTACCGGACCGTTTTGTGCCTATTTTTCGTTTTCATGCTTCGATGGCATGGTTTTATGATTAAGTCTAATTCTCTGCAAATATACGTCGTACAGTCAAACCAGGAGCCCTATGACTACGTGGTCGGTTACTTTGAGTCACGTTAGTCCTGTGCGAGGCGTTCGTGTCTCTTACCGGAACGTTTTCACCCTTTGTTTTCATGTTTTTATGCCAAAGTCCAGTTTTTTCTAAATTGACGTCGTACACTCAAACCGGGAGCCCCGTGACTACGCGGTTGGTTACTACACCATTTTGTGGTTGTTTTATGTTCTCACAATTTGATGGCATGTTTTTATGATTAAGTCTTTTTTTTTGCTGATTTACGTCGTACACTCAAACCGAGAGTTCCGTGACTACGCGGTCGATTCCTTTGAGTCATATAGTCACACACGAGGTGTTCGTGACTCTACCGTTTTGTGGTTGTTTTTTCTTTTCACTCTTCGATGGCATGTTTTCTTGGTTATGTATAATTTTTTGCAAATTTACATCGTACACTCAAACCGGGAACCATGTGACTACGCAGTCGGTTCCTACGAGTCACATTGGTACAGTGTGTGGCGTTCGTGACTCTTACCGGATCTTTTTGTGGTTATTTTATGATTTCACCCATCGATGGCATGTTTTTATGCTTGAGTCTATTTTTTTTCAAAATTGACGTCGAACACTCAAACCGGGAGCCCCGTGACTACGCGGTCGATTCCTACGAGTCACATTGGTCTCGTGCATGGCGTACGTGCCTCTTATCGGACCGTTTTGTGCTTATTTTACGTTTTCACCATTTGATGGCATGTTTTTACGCTTAAGTTTATTTTTTTCAAATTAACGTCGTACACTCAAACCGGGTGCGACGTGACTACGCGGTCGATTACTACAAGTCACATTGGTCGCGTACGAGGCGTTCGTGCCGCTTACCTGACCGTTTTGTGATTGTTTTATGTTCTCTCCATTCAATGGCATTTTTTATGATTAAGTCTAATGTTTTGCAGATTGACGTCGTACACACAAACCGGGAGTCCCGTGACTACGCGGTCGGTTCTTATGAGTCACATTATTCCCGTGCGAGGTGTTCGGGATTCCTACCAGACCGTTTTGAGGTTGTTTTATATTTTTACCCTTCGATGGCATGTTTTATTGCTTAAGTCTAATTTTTTTCAAACTGACATCGTACACTCAAATCGGGAGCCCCGGAAGTATACGGTCAGATACTACGAGTCACATTGATCCCGTGTGAGGCGTTCGTGCCTCTTATCGGATCTTTTTGTGGTTGTTTTACGTTCTCACCATTCAATGGCATTATTTCATGATTAAGTATAATTTTTTTGCGGATTGACATCGTACACTGAAATCGGGAGTCCCGTGACAACGCGGTCGGTTCCTTGGAGTCACATTGGTCCCGTGCGAGGTGTTTCTTACTCTTACCGGACATTTTTATGGCTGTTTTACGTTTTTACCCTTCGATGGCATGTTTTTATGCTTAAGTCTATTTTTTTACAAATTTACGTCGTACACTCAAACGGGGAGCCCCGTGGTTACGCGGTCCGTTCCTACGAGTCACATTGGTCCCGTGTGAGGTGTTCGTGACTCTTACCGGACCGTTTTGTGGTTGTTTCACATTTCACCCTTCGATGGCATGTTTTTATGCGTAAGTCCATTTTTTTTCAAATTTACGTCGTACACTCATATCGGGAGCCCCGTGGCTACGCGGTCGGTTTCTACAAGTCACATTGGTCCCGTGCGAGGTGTTTGTGCCTCTTACCGGACTGTTTTGTGCCTATTTTTCGTTTTCATGCTTCGATGGCATGGTTTTATGATTAAGTCTAATTTTCTGGAAATATATGTCGTACAGTCAAACCAGGAGCCCTGTGACTACGCCGTCGATTCCTTTGAGTCATATAGTCACGTACGAGGTGTTCGTGACTCTACCATTTTGTGGTTGTTTTTTCTTTTCACTCTTCGATGGCATGTTTTCTTGCTTATGTATAATTTTTTGCAAATTTACATCGTACACTCAAACCGGGAACCATGTGACTACGCAGTCGGTTCCTACGAGGCACATTGGTACTGTGTGTGGCGTTCGTGACTCTTACCGGATCTTTTTGTGGTTATTTTATGATTTCACCCATCGATGGCATGTTTTTATGCTTAAGTCTAATTTTTTTCAAAATTGACGTCGAACACTCAAACTGGGAGCCCCGTGACTACGCGGTCGGTTCCTACGAATCACATTGGTCTCGTGCATGGCGTACGTGCCTCTTACTGCACCGTTTTGTGCTTATTTTACGTTTTCACCATTTGATGGCATGTTTTTACGCTTA
Organism: Sambucus nigra; assembly: GCA_949130495.1. Classification (NCBI taxonomy): domain Eukaryota; kingdom Viridiplantae; phylum Streptophyta; class Magnoliopsida; order Dipsacales; family Adoxaceae; genus Sambucus; species Sambucus nigra. The sequence continues at coordinate 55,953,646 of OX422224.1, read as the reverse complement.
AGTCTATCTTTTTCAAATTAAAGTCGTACACTCAAACCGGGAGCGACGTGACTACGCGGTCGATTACTACAAGTCACATTGGTCCCGTGCGAGGCGTTCGTGCCGCTTACCTGACCGTTTTGTGCTTGTTTTACCTTCTCTCCATTCAATGGCATTTTTTATGATTAAGTCTAATGTTTTACAGATTGACGTCGTACACACAAACCGGGAGTCCCGTGACTACGCGGTCGGTTCTTATGAGTCACATTATTCCCGTGCGAGGTGTTCGTGATTCTTACCGGACCGTTTTGAGGTTGTTTTATATTTTTACCCTTCGATGGCATGTTTTATTGCTTAAGTCTAATTTTTTTCAAACTGACATCGTACTCTCAAATCGGGAGCCTCGGAACTATACGGTCAGATACTACGAGTCACATTGATCCCGTGAGAGGCGTTCGTGCCTCTTATCGGATCTTTCTGTGGTTGTTTTATGTTCTCACCATTCAATGGCATTATTTTATGATTAAGTATAATTTTTTTGCGGATTGACATCGTACACTGAAATCGGGAGTCCCGTGACAACGCAGTCGGTTCCTTGGAGTCACATTGGTCCCGTGCGAGGTGTTTGTTACTCTTACCGGACATTTTTATGTCTGTTTTACGTTTTTACCCTTCGATGGCATGTTTTTATGCTTAAGTCTATTTTTTTGCAAATTTACGTCGTACACTCAAACGGGGAGCCCCGTGGCTACGCAGTCCGTTCCTACGAGTCACATTGGTCCCGTGTGAGGTGTTCGTGACTCTTACCGGACCGTTTTGTGGTTGTTTTACATTTTCACCCTTCGATGGCATGTTTTTATGCGTAAGTCAATTTTTTTTTCAAATTTACGTCGTACAGTCATATCGGCAGCCCCGTGGCTACGCGGTCGGTTTCTACAAGTCACATTGGTCCCGTGCGAGGTGTTTGTGCCTCTTACCGGACCGTTTTGTGCCTATTTTTCATTTTCACGCTTCGATGGCACACTTTTATGATTAAGTCTAATTTTCTGCAAATATACGTCGTACAGTCAAACCAGGAGCCCTGTGACTACGTGGTCGGTTACTTTGAGTCACGTTAGTCCTGTGCGAGGCGTCCGTGACTCTTTCCGGACCGTTTTCTGGTTGTTTTACGTTTTCACCCTTTATTTTCATGTTTTTATGCCAAAGTCCAGTTTTTTCTAAATTGACGTCGTACACTCAAACCGGGAGCCCCGTGACTACGCGGTTGGTTACTACACCATTTTGTGGTTGTTTTATGTTCTCACAATTTGATGGCATGTTTTTATGATTAAGTCTATTTTTTTGCTGATTTACGTCGTACACTCAAAGCGAGAGTTCCGTGACTACGTGGTTGATTCCTTTGAGTCATATAGTCACGTACGAGGTGTTCGTGAGTCTACCGTTTTGTGGTTGTTTTTTCTTTTCACTCGTCGATGGCATGTTTTCTTGCTTATGTATAATTTTTTGCAAATTTACATCGTACACTCAAACCTGGGAACCATGTGACTATGCAGTCGGTTCCTACGAGTCACATTGGTACTGTGTGTGGCGTTCGTGACTCTTACCGGATCTTTTTGTGGTTATTTTATGATTTCACCCATCGATGGCATGTTTTTATGCTTAAGTCAAATTTTTTTCAAAATTGACGTCGAACACTCAAACCGGGAGCCCCGTGACTACGCGGTCGATTCCAACGAGTCACATTGGTCTCGTGCATGGCGTACGTGCCTCTTACCGGACCGTTTTGTGCTTATTTTACGTTTTCACCATTTGATGGCTTGTTTTTAAGCTTAAGTCTATTTTTTTGAATTTAACGTCGTACACTCAAACCGGGAGCGACGTGACTACGCGGTCGATTACTACAAGGCACATTGGTCCCGTGCGAGGCGTTCGTGCCGCTTACCTGACCGTTTTGTGCTTGTTTTACGTTCTCTCCATTCAATGGCATTTTTTATGATTAAGTCTAATGTTTTGCAGATTGACGTCGTACACACAAACCGAGAGTCCCGTGACTACGCAGTCGGTTCTTATGAGTCACATTATTCCCGTGCGAGGTGTTCGTGATTCTTACCAGACTCTTTTGAGGTTGTTTTATATTTTTAACCTTCGATGGCATGTTTTATTGCTTAAGTCTAATTTTTTTCAAACCGACATCGTACACTCAAATCGGGAGCCCCGGAACTATACGGTCAGATACTACGAGTCACATTGATCCCGTGTGAGGCGTTCGTGCCTCTTATCGGATCTTTCTGTGGTTGTTTTACGTTCTCACCATTCAATGGCATTATTTTATGATTAAGTATAATTTTTTTGCGGATTGACATCGTACACTGAAATCGGGAGTCCCGTGACAACGCGGTCGGTTCCTTGGAGTCACATTGGTCCCGTGCGAGGTGTTTGTTACTCTTACCGGACATTTTTATGGTTGTTTTACGTTTTTACCCTTCGATGGCATGTTTTTATGCTTAAGTCTATTTTTTTGCAAATTTACGGCGTACACTCAAACGGGGAGCCCCGTGGCTACGCGGTCCGTTCCTACGAGTCACATTGGTCCCGTGTGAGGTGTTCGTGACTCTTACCGGACCGTTTTGTGGTTGTTTTACATTTTCACCCTTCGATGGCATGTTTTTATGCGTAAGTCTATTTTTTTTTTTCAAATTTACGTCGTACACTCATATCGGCAGCCCCGTGGCTACGCGGTCGGTTTCTACAAGCCACATTGGTCCCGTGCGAGGTGTTTGTGCCTCTTACCGGACCGTTTTGTGTCTATTTTTCGTTTTCAGGCTTCGATGGCATGGTTTTATTATTAAGTCTAATTTTCTGCAAATATATGTCGTACAGTCAAACCAGGAGCCCTGTGACTACGTGGTCGGTTACTTTGAGTCACGTTAGTCCTGTGCGAGGCGTTCGTGTCTCTTACCGGAACGTTTTCTAGTTGTTTTGCGTTTTCACCCTTTGTTTTCATGTTTTTTTGCCAAAGTCCAGTTTTTTTCTAAATTGACGTCGTACACTCAAACTGGGAGCCCCGTGACTACGCGGTTGGTTACTACACCATTTGTGGTTGTTTTATGTTCTCACAATTTGATGGCATGTTTTTAAGATTAAGTCTATTTTTTTGCTGATTTACGTCGTACACTCAAACCGATAGTTCCGTGACTACGCGGTCGATTCCTTTGAGTCATATAGTCACGTACGAGGTGTTCGTGACTCTACCGTTTTGTGGTTGTTTTTTCTTTTCACTCTTCGATGGCATGTTTTCTTACTTATGTATATTTTTTGGCAAATTTACATCGTACACTCAAACCGGGAACCATGTGACTACGCAGTCGGTTCCTACGAGTCACATTGGTACTGTGTGTGGCGTTCGTGACTCTTATCGGATCTTTTTGTGGTTATTTTATGATTTCACCCATCGATGGCATGTTTTTATGCTTAAGTCTAATTTTTTTCAAAATTGACGTCGAACACTCAAACCGGGAGCCCCGTGACTACGCGGTCGATTCCTATGAGTCACATTGGTCTCGTGCATGGCGTACGTGCCTCTTACCGGACCGTTTTGTGCTTATTTTACGTTTTCACCATTTGATGGCATGTTTTTACGCTTAAGTCTATTTTTTTCAAATTAACGTCGTACACTCAAACCGGGAGCGATGTGACTACGCGGTCGGTTACTACAAGTCGCATTGGTCCCGTGTAGGGCGTTCGTGCCGCTTACCTGACCGTTTTGTGCTTGTTTTACGTTCTCTCCATTCAATGGCATTTTTTATGATTAAGTCTAATGTTTTGCAGATTGACGTCACACACACAAATCGGGAGTCCCGTGACTACGCGGTCGGTTCTTATAAGTCACATTATTCCCGTGCGAGGTGTTCGGGATTCTTACCGGACCGTTTTGAGGTTGTTTTATATTTTTACCCTTCGATGGCATGTTTTATTGCTTAAGTCTAATTTTTTTCAAACTGACATCGTACACTCAAATCGGGAGCCCCGGAACTATACGGTCAGATACTACGAGTCACATTAATCCCGTGTGAGGCGTTCGTGCTTCTTATCGGATCTTTCTGTGGTTGTTTTACGTTCTCACCATTCAATGGCATTATTTTATGATTAAGTATAATTTTTTTGCGGATTGACATCGTACACTGAAATCGGGAGTCCCGTGACAACGCGGTCGGTTCCTTGGAGTCACATTGGTCCCGTGCGAGGTGTTTGTTACTCTTACCGGACATTTTTATGGCTGTTTTACGTTTTTACCCGTCGATGGCATGTTTTTATGGTTAAGTCTATTTTTTGCAAATTTACGTCGTACACTCAAACGGGGAGCCCCGTGGCTACGCGGTCCGTTCCTACGAGTCACATTGGTCCCGTGTGAGGTGTTCGTGACTCTTACCGGACGGTTTTGTGGTTGTTTTACATTTTCACCCTTCGATGGCATGTTTTTATGCGTAAGTCTATTTTTTTTCAAATTTACGTCGTACACTCATATCGGGAGCCCCGTGGCTACGCGGTCGGTTTCTACAAGTCACATTGGTCCCGTGCGAGGTGTTTGTGCCTCTTACCGGACCGATTTGTGCCTATTTTTCATTTTCACGCTTCGATGGCATGCTTTTATGATTAAGTCTAATTTTCTGCAAATATACGTCGTACAGTCAAACCAGGAGCCTTGTGACTACGTGGTCGGTTACTTTGAGTCACGTTAGTCCTGTGCGAGGCGTGCGTGACTCTTTCCGGACCGTTTTCTAGTTGTTTTACGTTTTCACCCTTTGTTTTCATGTTTTTATGCCAAAGTCCAGTTTTTTCTAGATTGACGTCGTACACCCAAACCGGGAGCCCCGTGACTACGCGGTTGGTTACTACACCATTTTGTGGTTGTTTTATGTTCTCACAATTTGATGGCATGTTTTTACGATTAAGTCTATTTTTTGGCTGATTTACGTCGTACACTCAAACCGAGAGTTCCGTGACTACGCGGTCGATTCCTTTGAGTCATATAGTCACGTACGAGGTGTTCGTGACTCTACCGTTTTGTGGTTGTTTTTTCTTTTCACTCTTCGATGGCATGTTTTCTTGCTTATGTATAATTTTTTGCAAATTTACATCGTACACTCAAACCTGGGAACCATGTGACTATGCAGTCGGTTCCTACGAGTCACATTGGTACTGTGTGTGGCGTTCGTGACTGTTACCGGATCTTTTTGTGGTTATTTTATGATTTCACTCATCCATGGCATGTTTTTATGCTTAAGTCTATTTTTTTTCAAAATTGACGTCGAACACTCAAACTGGGAGTCCCGTGACAACGCGGTCGATTCCTACGAGTCACATTGGTCTCGTGCATGGCGTACGTGCCTCTTACCGGACCGTTTTGTGCTTATTTTACGTTTTCACCATTTGATGGCATGTTTTTACGCTTAAGTCTATTTTTTTCAAATTAACGTCGTACACTCAAACCGGGAGCGACGTGACTACGCGGTCGGTTACTACAAGTCACATTGGTCCCGTGCGAGGCGTTCGTGCCGCTTACCTGACCATTTTGTGCTTGTTTTACGTTCTTTCCATTCCATGGCATTTTTATGATTAAGTCTAACGTTTTGTAGATAGACGTCGTACACACAAACCGGGAGTCCCGTGACTACGCGGTCGGTTCTTATGAGTCACATTATTCCCGTGCGAGGTGTTCGTGATTCTTACCGGACCGTTTTGAGGTTGTTTTATATTTTTACCCTTCGATGGCATGTTTTATTGCTTAAGTCTAATTTTTTTCAAACTGACATCGTACACTCAAATCGGGAGCCCCGGAACTATACGGTCAGATACTACGAGTCACATTGATCCCGTGTGAGGCGTTCGTGCCTCTTATCGGATCTTTCTGTGGTTGTTTTACGTTCTCACCATTAAATGGCATTATTTTATGATTAAGTATAATTTTTTTGCGGATTGACATCGTACACTGAAATCGGGAGTCCCGTGACAACGCGGTCGGTTCCTACGAGTCACATTGGTCCCGTGCGAGGTGTTTGTTACTCTTACCGGACTTTTTTATGGATGTTTTACGTTTTTACCCTTCGATGGCATGTATTTATGCTTAAGTCTATTTTTTTGCAAATTTACGTCGTACACTCAAACGGGGAGCCCCGTGGCTACGCGGTCCGTTCCTACGAGTCACATTGGTCCCGTGTGAGGTGTTCGTGACTCTTACCGGACCGTTTTGTGGTTGTTTTACATTTTCACCCTTCGATGGCATGTTTTTATGCGTAAGTCTATTTTTTTTCAAATTTACGTCGTACACTCATATTGGGAGCCCCGTGGCTACGCGATCGGTTTCTACAAGTCACATTGGTCCCGTGCGAGGTGTTTGTGCCTCTTACCGGACCGTTTTGTGCCTACTTTTCATTTTCACGCTTCGATGGCATGCTATTATGATTAAGTCTAATTTTCTGCAAATATACGTCGTACAGTCAAACCAGGAGCCCTGTGACTACGTGGTCGGTTACTTTGAGTCACATTAGTCCCGTGCGAGGCGTTCGTGACTCTTTCCGGACCGTTTTCTGGTTGTTTTACGTTTTCACCCTTCGTTTTCATGTTTTTAAGCCTAAGTCCAGTTTTTTATAAATTGACGTCGTACACTCAAACCGGGAGCCCCGTGACTACGCGATTGGTTACTACACCATTTTGTGGTTGTTTTATGTTCTCAGAATTTGATGGCATGTTGTTATGATTAAGTCTATTTTTTACTGATTTACGTCGTACACTCAAACCGAGAGTTCCGTGACTACGCGATCGATTCCCTTGAGTCATGTAGTCACGTACGAGGTGTTCGTGACTCTACCGTTTCGTGGTTGTTTTTTCTTTTCACTCTTCGATGGCATGTTTTCTTGCTTATGTATAATTTTTTGCAAATTTACTTCGTACACTCAAACCGGGAACCATGTGACTACGCAGTCGGTTCCTACGAGTAACATTGGTATTGTCTGTGGCGTTCGTGACTCTTACCGGATAGTTTTGTTGTTATTTTATGATTTCACCCATCGATGGCATGTTTTTATGCTTGAGTCTAATTTTTTTCAAAATTGACGTCGAACACTCAAACCGGGAGCCCCGTGACTACGCGGTCGGTTCCTAAGAGTCACATTGGTCCCGTGCATGGCGTACGTGCCTCTTACCGGACCGTTTTGTGCTTATTTTACGTTTTCACCATTTGATGGCATGTTTTTACGCTTAAGTCTATTTTTTTCAAATTAACGTCGTACACTCAAACCGGGAGCGACGTGACTACGCGGTCGGTTACTACAAGTCACATTGGTCCCGTGCGAGGCGTTCGTGCCGCTTACCGGACCATTTTGTGCTTGTTTTACGTTCTTTCCATTCCATGGCATTTTTTATGATTAAGTCTAACGTTTTGTAGATTGACGTCGTACACACAAACCGGGAGTCCCGTGACTACGCAGTCGGTTCTTATGAGTCACATTATTCCCGTGCGAGGTGTTCATGATTCTTACCGGACCGTTTTGAGGTTGTTTTATATTTTTACCCTTCGATGGCATGTTTTATTGCTTAAGTCTAATATTTTTCAAACTGACATCGTACACTCAAATCGGGAGCCCCGGAACTATACGGTCAGATACTACGAGTCACATTGATCCCGTGTGAGGCGTTCGTGCCTCTTATCGGATCTTTCTGTGGTTGTTTTACGTTCTCACCATTCAATGGCATTATTTTATGATTAAGTATAATTTTTTTGCGGATTGACATCGTACACTGAAATCGGGAGTCCCGTGACAACGCGGTCGGTTCCTTGGAGTCACATTGGTCCCGTGCGAGGTGTTTGTTACTCTTACCGTACATTTTTATGGCTGTTTTAAGTTTTTACCCTTCGATGGCATGTTTTTATGCTTAAGTCTATTTTTTTGCAAATTTACGTCGTACACTCAAACGGGGAGCCCCGTGGCTATGCGGTCCGTTCCTACGAGTCACATTGGTCCCGTGTGAGGTGTTCGTGACTCTTACCGGACCGTTTTGTGGTTGTTTTACATTTTCACCCTTCGATGGCATGTTTTTATGCGTAAGTGTATTTTTTTCAAATTTACGTCGTACACTCATATTGGGAGCCCCGTGGCTACGCGGTCGGTTTCTACAAGTCACATTGGTCCCGTGCGAGTTGTTTGTGCCTCTTACCGGACCGTTTTGTGCCTATTTTTCATTTTCACGCTTCGATGGCATGCTTTTATGATTAAGTCTAATTTTCTGCAAATATACGTCGTACAGTCAAACCAGGAGCCCTGTGACTACGTGGTCGGTTACTTTGAGTCACATTAGTCCTGTGCGAGGCGTTCGTGACTCTTTCCGGACCGTTTTCTGGTTGTTTTACGTTTTCACCCTTCGTTTTCATGTTTTTATGCCTAAGTCCAGTTTTTTCTAAATTGACGTCGTACACTCAAACCGGGAGCCCCGTGACTACGCGGTTGGTTACTACACCATTTTGTGGTTGTTTTATGTTCTCACAATTTGATGGCATGTTGTTATGATTAAGTCTATTTTTTACTGATTTACGTCGTACACTCAAATCGAGAGTTCTGTGACTACGCGGTCGATTCCTTTGAGTCATATAGTCACGTACGAGGTGTTCGTGACTCTACCGTTTTGTGGTTGTTTTTTCTTTTCACTCTTCGATGGCATGTTTTCTTGCTTATGTATAATTTTTTGCAAATTTACATCGTACACTCAAACCGGGAACCATGTGACTACGCAGTCAGTTCCTACGAGTAACATTGGTATTGTGTGTGGCGTTCGTGACTCTTACCGGATAGTTTCGTTGTTATTTTATGATTTCACCCATCGATGGCATGTTTTTATGCTTAAGTCAAATTTTTTTCAAAATTGACGACGAACACTCAAACCGGGAGCCCCGTGACTACGCGGTCGGTTCCTATGAGTCACATTGGTCCCGTGCATGGCGTACGTGCCTCTTACCGGACCGTTTTGTGCTAATTTTACGTTTTCACCATTTGATGGCATGTTTTTACGCTTAAGTCTATTTTTTTCAAATTAACGTCGTACACTCAAATCGGGAGCGACGTAACTACGCGGTCGGTTACTACAAGTCACATTGGTCCCGTGCGAGGCGTTCGTGCCGCTTACCTGACCATTTTGTGCTTGTTTTACCTTCTCTCCATTCAATGGCATTTTTTATGATTAAGTCTAATGTTTTGCAGATTGACGTCGTACACACAAACCGGGAGTCCCGTGACTATGCGGTCGGTTCTTATGAGTCACATTATTCCCGTGCGAGGTGTTCGTGATTCTTACCGGACCGTTTTGAGGTTGTTTTATATTTTTACCCTTCGATGGCATGTTTTATTGCTTAAGTCCAATTTTTTTCAAACTGACATCGTACACTCAAATCGGGAGCCCCGGAACTATACGATCAGATACTACGAGTCACATTGATCCCGTGTGAGGCGTTCGTGCCTCTTATCGGATCTTTCTGTGGTTGTTTTACGTTCTCACCATTCAATGGCATTATTTTATGATTAAGTATAATTTTTTTGCGGATTGACATCGTACACAGAAATCGGGAGTCCCGTGACAACGCGGTCGGTTCCTTGGAGTCACATTGGTCCCGTGCGAGGTGTTTGTTACTCATACCGGACATTTTTATGGCTGTTTTACGTTTTTACCCTTCGATGGCATGTTTTTATGCTTAAGTCTATTTTTTTGCAAATTTACGTCGTACACTCAAACGGGGAGCCCCGTGGCTACGCGGTCCGTTCCTACGAGTCACATTGGTCCCGTGTGACGTGTTCGTGACTCTTACCGGACCGTTTTGTGGTTGTTTTACATTTTCACCCTTCGATGGCATGTTTTTATGCGTAAGTCTATTTTTTTCAAATTTACGTCGTACACTCATATTGGGAGCCCCGTGGCTACGCGGTCCGTTTGTACAAGTCACAGTGGTCCCGTGTGAGGTGTTTGTGCCTCTTACCGGACCGTTTTGTGCCTAATTTTCGCTTTCACGCTTCGATGGCATGCTTTTATGATTAAGTCAAATTTTCTGCAAATATACGTCGTACAGTCAAACCAGGTGCCCTGTGACTACGTGGTCGGTTACTTTGAGTCACATTAGTCCTGTGCGAGGCGTTCGTGACTCTTACCTGTCCGTTTTCTGGTTGTTTTAGGTTTTCACCCTTCGTTTTCATGTTTTTATGCCTAAGTCCAGTTTTTTCTAAATTGACGTCTACACTCAAACCGGGAGCCCCGTGACTACGCGGTTGGTTACTACACCATTTTGTGGTTGTTTTATGTTCTCACAATTTGATGGCATGTTTTTATGATTAAGTCTATTTTTTAGCTGATTTACGTCGTACACTCTAACCGAGAGTTCCGTGACTACGCGGTCGATTCCTTTGAGTCATATAGTCACGTACGAGGTGTTCGTGACTCTACCATTTTGTGGTTGTTTTTTCTTTTCACTCTTCGATGGCATGTTTTCTTGCTTATGTATAATTTTTTGCAAATTTACATCGTACACTAAAACCGGGAACCATGTGACTACGCAGTCGGTTCCTACGAGTAACATTGGTATTGTGTGTGGCGTTCGTGACTCTTACCGGATCATTTTGTTGTTATTTTATGATTTCACCCATCGATGGCATGTTTTTATCCTTAAGTCTAATTTTTTTCAAAATTGACGTCGAACACTCAAACCGGGAGCCCCGTGACTACGCGGTCGGTTCCTACGAGTCACATTGGTCCCATGCATGGCGTACGTGCCTCTTACCGGACCGTTTTGTGCTTATTTTACGTTTTGACCATTTGATGGCATATTTTTACGCTTAAGTCTATTTTTTTCAAATTAACGTCGTACACTCAAACCGGGAGCGACGTGACTACGCGGTCGGTTACTACAAGTCACATTGGTCCCGTGCGAGGCGTTCGTGCCGCTTACCTGACCGTTTTGTGCTTGTTTTACGTTCTCTCCATTCAATGGCATTTTTTATTATTAAGTCTAATGTTTTGCAGATTGACGTCGTACACACAAACCGGGAGTCCCGTGACTACGCGGTCGGTTCTTATGAGTCACATTATTCCCGTGCGAGGTGTTCGTGATTCTTACCTGACCGTTTTGAGGTTGTTTTATATTTTTACCCTTCGATGGCATGTTTTATTGGTTAAGTCTAATTTTTTTCAAACTGACACCGTACACTCAAATCGGGAGCCCCGGAACTATACGGTCAGATACTACGAGTAAGATTGATCCCGTGCGAGGCGTTCGTACCTCTTATCGGATCTTTCTGTGGTTGTTTTATGTTCTCACCATTCAATGGCATTATTTTATGATTAAGTATAATTTTTTCGCAGATTGACATCGTACACTCAAATCGGGAGTCCCGTGACAATGCGGTTGGTTCCTTGGAGTCACATTGGTCCCGTGCGAGGTGTTTGTTACTCTTACCGGACATTTTTATGGTTGTTTTATGTTTTCACCCTTCGATGGCATGTTTTTATGCTTAAGTCTATTTTTTTACAAATTTACATCGTAGACTCAAACGGGGAGCCCCGTGGCTACGCGGTCCATTCCTACGAGTCACACTGGTCCCGTACGAGGTGTTCGTGACTCTTACCATACCGTTTTGTGGTTGTTTTACGTTTTCACCCTTCGATGGCATTCTTTTATGGCTAAGTCTATTTTTTTGCAAATTTACGCCATACACTCAAACCGGGAGTCCTGTGACTACGCGGTCGGTTACTATGAGTCGCATTGGTCCCGTGCGAGGCGGTCGTGCCTCTTACCGGACCTTTTTCTGGTTGTTTTACGTTTTCACCAATCGATGGAATGTTTTTACGATTAAGTCTAATTTTTTTACAGATTGACGTCGTACACTCAAACTGGGAGTCCAATGAGTACGCGGTCGGTTCCTACGAGTCACATTTGTCCCCGTGCGAGGTGTTCGTGATTCATACCGGACCGTTTTATGGCTATTTTACGTTTTCACCCTTCGATGCATGTTTTTATGCTTAAGTTTATTTTTTTGCAAATTTACGTCGTACACTCATACTTGGAGCCCCATGGCTACGCGGTCGGTGCCTACGTGTCACATTGGTCCCGTGTAAGGTGTTCGTGCCACTTACCAAACCGTTTTGTGGTTGTTTTATGTTTTCACCCTTCGATGGAATACTTTTATGATTAAGTTTAATTTTTTGCAAATTTACGTCGTACACTCAAACCCGGAGCCCTGTGACTACGCGGTCGGTTACTATGAGTCACATTAGTTCCGTGCGAGCCGTTCGTGGCTCTTACCGGGCAGTTTCCTGGTTGTTTTACGTTTTCACCCTTCGTTGGCATGTTTTTATGCCTAAGTCTAATTTTTTTCAAATTGACATCGTACCCTCAAACCGGGAGCCCCGTGACTACGCGGTTGGTTACTACACCATTTTGTGGTTTTATTATGTTCTCACCATTCGATGGCATGTTGTTATGATTAAGTCTATTTTTTTATAGATAGACGTCGAATAGTCAAATCGGGAGTCCCGTGACTACGCGGTTGATTCCTATGAGTCACATGGTCGTGTACGAGGAGTTCATAACTCTATCGTTTTTGTGGTTGTTTTACCTTTTCACCCTTCGATGGTATATTTTCATGCTTATGTATAATTTTTTGCAAATTTACATCGTACACTCAAATCGGTAGCCCTGTGACTACGCAGTCGATTCCTATGAGTCACATTGGTCCCGTGCGAGGTGTCCGTGACTCTTATCGGGCCATTTTGTGATTGTTTTACGTTTTCACCCATCGATGGCATGTTTTTATGCTTAAGTCTATTTTTTTCAAACTGACGTTGTACAATCAAACCAGGAGCGCCGTGACTACGCGGTCGGTTATTACGAGTCACATTTGGTCCCATGCGAGGCATTCGTGCCTCTTACCAGACTGTTTTGCGGTTGTTTTACATTCTCCCCATTTAATGTCAAGTTTTTATGATTAAGTCTAATGTTTATTAGATTGACGTCGTACACACAAACTCGGAGTCCCGTGACTATGTAGTCGGTTTCTACGAGTCACATTTGTCCCATGCGACGTGTTCGTGACTCTTACCGGACCGTTTTGTGGATGTTTTACATTTTCACCGTTTGATGGCATGTTTTTATGCTTATGTTTAATTTTTTGCAAATTTACGTCGTACACTCAAACCGGGAGCCCTGTGATTACGCGGTCGATTCCTATGAGTCACATTGGTCCCATGCGAGGTGTTCGTTACTCTTACCGAACCGTTTAGCGGTTGTTTTACGTTTTAACCCTTCGATGGAATGTTTTATTGCTTAAGTATAATTTTTTTCAAATTAACGTCGGAAACTCAAACCAGGATCCCCGTGACTATGCGGTCCGATACTACAAGTCACATTGGACCCGTGCGAGGCATTCGTCCCTCTTACTGGACCATTTTGTCATTGTTTTACGTTCTCACCATTCGATGGCAAGTTCTTGTGATTAAGTCTATTTTTTTGCAAATTGACGTCGTACACTCAAACCGGGAGTCCCGTGACAACGTGACCGGTTCCTTCGAGTCACATTGGTCCCGTGCGAGGTGTTCGTGACTCTTACCTGACCTTTTTGTGGATGTTTTATGTTTTCACCCTTCGATGGCATGTTTTTATGCTTAAGTCTATTTTTTTGCAAATTTACGTCGTACACTCAAACCGGGAGCCCCGTGGCTTCGCGGTCGGTTCTTACGAGTCACACTGGTTCCACGCGAGGTGTTCGTGACACTTACCGGACCTTTTTCTGGCTATTTTACATTTCCACCCTTGGTTGGCATGTTTTATGCTTAAGCCTATATTTTTTTTTAAATTGACGTCGTACACTCAAACCGAGAGCCCCGTGACTACGCGGTTGGTTAGTACACCATTTTGTGGTTGTTTTACGTTCTCACCATTCGATGTTATGTTTTTATTATTATGTCTAATTTTTTGCAGATTGATGTCGTACATTAAAACCGTGAGTCCCGTGACTACGCGATCGGTTCCTACGAGTCACATAGTCGCGTGCGAGGTGTTCGTGACTCTTACCTGGATGTTTTACGTTTTAACCCTTCGATGGCAAGTTTTTATGCTTATGTGTAATTTTTTGCAAATTTACATCGTACACTCAAACCGCGAATAGGCGATTGGTTACAACGAATCACACTGGTCCCGTGCGAGGCGTTCGTGCCACTTACCGGACCATTTTGTTGTTGTTTTATGTTCTCACCATTCAATGGCATGTTTTTACGATTAAGTCTAATTTTTTTACAAATTGAGGTCGTACACTCAAATCAGGAGTCTCGTAAGTACGCGATCGGTTCCTACAAGTCACATTGGGCCCGTGAGAGGTGTTCGTGACTATTACCAGACTATTTTGTGTATGTTTTATAATTTCACCCATTGATGGCATGTTTTTTATGCTTAAGTCTAATTTTTTGGAAATTTACATCGTACACCCATACTAGGAGCCCTGTGGCTACGCGATCGGTTCCTACGAGTCACATTAGTCCCGTGCGAGGTATTTGTGCCTCTTACCGGACCGTTTTGTGGTTGTTTTACGTTTTCAGCCTTTGATGGCTTGCTTTTATGATTAAGTCTATTTTTTCGCAAATTTACGTCATACACTCAAACCGGGAGCCCTGTGGCTATGCGGCCAGATACTATGAGTCACATTAGTCCCGTGCGAGGCGTTCGTGCATCTTACCGGACCGTTTTTAGGTTGTTTTACATTTTCGCCCTTCGTTGGCATATTTTTATACATAAGTCTAATTTTTTTCAAATTGACGTCGTACACTCAACCAGAAGCCCCGTGACGACGCGGTTGGTTACTACACCATTTTGTTGTTGTTATACGTTCTCACCATTGGATGGCATGTTTTTATGATTAAGTCTAATTTTTTCCAGATTGACGTCGTACACTCAAATCGAATGTCCCGTGACTACGTAGTCGATTCCTATGAGTCACATAGTCGCGTACGAAGTGTTCGTGACTCTACCATTTTGTGGTTGTTTTCCCTTTTCACCCTTCGATGGCATATTTTCATGCTTATGTATAATTTTTTGCAAATTTACATCGTACACTCAAATCGGGAGCGTTGTGACTATGCGGTCAGTTCCTACGAGTCACATTGGTCCCTGCGGGATGTTCGTGACTCTTACCGGACCGTTTTGTGGTTGTTTTACGTTTTCACCCATTGATGGCATGTTTTTATTCTTAAGTCTATTTTTTTTCAAATTGACGTCGTACACTCAAACCGGGAGCCCCGTGACTACGCGGTCAGTTCCTTGGAGTCACAATGGTCCCGTGTAAGGCATTCGTGCCTCTTACTGGACCGTTTTTTGGTTTTTATACGTTTTCACCATTCGATGGCATGTTTTTACGCTTAAGTCTAATTTTTTCAAATTAACGTTGTTCACTCAAACGGGGAGCGACGTCACTACGCGGTCAATTACTACGAGTCACATTGGACCCGTGCGAGGCGTTCGTGCCTCTTACCAGACCGTTTTGTGGTTCTTTAACATTTTCACCCTTCGACGGCATGTTTTCACGCTTATGTATAATTTTTAGCAAATTTACATCGTACACTCAAACCGGGAGCCCAGTGACTACGCGGTCGGTTTCTACAAGTCACATTGGTCCCGTGCGAGGTGTTTGTTCCTCTTACCGGACCGTTTTGTGCCTATTTTTCGTTTTCATGCTTCGATGGCATGGTTTTACGATTAAGTCTAATTCTCTGCAAATATACGTCGTACAGTCAAACCAGGAGCCCTGTGACTACGTGGTCGGTTACTTTGAGTCACGTTAGTCCTGTGCGAGGCGTTCGTGTCTCTTACCGGAACGTTTTCTAGTTGGTTTACGTTTTCACCCTTTGTTTTC
This sequence comes from Sambucus nigra, assembly GCA_949130495.1. Classification (NCBI taxonomy): domain Eukaryota; kingdom Viridiplantae; phylum Streptophyta; class Magnoliopsida; order Dipsacales; family Adoxaceae; genus Sambucus; species Sambucus nigra. The sequence continues at coordinate 55,937,732 of OX422224.1, read as the reverse complement.
ATGTTTTTATGCCAAAGTCCAGTTTTTTTCTAAATTGACGTCGTACACTCAAACCGGGAGCCCCGTGACTACGCGGTTGGTTACTACACCATTTTGTGGTTGTTTTATGTTCTCACAATTTGATGGCATGTTTTTATGATTAAGTATTTTTTTTGCTGATTTACGTCGTACACTCAAACCGAGAGTTCCGTGACTACGCGGTCGATTCCTTTGAGTCATATAGTCACACACGAGGTGTTCGTGACTCTACCGTTTTGTGGTAGTTTTTTCTTTTCACTCTTCGATGGCATGTTTTCTTGCTTATGTATAATTTTTTGCAAATTTACATCGTACACTCAAACCGAGAACCATGTGACTACGCAGTCGGTTCCTACGAGTCACATTGGTAAAGTGTGTGGCGTTCGTGACTCTTACCGGATCTTTTTGTGGTTATTTTATGTTTTCACCCATCGATGGCATGTTTTTATGCTTGAGTCTATTTTTTTTAAAAATTGACGTCGAACACTCAAACCGGGAGCCCCGTAACTACGCGGTCGATTCCTACGAGTCACATTGGTCTCGTGCATGGCGTACGTGCCTCTTATCGGACCGTTTTGTGCTTATTTTACGTTTTCACCATTTGATGGCATGTTTTTACGCTTAAGTTTATTTTTTTCAAATTAACGTCGTACACTCAAACCGGGAGCGACGTGACTACGCGGTCGATTACTACAAGTCACATTGGTCGCGTACGAGGCGTTCGTGCCGCTTACCTGACCGTTTTGTGCTTGTTTTACGTTCTCTCCATTCAATGGCATTTTTTATGATTAAGTCTAATGTTTTGTAGACTGACGTCGTACACACAAACCGGGAGTCCCGTGACTAAGCGGTAGGTTCTTATGAGTCACATTATTCCCGTGCGAGGTGTTCGGGATTCTTATCGGACCGTTTTGAGGTTGTTTTATATTTTTACCCTTCGATGGCATGTTTTATTGCTTAAGTCTAATTTTTTTCAAACTGACATCGTACACTCAAATCGGGAGCCCCGGAACTATACGGTCAGATACTACGAGTCACATTGATCCCGTGTGAGGCGTTCGTGCCTCTTATCGGATCTTTCTGTGGTTGTTTTACGTTCTCACCATTCAATGGCATTAATTTATGATTAAGTATAATTTTTTTGCGGATTGACATCGTACACTGAAATCGGGAGTCCCGTGACAACGCGGTCGGTTCCTTGGAGTCGCATTGCTCCCGTGCGAGGTGTTTGTTACTCTTACCGGACATTTTTATGGCTGTTTTACGTTTTTACCCTTCGATGGCATGTTTTTATGTTTAAGTCTATTTTTTTGCAAATTTACGCCGTACACTCAAACGGGGAGCCCCGTGGCTACGCGGTCCGTTCCTACGAGTCACATTGGTCCCGTGTGAGGTGTCCATGACTCTTACCGGACCGTTTTGTGGTTGTTTTACATTTTCACCCTTCGATGGCATGTTTTTATGCGTAAGTCTATTTTTCTCACAATTTGATGGCATGTTTTTATGATTAAGTCTATTTTTTTGCTGATTTACGTCGTACACTCAAACCGAGAGTTCCGTGACTACGCGGCCGATTCCTTTGAGTCATATAGTCACGTACGAGGTGTTCGTGACTCTACCATTTTGTGGTTGTTTTTTCTTTTCACTCTTCGATGGCATGTTTTCTTGCTTATGTATAATTTTTTGCAAATTTACTTCGTACACTCAAACCGGGAACCATGTGACTACGCAGTCGGTTCCTACGAGTCACATTGGTACTGTGTGTGGCGTTCGTGACTCTTACCAGATCTTTTTGTGGTTATTTTATGATTTCACCCATCGATGGCATGTTTTTATGCTTAAGTCTAATTTTTTTCAAAATTGACGTCGAACACTCAAACCGGGAGCCCCGTGACTACGCGGTCGGTTCCTACGAGTCACATTGGTCTCGTGCATGGCGTACGTGCCTCTTACTACACCGTTTTCTGCTTATTTTACGTTTTCACCATTTGATGGCATGTTTTTACGCTTAAGTCTATTTTTTTCAAATTAACGTCGTACACTCAAACCGGGAGCGACGTGACTACGCGATCGATTACTAGAAGTCACATTGGTCCCGTGCGAGGCGTTCGTGCCGCTTACCTGACCGTTTTGTGCTTGTTTTACGTTCTCTCCATTCAATGGAATTTTTATGATTAAGTCTAATGTTTTGCAGATTGAGGTCGTACACACAAATCGGGAGTCCCGTGACTACGCGGTCGGTTCTTATGAGTCACATTATTCCCGTGCGAGGTGTTCGGGATTCCTACCAGACCGTTTTGAGGTTGTTTTATATTTTTACCCTTCGATGGCATGTTTTATTGCTTAAGTCTAATTTTTTTCAAACTGACATCGTACACTCAAATCGGGAGCCCCGGAAGTATACGGTCAGATACTACAAGTCACATTGATCCCGTGTGAGGCGTTCGTGCCTCTTATCGGATCTTTCTGTGGTTGTTTTACGTTCTCACCATTCAATGGCATTATTTTATGATTAAGTATAATTTTTTTGCGGATTGACATCGTACACTGAAATCGGGAGTCCCGTGACAACGCGGTCGGTTCCTTGGAGTCACATTGGTCCCGTGCGAGGTGTTTGTTACTCTTACCGGACATTTTTATGGCTGTTTTACGTTTTTACCCTTCGATGGCATGTTTTTATGCTTAAGTCTATTTTTTTACAAATTTACGTCGTACACTCAAACGGGGAGCCCCGTGGCTACGGGGTCCGTTCCTACGAGTCACATTGGTCCCGTGTGAGGTGTTCGTGACTCTTACCGGACCGCTTTGTGGTTGTTTCACATTTCACCCTTCGATGGCATGTTTTTATGCGTAAGTCTATTTTTTTTCAAATTTACGTCATACACTCATATTGGGAGCCCCGTGGCTACGCGGTCGGTTTCTACAAGTCACATTGGTCCCGTGCGAGGTGTTTGTGCCTCTTACCGGACTGTTTTGTGCCTATTTTTCGTTTTCATGCTTCGATGGCATGGTTTTATGATTAAGTCTAATTTTCTGGAAATATATGTCGTACAGTCAAACCAGGAGCCCTGTGACTACGCCGTCGATTCCTTTGAGTCATATAGTCACGTACGAGGTGTTCGTGACTCTACCATTTTGTGGTTGTTTTTTTTTTCACTCTTCGATGGCATGTTTTCTTGCTTATGTATAATTTTTTGCAAATTTACATCGTACACTCAAACCGGGAACCATGTGACTACGCAGTCGGTTCCTACGAGGCACATTGGTACTGTGTGTGGCGTTCGTGACTCTTACCGGATCTTTTTGTGGTTATTTTATGATTTCAACCATCGATGGCATGTTTTTATGCTTAAGTCTAATTTTTTTCAAAATTGACGTCGAACACTCAAACTGGGAGCCCCGTGACTACGCGGTCGGTTCCTACGAGTCACATTGGTCTCGTGCATGGCGTACGTGCCTCTTACTGCACCGTTTTGTGCTTATTTTATATTTTCACCATTTGATGGCATGTTTTTACGCTTAAGTCTATCTTTTTCAAATTAAAGTCGTACACTCAAACCGGGAGCGACGTGACTACGCGGTCGATTACTACAAGTCACATTGGTCCCGTGTGAGGCGTTCGTGCCGGCTACTTGACCGTTTTGTGCTTGTTTTACCTTCTCTCCATTCAATGGCATTTTTTATGATTAAGTCTAATGTTTTGCAGAATGACGTCGTACACACAAACCGGGAGTCCCGTGACTACGCGGTCGGTTCTTATGAGTCACATTATTCCCGTGCGAGGTGTTCGTGATTCTTACCGGACCGTTTTGAGGTTGTTTTATATTTTTACCCTTCGATGGCATGTTTTATTGCTTAAGTCTAATTTTTTTCAAACTGACATCGTACTCTCAAATCGGGAGCCTCGGAACTATACGGTCAGATACTACGAGTCACATTGATCCCGTGTGAGGCATTCGTGCCTCTTATCGGATCTTTCTGTGGTTGTTTTATGTTCTCACCATTCAATGGCATTATTTTATGATTAAGTATAATTTTTTTGCGGATTGACGTCGTACACTGAAATCGGGAGTCCCGTGACAACGCAGTCGGTTCCTTGGAGTCACATTGGTCCCGTGCGAGGTGTTTGTTTCTCTTACCGGACATTTTTATGGCTGTTTTACGTTTTTACCCTTCGATGGCATGTTTTTATGCTTAAGTCTATTTTTTTGCAAATTTACGTCGTACACTCAAACGTGGAGCCCCGTGGCTACGCAGTCCGTTCCTACGAGTCACATTGGTCCCGTGTGAGGTGTTCGTGACTCTTACCGGACCGTTTTGTGGTTGTTTTACATTTTCACCCTTCGATGGCATGTTTTTATGCGTAAGTCAGTTTTTTTTTCAAATTTACGTCGTACACTCATATCGGCAGCCCCGTGGCTACGCGGTCGGTTTCTACAAGTCACATTGGTCCCGTGCGAGGTGTTTATGCCTCTTACCGGACCGTTTTGTGCCTATTTTTCATTTTCCCGCTTCGATGGCACACTTTTATGATTAAGTCTAATTTTCTGCAAATATACGTTGTACAGTCAAACCAGGAGCCCTGTGACTACGTGGTCGGTTACTTTGAGTCACGTTAGTCCTGTGCGAGGCGTCCGTGACTCTTTTCGGACCGTTTTCTGGTTGTTTTACGTTTTCACCCTTTATTTTCATGTTTTTATGCCAAAGTCCAGTTTTTTCTAAATTGACGTCGTACACTCAAACCGGGAGCCCCGTGACTACGCGGTTGGTTACTACACCATTTTGTGGTTGTTTTATGTTCTCACAATTTGATGGCATGTTTTTATGATTAAGTCTATTTTTTTGCTGATTTACGTCGTACACTCAAAGCGAGAGTTCCGTGACTACGCGGTTGATTCCTTTGAGTCATATAGTCACGTACGAGGTGTTCGTGACTCTACCGTTTTGTGGTTGTTTTTTCTTTTCACTCGTCGATGGCATGTTTTCTTGCTTATGTATAATTTTTTGCAAATTTACATCGTACACTCAAACCTGGGAACCATGTGACTACGCAGTCGGTTCCTACGAGTCACATTGGTACTGTGTGTGGCGTTCGTGACTCTTACCGGATCTTTTTGTGGTTATTTTATGATTTCACCCATCGATGGCATGTTTTTATGCTTAAGTCAAATTTTTTTCAAAATTGACGTCGAACACTCAAACCGGGAGCCCCGTGACTACGCGGTCGATTCCAACGAGTCACATTGGTCTCGTGCATGGCGTACGTGCCTCTTACCGGACCGTTTTGTGCTTATTTTACGTTTTCACCATTTGATGGCTTGTTTTTAAGCTTAAGTCTATTTTTTTGAATTTAACGTCGTACACTCAAACCGGGAGCGACGTGACTACGCGGTTGATTACTACAAGGCACATTGGTCCCGTGCGAGGCGTTCGTGCCGCTTACCTGACCGTTTTGTGCTTGTTTTACGTTCTCTCCATTCAATGGCATTTTTTATGATTAAGTCTAATGTTTTGCAGATTGACGTCGTACACACAAACCGAGAGTCCCGTGACTACGCGGTCGGTTCTTATGAGTCACATTATTCCCGTGCGAGGTGTTCGTGATTCTTACCAGACTGTTTTGAGGTTGTTTTATATTTTTAACCTTCGATGGCATGTTTTATTGCTTAAGTCTAATTTTTTTCAAACCGACATCGTACACTCAAATCGGGAGCCCCGGAACTATACGGTCAGATACTACGAGTCACATTGATCCCGTGTGAGGCGTTCGTCCCTCTTATCGGATCTTTCTGTGGTTGTTTTACGTTCTCACCATTCAATGGCATTATTTTATGATTAAGTATAATTTTTTTGCGGATTGACATCGTACACTGAAATCGGAAGTCCCGTGACAACACGGTCGGTTCCTTGGAGTCACATTGGTCCCGTGCGAGGTGTTTGTTACTCTTACCGGACATTTTTATGGCTGTTTTACGTTTTTACCCTTCGATGGCATGTTTTTATGCTTAAGTCTATTTTTTTGCAAATTTACGTCGTACACTCAAACGGGGAGCCCCGTGGCTACGCGGTCCGTTCCTACGAGTCACATTGGTCCCGTGTGAGGTGTTCGTGACTCTTACCGGACCGTTTTGTGGTTGTTTTACATTTTCACCCTTCGATGGCATGTTTTTATGCGTAAGTCTATTTTTTTTTTCAAATTTACGTCGTACACTCATATCGGCAGCCCCGTGGCTACGCGGTCGGTTTCTACAAGCCACATTGGTCCCGTGCGAGGTGTTTGTGCCTCTTACCGGACCGTTTTGTTTCTATTTTTCGTTTTCAGGCTTCGATGGCATGGTTTTATTATTAAGTCTAATTTTCTGCAAATATATGTCGTACAGTCAAACCAGGAGCCCTGTGACTACGTGGTCGGTTACTTTGAGTCACGTTAGTCCTGTGCGAGGCGTTCGTGTCTCTTACCGGAACGTTTTCTAGTTGTTTTACGTTTTCACCCTTTGTTTTCATGTTTTTATGCCAAAGTCCAGTTTTTTTCTAAATTGACGTCGTACACTCAAACTGGGAGCCCCGTGACTACGCGGTTGGTTACTACACCATTTGTGGTTGTTTTATGTTCTCACAATTTGATGGCATGTTTTTAAGATTAAGTCTATTTTTTTGCTGATTTTCGTCGTACACTAAAACCGAGAGTTCCGTGACTACGCGGTCGATTCCTTTGAGTCATATAGTCACGTACGAGGTGTTCGTGACTCTACCGTTTTGTGGTTGTTTTTTCTTTTCACTCTTCGATGGCATGTTTTCTTACTTATGTATATTTTTTGGCAAATTTACATCGTACACTCAAACCGGGAACCATGTGACTACGCAGTCGGTTCCTACGAGTCACATTGGTACTGTGTGTGGCGTTCGTGACTCTTATCGGAACTTTTTGTGGTTATTTTATGATTTCACCCATCGATGGCATGTTTTTATGCTTAAGTCTAATTTTTTTCAAAATTGACGTCGAACACTCATACCGGGAGCCCCGTGACTAAGCGGTCGATTCCTACGAGTCACATTGGTCTCGTGCATGGCGTACGTGCCTCTTACCGGACCGTTTTGTGCTTATTTTACGTTTTCACCCTTTGATGGCATGTTTTTACGCTTAAGTCTATTTTTTTCAAATTAACGTCGTACACTCAAACCGGGAGCGATGTGACTACGCGGTCGGTTACTACAAGTCGCATTGGTCCCGTGCAGGGCGTTCGTGCCGCTTACCTGACCGTTTTGTGCTTGTTTTACGTTCTCTCCATTCAATGGCATTTTTTATGATTAAGTCTAATGTTTTGCAGATTGACGTCACACACACAAATCGGGAGTCCCGTGACTACGCAGTCGGTTCTTATGAGTCACATTATTCCCGTGCGAGGTGTTCGGGATTCTTACCGGACCGTTTTGAGGTTGTTTTATATTTTTACCCTTCGATGGCATGTTTTATTGCTTAAGTCTAATTTTTTTCTAACTGACATCGTACACTCAAATCGGGAGCCCCGGAACTATACGGTCAGATACTACGAGTCACATTAATCCCGTGTGAGGCGTTCGTGCTTCTTATCGGATCTTTCTGTGGTTGTTTTACGTTCTCACCATTCAATGGCATTATTTTATGATTAAGTATAATTTTTTTGCGGATTGACATCGTACACTGAAATCGGGAGTCCCGTGACAACGCAGTCGGTTCCTTGGAGTCACATTGGTCCCGTGCGAGGTGTTTGTTACTCTTACCGGACATTTTTATGGCTGTTTTACGTTTTTACCCGTCGATGGCATGTTTTTATGGTTAAGTCTATTTTTTGCAAATTTACGTCGTACACTCAAACGGGGAGCCCCGTGGCTACGCGGTCCGTTCCTACGAGTCACATTGGTCCCGTGTGAGGTGTTCGTGACTCTTACCGGACGGTTTTGTGGTTGTTTTACATTTTCACCCTTCGATGGCATGTTTTTATGCGTAAGTCTATTTTTGTTCAAATTTACGTCGTACACTCATATCGGGAGCCCCGTGGCTACGCGGTCGGTTTCTACAAGTCACATTGGTCCCGTGCGAGGTGTTTGTGCCTCTTACCGGACCGATTTGTGCCTATTTTTCATTTTCACGCTTCGATGGCATGCTTTTATGATTAAGTCTAATTTTCTGCAAATATACGTCGTACAGTCAAACCAGGAGCCCTGTGACTACGTGGTCGGTTACTTTGAGTCACGTTAGTCCTGTGCGAGGCGTGCGTGACTCTTTCCGGACCGTTTTCTAGTTGTTTTACGTTTTCACCCTTTGTTTTCATGTTTTTATGCCAAAGTCCAGTTTTTTCTAGATTGACGTCGTACACCCAAACCGGGAGCCCCGTGACTACGCGGTTGGTTACTACACCATTTTGTGGTTGTTTTATGTTCTCACAATTTGATGGCTTGTTTTTACGATTAAGTCTATTTTTTTGCTGATTTACGTCGTACACTCAAACCGAGAGTTCCGTGACTACGCGGTCGATTCCTTTGAGTCATATAGTCACGTACGAGGTGTTCGTGACTCTACCGTTTTGTGGTTGTTTTTTCTTTTCACTCTTCGATGGCATGTTTTCTTGCTTATGTATAATTTTTTGCAAATTTACATCGTACACTCAAACCTGGGAACCATGTGACTATGCAGTCGGTTCCTACGAGTCACATTGGTACTGTGTGTGGCGTTCGTGACTGTTACCGGATCTTTTTGTGGTTATTTTATGATTTCACTCATCCATGGCATGTTTTTATGCTTAAGTCTATTTTTTTTCAAAATTGACGTCGAACACTCAAACCGGGAGTCCCGTGACTACGCGGTCGATTCCTACGAGTCACATTGGTCTCTTGCATGGCATACGTGCCTCTTACCGGACCGTTTTGTGCTTATTTTACGTTTTCACCATTTGATGGCATGTTTTTACGCTTAAGTCTATTTTTTTCAAATTAACGTCGTACACTCAAACCGGGAGCGACGTGACTACGCGGTCGGTTACTACAAGTCACATTGGTCCCGTGCGAGGCGTTCGTGCCGCTTACCTGACCATTTTGTGCTTGTTTTACGTTCTTTCCATTCCATGGCATTTTTATGATTAAGTCTAACGTTTTGTAGATTGACGTCGTACACACAAACCGGGAGTCCCGTGACTACGCGGTCGGTTCTTATGAGTCACATTATTCCCGTGCGAGGTGTTCGTGATTCTTACCGGACCGTTTTGAGGTTGTTTTATATTTTTACCCTTCGATGGCATGTTTTATTGCTTAAGTCTAATTTTTTTCAAACTGACATCGTACACTCAAATCGGGAGCCCCGGAACTATACGGTCAGATACTACGAGTCACATTGATCCCGTGTGAGGCGTTCGTGCCTCTTATCGGATCTTTCTGTGGTTGTTTTACGTTCTCACCATTAAATGGCATTATTTTATGATTAAGTATAATTTTTTTGCGGATTGACATCGTACACTGAAATCGGGAGTCCCGTGACAACGCGGTCAGTTCCTACGAGTCACATTGGTCCCGTGCGAGGTGTTTGTTACTCTTATCGGACATTTTTATGGATGTTTTACGTTTTTACCCTTCGATGGCATGTTTTTATGCTTAAGTCTATTTTTTTGCAAATTTACGTCGTACACTCAAACGGGGAGCCCCGTGGCTACGCGGTCCGTTCCTACGAGTCACATTGGTCCCGTGTGAGGTGTTCGTGACTCTTACCGGACCGTTTTGTGGCTGTTTTACATTTTCACCCTTCGATGGCATGTTTTTATGCGTAAGTCTATTTTTTTTCAAATTTACGTCGTACACTCATATTGGGAGCCCCGTGGCTACGCGGTCGGTTTCTACAAGTCACATTGGTCCCGTGCGAGGTGTTTGTGCCTCTTACCGGACCGTTTTGTGCCTACTTTTCATTTTCACGCTTCGATGGCATGCTATTATGATTAAGTCTAATTTTCTGCAAATATACGTCGTACAGTCAAACCAGGAGCCCTGTGACTACGTGGTCGGTTACTTTGAGTCACATTAGTCCCGTGCGAGGCGTTCGTGACTCTTTCCGGACCGTTTTCTGGTTGTTTTACGTTTTCACCCTTCGTTTTCATGTTTTTAAGCCTAAGTCCAGTTTTTTATAAATTGACGTCGTACACTCAAACCGGGAGCCCCGTGACTACGCGAATGGTTACTACACCATTTTGTGGTTGTTTTATGTTCTCAGAATTTGATGGCATGTTGTTATGATTAAGTCTATTTTTTACTGATTTACGTCGTACACTCAAACCGAGAGTTCCGTGACTACGCGATCGATTCCCTTGAGTCATGTAGTCACGTACGAGGTGTTCGTAACTCTACCGTTTCGTGGTTGTTTTTTCTTTTCACTCTTCGATGGCATGTTTTCTTGCTTATGTATAATTTTTTGCAAATTTACATCGTACACTCAAACCGGGAACCATGTGACTACGCAGTCGGTTCCTACGAGTAACATTGGTATTGTCTGTGGCGTTCGTGACTCTTACCGGATAGTTTTGTTGTTATTTTATGATTTCACCCATCGATGGCATGTTTTTATGCTTGAGTCTAATTTTTTTCAAAATTAACGTCGAACACTCAAACCGGGAGCCCCGTGACTACGCGGTCGGTTCCTAAGAGTCACATTGGTCCCGTGCATGTCGTACGTGCCTCTTACCGGACCGTTTTGTGCTTATTTTACGTTTTCACCATTTGATGGCATGTTTTTACGCTTAAGTCTATTTTTTTCAAATTAACGTCGTACACTCAAACCGGGAGCGACGTGACTACGCGGTCGGTTACTACAAGTCACATTGGTCCCGTGCGAGGCGTTCGTGCCGCTTACCGGACCATTTTGTGCTTGTTTTACGTTCTTTCCATTCCATGGCATTTTTTATGATTAAGTCTAACGTTTTGTAGATTGACGTCGTACACACAAACCGGGAGTCCCGTGACTACGCAGTCGGTTCTTATGAGTCACATTATTCCCGTGCGAGGTGTTCGTGATTCTTACCGGACCGTTTTGAGGTTGTTTTATATTTTTACCCTTCGATGGCATGTTTTATTGCTTAAGTCTAATATTTTTCAAACTGACATCGTACACTCAAATCGGGAGCCCCGGAACTATACGGTCAGATACTACGAGTCACATTGATCCCGTGTGAGGCGTTCGTGCCTCTTATCGGATCTTTCTGTGGTTGTTTTACGTTCTCACCATTCAATGGCATTATTTTATGATTAAGTATAATTTTTTTGCGGATTGACATCGTACACTGAAATCGGGAGTCCCGTGACAACGCGGTCGGTTCCTTGGAGTCACATTGGTCCCGTGCGAGGTGTTTTTTTACTCTTACCGGACTTTTTTATGGCTGTTTTACGTTTTTACCCTTCGATGGCATGTTTTTATGCTTAAGTCTATGTTTTTGCAAATTTACGTCGTACACTCAAACGGGGAGCCCCGTGGCTACGCGGTCCGTTCCTACGAGTCACATTGGTCCCGTGTGAGGTGTTCGTGACTCTTACCGGACCGTTTTGTGGCTGTTTTACATTTTCACCCTTCGATGGCATGTTTTTATGCGTAAGTCTATTTTTTTTCAAATTTACGTCGTACACTCATATTGGGAGCCCCGTGGCTACGCGGTCGGTTTCTACAAGTCACATTGGTCCCGTGCGAGGTGTTTGTGCCTCTTACCGGACCGTTTTGTGCCTATTTTTCATTTTCACGCTTCGATGGCATGCTTTTATGATTAAGTCTAATTTTCTGCAAATATACGTCGTACAGTCAAACCAGGAGCCCTGTGACTACGTGGTCGGTTACTTTGAGTCACATTAGTCCCGTGCGAGGCGTTCGTGACTCTTTCCGGACCGTTTTCTGGTTGTTTTACGTTTTCACCCTTCGTTTTCATGTTTTTATGCCTAAGTCCAGTTTTTTATAAATTGACGTTGTACACTCAAACCGGGAGCCCCGTGACTACGCGATTGGTTACTACACCATTTTGTGGTTGTTTTATGTTCTCGGAATTTGATGGCATGTTGTTATGATTAAGTCTATTTTTTACTGATTTACGTGATACACTCAAACCGATAGTTTCGTGACTACGCGATCGATTCCTTTGAGTCATGTAGTCACGTACGAGGCGTTCGTGACTCTACCGTTTCGAGGTTGTTTTTTCTTTTCACTCTTCGATGGCATGTTTTCTTGCTTATGTATAATTTTTTGCAAATTTACATCGTACACTCAAACCGGGAACCATGTGACTACGCAGTCGATTCCTACGAGTAACATTGGTATTGTGTGTGGCGTTCGTGACTCTTACCGGATAGTTTTGTTGTTATATTATGATTTCACCCATCGATGGCATGTTTTTATGCTTAAGTCTAATTTTTTTCAAAATTGACGTCGAACACTCAAACCGGGAGCCCCGTGACTACGCGGTCGGTTCCTACGAGTCACATTGGTCCCGTGCATGGCGTACGTGCCTCTTACCGGACCGTTTTGTGCTTATTTTACGTTTTCACCATTTGATGGCATGTTTTTACGCTTAAGTCTATTTTTTTCAAATTAACGTCGTACACTCAAACCGGGAGCGACGTGACTACGCGGTCGGTTACTACAAGTCACATTGGTCCCGTGCGAGGCGTTCGTGCCGCTTACCTGACCATTTTGTGCTTGTTTTACGTTCTTTCCATTCCATGGCATTTTTTATGATTAAGTCTAACGTTTTGCAGATTGACGTCGTACACACAAACCGGGAGTCCCGTGACTACGCGATCGGTTCTTATGAGTCACATTATTCCCGTGCGAGGTGGTCGTGATTCTTACCAGACCGTTTTGAGGTTGTTTTATATTTTTACCCTTCGATGGCATGTTTTATTGCTTAAGTCTAATTTTTTTCAAACTGACATCGTACACTCAAATCGGGAGCCCCGGAACTATACGGTCAGATACTACGAGTCACATTGATCCCGTGTGAGGCGTTCGTGCCTCTTATCGGATCTTTCTGTGGTTGTTTTATGTTCTCACCATTCAATGTCATTATTTTATGATTAAGTATAATTTTTTTTCGGATTGACATCGTACACTGAAATCGGGAGTCCCGTGACAACGCGGTCGGTTCCTTGGAGTCACATTGGTCCCGTGCGAGGTGTTTGTTACTCTTACCGGACATTTTTATGGCTGTTTTAAGTTTTTACCCTTCGATGGCATGTTTTTATGCTTAAGTCTATTTTTTTGCAAATTTACGTCGTACACTCAAACGGGGAGCCCCGTGGCTATGCGGTCCGTTCCTACGAGTCACATTGGTCCCGTGTGAGGTGTTCGTGACTCTTACCGGACCGTTTTGTGGTTGTTTTACATTTTCACCCTTCGATGGCATGTTTTTATGCGTAAGTGTATTTTTTTCAAATTTACGTCGTACACTCATATTGGGAGCCCCGTGGCTACGCGGTCGGTTTCTACAAGTCACATTGGTTCCGTGCGAGGTGTTTGTGCCTCTTACCGGACCGTTTTGTGCCTATTTTTCATTTTCACGCTTCGATGGCATGCTTTTATGATTAAGTCTAATTTTCTGCAAATATACGTCGTACAGTCAAACCAGGAGCCCTGTGACTACGTGGTCGGTTACTTTGAGTCACATTAGTCCTGTGCGAGGCGTTCGTGACTCTTTCCGGACCGTTTTCTGGTTGTTTTACGTTTTCACCCTTCGTTTTCATGTTTTTATGCCTAAGTCCAGTTTTTTCTAAATTGACGTCGTACACTCAAACCGGGAGCCCCGTGATTACGCGGTTGGTTACTACACCATTTTGTGGTTGTTTTATGTTCTCACAATTTGATGGCATTTTGTTATGATTAAGTCTATTTTTTACTGATTTACGTCGTACACTCAAATCGAGAGTTCCGTGACTACGCGGTCGATTCCTTTGAGTCATATAGTCACGTACGAGGTGTTCGTGACTCTACCGTTTTGTGGTTGTTTTTTCTTTTCACTCTTCGATGGCATGTTTTCTTGCTTATGTATAATTTTTTGCAAATTTACATCGTACACTCAAACCGGGAACCATGTGACTTCGCAGTCAGTTCCTACGAGTAACATTGGTATTGTGTGTGGCGTTCGTGACTCTTACCGGATAGTTTCGTTGTTATTTTATGATTTCACCCATCGATGGCTTGTTTTTATGCTTAAGTCTAATTTTTTTCAAAATTGACGTCGAACACTCAAACCGGGAGCCCCGTGACTACGCGGTCGGTTCCTACGAGTCACATTGGTCCCGTGCATGGCGTACGTGCCTCTTACCGGACCGTTTTGTGCTAATTTTACGTTTTCACCATTTGATGGCATGTTTTTACGCTTAAGTCTATTTTTTTCAAATTAACGTCGTACACTCAAATCGGGAGCGACGTAACTACGCGGTCGGTTACTACAAGTCACATTGGTCCCGTGCGAGGCGTTCGTGCCGCTTACCTGACCATTTTGTGCTTGTTTTACCTTCTCTCCATTCAATGGCATTTTTTATGATTAAGTCTAATGTTTTGCAGATTGACGTCGTACACACAAACCGGGAGTCCCGTGACTACGCGGTCGGTTCTTATGAGTCACATTATTCCCGTGCGAGGTGTTCGTGATTCTTACCGGACCGTTTTGAGGTTGTTTTATATTTTTACCCTTCGATGGCATGTTTTATTGCTTAAGTCCAATTTTTTTCAAACTGACATCGTACACTCAAATCGGGAGCCCCGGAACTATACGATCAGATACTACGAGTCACATTGATCCCGTGTGAGGCGTTCGTGCCTCTTATCGGATCTTTCTGTGGTTGTTTTACGTTCTCACCATTCAATGGCATTATTTTATGATTAAGTATAATTTTTTTGCGGATTGACATCGTACACTGAAATCGGGAGTCCCGTGACAACGCGGTCGGTTCCTTGGAGTCACATTGGTCCCGTGCGAGGTGTTTGTTACTCGTACCGGACATTTTTATGGCTGTTTTACGTTTTTACCCTTCGATGGCATGTTTTTATGCTTAAGTCTATTTTTTTGCAAATTTACGTCGTACACTCAAACGGGGAGCCCCGTGGCTACGCGGTCCGTTCCTACGAGTCACAATGGTCCCGTGTGAGGTGTTCGTGACTCTTACCGGACCGTTTTGTGGTTGTTTTATATTTTCACCCTTCGATGGCATGTTTTTATGCGTAAGTCTATTTTTTTCAAATTTACGTCGTACACTCATATTGGGAGCCCCGTGGCTACGCGGTCCGTTTGTACAAGTCACAGTGGTCCCGTGTGAGGTGTTTGTGCCTCTTACCGGACCGTTTTGTGCCTAATTTTCGCTTTCACGCTTCGATGGCATGCTTTTATGATTAAGTCAAATTTTCTGCAAATATACGTCGTACAGTCAAACCAGGTGCCCTGTGACTACGTGGTCGGTTACTTTGAGTCACATTAGTCCTGTGCGAGGCGTTCGTGACTCTTACCTGTCCGTTTTCTGGTTGTTTTACGTTTTCACCCTTCGTTTTCATGTTTTTATGCCTAAGTCCAGTTTTTTCTAAATTGATGTCTACACTCAAACCGGGAGCCCCGTGACTACGCGGTTGGTTACTACACCATTTTGTGGTTGTTTTATGTTCTCACAATTTGATGGCATGTTTTTATGATTAAGTCTATTTTTTTGCTGATTTACGTCGTACACTCTAACCGAGAGTTCCGTGACTACGCGGTCGATTCCTTTGAGTCATATAGTCACGTACGAGGTGTTCGTGACTCTACCATTTTGTGGTTGTTTTTTCTTTTCACTCTTCGATGGCATGTTTTCTTGCTTATGTATAATTTTTTGCAAATTTACATCGTACACTAAAACCGGGAACCATGTGACTACGCAGTCGGTTCCTACGAGTAACATTGGTATTGTGTGTGGCGTTCGTGACTCTTACCGGATCATTTTGTTGTTATTTTATGATTTCACCCATCGATGGCATGTTTTTATCCTTAAGTCTAATTTTTTTCAAAATTGACGTCGAACACTCAAACCGGGAGCCCCGTGACTACGCGGTCGGTTCCTACGAGTCACATTGGTCCCATGCATGGCGTACGTGCCTCTTACCGGACCGTTTTGTGCTTATTTTACGTTTTGACCATTTGATGGCATATTTTTACGCTTAAGTCTATTTTTTTCAAATTAACGTCGTACACTCAAACCGGGAGCGACGTGACTACGCGGTCGGTTACTACAAGTCACATTGGTCCCGTGCGAGGCGTTCGTGCCGCTTACCTGACCGTTTTGTGCTTGTTTTACGTTCTCTCCATTCAATGGCATTTTTTATTATTAAGTCTAATGTTTTGCAGATTGACGTCGTACACACAAACCGGGAGTCCCGTGACTACGCGGTCGGTTCTTATGAGTCACATTATTCCCGTGCGAGGTGTTCGTGATTCTTACCTGACCGTTTTGAGGTTGTTTTATATTTTTACCCTTCGATGGCATGTTTTATTGGTTAAGTCTAATTTTTTTCAAACTGACATCGTACACTCAAATCGGGAGCCCCGGAACTATACGGTCAGATACTACGAGTAAGATTGATCCCGTGCGAGGCGTTCGTACCTCTTATCGGATCTTTCTGTGGTTGTTTTATGTTCTCACCATTCAATGGCATTATTTTATGATTAAGTATAATTTTTTCGCAGATTGACATCGTACACTCAAATCGGGAGTCCCGTGACAATGCGGTTGGTTCCTTGGAGTCACATTGGTCCCGTGCGAGGTGTTTGTTACTCTTACCGGACATTTTTATGGTTGTTTTACGTTTTCACCCTTCGATGGCATGTTTTTATGCTTAAGTCTATTTTTTTACAAATTTACATCGTAGACTCAAACGGGGAGCCCCGTGGCTACGCGGTCCATTCCTACGAGTCACACTGGTCCCGTACGAGGTGTTCGTGACTCTTACCAGACCGTTTTGTGGTTGTTTTACGTTTTCACCCTTCGATGGCATTCTTTTATGGCTAAGTCTATTTTTTTGCAAATTTACGCCATACACTCAAACCGGGAGTCCTGTGACTACGCGGTCGGTTACTATGAGTCGCATTGGTCCCGTGCGAGGCGGTCGTGCCTCTTACCGGACCTTTTTCTGGTTGTTTTACGTTTTCACAAATCGATGGAATGTTTTTACGATTAAGTCTAATTTTTTTACAGATTGACGTCGTACACTCAAACTGGGAGTCCAATGAGTACGCGGTCGGTTCCTACGAGTCACATTTGTCCCCGTGCGAGGTGTTCGTGATTCATACCGGACCGTTTTATGGCTATTTTACGTTTTCACCCTTCGATGCATGTTTTTATGCTTAAGTTTATTTTTTTGCAAATTTACGTCGTACACTCATACTTGGAGCCCCATGGCTACGCGGTCGGTGCCTACGTGTCACATTGGTCCCGTGTAAGGTGTTCGTGCCACTTACCAAACCGTTTTGTGGTTGTTTTATGTTTTCACCCTTCGATGAATACTTTTATGATTAAGTTTAATTTTTTGCAAATTTACGTCGTACACTTAAACCCGGAGCCCTGTGACTACGCGGTCGGTTACTATGAGTCACATTAGTTCCGTGCGAGGCGTTCGTGGCTCTTACCGGACAGTTTCCTGGTTGTTTTACGTTTTCACCCTTCGTTGGCATGTTTTTATGCCTAAGTCTAATTTTTTTCAAATTGACATCGTACCCTCAAACCGGGAGCCCCGTGACTACGCGGTTGGTTACTACACCATTTTGTGGTTTTATTATGTTCTCACCATTCGATGGCATGTTGTTATGATTAAGTCTATGTTTTTACAGATAGACGTCGAACAGTCAAATCGGGAGTCCCGTGACTACGCGGTTGATTCCTATGAGTCACATGGTCGTGTACGAGGAGTTCATAACTCTATCGTTTTTGTGGTTGTTTTACCTTTTCACCCTTCGATGGTATATTTTCATGCTTATGTATAATTTTTTGCAAATTTACATCGTACACTCAAATCGGTAGCCCTGTGACTACGCAGTCGATTCCTATGAGTCACATTGGTCCCGTGCGAGGTGTCCGTGACTCTTATCGGGCCATTTTGTGATTGTTTTATGTTTTCACCCATCGATGGCATGTTTTTATGCTTAAGTCTATTTTTTTCAAACTGACGTTGTACAATCAAACCGGGAGCGCCGTGACTACGCGGTCGGTTATTACGAGTCACATTTGGTCCCGTGCGAGGCATTCATGCCTCTTACCAGACTGTTTTGCGGTTGTTTTACGTTCTCCCCATTTAATGTCAAGTTTTTATGATTAAGTCTAATGTTTATTAGATTGACGTCGTACACACAAACTCGGAGTCCCGTGACTATGTGGTCGGTTTCTACGAGTCACATTTGTCCCATGCGACGTGTTCGTGACTCTTACCGGACCGTTTTGTGGATGTTTTACATTTTCACCGTTTGATGGCATGTTTTTATGCTTATGTTTAATTTTTTGCAAATTTACGTCGTACACTCAAACCGGGAGCCCTGTGATTACGCGGTCGATTCCTATGAGTCACATTGGTCCCGTGCGAGGTGTTCGTTACTCTTACCGAACCGTTTAGCGGTTGTTTTACGTTTTAACCCTTCGATGGAATGTTTTATTGCTTAAGTATAATTTTTTTCAAATTAACGTCGGAAACTCAAACCGGGATCCCCGTGACTATGCGGTCCGATACTACGAGTCACATTGGACCCGTGCGAGGCATTCGTCCCTCTTACTGGACCATTTTGTCATTGTTTTACGTTCTCACCATTCGATGGCAAGTTCTTGTGATTAAGTCTATTTTTTTGCAAATTGACGTCGTACACTCAAACCGGGAGTCCCGTGACAACGTGACCGGTTCCTTCGAGTCACATTGGTCCCGTGCGAGGTGTTCGTGACTCTTACCTGACCTTTTTGTGGATGTTTTATGTTTTCACCCTTCGATGGCATGTTTTTATGCTTAAGTCTATTTTTTTGCAAATTTACGTCGTACACTCAAACCGGGAGCCCCGTGGCTTCGCGGTCGGTTCTTACGAGTCACACTGGTTCCATGCGAGGTGTTCGTGACACTTACCGGACCTTTTTCTGGCTATTTTACATTTCCACCCTTGGTTGGCATGTTTTATGCTTAAGCCTATATTTTTTTTAAAATTGACGTCGTACACTCAAACCGAGAGCCCCGTGACTACGCGGTTGGTTAGTACACCATTTTGTGGTTGTTTTACGTTCTCACCATTCGATGTTATGTTTTTATTATTATGTCTAATTTTTTGCAGATTGATGTCGTACATTAAAACCGTGAGTCCCGTGACTACGCGATCGGTTCCTACGAGTCACATAGTCGCGTGCGAGGTGTTCGTGACTCTTACCTGGATGTTTTACGTTTTAACCCTTCGATGGCAAGTTTTTATGCTTATGTGTAATTTTTTGCAAATTTACATCGTACACTCAAACCGCGAGCCCCGTGACTAGGCGATTGGTTACAACGAATCACACTGGTCCCGTGCGAGGCGTTCGTGCCACTTACCGAACCATTTTGTTGTTGTTTTATGTTCTCACCATTCAATGGCATGTTTTTACGATTAAGTCTAATTTTTTTACAAATTGAGGTCGTACACTCAAATCGGGAGTCTCGTAAGTACGCGATCGGTTCCTACAAGTCACATTGGGCCCGTGAGAGGTGTTCGTGACTATTACCAGACTATTTTGTGTATGTTTTATAATTTCACCCATTGATGGCATGTTTTTTATGCTTAAGTCTAATTTTTTGGAAATTTACATCGTACACCCATACTAGGAGCCCTGTGGCTACGCGATCGGTTCCTACGAGTCACATTAGTCCCGTGCGAGGTATTTGTGCCTCTTACCGGACCGTTTTGTGGTTGTTTTACGTTTTCAGCCTTTGATGGCTTGCTTTTATGATTAACTCTATTTTTTCGCAAATTTACGTCATACACTCAAACCGGGAGCCCTGTGGCTATGCGGCCAAATACTATGAGTCACATTAGTCCCGTGCGAGGCGTTCGTGCATCTTACCGGACCGTTTTTAGGTTGTTTTACATTTTCGCCCTTCGTTGGCATGTTTTTATACATAAGTCTAATTTTTTTCAAATTGACGTCGTACACTCAACCAGGAGCCCCGTGACGACGCGGTTGGTTACTACACCATTTTGTTGTTGTTATACGTTCTCACCATTGGATGGCATGTTTTTATGATTAAGTCTAATTTTTTCCAGATTGACGTCGTACACTCAAATCGAATGTCCCGTGACTACGTAGTCGATTCCTATGAGTCACATAGTCGCGTACGAAGTGTTCGTGACTCTACCATTTTGTGGTTGTTTTCCCTTTTCACCCTTCGATGGCATATTTTCATGCTTATGTATAATTTTTTGCAAATTTACATCGTACACTCAAATCGGGAGCGTTGTGACTATGCGGTCAGTTCCTACGAGTCACATTGGTCCCTGCGGGATGTTCGTGACTCTTACCGGACCGTTTTGTGGTTGTTTTACGTTTTCACCCATTGATGGCATGTTTTTATTCTTAAGTCTATTTTTTTTCAAATCGACGTCGTACACTCAAACCGGGAGCCCCGTGACTACGCGGTCAGTTCCTTGGAGTCACAATGGTCCCGTGTAAGGCATTCGTGCCTCTTACTGGACCGTTTTTTGGTTTTTATACGTTTTCACCATTCGATGGCATGTTTTTACGCTTAAGTCTAATTTTTTCAAATTAACGTTGTTCACTCAAACGGGGAGCGACGTCACTACGCGGTCAATTACTACGAGTCACATTGGACCCGTGCGAGGCGTTCGTGCCTCTTACCAGACCGTTTTGTGGTTCTTTAACATTTTCACCCTTCGACGGCATGTTTTCACGCTTATGTATATTTTTTAGCAAATTTACATCGTACACTCAAACCGGGAGCCCAGTGACTACGCGGTCGGTTCCTACGAGTCACATTGGTCCCGTGTGAGGTGTTCGTGACTCTTACCAGATAGTTTTGTGGTTGTTTTACGTTTTCAGATATTGATGGCAGGTTTTTATGCTTAAGTCTAATTTTTTTCATATTGACGTCGTACACTAAAATCGGAAGCCCCGTACGCGGTCGATTCCTACGAGTCACATTAGTCCTGTGCGAGGCATTCGTGCCTCTTACCAGACCGTTTTTTGCTTATTTTACGTTGTCACCATTCGATGGATTGTTTTTACGCATAAGTCTAATGTTTTATAGATTTACGTCGTACTCAAAAACCGAGAGTCCCGTGACTACGTGGTCGGTTCTTATGAGTCACATTTTTCCAGTGCGGGGTGTTAGTGACATTTACCGGACCGTCTTGTCTCTTTTTTACGTTTTCACACTTTGATGACATGTTTTTATGCTTATGTTTAATTTGTACAAATTTACGTCGTACACTCAAACCGGGAGCCCTGTGATTACGTGGTTGGTTCCTACGAGTCACATTAGTCCCGTGCGAGGTGTTCACGACTCCTGCCAGACCGTTTTGTGGTTGTTTCACATTATCATACTTCGATGGCATGTTTTATTGCTTAAGTCAATTTTTTTCAAATTAACGTCGTACACTCAAATCGGGACCCCCGTGATTACGCGGTCGGTTCCTATGAGTCACATTGGTCCCGTGCGAGGAGTCCCTGCTTCTTACCGGGCCGTTTTGAAGTTTTTTATTTTTTCACCTTTCGATGGCATATTTTTACGCTTAAGTCTAATTTTTTCAAATTAAAGTCGTACACTCAAGCCGGGAGTGACGTGACTATGCGGTCGGTTACTACGAGTCACATTGGTCCCGTGTGAGGCATTCGTGCCTCTTACCGGACCATTTTTTTTTATTTTTATAGGTTTTCACCATTCGACGGCATGTTTTTACGTTTAAGTCTATTTTTTTTCAAATTAACGTCGTACACTCAAACGGGGAGCGACGTGACTACGCGGTCGGTTACTACGAGTCATATTGGTCCCGTGCGAGGCGTTCGTGCCTCTTACCAGTCCGTTTTGTGGTTATTTTACGTTCTCAACATTCAATGGCATGTTTTTATGATTAAGTATAACGTTTTGCCGACTGACGTCGTATACACAAACAAAGAGTCCCTGTAACAACCCGTCTAATAAGATACCGGGCGATCACTCCAATATTAAATTAAAACAGGAGTCACATATGGATCATCCTTAGCATCACTGTCGAAAATCCATTTAATTACTAATATCCTATTAGGTGGCCGTTAAAAACTTTTACTTAACTACTCTTTTTAACGAATAAATTACAACATCCACAATTAAATGCGTAATGAACTGAAATGAAAATGAAAGGAACTAAAATAACCGAACACTCGGTCCAAATATACAACCATATCGAATGCTGTACTGAAAGAATAAATAAATGCAATTGAGCCATTGGCTCGAAAGTTTATACAATATCTCCTATCTAGAGTACAAGGAAAGAAACATCTACCGATAACCTGCAAGCATCCACAGCTGCTGTAGCAGACGTCTGACTCGAAAGAATTTCCATCCAGGCGTCCCTGTGTCTGGACACCTATGTATATATATAATATAGCAAGAGAGAAAAAGTAGACAAACGGGTCAGGGCCCGAATGTTTTGAAAATATTTTGCAAGTGCATAAATGCCTTATTATTTTGAAAAAGGTTTTATCTCATATTTAAGGTTGGTATCGCACTCCCATGAGATACCCCTCACCTCTCCGCTAATAGTGCACTCCTAGCGCATCTATCTAGAACATTCTAGTCAAGCTACCCTGCTAAACTAGTATATCACCCAACCACTATCTACCCTAGATAGTCCAAGTAATGTACTAAGGGCTAAGCTTCACCCCAGTCTCAGCGCTATGCCATGTTCGTGCGCGGGGTGTCTCGCAAAGCGAAATCCAAATAAGGAACCCCCCGATACACTACTACGCGGCACGGTCGATCGTCAAGATCTGCTAGTCCCTTAGTACAGAAAGATATATAATAATATATATACCATAAGAATTAATAATATAAGAGCACTTGGATTAAACTTCTCCCCAGTCTCAACACACTGCCATATTCGTGCGTGGGGTGTCTCGCGAAGCGAAATCCAAACAAGGAACCCCCCCGATACACTACTATGCGGCAAGGTCGATCATTGGGATCCATTAGATCCTCGGTACTCGATTCATCCATATATACATATTCATACTATAATATACATCCGGATCTATCTCCCGGACTGAGGATTTATATACAAGTATTTATCAATACTTTTCATTTTCCCAAAACTTTCCATTTCCCTTTTTATACTCGGGAAATGTAAATATAAAAGCCAATTCATTATCATGAATTGCTTTACCAAATCATATACTTTTTAAAAGCCAGTTTTATTATCATAAAAATGCTTTTCCGTTTTATATCATCCCATTTCCCTTTTTATACTCGGGAAATGTATTCAAAGCCATTTTCATTATCATAAAAATGCTTTGATCAAATTATGCTTCCACATCCCTTCTTCCATCCGGGAGTGTTACCGAAGCTAAACCTTTATCCCATTTCCCTTTTTATACTCAGGAAATGTAAATTAAAGCCAATCCATTATCATGAATTGCTTTAATAAATCTAAGACCGTCCCTCCGGGTATCCCCACTGGACGCGCCCCTAAATGGCTATCATCTTCCAGGGCCTCCAAGACAACCTGGGAACCTAACAACGTCGGAAAGTGGCCATATGCCTGCGGGATAGTCAAGACCACACCCGGAATCTCCTAACCAGCGCAGTGTAAATAAACGCTCATATGGCATAGGGACTATATCCAACCTGCTTAACAGCCAGGAAGGCTTCACCACAACACGCGCGACTTCCCTTATGATAGCGATTTAGGGAGGTGTGTACAATCCATAATTTATTAATTATGAAAAACATTTCTCATTCCATTTTGAAAATATTCATTTTTATTTTCAAAATCATTTATATCACATCATATATATACATAATCACATAGTATATATATATACCATATATTCCTACCTGAATATATAAAAATGGCTATATTTGCCAAACCATCTATCGATGACCAATAATCCCAAAGATTCTCTCAAAGAATCATAATCATGCATTCATATATGCATGATACTAAACCCAAACTATTTTCTTACTTTAATAAGTAATATATATACTAAAATCCCATATATGGATTCATTTGGATATCTCCAATTATGCTAATTCACTCTAAGTGAATATACACATATATAAATTCCCAATTCCTCAAGTCCTTGAGGACATAACCCTCCATAATTTCTAATTTGGAAGGGCCTTAAA
Source organism: Sambucus nigra (assembly GCA_949130495.1). Lineage (NCBI taxonomy): Eukaryota > Viridiplantae > Streptophyta > Magnoliopsida > Dipsacales > Adoxaceae > Sambucus > Sambucus nigra. Next base: position 55,913,359 of record OX422224.1, on the reverse strand, counting down.
CATTAAACTCAAAAAGGAGAAATAATCCTAATCTCCAAAATCTTGGGCTGAAAACAGGGCACCGGTCGACCGGTCATATACCCCCGGTCGACCGCGGGTGGCAAATAAGCCTACGAAACAAAGCAGTAAGCCCTTTCTCCTTGACGCGGTCGACTGGCCATAGGGGCGCGGTCGACCGGTCACACCAGGTCTCCCAAATAAAATTCCTCAATTCCCTTAACAAACAACCCAAATTCATTTTCGGGGTTTCTAAACTACCCCAAAAATTATCCCGAACATCTACGGAAATAATTCTAGCCGTAATTTTTCCAATTCGCGATTTGATTTCCGAGTTGGAAATTCCAACCTGGAGCTGCCATCTTGTAAAAATCATATCAAATCGTAGAAAAATCAGAAAAATACGCGGTCAGTGCCCGCGCGACCGTATCGGAAAGATCTACAACTTTCATGTTTTGGCCGAAAGCTAAATCAATTCTTTTCCTGGCCAAAAGTGCCCCCAAAGGTGACGGGTTACTATTCATCGTCCCTTCCGAGACGATTTCGGCCATTAAAGCTTCTCCCAAGCTTTTGTCGCCTCACCCAACGTCCTACAACCTCAACCAACTACAAATACACTTATAACACGGGTTCTAAACATCCTAGAACCCGGAATCACCAATTAATTTGGATTAAAACCCTAGTTCCACAAAATTGAAATATTATTGGGGTTTAATTGTTTTAACTCCCAAAAACCCGTTTTATCCACGATAACCCACCCCAAAACCATTAGGGTTTGTTTATACCAAACTACGGTATGAGATATTTATGCAAAAAGATAAATAAAGCAAGTAAACACTTGCCTCGTGGATAAAATCCGACGACCTCGAGTCGAATCCCGCGGAGGTAGGCCGGAATCTCCCCTCCTCTCCTCCTCTTTCTCCTTCCTCTCTCTCTTCTCTCTCTGTTCTTCTTTCTTTCTTCTTTCCTTTCCCTTTCTCCCTCTCTCCCTCTTTATAAAGAAAGAAAAAGGGTTAAACCCTTAAAACCCAAAAACGACTCGTTTACCCAATTACGACTTACTTTTACCTCTAAAATTACCCGAAACTCATTTTCGACAATCGGACACTCTTTTCCGACTATCTCGGCCATTCCGAGAATTTTAGCGCAGTCGAAATTCCCATCCGAGGTACTTGACCGCAAATCACTATTCCAACCCAAAATAAATAAATGCGGGTTTTCCAAATAAAAAGCTTACATCGTGTCGCTTTTCTCCACGACGACATATAATTAAAATATTTCGACCTATATAGTCCCAAAAATAATCACAACATCCTTCGAAAATCATTCAATCCTCGAAGATCCCAAAAATCACTATTTAGGAATATTCCTCAAATCTCCAATTAAAAATTAATTATGGAATTTAATCGTCTCCAAAAAGGACGGGTTGTTACACTCCCCCCCTTACAACGGAATTTCGTCCTCGAAATTCGGATACAACCTACACCATCTACCTAGGATCACTCCAAATCCTAATACCTCAAGGGAAACGATACTAACCCAATGGTTCCCAACCATATGCTACACGACTACCACAATCGTAAAGTGACTCTAATACGTCACATAATACCCATCATCTATAATGCCTATCGGCATGAATTTCAACCTTATATACTACGCCCATTCTATTTCAGGCGGTATATAAACCAACTTGCCAAGGTGCCCATACACCTTTCTAACTTGTGCACATCTGCACATATATAGTGAACGTCAGACACGTAACACTCGCTCCCAATAAGAGTTTCCTTTCCTCGGTGTAATACTCACCTATGGGTCCTTCCAACCCGCGAAATTCCAAACTCCTAACCTCGGTATCGCTAACTCTATCGAGCCTACATCCTACAATGTTACTATCTATGCGTTACCCTACCTACGCGAAACTAATATAATCCTAAGTATGTCCCTAGTGCCCAAGGCCTCTCTCGAATCCCGACAATTGTTTGGTTTCATGCGTGGGACGTCTCGCCTAGGCGAAATCCAAACAAGGAACCCTCCCGTTACACTACTCCCTCGCGTAGTCGGTCATCGAGATATAACGACCCAAGGCACACAAGCGGGACGTCCTAAATCCTACTAGGCTAGCCTATGAACGCATTCCTACTATCTTATCCTTCCGCCCATACAGAAGGAAACCTAATCCATCGAAGTGCCCACTTTCTGAAGAAAGTGTCACGAACATAATACCCAAATTGTATCTCCTCAAAATTTGCCTTTTCATTAAGGCTGGTTATATTCCTCAACCCAATTTCTCCCAATTTGCCTTCTTATTAAGGCAGGGATATAATCCTCAAATCAAATTCTCTAAGTCCCACTCCACCCAACTACTTGTGGTGAGAGGACCAATTTAGTGCTTTTCCATAGCACAATATCTCCATAAACATATCATCATCACAGGGCTCATAGTCTATAGTGGTTCATCCACACTATAAGACTAACCCAAATCCTTGCATCCTATAACAGCTCTCCACGCCCGATGCTGTTAAGAGTCATGTGTGGAGTGTCTCGCAAAGCGAAATCCAAACAAGGAACCCCTCCACACATTAACCCTTGACTTCGTTGGTCATGGAGTTCCGTTATTTCAACATGCACCCGGGATATCCCTATCCCCTAATCCAACAAAAAGATGGTCTGAACTCCTATCTCTAACTAAGAGTCACACCACCCAGCGCTCGCACTATTTCTAAGTCCTTGCGCAAACCATGATGAGCTTTATCTTATAGCTCAACAATATTCCTGTGGGCCTTACATTATATCTATAAGGTTGCCACACATACCAACCAAAATAAGGAAGCCTCTACTCATCGAGGTTCCATCAATCCATAACAATAAAGGTGAACTCAACCTTTATCAAGGTGAGACACCACAATAACAACCTGTCCCCTCCAGGAATAGTGGACACGATAGACTTGCCATCATTAGCCTACTATCGCTCCGATCAACCAATACATTATACGTATATAAACAAAATATAATCACCCGCCTCTATGGCGAGTGAAGGAAAACAAAATTCCGCTATCGCGGAAAACACATAGGTCTACATTATTATGTTATCGTGACCGCCATAACTCAAATTACACACACGAGTCTAGGGCTATCGAACACCAAAACTTCATCTAGCCACACCTCTTACCAAAATTTGTCAAATCTAGGCCCCATCTGGGCACCCTAACCTTGTCCTTTATTCCTATCGGAAAAGACTATCCGTGGGGCTCCGCACTCCATAATACCATTTGGATCACTGGCCTTCCTAACCATGATAAGGTCGCCAACACCATCAGACTCTATAAACGCACTCCTTACAGTCACCTTACTAATCCTCTTAACTCCTTCGTTAAAAGGAAATTCCACCACCGGCTCCAACAATCCTTAGGAATTTTCCACAAGGAGAGTGGCCTCTACTAAGGTCCTCATCCCAACCTTCTAACAGCTACTCCAGCTAAGCCTCACCTCCTGCTACCATCCAAGCTCCGCACATGATTCTCAACGAGCGCGTAAAAGATTTCTATAATCTTCTAACATGGCAGGAGAACGAAATCTCACAAGAGATATCAACAATCCTAATCCTGGGGCTCTATAACAAATCGAGAGCAACGCTGAAAGCGTAGTACGTCCGCACCGATTCCTAAAGACACTAGAACCTGATGCTCTGATACCATCTATAACAACCCGCCTAATAAGATACCGGGCGATCACTCTAATATTAAATTAAAATAGGAGTCACATATGGATCATCCTTAGCATCACTGTCGAAAATCCATTTAATTACTAATATCCTATTAGGTGGCCGTTAAAAACTTTTACTTAACTACTCTTTTTAACGAATAAATTACAACATCCACAATTAAATGCGTAATGAACTGAAATGAAAATGAAAGGAACTAAAATAACCGAACACTCGGTCCAAATATACAACCATATCGAATGCTGTACTGAAAGAATAAATAAATGCAATTGAGCCATTGGCTCAAAAGTTTATACAATATCTCCTATCTAGATTACAAGGAAAGAAACATCTACCGATAACCTGCAAGCATCCACAGCTGCTGCAGTAGACGTCTGACTCGAAAGAATTTCCATCCAGGCGTCCCTGTGTCTGGACACCTATGTATATATATAATATAGCAAGAGAGAAAAAGTAGACAAACGGGTCAGGGCCCGAATGTTTTGAAAATATTTTGCAAGTGCATAAATGCCTTATTATTTTGAAAAAGGTTTTATCTCATATTTAAGGTTGGTATCGCACTCCCATGAGATACCCCTCACCTCTCCGCTAATAGTGCACTCCTAGCGCATCTATCTAGAACATTCTAGTCAAGCTACCCTGCTAAACTAGTATATCACCCAACCACTATCTACCCTAGATAGTCCAAGTAATGTACTAAGGGCTAAGCTTCACCCCAGTCTCAGCGCTATGCCATGTTCGTGCGCGGGGTGTCTCGCAAAGCGAAATCCAAATAAGGAACCCCCCGATACACTACTATGCGGCACGGTCGATCGTCAAGATCTGCTAGTCCCTCAGTACAGAAAGATATATAATAATATATATACCATAAGAATTAATAATATAAGAGCACTTGGATTAAACTTCTCCCCAGTCTCAACACACTGCCATATTCGTGCGTGGGGTGTCTCGCGAAGCGAAATCCAAACAAGGAACCCCCCCGATACACTACTATGCGGCAAGGTCGATCATTGGGATCCATTAGATCCTCGGTACTCGATTCATCCATATATACATATTCATACTATAATATACATCCGGATCTATCTCCCGGACTGAGGATTTATATACAAGTATTTATCAATACTTTTCATTTTCCCAAAACTTTCCATTTCCCTTTTTATACTCGGGAAATGTAAATATAAAAGCCAATTCATTATCATGAATTGCTTTACCAAATCATATACTTTTTAAAAGCCAGTTTTATTATCATAAAAATGCTTTTCCGTTTTATATCATCCCATTTCCCTTTTTATACTCGGGAAATGTATTCAAAGCCATTTTCATTATCATAAAAATGCTTTGATCAAATTATGCTTCCACATCCCTTCTTCCATCCGGGAGTGTTACCGAAGCTAAACCTTTATCCCATTTCCCTTTTTATACTCAGGAAATGTAAATTAAAGCCAATCCATTATCATGAATTGCTTTAATAAATCTAAGACCGTCCCTCCGGGTATCCCCACTGGACGCGCCCCTAAATGGCTATCATCTTCCAGGGCCTCCAAGACAACCTGGGAACCTAACAACGTCGGAAAGCGGCCATATGCCTGCGGGATAGTCAAGACCACACCCGGAATCTCCTAACCAGCGCAGTGTAAATAAACGCTCATATGGCATAGGGACTATATCCAACCTGCTTAACAGCCAGGAAGGCTTCACCACAACACGCGCGACTTCCCTTATGATAGCGATTTAGGGAGGTGTGTACAATCCATAATTTATTAATTATGAAAAACATTTCTCATTCCATTTTGAAAATATTCATTTTTATTTTCAAAATCATTTATATCACATCATATATATACATAATCACATAGTATATATATATACCATATATTCCTACCTGAATATATAAAAATGGCTATATTTGCCAAACCATCTATCGATGACCAATAATCCCAAAGATTCTCTCAAAGAATCATAATCATGCATTCATATATGCATGATACTAAACCCAAACTATTTTCTTACTTTAATAAGTAATATATATACTAAAATCCCATATATGGATTCATTTGGATATCTTCAATTATGCTAATTCACTCTAAGTGAATATACACATATATAAATTCCCAATTCCTCAAGTCCTTGAGGACATAACCCTCCATAATTTCTAATTTGGAAGGGCCTTAAACATTAAACTCAAAAAGGAGAAATAATCCTAATCTCCAAAATCTTGGGCTGAAAGCAGGGCACCGGTCGACCGGTCATATACCCCCGGTCGACCGCGGGTGGCAAATAAGCCTACGAAACAAAGCAGTAAGCCCTTTCTCCTTGACGCGGTCGACTGGCCATAGGGGCGCGGTCGACCGGTCACACCAGGTCTCCCAAATAAAATTCCTCAATTCCCTTAACAAACAACCCAAATTCATTTTCGGGGTTTCTAAACTACCCCAAAAATTATCCCGAACATCTACGGAAATAATTCTAGCCGTAATTTTTCCAATTCGCGATTTGATTTCCGAGTTGGAAATTTCAACCTGGAGCTGCCATCTTGTAAAAATCATATCAAATCGTAGAAAAATCAGAAAAATACGCGGTCGGCGCCCGCGCGACCGTATCGGAAAGATCTACAACTTTCATGTTTTGGCCGAAAGCTAAATCAATTCTTTTCCTGGCCAAAAGTGCCCCCAAAGGTGACGGGTTACTATTCATCGTCCCTTCCGAGACGATTTCGGCCATTAAAGCTTCTCCCAAGCTTTTGTCGCCTCACCCAACGTCCTACAACCTCAACCAACTACAAATACACTTATAACACGGGTTCTAAACATCCTAGAACCCGGAATCACCAATTAATTTGGATTAAAACCCTAGTTCCACAAAATTGAAATATTATTGGGGTTTAATTGTTTTAACTCCCAAAAACCCGTTTTATCCACGATAACCCACCCCAAAACCATTAGGGTTTGTTTATACCAAACTACGGTATGAGATATTTATGCAAAAAGATAAATAAAGAAAGTAAACACTTGCCTCGTGGATAAAATCCGACGACCTCGAGTCGAATCCCGCGGAGGTAGGCCGGAATCTCCCCTCCTCTCCTCCTCTTTCTCCTTCCTCTCTCTCTTCTCTCTCTGTTCTTCTTTCTTTCTTCTTTCCTTTCCCTTTCTCCCTCTCTCCCTCTTTATAAAGAAAGAAAAAGGGTTAAACCCTTAAAACCCAAAAACGACTCGTTTACCCAATTACGAGTTACTTTTACCTCTAAAATTACCCGAAACTCATTTTCGACAATCGGACACTCTTTTCCGACTATCTCGGCCATTCCGAGAATTTTGGCGCAGTCGAAATTCCCATCCGAGGTACTTGACCGCAAATCACTATTCCAACCCAAAATAAATAAATGCGGGTTTTCCAAATAAAAATCTTACATCGTGTCGCTTTTCTCCACGACGACATATAATTAAAATATTTCGACCTATATAGTCCCAAAAATAATCACAACATCCTTCGAAAATCATTCAATCCTCGAAAATCCCAAAAATCACTATTTAGGAATATTCCTCAAATCTCCAATTAATAATTAATTATGGAATTTAATCGTCTCCAAAAAGGACGGGTTATTACAGTCCCGTGACTACGTGGTCAGTTCCTACGAGTCACATTGGTCCCATGCGAGGTGTTCGTGACTCTTACCTGACCGTTTTGTTGTTGTTTTACATTTTCACCCTTTGATGGCAGGTTTTTATGCTTATGTTTAATTTTGTGCAAATTTACGTTGTACACTCAAACCGGGAGCCGTGTGATTAGGTGGTCGGTTCCTACGAGTCACATTAGTCCCGTGCGAGGTATTAGTGACTCTTACGGGACCATTTTTTTGGTTGTTTTACGTTTTCACCCTTCGATGGAATGTTTTATTGCTTAAGTCTAACTTTTTTAAAATTGACACCGTACACACAAATCGGGAGCTCTCTGACTATGCGGTCGGATACTACTAGTCACATTGGTCCCGTGCGAGGGTTCGTGCCATTCAATGGCATGTTTTTATGAGTAAGACTATTTTTTTGCAGATTGACATCATACACTCAAATTGGGAGTCCCATGACAACAAGGCGGTTCCTTCGAGTCACATTGGTCCCGTGCGAGGTGTTCGCGACTCTTACCAAACATTTTTGCGGTTGTTTTACATTTTCACCCTTCGGTGGCATGTTTTTATGCTGAAGTCTAATTTTTTGCAAATTTACGTCGTACACTAAAACCGGGAGCCCCGTGGCTACGCGATCGGTCCCTATGAGTCACACTGTTCCCGTGTGAGGTGGTCGTGACTCTTATCGGACCGTTTTGTGGCTGTTTTACATTTTCACCCTTCGATAGCATGCTTTCATGCTTATGTCTAATTTTTTGCAAGTTTACGTCACACACTCAAACCGGGAGCCCTGTGACTATGGGGTCGGTTACTACGAGTAGCATTGGTCCCGTGCGAGGTAGTCGTACCTCTTACTGATCCTTTTTCTGGTTGTTTTACGTTTTCACCCTTCAATGGAATTTTTTTATGCTTAGGTCTAATTTTTTTAAAATTAACGTTGTACACTCAAACTGGGAGCCCCGTGACTACGCGATCGGTTACGACGAGTCACATTGGACCCGTGCGAGGCGTTCGTGCCTCTTACCAGACCATTTTGTGGTTGTTATACGTTCTCACCTTTCGATGGCAAGTTTTTACGATTAAGTCTATTTTTTTTACAGGTTGACGGCGTACACTCAACCCGGGAGTCCCATGAGTACGCGATCGGTTCCTACTAGTCACATTGGTCCTGTGCAAGGAGTTCGTGTCTCATACCGGACCATTTTGAGTCTATTTTATGTTTTCACGATTTGATGGCATGTTTTTATGTTTAAGTCTAATTTTTTGCAAATTTATGTCGTACACTCATACTACGAGCCTCGTGGCTACGCGGTCAGTTCCTATGAGGCACATTGGTCCCGTGCGAGGTGTTCGTGCCTCTTACCGAACCGTTTTGTGGCTGTTTTAAATTTTCACCCTTCGATGGCATGCTTTTATGATTAAGTCTAATTTGTTTCAAATTTATGTCGTACACTCAAACTGAGAGCCGTGTGACTACGCGATCGGTTACTACGAGTCACATTAGTCCGGTACGAGGCTTTCGTGCCTCTTATCGAAACATTTTCTGGTTGTTTTACGTTTTCACCCTTCGTTGGCATTTTTTTATGCTTAAGTCTATTTTTTTTCAAATTGACGTTGTACACTCAAACCGGGAGCCCCGTGACTACGCGATTGGTTACTACACCGTTTTGTGGTTATTTTACGTTCCCACCATTAAATGTCATGTTTTTATGATTCAGTCTAATTTTTTGCAGATTGACTTCATACACTCAAATCAGGAGTTCCGTGACTACGCAGTCGATTCCTATGAGTCACATAGTCGCATACGATGTGTTCGTGACTCTATCGTTTTGTGGTTGTTTTACCTTTTCACCCTTCGATGGCATGTTTTCATGCTTATGTATATTTTTTTGCAAATTTACGTCGTACACTCAAATTGGCAGCCCTGTCACAACGCGATCAGTTCCTACGAGTCACATTGGTCCCGTGCGAGGTGTTCGTGACTCTTATTGGACAGTTTTGTGGTTGTTTTACGTTTTCACCCATTGATGGCATTTTTTTATGATTAAGTCTAATTTTTTTCAAGTTGACGTCCTACACTAAAACCGAGAGCCCCGTGACTACGCGTTCGATTCCTACAAGTCGCATTAGTCCCGTGCGAGGCGTTAGTGCCTCTTACCGGATCGTTTTGTGCTTGTTTTATGTTGTCACCATTCGATGGCTTTTTGAAAACGCAGTTGGATCCCCGGTGATTAATTATCTCAAATAAAATCACAAACTTGTAATTTCCTTTTTATGTAAAACTTAATAGATGCGGAAGCGTTATAACGGAGATGATGGTTCAACAAATAAAACAACAATAACAAGTTTTAATTTCTCAAAACAAATTAAAAAAAAATTCAAGTCCTAGAATTTGCCTAAGTCATGATTATTCATTTAAACAAAGTTAGGCCAAACCAAATTAATGCAAGTGACTTGAATTACACAATATATCCCAATTTAAATATAAGTCCCAAATTAAATATAGTGTGATAATTAAACCGATTTTATCTTGAATTAATCTAGCATGCGTTCTAAGTGATATAGAGTAAGATAAAATAAATAGTCACACTACACCGCGATGTACGAGGAAAAACCCACTAACGGGAAAAAACCTCGGGACGGCCCTAGCCTCAAATCCACTAAAAACGGTATTACAAAATACAAGACAAAAGACTTACTTCCTAAACACGAACCCTCTCAAGCCGTGATGCTACTTCTTGTATCGACCTCCAATTAGCGGATAACCAACGGAGCTCCACCGCGGTCTCGGACTCCCTCCGATCGGGCAATTAGGCACACCGTCACCCTAACATGGAGCCTTTCTCCAAACGGGTAGAAAAATGAAACGAACTTCTTTCTGATGGGGTGTAGAAGCAAACCCGAAACGTCTCTTGAATTCGGTAGAGAAAACCGGTGCCAAAAACTCCAGTAAAGATATGTATATAAAGAACTTGGATAAACAACTATTGGGTGTAAACTAAGTGTTTAAAGATTTTTCTTTAATTTGAAGAACACTCAAACATGAACATTTTCCCTAAATGATTTAGCTCTCAAACTCTCTCTAAGAGATGGATATGGTATGGAAAAGTTGTCTTGGAAAATGTGTTTCCCGCACATAATAATGTATGAAAAAGTTGGTTAAAAAACAAGTGGGGAAAGTGGGGTAAAAACAGCCAAAAACTGCTCAAAACTGTTCCCGCCCTGGCGTCTCGTTCGAACGAACTTGACTTTCGTTCGAACGAGATTTCTAACGAGCGACCAGCCTGGGCTCGTTAGAATCTCGTTAGATACCTCGTTAGAACGAGAAACTCGTTCGAACGACATATCGAACGACTGACCAGATTAGGTTCGTTGGCAGTTTCGTTCGAACGAAACTTGGTTCGAACGAAATTCTCGTTCGAACGAGATTTCGAACGACTTCCAGAAATTTTTCTAAAATTTGATTTTGGCCCAGAAACTTTTATATACTTTTAATATAAAGTTTTATTTAAATTCTTCTGAAAGTAAACATGGTTTTTATTAACCCTAACACCCATTAAACATTGTTCCAAGCTCCTATATAAATATAATTACATTCATACCTTGGGAGCATGGAACCTTAGTTGATAACGTAGAAACGAGGCTCATAAACCGGCATTTTGATGAAGCTTTAAATTCTTTGCCGCTACGTCTTCAACAAACACTTCACAGGTCTTGAATATTACAATTATATAAAATCCTATGAATAAATGTTTTTGTCCGGAATTAAGCCAAAACTATATATGGACTCAATTGGAAATTTGTGTCCTTACAAATCTCCCCCTTTGGCTATTCCGGGACAAAAACCAAACAAAAATCCTAAATGGCCGTCAAGCTCAGTAGACTCAATACATAACCCACCCAAAACTTGACTCAACCCAAGGAGTAAACTATTTGCCATAGAAAGATGCCGCTTTAGAATAATTCCTGCACACTTAAGCAAACTCATCAAATGCATAGGGAATATCAAAATAGTAAATGTTAAATTAATTCTCCCTTTTAAACATAAGACATACTTAGAAAGACGTCTCCCCCTAAGATAAATCTCCCCCAAACTACTAAGATACGATAATAATAGGATTAGATACCATTTCTCCCCCTATCATCATTCTCCCCCTTTTTGTTCGGGAAGAGGCAAAGGATAAAGAACTAATAAACAACATGTGAAAGCTTAAAGTGATAAGACATGAAAGCATATGGGCAATAAAAGCAGGGCAAAGACAAATATCATATATATATATACCAAGAATATACCAATAGAGCACTTGCATATATATATAGAAATAAACACACACATGACACAAAATACAATAAATTTGCACACTCGTATGGCAAAAATGTGTCATATGGAAACGGAAGTGTAGGGGTGTGAACTAGCAACAATTAAATTTAGACCCAAACACTTAAGAAACGTTCACGGAGTTCTCATTTGATTGCAAACTTCATCACAGTTAAATATAACCTCATGTGACAATATAAAGATTGAACTCAATGAACAAACATACACAATGCATACAAGCCTAGCATGATGATGATTCTACAAATCAAATAGAGTCATGACATTAAAGACAATTAGGATAAACGGACATTGTGCAAACCGTTGATATACCATCCAATTCTCCCTCAACGAGCGTATATATTCTTTTATTTTTGAATGAATATATCAAATAAACATAGGCCTTGGCAATTGCTTTCTTTTAAATGCCAGATATTCTGTTTTTAGGCCTTTGGATCACGTATTTCTTTTAGATCCAATCAACGGTTGCTTACTATCGCAAAGGATTTAATTCATCCTTTTGGAGCCCTTCCCCGTGCATATATTAATATATCATGTTTTCATTTTTCGCAAAAATCTCACATGCAACGGATTTTGACATGCACTAGTCCTCCTAGGTCATAGATATGTAGATGACTAGATTGATAGGAGAACACCTCAAAAAGCTCAAATATAACATGTGACATTAAGATTTCAAAAGAGCTCGTGCATGTGTGAAAAGAGGCATATAGAAATAGAATCCATTTGAACAATACAAAATCCAACTACTCCATAAAATATGGTAAAGAACATAACAAGGATTGAAAATCTAAATCAAAAGTTCTAGCCACGTGGGAGCGTAAATGATGGGATTCAAACACAAGAATATGCCACTTAAAGTGTGTCAAACTAAAATACACACAAAACAAAATCTTTTTGAGTTTTTAACATTTTTAATCAAAAATAAAGATATATACTCAAAAGACTAAACAAAAATCATTTGTATTTTTCATTAAGCTTAAATGAAATAGATAAAAAAAAACACAAATGATAAACAAAAATCTTTTTATATTTTTTAGATAAATCAAACACAAAATATAATACAAAAAGATAAACAAGTCATGATTTCTAGCATGTGATATGAAATAAGGCAATGACTAGAAAATGACTAAACAAGCATACATTTAGCATATGAATATATCATGAAGTACAAACGCTAAAGTATGCAAATACTACCACAATTATCCTTTAGATTTAGCAAGGGAGGAAGCATGTGAAAGTAAATGAGAATCAAAATCCCTATTTTGTAAGGCAACCAAGTCGGATTTCCTAACCCAAATTATGAAGAATTACTATCTTGGGGTGTTGGATCGTTAATTTCCGTGGTTACTTTACTATGGGATTTTCTAGGAATTCGTTTAAGATCTAAACAAAATTTCCTAAGATGACCTTTTCGACCACAATGTGTACAAGTAAGAACATGTCGAAAAGATTTATCTAAGGAGTGATCATTAAATGCATTCCGAGAAGATTCTCCTAAAACATTGGTTTTGACTTTAGGGTTAAATTCATTACAAGAATTGAAGCCTAAACCAAAAATGTCATTTTTAATTTGGACCGTTCCTAACATTTTATCTAGTTTTTCCGAACGACACTCCAAATCAAATTTGACATTACTAGAATCTTTTAATTTATTTTCCAAATCTAAAATTTTAGATTCTAGTAAAACATTTCGCTCTTCAAAAGCAAGAAGCTCCTTTTTCAAGGATTCCATTAAACCCCTAAGGCTATCTCTCTCGCCTTCTACATAGTTAAGCTTCTCTTGAAGATTCCTCTCATGTGTCCTAAGGTCTTCTATTAAGTCACTTTCATCAATGACCTTGACACTCTCTCTTAAACTTGCTTCTAACTTCAAATTAGCTCTTTTCAATTTAATGGATTCTTTATATAATTCATGAAAAGCATTTTGAAGTTCACACTCATCAACCTCTTCTTCATTTTCACTCTCTCTTTCTTCTTCACTCTCACTATCATCAAAAATAAGAGAATCATGTACAATGACCTTGGAAGTGGCATGTGCTATTATTTCATCATTCGATGAGTTCTCACTATCACTCACATGTCTAGCCATAAAAGCCACAAAAATTTTCTTAGTGGGGGAATCGGGCTTTTCTTCCTTATCACTATCACTAAGAGTTGCATTATATGAAATGGGTCGCTTACCATCTTTCCTTAGTTTAGTGGGGCACTCAAAAGCCCTATGGCCATAACCTTCACAACCAAAACATTTATCAGACTCGTCCCTATCAACATTTTCATTACTAGACTTAGGGATCTTTTCGGCTTTAGAAAACTTCTCGCTTTTATCATGTTTAGAAGTATCAAATTTCTTAAAATCATTTTTAACTTTATCTTTGTTAAATTTAAGAAATTTTCTAAATTTACGAGCAAACAAAGCCATATCTTCCGAGTCACTATCACTCTCGCTCTCTACTACTTGTTTAACCTCTTTTCGGGCTTTTAAAGCAATGGCCTTTTCAATTTTCTTTTCAGTTTTAGAGGGAAACATATCTAGTTCATAGGTTTGTAAATCACCTACAAGCTCTTCTAATTTCGTAGAAGCTAAAGTGGGTAAAGAATTGAAAATGGTCACTTTAGGAATAAATCTATCGGGTAGGGACCTTAAAATTTTCTTTACAACACGGTCGTCAGGTATTTTCTCTCCCAAGTTAAAGGATGAATTAACAATATCAGAAAGTCTAGCATAAAATTTATCAAAAGTTTCTTTTTCATCCATTTTGATAGTTTCAAATTGAGTGGTGAGGTTTTGGAGTTTTGAAGCTTTAACGACACCCGTTCCTTCATGAGTTAATTGTAAAATATCCCAAGCTTCTTTAGCGGTTTCACACGTCATAATACGTCGGAATTCATCCGGTGCGACAGCGCTAAATAAGGCATTTAAACCTCGGGAATTAAAGTTAGCAAGTTTAAAATCATTTTCAGTCCATCTATCGACGGGTTTTAAAACACGTTCATTTTCAATAAGATGAGTTGGTGGGGAATACCCGTTAACAACAGACATCCAAACTCTCTCGTCGATAGATTTTAGTGCCGATCTCATTCGCGCTTTCTAATACGCGTAGTTTGAACCATCAAAAATAGGAAATTTTGAAAATGGGGAAAAATCCATTTTAGCCAAAAAATTAAAGGATCTTTAACGAAATAATTTATCATTTTTGGCTCTGATACCAATTTGAAAACGCAGTTGGATCCCCGGTGATTAATTATCTCAAATAAAATCACAAACTTGTAATTTCCTTTTTATGTAAAACTTAATAGATGCGGAAGCGTTATAACGGAGATGATGGTTCAACAAATAAAACAAGAATAACAAGTTTTAATTTCTCAAAACAAATTAAAACAAAATTCAAGTCCTAGAATTTGCCTAAGTCATGATTATTCATTTAAACAAAGTTAGGCCAAACCAAATTAATGCAAGTGACTTGAATTACACAATATATCCCAATTTAAATATAAGTCCCAAATTAAATATAGTGTGATAATTAAACCGATTTTATCTTGAATTAATCTAGCATGCGTTCTAAGTGATATAGAGCAAGATAAAATAAACAGTCACACTACACCGCGATGTACGAGGAAAAACCCATTAACGGGAAAAAACCTCGGGACGGCCCTAGCCTCAAATCCACTAAAAACGGTATTACAAAATACAAGACAAAAGACTTACTTCCTAAACTTGAACCCTCTCAAGCCGTGATGCTTCTTCTTGTATCGACCTCCAATTAGCGGATAACCAACGGAGCTCCACCGCGGTCTCGGACTCCCTCCGATCTGGCAATTAGGCACACCGTCACCCTAACATGGAGCCTTTCTCCAAACGGGTAGAAAAATGAAACGAACTTCTTTGTGATGGGGTATAGAAGAAAACCCGAAACGTCTCTTGAATTCGGTAGAGAAAACTGGTGCCAAAAACTCCAAGTAAAGATATGTATATAAAGAACTTGGATAAACAACTATTGGGTGTAAACTAAGTGTTTAAAGATTTTTCTTTAATTTGAAGAACACTCAAACATGAACATTTTCCCTAAATGATTTAGCTCTCAAACTCTCTCTAAGAGATGGATATGGTATGGAAAAGTTGTCTTGGAAAATGTGTTTCCCGCACATAATAATGTATGAAAAAGTTGGTTAAAAAACAAGTGGGGAAAGTGGGGTAAAAGCTGCCAAAAACTGCTCAAAACTGTTCCCGCCCTGGCGTCTCGTTCGAACGAACTTGACTTTCGTTCGAACGAGATTTCTAACGAGCGACCAGCCTGGGCTCGTTAGAATCTCGTTAGATACCTCGTTAGAACGAGAAGCTCGTTCGAACGACATATCGAACGACTGACCAGATTAGGTTCGTTGACAGTTTCGTTCGAACGAAACTTGGTTCGAACGAAATTCTCGTTCGAACGAGATTTCGAACGACTTCCAGAAATTTTTCTAAAATTTGATTTTGGCCCAGAAACTTTTATATACTTTTAATATAAAGTTTTATTTAAATTCTTCTGAAAGTAAACATGGTTTTTATTAACCCTAACACCCATTAAACATTGTTCCAAGCTCCTATATAAATATAATTACATTCATACCTTGGGAGCATGGAACCTTAGTTGATAACGTAGAAACGAGGCACATAAACCGGCATTTTGATGAAGCTTTAAATTCTTTGCCGCTACGTCTTCATCAAACACTTCACAGGTCTTGAATATTACAATTATATAAAATCCTATGAATAAATGTTCTTGTCCGGAATTAAGCCAAAACTATATATGGACTCAATTGGAAATTTGTGTCCTTACACTTTTTTTGCGCTTAAGTCAAATTTTTTGTAGATTTACGTCGTACTCACAAACCGGGAGTCCAGTGACTACGTGGTCGGTTCCTATGAGTCACATTGATCCCGTGCGAGGTGTTCGTGGCTCTTACCGGACCGTTTGGTCTCTTTTTTACATTTTCACACTTTGATGACATGTTTTTATTGTTATGTTTAATTTTTTACAAATTTACGTCGTACACTCAAACCGGGAGCCCTGTGATTACGTGCTCAGTTTCTACGAGTCACATTAGTCCCGTACGAGGTGTTCGTGGCTCTTGCCAGACCGTTTTGTGGTTGTTTCACATTATCATACTTCGATGGCATGTTTTATTGCTTAAGTCTAATTTGTTTCAAATTGACGTCGTACACTCAAATCGGGACCCCCGTGATTACGCGATCGGTTCCTACGAGTCACATTGGTTCCGTGTGAGGAGTTCGTGCCTCTTACCAGGCCGTTTTGTAGTTTTTTACGTTTTCACCTTTCGATGGCATGTTTTTACGCTTAAGTCTATTTTTTTCCAAATTAACATCGTACACTCAAACGGGGAGCGACGTGACTACGCGGTCGGTTACTATGAGTCACATTGGTCCCGTACGAGGCGTTCGTCCCTCTTACCAGTCCGTTTTGTGGTTATTTTACGTTCTCAACATTCAATGGCATGTTTTTATGATTAAGTATAATGTTTTGTAGATTGATGTCGTACACACAAATCGGGAGTCCCATGACTACGTGGTCAGTTCCTACGAGTCACATTGGTCCCGTGCGAGGTGTTCGTGACTCTTACCGGACCGTTTTGTTGCTATTTTACATTTTCACCCTTCGATGGCAGGTTTTTATGATTATGTTTAATTTTGTGCAAATGTACGTTGTACACTCAAATCGGGAGCCGTGTGATTACGCGGTCGGTTTCTACGAGTCACATTAGTCCCGTGCGAGGTGTTCGTGACTCTTACCGGACCGCTTTGTGGTTGTTTTACGTTTTCACCCTTCAATGGCATGTTTTGTTGCTTAAGTCTATTTTTTTCAAATTGATGTCGTACACTCAAACCGGGAGCCCCGTGGCTATGCGTTTGGATACTTCTAGTCACATTGGTCCCGTGCGAGGCGTTCGTGCCTCTTACAGAACCGTTTTGTGGTTGTTTTACATTCTCACCTTTCGAGGGCATATTTTTATGATTAAGTCTAATTTTTTGCAGATTGACGTTTTACACTCAAATCGGGAGTCCTGTGACAACGCGACAGTTCCTTCGAGTCACACTAGTCCCGTGCGAGATGTTCATGACTCTTATCGGACCGTTTTGTGGTTGTTTTACGTTTTCACCCTTCGATGGCATGCTTTTATACTTAAGTCTAATTTTTTGCAAATTTACGTCGCACACTCAAATCGGGAGCCCTGTGACTACGGGGTCGGTTAATACGAGTAGCATAGGTCCCGTGCGAGGTGGTCGTACCTCTTACCGATCATTTTTCTGGTTGTTTTACCTTTTCACCCTTCAATGGAATTTTTTTTGCTTAAGTCTAATTTTTTTCAAATTGATGTCTTACACTCAAATCGGGAGCCACGTGACAACGCGATCGATTACGAGGAGTCACATTGGTCCTGTGCGAGGCGTTCGTGCCTCTTACCAGAAAATTTTGTGGTTGTTTTACGTTCTCACCATTTGATGGCATGTTTTTACGCTTAAGTCTATTTTTTTCAAATTAACGTCATACACTCAAAACGGGAGCGACGTGACTACGTGGTCGGTTACTATAAGTCACATTGGAACCGTGCGAGGCGTTCGTGCCGCTTACCTGACCGTTTTGTGCTTGTTTTATATTCTCTTCATTCAACGGCATTTTTTTATGATTAAGTCTAATTTTTTGCAGATTGACGTCGTACGCACAAACCAGGAGTCCCGTGACTACGCGGTCGGTTCTTATGAGTCACATTGGTCCCGTGCGAGGTGCTCTAGACTCTTATAGTACCATTTTGAGGTTGTTTTATATTTTCACCCTTCGATGGCATGTTATATAGCTTAAGTCTAATTTTTTTTTCAAATTGACATCGTACACTCAAGCCGGGAGCCCCGGAACTATACGGTCGGATACTACGAGTCACATTGGTCCTGTGCGAGGCGTTCGTGCCTCTTATCGGATCTTTCTATGGTTGTTTTATGTTCTCACCATTCAATGGAATGATTTTACGATTAAGTATAATTTTTTCACGGATTGACATCGTACACTCAAATCGCGAGTCCCGTGACAATGCGGTCGGCTTCTTGGAGTCACATTGGTCCCTTGTGAGGTGTTTGTTACTCTTACCGAACATTTTTATGGTTGTTTTATGTTTTCACCCTTCGATGACATGTTTTTACGCTTAAGTCTATTTTTTTGCAAATTTACGTTGTACACTCAAACCGGGAGCCCCATGGCTACGCGGTCGGTTACTACGAGTCACACTGGTCTCGTGCGAGGTGTTCATGACTCTTACCGGACCATTTTTGTGGCTGTTTTACATTTTTACCCTTCGATGGCATTCTTTTATGGTTAAGTCTATTTTTTTGCAAATTTACGTCGTACACTCAAACCGAGAGCCCTGTGACTATGCGGTCGGTTACTACGAGTCGTATTGGACCCGTGCGAGGCGGTTGTGCCTCTTACAGGACCTTTTTCTGGTTATTTTACGTTTTCATTAATCGATGGAACGTTTTTACGATTAAGACTAATTTTTTAACAGATTGACGTCGTACACTCAAAGCGGGAGTCCAATGAGTACGCGGTCGGTTACTACGACTCACATTTGTCCCCGTGCGAGGTGTTCGTGACTCTTACCAGACCATTTTGTGGCTATTTATATTTTCACCCTTAGATGCATGTTCTTATGCTTAAGTTTATTTTTTTGGAAATTGACGTCGTACACTCATACTAGGAGCCCAATGGCTACACGGTCGGTTCCTACGTGTCACACTGGTCCCGTGTAAGGTGTTCGTGCCACTTACCGGACCGTTTTGTGGTTGTTTTACATTTTCACCCTTCGATGGAATGCTTTTATGATTAAGTCTAATTTTTTGCAAATTTATGTCATACACTAAAACCGGGAGCCCTGTGACTACGCGGTCAGTTATTACGAGTCACATTAGTCCCGTGCGAGCCGTTCATGGCTCTTACCGGACAGTTTCCTGGTTATTTTATGTTTTCACCCTTCGTTGGCATGTTTTTATGCCCAAGTCTAATTTTTTTCAAATTGACATCGTACACTCAAACCGGGAGCCCCGTGACTACGCGGTTGGTTACTACACCATTTTGTGGTTTTTTTACGTTCTCACCATTCGATGGCATGTTGTTATGATTAAGTCTATTTTTTTACTGATTGACGTTGAACACTCAAACCGGGAGTCCCGTGACTACGTCGTTGATTCCTATGAGTCACATAGTCGTGTACGAGGTTTTCATAACTCTAACATTTTTGTGGTTGTTTTACCTTTTCACCCTTCGATGGTATATTTTCATGCTTATGTATAATTTTTTGCAAATTTACATCGTACACTCAAATCGGGAGCCCTGTGACTACGAGGTCAATTCCTTCGAGTCACATTAGTCCCGTGCGAGGTGTTCGTGACTCTTACCGGACCGTTTTGTGATTGTTTTACGTTTTCACCCATCGATGGCATGTTTTTATGCTTATGTCTATTTTTTTCAAATTGACGTCATACACTCAAACCGGGAGCCCCGTGACTACGCGGTCGGTTAGAACGAGTCACATTTGGCCCCGTGCGAGGCGTTCGTGCCTCGTACCAGACTGTTTTGTGGTTGTTCTACGTTCTCCCCATTCAATGGCAAGTTTTTATGATTAAGGCTAATGTTTTGTAGATTGACGTCGTACACACAAACCCGGAGTCCCGTTACTACATGGTCGATTGCTACGAGTCACATTAGTCCCATGCAAGGTGTTCATGACTCTTACCACACCATTTTGTGGATGTTTTACATTTTCACCATTCGACGACATGTTTTTATGCTTTTGTTTAATTTTGTGCAAATTTACGTCATACACTCAAACCGGGAGGCTTGTGATTACGCGGTCGGTTCCTATGAGTCACATTGGTCCCGTGCGAGGTGTTCGTGACTCTTACCGAACCATTTTGCGGTTGTTTTACGTTTTCACCCTTCGATGGAATGTTTTATTGCTTAAGTCTAATTTTTTTCAAATTAACGCCCCAAATTGAAACCGAGAGCCCCGTGACTATGCGGTCCGATACTACGAGTCACATTGGACCTGTGCGAGGCATTCGCCCTCTTACCGGACCGTTTTGTTGTTGTTTTACGTTCTCACCATTTGATGGCAAGTTCTTATGATTAAGTCTATTTTTTTGCAGATTGACGTCGTACACTCAAATCGGGAGTCCCGTGACAATGCGACCGGTTCCTTCGAGTCACAATTGTCCCGTGCGAGGTGTTCGTGACTCTTACCGGACCTTTTTATGGATGTTTTATGTTTTCACCCTTCGATGGCATGTTTTTATTCTTAAGTCTAATTTTTTGCAAATTTATGTCGTACACTCAAACCGGGAGCCCTGTGGCTACGCGGTCGGTTCCTACGAGTCACACTGGTTCCGTGCGGGGTGTCCGTGACTCTTACCGGACCTTTTTCTGGCTGTTTTACATTTTCACCCTTGGTTAGCATGTTTTTATGCTTAAGACCATATTTTTTTTAAATTGACGCCGTACACTCAAACCGAGAGCCCCGTGACTACGCGGTTGGTTAGTACACCATTTTGTGGTTGTTTTACGTTCTCACCATTCGATGTCATGTTTTTATTATTATGTCTATTTTTTTGCAGATTGATGTCGTACATTTAAACCGGGAGTCCCGTGACTACGCGATCGGTTCCTACGAGTCACATAGTCGCGTGCGAGGTGTTCGTGACTCTTACCGGACCGTTTTGTGGATGTTTAACGTTTTCACCCTTCGATGGCAAGTTTTTATGCATATGTGTAATTTTTTGCAAATTTACATTGTACACTCAAACCGCGATCCCCATGACTAGGTGATTGGTTACAACGAGTCACATTGGTCCCGTACGAGGTGTTCGTGCCACTTACCGGACAATTTTGTGGTTGTTTTACGTTCTCACCATTCGATGGCAAGTTTGTATGATTAAGTCTATTTTTTTACAGATTGACGCCGTACACTCAAATCGGCAGTCCCATGAGTACATGGTCGGTTCCTACGAGTCATATTGGTCCCGTGTTAGGTGTTCGTGACTCGTACTGGACCGTTTTGTGGCTGTTTTTCGTTTTTCACCCTTCAATGGCTTGTTTTTATGCTTAAGTCTAATTCTTAACAAATTTACGTCGTACACTCATACTAGGAGCCCGGTGGCTACGCAATCGGTTCCTACGAGTCACATTAGTCCCGTGCGAGGAGTTCGTGCCTCTTACCGGACCATTTTGTGGTTGCTTTACGTTTTCACCCTTTGATGGCTTGCTTTTATGAATAAGTCTATTTTTTTGCAAATGTACGTCATACACTCTAAACGGGAGCCATGTGGCTATGCGGTCAGATACTATGAGTCACATTAGTCCCGTGTGAGGTGTTCGTGCCTCTTACCGGACCGTTTTTAGGTTGTTTTACATTTTCACCCTTCGTTGGCATGTTTTTATACATAAGTCTAATTTTTTTCAAATTGACGTCGTACACTTAAACCAGGAGCCCCATGACGACGCGGTTGGTTAATAAACCATTTTGTGGTTGTTATACGTTCTCACCATTCGATGGCATGTTTTTATGATTAAGTATATTTTTTTCTAGATTGACGTCGTACACTCAAATCGAGAGTCCCGTGAGTACGTAGTCGATTCCTATGAGTCACATAGTCGCGTACGAGGTGTTTGTGACTCTACCATTTTGTGGTTGTTTTACCTTTTCACCCTTCGATGGCTTATTTTCATGCTTATGTATAATTGTTTGAAAATTTACATCGTACACTCAAACCGAGAGCACTGTGACTATGCGGTCGGTTCCTACGAGTCACATTGGTCCCTGCGGGGTGTTCGTCACTCTTACCGAACCGTTTTGTGGTTGTTTTACATTTTCACCCATCAATGGCATGTTTTTATTCTTAAGTCTAATTTTTTTCAAATTGATGTCGTACACTCAAACCGGGAGCCCCGTGACTACGAGGTCGGTTCCTTCGAGTCACAATGGTCCCGTGTAAGGCATTCGTGCCACTTACCGGGGCATTTTTTTGGTTTTTATTCGTTTTCACCATTCAATGGCATGTTTTTACGCTTAAGTCTAATTTTTTCAAATTAACGTTCTACACTCAATCGGGGAGCGATGTGACAACGCGGTCGATTACTACGAATCACATTGGTCCCGTGCGAGGTGTTCGTGCCTCTTACCAGACCGTTTTATGGTTCTTTAACCTTTTCACCCTTCGACATCATGTTTTCACGATTATGTATAATTTTTTGCTAATTTACGTCGTACACTCAAACCGGGAACCCAGTGACTACGCGGTCGGTTCCTACGAGTCACATTGGTCCCGTGTGAGGTGTTCGTGACTCTTACCGGATAGTTTTGTGGTTGTTTTACGTTTTCACCGATTGATGGCATTTTTTTATGCTTAAGTCTAATTTTTTTCAAGTTGACGTCCTACACTAAAACCAGGAGCCCCGTGATTACGCGTTCGATTCCTACAAGTCACATTAGTCCCGTGCGAGGCGTTCGTACCTCTTACCGGACCGTTTTGTGCTTGTTTTATGTTGTCACCATTCGATGGCTTTTTTTACGCTTAATTCTAATGTTTTGTAGATTTATGTCGTACTCACAAACCGGGAGTCCAGTGACTACGTGGTCGGTTCCTATGAGTCACATTGATCCCGTGCGAGGTGTTCGTGGCTCTTACCGGACCGTTTGGTCTCTTTTTTACGTTTTCACACTTTGATGACATGTTTTTATGCTTATGTTTAATTTTGTACAAATTTAAGTCGTACACTCAAACCGGGAGCCCTGTGATTACGTGGTCGGTTCCTATGAGTCACATTAGTCCCGTGCGAGGTGTTCGCCACTCTTACCAACCCGTTTTGTGGTTGTTTCACATTATCATACTTCGATGGCATGTTTTATTGCTTAAGTCTAATTTTTTTCAAATTGACGTCGTACACTCAAATCGGGACCCGCGTGATTACGCGGTCGGTTTCTACGAATCACATTGGTTACGTGCGAGGAGTTCGTGCCTCTTACCGGGTCGTTTTGTAGTTTTTTACATTTTCACCTTTCGATGGCATGTTTTTACGCTTAAGTCTAATTTTTTTCAAATTAAAGTCGTACACTTAAAGCGGGAGTGACGTGACTATGCGGTCGGTTACTACGAGTCACATTGGTCCCGTGTGAGGCATTCGAGCCTCTTACCGGAACTTTTTCTTATTTTTATACGTTCCATGCGAGGTGTTCACCTTCGATGGTATTTTTTTATGCTTATGTTTAATTTTGTGAAAATTTACGTCGTACACTCAATCTGGGAGCCCTGTGATTACGCGGTCGGTTCCTACTAGTCACATTAGTCCCGTGTGAGGTGTTCGTGACTCTTCCCAGACCATTTTGTGGTCGTTCCATGTTTTCATACTTCGATGGCATGTTTTATTGCTTAAGTCTATTTTTTTTCAAATTGATGTCGTACACTCAAATCGGGAGCCCTGTGATTATGCGATTGGTTCCTACGAGTCACATTGGTCCCGTGCTAGGCGTTCGTGCTCTTACCGAACCGCTTTGTGGTTGTTTTACGTTTTCAGCATTCAATGGCATGTTTTTATGCTTAAGGCTAATTTTTTCAAATTAAAGTCGTACACTTAAACCGGGAGCAACATGACTACCCGATCGGTTACTACGAGTCACATTGGTCCCGTGTGAGGCATTCATGCCTTTTACCGGACCGTTTTTTGGTTTTTATACGTTTTCACCATTCGATGGCATGTTTTTATGCTTAAGTCTAATTTTTTTCAAATTAATGGCGTACACTCAAACGGGGAGCGACGTGACTACACGGTTGGTTACTACGATTCATATTGGTCCCGTGCGAGGCATTCATGCCTCTTACCAGACCGTTTTATGGTTGTTTTACGTTCTCACCATTCAATGGCATGTTTTTATTACTAAGTATAATGTTTTGCATATTGACATCGTACACACAAACCGGGAGTCCCGTGACTACGTGGGCAGTTTCTACGAGTCACATTGGTCCCGTACGAGGTGTTCGTGACTCTTACCGGACCGTTTTGTGGCAGTTTTACATTTTCACCGTTCGATGGCAGGTTTTTATGATTAAGTTTAATTTTGTGCAAATTTACGTTGTACACTCAAAACGGGAGTCGTGTGATTACGCAGTCGGTTCCTATGAGTCACATTAGTCCCGTGCGAGGTGTTCGTGACTCTTACCGGACCGCTTTGTGGTTGTTTTACGTTTTCACCCTTCAATGGCATGTTTTATTGCTTAAGTCTATTTTTTTCAAATTGACGTCGTACACTCAAACCGGGAGCCCCGTGACTATGCGTTCGGATACTTCTAGTCACATTCGTCATGTGCGAGGCGTTCGTGCCTCTT
This sequence comes from Sambucus nigra, assembly GCA_949130495.1. Lineage (NCBI taxonomy): Eukaryota > Viridiplantae > Streptophyta > Magnoliopsida > Dipsacales > Adoxaceae > Sambucus > Sambucus nigra. Next base: position 55,888,254 of record OX422224.1, on the reverse strand, counting down.
ACCAAACCATTTTGTGGTTGTTTTATGTTCTCACCTTTCGAGGTCATATTTTTATGATTAAGTCTAATTTTTTGCAGATTGACGTTTTACACTCAAATCGGGAGTCCTGTGACAACGAGAAAGTTCCTTCGAGTCACATTATTCTTGTGCGAGGTGTTCGTGACTCTTACCGAACCTTTTTGTGGTTGTTTTACATTTTCACCCTTCGATGGTATGTTTTTATGCTTAAGTCTATTTTTTTGCAAATTTACGTCTACACTAAAACCGGGAGCCCCGTGGCTATGCGATCGGTTCCTACGAGTCACACTGGTCCCATGCGAGATGTTCGTGACACTTATCGGACCGTTTTATGGCTGTTTTACGTTTTCACCCTTCGATGGCATGCTTTTAAGCTTAAGTCTAATTTTTTTGCAAATTTACGTCGCACACTCAAATCGGGAGCCCTGTGACTACGGGGTCGGTTACTACGAGTAGCATAGGTCCCGTGCGAGGTGGTCGTACCTCTTACCGATCCTTTTTCTTGTTGTTTTACCTTTTCACCCTTTAATGGAATTTTTTTTGCTTAAGTCTAATTTTTTTCGTATTGATGTCTTACACTCAAATCGGGAGCCCCGTGACAACGCGATCGGTTACGACGAGTCACATTGGTCCCGTGCGAGGCGTTCGTGCCTCTTACCAGACAATTTTGTGGTTGTTTTACGTTATCACTTTTCGATGGCATGTTTTTACGATTAAGTCTAATTTTTTTTATAAATTAACGTTGTTCACTCAAACTGGGAGTCCCATGAGTATGCGATCGGTTCCTACGAGTCACATTGGTCCCGTGCAAGGTGTTCGTGACTCTTACCGGACCGTTTTTTGGATATTTTAGGTTTTCACGATTTGATGGCATGTTTTTATGTTTAAGTTTAATATTTTGCAAATTTACGTCGTACAATCATACTGGGAGCTCCGTGGCTACGCGTTCGGTTCCTATGAGTCACATTGGTCCCGTGCGAGGAGTTCGTGCCTCTTACCGGACATTTTTGTGGATGTTTTAAATTTTCACCCTTCGATGGCATGATTTTATGATTAAGTCTAATTTTTTCAAAGTTACGTCGTACACTCAAACCGGGAGCCCTGAGACTACGCGGTCGGTTACTACGAGTCACATTAGTCCCGTGCGAGGCGTTCGTGCCTCTTACCAGACCATTTACTGGTTGTTTTACGTTTTCAACCTTCATTGTCATGTTTTTATGCTTAAGTCTATTTTTTTTCAAATTGACGTCGTACACTCAAACCGGGAGCCCCGTGACTACGCGGTTGGTTACTACACCGTTTTGTAGTTATTTTACGTTCTCACCCTTCGATGGCATGTTTTTATGATTAAGTCTAATTTTTTGCCGATTGACGTCGTACACTCAAACCGGGAGTCCCGTGACTACGCGTTCGATTCCTTTGAGTCACATAGTCGCATACGATGCGTTCGTGACTCTAACGTTTTGTGGTTGTTTTACCTTTTCACCCTTCGATGGCATGTTTTCATGCTTATGTATAATTGTTTTGCAAATTTACGTCGTACACCCAAACCGGGAGCCCTGTGACTACGCGGTCGGTTCCTATAAGTCACATTGGTCCCGTGCGAGGTGTTCGTGACTCTTACCGGACCGTTTTGTGGTTATTTTATGTTTTTGCCCATTGATGGCATATTTTTATGCTTAAGTCTATTTTTTTGAAATTGACGTCATACACTAAAACCGGGAGCCACGTGACTACGCGGTCGATTCCTACGAGTCATATTAATCCCGTGCGAGGCGTTCCTGCCTCTTATCTAACCGTTTTGTGGTTGTTTTACAGTTTCACCATTCGATAGCTTATTTTTACGCTTAAGTCTAATTTTTTTCAAATTAACATCGTACATTCAAATGTGGAGCAACGTGACTATGCATTCGGTTACTACAAGTCACATTGGTCCCGTGGGAGGCGTCCGTGCCTCATACAAGACCGTTTTGTGGTTGTTCTACTTTGTCACCATTCAATGGCATGTTTTTATGATTAAGTATAATGTTTTGAAGATTGACATCGTACACCCAAACCGGGAGTCCCGTGACTACTTGGTCGGTTACTATGAGTCACATTAGTCCCGTGCGCAGTGTTTGTGACTCTTACAAGACCGTTTCGTGGATGTTTTATGTTTTCACACTTTAGTGGCATGTTTTTATGCTTATGTTTAATTTCGGGCATATTTACGTCGTACACTCAAACTGGGAGCCCTGTGATTATGCGGTCGGTTCTTACGAGTCACATTAGTCCCGTGCGAGGTGTTCGTGACTCTTACAAGACCGTTTTGTGGTTGTTTCACGTTTTCATCATTCGATGGCATGTTTTATTGCTTAAGTCTAATTTTTTTTAAATTGACGTCGTACACTCAAATCGGGATCCCTGTCACTCTGTGGTCGGATACTACGAGTCACATTGGTCCCGTGCGAGTCATTTTTGTGGTTGTTTTACGTTCACACCATTCGATGACATGTTTTTAAGATTAAGTCTAATTTTTTGCAGATTGACGTCGTACACTCAAAACGGGAGTCCCGTGACAACGCGATCGGTTCCTTCGAGTCACATTGGTCCCGTGCGAGGTGTTCGTGACTCTTACCGGACCTTTTTGTGGTTGTTTTACATTTTCAACCTTCGATGGCATGTTTTTATGCTTAAGTCTAATTTTTTGTAAATTTACTTCGTACACTCAAACCGAGTGCCCCGTGGCTACGCGATCGGTTCAAACGAGTCACACTGGTCCCGTGCTAGGTGGTCGTGACTCTTGTCGGACAATTTTGTGGTTGTTTTATGTTTTCACCCTTCGATGGCATATTTTTATGCATAAGTCTAATTTTTTAAAATTTACGTCGAACACTCAAATCGGGAGCCCCGTGACTACGCGATTGGTTCCTACGAGTCTCATTGGCCTCGTGCGAGGTGTTTGTGACTCTTACCAGACCGTTTGGTGTTTGTTTCACGATTTCACCCTTGGATTGCATGTTTTTATGCACAAGTCAATTTTTTGCAAATTTACGTCGTACACTCAAAACGGGAGCCCCGTGACTACGCGGTCGGTTCCAACGAGTCACATTGGTCCCGTGCGAGGCGTTCGTGCCTCTTACGGGACCGTTTTATGGTTGTTTTACATTAGCACCATTCGATGGCATGTTTTTATGCTTAAGTTTAATTGTTTGAAAATATACGTCGTACACTCAAACCCGGAGTCCCGTAACGACGCGATTGGTTCCTACGAGTCACATTGGCCGTGTGCGAGTTGTTCACAACTTTTATCGGACCGTTTTGTGGTTGTTTTACTTTCTCACCATTCGATGGCTTGTTTTTATGATTAAGTCTAATTTATTGCAGATTGATAATATAGACTAAAATCGGGAGTCCCGGGACTACGCAGTCGGTTCCTACGAGTCAGATTGGTCCCTTACGAGGTGTTCGTTACTCTTACCGGACCATTTTGTGAATATTTTATGTTTTCACTCTTCGATGACATGTTTTCATGCTTATGTGTATTTTTTTGCAAATTGACGTCCTACACTCAAATCGGGAGCCCTATGACTACGCGGTCGGTTCCTACAAGTCACATTGGTCCCGTGCGAGGATTTCGTGACTCTTACCAGACCGTTTTGTGACTGTTTTACGTTTTGACCCTTAGATGGCATGCTTTTATGCACAAGTCTAATTTTTGAAAATCTACGTCGTACACTCAAATCGGGAGCCCCGGGACGACGCGATCGGTGCCTACGAGTCACATTTGTCCCGTGTGAGGTGTTCGTGACTCTTATCGAACCGTTTTGTGGTTGTTTTACATTTTCAGCCTTCGATGGCATAGTTTTATGCACAAGTCAAATTTTTACAATTTTACGTCGTACACTCAAAATGGGGGCTCCGTGACAACGTGATCGGTTCCTACGAGTCATATTAGACCCGTGCGAGAAATTCGTGTCTTTTACGGGATTGTTTTATGGTTGTTTTACTTTCGCACCGTTCGATGGCATGTTTTTATGCTTAAGTCTAATGTTTTTCAAATTGACGTTCTAATCACAAAGTGGGACCCCGTGACTATGCGGTCGGTTACTACGAGTCACATTGGTCCCGTGTGAGGCATTCGTGCCTCTTATCGGACCATTTTGTGGTTATTTTACGTTCTCACCATTTGATGGATTGTTTTTATGATTAAGTCTAATATTTTGCAGATTGACGTCATATTCTAAAATCGAGAGTCCCGTGACTACGCGGTCGGTTCCTACGAGTCACATTGGTCCCGTGCGAGGTGTTCGTGACTCTTACCGGACCGTTTTGTGGCAGTTTTACATTTTCACCCTTCTATTGCAGGTTTTTATGATTAAGTTTAATTTTGTGCAAATTTACGTTGTACACTCAAAACGAGAGCCGTGTGATTACGCAGTCGGTTCCTATGAGTCACATTAGTCCCGTGCGAGGTGTTCGTGACTCTTACCGGACCGCTTTGTGGTTGTTTTACGTTTTCACCCTTCAATGGCATGTTTTATTGCTTAAGTCTTTTTTTTTCAAATTGACGTCGTACACTCAAACCGGGAGCCCCGTGACTATGCGTTCGGATAATTCTAGTCACATTGGTCATGTGCGAGGCGTTCGTGCCTCTTACCAAACCATTTTGTGGTTGTTTTATGTTCTCACCTTTCGAGGTCATATTTTTATGATTAAGTCTAATTTTTTGCAGATTGACGTTTTACACTCAAATCGGGAGTCCTGTGACAACGAGAAAGTTCCTTCGAGTCACATTATTCCTGTGCGAGGTGTTCGTGACTCTTACCGAACCTTTTTGTGGTTGTTTTACGTTTTCAACCTTCGATGGTATGTTTTTATGCTTAAGTCTATTTTTTTGCAAATTTACGTCATACACTAAAACCGGGAGCCCCGTGGCTATGCGATCGGTTCCTACGAGTCACACTGGTCCCATGCGAGATGTTCGTGACTCTTATCTGACCGTTTTGTGGCTGTTTTACGTTTTCACCCTTCGATGGCATCCTTTTAAGCTTAAGTCTAATTTTTTTGCAAATTTACGTCGCAGACTCAAATCGGGAGCCCTGTGACTACGGGGTCGGTTACTACGAGTAGCATAGGTCCCGTGCGAGGTGGTCGTACCTCTTACCGATCCTTTTTCTTGTTGTTTTACCTTTTCACCCTTCAATGGAATTTTTTTTGCTTAAGTCTAATTTTTTTCATATTGATGTCTTACACTCAAATCGGGAGCCCCGTGACAATGCGATCGGTTACGACGAGTCACATTGGTCCCGTGCGAGGCGTTCGTGCCTCTTACCGGACAATTTTGTGGTTGTTTTACGTTATCACCTTTCGATGGCATGTTTTTACGATTAAGTCTAATTTTTTTATAAATTAACGTTGTTCATTCAAACCGGGAGTCCCATGAGTATGCGATCGGTTCCTACGAGTCACATTGGTCCCGTGCAAGGTGTTCGTGACTCTTACCGGACCGTTTTTTGGAAATTCTAGGTTTTCACGATTTGATGGCATGTTTTTATGTTTAAGTTTAATTTTTTGCAAATTTACGTCGTACAATCATACTCGGAGCTCCGTGGCTACGCGGTCGGTTCCTATGAGTCACGTTGGTCCCGTGCGAGGAGTTCGTGCCTCTTACCGGTCCTTTTTGTGGCTGTTTTAAATTTTCACCCTTCGATGGCATGATTTTATGATTAAGTCTAATTTTTTCAAAGTTACGTCGTACACTCAAACCGGGAGCCCTGAGACTACGCGGTCGGTTACTACGAGTCACATTAGTCCCGTGCGAGGCGTTCGTGCCTCTTACCAGACCATTTACTGGTTGTTTTACGTTTTCACCCTTCATTGTCATGTTTTTATGCTTAAGTCTAATTTTTTTCAAATTGACGTCGTACACTCAAACCGGGAGCCCCGTGATTACGCGGTTGGTTACTACACCGTTTTGTGGTTATTTTACGTTCTCACCCTTCGATGGCATGTTTTTATGATTATGTCTAATTTTTTGCCGATTGACGTCGTACACACAAACCGGGAGTCCCGTGACTACGCGTTCGATTCCTTTGAGTCACATAGTCGCATACGATGCGTTCGTGACTCTAACGTTTTGTGGTTGTTTTACCTTTTCACCCTTCGATGGCATGTTTTCATGCTTATGTATAATTGTTTTGCAAATTTACGTCGTACACCCAAACCGGGAGCCCTGTGACTACGCGGTCGGTTCCTATAAGTCACATTGGTCCCGTGCGAGGTGTTCGTGACTCTTACCGGACCGTTTTGTTGTTATTTTATGTTTTTGCCCAATGATGGCATATTTTTATGCTTAAGTCTATTTTTTTGAAATTGACGTCATACACTAAAACCGGGAGCCACGTGACTACGCGGTCGATTCCTACGAGTCATATTAATCCCGTGCGAGGCGTTCGTGCCACTTATCTAACCGTTTTGTGGTTGTTTTACAGTTTCACCATTCGATAGCTTATTTTTACGCTTAAGTCTAATTTTTTTCAAATTAACATCGTACATTCAAATGTCGAGCAACGTGACTATGCATTCGGTTACTACAAGTCACATTGGTCCCGTGGGAGGCGTCCGTGCCTCATACAAGACCGTTTCGTGGTTGTTCTACTTTCTCACCATTCAATGGCATGTTTTTATGATTAAGTATAATGTTTTGAAGATTGACATCGGACACCCAAACCGGGAGTCCCGTGACTACGTGGTCGGTTACTATGAGTCACATTAGTCCCGTGCGCAGTGTTTGTGACTCTTACAAGACCGTTTCGTGGCTGTTTTATGTTTTCACACATTAGTGGCATGCTTTTATGCTTATGTTTAATTTCGGGCATATTACGTCGTACACTCAAACCGGGAGCCCTGTGATTATGCGGTCGGTTCCTACGAGTCAAATTAGTCCCGTGCGAGGTGTTCGTGACTCTTACAAGACCGTTTTTGTGGTTGTTTCACGTTTTCATCATTCGATGGCATGTTTTATTGCTTAAGTCTAATTTTTTTTAAATTGACGTCGTACACTCAAATCGGGATCCCTGTGACTCTGTGGTCGGATACTACGAGTCACATTGGTACCGTGCGAGTCATTTGTGCCTCTTATCGGGCCGTTTTGTGGTTGTTTTACGTTCACACCATTCGATGACATGTTTTTAAGATTAAGTCTATTTTTTTGCAGATTGACGTCGTACACTCAAAACGGGAGTCCCGTGACAACGCGATCGGTTCCTTCGAGTCACATTGGTCCCGTGCGAGTTGTTCGTGACTCTTACCGGACCTTTTTGTGGTTGTTTTACGTTTTCAACCTTCGATGGCATGTTTTTATGCTTAAGTCTAATTTTTTGTAAATTTACTTCGTACACTCAAACCGAGTGCCCCGTGGCTACGCGGTCGGTTCAAACTAGTCACACTGGTCCCGTGCTAGGTGGTCGTGACTCTTATCGGACAATTTTGTGGTTTTTTTATGTTTTCACCCTTCGAGGGCATATTTTTATGCATAAGTCTAATTTTTGAAAATTTACGTCGAACACTCAAATCGGGAGCCCCGTGACTACGCGATTGGTTCCTACGAGTCACATTGGCCTCGTGCGAGATGTTTGTGACTCTTACCAGACCGTTTGGTGTTTGTTTTACGATTTCACCCTTGGATTGCATGTTTTTATGCACAAGTCAATTTTTTGCAAATTTACGCCGTACACTCAAAACGGGAGCCCCGTGACTACGCGGTCGGTTCCAACGAGTCACATTGATCCCGTGCGAGGCATTCGTGCCTCTTACGGGACCGTTTTATGGTTGTTTTACATTAGCACCATTCGATGGCATGTTTTTATGCTTAAGTTTAATTGTTTGAAAATATACGTCGTACACTCAAACCTGGAGTCCCGTAACGACGCGATTGGTTCCTACGAGTCACATTGGCCGTGTGCGAGTTGTTCACAACTTTTATCAGACCGTTTTGTGGTTGTTTTAAGTTCTCACCATTCGATGGCTTGTTTTTATGATTAAGTCTAATTTATTGCAGATTGATAATATAGACTAAAATCGGGAGTCCCGGGACTACGCGGTCGGTTCCTACGAGTCAGATTGGTCCATTACGAGGTGTTCGTTACTCTTACCGGACCGTTTTGTGACTATTTTATGTTTTCACTCTTCGATGGCATGTTTTCATGCTTATGTGTATTTTTTTGCAAATTGACGTCCTACACTCAAATCGGGAGCCCTATGACTACGCGGTCGGTTCCTACAAGTCACATTGGTCCCGTGCGAGGATTTCGTGACTCTTACCAGACCGTTTTGTGACTGTTTTACGTTTTGACCCTTAGATGGCATGCTTTTATGCACAAGTCTAATTTTTGGAAATTTACGTCGTACACTCAAACCGGGAGCCCCGGGACGACGCGATCGGTGCCTACGAGTCACATTCGTCCCGTGTGAGGTGTTCGTGACTCTTATCGGACCGTTTTGTGGTTGTTTTACATTTTCAGCCTTCGATGGCATATTTTTATGGACAAGTCAAATTTTTGCAATTTTACGTCGTACACTCAAAATGGGAGCTCCGTGACAACGTGATCGGTTCCTACGAGTCACATTAGACCCGTGCGAGGAATTCGTGTCTTTTACGGGATTGTTTTATGGTTGTTTTACTTTTGCACCGTTCGATGGCATGTTTTTATGCTTAAGTCTAATGTTTTTCAAATTGACGTTCTAATCACAAAGTGGGACCCCGTGACTATGCGGTCAGTTACTATGAGTCACATTGGTCCCGTGTGAGGCATTCGTGCCTCTTATCGGACCATTTTGTGGTTGTTTTACGTTCTCACCATTTGATGGATTGTTTTTATGATTAAGTCTAATATTTTGCAGATTGACGTCATAGACTAAAAGCGAGAGTCCCGTGACTACGCGGTCGGTTCCTACGAGTCACATTGGTCCCGTTCGAGGTGTTCGTGACTCTTGACTGACCGTTTTGTGACTATTTTATCTTTTCACCCTTTGATGACATGTTTTTATGCTCATGTGTAATTTTTTGCAAATTTACGTCCTACACTCAAATCGGGATCCCTGTGACTACGCGGTCGGTTCCTACGAGTCACATTGGTCCCGTGCGAGGTGTTCGTGACTCTTACCAAACCGTTTTGTGACTGTTTTACGTTTTCACCCTTCGATGGATTGTTTTTGTGCATAAGTCTAATTTTTAAAAATTTACGTTGTACACTCAAACCGAGAGTCCCGGAACTACGCGATCGATTCATACGAGTCACATTGGTCCCGTGCGAGGTGTTCATGACTCTTACCGGACCGTTTTGTGATTGTTTTACATTTTCACCCTTTGATGGCATGTTTTTATTCACAAGTCAATTTTTTTGCAATTTTACATCGTACTCTAAAAACGGGATCCCCGTTACTACGCGATCGGTTCCTACGAGTCACATTGGTCCCGTGCGAGGCGTTCGTGCCTCTTACGGGATTGTTTTATGGTTGTTTTACATTCACACCATTCGATGGCATGTTTTTATGCTTAAGTCTAATTTTTTGAAAATTTACGTCGTAAACTGAAACCGGGAGCCCCATGACTTTGCGGTCGGTTCTTCCGAGTCACATTGGTCCCGTGCGAGTCGTTCGTGTCTCTTATGGGACCGTTTTGTGGTTGTTTTATGTTTTCACTCTTGGATGGCATGTTTTTATGCATATGTGTAATTTTTTGGAAATTTACGTCGTAAACTCAAACCGGGAGCCCTGTGACTACGCGGTCGGTTCCTACGAGTCACATTAGTCCCGTGCGAGGTGTTCGTGACTCTTACCGAACCGTTTTGTGGTTGTTTTACTTTTTCACCCTTCGATGGCATGTTTTTATGCTTAAATCTATTTTTTTCAGATTGACGTCGTACACTCAAATCGGGAGCCCCGTGACTACGCGATCGGTTACTTCGAGTCATATTAGTCCCGTGTGAGGCATTCGTGCCTCTTATCGGACCATTTTGTGGTTGTTTTACGTTCTCACAATTCGATGGCGTGTTTTTACGATTAAGTCAAATTTTTTTACAGATTGATGTCGTACACTCAAACCGGGAGTCCCGTGAGTAGGCAATCGATTCCTACGAATGACATTGGCCCCGTGCGAGGTGTTCGTGACTCTTAAAGGGTTGTTTTGTGGCTGTTTTACGTTTTCACCCATCGATGGCATGTTTTTATGCATAAGTCAATTTTTTTTTCAAATTGAAGTCGTACAATCATACCGGGAGCCCTGTGACTACGTGATCGGTTCCTACGAGTAACATTGGTTCCGTGCGAGGTGTTCGTGACACTTAACGAACCGTTTTGTGGCTGTTTTCTATTTTCACCCTTCGATGGCCAGTTTTTATTCTTATGTGTAATTTTGTGCAAATTTATGTGGTACACTCAAATCTGGTGCCCTGTGATTACGCGGTCGGTTCCTACGAGTCACATTGGTCCCGTGCGAGGTGTTCGTGACTCTTACTTGACCGTTTGTGGTTGTTTTATGTTTTCACCCTTCGATGGCATGTTTTATTGCTTAAGTCTATTTTTTTTCAAATTGACATCGTAAACTCAAATCGGGAGCCCCGTGACTACGCGGACAGATACTACAAGTAACATTGGTCTCGTGCGAGGCGTTCGTGCCTCTTACGGGATCGTTTTGGCGTTGTTTTACGTTCTCAGCATTCGATGGCATGTTTTTATGATTAAGTCTAATTTTTTGCTGATTCACGTCGTACACGCAAATTGGGAGCCCTGTGACTACGCGGTCGGTTACTAGGAGTCACATTGGTCCCGTGCTAGGTGTTCGTGCCTCTTACCGGACCGTATATTTGGTTATTTTATGTTTTCACCCTTCGATGGTATATTTTTATGCTTAAGTCTATTTTTTTTCAAATTGATGTTCTACACTCAAACCGGGTCCCCCGTGACTATGCGGTCGGTTACTACGAGTCACATTGATCTCGTGAGAGGCGGTCATGACTCTTACCGGACCTTTTTTCGTTGTTTTACGTTCTCACCATTCGATGGCTTGTTTTTATGATTAAATCTATTTTTTTACAGATTGACGTCGTAGACTAAAACCGGGAGTTCCGTGACTACGCGGTCGGTTCCAATGAATCACATCGGTCCCGTGCGAGGTGTTCGTGACTCTTACCGGACCATTTTGTGTCTGTTTTATGTTTTCACCCTTCGATGACATATTTTTATGCCTATGTGTCATTTTTTGTAAATTTACATCCTACACTCAAACCGGGAGCTATGTGACTACGCAGTCGGTTCCTACGAGTCACATTGGTCCCGTTCGAGGTGTTCATGACTCTTACCGGACCGTTTTGTGACTGTTTTACGTTGTCACCCTTCGATGGCATATTTTTATGAATAAGTCTAATTTTTGTAAATTTATGTCGTACACTCAAACTGGGAGCCCCGGGACGATGCGATCGGTTCCTACAAGTCACATTTGTCCCGTGCGAGGTGTTCGTAACTCTTACCCGACCGTTTTGTGGTTCTTTTACGTTTTCACCCTTCGATGGCATGTTTTTATGCACAAGTCATTTTTTTGCAAATTTACGTCGAACTCTCAAAATAGGGGCCCCGTGACTACGCGGTCGGTTCCTACGAGTCACATTGGTCCCGAGTGAGGCGTTCGTTCCTCTTACGGGACCGTTTTTGTGGTTGTTTTACATTCACACCAGTCGATGGCATGTTTTTATGCTTAAGTCTAATTTTTGGAAAATTTAGGTCGTACACTCAAACCGGGAGCCCCGTGACTACGCGATCAGTTCCTCCAAGTCACATTGGTCCCATGCGAGTCGTTCGTGCCTCTTATGGGAATGTTTTGTGTTTATTTTAAGTTTTGACACTTCAATGGCATATTTTTATGCTTATGTGTAATTTTTTGGAAATTTACGTCGTAGATTCAAATCGGGAGTCCTTTGACTACGCGGTCAATTCCTACGAGTCACATTGGTCCCGTGCTAGCTGTTCGTGACTCTTACCGGACCGTTTTTTGGTTGTTTTACATTTTCACCCTTCGATGGAATGTTTTTATGCTTAAGTCTAATTTTTTTCAAATTGACGTCGTACACTCAAACCGGGAGCCCCGTGACTACGCGGTCGATTACTACGAGTCACATTGGTCCCGTGCGAGGTGTTCGTGCCTCTTACTGGACCATTTTGTGGTTGTTTTACGTTCTCACCATTCGATGTCATGTTTTTACAATTAATTCTAATTTTTTTATAGATTGACGTTGTACACTCAAACCGGGTGTCCCGTGAGTACGCGATCGGTTCCTACGAGTCACATTGGTGCCGTCCAAGGTGTTCAAGACTCTTACCGAACCATTTTGGGGCTGTTTTACCTTTTCACCCTTTAATGGCATGCTTTTTTTATTAAGTTAAATTTTTTATAAATTTACGCCATACACTCAAACCGGTGCCCTGTGACTACGCGGTCGATTACTACGAGTCACATTGGTCCCGTGCGAGGCGTCCGTGCCTCTTACCGGACCATCTTCTGGTTGTTTTACGTTTTCACCCTTCGTTGGCTTGTTTTTATGCTTAAGTCTATTTTTTTTCAAATTGACGTCATACACTCAAACCGAGAGCCCCGTAACTACGCGGTTGGTTACTACACCATTTTGTGGTTGTTTTATGTTCTCACCATTCGATGGCATATTTTAATGATTAAATCTATTTTTTTGCAGATTGACGTCGTACACTCAAACTGGGAGGCATGTGACTACGCGGTCGGTTACTACGAGTCACATTGGTCCCGTGCGAGGTGTCCGTGACTCTCACCGGACCGTTTTGTGACTGTTTTACATTTTCACCCTTCGATGACATGTTTTTATGGTTACTTGTAATTTTTTGCAAATTTACGTCCTACACTCAAATCGGATGCCCTGTGACTACGCGGTTCGTGCCTCTTACCAGACCATTTTGGGGTTGTTTTACGTTATCACCATTCGATGGCATATTTTTATGATTAAGTCTAATTTTTTTATAATTGACCTCGTACACACAAACCGAGAGTCCCGTGACTACGCGATCGGTTCCTACGAGTCACATTGGTCCCGTGCGAGGTGTTCGTGACTCTTATCGGACCATTTTGTGGTTGTTTTATGTTTTCACCCTTCGATGGCATGTCTTTATGCTTAAGTCTAATTTTTTCATATTTATGTCGTACACTCAAACCGGGAACCCCGTGGCTACGTGGTCAGTTCCTACGAGTCACATTGGTTCCGTGTAAGGTCTCCCGTGCAAGGTGTTCGTGACTCTTACCGGACTGTTTTGTGATTGTTTTACATTTTCACCTTCGATTGCATGTTTTTATGGTTAAGTCTAATTTTTTCAAATTTACTTCGAACACTCAAATCGGGAGCCCCGTGACTACGCGGTCGATTCCTACGAGTGACATTGGTCCCGTGCGAGGTGTTCGTGACTCTTACCAGACCGTTTTGTGTTTGTCTTACATTTTCGCCATTCGATGGCATGTTTTTATGCCTAAGTCTAATTTTTTTCAGATTTACTTCGTACACTCAAACCGCGTCCCCCGTGACTACAAGGTCGGTTACTACGAGTCACATTAGTCCCGTGCGAGGTGTTCGTGCCTTTTACCGGGCCATTTTGTGGTTGTCTTACGTTTTCACCCTTCGATGGCCTATTTTTCTGCTTAAGTCTAATGTTTTTTCAAATTGACGTTCTGCACTGAAACCGAGACCCCGTGACTATGCGGTCGGTTACTTCGAGTCACATTGGTCCCATGCGACGCATTCGTGCCTCTTACTGGACCGTTTTGTGGTTGTTTTATGCACTCACCATTCGATGGCTTATTTTTATGATTAAGTCTAATTTTTTGCAGATTAACGTCGTAGACTAAAATCGGGAGTCCCGTGACTACGCCATCGGTTCCTACGAGTCACATTGGTCCCGTGCGAGGTGTCCGTGACTCTCACCGGACCGTTTTGTGACTGTTTTACATTTTAACCCTTCGATGACATGTTTTTATGGTTACTTGTAATTTTTTGCAAATTTACGTCCTACACTCAAATCGGGTGCCCTATGACTACGCGGTCCATTCCAACGAGTCTCATTGATCCCGTACGAGGTGTTCGTGACTCTTACCCGACCATTTTGTGACTGTTTTACATTTTCACCCTTCGATGGCATATTTTTATGCACAAGTCTAATTTTTCCAAATTTACGTCGTAAACTCAAATTGGGATCCCCGGGATGACGGGGTCGGTTCCTACAAGTCACCTTGGTTCGGTGCGAGGTGTTCGTGACTCTTACCGAAGCATTTTGTGGTTGTTTCACATTTTCACCCTTCGATGGCATGTTTTTATGCACAAGTAAAATTTTTACAAATTTACGTTGTACACTCAAAACTGGAGCTCCGTGACTATGCGGTCGGTTCCTACGAGTCACATTGGTCCCGTGCGAGGCATTCGTACCTCTTACGAGACCGTTTTATGGTTGTTTTACGTTCGCACCATTCGATGGCATATTTTTATGCTTACGTGTAATTTCTTGAAAATTTACGTCGTACACTCAAACCGGGAGCCTCATGACTACGTGGTCGGTTCCTACGAGTCACAATGGTCGCGTGCGAGTCGTTCATGCCTCTTATGGGACAATTTTGTGGTTATTTCATATTTTCACAATTTGATGGCATGTTTTTATTCTTATGTATAATTTTTTGCAAATTTACGTCGTCCACTCATACCGGGAGCCCTGTGACTACGCAGTCAGTTCCTACGAGACACGTTGGTCCCGTGCGAGGTATTCGTGACTCTTACTAGACCGTTTTGTGGTTGTTCTATGTTTTCACATTTCGATGGCATGTTTTTATGCTTAAGTCTAATTTTTTTTCAAATTGACGTCGTACACTCAAATCGGGAGCCCTGTGACTACACGGTCGATTACTGCAAGTCACATTGGTCCCGTGTGTGGCATTCGTGCCTCTTACCGGACCGTTTTGTGGTTGTTTTATGTTCTCACCATTCGATGTTTTTATGCTTAAGTCTAATTTTTTTTCAAATTGACGTTGTACACTCAAACCGGGAGTCCCGTGACTACACAGTCGATTCCTACGAGTCACATAGTCGCGTGCGAGGTGTTTGTGACTCTAACGTTTTGTGGTTGTTTTTTCTTTTCACCCTTCGATGGCATGTTTATATGCTTAATTCTAATTTTTTTGTAAATTTAGGTCGTACACTCAAATCGGGTGCCCCGTGACTAGGCGGTCGGTTCCTACGAGTCACATTCGTCCCATGCGAGGTGTTTGTGACTCTTACCGGACCATTTTGTGGTTCTTTTACGTTTCCCCCCTCCATTAGCAAGTTTTTATATGCTTAAGTCTAATTCTTTTCAAATATATGTCGTACTCTCAAACCGGGTACCCCGTGACTACGGGGTCGGTTCCTACGAGTCACATTGGTCCGTGAGAGGCGTCCGTGCCTCTTACGGGACCGTTTTGTGTTTGTTTTACGTTCTCACCATTCAATGGCATGTTTTTATGCTTAAGTCTATTTTTTTACCTATTTATGTCGTACACTCAAATCGGGAGCCCCGTGACTTCGCGGTTGGTTCCTACGAGTCAGATTGGTCTCATGCGAGGTCTTCGTGACTCTTATAGTACCGTTTTGTGTTTGTTTTAAATTTTCACCCTTCGGTTGCATGTTTTTATGATTAAGTCTAATTTTTTTGAAATTTACATCGTACACTCAAACCGGGAGTCCCCTAACTACGCAGTCGGTTCCTACGAGTCACATTGGTTCCGTGCGAGGTGTTCGTGACTCTTACCGGACCGTTATGTTGCTGTTTTACATTTTTACCCTTTGATGGCATGTTTTTATGCTTAAGTCTATTTTTTAATAAATTTACATCATACACTCAAATTGGGAGCCCCGTGACTACGCAGTCTGTTCCTACGAGTCACATTGGTCCCGTGCGAGGTGTTTGTGACTCTTACCGGACTGTTTTGTGGATGTTTTACATTTTCAACCTTTGATGGCATGTTTGTATGCTTAAGTCTAACTTTTTTCAAATTTATGTCGTACGCTCAAACCGGGAGTCCCGTGACTACGCGGTCGGTTTCTACGAGTCACATTGGTCCCGTGAGAGGCGTTCGTGCCTCTTACGGGACCGTTTTGTGGTTGTTTTATGTTCTCACCATTCGATGACATGTTTTTATGCTTAAGTCTTTTTTTTGCAAATTTATGTCGTACACTCAAACAGGGAGCCCCATGACTACGCGGTCGGTTGCCACAAGTCACATTGGTTTCGTGCGAGGTGTTCGCGACTCTTACCAGACCGTTTTGTGTTTGTCTTACGTTTTCAGCCTTCGATGGCATGTTTTTATGCTTAAGTCTAATTTTTTTCAGATTGATGTAGTTCACTGGGGGTTGCGTACAACTGATGTGGTGATTACAGAATATTGTGTGGGAGTTTGAGAATTAGGTTGATAAGAAATATGGTTTATATTAGGCTTATCATAGTTTAATAAATGGTTTGAAGGTTTAGAACTTTCACCACTAATAAGGAGAGGGTTGGATGGCTTTGGGACATCAACTTTTTGGATGGAGCAGTGCTGAATCGTAGCAAATGCAAGTTTATAAATTAACACCCTTGGTGTATATAATCATAAACTAACAAACTAAATAAAAGCAACTAAATTTGATCATATTCATTACAAATTATAAGACAAATCACTTTAGTATATTGGAAAAAAATGTCTCAAAAGCATCACGTTCCATAAAAAGAATGAATCAATTTTACATTACCGGTTACGATATCTTAACTCGAAGGCTGTGCGATATTTAGGTCCGCTCAAATTTAGAGTTGATTCTTTCTCCTCTAGTCCATGTGGTATGGTTTATGCTTGGAAACGTTTCAACTTTATGACAAACTAAAACATTTCTCAAGCATTTCATCAAACAATTGTCATGCAACATTGAGAATTTAAACCATAAAATAATAAATCTTTCTTAATATTTGATATTGTTCATTGTAAACTGATAATAAGAATAAAACCTCCAAATTTAACTAAAATTTTGAATCAAGAACAAGAGCACCTGTGTTCCTACAGTAATCAGAAGAAAGTGTAATTTAGACAATATATATGTATTGCATGCAAACACACAAATCAAACCCCACATAACCTTATGTTGAACAAAACCCTTACAATATATATATATATATATATATATATATATATATATATATATATATATATATAGTAGAACACACATCCACAAACCTGATTTAGAAGAAAATGAACAAAAAATAGAGATTATACATGGTACCCAAAATCGAACCAACCATCGAACCAAAACTCCCAAAGAACATTTTTCCGAAAGAGAGCAGCACTAAATTACACGAAGAAGGTGATTCATGCAACACCTGATTACCGGAGGACTACCGCTGGAAACTCCATGCGGGTTCCTATAGAGTTTCATGATGGGATGGGGCAGTAGAAATTGGACGTGGGGGGAGATGGGGGATAGGGCGGCAGAAATCGACAGGGAGGGAGTTTGGGATGGGGCGGTAGAAATCGACGCAATGGAGAGTTTGGGAAATAGGTCTTCCGTTTTGTTTTCATAGAAAAATGAAGTATTTAGCTTTCTTTGATAAAAGATAAAAAAAAAACTTTTTGGCATCACAATTTTTGTTGTTCCCAAAAGTCTTCTATTTTTCTCAACACACTCTTGTGTTGCCAAAAGTCACCACATATTTGGAAACAAACAATTATGATGCTAAAAGTTAAAATTCTCCCCCCTTTTATTTTGCTCCCTTCCCGCTTAAAATTTTAACCTTTAGCAACAAAATTTATTTTATGCTACCAAAAATACCCTCTAAAATAGTCTTTTGGCAACAAAAATAAGATTTTGTTGCCAAAAGGGTATCTTTGGCTACAAACATAGCTTGTGTTGTTAAATATTGTTGCTAATGGTGCAAATATCTAACACTAATATTTAAAGACCACGAAAATATATATATATACACACTATCACACTATCCGTATATATATAATAAATTTCACTAGCTAACCCGTGCTTAACTCCCATAGCACCAGCCTCAAATATTCAAGTCAATTTCCCCGACTCATAATCTAATTAATTTCACATTAATTAATTTAATAACGTGGTGTCACTCAACCAAAATGCCCATACTCAATCACTTGACCTGTATTTTAACCTCTTAGGATTTATTTTCCCAAAATTTCGTTATTTAGTTTGACACTCTCTCCAAATGAAGTATTACTTAAAATCCATCTCCGAGGGCCCTAAGTATTATTCCCCATTTAATTTACTTTTACATTAATTAAATCCTTTAAGAGAAATCCCAAAAGAAACAAGGCAGAAGTCGATAAAATTCCCCATCGTCGTTCGAGCGACACCAAAAGTCGTTCAAATGACATCGACTTGTAATTTGAGCGACATCAACCGCCGTTCGAATGATATCGACTTGTCGTTCGAGCGACATCGACCGTCGTTTGAACGACGTCCGGGTTCAACCCTTCTTCTTCATGTCGCTGGTTCTGCCATTATTCTTCATTCAAGGTTTTTGTTATTTAACCCAGAACATAATCCAAAAACTCCAAACAATCAAAACCCTACTTTAAAGAAATAAAAATCATGGATTCAACTCCTAAACATTCAACCCCTAAACACGATCGATTTATAACAGTAGCAGTAAAATCTAGGTTTGGGTCTTCATGATTTTCCTTCACTTGTTTCTTCAAAATTTGATTTCAAACTCCAAATTACACGACATAGATTAATGGTCTACTAGTATAAATCACATATCAACTCCTTTCATTCATAACATAATATTAATTTCACCTTTAATCTACGTAAACTGGCCAATTCATAAACACCCGTTTTTCATGCGATAACCCACCCAAAAACGAATTTGATTTACACCCACTATGATATGGATTAAAAACTACAATTTAAATGAAAATAAAGTTAACCACTTGTCTGATTAGGTTTGTAGGGTCAGATTTTCTTTGTAGTAGAAGGTGGATTGACGAAGAACACGGCCAATTCCTTTTGATTTGGCTCCCTAGTGTTTTCCCAATTTCTCCCTCTTTTCTTCTCTGTAGATCTAGGGTTTTTCTATATGAGTTATGCATGCCAACAACTCCCTAATTTAGGTTTTATATTGCCAATTCTGAAATTAAGCTTATGGGGCAAGCCTAAATGACCCAAACACCCCGTGTGGGCCCAGTTATGCCTAAAAATGCCCCAAGACCCATTTACTACCCCTTGTACTATATTCCTACTATCTTAGCCTATTCAAAATCAATCGTGCACTCAGAATCGTTCTCTCAGTTATTTTAATAAAATTCCTATCTCGTCCTCAATATAGTCTATACCCGACTTTCGATTGAGTTAAAATAATACCACGTCACTATCGCCTGCTATGACGTAATTTAATTATTACTTTCACTTAGTAATTATAATCCATAAATACTAACCATTAACTCTCCCAATTAATATTTGAAAATTTCATAATAATTAATTCAATTTAATTACAACACACTTGTAATTTAAATTATCTGAATTAATTAAATATTTTTTGTTCATAAATACGAGGCATTACAAAATCGTAACATATTAATAGTGTAACACCTAACATAACGATTTGTGGTATTTATTCTATCGAAACTACGTTGTCATCATAATTACAATTTCATTTTAACAAAATACATAAAATTATTCTAACCAAATCATTGTGTTACATTAAACAAATCATTTGAAGGTGTCAATTTAACAAAAATCATAGTGTCATTTCTTAGAGGTAATTTATCATTATACGTTCTTAGAATATTCATTACGAAAAATGGAAAATTTCATCAAAGAATGAATCGCGAATGAAAAAAATATATAATACGTATGTGTGTGTGTGTGTGTGTGTGTGTGTGTGTATAAAAGATCAAAAAGAAAGATTGAATAAAAACGTGTTGGACATTTTGTTATTAAAAAAATTATAAAAAAGAAAAAAGAAAAAAATGGTCAGATATTTTTGAACAAAATCAAGACATTAAATGAGAACATATGAAAAGAATTTTATTTATTCTGTTGTTATAATAAAGAAAAAAGCAAATAATTCTTTCTTCATAGTTTTTTCTATCTTTAGATACTATTCTAGCTTCTACCAAGTACATCTGACCCTTTTAACCCTTGATTGGTAAAGTTTATGAATAATTCTTGCCTAACTGCAAGTATGGGAACATTGTGACCTCATTGGCAATGAAGGGTAATCCCCGGATCATCTTACGCAATCTTCAAGACTAATACTCTTAGGAAGAATAATGTTCCATTGGAGTTCCCAACAAAAACAACACCATTTACCAGTGTTATATAATATACTTGCTAAAAAATGTTTTGGGTTATTACATCACATTTACCTTACCCACCCACCAATTCAAAATATGGGTTGGGAATTCTTTTACCTTTTTTTGGCGCTCGAGGAGTAAAACTACATAAATAAAGAACCCCACAATCTAGTAACTCATGTAAGTTTTCATTCATGAGATAAAACAGTTAATGTGGTGGAGACTAAAGCTCAACACAACATTTATCTTGATTTTCTCCTTCATGTGTGATCCAATCTGTGTATATGTTTTCTTCTCTTAATATATTCATAATTTATGCCTTTGTTAGCCTAATCAAGTTGATACAGTCCTCAATAAGATTGGCGTACAAGTAATAAGTTTCATCTTCTTTGTTAATGAGGCACATTGTCGTGTTTAGTCCCTAATATATTCCATCAAGCTCGAATTTAAGAAAATAAATTGGACCTCTCAATCTTCTATATAAGCTCCCCTTCCAATCTCTTTGATCATCCCCTGTCAATCCTCTATATCCTCCAGTTTTAGTCATTCCATTCTAACTACCATCGGTGTTTACTTTAATCTCACTTCTAGGTGGAAACATCCATGAAATTAGTACCACGTCATCAATCCTCAATTGATTGTCATTGCCCCCCGAAAGCTTGTTTGATATCACTAGCGAACATGCGACTGAAATTGGCAATCAAGTGAAGTGGGGTATGTGTTCATTCAAAATAAGTAAATTACTAGCCTTCCAAATATCCCAAACAGAATAAATAATTATCACATACCACTTACAAAAAATAGGAGACATACCCTGGTGCCATTCATCAAAAGTGGTAACATAACACCGAGTCTGACATTCTCTTTGATAAGTTCTTACCACATGATCAATGTCTTCAAAATTAGCACACACATTACAATCCTCATTATAGGTGATACCTCTCACCAACATATGAGCATTAATTTGAAGTTTTTCATACAACACAAGCGAAATGAAGCATTTTAAATTTTGATGAGTTTTAAGAAACCAAATTTATTCCAAAATTCATTAAAGAGGGTATTGATATTGTCTTTAACAATGGAAATATAACAAGATTTAAAGGAAAATTTTCCATTATCACAAGCATTCCAAGTTAATATGTCATCACGAGTGTTAACACGCGACAAAAGGGTGCCTAATATTTCTTTCGTAATGCTCGCATCAACCAAGCCCCTTATATGGTAATGAGTGTGTTAACAAATTGATGTCTTTCAATATTAATCCTATTCGGTGGGATGGATTTATTCACTCCACACCACTATTCCTCAGACGTACGGGTGAATTTTCTATGAGACTCGCTTACCCCCCATAAAAAAATAGCAATTAATATAATCAATTTTGTGGCAATCACTCTTAGGGAACATGGTAGTTTTCATGCAATAATTGTGGATATTTCCTGTAACATATTGGATTGAAGCTCATAAATTGCCATTAGGGCACCTATGTGGGGCCCTTGCGCACTTAATATTGTATGATGCAAATCTTATTTGATTAAGAAAATGTAATTAGTTTACACATATGATAAATTGTGGTACAAAATTTAGTTTTGGAACTGCTCCTTGATAAATAAAAAAAGGAAATTTGTTTAAAAATAAATTAGAAAATAAAACCCAAAATTTTTCATTATTGGGAAATTATTTTGAGCTTAGCAAACTTTCAAATAGAAATGTTTGGCTGCTAATTTTGTATTTTTTTTCCATTTTTTGGGGATTTTTGGTGAGTGTTTTAGTAAGAGGTGTCAAGGATTGATAATTAGATGGTTGGGAGATTTTGGGATTAACTTTGGATGTCTATTGTGTATTAGGACCTATTTAAACTAAACCTAGTGCCTATATTGTAATACCTCGTCCTAGAAAATAGGTATTTAACGTTATTTAAAATGTTTTCTCCGAAAAAAATTAGAGGAATAAATAATCCAAGTGTAGCACGTCAAGTAATGCGTAAGGTGACGTATTACATAAATAGTTTAAACGAGAAAAATCCCATGATGCTTGTGTCACATGAATGCATTTTTAATCTTTAATAATATTAGCTAGGATGTCCGTGAAGTTTGAGGGAAAAATATCGAGGAACGGATGTGACCCGGACAAAGTTAATATGACCCGACATTTAAATGGTACGAAAAGCAAAGTATCGCAATATGGATTAAACGAGAAAGATTTACGTTTCATGGTTCACATGAGTATTATTTTGAGTTTATATAATTACTTTAAGTACTTCGATTAATTTTCACGCGAATCGGAGCAACAACGAGCGCTATGCGAGCCTGGCTACAAATTGTCTAATGATGCGCGACACTGCGAAAGTTTAGTTTTGCGCGAATTGTTTAGGACGTCTCGGAAGGTCAAAAAAATATTGTGAATATGTTTTTTGACTAACAAAAATATAAGGAATATTATTATGAAGAGAAAAATAAAAAAATACTTTTGTATTGAGGTCCCGATTCTTGCGCTCCTTGTATAGGACAATCTAGGAGGCCAAACGATTATTGTAAATATGATTTTTTTTAGCCAAAAAATACAAGGAATATGATTCTTAAGATAAAAGTTTAAAAAAAAGATTTTTTTTTGGCTGGTACCAAAAGTGACGCGAATCAACTTTTGTGGGTGTTTTTGATCATTTTTCAAATGAATTTTTGGGGTCACATGTTTGGTATATGGGTAGTCTCTTTAAAGACTTATTATGTAGACCTTGGGGAACCAAATTACACCTATTTAGGCATTCAAAACCTTGGGTATGTTGGTCAAGGGTGGAAAGCTTCCATAATTATATTATAAGAGAAATGGGAGGGAAATACTTGGAGCCAAAACTCTCAACCATTTTCAGATTATATCTCCATCTTCTAGATCTTACAAGAGTTGTTTTTCCTTCCAAATTCGTGGTCCTCCTTTTCCACCACTTTTCCACCATCAAAACACCACATTGGAGGTCCCCAAACTCCATTAAAACACCTCTCAAAGTTGAGACAGCTCATATGAGGTTTTGGGATAAGTTTTTGGAGCTCAAAGGAAGTCTTATTCGGTGATTTTAAAAGGGGTTTCTCATAGTAGAAGAAAGAGTAGTTCATAGAGCTTGAATATTAATTGGGATCTTTAAGAGTGGACTAAAATGGCTCCATTTAGGGCTACCTTTGGAGGTGGGGGACTCACCCACCATCTCTACCATTATTTGAGGACATTTTGACGTGAGAAATACTTATCTCTTACTAAGTTAAACTGATGATAATATTAGTATGAGTACTTTGCATCTTGTTGATATTAGGTGTGTAGGAATAGCCATCCATGATTAAAGATTGAATACTACATGATTTCAAGATACAATTTAGAAGAAAATGGGATTTTCTATGTTTGAAATGGATCTTGTAGTAAACATATGCTTAGCTTGATTTTTCTACATATTTAGAACTTAAAAGATTTTGATTAAGGTTTTAAATGCACTAATAGACTTATTAGTATCATTCTTACTATTTTAAATTAAAATGGGCACTTAAATGAATGATTGAATGGGTTTTTAAAAAATGGATAATTTTCCGTCCACTATTCACAAATATTTTATGAAATAAAATATTTTAAACCATTGTTTGAAGGTTAATAAATGATTTCTTTGATGTGAAGAACATTTGGTATGTATATGTTTTTTTATGAGATTACTGTAGTGATTTTAATGTTGATGAATCATTATGAGATGAGCAAATGGATTTCTATTTACAAAGTGTACAATTTAGTTTGTTAAACTAAGTGTTGGGGTTAAAAGTGTAAATATGTAAAAGTGTAGTCTTCTTGCAAATTTTGGGTAAAAATGTAAATAATGAAAGTGATGAAGACTAATTGTGAAATAAATGACTAAGTATGGGTCTTTGTGCAAAAAGTGATAATTTAAGTGTGTAACACTAAGTTTGAAATGTAGAGTGTCAAATGTGTAAATGTAGACTAAAATGGGTTTTTAGCGTTAAAACTCATAAATAAAGTGTGTAGGCCTAAATATGAGAAATAAGACTTTAATATGTAAAAAGCGTGATTTCATATATTAAAAGGGTTAAAATTCAAAATGTGTAATTTTGTCAAAGTAAGAAGTTGAACAAGTGTTTTAATGACTAAAATGCCTAGGTGTTGAGTTTGGAACTTAAAAAGGGTATTTTGGATGAATAACACTTGAAAAAGGATAAGCTTCCAAGTTTTGGTAAAGAAAAGGGAAAATTGGTAATTTACTCAAGGTGTGACATTTTTATGAAATAAAAATGTTAAAGAGTGCTTTGGCACTATTATGAAAAGAATTATTTAAGTCCTTAAAGAGAAAATGATTTTCGGTGTAAAAATCAGTGTGCATACAAAAAAGGACTTTAATGGAACATAATGATTTTTCCTAAATGAAGAATGGAAAATGGACAGTTAAGCCCAAGGTTTTGGCGTCGGCCCCGAATAAGCAAATTAATGTGAACAATATAAAAATGTTGAACACATTGTCAAGATAATGATATTGGATGATGCCAGGATAAATAATTAAGCAGGGATATGTTGTCCCTAGTGGTGAAAGACCCTAAACCAACTGCAGTTTACTTTACGCTCGGTGTCGGATGGTGAATTTTTATGATACCGTGGGTGTGCGTGCGTCGTGATGGGTGGGTGTGTTGGCAGATTCCCTAAAGATAATGTTAAGTAATGAATCAAATATTCATGAAAGAGGCATAAATGGATGGTATTGATCCAATAATTTATTAATGCAGGAATACCGCATTAAATGTTTAATGTTCATGTGGTAACATGGGATGGTTAAATAAGGTGACTTAATGATGCTTAAGCTACCTAATGAGGTTTGAATCATAAATAACACAAGTGTGTGTTACATGAGGCTTTCAAAGGAAAATTAGTATTTTTCTAAACACGGTATGTGCGTGCGTTGAATGAAAGTCCTATAAAATGGTTAGGTAACTCTAGCGTGAGTTAATGAACGTTGAGTAATAAAAGTTTGAAAGTAAACGAAAGGTTTTTCTCAAATAAAGGATAATTTTTTACTATGCGTGAGGTAGTGGGAATGAATGCTAGTTTTCAAAGCATGATAATACAAAATGACAATTTTGTGAAGCTAGCGAAGTTAAACAATATCAAATAACATGTCTGGAATAAAATGGTTGAATACATTGGTACATGTATTTTTCAAAGGTACATATGTAGATATATACATATTTTAACATGCATGTAGTGTAGCGTGTGAGTATTCCTTTCTGTCGTTCGTTCCTATAGTACATTTGTATATAATCCTACTGAGCATTCGACTCCCATCCCACTTTTGTTACGGCAGGTTGCATGATGTTCCGTACTTTGAGAGTGTTATACAGGTAAGTAGTCACTTGCTTTTACAATTAGTAGCTCTGTTTACTTGACCTTGGGGGAACTTCTCTTGGGTCCTATCAAGTAGTTGATAAAATTTGAATCGCATGCTAACAAGAGTAACGTTAAATAAAAAGAAAAATTGGATTAAAAACATTATATAGAATGTTTCACTGCACTTCACAATTAGCGTACAAACCGGATTGGGTTGATCCCTTATTAAACCTTAAATCCGGGTCGGGGCGTTACATATATCCTTTGGGGACATTAAGAATTAACCGTGAACTCTAGAGTGGATGTAGTTTTATATTGATTGTTCATACGTGAGTTAAGTACGTTATAACACTTAGAAGTGAAGCCTAGAGATATCGAGCTTGTGTTACGTGCATTAGGGATACATATATCATGTCTACATTATAGTAGGAGTTAGGCGAG
The DNA here is from genome assembly GCA_949130495.1 of Sambucus nigra. Classification (NCBI taxonomy): domain Eukaryota; kingdom Viridiplantae; phylum Streptophyta; class Magnoliopsida; order Dipsacales; family Adoxaceae; genus Sambucus; species Sambucus nigra. Next base: position 55,862,069 of record OX422224.1, on the reverse strand, counting down.
GTGAATAGCTAATAGGGGGATCTAGTTTCTTGGTCTAGACTTGAGATGTGTTGGATACCTAGGAACGCGTACATGAACGCTTAAGCCAAGGGAAAACTTAGAGTATGATCGGTAACCCGCGGTAGAGGGTTAATGTAACACCTCGCCTAGTCTAATAGCAATTGATTAAACCTTTATTAAATTAAACGGGAATTATATCTAATTTCATTCTTTGCATCACTATCGAAAACCTATTAATTAAAATAATAAGATATTAAGTCTGGTGTCAATTTTAATTATTGTTAACATGCATCAATGAAGCTATTTAACAATATAATCATAACCATCGAGAGTGACTGAAACGTACGAATATTGATTGGATAACTAAATAAACTGAATAAATCCTCGGCATCCCGAATACAACAATCCAAATGTTTTACTAAATAATGTAGATAATATCTAAAAATAAAATGTCCAATAGTGGGTAACATGCCCACGAGGAATATTGAAATGACATACACACTAGATAGAATTAATTGAAGAGTCAAGTCATTTCCTACATGCATCCACAACTACGGCATCATCGTATGACTCAATTCTCTGGGGAACTTGTGGCTGAGTAACTAAAAGGTATTGAAAATATTTTATACAAGTTAGTGCCAAAAACATTTGAAAAAAAGTTGCAAGTATTTAAATGCAATAATAATAAAGCAGTAAGAAATATTCATGGTAACCTAATGTCATTCTCACAAGATATTATCCTCGCCCCTCATCTATAGTGTACACCTAAAGCGTATAGTTTATCTACCTAGTAATGTTACCCAACCTAACTAGTCTAACCATACTTAATATACATTGATGCGCCAAATATCTATTCCATATGTATCGCCCGTACGATAGCTCACAGTATGCGCGATGTAGTTAATCCATAGCTATAACTTAGGCTTTCTCAATTATATTTATCTCACTTCGTAGGCAATATAATCATACACTAGATTATACATTGATATCCACAGTATCATTTAAACACATATACATATCTCACTCTACATACATATATATATACTAGGGTATGCCCGTGCCTGAAGGCACAACTCTAATTTTTCAAAATACATAATAGCTAAATAGCAAAAAATTTTAAAGTACAAAATTTAAAATTGGAAAAAACATCGTTCCCTAACAAAATAAAGTATAATTTTTAAAAAATGATCATAATTTCCAAAGTCATGCGCGTGCAAGAAGACATTGTCAAACTTTGCAAAAAATATAACACTTTCTTGCAACATAAAACCCACAAATGTTTACACGATTCAATATACTTCAATCAACTATATTACAATACATTCAATCAAATATACTTCAATCAGCTATACTCGTACTACTATGCATTCAATTGTCGCATATGATACAAACCGAAATAGAAATCTAATTGAGACACCTAATAGCCCGACTCATCATCCTCTATTTCCAGTGTTATATCTCAAATTATCAAACAACTAAGTATATAACACTCGTAAAGATACGTTCAGCAGGCCCCACTAAAGATATCATTCAAATTAAATATCACACGTAAACAAATTAAAATTTAGAAGATAAGAGGGTATCATTTAATTGAAAAAAAAAATATTGGGAAAATTATATTTATATTGTTGAATGGGAGTTGGAATGCAAGAAGCATGCCCCCTAGTGTTAGATTTTTACGCCCAGGTTGTGAAAGCATATATTCTCAGACTCCAATGCTTTGTCTTATTCTCAGTCATTTCCTTTAAATCCAACATCGTTAGACCATCTTTATGTAACAGAATAGGCAAAAAGGACATGAGTGCATATAGTGGGTCTAGTGACAATAACACCAAAAGTATCGAAGTAATGGTCCCCAAATGTACACTAATAAAGAGTAGCAAAGATATGATCGAAGGCATATCTTTAGTTGATAATGCTCTATAACTAATATAAAATTTGTCTTCAAAAATAAAAATATTGCTTTTTGGATAGTTACTAGTAATTCAAGACACATTTTTGTGTTTGGGCTAATTTATCTAATACCTTTAACACCTCAACAATGCTTGGATTAATATTTTTCCATCGCATGATTGTCACATCAAAAGCATTTAATCATAAAGCATTTAATTTGATGTAATTCTAAAAAATAAGTTTACATTTTTTAAACAGTTAAGAAAATATATGCTCGTAATAATATGTAATAAATCAAATTTTAAAAATTAAGAACCAAATTTATTTATGAAAAAGACAGTTAATAAGTTTTATCCTAATAAATTTGTTAGAAATGTATTTTTAATGTGACATTTTCTATACCTCCAATTCCCCACATGTGAACATTATATGAAAGTAAACTATACAAATCTCATCCATTTAATTATGAAAAGTAAGCATCTGAAAATAAATCATTACAATAACAACATTTTCACAACTGAAAATCAATAATCTTTTAAAGGATGAAAAAAATATACACAAAGGCCACAGATCTGGTCACACAAATTTTTGATGGACTGCATCCCTAAATCTACCCAAATTCTCATTCCACCAAAATCCATAGAGATCTGTCAAACGAATATAATTTCCCAATATGTTTAGTAATTTAGAATCCAAAAAATTTGAATTCATCCATGTATTATAGTCTTAGTAAATGTGTAACACTAAATATATTATCAAGTAAGTAAAAAAAATCAAGAAATAATAATCCAGCAAGAAATCAAGGGCACTAGAGCATCTTATTTTTTATTTATTTATTATTCTCAAAGATGAATGACTCCTCACGGAGCAGAGAAAACACATATACGATGTAACGGATTTGTCTGAATAAATTCCATAACTCCCACCTAGTGGTTGAACCGGTGGATACATCAAAGTACATATAGGGCTGAGGTAAATCACCTTTGTCTGAAGATTCACGAAAGATGGACGAACCAGAATGCAATCATAAACATCGATGGAATCTGGAGTAACCATCAATAGGTTTCAGTTAAGGCAATTGTCGTTTCCACCATTAACATTTTCTAGCAACTTGATCATGCAGTTGTTGTTGGAAGAGGTTGCTCACATAGATGAGCACCGGAGGCGTCGATAGTATTGCACTTGTTATCCACCATTTCTACCTGTAAGAAAAAGAGCAAGAGAAAGGAGAAGAAACTCACTGAAAAACTTTTAGAATGGAAGTTTTTTATTTCCATAAAAACTCTGAGAAGGCAAGCGGACCACATGCAAAATTGAGATGCTCAAATGAACAAAGTTTGTATCTCATGAACAAGCACTCACATATAATCACAAGTGCAAAGATTCTTTTATGCCTACTTGAGTGGTCAGCCACAAGCATTCATGAACCATATTCCACAAATATATGTAGATCTAAAAAAAATCAGACACAAATCGGAGAGTGTGAGGGAAATTTAATATCTCAAAAATTCAAGATCTAAAAATAAAACATAGAAACCCTAAATAAATACTCAACCTTGTATGGAGGTGGAGAGGCGAACAACTGTGAGGAAGGCCGAGGTGGGTGGGGGAGGATATCTATGGAGCTCGGGGGGGGGGGGGGGGGGGGAGGGCAAGGGGTAAAGTCGGAGGAATGGTGGTGACGATCTCAAAGAGAGAGAGACAGAGAGAGAGAGAGAGAGAGAGAGAGAGAGAGAGGTTAGGTTACAAATAAATAAATTTGATGGGTTTCAAAGAGAGGAGAAATATTGAGTGTCTCGAGCCTTCTGCTCTATTAATATGAGTTTACAAACTTACACTCAATTTTGAATTTTAATGTGGAGGGGGAATAGATTAAAGTATGTCAAAATAGGGGGAAATCAAAAAATAGAGGGAAAATAGGGAATGCAAAAACAATTCCTTTTGTGACATCATAGTTCCATCTTATAACATGCATAAATTTTGTAACTTATTATATATATATATATATATATATATATATATATATATATATATATTCCTCGACTTGGACATCCCGGATGCATCCCTAGTATACTATTGATCACAATGTTCATCATGTACTACTCCTGGGCCATTGGGTCGGAATATCGTCACTGATCCCAAATCGCAAATACAAAATGGAGGTAGCCTTAAACATAAAACCTTGGACAATAATTGTACCACAACCCACCCCATTGGACACAAAACTAAGGCATATCCTCACATATGAATAGTGTCAATGCAACAATACTATGACCCAGGAAATAATACAACACCTACTGGTCAATGCCATAGTGGCTGCAACATCCAATGATATCATATTAGATTAGGTATGTTCCATAAATTCAATCACACATAGACGTGTATATACTGGCCACACTCGATACGTGTATGTATATAAAATCTGCTAACATGCGTAATTTCTCTCGTAGCACTAGCCAACTAATCACAATCTCTACCCCGACTTCCCGATCTTATCTAAGTATTCCATTACTTATACTTTAACTCTCTAATTATGTACTTCTGGTCAACTTGATATTATAACCAAGCATTAGCCTAGACATAACTAAATCTTCACATTATTTACCGATTCCTACCCGTGAACATTCCCTCACTTATTAACGTAATTTCCTTACACGAAATTCATCCCCGATTAGCCTACGACACTTCCTAACCTCCACATTGAATTCTGAGAAACCTAAACTCATCCACGGACCAAAGATTCAAGGCCCAGTCCTCAAATGGTACAAAAAATAACCATGTCGCAAAGTTTTCAATCCAGTATAACCGACTCGGTTTGCTAGCTAGACCGAACTGAATCGTTCCCCCAGGGGACCAGTTCTATTTGTCGGGCTGCCAGAATGAACTTTTGATGGGATTTCTCTTTCAACATTAATCCGTCGTGGTTCTGACCTTTACCAAACCCTATACATGACCCCTAAATCATTCCACACATAATCCAAAATTTTCTACGTAAAAACCATCTCCGAACAACATCTAATTCTCCCCAAAACAAATTAAATAAAGAATTTCATACCGTAGAAAACACTAGTTTTAAGATTTGACCCCTTGTTCTTAATTCATCCAAGAACTTATCTTTTATTATAGATTTATAACAGATTCAACATAGAAATAACATTAGACTCATCGATTATCATTTATATAATTCAAAACCAAAATTTCCTGAGTTTTTCTAACCTGAAAATCATGTTATTATACAACAAAGTTACACGAATGAATGAAACTACATATGATTATCGATGAAAGAAAAAACTTTCCTAAGAGATGATGGATTTTGAGATTTTCCTTTTTGAAATTCCACTTTTGGTGATGATGTTCACCCCAAGGATGATGGATTTTCTCCCTAAATCCTTTATTCATCCACTACACCAAAAAAAGCAATTTGGCACACCTTGACATTAAAAATCTGGCACAATTTAAAACTGTGCCAAATTCCGGCACGGTTTAATGACAATCTGGCACACTTTAAAACCGTGCCAAATTTTGGCACTGCTTAAAAGTGTGCCAAAATAGAGCATATTTGAGTAAACTATAAAAACCCTAAAAAAATCAGTCCTCACATTATTTTTTTTGTCTCCCTCCCTCTCTTCCCTCACTTTGAGGTCTCCCGATTCCTCTCTCTCACACGCTCTCTCTCTCTCTCTCTCTCTCTCACACACACACACACACATACATACACACATGCACGCACATATTCCCCTCTTTACAAACCCTAAATCAAACCTTGCCACGCTCCAGATCCTAGGGTTGAGGAGTCCGAAAATGGGGAATTATTCACCTCCGATCCAAAGCTTCCCTTCAAAGTGTTTAGTATTCCAGAAGGAGCTCCATTTTCTCAAATTCAGAGCTGAAGAATTCTAAGTCCCTTCCCAAACTAGCGCTATCATCACAAATTGTGGTAAGATTAGGTTTTACTCCTAGGACACATCTAGCCAGGAGAAATTGATTGACTTATGGATGGCTATTAGTAAGTGATTTTGCATTTGATTTTAATGATGAAAATAAAAATTATTGATTGGTTTTGATAATTTTTGCCTCAATTTTCCTACTTATTTATTTTGTGAATTTAATATATCAAAATATGAAGGGCAAACCACTAATGTGGTATTGATAAAAAAAATTGCAAAACATATGTGTTATCTATCTGTAACTATTAGCCCTATTTATTGAAAAGTTGATTGTCTATTTTATCAAATGAACTGTATTTATTTCAAATTTGTCCAATTTCAACAATTTCGGTTCAATTGAATTTTTTGGGATTAATCTCAATTTAGTATTTAGCCAATTCTATTAATTGAATTCATTTTCACGGTGATTGGAAATTGATAAATGCGAGAAATAAATGCAATTGCATGAGACAAAAATTTAACGTGGAAACCCTTGCAGGAAAAAGTCCACTAATACAATAAAGCCAGTACTACACAAATTCAGACACGATTTGAATATTCGTTAACCCATGAATCTCCACTGCGTTATAATTTTAATCTTCTGATGATAATTGGTGAATCCTTGGGTTTCTCATTTTGGTTTGTTTCTTTGGATGTCTATTAAACAACAAGCATCGGTTAATGTGTACTGGAGAGATCTGTGCTGCTCCTGAGAGAGATCGCTATGAGAAATCGGTATCATTCTTTCATCTTTTATCCGTCCTTTCTAAATCATATTTATCTTTTGGGAAACCTACTATCATCTAGATCTAAATCATATTATTATTATTATTATTATTATTATTATTATTATTATTATTATTATTATTATTATTATTATTATTATTATTATTATTATTATTATTATTATTATTGTGAAACTTCTAAATAGAATTGGTGAATCCTTGTGTCCCAAAGAGAGAATAATTTTAATTATGTAACACAACCCATTTTCACTAAGCCCATCATCAACACTAATGTTGCCAGTGTTTTACTCGTCGCTGCCATGGTCTCAGTCATTTCCATGACTAAGGCTGCCTTGGTATGTGTGTATAGAGTATTCATAAAATGACCCATGAACTAGCATATATGTATGTATGGTTTTGTATGTACCGTTTGTCTTTATGTTGTGGTATAATTACTATCTTATTTATCTGACAACAGTAGGAATTGTATATATTTAGGTTGTTTTGCGTAATCATTTGAAACAAACAATTTTTTTTTGAGTTACACATAAATAGCTATGGGCATTTTCATTTGTTGTGATTATGATAAATTATTATGTTGTATTGAAATGAAAGGTAGGAATTCCATGTTTGCGAGTATGGAATTCATGCCTTCAAATGGTAATCGGAACCATATTAGTTCAAAATTTTGAAGACAGTGTACGGTGAACCTTTGGTTGTAATATAATATAAATAAAATGATGACAATGTATGGTTCTGTAGCGTGTTTTTTATGGTTGCTCACTTTTATAACACAATAGGTGGTATGATTCGTGTTAATGATTTTAACTTGCATAATTATGGATGATCAAGATATTGGATTGTTTTACTTTGAATCTAAGGTATTCTTTAGGATTTGAATCGATCATTTGAGAGAAATATGATTGTCGTGCATGCATTGGAATCCAAACACGACCCAATACGTATTTTGTATTGACTCATTGCATACATTGGAATGTGCATACATTGCATACACGACCTAATACATTGATGTGCATACATTGCATTAACATTTCAATTAATTACACTATTGCTTATCTAATTAGATTATGTCCGACTTTATTCCAATTGGATGCCTTCCATGTTGGACAGTCCTTGCATTTACCCGCATCATTTTTTCAAAGCTTCCTCAAGATTAAAACTTTTGAAGCTCATTCCTAATCTAATTCTATGAGGTTCTTAAATATTAAAGGTGCGGAGTCTGTAGAAAGCCTGGATATCTTATATGTAGATCATCAATTTTCAATATGCCTATATATTGCAAACAAAATCTCCACTCTGAGAATCTCTATGAATTTCAAACAAAATCTCTTTGGCAAGAAGCTCATCCTCTAGATCCTTAACTGTTTGGAAAATGTATTTAATTGTACTTTTATTCCATTGTCTCAAAGCATCTTTCAATCTTTTCAATTTTCTAGAGAAGGATCTCATGGGGCTAGCATTCTCAACAATAGCCCAAGAAGAATCTATAACTCACTGTAAATCTCTATGGTCACATGACTTTTTTTGGAATTTAAAGGGTTTGGGACAATTGTCTAAGGCAGTCTTTATAGATAACAACAATGGGCTATGGTCTGAATATCACCTATTAAGACAATTTATTGTTGTTCTACGGTAATTAGCAAGCCATTTGGCATTTATAAGGCCTCTGTCCAAACTGGCAAAAATTAACTCTTCATCACTTCTATTATCACACCAGGTGTACTTAGAACCCATGAAACGATGAACCATCAAACCATTAAGAGAAATTCCATCATTAAAATCTTGATATCCATGAAAATATAGGGAATTGCTTCCTATTTTTTCATCTGGATAACTAAATATATTAAAATCCCCAATTATCAAATGAGGATTATTAATATAATCAGTAGGTAACTTATCAATACTGTTCCAAAGGGGCATTCTATTAGCACTTGTACATTTGGCATACACAAGGGTTATGATAACATCATCATTCAACATTTGGTTTGATATTTTTAAACATAGTGCTTATTCCTCATCAATCATCACTGTACAGGTCATACCAAATTGCCAAAAAAAAATAAAAAATTGTTCGAAGTATTAAAACAACAGCCTTCAAAACCAAGTTTCAGCATAATAGAATTTATCCTAGCTTGGTTAACTTTGGTTTCAATGATTGCCAATGTTGGAATTTTATGAATCTTAATGAGCTTTATAATTCTTTTATAGGTGGCTATGTTGCCCACCCCTATTGCATTCCACACAATGAGGTTAATCATCTAACTGTTGTGAGTTGGATTTGAGGAGAACTTGATTACCTGATTTGGCGATTCATGGAAATAAGGAATCATTAGGCACAATCTTTGGAATAATAGCCCTACTCATATTCTTCCTATGCTTCACTATTACACCAATATTCATTGCTTTATTAGAATCTCTTTATTTGGCCTCTCTAATCTTCTTGATCTTGGCTTCAAGACACTTGACAAATATAACTAATTCTTCCATCATTAACACTGGTCTTTTAGCAATAGGCTCTGAATCTGAATGGTAAGGCTTTTCATGAAATTCTTGCATTTCACAGTTAGTTAAATCAGAGTCTCTAGGGGTAACACTTTTAATCTCGTTTGAAAACTTCATCACTGCCATTATCCACTTGCTGATGAGGGCCTTGTGATGTACTTTTTGAACCTTATTTGTTAGGGGTTGCATATTTCATGATGAAAGTGATCAGAAATTGATTACTGGTAACTTCAATTACTTCCTCCAATGCTTGTTCTTTTTCTTCCACAATAGGTTTGCCTTTATCTACATCATTCTCAATGATAATTTCCTTCCCTTTATGACTTTTATGAACCTGATCAGTGCTTTTCTTGTTCTGCTCTTCAATTTCTGCAATAACATCTTCTAATTCAATATTATTTTCTTCTTAAATAATAAATTTTTGAGGGACTTCTTTCACTTCTTCTTCATCAATGACCTTATAGTTTACTACTGCATTCTTGATTTGGTACACTTGGTTTTATATTTGAGTTGGAATTGCTTTCTTGACTGGTTGATCTTTGTACTTTGCAATGGCTCCATCCTTATTTGACACATTGAACATGCAATTATTTTCATCGTGGCCTTTCTTTAAGCATCTTGAGCAATACTTTGGCATATTTTCCAAACTAGAACATCTTGCCAAAAACCACTATAACCACACCCTATCCACACTTGTTTAGGATATTCTGGGTCAAATCATCTTCTACACACACACGGGCCATACCAGGTACGTTTATCTCTATTGTAGATGCATCCAATTTAAGAGGATGTCCAATCAACTGGGTAACTGAAACGAGGGATGATTTGGAGAAGAAATGGAATGGTAAATTTGGAAAAGATACCCAAATGAATTTTAGTTTCAATAAAATCTTTATTAATGTTTTGAATTAAATGAGTGGAATGCTTAATTGAAGTAAAATAAACATAATGTACCTCATGTACAAATATTAGAGGAGAACAACGGATTCCACATGAAAAATAAAAAACTGTCTGAAGAAGCTTCTTATGCAAAAGAATTGGTCGCGATTGAATGGTATATTATACTTTCAATGTATACAATTCAAAACTTAATCTGTCCATACATTGTATACTGTTAAAATTTAATTTGTCCATACATGTAAAGAAGTACACAATGTATACTGTCCATACATTGTGTACTATTATATGTGATATTCTTATCTTCTGATTTCATATGTGGTCATGGTCAAGTCCACTTACTCTTCATAATTAGAAGCATCAAAATGTGCCATCTTTCCTTAATGGATTAAATTTATAAATACATGTTTGAAATGGATATCGAATTTCAAAAAGTTTACGTAATTAAATCTTAGGCAATCTGTTAAAAAGTTTACCTATCAAATTTCAATGTTTAAAGACTATGTTCTAATTTCAAACTGCAATTTCAAGTTTTTTGAGAATTTGACTAATATAAGTTTTTATGAATTTACTTGAATTTATGGATTTTTGAATTTTTTTCATTATCCATTCATCATAATTGAACCTAACACTTCATTTGCAGTCATCATTCCATCATAACTTAAGATCGCTTCATTCATAGTGTATATGAATATATCTCGATCATTAGTATAGGTAGCAGTTTGGGCTCTCTATCTGACAAGGATGAAATAATGGAGAGGATTGAATGTAGTAAGGATATGTGATTCCAATGAATTGCCTTTTAGTTATATGTGTTACTTGGCGTACTGTAGGTAAGTTCATCGGACATTTTTTTGGCCCTTACGCTTGCACATTTGATAAGTGTTGAATGTTGGAAAAAAATTCAGCCGTGACCTTAGGCACGTTCATCCTAAAAATTCAACCATGACCTTAGGCTGATCAGAACAGAACGAAATCATATCAGTCCGTTTGTTAGAATCATTTCCCTGCTCAACAATGTTCCCTTCATCACCAAATAAAATATGACCACACAAAGTTATGCTTTATGACGTCTATTTTCACTTTTCTACTTGCACTTGTGTCCACTAGTAAGCATATATTTTGGTTATGAATGTACTGTAGTTGCAATTCATATTATATCTAATCAACATTTTGCTATTTTCGTCATTATATTCGCTAAATAATGTATGAATTCTTCGATTTATTTATTGTAATTTGAATTAAATGTCTGAAAGTTCAGTTTTGTTGTTTGAATTCAACGAGATTTAACTTCATGTCTTATGTGTTGTTTTATTGTAATCTTTAATTAGGTTTACTCGTGATTTAACAGAACATCTCCCCATGAATATAAGACAAACGAGGAGTCGGACATGGCATTATCGCATCTTCTTGTAGAGAAGACTGCAGAAACCATAGAATCTTTCGATTAGCCGTAATTCTTTATTTTTCCTTGTAAGTACTCTTCGGGGGTCATTTTATAATCATTTGATATTATCTTCTTTAGTTCTAATAGTAAGTGATCTTTTGAGGACACATCTCTTCGCTCCCTTGGCCTATACATATCTTTTAAACAACTATATGGTTGTTATACATACTGCCTATATATATAACAGGGTTGTTATATATATATAACAGTTATAACAACTATATATCTATAGAAAGCATTTTAGATTTTTATTGTTAGTCCTATTCATATAAATGCCACCATTTCTTTCTACCAGCGAGCTATCCTAATAATCAGTTGGAAACATGAAACAAAAGGTATTTTTAAGTTTACATAAGTTTATCGGTATCTTGTCATGCATCTCAAGTAGGCCTTATTTAAATTGATACTACACCTAATTACTTAGAGTCCTAATTTTAGTAATTAACTGAAAGGAGAAACATAGATAAACTAGGTAGCAAAAAGACTACTCATATGTAATCCTAAACATCGTAACTTAAGATCAACAACTAAATAGATAGCAAGCACAATAACAATGAAAATGGTAAGAGATATAATCTCTTCCAATTTTGTAAAATTGCTTAGGGTCCTGCACACCCCCACTTAAGATGCTCATCCCAGGCATGGAAGAATGAAAGGATATTATCATTACAGTAATAAAATTATTATCAAACTCCTTTTATTTAACAAGGAATTATTCGAATTTTTATTATAATTATTTGGGCAGATTATTTGCAAGGCGGAGAAGGAGGCATGGTGGGGAAAAAACTATGGCTAGTGAGAGAGCCTCCTTCTCTCTAGAGTTGTTCCTCTTGACATAATCTATTTCTTCTTTCTATGGATCGAAACCCACCATTTGCTTGGATTTTGATCCTAAACCATTTGAAGCCCCAAAGACAAATCCCCCATCCACTCTTAATCACCCATTTCATGATGCTATTGTCTCAAAACCATCTTTTGCTAAAGTTCTTTGTAACAAAAATGATATTCTACCACAAAGTATAAAGTCAACAAGTTTGTCATCTCTAAGTGATCCACACTTATGTGGTGACACACTTTCTGTGAGATTAGATGATAGTGTTTATCAAGAAGTTGTTAAAAATTGTAGTTCTTCTAATCTCATTGGAAGAATTGTTCTTGCTAAAGGTTCAAAACCATGGAAAGTGGAGGACTTGAAACTTGCTCTCAACAACATTTGGAAGCTCCAATTCCACTGGATTCTCACACACATTGGTAAAGTTTTTTTAATATATGTTTGTCCTCATATACTGATATGAGTACAGTTTGGTCCTTGAGGAGTTATTCTTCTCCAAATGGTTCATTCATGGTATTTCTTTGGACCCCTGACTTTCATTCGAATTTACGTATTCAGTCCATTGCCACTGTTTGGGTGCGTTTTTTGGGCTTATGTCAAGAATATTGGGATCCTAGACTTCTTTTACAAATTGCTTGGGGAGTGGGGTTGCCTACACGTATTGACAAAAACACTCTCGAGAGAACATATGGTAACTTTTCTATAGTGTTGGTGGAAGTTGACCTCAATCAAAAGTCCCCTGACCGAATTCTAGTGGAAAGAGGTTTGAGCGGCTTTTATGTTCAACTTTCTTATGAAAATCTTCCTATTTTCTGTAAATTTTGCAAAAATGTTGGTCACTCATTTAAGGAGTGTAGGAATCTTCAAAAAGAGGTCTCTAAGCCTCCTATTCATCCTATGAATAATTTGAAAAAAGTTGTTATGAATAAGCCTAACACGCAGACTCACTTGGGTTTTTCTTCTTCAAACAATGCTGAACTTTTTTTGACCCACCAAAAACCTATTGCCTTTAAATTAAACATCGAAGATAATGCCAAATATCTTGTTGAAGATACTGATCCAAAGCCTAGGCCGCCTACTGGGATACCTCAAACCATTGGGTCATATAGTTGTCCAACGATTTCTTTGAAGTCTCCTGTTAATTCAACAACACCACATGATTCTAGTGCAGCGGGTACAATTCAAAACGCAGTGGGTATTTCTACTCCTGTGCCAGATTTGATTGAGAAGAAGAAAAAAAACACAACTGACAACCGTGTAACAGTGGCTGATTACGTGGTGATGACAGAAAGGTGTGTCAAATCACATCCTTCTTCCTCTGAAAAACTTCCAACCAATAATGTATCCCCTGTAAAAAAAGGACTGCATTCCAAAAGTGGCAGTTAGTAGGGAGTATGCCTACTCAAATCGTGTGCTTTTTTTTGAAAAGAATGGGTTCAAATCCGGTGACGGAAGTCCTGCTCAGGTTGCTGGTCGTCCAAAGAAAAATCATGATTTGCAAATGAAGATTGGAATCTCAAAAAACCAGGAAGGTCCCGATATTTGTGCTGAAAGAGATAAAAGTGTTTTAACTACTTGGTTAGTTCAGAAAAAATGGATTTAAGGCTGATGACCAACCAGTGGGTTCGGTTCCTAATACTGTGGAGAAAATATCTCCGTAAACGGTGGGATATGATTCTCCTCAAGTCTCATTACGGGCAGGTACTTTATCTTTGGAAAAGTCTTCAACACATTTAACTTATGGGGATAAGTTTAAAATTTTGGAAAATTCAGTTATTATTAATTCTGATACTCGAAATATTCCGAAAAAAAGTTCAACAATATAAGTGGAAAGTTGGACAATATAAAACAAAGATATATTCATCATTTAATCCAACGCGATTCCATCGTATTAATAGGAGATAAAATTGTTTTGCGCAATGACGACAAAGATATGATTCCTTTAGAGTGTATTGATACAAGTGAAGAGTTATCCCAAGTTAATCTAATTAGTGTACAAATTCACGATGATCACGGCATTGATTTATTCGTGGATCTCCCTAAGAAATCTCCGGTGGATTTTGATCTTATTTCGAATGATGTAAACTCTTCTGTGGAAAATGACAATTGGAATGTCGTCCGCAAACGAACGCGGTCTAGAAATCGTAGGACCTAAATATTTTTTAAATTCACTTTAAATTATTGTTTCTTTTTTGGAAGAGTCATGCTTTAACTCTTGTAAGTTCCCTTGGAGAGGGTTTTTCTCCATCTATTAATAAAGTATTTTAGTTATAAAAAAATAAAAAAATATTAAAAAAAAACAAGGAATTATTCCAAGAAATGCCTGGAAAAGAAAATATCAAAGTGAAAGTTGTGCAACAGCCAAGCCAATATCTTCACTTTGACTTAAAAATATGCTATTAGAGGGTGAAAACCCAAACCAACCCCCAAATGGCCCCGTAACAGGCATGAACATCTCGCACGAGATCAATGTAACTCGCAGGAACTGACCGGGTAGTCACGGGACCCCTGGTTTGAGAATATGACCTCCCAGTTTGATAATATGACGATAATTTGAAAATATCTAGATTAAGCTTAAAAATAAGCCGTTAAAGGGGTGAAAACCCAAACTAGATCTCAAACGGCCTCGTAAGAGGCAAGAACACCTCGCATGGGACCAATATAACTTATAGGAACTGACCGTGTAGTCGTTGGTCTGTCGATTTGAGAATATGACGATAATCTGAAAACGTCTAAATTAAGCTTAAAAACAGGTCGTTAAAAGGGTGAAAATCGAAACCAGCCCCGTAAGAGGCATGGACAGTTTGCACGAGACGAATATAACTTGTAGTAACTGACCGCGTAGTTGTGGGACTCCCTGTTTGAGAATATGACGATAATTTAAAAATATCTAGATTACGCTTAAAAACTAGTCGTTAAATGGTGAAAACCCAAACCAGCCCCAAAATGGGCTCGTAAGAGGCATGGACACTTCCCACGGGACCAATGTAACTTGTGTAATACCCCGTATTTTTATGCTATATTAATTTGGGGATTTATTAAATTTAATGCGACTGTTTATTTAATAAAAATCCGGAAATTAATTATGTTATAATTATTAACGTGACGAGAGTTAGTAATTATGGGAAACTTGTTGAATATTACTAATGAGAATAGTAATATATTATATTGGTTATATTGAATGTCATAAGTGAATTAAATGACTATTTCGGAAATTTAAGTCGGGACGTGCCCGTGTCACGTCGGGACTAATTTTGTTAAATTAAAAAGTGAATATTTTATAAGTTGTTCGTATGGTCGTTTTGAGTGCGCCAACGCGTCCGGAAGGGTCGAGATAGTCAGAAAAGTGTACCCGGGGGTTTAGTTTGGGCCTCGGGGCGTTTTTAGGCCTAATTCGTGCCCCGGGAGGGCATTTTAGTCATTTTACATAAGTGTGTAATTAAACCCACGAATTTCAGCCAACCTATATCAGCCATTAGGTCAGCCTCTTAGGGTTAGAACATTCACAAATCAAGTGACGGCCATTAGAGAAGAGAGGAGAGAGCTCCAAGGCAATCCAAGGCCAAAAGGCCACCGGTTTGCACCGCCACCACCACCACCGCGTAGATCACGAGTCGAGGAACGTAGCCATACCCAAAATCAGCCGTGAATCTGCATACCAAAATCCTAGGCAAGTGTTTAAACTTGCTATTTTCGTTGATGCAATCTTCATGTTAGCTTAGGAATGAATTGTGATAAAAACTATGAAGAAAACCCCATTTTTGATAGAAGAACCCATGTAGTATTGATGTATATGTTAATTCTGGAAACCCTTGCCATGTAGAGGTAATAATCCACGAAATTTGGTGATCATAATAAGGAAATATTGGAGAAAGATTCATTAGAAATCTGTTTAACAAAATTCTAGGGTTCTTGATAATTGGACATGATTTTAGGTTGAAAATCCATGTTTAATGATAGTTATACACATGCTTTACAATATAAACACCTGGTATAATGTTATAATGATGATAGTAGAATTTTTGGGACGATTAGAATGGAAAAACATAGTTTTGGATGAAGAAGTTTGATGAATCCCGTAACTGCATTCTGCAGAATTTTGCCCTGACCTGCTTGATCGATCGATCGAGCCTAGAGCTTCGATCGATCGAAGGTTCGATCGATCGAGCCCCAAGCTTCGATCGATCGACCCCTCCTGGCAGACTCCTACTTCCCTTGTTTAATGAGTTAAATTAAGTTTATCGTGAAATAATTATTGGGCATTCTTAATAAAGTAATTTGGGAGACATTGGGGACCAGTAGGGTAAATGAAAAGATGTTGGGATCTTTAATATTCGACGAGGATGGTATTTATGGGGTATTCACCTTAGGTTGGTTAAATTATCGTTTTAAAGGGAAAGTTACATAAGAGAGTTACGTTGGAACGTAAATAGGACACCTGCTGAATTTTATACTTGGGAAGAGAGAGTCCATATGAGATACTTAATAAGATGGAAGAATACTTCGAATTAAGGTTAGGAACGAACCCTTATACGCGATACTAATAATATGATAATATGGAAATGTCGAAATTATGGGAATTAAGAATTTACCTAATATTGATATGGTAATGTTAGTATAGTTATATGATTGTGTATGCATATACTATCTATGTGTGAAAATCATGCCCACGCTACTTGCTATCCCTGAGGTTACCGCGCTCGGACAAGTCTTATCTCGATGGGACCTTTATGGGGGATATTGACTTGTACCCTAGAAGATAGATGTCCTTAGTACAGGCTATCGACGTGATAGTTCAGACGGTCCTAAGAGACGCAGGCATGTGCCATCCTCTTAGAGACTTGGAATCTATTCTTCGCCTCAATATTGTTTGTGTATGTATGTTAATACATTTCGAGAGTGATTCTGAATGTATTCCCCTTAATATGAGTGATATGGGGCTTTGGATTGTAGAGTATGCCCGCACCATAATTTAGTTGGGGTGTTGTTATAATATATATTATGCGAATAATTAATACATATATGAAATTCTGAAATTTGGAACTACCTACCGTGATTTGATATGTAGGACATGGTTGTTGACTGAAAATTATAAATACTTGTTTTGAGAAAGCAGAGTATACCTACACCATAGTTTATATGTTGGTGCTGTTAGAATATATATATATATATAAGTTATACTAGTAATTTATATATATATGGATTGAGGAATTTAAACTATTGTTGTAACGTAGTAAGTGAGGAATAATTCTGGACTAAATTATGAATACTTATGTTGAGTAAATATAATATGTTACTGGGAAACTCATTGATTTTATAAAGTTAAAATGGAGAACTTTGGTTACTAATTGGAACATTATTTTTAGAATTGAATCGTCGAATTGTAAATCTTACGAGTAACCTAAGTTAAGTTAAATCATTTAGGAAGACTAGTGCGATAATTGATAAAACAAAACCGTTGGGAATGTTAGTGCGATAGGTGTGCACATTTAGAAGAGAGGTGAGTATTTCTCAACAGAGTAACGCACTAATATGATGTTGCATTGGCCTGTATCAATTTAAATACTTGCTAAACGTATTTTTAAATCAAACACACTTTCGGGATCTGACCCGTTTCTTTTTCTCTCTCTCTCTCTTGTATATATATGTATATATTTCAGGTGCCCAGCCATAGGGGCGTCTTGCTTAGGATCCTTTGAGAGGAACGTGCTGCAGCTTAGGTGGGAGTTGCAGGTCACTTGCGTAGACGGCTTCCTTTATTGACTCCATTCTAGCATTCTCATTTATTGGGCACGTGTCGCCCTTCCCATTATTTCATTTGTTGTTGGGACATTTATATTTCAGTTATTTCCAGTATTGTTCTACGGGATTTATTCATTATGGGTTTGTGATTCTAGTTTCATATGTTGACATTCGATTGGCGAATGTATTATACTATTTGGTTTATCGTGGTGTGATTCTTAATTGTAGAAATGTTGTTTTAAATAATTAAATCTTTTTCTTTAATTAAAATCTGGAAAGTTTGTTTGAAAATGTTTTTAACACTTAGCTTAATTATTTAGGGTGTTAAATTGGATAATTTATTTTTATCGACAGTGATGCTGAGAACGAACCAACTGTTTACCTTGATTTAATTTAATAAAGGAGTGATCGCTCGGTATTTAATTAGGCAGGGTGTCACAACTTGTAGGAACTGATTGCATAGTCACGGGTCTCCCGGTTTGAGAATATGACGATAATTTAAAAATATCTAGATTAGACTTAAAACCAAACCATTAAAAGGGTCAAAACCCAAACCATTCTCGAACGGTCCCGTAAGAGGCATGAACACCTCGCACGGGACCAATGTAACTTGTAGTAATTGGCTGTGTATTCACGGGTCTCTCGGTTTGTGAATATGATGATAATTTGAAAATATTTAGATTCTTCTTAAAAATATACCGTTTGAGGGTAAAAACTCAAACCAACCCTCAAACGATCCCGTAAGAGGCACAACACCTTGCATGGGACTAAAGTAACTCGTATGAGCTAACCACGTAGTCACAAGACTTTCGGTTTGATAATATAATAATTGTAACTCGTATATGTAATTTTTCAGCTTGGATAAGATTTTTTTAAAAATTACTTGGTTACTAATATCATCTCTTTTTTTTATCCTATTTTTTTGAAGGATAACATTTTGTCGTTAGCTTTTATCTACGTGGAGTGGAACATATGAAGAAGTCAATGGTTTAGAACAAGGGGACTATTAATTTAATGTCTTTAATATTCAAGATTCTATTTTTTGTGTTATGGTTGTGCGTACTTTTGTAGTTTTATTATTAACTTTTATGGCCGTGCGGATTTTTGTAATTTTATTTTTATATTTTATGGTCGTGCGGGCTTTACATTACTCAGGTTTTATATTAGAAGATTTTAGAATATCCATAAAATAGAGGAAACTCTGCCCTTTTTTTTGTATGTGAACTATTAAGACTTGTAATATTTTGAAGCTTGTATGTACATTAGTTTATCAACGTCGTGCAAGATTCACAATTGGTGAATTTTATTATTTTCAAATGATTAATTTTTTTTACTTTGATCCAAAAATTTGGCACAGTTCAAAACCGTGCCAAAAGTGTATCAAATTTTGGCACGGTTTAAAAGTGTGCCAGAAGTATTCATGTTTGGCCAAATCTGACACACTTTTAAACCGTGCCAGAAAAAATGGCCAATTTGGAACACCAGATTTTTGGCACAGTTCAAAACCGTTCCAGATTTGATCTGGCACAGTTTTAAATCGTTCCAGATTGTTTTTTTTGGTGTAGTGATCTCAGTACAACCGTTCTTACATTTAGTTGTGAATTTCTTAGCTAAAAAATAAAATTCGTAGAAAAAAAACCATTATTTTCCCCCAAAATTGTTTCATGCCGAAAAATAATAGATTTAGCTATGAAATTCAAATTTTATGTGACAATAACTTCCTGTATATTGGTGCAACATTCCCACGAAAAGGAAAATTATTTAGGAACTAAATACTAACTATTAATGTCGCATCCACAAATATGTGTGTCTTTAATGATTTGTAAGAGTAAAGCGAAAGATAATAATTATTTTAGGGAAGCAAAATTGAAAAATCTTATATTAGGGAGATGCCTAGCATCTTATTACGTATCGGATTCTGATAATAAAAGAAAATACAATATTAAATTTTCATGCCATACAAAAATTTAAAACGTTGGAGCAACACTTGGGATTCATAAATGCTGATAGATTTTGGTGTGGATATTCCAATTGCCAATAATTTGTAGGGTTCTTCAATACTGAGGGGTTTTTGTATAATGGTTTATCGGTTTGGGGAATAATTGAGAATATTGAGGGAATCAATCGTATTTGATTTTGGAGTTCAAAACAATGACAGAGTGATATATAAATCAGTAATTGAAAGATATAAGTTCAAACTACGTAATATTGGAATTTAAATCACCTACTTTGTGTATTATGAATTCCGATTGGTTGTGCGGCTAAATTACTAGTAAGCTGGATAGTCTGAAACCATAACAAGTGTAAGTAGGCTATATAGGTTAAAAACATTGTGTATGTAATGTAGACGGAGGAAAAATTAAAAAGGATTTCAGTGTAAAAATAATTAAATGGGGTTTAATGGGAAATTTCCAAAACCTTTTCAAATGATTATTTCCTACTTATTTATTACGATTTAAAGTTAGTGTCAGAAGACAAAGTAAGCCTAATTATACACAAGTATTTATATAAAAAGTTTTGGGAATTTTTGAAATACTTTCAAAACTAGGCAGGGGTTAGGTGTAAATTTCAAAGTTAATTTCTAAACTTACAACTACCTTTCTTGGGAAAACACATTCCCAGAATCCAAATAAAGTAATATAATATATGACTTTGTTCAGAATAAAAATAATTATTGGAAAAAATAAAAAAAATTAGTTGGAGACGCGCCTGGTTGACATATACTCGCTCGCGTGTCGCTCAATTGCCTTCAACCTCTCGATATTTGACTTTAGGGGTTTACCACATTGACCTTGATTTTGAAGTGATTTCGAATTCCTTTTAAGTTGATTTCTAATTAAAATTCTCTAATTTTTAAAAACGAATTTAACCATATTAGTTTTAAGGATTTTGGTGGACTATATCAAGCTATTGAATTACTGAAAACTGGTGAAATTTTGACCAAATGGAACTCTTTGGAAGTTATGATTCTCATTTTGGCATTATAAAAGTGTTATTCTGTATAAAAAAATGAAGAAGATTAAACTTGGTCTTAAGGATGTTGGTGGAGTAGAAACTGAGAATTTGGTTTCTCAAAGTTTCAAATCCCGAAACTTCAAGTCCTGATTTGAGGTGTCAAGATTCACTCTTAATTCAATTAAACATACACATAGGTTCCTGATAACTTAAGCATAACTTTTCCCACATTGAAACTGGTTCAAAGTCATGGAAATAGTATCCATGACCGAAGCACAAGTTTTAATGGTGTTTTATGTGTTTTGATCTTATACAATGTATATACATGTAGACAAGCTCATGTAAAACGTATTTATATTTTATATGAAGAAACATAAACACATTCAATAATTAATCAGTCACACATAAAATCGTAAAATTTGTAAGTACTCACAAACTTTTCTTTGAAATTGCACTCAGCTAGGATGGATTTCAAGTGAAGTAGTAAGGGGATTTTATAGGGTTTGTTAAGGAAAGTTCTTTGGTTGGTGTAGAGGTGGAGTTTGGCTGTTTTACACAGGTTTCTAGTATGGGGTTGTTTTACACAGGTTTCTAGTATGGGGTTCTTTGGATGTTAAAAGGGTATCTCATGTAAAGCGCATGGCACCACCCATTCTGGTTATCTAGCTGGTGTCATGTCACCAGGAATTAAAATCTAAACAAGTTTGGGTTTAAAATTATGTCCTTGGGTAGTTTTTATATATGTTTCAAGGTTTATAGTTTGTTTTTATCAAAGTTTAGGGTCCTTTATGTAATTATTCAAATTTAATGGGTTGATTTTGAAAATCATATAAAATATATGCCCTTAGGTCAAACTTTGGTTGAAAGTTAGGGTCAAATCGGTATAATCCATTACTTGAACACTAATCTCATAACTCACGTGACAAAACCCCAAATAACATTTACCCAGCTTTGAATTCTTCAACTCAACTCACCTTCTTCACAACACTGGCATTCACTATCTCCTATATCTTCCACACTTACCCAACCAAAATCGTCTTCCACTACTAATTATAACCTAGATGGCATTACCTTTACCATACCTCTTTAATTTGAATCCCTTCCTATATGTTTTGTGATTAATTACCACAATCATCACTCCATGAACACTAGAGCGAAATCCAAGGCCCAAGAAGAAAGTCTTCACACATGAATTTTCTCTTTTTCTCCACTACAAGAACCTCACATGATTCAGGATGATATAAAGGATTCTAGGTGGTTTCACGCTATGCATGAGGCGTTACAAGATCTTCACTAAAATCAGATTTGGTTTCTTGTTCCTTGACAACCTCACATGCATCTCATTGGATCCAAGTGGGTAAGATAAATCCCAAATCCGATGGAACCGTTGACAGATGCAATCCTCGTTTAGTAGCCTAGGGGTATAATCAAATTTCAGGAATAAACTTTGAAGATACATTTTATCGGGTGATCAAACAAACTAAAGTTCAAATTGTACATTCCATAATCACTACTCAAAAGTGGTCCATTCATCAAGTGGACATATATAATGATTTCCTTTACGGGGTCTTGCAAGAAGTATATATGAAGTAACCTCATATGTTCTCTCGTCCATTATTTCCTAATTATGTATGTGGACTTAATAAAGTTATCTATCGTCCAAAGCAAGTTCCCATTGTTTGATTTCATCACATAATTGCCTAATTTCTCAAGATTGGTTTTAGATGAAGTAAATTGGATCTGTCATTATTTATTCAACACTCTTTTGGCAGTATTGTGTTGCTACTTGTGTAAGTTGATGATATAATTATCATAAAGAGAAATTCCTCTCTCCCCATTAGTGTCATTGGCCATCTATGGTTTATGTACCAATCATGGTACATTAGGGTTTGAGTGAAACAATGACTAAACTTCAAGCTAGTAAATCGCAAATAGCCCTTTTGACGTATGTTAGTTATTTAAATTTATTTTCATTTATGTTACTAATAGATAATATTAATTTCATACTAAATTAGTTAATGAAGAAACGACTATAAGCTTTAAAAAAGGTTGTATTTATTTAAACATATGTTTTCTCTTTTCTTTACTGAATTTAATGGTAGGATTTGGAGTAATTATAGAGTAATTACATTTACATATTGTAAGAGAATAATATGTGTTTATATTTATGTGTTCACATACCTATGTTCATGGACGGTCAAATCGGTTGTGGTAACGCGCGTTCGAGACCATAGCACACATCGACACCGGTGGGCTAGGAATAGTGTGGGTCATAATTTTATGTAATGCATAGTAACACCACTTATGAGAGACAAGTGTTGATGGTGGGATCCATTTGTCGAGATTACGACCTAAGAAAGTGTACTAGTTTTTCTTAAACATACGAAGAGTTTCCGGAGTTCCCATCACGCGTACACCAAGTGATTTTTCTTCTACTAAAAACCCAATTAATGTTTATAATCTAGAAGACAGAGAAACCATATATACCCAAAATCCATAATTGGAAGAGGGAGAATATCCTCCTTCTCTATAACCCAATTCCCCTTTTCCTAAAATTCTCATCCACTTACTCTTCGAAATGGGTTCAAGCTCTCATCCAAGCTTGGATTTTGGCCCCAAGCCTTTTTATGTAGGCCATTCTCCACATAGTTCTCATGTCCTTGACTTATAATTAAAAAAAACTTCATTTGTTGAAGTTCTTGGTAAAAAAAATACTCTGTCTTTTCAACATCACCAACCTCCATTAATACTTCATCCTTTGTCTGCCCCATACTTGTGTGGGGAGAATTTGGTAGTTCGTCTTATAGATGAAGCATACTAGGAAGTTATCAAGGATTCTAGCTCTTCTAGTGTCATTGATAGACTTGTTCTTGCTAAATGAGACAGAGCATTGAAGCTAGAGGATTTTAAACTTTATCTCACTAGCAACTTTAAAAAAATTATATTCTTACTCATATTGGTATTGGCTATTATAATCATTATTTTTATTCATCCATTGGCATGAACAAGGTCCGGTCCCTTCATAGTTATACGTTATCTATTGGTTTTCTTAAACTCTTTGAGTGGTTACTTGATTTTAATCCTTATACTCATTACATTTCAACTGCAACAATTTCGATTAGATTTACGGGTCTGTCTTAAGAATACTGGGACCCAGGACTCCTTTTACAAATGGCTAGGGGTACTGGTATCCCTCTACATATTGACAAGGCCGAATTAGAAATGACTTATGGGAGTTATGCAAGGGTATTAGTTGAAGTTCTTTTGAACAATAAACATTTGGAAAAACTTTTGGCTAAAAGAGCTCACGGTAGTTTCTATATATCTTTGGTTCATGAATCTCTTCCAAGATTAAAAGACGTCACGGTAGTTTCTGTAAGACCCCGTATTATCTAGAGTAAAATAACAATATTTTTTGAACAAAAGGAAATTTATCGCAATTATATTAAATGGGCAATTTAAATTATTAAGGAGGATCAAACTAATTTATTTTATTTCCTGCTATGTGAAATTGACTGTACATCATAAATAATTTCGGTAGAGAATAATCACATATCTCTTAAATAATTAAAATATGGTGTGCGACACAATTTGAAATATCTTTATTGTATAAAAATATTCAGGACACACGTTGGGAGGTTTTACCAACTCGTTATGATGCTTTAGACCCTTAAAAATGGTCCCATACAATATATATATGCGTTAGGAGGCGATTGGGATAAGTGGATGAGGTATTTGGGCTCATTTGAGGGTCTTAAGTTGTGGCCAATGCCCAGGTCGGGATTTGCATGTTAATTTCCTAGATTAAGAGATTTAATAACTCCCTGGGAGTTACATCTAAAAACCCTAGACTACATCACTCAGATAAAGGAGGCTAGAATCCAAAACAAATAATTAAAGAGGGAGATTCAAAGGGGATTCAAGAAATCAACCAATACTATTATGTCATGAATTTTCTTGCTTACCTTTATTTGTTCAAAATGCTTCTTAAATCACTGTGATGTATTTTCATGTAGAATTATAGATATATAATATTTGGGGTTATTAATCGACGGATTTAATGTTATTTATAAAGGTTTGGGATTTTAAAGTAAGGTATAAAAATCCAAAAATCAGGATGTGTAGCAATTATGGGTTGATTGTTGGGAAAGATTCTTGATTTAAGACCTATTAGAATTCATATGATTTATTTCTTTTGGAGAACTATTGCCTGTGTTAATGATGTGGATTTATGATGATAACTTCCCTTACATGTGGTGGATATTAAGAATTTATGCGTACATAAATCTGAAAATACTCGGAGCTTAATCGTGCATTCAATCCTAATAATTGGAAGATGAACTTGATAATTAATCATATAATAAATAACCCCAATAGGGTAAACAAGGTTATGGAAACTCGAATTGAGAAATATATTGGGTAGAAAGCCTTAGAAATCTTGTGTTAGGTGGAAAAAATGATTTTTGAATTCTACAAAATCTGGGCAAAGTGTTGGCTCGTCCAAGGGGGAATCAATTCACCCCCAGGACCGTATCGATAGAGAATGGGGTCATATTTCAATCATTGTGGTGTTCGGGCATGGGGTCCGCCGTTGGGTCCGGTTGGTTTTTAGGATTTCATACGAGTTGGTAGAACCATGTGTAGGTATTCGCTGAATTTATTAGAAAAGGAAATGTATCACTACTTATTAGAGACGAATTAAATTAACTACATGGTTAATGACATTGTGTAAGAGGTAATATTTAATAATTCATGTCCTAGTTAATTGTTAAATAATGATAAGTATGGAATAATTCTTCTGGGCAGCTATGGGGTATACATATGATAATATGTAACTATATATTGTGTGTGACATACCTGGATTTGTGGATCGTCCTATCGGTTTGGGTACATATGTTCGGGAACGAAGTATACATCGACATAGGTGGGCTAGACATAGTGTTAGGTCATATTTTAGGTAGTACGTGGCAATGCCACTTCTAGGAGTTAAGTGTTGATGTTGGCTCCATGTGAAACCACTTGGTATGGGCAGTGGATTGATTAGTCCGTTTAGGATAAGTGACTCCTACGGACTCATCGATAGAGCATGAACAATACACTTTAGCTAGATGACTAAGTGTCACCTATATAATGACAAATGTGAAATTTAAGGAAATAAATGAAAGAAATTCCTAAGTCTTAAGATGTGGACTAAAGATACAGGCCCATTACTACATAGTATGAATGATAGTCTATGTTATCTCTTTATGGGTAGTATATCAAGGGTAAATCAGGAAATAATTAATTAAGGGCATTTAAATGTTGTTTCGGTACATTATCTTGTTAGATGCATAATTATCTTACCTGTTGCACTTATTCTATATCCATATCATGTTATGGGTTTATATCCGAGTAGTACTGCTCCTAGATAGGGGGCAGATGTATTATTGATGAGAGTGACAATGAGAACACTCATTTTGAATTAATTGTACATTTGCACCTTAAAAATAAGTAAGTTAATTCCTTCACACCCTAGGGCGGTGACCCAAAATTCAAATGTCTCCCCCTTCCCCCAATGTGCCTAGGCAAGGATAACAGAACTTTCCGTAAAACCAGTCTTGTCGTTGCTTCCGTTTTGAAAATTTCATTTTTTTTAATCTATCTTAGTTTGTCTTTCCATTTTGATTATTTCATTTTGTATTATTGTAAGAGGATAAGCCCGAAGTTTATTTCATTTCATTTGAGTTGAGATATGTGTCTACATTATAGTTTTTATTTAGTTATTCATTCTCTGGCTATTGACTTAGTGGTGTGTGATTATTTATTTACATACATTTGAATTCATTCCAGCCTATTAATTTATTTTTTATGGTATGATGCTAAGAATGATATAAATTGATGATAAGCCCCATTTTTGGTGTATTGTATTCGATCAACCTTCACGTGAGAAAATGGGGGTTATTACAGTTGGTATCAGAAAATCAAGATTCTGGTGTCCTTTGGATCTGTGTTGCGTTCATTACATTATGCGTAGCGTTCTTTGATGTGTAGATCTTATAATTAGGATTCTTCATATTTTGATGATCTGTACTAATTCAAATCGTGGATTCTTTCAGATTACAAATGGAATGAGAGGTAGACCTAGTCACAAAGTCCCACCCGCTATAAATGAAGAGGCTCAATTGGAGCCACAACAGTAGCCTCAGGCCCCACCGGCCCCATAGTTGATTTCACCTACTAACATAGCTACAATTGTTACTCAGGAAGCTTCTACTGCGATCTCATAGATGCTCCACTACTTTCCACCACCACAGGCTCAGTAGGTACCACCACCGCAGCAGGTAGAAGCACTAGCCCAAGCATCGAGGCTAAGTGGTGCTAGAGACATAGAGGACTTGATAAAGGACAACCTCTATAGTTCGTATGCTTCTCAGATATCTTGATGGCAAGACAATGGAAAAAGAATATTCAGTGGCATTTACGAATGGTTGATTGTACTTTAGTTAAGAAGAATATGTTGGTTTCATTCTGAATTGTAGGGGAAGCAATCCATTGATGGGAGTCAATTAATTCATCTCTAGAAAGGGATAACTTCTCCACAGACGAGTTATGAGAAACGTTCGAAGGGAATTATTTCCCTCAGGAGATGCAGTCAGAGATGAGGAGACGATTTATGGAGCTCAGACAGGGGGACCGCACAGTGGAGAAATACGAGGAAGAGTTCAATGCATTTTCTTACTTTGTAAAGGAGGAAGTTAGTACAGAACAACGAAATATGGACAAATTTATATTAGGGTAAGCTTAGCATGTTAGGAAGGCGCCTTTGGGGAACCCAACGTTCACCATGTATAATGAGATAGGGAATGCAACCCTTCTTTATTGCCAGGACCACGGGCCTTTTCAGAAGAGCAAGGGAGAAAGAGACATAGTGTCGAGACATTGAACCTGCATGGTAAGATGAGTGGTAGTGGCAGTCAGGGCCCCCAGCAGTTTGGGGGTCCCCCACCTTCAGGTCAGCATAAGCGATTGCAAGGTCCCGATGACCTAGGAAAGTAGGGCCATGGCAATTAGGACTAGTAGTATAAGGGGACATTAGGTAAAAGACTAGCAGTTTAGAGGCCAACAAATTTGTCAGACAGAAAGACACCCATATATTAGGAAATGTTATACTATGGAGAGAAGGGCCATACGTCGAGGTCATGTCATCGGGGTAATCAAGAAAGTAAGGAGTAGGGTGGTCAGAGAGGATATATGGGGTCACAGGGACAACACCAGTAGTTATCTACAGAGTCCCACCAGCACAAGCCGCCCAACCTCAAGGGCAATCACCCCAACTACAATACGAATGGGTGTATAATATTGTGCCGACAGAGGAACCATAACCAGTTCAGGTTATCGAGGCTATGTTCACTTTATTTGGCCACGTATGTTATATTTTATTTGACATGGGAGAATCTCATTGATTTTTATCACAATTTTTCACGTGACATTATATTGCACGTAGACTCACCGGTGGGTAGAGGGGCACCCATTCGTTCAATATGTTGGGGTATACGGGTCAAGATAGGTTGACTCACTTTTGTAAAAGACTTACAAGTACTAGACATGCACGAGGATGATGTCTTATTAGAGATGGATTGGTTGGCTACATACATACCATGTGTTGACTATTACGGTAGGTCATTCGTCTTCTCCATTCTGGGGCAAGCGATGTACCTGGTTATGATGCCACACCCTAGGGGTGGGTTGAGCATACACTTACACTATATTGAGGAGTAGACTTATTCATAGGCCATTGTGTCGCTAGATTCCATCCCTGTAGTTAGCGAGTTTTCGGACGTATTTGGGGAGATCCCTGAATTGCCATCTAGTTAGGAGATAGACTTCGTGATTAATTTGATTCCGTATACGAGATCCATCGGTCGAAAACCATACCAGAGGTATGATCTAGAGATGAGGGATATTCAAGATAAGATCATTCAATTATTGGGTTAGGGGTTTATTAGGAGTAGTAATTCCCCATGGGGCGCTCCAATTTTGTTCGTAAAAAATAAGGACGGGTCCTTGCATATTTGTATCGACTACAGGGAGTTGAACAAAATCACCATTCTGAACAAATATCTATCACCCCACATTGATAACTTATTTGACCAGCTGAGGGGAGTTACGTATTTCTCCAAGATCTATTTGAGATTGTTACATCTTCAGTTGAGAGTCCAGGAGCAAGATGTCTTAAAGATGACATTTCTTACAAGATATGGATCATATGAGATTCCGGTTATGCTGTTTGGGCTAACTAGCACATCGAAAGTGTTTATGGATTTAAGGAATCGAGTAATCGGTAGGGGTGGAAATTGGGATCAATGGGTCGTGTTTCGGGCCGACACGACACGACACGGTTTTTTCATACACGAACACGACACGAATTTGTGTTTTTTTAGTTGACACGAACACGATCCGAATAAAACATAACACGGCACGACACGACACGAATACCAAAATTTCTTAAATTTCACACCTAACAAACACGATAACACGACATGACACGACTCATAATTAATACACGAACATGACAGGACATGACTTCGTGTAAAAAAACACGACACGAACACGACGCAAACACGAAACATCGTGTCAATTTCGAGTCAGTTTCTTGTCGTTCCGTGTTATTTTTTTGTGTCATTTCTAAAATTGTCACCCCTAGTATTCGAGGACTTTTTAGATCAGTTCATCATAGTGTCCATTTATGACATTCTAATTTACTCTCCGACTGCAAAGGAGCACACACATCATCTACGGGTAGTCTTACAAACACTACTAGAACACCATCTGTATGCTAAGTTCAAGAAATATGGCTTTTGGTTATGAAAGATGAAGTTTTTGGGCCACATTGTCTGTGAGAGGGGGATATTAGTGGGCCCGAGGAAGGTTTCTATAGGGATGGAGTGGGAACAACCCACCACACCCACTGAGGTACGTATATTTTTGGCACTAGAGGAGTACTACTGTCGGTTAATGCAGGGGTTCTCAAAGATAGTTAGCCCCTAACGAACTTAACAATCTAACACATGCTAGTCAATGCTTAGGAAACAATCCAACACCTACTGGTCAACTCCACAGTGGACCGCACACTACGTGCAATGTCCAAGGATATCATATTAGATTAGGTATGTTCCATAAATTCAATCACATATATACTGGCCACACTCGATATATGTATGTATATAAAATCTACTAACGTACGTAATTTCTCTCGTACCACTTGCCTACTAATACAAATCTTTGCTCCGAATTCTCGATCTTATCTAAGTATTCCATTAATTATACTTTAACTATTTAATTATGTACATCTGGACAACATGCTATTCTAACCAAGCACTATCCTGTCCATAACAAAATCTTCACATTATTTCCCGATTCCTACTCCTAAACATTCACTCACTTGTTAAAATAATTTCCTTACACAAAATCCATCCCCGATGAGCCTACGACACTTCCTAACCTCCACATTGAATTCCTAGAAACCTAAACTCATCCATGGACTAAAGATTCAATTCTCAGTCCTCAAACGGTACGAAAAATAACCATGAGGCAAAGTTTGCAAGCCAATATAACCAAACCGGTTCGCTGACTGGACCGAACCGGATCGTTCCCCCAGTGAATCGATTCGTTTTTTTGGGTTGCCAGAACGAACTTTTGAATGGATTTCTCCTTTAAGGTTAATCAATCGTGGTTCTGACCTTCACCAAACCCCCATATATGACCCATAAATCAACCCCACGCATAATCCAAAATTTTCTATGTAAAAACCATCCCAAGAGAACATCTAATTCTCCTAAAAAAGAATTAAATAAAGAATTTCATACCATTGAAAACACTATTTTCAAGATTTTATCTCTTCTTCTTAATTCATCCAATAACTTATCTTTTATTATAGATTTATAACAGATTCATCATTGAAACAACATTAGACTCACCGATCTTCATTTATATAATTCAAAACCTAAATTTCCTGAGTTTTTCTAACCTGAAAACCATGTTATTCTACACCAAAGTCACATAAATGAATGAAACTACATAAGATTATCAATGAAAGAAAACACTTGCCTTAGAGATGATGGATTTTGAGATTTTCCTTTTTGAAACTCCACTTTTGGTGATGATCTTCACCCCCAAGATGATGGATTTTCCCCCTAAATCCTTTCTTCCTTTCAGTACAATAATTCTTACATTTAGTTTTGAATTTCTTATCTACAAAACAAAATTCGTAGAAAAAAAAATTATTTTCCTCGAAAATTATTCCATTCCAAGAGATAATATATTTGGCTAAGAAATTCAGATTTTATTTGACAATAACTCCCAGTATATTGGTGGCAATATTCCCGCAAAAAAAGAGAATTATTTAGGAACGAAATACGAACTATTGGTGTCGCATCCAAGAATATTTATGGATTTAATGATACATAAGAGTCAAGCGAAAGATAATAATTAGTTTAGGGAAGCGAAATTGAATGAAATCGACTTTTGACAATAAAAGAAAATACAATATTAATTGTTCATGTTGTACAAAAATTTAAAACATCAGATCAACAGTTGGGATTCATAAATGCTCATAGATTTTGGTGTAGATATTCCAATTGGGACTACCACTTTTTTCCATTACTGCCCATAACTGCGAATATTTTTGGAGGTAGAAGTGAATAAAAGTTCAAAGACACGGGTGCTAACTGATATTCTTCAGGTTCTTCTTCCATCTGGATTGAAAATAATTAACCAAACTTGCCAAGTAGATAATTTTTATTTCTATACAAGATAAAGTGATGCTTTAGAAATTAAAAGAAGAAAACTCTTGAATATATACCAAATGAAACAAATGGAAATATCATAAAAATACTAGGGGTATACTGAAGCTTATTGATATATAAATGAATAATATTGTGAGAATAACTCGATAACTGAGTATTGAGTTATTACGATGTTGGTTTAGTTTATAATAGGATAACACATAAATTATCAGTCATAGGGTTTCAATAGCGTAGAAATATCGTTACAATATCGCTTAAAGCATAAATACACATAAACATGCAACCCTAATAATCGGGGAATAATAAAATATAGTTCGACACCCTTAGTTAGAATGGGACTCATACGTAGAGTAAACAAAACTAGGAACTCCATATTTGAGTCCTACATGCCAATTAGATTTACCATGGTTATAACGGGGTCTAATTACCGAATCACAAGATATGCGACTTGGGTTTATACTGATAAGTATAATAAATTGTAGAATTATATGCAATTAACAATAATTTGTAGGGTTCTTCCATACTGAGGGGTTTTGGTATAAAGGGTTATCGGTTTGGAGAATATCGAGGGAATCAATATTACGATATAAATGTGAACTAATCAAAGGAGTTCGTATTTGAATTTTCAGTTCACAGCAATCACATAGTGATATAACAATCAATAATTGAAAGATATAAGTTCAAACTATATAATATTGAAATTTAAATCACCTACTTTGTGTATTATGAATTCTGATTGGTTGTGCTGCTAAATTGATAGTAGACTGGATTGTTTGAAACTATAACATGTGTAAGTGGGCTATATAGGTTAAAAACAATGTGTATGTAATGTAGCATGATGGAAAATTAAAAGGGATTTCAGTGTAAAAATAATTAAAAGGGGCTTAAAGTGAAATTTTCAAAACCTTTTCAAATGATTATTTCATACTTATTTATTAGGATTTAAAGTTTGTGTCACATGGCAAAGTAAGCCTAATTATATACAAGTATTTATAGAAAAAGTTCGGGGAATTTTTGAAATACTTGAAAAACTAGGTAGGGGATTAGGTGTAAATATCAAAGTTAATTTTTAAACTTACAACTACCTTTCTCGGGAAAACACATTCCTGGAATCCAAATAGGGTAATATAATATACCACTTTGTTCAGAACAAAAAAAATAAAGTTATTGGAAAAATATCAAAAAAATTAGTTCGAGACGCACCTAGTTGACTTATACTCACGCGCATGTGGCTAAATCGCCTTCTACCTTTCTATATATGACTTTAGGGGTTTACCACTTTGACCTTAATTTCGAAACGATTTTTAATTCCTTTTAAGTGGATTTCTAAATGAAAATTGTCCCATTTTTAAAAATTAATCCAACCATGTTAGTTTTAATGAATTTGGTGGACTAAATCAAGCTATTGAATTTTTGAAAAATTGGTGAAATTTTGACCCAATGGAACACTTGTAAAGTTATGATTCTCATTAAGGAATTATAAAAGTGTTATTTTATATCAAAAATGGATAAGATTAAACTTGGTCTGAAGGATTTTAGTGGAGTAGGAACTAAGAATTTGGTTTCTCAAAATATCAGGGCCCGAAACTTCAAGTCCTGATTTGAGGTATCAGGAGTCATTATTTGTTCAATTAAACATACAATAGGTTCGTGATAACTTGAGATTAACTTTTCCCACTTTGAAACTAGTTCAAAGTCAAGGAATCAGAATCCACGACTGAAGCTCAAGCTTTAATGGTATTTCTTTGTTTTGATCTTATGCAGTGTATATGCACGTAAACAAGCTCATGTAAAAACATATTTATATTCTATATGCAGAAACATAAACACATTCAAGAATTTTGAATTCACACATAAAATCATAGAATTTGTAAGAACTCTCAAACTTTACTTTAAAATTGCACTCAGCTAGGATGGATTTCAATTATAGTAGTTTTTATAGAGTTTGTTAAGAAAAGTTCTTTAGCTGGTTTAGAGGTGGAGTTTGGCTGGTTTACACAGGTTTCTAGTATGGGGATCTTTGGATGTTAAAAGGGTATCTCATGTAAAGCACATGACACCACCAATTCTGGCTATGCAATTGGTGTCATGTCACTAGGAATTAAAATATAAACATGTTTGGGTTTAAAATTATGTCCTTGGGCAATTGAATTGGCAGGATCTCCAAGGAGCGCAAACTCTACCCTGGCAAACACCAAGGGAACTATCAGCTTTGAGGAGAATATTCATGTCCAAGATTTTACGATTGTTAAGAACCGAATTGTCATTGGCACTAGACATGGCAATGGTGGCCCTGAACACTAAAGCTAGCAACAAAGTCATAAAAACAACCTTCTTCATTTCCATCTCTTCCTCCTATATGAGTGTTTGTTATATACCATTGTGTCTCAACTATGTCATATTTATAGAGGATTCTGTGAAACATAAACCTTATCCAACCAAGGCTAAA
Source organism: Sambucus nigra (assembly GCA_949130495.1). Taxonomy (NCBI): domain Eukaryota; kingdom Viridiplantae; phylum Streptophyta; class Magnoliopsida; order Dipsacales; family Adoxaceae; genus Sambucus; species Sambucus nigra. The sequence goes on along the minus strand of OX422224.1, from coordinate 55,827,896 downwards.
ACGGTCATATGTAATTTCTAGACGCTAGAACAGTTTCTAGAGATGAAAAACAGCTATTAAGAATGAATAATTTGGTTTACCTTCTAATAACAATTGAACAAATAAAATTCTCTTATTTGTTTTCATTTAAAATTCAGTTTTTTCTTTAAAAAATAGCATACCTTATTTTTGAAATTAGTTTTCATTTTCATAAAAAAAATAAAAAAAATCCAACTTGTTGTTATTTAACCTTTCTTTTTTATCTTTTCAATTATATATATATATACATACTTTTGAGCAAAAAGCCTAACATCAACTGAAAGCAGACTGAATAATATATATATATATATATATATATATATATATATATATATATATATATATATATATATGTATATGCATGAACACTTTTCATATTTATGCTATTGCCGCACTCCCGTGAGATAATACTCACCCCTCAACTATTGTGTACACATATCGCTTCCTGCATAACCCACCTAGTTATACTACGCAATTTAACTAGCCTCGTTAGGAACACTCGTGATACACTAGTCTAACCCGAGTAACCTTACCTTTCTTTTTAAGCTATTTCACTCAATAACTTATTTAATCTTTTCAACTTTAATTAACCATCTAACGTTCACACTAGTTATATATGAAATACTAACTAACCACATAACATTAACACTATATATATCTGAAATACTAACTAACCATATAACATTCACACTGGTTATATATGAAATACATTCACACTTTATGTATTTATTTCGTATATAATTAGTTATTCATATTATATGATTACTAGTATACTACAGCATTCACACACATGTCGCGTATAGTAACCGTCCTCCCGAGTAATAGCTCACCAGATGCTTTCTCTAAAATGCTATCACCCCATGTATACTCAATCCAATCCGGATACCACGAGACGGTTAACTCACACCGAATCAGGTAATAAAAATTTAGGTGTAGTTGAGGCGATCATAGTTCTCCGAGTGTGAGACCGAATTATACCCAATACGTCTCATCCTAAAAAGAATCACAACATATAAATACTAGACGCTATGACCTCGGTTGAGACACCGTCAATTTTTGTTGTTTCTACTCATATACGACGCACTATGATTAACTTAATCACATTTACTTAATCACACTAGTAAATTTACAAATAAGCATTAATCATGTTCACACAAATTAATATTTATTAATTTCACATTTCAATTAAATTACATCACACATGCAACTTAGCCGCTAAAACAAATTACTCAGAATTACATGGTGTTACACTTTGGTGTCGTCGTCATTAGTTTCTCGATTTCATTACTAGGATGTGTTTTGACTAGAATCCCAGATATGTCAATTGTTCTAAAAGTCCATCTCTCGGTGTTGTTGTAGTTTTCCTTTTTATTTATATATATTTTTTTCTCTATTTTCCCTTTGCTTAACCCGAGCCTGTTTCGATTAGGCTGTTCAATTTTCTATTTATTGTAGTCTACTTATTGAAATCCTACTTGGGATGTTTAAAAAAAAAGAATGCTCTCTGGATTGTACATACACGTATGAGAGACCCCACAATTTGTTTTGGCACCTTATAAGCCAAATATTATGTAGACTAAATTTGTTTTCAAGTTAGACTCAAATTTACCCTTTTTGCAGCAAGGGCCATTTTGAATTTTCATAGGATATGAATAATGTGTGAAAATATTTTTCAATGCAATGAATGATAAAATAATTTTTCTTATGAAGTCAAAAAATAATTTTAAAGTGAAATTACCATTGTCCCTTTGAGAAGATTTTTTTGAATTGCATGAATTTGGGATACGGTTAGTTTCCATATGTTTTTATCGCACTGTACCGCTTTTGTCAAAAAAATTATGATTTCTCTTTATCGCAAACCAAAATTATCAAAAAATTTAGCGGTTGTTTTGGTTTACAAATAAAAAACCGATTTACCGAAATTACTTGCTAAAATTAAATACCGAAAGTACCATCCAAAATACAAATTTTATATCCAAAAATACAAATTTTATATCCAAAAATACAAATTTTATATTATATTTTAAATTTTATATCATTAATTTAACTCATCTATCACAAAAGTTAGTATCAAAGTGGGTAGTATTTTTATATTTTGAAAATATGGAAGTTTTTCAAATTAAGAACACATGCTTATTCATTTATTTTGTCTACGGGATGAAGTCGTTTTAGTTCTTATGTGACTAATCTGGTTCTATGCCTATGCTTTTGGATATTTTATGTGTACGACCTATAACATATATTAAGTTTATGTGTTTTTTATATTTAGTGTGAAAATTGAAAATAACCTAATAAATAAACAATAAAAGTAAAAAGATTAGCAAAAAACTCAGAAAATAAAAATTAAAAATACTCAAATAAATGAATTACCGTAAGCAAAATTTATTGAAAATACGAAATACCGAACGGTTTGGTATCGGTAAAGGTTTTTGAAAAATCGAAAACCAAACGTACAAAAATCGAATGTAAAGAAAAAGACCGATAACCACACCTATTTTGGACCCAATATTTACCCACTAACGCGCACACAACTATTCTCTTTAAGTCTTTAATCTCAAAATCTTCTTTTAATTTTGGAAAAGAGCTTGTAAGTGATAGGCTTTGTTCTTGATCACATGATGAGATATTAATTATGCACGTCTTCAATCTTTATTGAAGTACTTCGTGCTTGATGGTGGCATTTTTGCACGCTGAAAATAGTCATATGCATTTTTGCTTCGCTAAAAAGTTGATTTAATCCAAGGCAATAAGCAAAACAGTGCTCACGAGACAAGTGAAGTGCCGAGAAAACAATGAAAAAAAAATTGAAACAAATAATGAAAAATGCTAAAAAATAAAATAAAAAAATAAAACTCGTGGAGCAAGTGAAGCGCTGCAGGAACATAGTTTACTCGCTTTTAGGTTAACTTTTGCACCAATTTTGCTAATCAGATCAATTTTTACAAATATGCCCACCATTTCGAAGAGTCAAAATGCAAAATAGATTGACAAAATAGCATTTTTGAAATATGCCCACGGTTCCAGAGATAATCTAAGAGAATTTATAACCTATTTGAAAACGGTATATCTAAGAAGTTTTATTAGTGTCCCAGGTGATAGGAAATATTATCCCATGTATATCCATTGCAGAATGTTGGTTAGTCAAATGAAACCCATGTGCCGTGTCCTTGACAGTTTCAACATGTTATACCAAATTGATCACATGCACAAGATAATGATTACTATGCTACATATATATATATAGAACATAAAGTTTCGTGTAAAAACTTTTTATAGCGTAGATTTTGGTATATATTATTTTTTTAAATTAGTAAAAAAATATTTTATTTTATGAAATTTTATGGATATGATCTCCACAGTGAGAAGATCATCTTCAATTTTTTTCATCAAAAAATAAAAATAAAAAACCCGTTGAGATGAGGTGATATGTAAAAAAATGGTATAAATATGCGTTTTCGACCGTTGAATTTTTGGGTCTGCGCCTGCTACTTTGTTGATTGAACTTTTTGATGAAATTTCGTAGATATGATCCTCTCACTATCAAGATCATATCCATGAAGTTTCATAAAAAAAAATCAATCAAAAAGTGGGTGAGATGATTGTCAAAATTTCAACGATCAAAAATTCATATTTATATCATTTTTTACACATTACCTCATCTTAACGTTTTTTTTTTATAAAAAAAATTAGAGATGATCTTCTTACCGTGAAGATCATACTCATGGAGTTTCATTAAAAAATTTATTATTTTAACTATTTTTAAAAAATGATATGTAGAGAAGTTTACGCCGTAAAGAATCCTTACAAGAGAGCGTCACGTGTCCGATTCGACTCGAATATAACACATACTTTAAAACATTGTTATATCCAATAAACGCATGCATAATTTTCATTAATCGGTTACATAACATACATAAATGTCGATGCTCGTTGAACACTTGAGCTTATTTCATACAAACTTAGAGACACATACACAAAAACAGGTACATATGTATGTAGTTCCCTTGGAACACTAGATTGAGCTTATTGCATACAAACTTACACCCACATACACATAACTAAATACATATATGCCTGTATGTATATAGAGTTGCTCAATCCAAATCACTGATCAAAACAAAAACCTATACCACCAGCTCCAACGCACCTACAACCGGATTGGCAGGAGCTCCAAGGAGCGCAACCTCTACCCTGGCAAAACACCAAGGGAATTATCAGCGTTGAAGAGAATGCCCATGTCCAAGATTTTACGATCCTTGACAGCCGAATTGTCATTGGCATTGGACGTGGCAATGGTGGCCATGAACACCAACAAATTCAGCAAAACAGCCTTCTTCATTTCCATCTCTTTCTCCTATAGGAGTGTTTGTTATATCCCATTGGCTCTCCACCATGTGGTATTTATAGAGGATTCTGTAAAACATAAATCTTATCCCACCAAGGCTAAAACGGACAAATGTGCTTTTCTAGATGCTAGAACGAATCATTTGGTTTACCGTCTAATAATAATTGAACAAATAAAATTCTCCCATCTGTTTTCATTTAGCGTTAGGTTCTTTCTTAAAAAACATCACTTCTTTTTTAAATCAGTTTTCATTTTGATAAAAAAAAAATAAAGAAATCCAAGCTGTTGTTATTTAACCTTTCTTTTTTATCGTTTTCATTTAACGTTAGGTTCTTTCTTAAAAAACATCACTTCTTTTTTAAATCAGTTTTCATTTTGATAAAAAAAAATAAAGAAATCCAAGCTGTTGTTATTTAACCTTTCTTTTTTATCGTTTCAAATATTTATATATATCCTTTTTATCTTCTATTCAGAATTCCTCATTTTATAATATTTTCCATTTTCATAAATTATTCGGTCTGCTTTCGGTTGATGTTAGGCTTTTTGCTCAAAAGTATAATAGGATTTTTTTAAAGCGTGTTTTCATTTCGAAAACAGCAAAAAAAAAAAAATCGTATATTTTTATTTACTTATGTGAAAATTGTTAAATAAACTCCAAAAATTAAATTAAAATAAAACTTATAAGTTTTATTAAAATTACGATATGATTGTTTTTTGTTAAATTCACACCCTGATTCATTCTAAAATAACACAATGATTTGTTTAAAGTAAGAATGTGATTTGTTTAAAATAATACCTTAAGTAGTGAGTTAAATTGAAATCGTAATAACGAAGACTATGTAACAACAATAAAATAATGCCCCAAAATGTTTACTTATCTGTAAAGTTTAAAGAAAATAAAGTTATAATATTCTGCTTGAAAAACACTACGTTTTTTGTTATAAAGTGACATTGTAAATATTGTTTCAAAAGACCACTTTGAAATGATAATGACTAGGCTATTGCTTTGTTATAACCCCGCAAAATCTTTTATTAACTTTATAATTACGGTAACTCTATAACATAGTTTTGACACGACACCATCATTTCATCTAAAATTCTAATGTCATTTGTTAAATTAAATTTTTTTAAGCATTTTAGTAAAATGACATTGTGAGAAAGAAGGGTAAGCAATTGAACAAAAAAAAAAATAGTTAGCAATTGCGAACATCGATGTTTGTTTCCATGGATTACACACAACTTTCGAAAATTATACAAATATTTCTACTAAACAAGGATTAAAAAATAGCAAAGTCTAAGAATCTGACTTCGAAAAAAAATAACTACAGTGCCTATTAAAAAAATTAAACAATCTTATATCGAGTTGAAGTTATTAAAAAAATGAAAACAAATCAGTTTAATTCGACAAATAAAAAAAAGAAAGAAAAAAGAAAGCCATGTGTATCACATGTGAACAAATATCTAATGATAAGGCTCAAGGAAAATGGATAAATTTTGGGTTTGTTGTTATTGATAATGTCATGAGTGATCCTCAGTCCATAATAGGAACATAAAGTGTATGTATATCATGGCTTTAGAAAATACATTTACATCAAGTATTAGCTGGTCAATTGAAGGTGATTTGTGACATTTCATTAAAAAAATAATATAATTTATATATTTATATTTAATGAATTATTACACTTTAAATTGGGTTTACATACCAATTGGAATTTCTAATTCCAAATTGAGAGGTGCAAATTTAAATGGGGACAATGGTGGCCATAAACACCATAGCCACCGTCGGTGTCAACAAAAACAACATTATTCATTTCCTTGTCTTTCTCTTTTATGATTGTTTGTTATATCCCATTAGCTCTCCACCATGTCCAATTTGTAGAGGATTGTGTGAAACATAAACTTTATTAAGAATAGTCTCTAAAGATGAAAATAACAATTAAGAAAGAATGATTTGGTCTAATTTATAAAAAATAAAATATTTCGTTCTCATCCTAATTTTAGTGTTCTAAAATGACTAATTATAATGGTTGTCTTCTTATTCTCAACTTGTCTTCTAATGGCTGTCTTCTTATTCTCATCCTAATTTTAGTCTTCTAAAATGACTTTAAGTTGCCTCACCCTTAAACACTTAGGGTTAAAAACTCAATTCCCAATTTTGGGTCTATGGGCCTCCTAAAAAGGGTCCAAACTCTTTATTTGAAGCTCAATTATATCTAATTAAGTCACGAGACCCAATATATACATATGGCCACTTATTTCCAACTATTTTGAGCCATCCGGATTCAACCGTTCAATCGAAATTGCCATACGAATTAATTTATAACATCTTCCAACTTTAAGACCTCAAAAAGGCAACATAAAATGTCCGAAATATTTAATCCTCAATTCGCCTAATTAATAAATTCCTCAAATTTAAAAATTCACAAATTATGGATTTAATTCCTCCAAATAAAATAAATTATGTTTCTCCACATATTTTATTTAATTAAAAGTTCTTAAATTTACGGGGTGTTACAATATATATAAGGTATAAAATAAAAAATAAAATATTTCGTTCCATGTCACTTTTATTTGGTTCGTGTTCATACTACATTAAAATAAATAAAATTTTGTGTCGTGTCATTTTTATTTAGGTAGTGTAGTTATTGATCATATATGTGTTTGGGTGAAAAAAGCTTTCATGTCATGTTTTTTTATTTGGATGATATTCTTATTAGTTAAAATAAAATAAATTTCGTGCAATGTCACTTTCATTTGGATTGATTTCATGTTTGATAGTAAATATAATTTCATTTCGTATTACGTTTTAATTTCGTGTCTATTGTATCGTGTTCATATCTATATTATTAACTCATATTAATGCAATTGTTAATATATATATATATATATATATATATATATATATATATATATATTTAACTTAACAACTTTTGTGAGGGGAGGAAGTATGGTTGAATATGATAAATAATAATAATTATTATTTTAATTAAATATAGCTTTGATTAAAATAGGAGATTTATAGAAAGTTTAGGCAAAGAAGGATGAAGGCTTGAAGTTAAGGAAGGAGATAATGAGTCTGGTACGTAAAAAGATATTGTGATGATTTAAAATGTTTGACGGGAATAGCGATAGCTTTGTATCAATATTAATAAATATAAATAGATATATATGAATTATTATAATATACATAAATTTATTAAAAGTTAGAAAAGACGTGTCTTCATGTGTTCCATACTAATAATATCTGAACAAATTAAACGAAAATCGAGGAACCAGAAAAAAGACATTAATTGAGATGATACTGCTAAAAGTTTAACATGACAATACTGGCCTATCTTTTAAAATAACATTAATGAAAAAAATCTGATATTTTACGTAAATATATTTGAAGAGTAGGCTCTCGCAACATACCAATGGACATATTTATTTTTAGAATAGTAATAAATAATCTTTTAACCAAACTCGGTAGATACGACCTATATAGTTAGGATATTATCTGTGAAAAAAATTATCAAAGAATTCAATTCAGAAGTGGGTGAGATGATGACAAAAATTTAAACGGTCGAAAATGCTCACATATACCTATTTTTCATTTCACCCATTTTTGGGTTAAATTTTTTTATGATTATTTTTGTAGATGATCTCCTCATTATGGAGATTGTATATACAAATTTTGGTCGAAAATACATTTATTTTGCTTTTTGAAAAAATAAATAAATATTCTCATGAGTATATTACTAGAAAGTATGTTGAAGACTGTATATTTGATATATCATGTCTTTCACATGTGATATAGATGTCTACATAATCTTAAGTGAAAGATATGTCTCCCACCTACTGAATTATTGAGATTCCATGACCTTTCATGAACAAGGTCATGTGGGTATCCACATGTACTGAATTATTGATAGAATGCTAATGTTTTAATTTGTGTTGTTGTAACGTTAGAAGAAAATAATTCTCTCATGCAGGTCTTTAAATTTAGTTTCTTTATTAAGAAAAACAATCCGATCTATTTTTTAAGGGGATAATGATATTTTTTGTTTTTTCAATTAATCTTTTCATTGGTCCCATTTATACATATACTAAATATTTATTACATATTTTCTAAATGGAATTATTAGATCAAATATATTTTTCATTTCACTGTTAGAAAAGAAATGTAGGACATATTCGACAACATACTTACTGACCGGAACTAATAAGGAATTTTTTTTTTTTATTCTGTAAGTTAATTTTATTAAATTAAAATCTATTCCATTTTTCATAATATTATTTTTCAAATAGCCAATTTGTTTCTATTTAAACTTTATTCATTGTTAAAGTTTTTTTGTATTTTTTCTATTTATTGGGTATTCTCTTAAATAATTGTATAACTTGTCAAAGTGAAAAAAAAACTCATAATTTTAGTATAGTATAAGATAGTATTATTTTAACATGATATTATGCTCTTTTTTTTTGTTAACATGACACAATGTTTTTCTTTAAAGACGATGTGATTCCAAATTGTTAGTCTGATTTGTTTAAAAAATTATTCTGTTAAAATGACATTGTAATTCAATGTGTACTTGTTCAACATCCATATCCTAGCATTTAAAATTAGAATAATTCAACTCGCCTATATCTATGTGTCTTTTAAATTTCAAAACAGTTAAAAGAAGTTATATATATATATATATATATATATATATATATATATATATATATATATATATATATATGTGTGTGTGTGTGTGTGTGTGTGTGTGTGTGTGTGTGTGTGTGTTGACGATCAACTTGTTTTTTAAACGATGATTATTATGCTAAAATTTATGTTTAAAATTACTTCAGCTATCATTTTTTAGTAATCACATTAATGTCTATTTCTAGTGAAAAGACCCCATTAGTTTTAGTAATTGTAATAGCTTAATTTACGGAAGAATATTTTGAATATGGCAATAAAACATGATAAGAAATTTATTTTCCTAATAAAAAAATCAACAGACTAAAGTAAAGTGCGACATGACATGACAAGTAATATAAGTTTTTTTTATCGAACACGAGCACAATCTAAATAAAAAAGGCAAGCTACGCTATAAAATTTTATTTTTCTTACTAAACACGAACACGATACATATAAAACACGACAAGACATAAAATCTTTGTTTTCTTACCTTACATGAACATGTCCAAAATAAAAAGGACACGACACGAAATCTTCTTTTTATTACCAAACACAAACACGACCAAATTAAACATGACACCAAATCAATTTTTTAATTACATAGAACAAATACGCCCAAATTGAAAGAGACATAACGTCTCATGTCGTGTTGCATTTTAATTATGTCATGTTTGGTAAAAATAATAATAAATTGTTTAGTGTCACGTCTTAACGAGTTAATGACGCATTTAGATTGTTCATGTTATATATTAATAAAAATAATTATTATTTTTGGAAAAATAATAACAATATAGGGTTTGGCCTCATTAATTATTCGTTATTGAAAGATTATGTTACTTGACCGTTAAGTAGCTTATTTTCATGCCTAAATTGTCTGATAACCCATCATTTATTACTTGACATTCATTATTTTTCCTTAAAAATGTTTTTTATTTAAAAGATATTTTATAAAAATAATAATTATTTTGTATAAAAATATAAAATATTTTGACTCTTTAAAAAACTATTTTTATATTAAAAAATAAATTCTTAAAAACTCTTTTCGAAAACTAAAAAATATTTTGATTTATAGACACTCTTTTTATATTTAAAAAAGTGCGTTATTTTTTTAATATAAAAATTGTGTCTTTTTTAAATGCATGTTTTACTTCTACTCTACTTAAACGCTTTTTTTAACTTTATTTTTTTATAAAAAAATGTACTTTATTTACAAAATACACAGCACATCAACTAAGGATGTAATACCTCGTAAATTTGTAGAATAAATAATAAAGTAATATTTTTGGAATAAATTAAAATTTGTGGAAATCGTAATTAATCAGAAAATTAAAAATTAAAAATTTTGAATATATAATTTGTTGTTATGTCATAATTATGTGTTGTGGATTATGTACGTTAATGTTTATAATAATTGAATGTGTTGTGGAAAATAGATAATTCAGGTGTGACACAATTAAAAATGTATAATGTTGGAATAAAATAATACGGGGAGTATATGGGCTCGTTTAAGCTTTTTAAACATTTAGAATTGGTCCCGGGCCTTGGGTATATAAGTTGGAAAACTTTTGGGCTAGTTTGGATATGGATTCGGGCCCATTTGGGGGTCCAAATTTTGGGTTTTTAATCCAACTCGGGATTTAGTGTTAATAAGTGTTTAAGGGAAGATAAACCACTCCCCATTATTGATTAAAAAGACCTAAACGTAACTGCTACCAAGAGAGAAAAGAAGAATAACCTAAAAGGGAGAAAAAGCAAGAAATAAAAAGGGAATGAAGGGGGTTCCTTCTACAAATTATTAAGGCAAGAATCCTCTTGCTCAATTTTACTTCCAATGTATTTCTTGATGCATTATAATGACCTCCTGGGATTTCTGGGTTTTAGGTTAAATCTTGATGATTAGATGTTGTAGAATTATCTCATGCATGTAGAGGACTCATTTTAATATAGAATTGTGACCCATAAATCTAGGTATCGAGTTCTTCAAATTGATGACAGAAACCTTAGGGTTCTTGAGAAGAAATTTGGGGAAATCTTGATGGTTATATGCAGGGAAAATTAATGTTGGTTTATGACCTATACATCTTATGTAAATCTCATACTTGGGACCCCATACATTGAATTAAACATTGTTTAGATTGTGGATGAAATCTGGATTTAAATACTTTATTCATGTTCATAAATTCTGGGAAATTGGGTATGGAATTGGGATTAATATATGGAATTACTAATCTTGTGTTGGGTAATTAAGTGTTAGATACTTAATTACATGCATATAAAGTGGAACAAACTATTAGAAGTAAACTTAGGGATGAAAGGAGAAATCCTGTATTATAAACAATAAATAAATCTGGGATGCTGGGACAAAACGAATCGATTCGGCCTTGGACGACCTAGAAACCGAATCGATTCGTTCCTGCTCCTAGGGTGATTTTGGGCCATAATTAAATGTTAAAAAATTTTACAACCCCGTATGAGTTGGTGGGAAGATGTTTGGAGTAACAAAGAATATATTAAAAATATAAACGTGATCCACACATTTATGGAAATATTATATTTAACTAGATGGTCAATTATTAATTAACAAACACTTTTGGATATCACGTGGGACATTTATGTACTTATAGAGTAGTTACATATACATATTATATGAGATAAATAAATTGCTCTAATATATATTTATGTTGACATACCAATGTTCATGGACAGTCCTATCGACTTTGGGGTTCGTGCGTTCGGACTGCATAGCACACGTCGACACATGTGGGCTAGATGATGTGTAGGTCTTTTAGGTACTACATAAAAGCGGCATCTACAAGAGGTAGGTGTTGACGTTGGTAGCTTATGTCACTGCTGGGTATGGGTTGTGCGCTGGTATACTGCGTAGGGACCGCCCCCAACTTATGTGTGTTTTTTAGCTGTCTGCTTAGGATAAGAGATCCCTCTGAACTTGCCGATAGAGTAAAAACTAGAAACCAATGATAGATGCCTTTGTGTGTCGAATATATGAAATGACATTTATACAAATTACCCTGACTTAATGAGATTAATTAAATTGTCTGAGATTTGAGACATAAGTTGTAGACCCTTATTATATCGTGCATAATAGATGTTTATGCCACTTTCATGGTATATATATAAAAAGTACCGAAAATTAATTATCGTCGGTCCCATTGTAATGATTGGGTGTTACTAATCCAATAAATATTAAATTTTCACGTTGTCACGTATATGATTGTGAGACTTGTTGGGATGCGAGTAATATCACACTTAGATGAGGGGTGAGCTGTTAATCTCATGCGAATGACAAAGGGGAATAATTATCTTGCATCAAATGTATTTATTGCATCTAAAACTGATTAAGTTAATTCTTGCACACCTAGGGCTCTGACCCAAATTTAAATGTTATCTCCCCCAGGTGCTCTTGGACTGCTATATCAGTCTTGCGATCTCTTCTACTAACAAGTTTTTCGAATTTATTGGCTCTAGCATATGTGCTTTTCTTCTATAGTTATTTATTTCAGTTGAGACAATTGTAATGGCATAAGCCCGCGATTTCTTTACATTATGTTGGGTTGAGATATTTACTTTCTTGTCGGATTTATTATTTACTTGGTGTTTGTTTGGATTTATTTATTGTTGCGGAAATATTCACTGAACCACAATTATGGTCTTTTAATATATTATTTATATTAGGTTGTGCTGAGAATTCTATTAATTGATAGACAAGTCCCATCCTCGGCGTATCATGTCTGGCTAGCCCTTACGTGAGAAAATGGGGGTTGTTATAGTGGGTATCAGAGCACGATTCTAGTGTCGTTAGGATTTGTGCTGCGTTCATTACGTTCTATATCGCGCCCTTTTATATGTAGAGCCTACGCTTTGGGTTCATTGTATTCTTACATTGTACTAATTCGAAGCTTGTTTTCTTTCAGATGGCAAAATCGAGGGGTAGGCCGAGGTGCGTAGACGCACCTGCTGCCGACAAGGAAAAGGCTCACATAGAGCCACAGGCCCCACCGGACCCATAGTTAATCACACTCATAGACATTGCAACCATTGTGTCTCAGGCAGTTTTACGCCCATGGCAACCATGCTTTAGCCCTTCCCACCGCCACAGGCACACCAGCAACCACTACCACAACAGGTGGCCATACCAGCTCCGACACCAGGATATATATGGGACAAGGTAAGGGAGGCCTTTATTAAGGGCTAGCCTTAAGAGTTTTTAGACGGTTTAGATATTTTAGTGGTGAGTATGTGGAAGAAAGACATAGAGAGACATTTACGGATGGTAGAGTGCAGACCCATGTAGAAGCATATGATAGCTTCGTTTGGATTAATGGGAGTCGCACTTCAGTGGTGGGAGGTGATTAGCACGGTTGAAGAAACACACAACCTGACCATTGATGAGTTTTGGGAGATTTTTTAAGGGAAATACTTTCCCTTAGCCGCGCAGTCTAAAATGAGGAGCAGGTTTGTGGAGCTAAACCAGGAAGGTCGTGTCGTAGCCGAGTATAAGGAGGAGTTCACCGCCCACTCGTACTTCTCAAAGGACGATTTTGGCACTGAGTAGACAAGGATGGACACGTTCTTAGTGGGATCGACTTGGCACATCTGGAAGTTCCTTTTGGGGAATCCAACCTTCACGACATACAATCAGTTAGTTGGTGCCTCACTCCTCCATTTCTAGGATCACAGAGCATTTCTGAGGAACAAGGGTGAGAAACGCCACCCAGTAGAGTCATCGAACCAACAGGGCAAGGTGAGTGGGGAAAGCGGATCCGGGACTTAGTAGTTTAGGGGCACCCCATCAGCGGATTAGAATAAGAACTTTAGGGGTTCAGATGATCGGCATAGACCGGGACAACAGGGTCAACTATACAGAGGACATCAGGTCCAGGGATAGCATGGTAGAGACCGATAAGGTCGACAGGTTGAATGGCGCCCGTTTCACATGATTTGTTATATGTGTGGAGAGAAGGGGCATACTTCGAGGCGGTGTCCTCGGGGTAACCAAGCAGCTCAGGAGCACGGAGGTTATAAGGGACAGCAGGCGCCACAGGGACAACACCAACCATTTTTAGCTCAGGGATTCTATGTACCAACCGCTCTGACACCCGTCACTCCACCTCAGGGGAAACAACCATTATAGTATGGGCGAGTCTATCATGTTGCGGCTGCAGAACGGGCATCACCGACATAAGAAGTTGAACGTATGTTTACCATCATTGATCACATTGGCTACATTTTATTCGACACAGGTGTATGTCATTCTTTTGTTAGCATGGTGTTTGCACGGGAGATGGGGATGATAGATTATGCATCCGATATTATTTTACACATATATTCACCAGTAGGTGGAGAGGCACCCATATAATCAGTTTGTCGGGTATCGGGATTGAGATAGGACGACTCACCTTTGTAGATGACTTATTAGTACTCGATATGCACATGTACGAAAATATTTTGGGGATGGATTGGCTAGCTATGTATAGAGCATGTGTTGATTACTATGGGAAGTCCATCGTCTTCGCCATTCCAGGGCAGGAGATGCACCTAGAGTTGATGTCGTACACTGGGAGTGGGTCGAGCACACATTTATACTATATTGAGGAGGATACTTCTTCGGAGGTTATGGTGATGCTAGACTCCATCCCGATGGTGAGTGAGTTTTTAGATGTTTATGGGGAGATTCCAGGGTTGCCACCTAGTCGAGAGATTGACTTCATGATTGATTTGATTTCGGGCACGAGACTCATTGCCCATACACTATATCAGATGGATCCTATGGAGATGTGGGAGCAAATTAAGTAATTGTTAGGACAGGGATTTATCAGGAGGAGCACTTCACCATTGGGGTGCTCTATTTTATTCATCAAGAAGAAGGACGGATCTCAGAGGCTTTGTATCGACTATTGGGAGTTGAACAAAGTCACTATATGGAATAAATATCCATTGACACATATTAATGATTTGTTCAACCAACTGAGGGGTGATGAATATTTTTCAAAGATTGATTTGAGGTTGGGTTACCACCAGTTGAGAGTACGGGAGCAGGACATCTCAAAGACAACATTCCTTATGAGATATGGATCGTATGAGTTTTTTGTGATGCCATTTGGGCTAATCAAAGCACCGGTAGTATTTATGGACTTGATGAATCGGGTGTTAAGAGGTTAGTTAAATCGATTCGTCATCGTGCTTATAGACGATATCCTTATTTATTCTCGAACGGCAGAGGATCATGTATATAGACACCAATGGTAGATGCCTTTGTGTGTTGAATTCATAGGATTGTTCTATTCCTCAATGTACGTGGATTATGTTCTCCTGATATTAAGTATAGCTGATGTGATTCATATACGAGTTCAATTGGGTATGGTACATCGAACACTGTACGATGACCAACGAAGGGCGTTAGAAGGATTACAGGAGGGAAGGGCTCAACATAAGTATTGGAGTGTCCAGTAAAGGGTAATTGCGCTAGAGATTATCATAATGTTATTCGAGTAGATAACGAGCAAGATAATCTTTCGGGGATGGTAATTTCCCAAACATCGTTGTGAAAAATAGTGGTACAAATTCAGACTCACCCAGCGTTGTAAGTAGGGAGGCAAGGATTGGCTTTGTGAACTTTGTACCTAGTGAAGGGATACGAGAACTTAATAAATGGATCTATAGGCTGAGATTTGAACCTCGAGAAGAATACCCGGGAGTGAATGAGAACTCCGGTTAGGATGATCAGTATGATGTCGTCAAGATCCTTGGTTTGTAATCTTACATAAATGCTGGGAATCCATTGAAATATTTCAGATCAATGGAAAATTACTACCAAATGACGGTAGGTTTAGTTAGGACAAGCAAGACAAACACCGAGTTCCATAGGACAAGTGGTCCCCAAGGAACACCATAGGTAGTAGCCTGGGTTAAGAGTACCAAGTCGGTGAGAAGGACTGTCATGTAATACCCATCAAAGATATAGGAATGGAGATGATGCGGATATGTGTCTTACTTTTAAAGAGTGGGGACACATGTGTGACCCTAGTCCACCTTAAGTTAGGGGACAAGAGTGTTAGGCCAGTTGGGGCAATGATTTATAGAAATTTTGATTCGACTGGGACGAGGGTGTTATGCCCAAGAACCATGTGAGCCACCATCATTATTGACTGTTGGAAGTATGAGATTTATCCTCGAGAAGTAGGATAAGTTTTCTGTGACACGAGCGAGTCACGGTATTCTATTAGCACTAGATTCGCGTGTGAGACAAGTTTATTGGGTATATCGTTGATAGCACGATAATGTGTATATAGTTGCCTTTGTATAGAGGGAATCTCTTCAGTACTAATTGCAGGGGAATAGGTGCATACATAGGGAGTATATGGATGTTGGAATTACTCGTTCTAGTGAGATGTCATACGAGTATAATATTACCCTGGGTATGGACTGATTAGAGATGTAGGCGGAAAGATCGAGGGCGATGATAGCAAGGCCATCGTGTTTAATGTTCCAGGGCAGGATGTGTTGTTTGACGAGGCCTCACCTGAAAGAGGGTCGATCAAACATTTATATTATATTATGGTGGAAACTTAGGAGAGCATAGATGTATCGTTGTAGTTGATCTCGGTGCGTGTGGACTTTTTCATAGGATTCAAGGAATATTGGGTCTATTATCGAGCGAATAGATAAAGCTCATTATTGTGATTGAGATAATGCCTATGGATAGTGAGAGCGCCGTGTTATTTAACTCCTTTAGAGATACGGGAGTTGAGATTTATACGTATATGGTTGGGGGTAACATCTGAGTGTCCCAATTGTGTGTTTGAGGTATATGGAACTCAATCACCACCAATACTAAGTGATAACGCATGGAAAAAAGTTCCTTGTTTAGGTTCTGATGCGAGATGAAATTCGCATGAACTTTTATAAACATCGGGAGTAGAGGGACTTTGATGGATGCCAGGGCATCAATTATGAAAATAAATCCTTGAACGTGTCGAGGTAACACTTTAAGTTGAGAGTTATAATACGGTGTAAGGCCAGTAGAGCCGCTAGTGCTGTGAAAAAACACTAAAGCCTCTTCTCACCATGAGTCGATGGTTGGAAAAATCTCAAGAGGAATTAAATTACATTTTATGGGATGATTGAGAAGACCCATGTGCTACAACTCGATCGAGAATGTGAGGAAAATCTTGAGAAAAGTGTGTGACGTTTGCAATGTTTGTGAAAATATGCGCAAGTTATAAGGTGTATGGGTGTCCTTGTTAGTTGGTTTATAAATCGTTCGAGATAGAGGGGCCTGGAAATTAATGCGTGTAAAGTATACCTATGGGGAAGATATCAATTAAGCGAAAATGGTATGATGGCTAGAATGTCGTGTGATAAGGACGATGATCCAAGTTGATAGGTGCTAAGAGAGCTAGCACACTCTAAATGGGTTGAAAGGTTTGGGGAAGCCATTCAAAAGATATGCATTGATAAAGACGAGTCCCAGCTATTATGGGAAAATAGAGCGGAGCTTTACTCAATCAAATGATGAGAGTGGCTTGCATGCACATATATTATTGATGACTATAAGGTAACAAGACCCAAGAAGTGTGCCAGTTGCGAAAAGTGCACGGGTCTTAACTACTGGTATACCCCGGGGGAAGAAGGGGAGTATAAAGCACAACTTAAATCTGAGATATTATAAGTGGGAATTGGTGAGGGTGTGAGACATAGTTGGACTGTCTCCGAATGCACCACTCATAGATGGAAAAAGGTTGACTCGAGATGATCAACCAGAATTTGATAACAAGCCTATGGTTCTAGTGACGGAATGGTTAGGTACACTACTAAAATGCATTCATGGATTGCCAACATCGTGACTAGGGCAATAATTCCTCCGAGTGTATGGAATTGATTGGATGAGATGAAGTGATTGTTATGATATCTTTGAAAATAAGGATTTTCACCGGTGCAAGGTGCCTCCCAATATTGTTGTGAATCAGGATGAGATCCTACAATCCCACCTCTGATGGGGATTATCAGGAAGTGATGGGGACGGAGTTTTGTTTTGGGCATATGGTAGCACCTATGGGTCGAGGGTTAGACGAGAGGTGGTTTATTATGCTATCTAATGAGAGTAGTGCGTGCGGTGCCTTATAGGGTAATTATGGGGAGAAATTAATGTTGCTAGAGTGTGTAAGAACTTATACCAGTTTATCACGCATGAGGTACTTTTTGAGGTTTGGCGTGGAAAGCCTTGTCGTCCATCCTCTAGTTTATTAGATATGAGGGGATACATATTTTTTTGACTGGCGGTGATATGGAGTCCGTTGTTAAGAGTGGAGTGAACCATAAACTATTTTGGGTGACTTTTGAATGTCGTAAGAGCTACGCCATTGTGAACTGAAGTTCTAATTACTGACATGAGTGGTCATAAGTTATCATGATTCCTACTATGAATGGTGTTTTGATTGGTGGTGAGTAAGGGGAATTGGTGCATAGAGAGGTGCGGCCTTTTCTCTGTATGGAGACGATATAGCCAGTATTGAGATCATATAACTGATAGAGCATATCAGTACGTAGTGAATTAAGAAAGTTTGTTGAAATTTGAGGCTAGATTGATTAAGACTTTTAATAGGTGAGTACCACTAGTGGGTGTATAATGGAGTAACCCTTATGTTATTATGATTTGGATTTGGGTACTAGAGGATGTCGTGATTTTAAAGATCCTATGTTTTAGTACTGACCTTGTCCTAATTTCGAGGCCAAAATTCCTTTGTAAGGGGGGAAGTATGTAATACCCCGTATTTCTACGTATTTATGATTTAATTAATTCGAAAATCAATTGGATAAATACATTTTAGTTAAATTACATGTGTGACATAATTTAATGTGATCAAATAATAAAAGTGATTATTCAATGTTAATCGAGAGATACAGACTAATTAATATTATGTTATTTCATTTACTATGTGTGTGAATAGTAAGTAATGGTGGATTTTTTATATACGGCATAGCGAGTGATATGTACATATTTTATTTTATCTCACCAGGAGTCGCGTGTAGACCATTTTGGGGTGAGAAATGAGAAATATATTTTTAGTGACTCGAAAGATAATTTAGAGGTCACGAATGACTTTAGATGGGTCGAAATAGTGTACCCGGGGGTATAATTTGGGTCACAGGTCAATTTTAGACCAAACCGACATCTTTTGAGGGTAATTTAGTCATTTTAAAAATAAGGGTTAAAAGACCTACAAAAATTAGCACCCTATATCTGGTAATTAGAATTGGGGGTTAGGGTTGATAACTCACTAAACTTAGAGAGAGAGGCCATTAGAGAGAAGGGGGACACCAATTCCAAAGGTTAAGAAGGGATTCTCGAAGAATTGGACTTGAATCTTGCACCCAAATCATCCAAGGAAGAAGGATGGAGGGAGAAGAACATCAATCCACCATCAACAACATAAAATCAGACCCTACAAACTATGAGGCAAGTGTTTATTGAAATCAAATTAATGTTATAATACCCATGTGTAGGAATTTCATGATTTAGGTGATTTTATTGAAAAAATCTTTGATGAAAAGTATCAATTAATTACATGTTTGGGTAGGATTACAATTAGTTTATTATTTCATCTATAGAGGATTAAAAATCAGAAGTGATATGATTGTTTCTACAGATTTAAAATCTGAGTTTGTGATAATCAAACACGAAGAACATGAAAACCTAAGGTTGAAGATGATATTTAGATTTTAATGATTCTTGGGTTGATTCTCTAAAGATTTCATAATGTTTTTACATTAGAAATAGTCTCTACACATATATTTGATGTTTGGTTATGTTGGGAGATATTTGTAGAAGGTTTCATGAGAGTTTGATGGGTCAACAATGGTGAAAAATGAAGTTGGGACGAAGCTGTCAACCAAGGGGTCGATAGATCGATTAGTCGATCGATTGACCCATTTAGCCGATCGATCGACCAAAGCTAATTTTTGGATTCTTTTCTTGGATGAATTTCCTGGGATTACCATTGATGGAGGGGAACCTTGGGAACGATTTTTATACCTATGTGGGGACTTGATAAAGACCAGTAGGTGTGTAGTTAGCATCCATTAAGGTCATTGAGTGTAAGACTTAAATCATGAATCTACCGGGATAACCGAGGGAGATATAGTTCGGGAAAATTGAGAATTGAGCTACAGAGAGAGAGTAAACATCAATTCCACTTGTAAACTAGTAGGTGAAAGATGGCAACTACTGAATTTATCTATCATGGGGTAACTAGGACCCTTAGAGTTGTGTGAACACTCCTATATATATGATAGTTAGATAAATCGTAAGGTAAATAGTATGACAAATATGTTAGAGATAGATACTACATACTAATGCGTAT
The DNA here is from genome assembly GCA_949130495.1 of Sambucus nigra. NCBI lineage: Eukaryota > Viridiplantae > Streptophyta > Magnoliopsida > Dipsacales > Adoxaceae > Sambucus > Sambucus nigra. The sequence goes on along the minus strand of OX422224.1, from coordinate 55,807,489 downwards.
TATCAGATTGATTGAACACCTATTAATGCATATTAATATATAGGTTGTGTGAATACCTATAGTATACTAAATAAATATTTGTGCTCGAAGAATGAGTCCTAGCCAATAAAGAGTAGACAGAATACTCGAATAAATACGAAAGTGAAATAAATTCGTACAGAAAACAAGTACAGTGAATATTAGAGAGAAATATATTACGTAAAAGTATGAATAATTTGGTTGTGTGAATACCAATAAATTGTGTACTTAGGTTGGGTGAATACCTATAGTGCCTATATGATATTGGAGTCGAGGATTAGACCGAGTCAATATTCTATTATTTCATTTACATTTGGAGTCGATGATTAGACCGGGACAATGTAAATGATAGGAGAATTGGAGTCGATGATTAGACCGGGTCAATACTCCTTATAGTATATATTGTGTGTGAAATATATACTATATAAATAATATACTTGGGTAGAATGGTAGATGATTATATGATATGCATACATCTATAATATAAACAAATTAGGATAACTAGAGTCGATGATTAGACCGGGCCAATTATCCTTATAGTCTATATTGTGTGTGAAATATATACTACATGAATAATCTACTAGGATGAAGTAGTAGATAATTAAATGACGTGAATACATCTAACTATTAACTTAAGCGGAGAAAGTTTAATGGGAAAAACATAATATTAGATAGTGAGCATCTAATGAATAAGATTAAGTGGTCAGACTTAACTTTTAAATCAGAAACTAACATCTGTGAAATGTTACTTGGAAATTTATTAATAATATGAGAGGTGTTAATGAAACTTAGTACTGTATGGGCGGTACGGGAACTTAGACGTGTAGATAAGTCCAGACGTGTGCTATAGTCTAAATAGCTTGGGTAGTTGTAGCTACAATATACTAAGTATAGAACGTTAGGCGTGCACTATAGATGGAGGTGGGGAGAACTCAAGAGAGAGTGTACGCGAACATGTGTAATCAATAACTGAAGTTGATTGTGACAAATGCTTTGCTAAATATTTTCAAAAATTTTTGAGTACTAACTCTTGCTATAAAAAAATTTCAAAACCTTTTAGGTGTCCAGCCACAGGGATGCCAGACTTGAGGATTTCATTGTAGGGACTCGGAGCTGTAGCACTATAGATGCTGACATGATCTTGATTTGACGATTCTACCTTTCTGATCTACTTTTCTCATGGTACATTTTATTGTATTAACGAAAGATAAAATTTGGCACCGGTCTAATTTCACTTAGGTGGTTGGTAATTAAAACGTTTTCGACAGTGATGCTAAGAATGAACCATATGAGAAACATGTTTTAATTTAATAAAGGCCTGATCACCTGATGTTTAATTAGGCGGGGTGTCACAGTGTAGTCAAAGGGATGCCATTACTTGAAATAAGATGTAACCAAACATACTTGCTAAAACAAAATAGATGGCTGAAGAGTCAAAATCATAAATATGTGGAAATAATATTATTAAAAAATAACTATACCATACATATAAAATACATCCCATACCTACATTAACAACATGAGACATAAGCATACCAAACAAAGATCCTCGACACGTTTCTAATTTTGTTTGGTGTCACGGTACCGCTATATAGGAATTCCAATTTCATAACGAACACATAAATATGTATATATTCCAGGGTAATCGTAAGTTCCATTTCTTAGACCAACTATAGATATATTAAGCATAAACATATGTGAGTCCATTAATTAACAACACCAACCATTTCAAGAAGTTGAGAATCCCGTTCCTTCAATTTGGGGAGCTCGTGGTAGGAAAGTCTCATGATGTTGTAGCTCAACTGGAGAAATCTATTTTGTAAGCCCGAGATTTTCATCTAACCTTATTTTTTCCCAATTGACAAATCTATGATAGTGAATTCCTAGAAGAAACCTTGCATCGTCCTATTAATAAGGATGTTAACAAGGAGATATATAATGCATCAAATTCCTAATAGAAGAATAATTTTCTTAAAGAAAAGGAGTGAATATTGATTTAGAAAGAGCATAAAAACGTACTTTGACTCCAACCATTTAGACCACATTGCAGATCTGAGGTACATTAATTCTTGGAATTGTGAGATGGGATTAGCATAGAAGCTAATGCGCTTCGCTAGGAGTTGAATTTCTTCGATGTGGCTTAATATATCATCTGCCTTTATATATAACGACAACTTTTAGGTCCAGATTTCCTCTAATTGTTTCTCTACAATCGTCAATCAACACATCAAATAGCTCAATCTCATCAAATAACTCAATATGTGCATCACTTGGATAGAGAGAATTATCTAATTTAAAAATGTGTTGTATGTGTTCTGTTTTAAATAACTATCTGGCAGCTATCCCGAACATACATTCAGAAAAGCGTTCAAATAAACAAATTCCAACCAGTAACACATTTAGATATAAAGGCATACTAATAATGCATTAAGCTATAAAATGTACAACATAAAAAACATTCAGATATAAAGGCATACTAATAAAGTGATCTAGGAAAATAAATGTTTTGAGTAAATAGAGACAATCTTCTTACAGTGTTGAAGAATCATATTGTAATTTCATCATAAGGCCTATTAATGATTTGAATATAGCTGACAGCTATATGAAAATGAGTTTCATCCTTCTCTTCTTCCTGTTTATATTAACAGGAAAAATAAATCATCATCACTACACAATAAGTCCTTTAGCCATAAATGAAATACTTAAGCTCGTGACGCTCATAACATAGGTTATTAAGAGATGGATTTTCATATAAATCAAATCAATAAAAAAATATCCATTGAGCGCAACCCAAAATTTCAATGAATATCAAGGATTAGAACACCCGTAGTTCATAATGTAGCATGCATGTTACATTATGAACCAAATGAACCAAGATATATACTACATTTCGCTCGACCTTTTATCTGAACCATGAGCTACAACTTGGAATCAAATGTTGTGCCAATGAACATAGAATATTTCACAACACCTAACTACAACATTATATACATGCAAACACAAAAAAAAAAGAGCTCAAAAAACAAAGCAAGATAACTATATGGAGAATTTCTCAAACACTTGGTAGGCATATAAATATTCATTATTTGAACATCCTTCTTAAAAATGAGCGCAAGATAGAGAGTACTAAGAATAATCATACACATATATATGCATACATATATACATTTAATTAGTAGTACCAAATCCTGGAACCTCTCTTCCACCCTAAAACGACTTCAACCACAAAGAAAAGGGAATAATATTAGTATAACCTTTACAATAATCATTGGAAATCAGAGTATTTACCTGAAAGCAAAAATCAAAATGAAGGAAACACATCTGGAAGTTAGTAAATACCTCTAGTAAATTTATTCTACTAGCTCTAAATCTGAAGCAAAATATATACTGAGAGTTTAGACATACATCCTCAAACTCGTGGGGATGGTTCTCACAAAAAGAATATAACCGCACCAAATATTAAAATGTTCGTACAAAAATAATTATAAAGATCAAACCGTGGGGATGGTATGAATGGTGGTGGGAGAGAACATATCGTACCTGCAAAACAAAACCAAAAATAGACAGAAAACCACTAATTTCAAAGCATTAAATACATATTTAAAAAAAAAATATATAATCACAAACCCCATCCAACATTGAAATAGAATCAAACCATATAAGAACCCAAAACAAAGTATCGTACAGAAAAAGAATCAAACAATAAGAGAACTCAAAAATCTCAAGCAAACCACATCAACTACAACCGACCCTTGATTACACATGAAACCTAAATTACGGTTTGATATGCAAAAAAAATACTCACCGATTTAACCCAAACGTCTAAAGTGTGAAATCGTAAAACCAAAAAATGAAATCTCAATCCCTCATTTGACCTAGGAGCGACAAAGGGATGACTCTGGCGTGTTGTATGTTGGGAGGGAGGGTGAGTTGAGAGGGTTTGTGTTGTGGTGGGATTGAGAGGGAGAGAGAAAGTCATGGTGTCTGTGGGCACCAAAGTACATTTTCATATGTTACCAAAATGCACTCTTTATTTGAATCATGACTGAAATTCTAAGAAGAAAATGAGGGGAAAGTATGTTTTAGTGGGTTAAAATTGTAAATACAATATAGAGTATATAATGAGATATGGTGAGTTGTAGAGATTATGCTGTGAATTGTGATCTCACCCTCCATCTAGTGCCTTTTAGGCAAAATTCTCACCTCTAATTAAGTTATCAACTTATGGAATAGTGAAAACCTTTTGCTCCTTATATATATATATATATATATATATATATATATGCAACACACAAAGGCATATACCGTTGGTATCTCGGTCGTGCTCTATCGGCAAGTCCGTAGGAATCTCTTATCCTAAGCGTACAACACAAAACACACACAAATTGGGGGCGGTCCCTATGCAGTATACCTGTTCATGGCCTATACCCAGCGGTGACATAGGCTGGGTCAGGGTCAACACCCACTATCCTCATAGATGGGGCCTCCACGTAGTACATATATGACCTGCACAATCGTCGAGCCCACCTGTGTTGGCATCTGGTACCCGATCCGAACGCACGAACCCCCAAGCCGATAGGACGGTCCATGAACATTGGTATGTCCACACAGATACATATACAAACATATTATCATTCAATATATATAAACTCTATAAGTACTTTAATCCTAATGAAATCTCAATTCATATAAATGTAGCCTTCTTGGCTTAACTATAGCATTTTAGTCAATTATTCCATAACTCATTTCAAGTCGTTATCTTACGACTATTTCCAAATTAAATATTAATTCTCATAAAATTATTTTTATACTTAAATCACATTTTCTTCATAATTGATTTCTTCTTTAAAGATATTGGTAAAGCTATTCCCAACTGACCTTTCCTAAAATACTATAGGCATACTTACTACCAAACTGACCTTCCCAAAACATTATAGGTATAGTTATTCCCAAACTAAACTTACCAAAACATTATAGGTATAATTATTCCCAAAATAACCTTACCCATACATTTAATAATCTTAGGATGTTGTCCTCTTGACTCAAACTTTAATTATTCCAGATTATTAATAATTATTCACTTTTTGATACCTTTTTAATAAGCTTTATATGTTCAAATGTAAGGTTCAACTAACGTGAAAAAGGGTTTTATGTACATATATAAGGAATCCTCTAATGTGGTTAAATATTATCACCCAACTACAACACCCAGACTCACTCATTCGGTCCGTATCTTCACCCTTCAAAATTCATTACCCAATATCCCACTGTTTCATCAAACACTCTTTAATAAATTTGATATTTGATCAGTTATTATATATATAATAAATTAGACGGGCTACACCATGCCTAACTCCCATCACACTAGCCCTTAATACCCGAGTCTATTTCCCCAACACTAAATTTGACTAATTACACCTCCATTAATTTATTAAAATGGTGTCACTCAACCAAAATGCTCGGACTCACTCACCTGGACCGTATCCTAACCTTTTAGAATTTGTCACTCAAATTCCCAAAAATAAATTGACACATTAAAAATTTAATATCCCTTAATACCCGTCTCTTCCATCCTAGGTATAAACATTCCTTTAATAACTATTACTAAATAAATTCATGAGTCCAAAATTTGTCCCAAATCAACCAAAAATAAAAAACAAGTCGAGTTGCCATGTGCCCCCACGTGTCGCTCGAACGGTACTCCACGTCATTTGAGTGACTTCTCCCGTCGCGCGAACGACCTGTTGTGATTTCTGACCCTTGGTCTTCCTGCTACTGCTATTCACCATTTATAACCTCCTTCAAGATTTTAATACCCAGAATCTAGCTTTGAATACCTACAATTTTGTCCAATAGTCCCACTAAAAACCTCTCCCTTTTAATACATTTAATTCATGGATTTATCCCTCAATACCATTTATTTGAACCACTAACAGTAAACATCAAGTTGGTGTTCATGATTTCTTCTTATTTTACTCCATTGACTTCCATATTTCTTGAAAGATTTCTATAATATGTCTTCCCAGTAATTCCTCAATTTAAATCACATGTATACATATTCGATACAAAGGATTATGGATCTATGGATGGATTATGTAAAAACATCGAATTGTACACTAATTTAAAGATCTCTATTGTGAAGTTTCAAAACATGATTCAACTTATATCTAAGCATGTAGTTAACATTTATATAAGAATGGCACAAATTGAATAAGAACGACAAGAGAATCCTTGCCTGAGATTGTGTAGGGAAGCCTCTTTTCCTCCTCTTATGGTGTTCCTTCTCCTCCTCTTGGGTGGCTATGTCTAGGGTTCGTAGATATAACTCTCAAATGAGTGGGTTATCTTTAATTAAATAAGGTTGGTCTCCAATTCCCGAGTTAGGCTTTAGCCCCCAACTTTTGACCCCCAAATGAGCCAAAATACATAATCTAATTAGCTCGATAACTACCCAACTAATATATATATATATATATATATATATATATATATATATATATATATATATATATATATATATATATATATATATATATATATATATATATATATATATATAACATATGGGGTATATTTTTATGTGTTGCATGCCTAATATTTTTGACATTTCATGCCCATGCATGAAATGTCATGCTAAAATTTGTTTTTTTTCCAAGGGGAATTGGGGTTTTTTTGTTAGTCTTTTCTTTTTTTAATAAAAGAATAAAAGGGGGGGGGGGTAATATATATATATATATATACCTCCGGAACCATTCCTAAGGGTCTAAAATGCCTAAACGAGCCCGTAATAACTCTCAAAGTGTGTTCAAAATATTTTTACCCCAAAATATATTTAATTGTGACGTGTCACATGCCAATACTTTTTATTCACAAATGAAATCCCTTTATGTTTATTCGTACAACTCTATAGTTTATAAATAATAATGAGTCTAATTACTCACAACCTTGGTTAATTAATTTCACCGAATTAAATTAATCCCTTATTAAATTTTATTTTATTCCAAAATATACGGGGCATTACAACTATGATCATTAACAATACCCTAGGAAGTTTAAACGTAGTGTCCCGTCGGTTCCCAAAACCCGTTTTGTTAGATATACACTGGTTTGGGTGAGAAAATCCGTTTTGGAGATGCTAAATGCTTTGTTGGTTGATTCTCACATGCTTGCACGTGACGCATCACATGCTATTTCTTATGGGTAGGTGCTTGCATGATTAATTTTGTCATACGCTAGTCTTTGCATCTTGTTATATATCTGGCTAGTGTTATGACATTTGAATCTCTTTGTATTGTATTTTTCATTTATTTGAGTCAAATTGAAAAGGCCAAAAGGATTTTATTTTGATAAAATTTTTGAAAAATCCAAAAATATTTTATTTTGATAAATTTTTGGAAAATCCAAAAAGATTTTTGTATTTTGTTTTACACCATATATTAGTGGACATTAGGATGATCGAGTCACAATATCATTCCATATCCATGTGACTATTTGATACCATTTTGATATGCATCATCATTCTATTTTATGCTTTATAATTTTTGGAGTCATTAAGATATAATTAGAGATTACTACCTATATGTTTGACTCTTAGTCTCCTTTAATGCACACTTGCATGGATTTGTTTACTTATTGTACCAATCTATCACATATTATCCAATGTGTTTCCATCTCAATCCTATCTTTAAAACTAACCAAGTGCGATAAAACTTGACAATGAAAGTAGTGCATGTAAGAACTGTTGCCCGTGATGAATTTGTTTAAAATTAAAAAAATGATGAGTGAGCATGAGAAAGTTCTGCGAGTGAATAATAATAACGTCGTGAAAGCCACAGCTCGAAAAGATCCCAAAGAAAAAAATAAGTCAATAAAAAGATAAATAAGCCAAAAGGGGGCCAATAGGATTTAGATCACTTCAAGAAAAATTAAATATATAGTATTTATGACGGAGTTGGTTGGAAATTAAAATCAACAAGTTTGCACGTCCTAACAAAGTCTTTAAAACGCGTTACATAGTTTTAGATGTCATTGGTATGAAAATCATCTAGACTTTGATGTGTCAATTTGATTAAGTCAATGTCATATAAATTCACATTTTTCACAGCTAAAGATGATTTTGAGTTCATTCGTTAGGAGTATCCATATTCATCTTGCACATATGTTATGTTTAATTGCATTATTTTTACTATTGAATTTATTCGCAGCCATTCATTCTGTCTCCACGGTTTGGTCATTTTAGTGTAAATTCATGGTGTGTGATTGTTTTTGTAAATTATTTTTGCATTTTTGTTTAAAAATAGAAAACTCAAAAATAGTTTGTGATGCATTTAAATTTATCATTGCATGAGCGTAATTGATGTATCTTCGCAATGCTTTTCTTGTCGTGACTCCATGCTTATTTTGTTTATTATTTTCCTTGTCTATTTAGTAAAAATCAAAAGGGGAGAACGAATTATGATTTAAGGGTGGAGTTTGTATTGTGGAGGAGATTTGAGATTTAATATTTGTTTTGATTTATGTTTATCTCATATCAAACTCGATTCGTCACTAAGGTATTTTGTTTCTTGTCTCATGTGTGTAGGTACAAATTGAAGATCATTATTTGCACACCCTAATGATGAAAAGGAAGATTTGATGAGTGTTGACGATTTTTTGAAGAAAGTTAAAATACTTACATCTTTAGTAGCTTTTCACTTTTGGGTTCATAGGAGGGTATTAGATCTGTATAGGATATTTGATCCGATAATTGGGAATGTTTTTAGTTTGTACCGGCATAGACATAGTGGGGGATTGGTAAGGACATATTTTACATAGTCCGTTTACATTAGTGTATGTTGAATACTGCTACAACTATCGAAGTATTATTCAAGTTAAATCATGCATCAAGACAGATCCGAATATCAATGTTCTTCAATGAAGAAGCCTCTACGAGTTGAATTTTTATAAGGTTGTATTTTAGTCCCTTTACGGTTCATTTAATGTGTTGGGATATTCTTTCTAAGTGTTTGGAAGAATTTTCTAAAATGTTTTTAATCAGTTGACGCATTGTGTTTCGTCAAATGGAATTTTTTCTAAGTATTGAGGCGAACAAAATTTGACCGTGATGTCATTCAAACGACATTAGTATGTCATTCGCGCGACATATGGATATTGTGCGAAGTCATTTGAGCGACACGTTTCCTCGTTCGAGGGACATTGGTTTTTCATTTGAGCGAGTTTCTGACACAATTTTTTATATAAAGCGTGCTAAAGGAGTGATTGTTTCTTAAGAAGACCTGATGTTTTTCACAATAAGAAAATTGCAAACTGTAGAATATTTTTGTCTTCTCCATTTAGGGTTTTTAACCTTCAGTTTTCAATTCAAAAATATCCCAATCTTTTAGCGAATTATGTTGGAACCCAACATACGGTTTTGATAGAGTTTCTCTTGTAGGGAGGATAACCTACTATTGATTTAGGTGCCGCTTGAGGGAGGTGCTGGGCTGACTATGACTGCAGTCTTTGTGAGTACTTGCGGGAGATCCTTGTTGTCCTGTGGATTTGCTGCAGAATTCCATTGCTCATTCGAGACTGCGTGTCTATGTGTTTGTTCTACGGAGTGATCATTGTAGATTTCATTATGTATGTAAATTGCAATTTACTATTCATGGTGAAATAAAACATTTCCCCTTTGTTTTTTTTTTCTTGAAATCTGTGTATCAACAATTTATTTGTGATGATTTTATTTTACTTACCTAGATGCATGTGTTAGGGTTTAATTAAAATTGGTTTACAGGATTGACCCCAATTAAATAAGTTTGATGAATTTGGAAATTTGCGAAGTTATTTAAATCAATATCACACCGTATTTACAGCACATGGAGAATCAAGTGAACACATGAAAAAAGAAGAAATTCCATTACCATTTATTATGAAAGGGTGGCGAAAGTCCAATACATTAAATTCTAAAAAAATATTACAAACTGGAAAAAAGAATATCGTACAAGGAAAAGACAAAATCCTACACTACGAGCCTTGATCAGTTGCCTGATCCTCATCAGCAATGTCCTTTCCCTTGTCAATGACCAGCTATTCCTTGCCAGCACCATTGACCACACCAACCTCAGCAAGAAAGATCTAGGTATGACCAACAAGTTGGTCACCATCCTGAGCATCATCCTCAAAAGAATCGGGACTAGGAGAATGAAGGCTGAAGAGCTCAGATTCAATAGAAGTCCTAACAACCTTCAAAGCCTGGTCCCATCCCCTCTTGAAGGACATTTTGTACCCATAAGCCAACATCTGGTCGTCATCATCAAAAGCTTTGTTAAATCCCTCACGGTAGCTCGTATCCTTTTTTTGAGGGAGCCCCTGCTCCAGCTTGACAAACTTATTGAGCAAGGCTCCGTTTGCCTCCACCATCTTGGTCTTCTCCTTGACCACCACCCCATGATTCGCGTTAAGTGTATCATAGTCCTTGGTCATTTTCTTGATCTCCCACTCCCATGCCTGGCGAGCTTTAGCAAAGACATACTTTTCATCATCTAGAGCATCTTTCAGCTTTTGATCTCTTCTGAAGCTATCAGTATGATTGTTCAAAATAGTAGTAAAAATAGATAGCAACTGCACATGAAGAAAAATATAGTGAATCAGTACAATAACAAGAGAGTAATGAAAAATAAATGGAAAAAAAGACTTACCAGTGCCATCCCCTTAGAAGTTTTGAGGGCAAGCTGGGATGATGCCAACTTGTAAGAACGCTCGGGATCAGCGACGAGCACTGCCTTCTTCAATAGCTTAGGGGCAAGAGAAGATACATCACCCACGCTATCCCCCTCATGGATTAAGAAATAATGGACCCTATAAGACTGTAGGACCAACTTCCTCTTGGTATCCACTCTCTCTTCTTATTTCCTCTTTTCCTCTTCTCTTTTCTTATCTTTCTCCCTCCTCCTCTCCTCTTCCTCTCTTTTGTTCTCTTTTTCCTTATCGTTCTTTTTCTCTTTCCCCTTTTTGGATGGGCTAGAACCACTGGCCTTAGGGGAATTGGTTGTAGATGTCTTAAGAGATGGAATCCAATAAGATAAGATAATATGATCATCATCATCAGGGAGCTTCAATTTTCTCCTCTTTATCAGAGGTATATATTTTCTTCTCCTTCTTCTACTTATCCGCACTCTTTCTCTTCACTTTCTTCCTCTTCTTCTTTTTCTAAGATTTCCTCTTTAATAATGACTAGCTCAGAAGGGTAAAACCCAAGAGCTCTCAAGTCAAGAGACTTGTCAACCGATCGAGAAATAGAGCTGGTTGTAATGTTTTTATACTCTAACAGATAAGCTCCCAACCTGGGATGCTCGCTGTCAGGTAGCCTCTCTTTTATGTTCCAAGCCTTAAGAATATCATCAACATTGATCTCACTAACGTTTGGCTCAAGATTCTTTTCATGAGCTGCAAAATAAAAGGAGAGAGGATAAAGGAAAATTATTAAAAGATAGAAAGAAGAAGAAAGTGAAAACCAAATGTTACAACAATAAGATAAAAAGCAACGAACCATGCTCTCCTCTCCAAAGTTTGAAATTATTGGGCCTCTTTGTCTCTCTCCTGCGTGAGCAGGAAGACGTTGCCAATTTCTGGCAATAAATCCTTGGCCCTAGTAATCTTTGTGCGAGTTTGGAAGATTCACCACCAGAACTCGATCAGCTTTCATAGTCTTCAACTAAATAAGCCCATCACTTATCCTCGACCACACGTAACAGTAACATATTTCATCAAGACCCAATTTTGTATCATACAGGTTATTAATTATGTGAACCCCATTCACTATCTTTTATACATTGGGGGAAAACTGGGAAGGAACTACTTCAAAGTATCTAAAAGTTTAAGGAAAAGAGGGTTTGGGGGAAAAGTCAAACCCCCCGAGTTATCATAAGGGATGAATCCAATGCCCCCCTCCCAATGTCATGTACATTTCTACCCAATCATTAATATTGTACCGCTTACTAAAGTCTTCTATTAATTTGTTATCAAGCTTTTCCATGAATATACGGGAACCCTAGCTATAGTTTCAGGAATATTTGAAGAAGAGGAAAAATGAGAAATGAGGAGCTGAACTTACAAATATTGATGAAGCTCTGAGGAAAAAGAAGGCATTGAAGAAGATGAATGTTGCAATCCTTAACGAGCAAGAAAGAAGGTGCACTGAATTAAACTGACATAAGAAACTGTATCTCTGATTTGAGGGCCAATGATAACGATTAGACACGATCTCCCAAATGATTTTTGGCGGTTCAAATGTCTAGTCGGACAACATCACCCTCGGTCATTCCAATGAATTACAAGTATGCCATGGCATTTGGCTCACGATTACCGTACCCTCCCCAACTTCATCAAATCTACAAAAATGCCATTCTAGTAGCAAGCACGAAGACTCCAAGTTGCAAGGCCTCTAGTTTAGTTAAAAATTATTGGGTCATAACTCAAAAAAGACCAAAATTTTTAAGTGTAATTTTGGGGACCAATTTTCTATGGTAAATGAGAGTAGCCGAACAATCGCAAGCCGCTTAAGAGACTGCCCGAATCAAATCAAATATTCTACCACCAAACGTGTATTTAATATACAATAAAACACTTAATGATAAATTCAAATCAATATATAACAATCTTGGTAGAGATATTTAGGTGGTTCATGATATATCCAACGTGATTATTAAGTTCCTTATGCAATTCAACCATTATGAAATGAGATCTATAAATTGTACATCCTGACTCGGGGCAAGGGGATTGTAACCTGAGATTTTGATAGACACGTAATAAACAGTAGACCTCTCCATGGAAGTAGGCAAGTTGTCGAACCACGTACATAATTATTGAGTGTGTGATATTTATTTTCTGCCATTGTGATCGTTTTTGTGGACCTCTTTTTATGATGTTTATGGAACTCAATGATACTATGAAAATAAAATTAAATGGGCAATTTTTATTTTTTCGCAGTCTTACTTCCTTGCCTTTTCATACATTTAATAAGACATATTTATACACTAAGAATAGAAAGGATATATACCTCCACTAAGCCCACTACAACATTAAACTGTTTCCACAGTATACATTACACATATGATACACTGCATAGAATAACTGTCCAACTCCACTACTAGAATAACTGATCACAACTCCACTACTCAAAACTGTCATGAACTATTTGAATGCATGTGCATGTGCTCCAAGATAGAATGTTGGTCTTTTGAGCTGTTGGCATGTATGTGATTATTGTCAGAACATAGGATAAAAGCTTATTTTACACAAATATAAAGACACAAACAATCATAGAAATACATTTATGTGAGTGAGTTTATTTGTATAAATAACATTGCTCAATCCCCATCATCTAGTGTACCAATCAATAATTCCCAGTTCAAACATTATAAAGCCACGTACGACCAATATCTGCAAAGAATTATATCAAAACAACATTTTTCATTTCCATATGTCTCTCTTACTCACTTATGATTGTTTGTAGTATCCAACAAGCTTTCCCACACGTATTTATAGAGGTTTGTGTGAACCTTGATCGTTTATCGAACAAAGGTTAAAACCATAAACCCAAAGTGTTCGCCTAAAGGTCATGAGTTTGGTTGTCCTGTCAACATAATTTGGAGGACATTGGCAATAAAAATTAATTTTTATTTCGCAAACCTTGTTCGAAGTATATAATAATCTGAGTTATGCGCAAGCTCACCTACAACTACAAAATCATGATTTCGATCTCATCAACATAAACTTTGATCAATTCTGCATGTATTTGAAAATGTTATGATTGTATTCCCACTAACCATTTCATTTTGTGCCTTTAGCACCACCCTTTTTATTTATTTGTTCCCATTTATGTTCTTGTATTTTTCAAATTCTGACTTCTTTTAAAAATCTTACAACGCAATAAAATGTATGATTAAGTCTATAATTACATAAAACATATTAAATGTGTATTCTAAATAAATTGGCATTACAATCACGATGTTCTTAAACCCCTAATTGTGAGAATATATATATATATATATTAAAAAAAATTATTTACATTTGATTTTTTGGTGGTATTTAAACATTTCATCCTACCTCTAAATAACAGCTCAAAATTATTATTTTTTTCCTATTTTAAAAACTAAGTTAAAATATGCCAATCCAAAATATATAAATAATTTGGGTATTTTGACTTTTTTTTAAATGGAAAAAAAATGAGTTGATTTTCTACGGGTGGGACGAAATGTTTAAGTACTATAACAACCCTCATTTTCCACCTAAAGGTTAGATAGACACAATACTTCAAATATTGGGCTTGTCTAACAATCTATATCTTTATCATCATCAAAACCAAAATGAAAATTATAATTTTAATTCAAATGAATAGTTTAAGTCACAACTGGAAAATAAATAAATCCAAACTCCTAAACGATATAAAAAAATCCACTAAATTATAACATATGTCCCAAAAGACTGAATATTAAATGCAGGCTTATGCCCATACAATATCTGAAATAATGAACAAACTAGAATTTCAAATAACCACCTAGGCTAAAATCAAACGAACTAAAGTACTGAATACACAATTACGATCGCCAATCTGATCTCCTGTCAGCCCTGTAGTCCCTATGTATGTAAACCAGGGGGGAAAATATTTTATATTCTGGTTCAACGCCCTAAAGTTTCAAGAATCTTCTTACGAAATTAAATTTCAATAATGTTGTTAATTCAAATTGTGTATCGCACATCAGCACCCGCATGCAGTAAGTGCCTCACCTCTCAACTAAGTGCAATACCATACGCATAACAACCAAAGTCCAGATTATAAAGTATAATAACAATACCAATAAGATTTATGTTGACTTCATCTAGCATAATTTATAAACTAAAGTGAATCATCTAACCATACGCTTCTAGTCCCAAGAATAACCCCAACACAATACTACAATTAAGAATTAAAATATTATAACATCACATCTTTTACATAGTACTAGGTTCATTATCAATTGTCTACATCGTTAGACTGTCATAATTTATTCTCAATTAATTTATATTGTTATATACGACCTTATATATATATATACAACACATAAAAGCATTTACCTCTAGTGTCCCGTTCATGCTCTATTCGTATGTCTGGAGGAGTCCACCATTCAAGCAAACATCACAAAACACACATTAGTGGTGCGGTCCCTATGCAGTACACCATTGTCCGGTCCATACCCCCAACGGTGACAATGTATCCCATCATCTACATCTACATCCTCATAAGTGGCGCAACTATGTAGGACTTAAAATAATGACATACACAACGCCTAGCCCACATGTGCCGATGCGTGCTCCGATCTCGAGACGTACGTAACTCCAACCGATAGGGTGTCCACGAACATGGGTTAGTTCACCCAAATACATAAATACATATTTTTATCACATAATAGGGAAAGATAATTAACCCTAGAATTACCCCCCAAGAAGTTTTATTAATCTCCATTTAATATTCCTACTCTAAGAATTAACCGTCTACTGAATTGTTAACTTCCCTAACTAATAAAATAGTGACACAAATACATTTTTAATAAATTATCCATTCACTTGGAAGACTTATAGAATAGTAGCCTAAGTTCGTAAAAATCACCCGAATGTTTCACCTGTGCCAACCCGACCCAATCATCATAGGTTAGCCTACAACACTTCCTAGCCCTAAAATTGAATTTCCAGAATACCTAAACTCATCCTTGGACCCAAAAATCCAATAACTAACCCTTAACGGTCGGAAAAATAACACGAGGCAAAGCTGGGCAGACCAACGAACCAAATTTGTTCGTTGGTTGGACTGAATCGGCTCGGTTCATAGAACCGATTCGTTCCTGCCAGTGACCCGGTTCAATTTTATGGGCTGGCAGAACGAACTATTGACAAAATTTTACCCTTTCCATTCCTCCATGGTGTCTCTAACCTTCATCCAAACCCCAAATATGATTTTTAATCTATCCCCAATCGTGAAACAATAATTCTCTACATAAAAATCATCCAAAAAAAATCTAATTTATTCGACAACAATTTATATCAAGATTCATGCGCTATTAAAACCCTAGTTTCAAGATTCAATTTTTTCTCTTATAAACCTATCAAGAACCGATCTTTATTTCTAAATTTATACTAGATTCATCATTCCTACAACGTGAGTTCTAAGGTTAAATTCCCAATTAAAACGATATTAAATTCTGGGGTTATCACCAATTAATTTAATCCTTAAACGTTATAATTTCAGATTTATCCTTCAACATTCATAAGGTTTATTCCAATCATACAAACATCAATTTATGTACTTAACCCATAAATTTCTACAAGAAATGCACAATTGAATTAAGAACCCCTTTGAAAATTAATTTAGCAAGAGAATTATTGCCCTAGTTTGACGATTCAGGATCTCTTCCTCTTGGACAGTTGATCTTTTTCCCCTCTCTAGCCTGGGTAACCTCTTTAAAGCGTGTGGGGCTTCTAGGATTGAGTTGTGGTAGATAGGATAGTAATTTATTAACTGTTAATTACCCTCTTATAACACTAATATCTAGTTACCCATAACCCTAACATTTGGACCCCCAAAGTAGCCCGAAACCATACTCGGATTGGCGCAACAACTCCGTTAATGGTACACCTATGCCCCAGACCTAATCTTAGATGTCTAAAATACCTAAACGAGTATACATTTTTAATATGTTGAAACTACACATAACAATTCTTCAATAAGCATGAAATTTATTTTCAACATGTGAACACAGTATGCATCTATGAATCATATGAACCTGAAATCATACACAACAAAAGTTATTCTCCACTTAAATTATACCAATTATATTTACTCATGAACTTATTTAATTAAATTCTACAATAAATAATTTATTACGAAAACACGGGATATTACAAATACCTCACAAAAATACCAACTCAATATATTTTTTTTGTATTTTATAAAAATGGGACAACACTTATCTCATCCTTACATCGTCCGCACCTGATCATACCTCTACTTTTATAACATATATATATATATATATATATATATATATATATATATATATATATATATATATATATATATATATATATATATATATATATATATATATAGAGAGAGAGAGAGAGAGAGAGAGAGAGAGAGAGAGAGAGAGGCATGCACACCTACATGACACTCTATATATCACACCTAGTTCAAGACCCTAAAAAAATTCAATTTTTTTTCCCTTGAAATTAACCTTCCAATGAACCCATGTGCAAATAATTAATTCAAAATACATTTTGTAGCTATTTTTAAAAAAATCCACAAAAAATTGTCGGCACGGACCCTTATAAATAATGTATTTGCAGTAGTTTTTTGTTGGATTTTTTAAAAATAGATACAAAATGCATTTTGACCTAATTTTTTGTACATTGGTTTACTGTAAGGTTAATTTCAAAAGAAAAATAACAAATTTAAAAAAAAATGTTTTTAGGGCCAAGAACTAGGTGTGATGTTGGTGAGCCTTCTCCTATATATATATTTATATATACGGAATGTAGTATATAAATATATAACATATCCAGGGGGAAATTTGACTTTCGTTGAAAAATGTATAAATCTAAGGTATTTTTCTTAGTTGTTAGGTATAAAAATTAGACCGCGCTTATTTGGTCCTTACATCATCCACACCTGATCATGCCTCTACATTTCTAGCATTACATAAATATATATATATATATATATATATGTGTGTGTGTGTGTGTGTGTGTGTGTGTAACGTGTAAATATATAATTTAACTAAGGGAAAATTTGATTTTCGTAGAAAAAAGGGATTAACCTAAGGTCTTTTTCTTAGTTGTTAAGTATGAAAAAGTTTATTTTAATTTAATACATTACTAATTACAATAATTGACCTTAATATATTCTTAATTAGAAATTTGAGTTGAACTCAAAAATGTTTAAAAAATTAATAACTTCGAACAACCACCATGTGGATAATTTACACTAATATTAATTTGAAAGTCTTACAAAGTTATTAGAATAAAACAAATTAAGAAGGGAAAGTAAAGAAACAAGACATAAACTATTCTTCATACAATAATAATAATATCTAATATTACTATATATGTATATTAACGCAAATAGTAGTTACTCTACGACCACCTGTTTCATGTGTATATTATTATTAGTTTACTATTAGTTTGAGATTTTGGATTGCATGGAAGACAATAGTTTTATCTACACGTGAAAATAGGAGTACTGTCTAATAAATTTCTTGAATGTCTATTTATATATGATCACGCTAGCAATGATTTGTTGGTATCTTAAATCCATTATTTTTTAATTAATTAATGAATAGTCCAAATAATAAGTACAGTTATTGATATAGATTCCGTTGCAATTATGCAATCAAACATTCCTTCTACCAAGTAATAAATTATAACTATATTAACATTAATAATTGTAGTTGTCTATGTATTCGTTTGTGTAACTCTATATACATTAATAAGTGTAATTATATCTAAATTAATATATATATATATATATATATATATATTATTGTAATACACATAAACTTGTTGAACAAATTAAAAAAAATATATGTTCTCACATGAATTATAATAAAATTGAATGATTTTTAATCATATTCCTGATAGTAATATAGGGATATCCTTGTGAGTGTCAACCAAATGAATGTTTTTATACTAATAATATGTGTGACATACTTCCCCAATATGAAAAGAAGGGACGTTATACTAATAAAGGAATCAAAATCGAGAAACGAACGCAAAGAGAACGCATTAATTAAGAATGGTGTATGCTAATGTGACACCCCGGTTAATTAAATTCCGGTTGATTAGGCCTTTATCAAATTAAATCACTATTTACACATGGTTCATTCTTAGCATCACTGTCGCAACATTATTAACCACCTAATCTTTAATTAATTCGGTGCCAATTTTTATCTTATGATTTAATCCAAAACGAACAAGTGTAAGAAGAATTCGAATAACCAACACAATATAAGAGAATCTAATCATGCCACGAATATCTAATAAGAGTGTCAGCCGAATAACATCGACTAATACAAGCAAACCAACATAAGTACAAAGTATGCAAAGTGTAGCTAATACATGCTAAACCAAAAGTAAAGAGTACATAAGCCAAAGCAACATGCCCAAAGTATAACTGGGGCCATCCCTATCTAGATGAGAATGAAATAGGCATCTAATACAAATTCCTGTAGCACCCCCATGTACCGCAGCTACGTACCTTGCATCGAGATCAATCCCCGTGCCCCTGTGGTTGGACACCAAAAAGGTTTAAAAAATATTTTATAGCAAGGGTTAGCACCCAAAACATTTGAAAATATTTAGCAAGTGAATACTCTTCATATTTAAGTTAGTGTCGCACACTCTCTTGAGGACCACCTCACCCCTCAAGTAATGTGCACGCCTAACGTACCTATATATGACCCATCTAGCTATCTACCCCGTAACTAATCTTGTTATATATATATATATATATATATATATATATATATATATATACTACTCTTCCTAGTACTCTATCCCGAGTGATTTTTATATATGAGTTATAAGTTATTAACCACACAAACTTATTTAAATCTTTCTCAATTGATACCATATTAATTCTCACGAGTTATATAATTTATACAATTCTCCTCATGTATTCACCCAAATATAATTGTACCATATATACGTAATATCATAATACAACATTAACACATACATGTCGTATATATATAACTATCCTCCTGAGTAGGCACTCATCGGGTGTTCTCTAAATGCTATTATCCGTGGGTATACTCATCCACCCGAAACCCTGACACATTCCACATGAGAAAAATATAATAAACGATGTGAAGGTGGTCAGAGTTTCCCACGGTACGGAGATCGAATCATACCCAAAGTGTCTCACTCCGGAACCCGAATGCCATGGCCTCAGGACTATACTCGCCCTGCATTCTTTGGCCAAGGGATTCACCCACATCGTGCAACCTCCCATGATAGCACTAGAGTAGGTATGGTTTCCTATAAATATTATACACACAAATATTTATAAATCGTATATATATACTACACATCACAACATATATATGTTAATTCAAGGCTACCCATGTTCAAATTTTGTAACACTATCCTAACACATTCAAGTCTATAATCCGACCCAAATTTCACTTAATCACATGGTAATTAATTTCATTATCTTGGTGTCACTCAACCAAAAATACCCGAACTACCTCGCTTGCCCAAAATATAATATTTATGAATTATTTCTCTGGAATCCATCCATAACATCTCACCCATTTACTCCTCCCAAATCCCATATTATAATTGGATTGATTTAATAAAGTATAAACACTTTAAGTGAAAGAGTAGCTACAGCGAAAATATTGCGACTTCTCAAATAAAAACCAATTTTAATTAATCCCAAATTTTAGTTAAACCCTAAGACATGCATCTAGATGATTTATCAAATAAAATATAGCATGCGGGATAAAAACAAACAATTTCAGGAAAAATCCCCCAAAGGGGCAAAACCTTTTATTTTCATTATAATATTGTAACATACAATTTCGGATTACAATGAAAATACAGTGACTAAGAATTACCCTCAGGTATCGGATTCTGAAGTCGGCGGCTGGAAATATCCCTTTCCAGGAGGGCAGCAATGAATCCACACGCAGCGAACCCACATGAACCTCAGTCCAATCAACAAAGAAAGAACCGCAGCACTCCTCAATGACACGCAGCCATGAAACTTTGTAGAGACTCCCTCAGCAATGACACGCAGCCCTCGGTTGCAAAGATCTCTCCACAAAGGTTTGAACAAACACAAGGTTGTGTTCTTGGGTTACCAAAAAGATTCACAAAGGTTTGGCAATTGTGTGAATCAAAACATGAGTCTTGGGACTCAAAAATATGAAGACTAGAGTAATTTGGACTCTCAAAAACGTCTTCTAAAGTCTTACAAAACAACTCCCTCGAAGTTGGTATTTATAGGAAAAAATATGAAGAGTCCCATGTTTTTAAAACTCTAAAATTCTATCCAGCGTACAAAAAAAAACAGCATTCTTTAAGGAATTTTCTCTATCTTCAAAAGGTCATAACTCCTTCACCGTAGCTCGGATTGAGGTGCCGTTTTTTCCAGTATCTTCGTTGCGGCGAGCTCTTCAACTTTCTAGTTGACCAGACCTCCGAACTATGGATGTAAAATTACGAAAATGCCCTTGAACTCTCCTATAGTGCCTTTTTTCACTGTTTTGACTTCCCTTGCGTACCACTTGCATTAAGTCCCTAAAATCTTGGACCGTGAAGTCGTTGAGGCAGATGTGGGACATATTAATGGAGATGTTGAATGCTTGATTCCCGGAATTCGGATTGAGGCCGTCGAGTGACATCTTGAGGTGACGTGCCAAATGTAGCGGCGTACGACATACACAAATGAAACATGTTGGACATGAGAAAAATGTCCTTACATTAAGAATCAAATTATCCATATTTAAAAGTGGAATCACTATCATATTTTCTGGGGAGTCGATCCATTGACCCCTGTAGTCGATCGATCGATTGAATAAAGCCCTTTCTTCTCCGAGTCCCCTGTTTCTGCCATTAACGGAATTTTAAGGTTTTTTTTCCCAAAATTCCAACACTATTAAAAAATCTTCATCAACCATTCACTATTAAAACAAGTTCTAATCATCCTCTAACTGTTTTAACATCATTAATTCCCAAGAAGTCACAAATCCCAAAAGTGGGTTTCTACGGTTTAAGGCCCAATTGTCACCGAAGTGTTTATTCAACAATTTTCCCAAAATCAATTATAGAACTAACCCTAACATATTAATCAATTCACACCTTCTATAATATGAATAAGAAAAGTGCAAGTTAAACCACTTGCCTAACAGTTTGTAGAATCAAATTCTTTGATGAAGATAATGGGTTGGTTCAATGGACTCCCCTCTTGCTCTTGGTTAAATCTATCAAAATCTCTTCTAGTTTGCTCCCTTCTTTGGCTCTCCTTGATTAGGTCTTCTAAAAATGAAATAAGGTTCCCACACCCTCTCATAATTAGCGTTATTTACCTAAATCCCGTTTTGGGCTTATGGGCCTTCTAAAAAGGGCCCAAACACATAATTGGGAACTCAAATGTGTCTAGAAAAGTCCCAAAACCAATATTATACCTACGGCCACTCATTTTGGACTATTTCGACTCAACCGTGTGCTTAAAATCGCCATCCGGATAATTATTTTTAAAAGTTAACTTCCACCCATTAAATAATTTAAATTCACTCACTATTTAAATAACACTAATTAATTAATTCTTATCAGTTTACGAAACTTAGTAATTTAACAATTATCGAATTAATTAATTAAAATAAAAGCCCCAAAAATTACGAGTTGTTACAGCTAATATTTTGATACAACAACTTTCACTTGCTTTTATGTGGGTCATGTCCGTATCCAATTAAAAATATAATTTCGTGTCGTGTCTCTTTTTTCTTCGGTTGGGTTGTGAATTTTTAATTGAATCATGTTTTTTTGGTAAAAAAAAATCTTTCATCTCGTGTTACTTTTATTTGTGTTGTCTTCATATTAGATAACAAATAAAACTACGTTTCGTCCTGCATTTTCATTATTACTTATTCGTATTTAAATGTATTATAGTATATTAATGTAAATACACACACACACACACACACACACACACACACACACACACACACATATATATATATAAAGAATTAAAAAAAATATTTCGTCTTCGTATTTAATTAAAGAAAATAAAATTTTGTGGAGTGCCACTTTTGTTTGAATAGTGTTCGTTTTAAATAAAAAGAAAATTGCATTTCGTTTTCTATTGTGCTTTACTTTGGTTGTGTTTGTATTTATATGTATTAAAGTATATTATTGTAATCATTAACACACACACACACATATACATACATACATACATATATATATATACTAGGGTATGCACGTGCCTGAAGGCACGCTGATAATTTTGAAAAGCATAAAGTCGTGTATAATATAAATAATAAATGTTTTATATGTTAGAAGTGTAAATTTTCAAAGTATAGAATCGGGTAAATTTAAGTAAAACATTTTTTTTACAACACAAATGTATAAATGTTTTATATGTTGGACCTCATATAAACATCAACCAATGTATCAATAAATAAATATAATTTAACCAAAGTTTCCTATATGTATTTAAGGATGAACAATAAATTGCCAAATCAATTGCTTTATAAATTTGGAAAAGAATGTAATCAACTATTCAGTGAGTAGTAATCAATACAAATTCGTGTTTACACTATAAATTGCCTATTTCAACAAACCAAGAAGAGGAGCAACTGTAAACTCATCCATTTCATTGAGCTCATCTTTATCAGTAATGTCATAATCATTATCGGGATTACCATCATTTCTGTTACATGCACCATCGCTATCATCATCTTTAGTATCCGCTTCCATTTTTTCCTCGTATACACTGTCATTCGACTGAGGCATTGGATTTTCACCAAATAAATCTGCTTCGCTATCTGTAAATAAAATTGATGTATCTGCCTCCTTGGTTTAGACCCAAGCGCCAGGTTTGAATGAGATAATGAGCCACCGACTTGAAGTCAAGGTTTACTACTGTCAGTGGTGGGGTGGACGCAGAGAGAGAGAGTATGGGAGGGAATGAGAGGAGTTGTACCAACATAGGGCGTATGCCACCGTCAAATACTCGAAGCATATGCGCAATTAACCTGCATCACCAAATTAGTCACACTTGAAAACCTAGTTATACTATCAAATTAGTCAACCTTATAAATAAGTTGGATATAGAGCGATGCTTGATCATCTGTCCTAATAATCCTGACATTGCAATCATGATCATATCTCCTTTCAAATCTAATGGATGCATTCACATCTCGATCAGATTCAAATACTAATACAAAGAACATGTATAAATCGTTTATACCTGTAACTTATGAAGATTGAACATGTATCAATCTCCTATTTATGGCCCTCGTTTATACCTGTAAAAATCATTTTCCATTATACCTGTAAGATAGAAACATGGGCATCATCTTAATATGTTACGATATAATTAAAAATGATAAGGTAGAAATCTCACACCCAGAAAGAAGGCATCATCTTAATAAGTATATTGAGATATGAGATCTTTTATGGAGATGGTTTAGGCATCTGCAAAAGACCACAAAAAATAATCCGAGACAGGTATCAATCTCCCATTTATGGCCCTCGTTTATAGTTGCAAAAATTGTTTATACTATACTTGTAAGATAGAAGGAGGGGCATCATCTTAATATGTTAAGATAGAATAAAAAAGATAAGGTAAAAAGGTCACACCAAAAAAAGAAAAAAGGCATAATCTTAATAAGTATCTTGAGATCTGAGATCTTTTATGTAGATGGTTTAGGCATCTGCAAAAGAATAGAAAAAATAACATGAGACAGGTATCAATCGCCCATTTATGGCCCTCATTTATACCTGTAATTTTAATATGTTAAGATAGAATAAAAAAATTATAAAAGAGAGTTTTTGGAACTTATTATCACAGAATGTCAAGGTTGTTAAGGATTGAAACCCTAAATTATAGAAGAGAGTTGAGAAACACCCATAGTTTAAACATACATACATTATACAGGTATATACATAAGGATTTTGGGGAGAGAAACACACTTATTTCAGATCTGGCCTGTGTTTGAAACAGAGCCCTGTCATCGATGCATATATACAGGTATATACTAAAATATGTATATATGTTATTTTAAACTCAGAGCCCCGTAATCGATGTATCCAATCAGAATTGATGAAATATAAGGGGTGTTGTGTTGTTGCTAACTATATTAGAGTGAGTTCATCATACATACTATGTTACCCAATCAAAATGTTGACGAAGAACTCATGTTGATGAAGGCCCAAGATATAGGTAGGATATGTCCTGCAGAATGTTCAAGCTGAGAAAAAGAACATTATTGTGCTTCACTCCCTCTTTACCCAATCAGAATAAGATCCCAAAGTATTTGCAAACCAACTTTTCTATTTTCCGATCCCAAAGTATTTACTTTCTCCGTATTAAAGGTATGTGTAACTATTTGCAAGTCAGCTACTGAATAAGATATAGCATCAATGGGAGACCTGTTGACTTTCTTTGTAACAAAAATAGGTTTCATCGAAAAGTATTCTTCATCAAATGATTTGTGGCGATCAACGGGTGGAGGTCTAAGAATTATGGCTGAAGGTTCAAATGTTTTTGTGTTGGCTGTGGAGGAAGGTTGAACAGACTTCAATTCTGCAAAAATAATGCCACATACAAATAATTTTTTAAAAAATGGGAGTAATTATTTAAATTACTTTAGATAATATTACTACAAACTTGCCAAAAATAATCATATGAGACTTTTGTCAAACGTGTGGAAGGCAACACATAGGTAAAAAAAATAGTACCTCATATGTAGTTTCATTCCCCAATAAAGAGAGAGAGGTCGTTAACAACAATTCAAGGCCAACTCTCATTTCGGACTCATTCGGTGCGACTCATTGATGATCATACATATACCCTCGTATTCAAATGTATATAGACACAAATGCTCACAATTTGAAGTTACATCAAAGCTTTTATCGAATTAAATTTTTGGAATTCATCCTGTCAAAACAACACAAAACCACTATTTAATAATAAAAAATTAGGGATAGCATAATTCAAATGCTCACATGTTGTGTATTTAATACGATGAAAGGATATTTCTTTCGTACCTCTAGCTCTTATGCTGAAGTCTTTGGTTTAGCCTACTTAATTGAGAACTTAGTTGCTCAGGGGTGCTCCTGCCACATCCACCTAAAGCATCAATCTCACACTCAGGACATATAATGGAAGCCTTTGTAACTCTCCTGTAATTTCATAAAGCAGTTAACGTCAGGTAATGGAAGATGCTGATATAAGTCAGGAATCAATCAGAAAACAATTGATATTATGAGAAGTTGGATAAAAGATATAAGAGGTTTGGTGCGATGTTCTCTTACTTTTCCATTTTTTCATAGAATCCAATTCTTACTCCTACCTCCAATGAATTATTTCCATGGAAACAGGAAATCAAAGAGGGCTTCTCATTAAGTCACTCATTACAAATCCAAATCAAATGAAAAACCAAGTGTGACCAACTAAATTTCAAAATAAACTACAAAAACGAATATAATAAGCCCCTACATAAAGATCAAAATTACAAAATATACATATTTCATTGGTACAATGGCCTCAAACTTCCATGTACTGTGTAACTTCCAAAAAAACATAAACAAAATTAAAAATAACAGAAAGAATAAAAATAAACAGAATGGTTCAGAACGAATAAAAATAAACATAACAGAACATAAAGAAATAAATAGAACATATGCTAGTGTTTGTTGCTGGTGTTTGTTGTGATACATATGCTCTTAGTTCTGTTATCGGGGGTTTTCAACTATTCAGTTTCATTCGTACATCCGTCTTAAATTAAAAAGACATTGTGGATTTTTTGGGAACAAAGAAAAGAAGATTTGCTAGTTTACTATAATGGGTTATGCTCGTCTAGTTATTGCTCCGACGGGAAGTGGGAATTCTACTTATTACACTCGTTTGAACCAACATTGTGAAGTCGTGGGGTGAAGAATTCATATTGTGAATTTAGATCCTGCTGTAGAAAAGTTTGACTATCCTGGTGGCATGGATATTAGGGAACTTATTTCTTTGGAGGATGTTATGGAGGAACTTCGATTGGGTCGAAATAGTGTCCTTATTAACTGCATGGAGCATCGAGGATAATTTGGATGACTGGTCAATAGAAGAATTGGATAACTTTACGGATGATGATTTTACAGTTTTTGACTGTCCGGGCCAGATATAACTCTTTTCTCATGTTCCTGGGCTTAAGAAGTTTCTGGAGAATTTAAAGTGGAAGAATTTCAATGTTTGTGCGGTGTACTTACTTGATTCTCAGTTTATAACTGATGTGACCAACTCTAAGAATTTCAATCATTATATCTGCAAGCATTGTATCTACAAACATTATAAAATCTATTCATTTTTTGATTCAGTTTCATTATAATGACTACTAACTGTAAGAAATTAGGTCATTTTCTTACAAACTAATAAATCAGCAAGGTATGTGTAGTATGTCAATAGGTCCGTTTTCGGATCAACTACTAAAAGTAATAAATCAACACTACGAACATTATTGATTAATTCATTAGAAAGGGTCTCACCCCTGTTAATTATAACTAAACAGGTATGTTTGACTTATTGGCATATGAATCAAACATCTATAAAAAATTGACCAAACACGTATACAAAATTGACCCTATATGAAACAAATGAGTGAACTTGATAAAAAAAAACATACAAAGAATTTTAGTATAAAAAAAACATAGAAAGAATTCTAGACGGTAACAATCTCCATATGGAAAATTTGGTAAAGGCAGCATAACATAGTACAATACAAAATTACCCCAAAATCGACTCGATAAATCATTTCATGATGTGTATGTTTTGGGTTTTTGATTCATGAAGTCGTGTCATGTTTACGTTCAAATTATGACTCGTTAGTCATGTTATTTGTCACATTTTCTTGTTCCGAATGGGCCATGCCCATTTCAAGTGAAATAACACAAAGCCATGTCAATTTTAATGGGAAATGGAGAGCTCATTCAAGTTTGCAACAAATTTGGATGAGCACATCTCTAAAAGTTACATTTCCACATTGAAGATGTCAACCACCCCAAAGAGAACATATGAGCAGGTATAACACCCAATAAGAACACTGACAACATCAGTTATATACTAAAACCTGTTGTTTTCACCGCCCCACCATGGTGGAACAACCAAATATGAGGCCAAACCACTTGCAAATTTAGATAGAAATGGCAATGGCACGTGCGAAACAGTTACTGTGGTTCATCCATGAAATGTAACTGCACGAGGAAGCTAACCGTAATGTAAACGTAGACAACTTTCATCACAAATGCTATATAAACGTAAACTTAAAGTGTGAACTAATGCTTGTAAATTACCAGGATAGAATATAACGAAATTGATATTGATTTTATTTCAATGTCGTGCGAAATATCACATGACCAACTATGCGCGGAAGGGAAAGTAAGTATGCGGGGGAAATGTAATTATTTCATTCTCTTACTATTTACATAATCAAATGTGAGTGGGTAGGTTAAAGTGGGGGTGTTAGTGTCATCGTGCAGAGTCAAAATTCAAGAAAACTGCTTAGATGATCGAAATACAAAAATTATAATATCCCAATTGAAATTAATATTGAAATGAAGAGTTCCTTCATCACACTACTTTAATTTTGATGGAATCAAACATAGCATATCATTAACATAAAAGTCTAACATCTAATACTTTAAAATCAAGCAATCAAAAGATAGCCTACTTTAGATTAAGAATGTTATACTCGCTACCTCTGAGAACCTATTTCTTGATCATCTTCACTAACGTGTTTTGTTATTGGGATCCCAAAAGCTAATGTCTTGCCCGTACCAGTCTTAGCACAAAGAATTAAGTCTTGCCCATCCAATGCACGCACTAACACATCTCTCTACACGACCACTGGAAACATTAGAACAAAAAGTGACATAAAACTTAATTGAAATTCACCATATCATTCCTTAAACAGTACTATATACCCCAAGTAAATTCTTCAAACCAACATCCAAACAACTACCCAGCCATATCCTAACTTGAGTAGATATAAGTACAAACAATGTAGAAGTATAAACATTCACAAAAAATAAACCTCACAACCAATGTAAACAATGTAGAAGTATAAACATTCACAAAAAATAAAAGTATAAGTACAAACATTCCCATATATAAAACTAATAGTCATCTAATAACTGACTAATTCTAATTCAGAAAAAATAACTAATTCTAAGTCAGAAAATAGAAATATCTGACTACAAATGCTATGAGAGGAAGGTATTTGGGATAGAATACATGTATAATAATACCACCTGTAAAAATAAATAGTCATCTAATTCCCAACAAATGGTTGGATTTGGAAACAAAGAAACATGACGATAGGGTGAACAACATAAAGTAGGAAAAAACAAACATATCAAGAAAAAAAAATTAAAAAGCCATGACAAAGAGACCCAAATCACATGCTCCAAATGTGACACAAAAATAAAAACCCAAATATCTCTGCAAAAAGCCCTAGCCTACTACAACCATCAAAATTGCAAATAAAAATTTCTTGATAGTCAAAATTGTTTTCCTACAATTAGTTAAAAAGAGTTGGAAAGGATATCATTAGAACCTGAGATGGCACCTCTTACCTGAGATGATATACAACTATCATCCTTCAAACTCATTGATTCAACCAGATCCAAAATAGCCGAGTCAACTCGCCCATCTCGATTCACCGCGAGTTTAAGTTCAGCTCCTTTTAGCAACGCATCGTCTCGTTCATGATTGCTCATGGACTCAGTGGTGAGAGGAGATAAAGAGGCATTGAAGAAATCAAGAGCTGAGGTTGAATCTGTACAGAAACATGAACATTGGCTAAGATCCGGAGATAGAGATCGCAGAAAATATAACATTAAACCACGAAAAATATAAGATGTAAATGAAAATGGTTACCTGAGATCGCACCTTTGTCAAGACATCCAAAGATCGTTGGGAGATCTCATTCTATCTCCAGAGATCGAATGTTGTGTATAGTGGACAAAACCGGAGATCGTTGTGGACAAAACCGGAGATCCAGAGATCGCACCTCTGTCAAGAGAGAATCACAAATCACTGTGGAGATCGATTTTGATTTTCCAAAGCTATCGCACCTCTGTCAAGAGATCCGGAGATCATTGGGAGATCTCATTCAATCTCCAGAGATCGAATGTTATGTATAGTGGACAAAATCGGAGATCGTTGTGGACAAAACCGGAGATCCGGAGATCGCACCTCTGTCAAGAGCGAATCACAAATCACTGTGGAGATCGATTTTATTTTTCCAAAGCTAGACATCGTTGGGGAGAGAGGGTTGGAGAGGGTAAAGTGAAAGGGAAAACTAATAACACGGGGCCGTTTGGATAATGAGGTTAATACAGAGACTCATTGGAAGTAAAATACGTTTGTACCCTTGTGTTTTAATTTTAAAATAGAGGGGGAGTAAATTGAAGTGTGTTAAAAAGAGGGGGAAATCATAGACTTGAGGGGTAAAATAGGAAGTTTAAAAATAATTAATCTTGATGACATCATACTTGAAGCTTATGACATGCATAAGTTTCTTACTTTATTATATATATATATATATATACCATAAAGAATTAAAAAAAATATTTCGTGTTCGTATTTAATCAAAGAAAATAAAATTTCGTGGAGTGCCACTTTTGTTTGAATCGTGTTCGTTTTAAATAAAAATAAAAATTCCATTTCGTTTTGTATTGTGTTTTACTTAGGTTGTGTGCGTATTTATATGTAATAGAGTATATCACTATAAATAATAACACACACACACATACATACATATATTAAAGTAAAAAATAATAAATAAAACATTTCTTCCCATGTTACTTTTATTTGGGTCGTGTTCATACTAGATAAAATTAAATAAAATTTCTGGTCATATCGTTTTTATTTAGGTCGTGTAGTTTTTTTTCGATCAATATTTTTGTTTGGGTATAAAAAAGCTTTCATGTCATATTGTTTTTATTTGGATGACATTCTTATTAGTTAAAATAAAATAAATTTCATGTAGTGTCCCTTTTATTTGGATTGTATTCATATTTTATGTAAAATAAACTTTCATTTCGTATTGCATTTTAATTTCGTGTCTTTTGCGTCATGTTCATATTTATATTGTTAAAGAATATTAATCTAATTGTTTATATATATATATATATATATATATATATATATATATATATATATATATATATATATATATAATTAATAAAAATCTATTTATATTTTTTTTAATATTAATGCAAAGGTGTCGTTATTTCCGTCCATTCTTTTTGCCTAAACTTTCTAAGGATCTCCTATTTTAATCAAAACTATATATAGTTAAAATAATAATTATTATTATTATTTCACATATTCAACCATACTTCCTCCCCTCAAAATTAAAATTCAAATCATGCCACTACATTCCTCTCGCGAAAACAATGGAAACCCGTTCTAGCCCAAACTCAAGAAAACACCAAATAAGCCTTCAAATCATGGGTTAAAACTTGATAACTTTGGCGCTAGGGTTTGTATGAGGGAGAAGATGAACAAAATAGAGAACTACTGCTCTTAAGAGGTTTAAGAATGAGTTTTAAAAGTCCAAGCCCCGAAATATATATATATATATATATATATATATATATATGTATATATATATATATATATATATATATATATTAACTTATTAAAGTTAAAAAAATACATTGTATTAACCTTGTTCCGTACAAATAATGTATGATGTACTCCATGAAAACCGACAAAACAATAATTGAGAGAGTCTTGTGTGTTAAACGTTTCACGTGATATGGCTTATCTTTCACCATTGCATTAATTACAAAATGTGCTTTGTTCCTAAACTTTATCCATAACCATCTCCTGGCATTACAATAAAAGGTTCTTCATAATCCACGCCGTGATCGCGCAAACTTAGAATCCAAAAATAGTAGGAACAGAGTTCTGACATATAATTAATAGGGCACATATACTCATGTGTAGCTTATATATTTGTTATTTTGGGGCTCGAAACACGTATCTTATGTCAATCTTAACATTTTGAAAAATGAAAATAATGACAGAAGCATCATTCAACTCGCCTATATGTATGTTGCTTTATTCCTCAAAAAGTTAAAAAGAAGTTAAATATGTATATTGTGTTGGCAATCAACTTTTCTTTTTTAACCATGATTATTACGCTAAAATTTATGTTTAAAATTAATTTGGGTATAAATTTTAGTAATCACATTAATCTCTCTTTTCAGTGCTGAGATCCCCATTAGTTTTAGTAATTATAGTACTTTAATTTACGGGCAAGAATTTTAAATATAGTAGTAATACACGATATGAATTGTTTTTATCAAAAACTAATACACCCAATTAAAACGCGACACAACATGACACATAATATATGTTTTTATAGAACACGAACCCAATATAAATAAAAATGGGAAACGATGCTATAAAATTTTATTTTTCTTACCAAACGCGAACGCGATACATATTAAACGCGACAAGACATGAATTCTTACTTTTTTACATAACACGAACACATCCAAAATAGAAACGACACGACATGAAGTCTTATTTTTATTACGAAACACGAACACGACAAAATTAAAACATGATGACACGAAATCAGTTTTTTTAATTACATAACACAAATATGACAAAAATGAAAGTGACAAAAAGTCTTATGTCGTGTTGCATTTTATTTAATTCATGTTTGGTATATAAATTAGATTTTGTGTGGAGTCACACCTTAACGAGTTAACGTCGTATTTAGATCACGTTCATGTTGTATATTAACAAAAATAATAATTATTTTTGAAATGTTATAATAACTCTATATGGTTTGGCCCCATTAGTTATTCGTTATTGAGTAGAACTTCAATAATATTTACTTTTCGGGTTTATATACCCATTTTTAAAGATTCAATTAGTGGACTGTTAAGTAGCGTATTTTCACGACAAAATTGTCTGATATACCCATAATTTATTACGTGACATCCCTTATTTTTCCTGAAAAAACTTCTTTATTTAAAAAACATTTATAAAAAAATAATTTCTTTGTATAAAAAAATTAAATTGTTTTGACTGTTTTATGTAATACCCCACATTTTTATGAGTATTAAATTGAAGATATATTAATTAAATTGATATTGTGAGAATTATTATTCGAATGAAATAATGTAATTTATCTTTAATTTATTGTAATAATTAAACTAGTATGGTTAATTATACTAGAGTATTTAATTGAAAATATAATATTTCGTAAATGTGATACGAGTGGTATGACTTTTATGGTATGATGGTATATTGAAAATAATGAAGATAGTCGCGAATAAATTGATGACTCATTTAGTTAATTAAGTCCTATGAAGGGTATACATATATAATAATGAAGGAACATACAAATATAGCTATAAAGTGTTTATAGACTTTTAAATGTGATTATATGACTTAAATATGCATTTTAAGTGTTTAAAAATGGACCTATGGGTTGGGTTGGACCGTGGGTAGAGTTTCGGGTCAAACCGGGTATGGATAGAAACCTTTTTAGGGCCCTTAGGTCTGCCCATTGGGGAACTCCGAATTTAAACAAATTAAAATGATAATTAAAATAGGTTAGATCCGCCTTAGGGTTGCATAACCACCCAGCACCACTTTTTGAGGGCACACATCTTGGGAGAGATGAAAAACCACCCCTTGAGGAAGAAAAGAGAGGCTCCTCTACTATTTTCAGGCAAGGATTTTCTTGCCATTATTATTCAATATGTTCTATTCTTGTATTAATGTTGAATCCATGTTTAGAATGTGATTTAAATATGGATGTAATGTAACCATGTTTAGGGTTTTTGAACTTTGATGATATTCACGTGTTATAATCTTAGATCCATGTTTCCTCCGTGCAAAAATCTAAAAATAGATTGTTTAATTTTGAAATACATTGTAGAACTCATGTGTAAGACTCTTTTAAAATTTAGAATTATGTTCTTGAGGTTGAAGACGAGATAAGACTTGTATACTCTAAGGTTCTTAAAAGTATTTGATTTAATTGTTAATGTTTGAGGATGATTTAGATGATAAATCTTGTTTAGAACGTTTCCATTACATGTTAGATGGCATTACCATATCATCAATTAGTTTGTTGAATCAGTAGAACAAAGTTTGATGCATTTAGAATTGATTGGACAAATCCCGTCTTGGAAGGATTAAATTTTAATCCAAAAGGGCAACATACATAAATGATTAATTGTTTTAGGAAGGTTGGTTTGGAGATAACTATACCTATATATTTATGGAGAAATAAAGGATGAAGTAAATCTGATTATTAAGCATAGGGGGAAAAATACGGGACTTAATATTTAAACAGGAAGTTTTGTAGGATAACGATTCAATGAAGACTATATATTAACGGACTAGAATGGTATGGTTAAGAAAAGAAGGTTATATTTATATTCATGGAGATATCCTTGGGAAAAAGTAGTTATGGAGTTACTGCTTGTACATATTGGATGATAGTATGTATTATATTATTTTGTGGGGAAATACATTAGTTCGTGGATCGTTCTATTAGTTGGGGTGCGCACGATCGAGACCGGAGCACACATCGACACTGGTGGCTTGGCGTAGTGTTTGGTCATATTTTGGTATTACGTAGCAGCACTACTTACGAGAGGTAGGTGTAGATGCTAGAATCGTTTTTCACCACTGCGTGTGGGCCATGAACTAGTATACTACGTAGGTACCTCCCCACTTTTTTGTGTTTTGCTGTTACCTGCTTAGGGATGCAGGACCCCTTCAAGTATTACCAATAGAGTACGAACAAGATGCCAAAGATAGATGTATTCGTGCGTCATACATATATATGTGGAAATATGTACTTATCAATATACACATTATGGTGTGCCTTGTATGAGAATGCGTTCTCATAGTCTATTGATGTAGACAATACTTAATGATAACAAAGTCAGATTTACATAGTGATGTGAATAATTGGTAACAAAAGTAAGTTCTAATGGCTTAATGCGGTAGACAATTATTAATGAGAATAATAATTGGACAATCTTAGAATGTAGGCGGTAATTAAAGAGAATGAAACCTGTAGTCTAATAGTGTAGAGGATAATTGGTGTGAATTAAAAATCAAATATTCTGACGAGATAGGCTACTAATGGTGTACACGATAGTTATTGTGAATTAAAAATCAAATAGTCTGATGAGATAGATTAAGGTTCAGGAACATTGTGTGACATAAAAATATGCATGGAAATTATTTAGAACTTAGTGGACAATATAGCGAAGTTAATCCGTGGACTGGGGTGTTAGGTGTAAATACTCACTTTTAGTTGACACTTAGCTAGATGGCTTTATCATTACATGTTAGATTTGACAATGGAATTTCATATTTGGTATTTATTTGATAATGCGAGTAGGACTTCTACTTGATGAGAGGTGAAATACTCTTTACGTGTGAGCGTCAATGGAGAGACGTGAAGTATGAGTTAGTTAAATTTTGCATATTTATTGGTGAAAATTCCTTGCAACTCTAGGGCTCGGACCCAAAATTATAATTTTTCCCCTAATGTATTCTCATAAACAGGGTTAACAGGACTAATGATGGATCAAACTTACAGTTGCTTTGGATGTAGAGGATTCCATTCAATTGATTCTAGTATAGGTGATACTTCTTCATTTAGTTATTTTATTTCATATCGAGGTTTGTATAGGCATAAGCCCAAGAGTTTATTTATATTAGTTGTGCTTATCTTTAAATTTTGGGACATTATATGATAATCAAGTTTTACTCGTGTATTAAATTAGTTTTGTTCAAATGTTTTTTTATTAATTGTGAATTTGGTTAAAGAATAAAAGTAACATATATTTTTCATCAGTGCTGAGAATGGTATAAATTGACAACAATCCCCATCTTTGGTGTATCGTCCTTGGCCAACCTTTACATGAGAAAATGGGGATTGTTATAGTTGGTATTAGAGAACGTTTCTAGTGTCCTTAGGATCTTTGTTTGAGCTCTTTACATTTTGGGTTGCGTCCTTTGATGTAGATCCATATGATTAGGAACGATTGAATTCTTTGCAAGTCGTTACTACTCATTCGGGCAAGGGGTTATTTTGGAGAGAGAGCCATATAGACCTTCGTGTGGGTCACTCGCTAGAATTATGTGAAGTGAAGGAAATTTGGCACCTAGTAAATGAGAGGAAGACATTTAGAGAAATTGAGGATGTGATAATGAATTATAGTGCGCAAGCAGATGTTAGTTTGTTTAGACTAATATGAGTGACATTATGGTAGTAGAGGTTTGTCACCACGATGGAAGAGCGGGACCAATTAATTAGCGGTTTGTTTCATGTGAAGTTCAAAGGGAATTATTCCCACACATTTTTCAAAATCATACATGAAGAACAAGGCCGATAAGAGATTTAACTCTTTCGATGTCATGCCAGCATTGCAAGATAGGTGGTAGCATTTGTTAAGGGACCCGATAGTTTCAGGGGTTCCAAATATGTTGTTTATGTAAAGGATATAGGAGTTTTGATTATTAGAACAAGTCGGGCTGACAAGGACAGGACCCACAACGAGATGGGCATCAGATTACATATGAATTTATTTATGGAGAAAGGGACTGGGGGTAGTATCGATGGTAGATGATGTGTTTTTACCTACTTTGGAGTATGTAAGGTATATTTTGTTTGATATTGGGACTTGGTGTTCAATGGGGTTTTGTTAGTATACTGGAGAAGATTACTTCGTATTGGGAATAGTGTTCTACATTGGTTCACCGTGAGTGAGAAGGGGCATTGTTACTTTGGTGTATAGATGTATAGAAATGTATATTAGGCTGCTTATGTTTATTTTTGGCCTATTTTTTAGCTATGTCGGAATGTGATATTTTTTCCTGGGAATGGATTAATAGTTACTTGAAGGGATATGTTGATTTTATGGGGACTGTTATGAGTTGTGGTCATGAATAGAAGACAATATTGGGTAGAGATTGGTGAGGGATATTGTGCGTAACTATTATTGTTGAGTCTAGTTTTGATACGATGGATTTAAATGGGAAATTAAGCCATTCACGGACCTTTAAAAACTTAAGTATGCTTAGGGAAGAAACATATGGCTGTAATTTAGAAATTTTAATAACTCAAGGGGGTAGATGTGTGTCAATAAACTCAAAATTTATGTAGTAAATCGTGTTACGCTCTGGTTGGAGCAAGGGTCTTTTATGTGGATAAAGCGTTTGTGATATAACCTAATAATATGATTTTGTAAAGTATTGCCTTAGTAACTACAGGAAACAAAGTAGAAGTAAGGCTAGTGATAGATTCAATTATTGAGATTGTATATGACCATTTTTAATGTTTATATAGTGATGTTGTCATTGCAGTGGTGATGGTAGACCTAATTAGAATAGATAAGCCGTTGGAGATCCACAAATGACTAAGTGCTCAATATATTAAATATGGATAGCGAATGTTCTACCTAGATCGTGCTTATTGAAGTGTTGGGTATGGTAGGGTCAGTTGACTCTAAAGGAGTTTGGTATAACTATTGTGAAGGGTAAGTGGTTTGTTTTGAAATTGAAAATTTTTGGAATTTAATGGTTATCATATTGGTTCATGTTTGGTTTTTAGGCCAAATGGGCCTCGATGATCGACGAATCTATGTAGTATTGTATCGAGGGGGTTCCTTATTTGGATTTCAGTTACGAGATGTCCCACGTATGAAACATATAAAGTGTCGAGAATTGAGAGACCTTTGTCTTTGAGATATTATGTTTAAAAAGTGGTACGTATGTAATGAAGGTATGCATCGAGTAACGAAGAGTATGAGTATGGTCAGTAGAATATTCGGATATACTTATACCTTATATTTATACATGTCATGTATAGTTGGTTTATGAATGTAAGTGTGGCATTCACGTTTGGTAATTATGTATATGTTCTTGTGATATGTGACGTGTGGGTGTCCTGGTGATGGTACACTATTATAGGCACATGTGAGCGTTTTTCTCTGCATCTCGTGGGATATGAGTGCAAACTATATTAGTATGAACTCATGATATTCATATGGTTTACATTGTGACATTACGTTTTAGTGAATTCCTCGGATGGAATTGTATTAATAGGAGGGGAGAATGTAATACCCTGCATTTTTATAAGTATTAAATTGAAGTTATATTGATTTAATTGAAATTGTGAGAATTATTATTCGGATGAAATAATTGACTTTATCTTTAATTTGGCATAATAATTAAATGAGTATGTTTAATTAAATTAGAGTATTTAATTTAAAATGTAATATTTCGTAAAAGTGATACGAGTGTTATGACTTTATTGGTACGACGGTATATTGCAAATAATGAAGATATTCGTGAATAAATTGATGACTCGTTGTGTTAATTTAGTCGTATTAAGGATATATGTATATGATAATGATGGCCCATACAAATAAAGGCATAAAATGTTTATACACTTTTAAATCTGATTGTATGACTTAAATATGCATTTTAAGTCTTTAAAAATAGACCTATGGGTTGGGTAGGACATTGGGTAGAGTTTAGGGCCAAACCGGGTATGGATAGAAAACTTTTTAGGGCCCTTAGTTCTGCCCATAGGGGAACTCCAAATTTAACCAAATTAAAATGATAATTAAAGGAGGTTAGATCCTCCCTATGGTTCCATAACCACCCCCACCGCTTTTGGATGCCACGCATCTTGAAATAGTGGAAGAACCACCCAAGGAGGAAGAAGGGAGAGGCCCTCTACTATTTTCGGGCAAGGGTTGTCTTTCCATTCTTATTGAAAATGTTCTATTCTTGTACTAATGTTGAATCCATGTTTAGAATATGGCTTATATCTTAATGTAATGTAACCACGTCTAGGTATCTTGAGGTTTGATAGAACTTTGATGATTTTCACGTGTTATAATCTTAGATTCATGTTTCCTTCATGCAAAAATCAAAATGTAGATTGTTTAATTTCGAAATCCATTGTAGACATCATGTGTAGGACTCTTTTATAATCTGGAATTATATTCTTGAGGTTGAAGATGAGATGAAACTTGTATACTCTAAGGTTCTTGAAAATCCTTAATTTAATTATTGATGTTTGAGGATGATTTAGATGATAAATCTTGTTTAGAACCTGTCCATTACATGTTAGACCAGATTACCATATCATAAATTAGTTTGCTGAATCAATAGAACAAAGTTTGATGCAATTAGAATTGATTAGAAAAATCCGGTCTTGGAAGAATACTTGTTCTCGGCTTACTCGGATAGACGAATCGATTCGATCTCCCTACTGAATAAATTCGGTACCTTTGCTTGTAGATCTTTTCGGGACGATCGCGGGGGAGCTGACCTTGTATTTTTCGGATTTTTTTTTTTTTAGTTAACATTTTTCTACGAAAGGGTGCGCGAGACCATTTTCGTCCAGGTGAGGGATATAGACTTATTCCAAGATATTAGAGATATTGTTATGAAATTATATACGCAATCATACCGAGATGGGTTTGTGATACGATGATTACTTAAAGTACAAGTTAACTATATGAACGAGATGATTTATGTGGGATTACTAAATAAATCTATATGAAATAATTGTATTAAAAGGCCGAGATGTACCTAGATGATTGGGTAATTTTGGTAGGGGCACGTACATGATAAGACCCTAAAAGATACGATTATAGTTTTATAATTAAAAATGGGGTTAGTTTAAATAAAAGGAATTACCTATTATAAATACGTCGAATGCTTGAGAATATAATTAATGGTCAACTCCCTTAAATTATTACCGTATAAGTATAATAAGTAAAAATCTATCCTAAGCCTAGTGGGCTAAGTCATAATGGTTGGTATCGGTTTTTTCTAGTAG
Source organism: Sambucus nigra (assembly GCA_949130495.1). Taxonomy (NCBI): domain Eukaryota; kingdom Viridiplantae; phylum Streptophyta; class Magnoliopsida; order Dipsacales; family Adoxaceae; genus Sambucus; species Sambucus nigra. The sequence continues at coordinate 55,767,830 of OX422224.1, read as the reverse complement.
CTACGGTGTAACTACCTATATATATTAGTTGACTCCTTATATATGTACATATAAACCTTATTGTAAAGGGAAAAGAAGTGAATAACTATTAACAACCTAGAAAGATTAAATTTTAATCCAAGCGTGCAACATTCTAAAATCATTAATTGTTTTGCGAATGTTTGTTTGAGGATAACTATACCTATATATTTATTGTGAAATAAATGATGAAGTAAATCTTATTATTAAGCCTAGGGGGAAAATACGGGACTTAATATTTAATCGGGAAGTACTCGTAGGATAACAATTCAGTAAAGATTATCTATTAACGGACTAGAATGTTATGGTTAAGCCGAGAAGGCTATATTTATGTTGATGGAGATTTCCTTGGGTAAAAGTAGTTATAGGTCGGGGTGTGCACTGTGACAACCCATTCACTAAAATAAGGGGTGGCCAGCCCAATACTCCATTATAACAGGATTCCGGGATGGAATCATTCTCAGCATCATAATAAAATATAGAGTATCCAGGATAACCACCCAATATTTCAGAAAATGGGTTGCCAAAAATTTTATTTTAAAGTTAAAGAAAGAATTTAAACAACCCATTACTGAAAAGAGAAAGTGGAAACCCCAAGATTTTATGTTACAATAGCTACAAGTAAACAAGAAGGGAACCGAAAATGCTGTCGGTCAACAGACTCTACAACAGTAATAAATAAATTCTATAATTTATGTTATACATTTCATTAAACAATTACAAATTCTTGGGCCTCACACCCGAATAAAGGACTTGGTCTTAACTACAGTGCAAAAATGAAAGCGGCTATACAATATAGCCCGTAATAACCGCAAAGCATCACGGCTCGCCAAAAACACCGGAATAGCAAAGTCAGAATAGGCGTCCTTGCGGCAGAGAACCTGAGAGGATACAAAATGCATGCACAACAAAAATATGACCGGGACAAGGCCCGGTTTTATATGATCAGCAGATGAATATGACAGTTGTGAATGGTAATCATGACTAACAGGAATAAAGATCTACCTGCTCAATTCTAATGCATAAGCAAAGACAATTTAATCAATCATAAATCTAATTTAGCTAAGCAGGAAAAATAAGAACGATTAACAATGAATTAAAACTTTCATCACATACCTTGATTCATTTTATATATCTATTCCTTAACAGGAAATATATAATCACAATTTTATGCACTTTGTGGCATCTTTCTCCCCATTTTACAATTTGTAAAAAAAAAATCCTTTCCTTTTCAGGAAAATAATCATTTTCAAATGTTTTTTTGTGGCATTTATATGTGCTCTTTATGGGACTTCCATTATGCTCTTTGTGGCATATATATATCCATCAAGTTCCACTTGATAAAGAATAGTCATATTTATATTTATTTTTATATAACGATTCTAAGACCGGCCGTCCGGGTTCCCCACTGTGCGCACCCCTAAATGACCATCATCTTCCAGGGCCTATCATCAAGACAACCTGGGCACCTATAAAGCAAGACGTCGGGAAGCGGCCATGTGCCTGCGGGATAGTCAAGACCACACTCGGAATCTCCTACCCATCGCAGAAAAATATACAACACAAACACTCACATGGCCTAGGACTATATCCACCCTGCATTCATTAGCTAGGGGGCTTCACCTCACGCGCGAACTTCCCTTATGATGGCATTTAGAGAGGGTGTGTTCCAACCATTTTATTTACCATTTTCGAAATCAAGTAAATTATTATTTACCATTTTCATGGTTAAGTAAATTTTCATTTACCAAAATCAATACCATTTCCATTTCATTTTCCTTTCCATTTTTCACATGTATGTTCTATTTATAGGAAACCATGATGATTTTCATATTTATGAATTACATTACATTCTCTCCTTTCGAGTCATTCTCCCAACATTCTTTTGCGGTTATAATATAAACCATAAAGACTAATATAGCTTCAATGAGCTTCTAAAGTCTCCCAAACATGACACTATGACTCCTAGTTTCATAATAATCAATTAGAAGAAAGGATGCCCTAACGTCAATTGGCATATCCCCGAAAAATCCCCCACATGATCTATTTCTAATGTAGGGAAATCCCTCAACTCATCTAGGGCTCTAGGACTCAAAATTTACTTCGTACAAGAAGGTTCTTAAGTCCTAAACTTGAAGAAAAAGAGTTGGAATTAAACTAAGGAAAACACTCAAAAGTGCAGGGTTTCCGAATCGATTCGGCCTGGACGAATCGATTCGGTCAGAAAAGCGAATCGATTTGAACCATCCGAATCGATTCGGTCAGGAAAACCTGACTTTTGCATAATTTCCGAATCGATTCATACCTACCGAATTGATTCGGTCCACGAAGACCTAAACACTGCCCCACTAACGAATCGATTCGGCCAGGCCGGATCGATTCGCCCCTGCGAATTTACTAAATATTATTTTAAGGGTTTTGAACCCTAGTTTCACCAAAACTCAAAACTCTTCAATTTTAAACATATCCAACAACATTTATCTACCCAAAATTATCCCAACATGATTTATAACTACTATAATCCATAATTTCATCATCAAAACTAAGATTAGGGTTTAATTCCCATAAATTCCATTTTTGATCCATAAATGCAAATACATAACTATTGCACAAATTATTCATCTTTAACCATATATTAGCAAGTAGAAAACTTTCCTTAGAGTTGAAATTTCATATTTCTTGGTGGTAGAAGGAATCTCCCATCTTCAATCTTCAAATCTCTCATCTTTCTCCACTTTTCTCTTCCTCTTTCTTTCTCTCTTTTTCTCTCTAAGTTTAAGACATAATATGAGGGAATGAGGGGATTTGGAAGACTAAAATCGGGGCTTAAGTCTAAAGTTCCCAACTTAAGTGGTTAATACCACATTAAAATGACTCGCAAATACGCATTTAAGCTAAAACCAGGTAAAAGTGCCCGAAATACAAAAATACAATATGGCACTTATTTTGCCTGTCTCGTACATTCCGGGACTAACTACGCCCTCTAAACTGGCATCCGACAATTTTATAAATTATTTCCAGTTCTGGTTTCATTTAAACCAAAATGTCATTTTAAACACATGACACTATAAAACATACAACCGAATAATATTTACTTAAACATACAGTAAATACGCAACAACCCAGTAAATACTAACTTTTAACTCCTTAACTTAATATTTACTCCGGTTCCAACATTTTATATAATTACCTCATGCGTTAAATTAATATAAAATTAGCCTCCTAAAAACGAGTGTTGTTACATACTCCCCCCCTTATGAGGGAATTTTTCCCTCAAAATTCAGGTGTACCCAATCTTGTTAAGGGTATACTATTCTAAACTATTGTTTTATCATCATTAATAAACCTCTCGTTATTGCGGTGTCCCAAATGGACTCGGACTAAGATCGTCACTATCGATCTCAGTGTACACTCTTTATGCTCCGGCATAGCACCAAATCATTAACCACGAACTATCCATCCTACCTATCTATAGCAGAAGAAGACTCCCACATAACTCGACATAAATTGCCTTACTTCCAGAATCACGTTACACCCCACCTCGGGGATACCTACACCAACTCTAAAGGCTTACCCCACACTACTCGACTTCTCTTCGCCTAGGCATATTCCTTCAAAACACATGACTCAAAAGTCAAATCCTTAAAGAAATGTTCCAGAGCTATTTCAAGTCTAAGGAACACATGGTCCATGTGTTCCATCCAACGAGTATGCGAATTACCTATCCTAACATGCTAGGCCACTTACGATGCCATGCCTTAGGAAAGATCTGAATTATTGTACGGGAATTTCCATCCATACAAACTACTGCACCATCAGTTATGTATCCTAAGGTCCACATTCAAGATATGCCTTTCGGCATTAAGTCAACTTCCTCCACTCATCCATTCCACTTTAGGGTGGTAAAATGTACTCCATTTCCATACGGTTCCCATATCTTCATGGAAATTTTACCAAACCTTCGACATGAATATCTAGTCTCGGTCCATCCCTAGGGGAACTTCATACGGCTCTACCTTTCCTCCATATAGAGCAGGGTGTACTCCTCTAAATATAGTCCACCCATAACGGCTAAAAAAGCAACAATTTGGTCAAACGATCAACAATTTTCTCAAATAGTATCATGACCAGCTTGGTGCAGGTAATTCCATGAAAACATCTACGAATATACCCTCCTTCGTTCCACCACTACTCTTCTTCACACGAGTAGGTGAAATTATCAGTCATAAACATGAAGGCTCTAATTACAAAGTCTTCTAAATTACGCTCGTTCCACTTGGCTTTCTATGCACTCACAAATTTCCTACTGGTTTTCTACTTGACGTATTTACTACCCCAGTCGCATTCCCTTAGCGAAAGGAAACTTCCAACCGGTAGTCCTTTATGAACTTCATACACCAACTCGATTCCTCCCACAACATATTGCAACAACTTGTTGCTCGCGAGAAAGACTAAATTTCCCGCCCAGGAAGTAGTGCCTCCTTTCTTTAAGGCGATTACCACCGCAATGAATTTTAAATCAAGCGTGGAATAATACTTCCCACAAAGTTTAAGCTTGCAAGACACATAAATAATGGGTCCATGCTCCCGTACTATGACTCCCCATTCCTGGCAGAGACTTATTCATTAAATCCACCCTCGAGCTTAACCACATGGACCCAAGAGTAGAAGTCAACTTATCCATTCAACTCCCCACGAGTTAAGATACCGACGTAAAACTCTATCTAAGAAAGGCCTCATCTCCTCGGCCTACACTTTCAAACCTCTCGATATTCCATACTACTCGCTCATGTGGATCTAATCCCTCTTACAGTTAACCCACTACCTAGTTGTGGTCACCTCCTTACAGTCTTCGTACATTAACGTCACATGTCCTAAAGGCCTTACATCCTAATAAACCTAAGGTCGATCTCTCTCTCTCTCTCTTTATCTCTCTCTCTATATATATATATCCTATCTAAGTCGTATGCGTATAATACTGAGTATATCCCTAATGCCCAAGACCTTTCTCAACTTCCAACATTCGCTCGGTTTCATGCGTGGGACGTCTCGTCGAATCGAAATCCAAATAAGGAACCCTCCCATTACACTACTACCTCGCATCACCGGTCATCAAGATATGACGGTCTCAGACACATGATCGAAACCGGTAGAATTCTAACTTACAACCCTACTAACAAGATTTTACTTTTATGTTTTACCATTCAAATAATCAAAGGTTTCAATTAATCGGACATTTACTTTCTGTAAAGTCTTACAAATATCCATCCCATTATATAAACATGGCCTTCTCATTAAGGCATAAACAGAAGTCTCAATTTGACTTCATATCTCAGTCTCCCTCACATCTATAAGAGGAGAGAACTATATACAGTTCTTCTATCTCGCACTTTAGTAGCCCTTAATCACTCAACTACGTGATTCTCGGCTATCCCTTTCAACCTGACTCTCAATCATCAAAATGAAATATAATAAGAGAAAGGAAAAGTAGCATCTCTCCACTCCCAACGTTGTTAAGGTTCATGCGTGGAGCGTCCCGCAAATGCGGAATCCAAATAAGGAACCCCTCCTATGCATTACTACTTAACCTTGTTGGTCGTGGAGATAAGGCATAACAACCACATACAATGCAAAAAAAAAATAGAACACTCAAACAAGGTAACACATAATGCAGGTAACACATATTACACATATACATTGAAAATATTATCACTCGCCTCATAACGAGTGAAGAAAACATAAAACTTCCCTACCACGGAAGTCGTATTACTACCCTTTCTATAATAATGTCGACACTATTACAAGCTCGATATACACACCCAAATCTAGAGTAAATATAATACTACTCTATCTTATTGTGGGGGATACACCACCCACTACTAAGGTGGAATTCCCACCAACATTCGTGCTAATCACTCCGGGCAATACGAATGGTTCTCAGACATTGTACTCCAGTCTTATCCGAACCAATATTACTTCCATTAACTCCCCAACTAGGCACTTTATCTTTGCCCTTGATCTCCCGTCAATAGAATCAAAATTAGGGGTTCTACACTCCACGTCATAGCCATTGTTCCGACTCTCGCTGTCAAACAATTGCCCACGCAGTCCCCTTTTTCCTCCTCAACAAAAGAGAATACGCTACCGGCCGCAAACCAATCCACATGTGAACATTTGAAAATTCACCTTCTAAACAGTTCAATTATCCCAAAGAAACTCGCTGTTGTAAGTGTCCACCAGGCTTCTCCATGGGCCAAACTTCCTTCACGCACAGATGTGGTGACCACGTTCTCCCGTCTCGACACTACCCCTACGGGTGAAAGACTTTCCTCCACCCTTTTTAATCTGGGAACTTCTATACCCCTCCTCTAGGATAACTCCTGGACCTTATGCATCCATTAAATGAGGACGCATCTCTTCCATCTTACTTCAACATGTGGCCCTTACCATGGGCTTTTCTCCACTTCAATTTAATGTTGCTTGAAATCCCAAGCTTAGTACCACTCTCTACATCTCGCGGTACTTTGAAAACTACATCCACTATAATTGTTAGTCGCAGTAGCAAGATAAGAAAATGCCACAAAAGGAAGCGACCACCCAAGTAGTCCTCATCCCCGACCACAACTTACAGTTCTTAGTTCTTCCACCTAATGACGCCTTCACAACGACCTTCCCTTGGCGTCCTCCTTCAATCGACCTAGGAATCTCACACGAACGTGCAAAAGATTCTATGGGTCCTACCTCATGGCAGAAGGACGAAATCTCATAAGAGAAATTAACGATCTTAATCCTAAGGCTCTATATCAAATCAAAATCAATGCTGAAGACGTAACACGTCCACACAGATTCCTAAGGACTTTGGAACCTGATGCTCTGATACCATATGTGATAACCCGCTCACCAATATAAGGGGTGGCCATCCCAATACTCCAATATAATAGGCGTCCCGGATGGAATCATTCTCAGCATCACAATAAAATATAGAGTATCCAGGATAACCACCCAATATTTCAGAAAATGGGTTGCCAAAATTTTTATTTTAAAGTTAAAGAAAGAATTTAAACAACCCATTACTGAAAAGAGAAAGTGGAAACCCCAAGATTTTATATTACAATAGCTACAAGTAAACAAAAAGATAACCAAAAATGCTATCGGTCAACAGACTCTACAACAGTAATAAATAAATTCAATAATTTATGTAATACATTTCATTAAACCATTACAAATGCTTGGGCCTCACACCCGAATAAAAGACTTGATCTTAACTAGAGTGCAAAAATGAAAGAGGCTATACAATATAGCCCATAATACCCGTAAAGCATCACGGCTCACCAAAAACACCGGAATAGGAAAGTCAGAACAGGCGTCCTTGCGGCGGAGAATCTGAGCGGATAAAAAATGCATGCACAACAAAAATATGAACGGGCCAGGGCCCTATTTTATATGATCACCAGATGAATAAAAAGTATGACAGTTATGAATGGTAATCATGACTAACAAAATCAAGATCTACCTACACAATTCTAATGCATAAGCTAAGACAATTTAATCAATCATAAATCTAATTTAGCTAAGCAGGAAAAATAATAACGATTAACAATGAATTAAAACTTTCATCATATACCTTGATTCATTTTATATATCTATTCCTTAACAGGAAATATATAATCACAATTTTATGCACTTTGTGGCATCTTTCTCCCCATTTTACATTTTGTAAAAAAATCCTTTCCTTATCAGGAAAATAATCATGTTCAAATGCTCTTTGTGGCATTTATATGTTCTCTTTATGGAACTTCCACAATGCTCTTTGTGGCATATATATATATCCATCAAGTCCCACTTGATAAAGAATAGTCATACTTATATTTATTTTTATATAACGATTCTAAGACCGCCTGTCCGGGTTACCCCACTGAGCGCACCCCTAAATTACCATCATCTTCCAGGGCCTATCATCAAGACAACCTGGGCACCTATAATGCAAGACGTCGGGAAGCGGCCATGTGCCTGCGGGATAGTCAAGACCACACCCGAAATCTCCTACCCATCGCAGAAAAATATACAACACAAACGCTCACATGGCCTAGGACTATATCCACCCTGCATTCATTAGCCAGGGGGCTTCTCCTCACGCGCGAACTTCCCTTATGATGGCATTTAGAGAGGGTGTGTTCCAACCATTTTATTTACCATTTTCGAAATCAAGTAAATTATTATTTACCATTTTCATGGTTAAGTAAATTATCATTTACCAAAATCAATACCATTTCCATTTCATTTTCCTTTCCATTTTTCATATGTATGTTTTATTTATAGGAAACCATGATGATTTTCATATTTGTGAATTACATTACATTCTCTCCGGAGCCATACCTAATACTTCTCATCATTGTAACCTGAACGAATGAATAAACTTTAGAGTCATTCTCCTAACATTCTTTTGTGGTTATAATATAAACCATCAAGACTAATATAGCTTCAATGATCTTCTAAAGTCTCCCAAACATCACACTATGACTCCTAGTTTCATAATAATCAACTAGAAGAAAGGATGCCCTAACGTCAATTGGCATATCCCCGAAAAAGCCCCCACATAATCTATTTCTAATGTAGGGAAATCCCTCAACTCATCTAGGACTCTAGGACTCTAAATTTACTTCGTACAAGAAGGTTCTTAAGTCCTAAACTTAAAGAAAAAGAGTTGGAATTAAACTAAGGAAAACACTCAAAAGTGTAGGGTTTCTGAATCGATTCGGCCTGGATGAATCGATTCGGTCAGAAAAGAGAATCAATTCGTACCATCCGAATCGATTCGGTCAGGAAAACCTGACTTCTGAATAATTGCCGAATCTATTCGTACCACTCAGACCTGAACACTGCCCCACTAGCGAATGGATTCGGCCAGGCCGAATCGATTCACCCTTGCGAATTTGCTAAGTATGGTTTTAAGGGTTATGAACCCTAGTTTCCCCAAACCTCAAAATTCTTCCATTTTAAACATACCCAACAGCTTTTATATACCCAAAATTATCCCAACATGATTTATAACTACTATAATCCATAATTTCATCATCAAAACTAAGATTAGGGTTTAATTCCCATAAATTCCATTTTTGATCCATAAATGCAAATACACAACTATCACACAAATTATTCATCTTAAACCATATATTAGCAAGTAGAAAACTTGCCTTAGAGTTGAAATTTCATATTTCTTGGTGGTAGAAGCAATCTCCCATCTTCAATCTTCAAATCTCTCTTCTTTCTCCACTTTTCTCTTCCTCTTTCTTTCTCTCTTTTTCTCTCTAAGTTTAAGACATAATATGAAGGAATTAGGGGATTTGGAAGACTAAAATCGGGGCTTAAGTCTAAAGTTCCCAACTTAAGTGGTTAATACCACATTAAAATGACTCGCAAATACGCATTTAAGATAAAACCAGGTAAAAGTGCCCGAAATACAAAAATACAATATGGCACTTATTTTGCCTGTCTCGTACATTCTGGGACTAACTACACCCTCTAAACTGGCATCCGACAATTTTATAAATTATTTCCAGTTCTGGTTTCATTTAAACCAAAATGTCATTTTAAACACATGACACTATAAAACATACAAGTGAATAATATTTACTTAAACATACAGTAAATACGCAACAACCCAGTAAATACTAACTTTCAACTCCTTAACTTAATATTTACTCCGGTTCCAACATTTTATATAATTAACTCGTGCGGTAAATTAATATAAAATTATCCTCCTAAAAACGAGGGTTGTTACATGCACATTCAAGACCGGAGCACACGTCGACGCAGGAGCGCTAGGCGCAATGTTAGGTCGTAGTATAGGTACTACGTAGCAGCTGCACTTACGGGAGATATGTGTAGATGCTGGGATCCTTTGTCACCACTGGGTATGGGCCATGAACTGGTGTACTTCATAGGTACCACCCCACTTTCTTGTGTTTTCTTGTTACCCGCATTAGGATGAGGGACTCCTCCGGGTATTACCGATAGAGTACGAAAAGGACTTCGAAGATAGATGTCTTCATGTGTCATACATATATATATAAATATATGCGGACATATGTATTTATCTATATACACATTATGGTGCGCCTTGTATGAGAATGCGTTGTCATAGTCTATAGATGTAGACAATACTTAATGATCACAAAGTCGGATTTACATAGTGATGCGAATAATTAGTAACAAAAGTAAGTTAAAATGGCTTAATGAGGTAGACAATTATTAATGAGAACAATAATTGGACAATCTATGAATGTAGGAGGTAATTAAAGAGAATGAAACCTATAGTCTAATGGTGTAGATGATAATTTATGTGAATTAAAAATCAGATAGTATAACGAGATAGACTAAGGTTAAGGAACATTATGTGACATAAAAAAATGCATGGAATTTATATAGAACTTAGTGAGCAGCATTATGAAGTTAATTCGAGGACTCCTTCTAGATGATAGGTGAGATACTTGTTACATGCAAGCGTCGATGGAGACACGTGAAGTATGAGTTAGTTACATTTTGCATATTTATTGGTGAAGTATCCTTGCAAATCTAGGGCTCTGACAGAAAGTTACAACCCCCCCCCCCCCTACCCCAGGTATTCTCATAATCATGGTTAGTAGGACTAACGATGGATCATACTTGTAGTTTCTTTAGATGTACGGGATTCTTATAACAGGCTCTTTGCGTATGTGTCGTTGTCTTCAAAAGTATAGTCTCAAAATTTCCTTCAACATACAATCATAATATGAACTTGCATAGCGGTAAGGAAGAAAGTCAATCGAACTTTCAAGTGATGGAAAAATTATCATGAACACGTGCAATTCTAATTTTTGTAAAAAACATTTTATATATATTTTTAAAAACACTTTTAAGGGAGAATGACTTAATTAATGCGAAAATCGTATGTGAATAACTATTAAATTTGAACAGTAACCGCGTTTGGAATTGTGAGAAGATACAAGAGGTGGGATTACACCGCGTGATCAATTTCATTTAATTTCTTAAAATAATTATTGGAAATATATCAAGATAATTTTAAATTTACAATTTCTCTCTCGTTACAATCATAAATTCAATAATATCGTTTTTAGAAAATAAATTTGAAAATGTCACTTTCTAGAAACATATAAGGTGCATACTCTTTTTAACAAAAAAATCCGCTTAGATAAATTTATTGAAAATTATACGAATCTTCGAAATACAACACCAAATTCATCTTCAAACCTAAGAAAAGCCTATCTCTAGTTCGATTCCACAATCAAATATTAACTTGTAAAATTAATTTACTAACTCTCGTTATATAAATTAATTTGTGACAATTCTGAATTAATTTGCCTAGAAATATAACAATTAAATAAATTATTTAATTAAATTAACTTCCTATGAGTTTCATCCCACCCCTTGAATGGGGTGATGAGTCGAACATATCTAATTAAACAATCACAATCACAATAAAAACAGAAAGTGTAAACAAATAATTACTTTGAAACGAGTATCTTGAAGTGCATCTCTTTCTTCCACAAACAGTTAGTTGATTACATCAACATAAATAAAAACTACCTAGTAATAATTCCAGACTATACTGATTTTTTTTGGTACAACTATTTGGAGTTCAAACATTTCCTAAGACACTCCAAAATTTTGTAAAATGACGAAAAACCCTTCACTTTCCTATTGACATCTAAAAGTAGAACAAAATTAATAAATCGTTATAAAAAACAATAGAATTCTATATTTTTTTTAGAAAAAAATAAATCTGTTTTTTTTTTTAACTTTTAAAACAGTTTTAAAATGCTTTCTTTCAAAGTTGAAGAATTAATCTTTTTTGAATAAAAGTTAAAACCTCTAAAATGTACCCCAAATAATAAAAAAAAATGAAAGAAGAATGTAAAAGATATCCGTGAGTAAATATTTTTACCGTTTCTTCTTTGCATTGATAGAAAAAACTGTAAATAAACGAAAAAATGTTTAGGGAATGTTTATCATTATTCTATTAAAAATATCTAAGAAATATTTTTTAATAGATAATTGGTAGAAAAAGAAAAAATACTTTGGGATTGTCACCGTTTTTCTCTTAAAAATTTGAAAATGACTAGGATAAAAGAAAAAGAAAAATAAAAATGGTTTTTTATTATTATTCTCCGATAAAAAACTTCTTTTATCCCCCTAATAATAATGATAAAGCAATTTTTTTTCAAATTTTCTAACACCCATTTTATTTTTCTTCAATAAAGAAAACGAAAGAAAAAAGGGTACTTTCATTTAATTTTATCCCAGTTGTTTTTAATTTTTTTAATAGAAAACGGTGACAATACCAAAAACGTTTATTTTCTTTTATTTCCAATTTTTTTTATTAAAAATTATTTTTAGATATTTTTAATAGAAAATGATAAACATTTGCAAAACAGTAAACACATTTTTTTTCTTTATTTACAGTTATTCTATTAAACCAAAGAAAAAATAGTAAAAAAATTTATACTCAAATTATTTTTTAAAATTCTTCTTTCATTTTCTTTATTGAAAAACAGTAAAATGGGTGTTATAAAATGTGGCAAAAAAATGTTTTTTTATCTCCTTTTTAAGAAAAAATCATATTTAAAAAAAAAAGAATTCAATTTTATTATTATTTGGGGGTACATTTAAGATGTTTTAATTTTTATTTAAAAAGAGATCAATTCTTCAACTTTAAAAAAGAAAATTTAAATTGTTTTAAAAGTAAAAAAATAGATTTATTTTTTCTAATGTATTAGGAGTGTTCAAGTGTTAAAGGGTCATTTTGTCATTTTACAAAATTTTGGAGTGCTTTAGAAAATGGTTGAAGTTGGAATAGCTATACCCTTTTTTCTGTATTTTTTTCTTTGTCACTTTTTCATTTTGTAAACTGTATAAGAAATACATTGTGTTTATTATCTATCCATCTATGTGTTCCACTCCGTGTGTGTATGAGAGTCCTCCTTAAAACTGAGCATCCCTTTTTTTGGCCATATAGGGGTCTCCGAGTTGGTTAGTGACCGGATTGCAGGTGGCCAGATTTTATGGTGTTTTTGTCGTCGACGGTTTTAAATAGTTAAAGGTCGTCGGGTTGGTTAGTGACTGGATAACACGTGGTCAGATTTTATGGAGTATGGCGGGAATTTGGGCTGATGGGATAAATGGGTACTAGGTTTCGAGTAGGTCGGATATGGCTAGGCAGACACGGGTTATGGGTAGGTACGGTATTGGGTATATGGGTTGGGAGGTAAGAGAACATCAATATATAAGGGTGTAGGTGGATGTACCAAAATAGGGCGTGTGCGTGTGTGTATTTAGATTATTAAAAAACAAAATAAAATGAAAATTAGTAAAATATTTACAACTTAACTAAAAAATACTTAAAGAAATAAAATTTACTAAAACTAAAATTAAATTCCTAACCTAAAAATAAAATATTCAAATAAAAAATCAAGTATAATAATAATAGTAATAATAGTAATAATAATAATAATAATAATAATAATAATAATAATACCAACTAAACTAAAAAAATAAAATAAAATAAAGAAAACCTAATAAAATATACACGTCTGCAATATTGACATAAAAGTATGAAAACACTCGATGCACAATAAATATACGGACCCTACGATTTACAAATATATGTACCCAAAGAAAATATAAAAATCCTAAAAATTATATACGACTGAAATAAAATTATAAAAAAAGTTCAAACTAAACACACACGAGGCTCGAGTGAAGGCTAGGACTCGGTTTAGGTTTAGGCTTGGTATGGGACTTAGGTCGGCGCATCGGAACTCATCGGACAGGCTCAAAAAGGAACTTCTAACTTCACAATGCCTTAATTTTCTTCATTCAGTGCTTATCACCGCTACTTCGTTGCAATTACGTCGGATTAGCACAATTTGATACTGCGACTTACTATTGACTAGCAAAATAATTAAATACAAACGTAAGGCCAATTTCATTAAGAACGAGTGATTAAAATGCATCTATTCGGGGCATATATTAAACACTTTTGGGTGCTTATAAGATTCCATTCCATTGATTCTAGTATAAATTGTACTTCTTCATTTAGTTATTTTTTTTCATATCAAGGTTTGTATGGCCATAATCCCCGGAGTTTAATTATATCAGTTGAACTTATCTTTACATTTTGGTACATTGTACGATGATTCGGTTTTATACTCATGTATTAAATCAGTTTTGTTCAGATATTTTTTAATTAAATTGACAAGAAGCCCCATCTTCAGCGTATTGCGATTGGCAAAACTTTACGTTAGAAAATGAGGGTTGTTGCACTTTAAATAACAATTATCTATATATATAAAAAAAATCTTAAAAACTCTTTTAAAAGACAAAAAACTATTTTTATAGACATTATTTTTATATAAAAAAAAAGTATGTTATTTATTTTATTGCATAAAACAACAGTGAATTTTTTAAATGATTTTTTTACTTGTATACTAAATTAAACACTATTTTTAACTGTATTTTTTTAAAATAAAAAGCGTACTTTATTTACAAATTTTCTCATTGTAAGGACATGATTTACATTGTCCGTATGTTACATTACATATGTCGTATACCAATACAACCATCGAAGATGTTCAAGATCATTCATGCAACAAGATGGATCCGAATATCAAGTTTTATCCAACAATAAGCCCCGACAAGATTGATTTTGGTAAGGTTGTGTTTAATGTCCCGTATTGTTTCATTTAAAGTGTTGGGATAATTTTTCTGAAGTACTTTCTTTTGTCAAAATAATTTTTCTAAGACCTGTCGGCGGAGTTTTTAAAGAATTTTTTTTTCTTTGGTCTTTGAAACGACATCCTTATGTCATTCAAAAGATGTTGAGAAGTCGCGTGAGCGAGGACTTCAAGCGACATTGTATATCGCGTGAAGTAGTTCATCAAGCGACATGCAACTGGTTTGGTTTTATACTATCGCGAGAAGGTCGCACGAAGGACACTTCAAGCTACATGTAAAGTCGTTCAAGCGACAGGGCAATCTTGTTCGAGCAACCTCCGCCGCCTTCAGCATTTTATTTTCGTATAAATACCTGTTTTCGTATAAATACCTATTTTGCTAGTTACGTTTCTGCATATTAGCAGCAAAATTTCTTCAAAGTTTTATGGTTTAAACACTTTGTTTTCAGTTCACAAATCATCCCAATAGCTTTAGTGATTTGTTTTGGAAACCAGGGCACAATTTTGTTGAAATTTCTCTTATAGAGAAGATTTCTCTACTGCTGGATTGGTTTCTCTTGAGAGGAGTTGCTTGCTGATGACTGCGGTCACTTGGGAATACTTGCGGATGTTTCTTGCTGAAAATAGAGCTGTGATTCTTGTGGGTTCATTTTTAATTGGGCTATGGTCTATGTGGATCTACTTTGTGAGATTCATTGAGGATTTTATTATGTATATGTAAGTTGCGATTTATTATTCATAGTGAAATAAAGGTTTTACTTGAAAGGTTTTTTTCCTGAATCACACATTTGTTGGATTGCATGATTTATTTTATCCACATAGATGCATGTTTATGGTTTAATCAATTTTGATTAAAGATTGACTCTAATTATATAAGTTTGATGAAATTTGAAATTTGCATAATTATTTAAATCAGTAGCACACCGCATTCTCAAATTGGTATCAGAGCAGTTACTCTAATTTATTGAGTATTCATTTTTTTGCAAAATTTTCGTGATATCGATTTTTGTTAAGAATTTGTCTATTTTTGAAAAATTGCAATTTTTCGATGGAACACTTATTTAATCTCATGCCAGTCTTTGATGGAAAAAATTATGCCTACTAGAAAGCCCGCATGAAATCAAGTTTAAAAACGATCATCTTGAAGGTTTAATGATTCACATACATAAATGGGAGGGTTTACGTGAATAAATAAGGCATAAAACCTTAAAAGGTGAAGTCTGTTTTCTGGGCTGTTGTCCCATGAATCATGTGTGAAAAGACTTGGAAAACGTGTAGAAGGGGGCCAGATATTTATACGAAAATCGAGGCGGCGGTTTCGTTCGAACGAGATAAACATGTCGCTCGAACGAAGGACAGGTGTCTCTCAAACGAGATCGTACGACGTGCTTAAATCGCTCGAATGACAGTGCTATGTCATTTGAACGAGCTCGTCAACCGAGGCACTCCGCTTCTACATTTAGAAAAATATATGTTTCTGATAAAGACAAATCAGACTTCGAAAAAAATATTTTTTGAAAAATTCCCAGATATTTATGGAAATATAAAAAACTCTAATAAATCATTTTACCAATATTGCGTAGTGGAGTAGTGGGAATACGTTTACAAGCATGTCGCATGTAGCATGATGCACGTGTGAAGATGATGGATGCATGGATTAGGATCAAGGCCGTCGTGGATGATCGAGTTGACGTGCCGAATGTAGCGGTATCAGACATACATATTGTGATCTAGGATAAATAAAAAATTCCTTGATTCTACACCAATCATTTATAAAATTATGTCCTTACAAGTCTCCTCTTATGTCTATGCCGGTACATACATAAAAAATCTGAATTATGCAATTAAATGACATACAAGATAATATCCCCATTAAACCCTCAAACTGAGAATACTAAATGATATGTCTTCAAATCTTTAGCTCTTCAGAAAATCCCAAAGCTTTTCTCATCAGGGTGTGCAGTCCTATAATAATCAAATTTGTACCTACACACATGAAATAAAACAAATACCCGTGACAAGCAAAAGTTTGAAATTTAATGATATCCAAAAATCAAAAGATCAATTAAGCTTAAGCAAATCATTCATAAATCAACCAAACACAAAATTCTCCCGATAATTATTCTCCCCCTTTTTATGATGAGAAGCATAAATAAATGCAAATGGAGAATGTCACAAGGTAATAAACTTCTATTTTTGAATTTTTCAAAATTTTTCACATGAAATATACAACAAAGAATCACACCATGAAAGAACATAAAAACAACCAAGTCAATGATAGCGTAAATGTGGGGGTGTGATGAAATTCGATAGGAAAATCAATGCATACAAACATAACATATGTTCGCGATGAATATCGGATACTCATAACGAATGAACTCAACATCTTCCTTAGGTGTAAAAAGATGGAAATATGAGACATTGACTCAATCAAATCATCAAATCAAAGCTCAAAGTGATTTCCACACCAATAACATCCAAAACGAGTTAATGCTTTTTCAAGACTTTTAAGGACGTGCAAACTCGTTTAAATTCTCCGACCAAACTCCCTCAGATTTATATTTTGAATAGAGGTGATCTAAATTTTCAAACTTTGGAGAATTGATGGTAAAACCTAATGGACCATATTTGTCATGTATTTCTTTTTATTGCCTTTAAATTTTTTCGTGCTCTTTTAACATCTTTGGACGCCGAATAATAAAATTCCTAAATTTTTACGTCCGATTTAATGGTGGCTTAGTATTCGCAAAGGCAAAAAGAACCTTTCGCAACCCTTACCCATTTAAAAATACCACACAATCTCACCAAATGATTTTTACATGCATTCAAATCTTGTTAAGTTTTATCGCATATGGATCGATGTATAGATAGAATTGAGATGAAAACACTCAATTCAATATGTGATAAACAAGTAAAATAATCAAATAAAGTCGTGCATGTGTGCAATAAAGGAGATAGTAGACAAACATGTAGAAAGATATCACTAATCACATCTTAAAGACTCCAAACAATGTAAAGCGCATGGATGCAATGATGTAGCGTCTCAAATCACTATCAGATAGTCACATGGTATAAATGGAATCAAATTTGTGACTCGGATATCTTAAATGCTCATCCATAAAAGGTGCAAATAAAATATAAAAATCTTTTTGTGCTTTTCTAAAAATTTTATATAAGGAAAATCTTTTTGGATTTTTTCGAAAAATATAAAAAAGAAAAAATAATAATACACATGATACAAACTAGCAATAGTAATCATACGATATGAATATGACAAAGCATCCCATCCTAGACACGGATCAACCCGTCAGTCAACTGTGAAAATCCCCAAAGATTTTCGAAGACTCTCGAATCTAAGGGCATCTAAAGGTTTCATGAAAGTATCGGTCAACTGACGGTCGGTGGGTACGAAACTCAGGGATATGACGTTCTCCTCAATTAACTGACGTATAAAGTGCTTGCGTATCCTGATGTTCTTTGTGCGTGAATTCTGGATTGGATTGCGGGATATGTGTATCGCACTCGTGTTATCACAGGAAATTGTCACGGTGTCCTGTGAAATCCCATAATCCTCCAATATTTGCTTTGTCCACAAGAGTTGTGTGCAAAAACTCATGGCGGAGATGTACTTAGCCTCCACAGTGGACAAAGATATGGAGTCTTGCTTCTTGATCATCCAGGAGACAAGTTCATAACAAAAATAGAAACACCCACCAGAATTTCTCCTACAACCATCTACATCCCCGACCCAATCGGCATCTGAATAGGCGGACAAACGGTTATCGATATCAAAGGAAAACCAAATATCGTATGAGAGAGTCCCACTCATGTATTTGATAATACATTTTAGAGCGAGTAAGTGTCACTCTATCGGGAATGCATGATATCGCGCATAGACTCGAACACTAAAGGCTATGTTGGGATAACTCGTAGTCAAGTAGAGAAGACTACCTATCATACTCCGATACAAGGTTTGCTCTACGTCCTTGCCTGAAGTGTCCTTACTAAGCTTGATAGAAGTACTCATAGGTGTACGTGCATTCTTAGCGGAGTCTAAACCAAATTTCTTCACGAGGTCTCTAGTTTACTTGGATTGGCCGATGAACATCCCATCCTCTAGCTGACGAACCTGGAGACCATGGAAGAAAGTAAGTTCACCTACTGTAGAAGGGTGTCTACCTATAAAAAAAGTAAATAAAATAAAAATACTTTTCTTAAGGACATTCGAGAGGTACCCCGCAAGGGACACTGCATAAGTCCAAGACTGAGAAGTGCCACTGCAAGGGTCACTGCAGCGATGACATTCGAAAGGTGCCCCGCAAGGGCCAGTACAGAAGTTCAAGACTTAGAAGTGCCACTGCAAGGGTCACTGCAGCAATGACACTCGAGAGGTGCCCCGCAAGGGCCACCGCAGAAGTCTAAGATTGAGGAGTGCCACTGCAAGGATCACTGCAGCAATGACATTCGAAAGGTTCCCCGAAAGGGCAACCGCCGAACTCCAAGACTTAGAAGTGACACTGCAAGGGTCACTGCAGAGTTGACATTCGAGAGGTGCCCCGCAAGGGCCACCGCAGAAGTCCAAGATTGAGAAGTGCCACTGCAAGGGTCACTGCAGCAATGACATTCGAGAGGTTCCCCCAAGGCCCACCGCAGAAGTACAAGATTGAGAAGTGCCACTGCAAGGGTCACTGCAGTAATGACATTCGAGAGGTTCCCCACAAGGGCTACCGCATAAGTCTAAGATTAAGTAGTGCCACTACAAGGGTCACTGCAGCAATGACATTCGAGAGGGTCCTCGCAAGGGCCACCGCAGAAGTCCAAGTTTGAGAAGTGCCACTGCAAGGGTCACTACAGCAATGACATTCGAGAGGTTCCCCGCAAGGGCCACCGCAGAAGTTCAAGGTTGAGAAGTGCCGCCGCTAGGGTCACTGCAGAAATGTCATTCGAGAAGTGCCGGTGCAAGGGTCACTGCATCAATGACATTCGAGAGGTTCCCCGCAAGGGCCACCGCAGAAGTCCAAGTTTGAGAAGTGCCACTACATGGGTCACTACAACAATGACATTCGAGAAATTCCCCGCAAGGACCACCACAGAAGTCCAAGATTGAGAAGTGTTGCCGCAAAGGTCACAACATAAATGTCATTCGAGAAGTGCCACTACAAGGGTCACTGCAGGAATGACATTCAAGAAGTGCCCCATAAGGGCCACTGCAAAAGGCCAAGATTGAGAAGTGTCAGTGCAAGAGTCACTGTAACAATGACATTCAAGAGGTTCCCCACAAGGGCCACCGCAAAAACTCATATTGAAAAGGAATCCACCTAGGGTGCCCAGGATGAGGGAGTGGCTACCATGAGCAACTCCTCATCATGAAAAGTCATTCTTTAAAAGAACAACAGTATTAACACTTTGCTTTCTTGTACAGGTCGCCTAGTTGAGCAAGCAGGGCTCAAGTAGGCTGGTTGGGATCTCCTAGGAGTTCTGGCTTGGCGACTGAGGGACAAGGTATGTTGAGCAAGATCAACCACTTACCACTATAGGATTGATAGAATACTAGTAGGAAGACCCAGAAGTCACTCAAGACTACACGCACTTCACACTTGGTCACAAGTGAAGTGAGCAGCCAAAGAGCTGGCTACTCACAAGAAATAAACTCTTTATAAAAAATGACTTTTCCAGAAGAGGGGGTCCTCGAGGACCCTCTCAAGAAAAACAACAATTTTAGAAGAGAGGGTCCCTTAAGGCCACCTCTCTCAATATTTGCAAAATTGCACCACAAGTTACCATTTCAAAAGATAATTACCAAATCTGATATTTTGTCTTCATTAGGAGACATATGTGATTTTTGACTTTTGGTCAGCACCAGGTGGTGCCTGCAGGAGGGGACAGGCAGGGCTGCATGAAGGTAGGGAAAATGGTACACTTCAGACATTGTTCCCCACCAACCCTCTCAGTTTTGGCGCCCGAAAATGCCAACTCATCCCTAATGCTCTAGTATAAATAGACCTCTGTGCAAGGTCAATAGAGATAAACAACTAAAATTGCACTGTTACTCTGTCAAAATCACGCCAGACCTACCTAAGTATTCTCTCCCTGCTCATTCTCTTAGTGCTGAGTGCCTTGTTCCTTCACTCCCCACTGAAAACCATCATTCTCAGGTGTTTCCCTTGAGAAAATTACTATTTTTGCTGTGAAAGTTCATCTTCTTGCAGGGAGTGAGTTGAAGCTTGAGTTCCATTGTTACCAGAAGGAGAAGGTTTCTTGAGAAGTTTCACTAGAAGACCTTGAAGACCTTGCAGGCAGTGTCCATTGGAGTGGGTCACGCCTCACCCTTTCCAGTTATTCATAGACCCCAGTCTCACTACCCTCCTATATTTGGCGACTCTCCTGGGGAGGTATTCTTGCTTTAATGGACAAAGAAGGTTTCAATGTATCTAAGCAACTAGTTTTTGAGGACATTCCATCTGGTAATGGAGCTCACAATGATTAGACTACCTAGGAAGAAGTGGTGGTGATCGGAGCCAAGGCGCCTGCGCCTCAGGGAGGGCAGACCAGTTCGCCGACAATGGCTCCAATGGTAGGTATGAATCTTATGGCAATGTTTTTTGACTTCTTAAAGAAAAATAATGTAGATCTATCAAGTTTGGGTCAAGGTTGTTTGACACTAGTTGTTACACCTTCTGGAGGGACAACCACCACTGTTGCAATTCCGACGGAGACGATTCCGTCCCGGAGACTAGCGTCGGAGCAGGCGATGGCACAAGAAGGTTCGCTAGCTGCTAAAACCATGTGTTTGGAGGAGTCACCTTCTAAGGCTGTTACCATGGAGGAAGTGAGGAAGATACTCTCTTAATCCCAGAGGGAAGGTTCTCACCTGTATGAGGAGTTATAAGACCCCTATCCATAGGAAGTAAATGAGAAGCCATACCCTAAGGGTTATATCCCACCAAAGTTTATCAAGTTTGGCGAAACAGGGGAGAACCCTAGAGAGCATGAGAAGAGGTTTGTCGAGTACTTGGGAGTGCATGCTGGTGACAAGAACCTGAGGTTAAGGGAGTTCTCTAAGACCCTCACGAGGAAGTCTTATACATGGTATTCCCATTTTGCGCTTAACAGCGTCCCTACATGGGAAGAGATGCACAGGCAGTTCTTCCAGAAGTTCTTTGTAGCGGAGGATGAATTTACCTTGAGGAACCTAGCACAAGAAGTCCAGAATCCAGGAGAAGAGTTGATGCACTACATCAAGTGATTTCATGAGAGGGCCTTAGATGTCAACGAGGATGTGGCGAAAGCCAGGTTACTGTAGATATGCGTGGAAGGACTCTTAAAAGAGTACAAGTTGCACTTGATCAATGAAACTAGAGAAGAAACTTTTAGAGAGTTCACCAGGGCTGCTAGCAATATAGCTATGATAATCAAACCAAGGGTCCCGAGTTGGAGGAAACAAGTTCCAGTGACTTTCGGGAGGTTTCAAGCTTTAAGGAGGCAAGCGGTTAACTATGTGGATGGGAGTATCAAAGGAAAGAAAGGAGGCTCTGGGGCCAAGACTGACAGTCCCAGCAACAAGAAAAAGTTTGGGAAAGATTCACCACCCCCACTACCATGCAGCGTAGCTGAGGCTATGGATTGTTACCGCACCTTAGTAAGATAAGGGGTAGCCGTACCTCCTCACTTAAAAGGAGAGACCCCCACAGCAGCCGACAAGGCCAGTCCAAAGTACTGTGAGTTTCACCAACGGGTGCATCACTTTACCAAAGATTGTTACTACTTGCGAAGGATCATTGGCGAGCAGATGGCCAGTGGTACCTTGCAGATACCCCCTGTGGATGTTAATGAGAACCCACTTCCTGCACATCACTTTGGTGCCACCAACATGGTAGTTGCTTATGATGAAGAAGCTACCAGGGGTCTGAGGGAGTGGGAGAGCGGAGATCAGTTATGTGAGGAGTTGGGAAATCTATCACTAAGGAGACTTGAGCTAGAAAGAAAGCAAGATGAGTGGTTCTTCACTTCGAAAAAAGAATATGCAAGTGGGGAAGTTGAGGAAGTGACTCTCTCAGAGGGTGAGGTAGATGTCATTCTCGCTCTAGATGAGGGAGGGACCTCCATAGCGAAGTATGTTTGCAGTGCCCAGGCGTACGAGGTAGACTTAAATTCTGAATGTGAGGCCATAGCAAGGAGCCCCAAGTTTAAGTGGTTTTTTGACTAGATAGGGGTGAAGTATGACACAAGGATGTCCATCACGAAGAAAGTCTTGGCGGAAGTGCAGCAGCGGGGAGATCCTTCGCTAAATTGGCAGGGGCCAATCGGAAGGATGATTAAGAAGTATACTTCTGAAGTGGTGTTTTCAGAAGCAGATAGGTTGGTGCCTTACTTCCACAACCGCCCGCTGTATGTTATAGCCACGGTTAATGGATTCTCATTTCCCAGGGAGTTAATGGTTGGGGGAGCATCTATTAACATCATGCCCATCAGTATATTATATGAAATAGGAATTGACCAGGGGAAGGTGGTTCCGGTACCACTAGTAATTTACGAATTCCACAATGCCGGAATGCAGTCTATTGGATACGTGAATGTGGAAATCAAGTTGGGAAATTTCACCTCCCACATCAAGTTCCATGTTATTAATGCTAACACTAGCTACCAATTACTCATTGGAAGGGTATGGATGCACACTCATGGCGTAGTGCCTTCCACCTACCATCAATGTGCGAAGGCAAACATTAGAGGTACAGAGATAGTGATCAAGGCCATGCAGAGACCCTTCACCGTTGAGGAGGCCCACCTGGTGGATGCTTCCTTCTACACTGAGTTAGATGATAAAAGAAAGGTCTCTACAATAAAACTATAAGGGATCAAGGTAGTCGAGGGAAGGGTCCCGCAGAAGAAGTCCGTTCATGACCGTCTAGGGGGAAGGGTAATCCCCCACATGGAAAAAGGCAAAAGGAAAGTTGAGGAGGTAGCTAGACCCCCTAAAACTTGTAAGAAGGTGGTCTTGCCTGATGGAAAAATCATCTACAGTTTATAACGGTCTGCGCGGGCGGTGTTCTGGGATGAGAGCATCGACCCGGCGCCCGAGTGTTTTATCGTTGATGAATCCCATATTGTTGAGCATGTTGAGGAACCAGAAGAAGCTCCACAATTCATGCAAGATGGACCTAGAGAGCATCTGTAAGAATTAGAGGAAATTAAGTTAGGGCTAGAAGAGTGCAAGAGTAGACCCATTCTAATCTCCAAGTGCCTAGAACCGAAGCAGAAGGAAGAGCTCATTGGGCTACTTAAGGAGTTCAATGATGTATTTTCCTAGAAGTACACAGAGATTCCAGGAATAGATGCAGAAGTGAGCTCTCATAGATTGAACATCCTTCCCAATGCCCTTCTGGTAAGGCAAGCCATATGTACATACAAAGAGAACCTTGATTTGAAGATAAAAGTTGAGGTGGAGAAGTTGTTAGCGGTAGGGTTCATCAAGCCTATTCAGCACCCCATATGGCTTTCCAGCATAGTGCCAGTGGCGAAAAAAGATAAGAGCCAAATCAGAATATGCGTGGATTTTTGTGACATGAACAGGGCATGTCCTAAGGATGAATTCCCATTACCAAGTATAGATAGCTTAGTTGATGCCATCGCGGGACATGAGATGTATAGCTTCATGGATGGGTACGTTGGCTACAACCAGATTAAAATGGATCCTACCGACGTGGAGAAGACCGCCTTCGGCACACCGTTAGGGAACTTTCACTATACAGTCATGCCCTTCGGATTGAAGAACGCCGGGGCCACATACCAGCGGACCATGATGGCAATTTTTTATGACCTATTTCATGATATACTAGAATTCTATGTGGATGACCTGGTGGTGAAGTCTAAGAAAGAAAGCAAGAATATACAGGATCTCAGGAGAGTATTTGAAAGGTGACACCTGTATAAGATGAGGATGAACCCCTCAAAGTGTACCTTTGGGGTTATTGCAGGGAAGTTCTTAGGTTTTGTTGTGAACAGTCAAAGGGTGCAAATGGATGAAGAGAAGATGAAAGCCATTGTGATGATGAGAGCGCCCAAGATTCAGAGGCAACTTAAGAGCTTCCTGGGAAAGGTATCCTACCTCCGGAGGTTTATACCTGCACTGGGAGAAGTAACTAATCCGTTCGCGCCTCTACTAAAAGACAAAGCCAAGTGGGTTTGGGGAGAGAGGCAGGAGAAAGCGTTTGAGAAGACTAAAGAAATCCTAACCTCCCCTTCCACGATGATTCCCCCTGAAGCCGGAACACCGCTGCTGCTCTACCTAACTTCTATAGAGAGATCGATAGGGGCCCTCTTGGCGCAAGAGAAAGAGGGAATAGAAAAGCCAGTCTACTACCTATCAAGAGTGATCTCTGGGACAAAATTGAGGTACACCAACGTTAAGAGACACTGCCTGGCATTGGTATTTGTGTCCCACAAGTTGAGACACTATATTCTAGCCTTTATAATTCATATAGTCACCAAGTGTGACCCCATCAAGTACCTCCTCGCGCGGACTATACTCGTGGGACGATAAGCAAGATGGTTTTTGATCCTATCAGAATATGATCTAAAATGTGTAGTGCCTAAAGCCATTAAAAGCCAAGCAGTAGCAGATCTTCTTGCCCGCTTCGCAAGCGGATTTTTTGAACCACCCAGTGAAGAGCTACTCGGAGAGAGCTTTCAAGCATGCCAGGTGGAGAAGGTGAAGAAGTGGTCGATGGAGTTTGATGGTTCTAGTGCTCAAGAACAGGAGGAGCCGGCATCATACTGTGAGATGGGAAAGAAAAGATCACTCTCTCCTTCAAGTTGGATTTCAAATGCTCAAATAATGAGGCTGAATATGAGGCTCTCATTCTAGCGATGCTAGAAGCACTCAGAAGAGGGGTTAGGGTATTGTGTATACGAGGGGACTATATCCTGGTAGTGAGGTATGTCAATGGGGAGTTTTCCCTTAAGAACGCCAACTTAGCGCCCTACAGACACATCATCCAAAGGCTGCTGGGACAATTCTTAGAAGTAACTGTGGAGAGGCAGGCGCGAACAATGAATAGGCACCCTAACGCTCTCGCCGCCATATCACAAAAGATGGAGATGGAGGAGTCAGAAGCAACCATCACAGTGAGGCAGAGAACGGTACCCACTACCGTAAAATCTTTGTTCCCAAGTAACGAGCCAAAAGATTGGAGGCATCTGGTGGAGAAGAAACTTAAAACTAGAGAAGGTTCAATGAAAATGTTAGAGTTAGATAACTATCATGTGTTGTAAGGAACTCTCTACTTTAATAGTCCCAGAGGGTTTCTATCAAGGTGCGTCGGTGAGCAAGAAGCCAAGGAGAGGTTAATAGAAATGCATCAAAAGCACTGCGGAGATACCGATGTTCCCCTTTATAGACGACTGCAATGAGGTGGATATTATTGGCCTTCCATGAGCACAGAAATGGTCCACTTGCAAAAAATTTATTTAAAGTGCCAAGCTAATTTTGCCCAGCCGACGGAGGCTAAATTTGTGGAAGCCTTCGAAGATTGGAGACAGCCGTACCTAGCATATTCTAAAAATAAAGAGCTGCCCACCGAGAGAGTGGATGAAATTTACCTTAGAAAGAGAATAGCTCGGTTTTACTTGGTCGAAGGAGAGTTATATAGGAAGGGATACAATGAGAAGGCATTAAGTTGCGTAGCCAAAGAAGACGCGGAGAGAGTGCTGAAAGAAGCTCATGAGCCCTCCCACACAGGGGGCGCCAAACTGTATGATCAATTGATGATGCTGGGATACTATTGGCCGACCATGGAGGCTGACTCCATTGGGTATGTGAAGAAGTATAAAGCATGTAAAGTGCACGGGAACATGGTTCACGCTCCCTCCGTCAGCCTGCAAAGCTTGGAATCTCCTTATCCCTTCCATACATGGGTGTTCGACCTGGTAAGAAAGATAACCCCGATATCTCATGGCAAGGGTTTTATCATTGTGGCTACATAATTGTACACCGAATGGGCGGAAGACATTCCTTTAAGGAGAGTCACTGCCAAAGTGGTAACCCAATTTATAGAGGAGTATATCATATGCAGGTTTGGTACACCCAAGGCGATCTTAACAGATAATGGGAAGCAATTCGTATGCAAGGAGATGGCCCTCCTCACAGACAGGTATAAGATTGTGCATAATAGCTCAAACATATCCTACCCTAAGGGAAATGGCTAAGTAGAGACTACCAATAAGACCCTGATAAACATTTTGAAGAAAATACTAGAGGACATGTCGGGTGCATCGGATGAGAAGTCGCCTATGGTGTTATGGGATTATCGTACTTCAAAAAGAAAGCCAATAGGGTTCAATCCCTTATCCTTAGTATACGGGACCGAAGTTGTCCTACCAGTGGAACTAGAAATACCTTCAGCCATAATTTCTCTTAGCAATGGGCTCATCCCCGACCCAAGGGACCAGCAGCTAGAGGTTCTAGATGAGCATAAGGACAAGGCGAGAGAGAATTTCAGAGTCTACACTCAGCAACTGTCCATGGCCTACGATAACTTAGTCAAGCCTAGAGAGTTCCAAGTGGGAGATTTAGTCATGCGAGCATCAACTCACCATCTTTGTAGCATGTCAGCATCAAAATTCAAACCTAACTGGGAAGGCCCCTTTGTCGTCAGAGGAGTGGGGAAATCGGGCTACTGCCAAATATTAGAACCAGAGAGTGATTGCCTCCAGTCCATCAACTGCAAGTGGCTAAAGAGATACTATGCTTAGTAAAAGCTAACAAGTTTTGTTTATGTTTTGCATGTCTGTAATGGATTTTCATAATTGCTCCTATACTAGAAAAGTTTTTTTTTTGTAAATTTTTTTAGAGCAATACCACATTGTAAACAGTACACAAAAGAAAAGAAATGAAATAGCAACACTTCTGGTCATTATTGATGCTTGATTTGTTTACTCATCTATATGTATATACATAAATATATATATACTCCCTACTAAGTTAGAAGAGAGTACACGAAAATTAGGAACTCTTCTCACTACACTTGGGAGGTAAATCCATCCTAAGAGAAAGTATACCGAGCAAAGTACCCCAGACATAAATTAATAGAAAATAGAGAGGGGGTCCAATTCCTCCTCTTTAATATTTTAAAGAATAGTGAAACTCTTAAAGAGAATATAGAGCAAGGACCCCAAAGACTAGGGGCTATCTAATTCAAATAGTTTTCAATAAAATCAAACTTTTTGGAAAGGGATAGGAGTTACCCCCCTCTCCAACCTGGCCTTTACGAATGCAAGTAGTAATATGCAGGAATACTCCCACAGACAGGAGGGGCAATCTAAGACAGTAACATGCTAATTCCTCACAGCTACAAGAGGTGCATTTTTAAAAGATATAAAAGATGAGACTAGATGTCAAGTACCTCGCACCATATGGGGCAGCCATCAGTAGACTAAATGCTCACAGAAATTAAAGCAAGTCATATAAAACAAACACCCACAGTGTAAAAGGAGAACAAGGGAAAAGAAAAGTGTAGAAGAAAAGACGTCTCTCATTCATGAAGGAACAGCGATGTACGTATAACATTTTGAGCATTACAAAGCAAGAAGTAGTTTATCCATTAGAAACGACAAAAAATAAATCATCACGAGCGTTGGTGCCGGCATACGACGGACCAGCCTCCCGCAGAAACTCTTCCTCCAACCTGATGAATTTAGCCTCGTCTTCCTCATCACCAGGCTCGAGTCTGGCAAGCTTCACTTGCAGTAATACGATCTGATTCCGGATTCTCGTGGCCTCAGCCTACCACTGCTCAACTCTAGACTGTCGGGAAGTGTGAAATCTCACCATCTTTCGAAAAGGAACACTCAGAAAGAGGTGAACTCTCGTATCAAGCCAATTTAAACAGAAATGATAGAATTGCTACAAGTCGCGGAGAGCATCCAAGAATAGTGAAATAGAAGAGCTAGTCAGCTTACCAGGGGAGGTAGACAAAAACTCATGAACATGGCTGGAAAGCGATTTCAGGTTGAAGGCCGTGAGATGGTCAATCTGAAGTATTGACACAGTTGACACCTTCCCCATATCCACGGATATCCCTCTGTCAGAGATAATATGTCCCCAAAACTGAACCTCCTTTAGCCAAAACTCACATTTCTTGTACTTTGCGTACAACTCATGCTGAACCAGTGTCTGTAAAACCTGCCTCAAGTACTCGGCATGCTCCTCCTCGGTCTGGAAGTAAATCAAAATGTCATCTCTAAAGACGATGACGAACTGGTCTAAGAACTCTCTAAACACCCTCTTTATCATGTCCATAAACACGACTAGGGCGTTGGTTAGCCCGAAAGGCATAACCCTGAACTCATAGGATCCAAATCTCGTTAAGAAGTTAGTCTTCGACACATCCTGATCCCTGATAAACAACTGATGGTATCCCGATCTCAAGTCAATCTTCGAGAAGAAGGCATCTCCTCTCAACTCGTCGAATAAGTCATCAATTCGAGAAAACAGATATTTTTTCCGTATCATGACTTTATTCGACTCTCGGTAATCGACACATAACCTCAACAATCCATTGCTCTTCTTAATGAACAGTACGGGAGCACCCCCTGATGACTTACTCCTACGGATAAACCCCTACCCCAATAACTGTTCAAGTTGGTCACGTAAGTTGGAGCTATACAGTAAGGTGCATGGGCTATCGGTCGAGTGCTCGGAGCTAAATCAATGAAGAAGTCTATCTCTCTACTCGGTGGTAACCTTAGAATCTCCTGAAACACATTGGCAAACTCTCTAACAACAGGAATCGAGTCAAGTGGTACCACCACCTCCCTAGAGGTTTCCTCCACTATATAGTATAAATGTGTGGAAGATCCTCCCTCAGGGCGAGGCATCGCCACTAGGAACATCTCCTGATCGGGTATGGAAAAAACTATACTCCTACTAAAACAATCAATCATGGCCCTATACCTGACAAGCCAATCCATACCAATAATTACGTCATACTCGGACATCTCCAATACGAGCATGTCAGCGGGTAAGATACACCTCCTAATATCTATACCCACTCCCCCACAAATAAAAGATATTATAGAACCTCTGCTCAATGGTGAATCTATATAAGTAACCTTACTCTCTGTTGTATCAAATAATCCCGTAGTACCTGCAAATCCTGTGACAATAAAACAGTGTGTGGCCCCCGTGTCAAATAAAATGTGCCCCAAAGTCCTCTGGATAGAAAACATACCCTCAATCGCGAGTGGGTCCGGCAAGACTATGGCCTGGTGAAGATTATTGACTCGTCCGTACTGAAGTCGCCCCTTCTAAACTTGGATGGCTGGAATGGGTGGTAGTGATGGCATCTGTGGGGATGATGGGAGAGCTGTGGGAAATAATGGTCTCTGGGGCTATTGGCGAACACCCAGTTATTGCTGCTGCAGGCCTCTACCCTTCTGATGGTAGTCCTGATGCTTGTGGTCAGTGTTGGCACAAGTGAAACATCTCCCTGGGAAGGTTCTTACCCTCTGTCCCCGGCCCTGAAGGAAGTTACCACCCCTCCCTTGGTCATGTTGTCCCTACTGCTGGCCCGGATGTTCCTGATGGCCGTACTGACCCTGCTGGCCATGTCTAAAGCCTCCCTACTCATGTCTAAAACCTCATGAACTAAACCTCTTAGGATCCCCTTGCTGGGAACCCTGATCACTCTGTCTATGTTGACCCTGAACTGCCTCTGCCCCACTGGAACCATTTCCTCATGTACTGCCCTACTGGTTTGACTCTCCTACTCGCTTAACCTCTGTTAGATGAAAACGGTGGTCCTGACAATGGATTAGTGATGCATTAACCACGTCCAAATAGGTGGCCAAAGAAAGATTGCTTATCAAATGCTGGAGGATCCTCCATGTCAACCCATCCATAAAATGTTGATCTTCTTCTCCTCAGTCGAGATCTCATCAGGTACAATGTTCAGAAGGTTTATAAACTCTACCTCATATTTCTCCACGGTCTTTCCCTCCTGCTTCAAGCTCACCAATTTCCATCTCATCTCTGTCTGGACGACTGAGGGGAAATATTTGTTATTGAACCACACCCAAAAGTCTCAAATCGTGAGTGTGAATCTCTCCTCAGCGGTGGAAATAGACTCCCACCACTGCAGTGTTGCTCCCACTAACTTGAACGTGGTCAGTATCTAACTATGCACCTCCGTGAACTCATGCATCCTCAAATGCCTCTGGATGTCCTTCTTCCATTGGCTGGCTACCACCACATCGAAGCTCCCTATAAATTCCGGAGGCTGCGCCTTCTGGAAGGAATCCCTAACATGATCCTAAGAAGATGGGAAGGCCTGGGCCTATACTAGATCCACCACCAGTGCCTGAGGTGGCACCTGCTAAGGCTCGGGCTGGGCATCCCTGGGAATCTCTGTGCACGTCGAGTACGCATCTGAAAGGATAAAGGTTTCATAAGTCTACAGTTATTATCTAAAAATAGTTGAGGAACGTAAAATGCATAAAGAGTAGAACAATCCTAAAATATAGGGCTCTATATCAAAGGACTGTACGCAAAAACATAATAAGTCGTACAAATCCTAAGGACACTGGAACCTGATGCTCTGATACCACCTGTGACACCTCGCCTAATTAATTACTGGTTGATCAGTCCTTAATTAATTAATTTCAGAATATGAAGTTGGTTCACATAATGCATCACTCTCAAAAACACAAATTTTAATTTAATATAAACTAACCACCTAATCTTTAAAAAGGTTGGCGTCAAATTAAAGGAAATATCTAATCATCACCGTACAAGGAAAGAACTAACTGAATTTAAATAAAGCACATGTGTAAACACTTCCAGTCAAAATCCCGTACAATAATACAATAACATGAAATCAAAGTCTAATAATAGAATAAAATAACTCTAAATCTCTGAATGTAAAATAGGATGGATGATATGTCCAACTGAAATAAATAACTGATAGATAAGGAGAAATAGACTGATAAGTGTCTACTAGCAATATCATGTAGCTTCCACAGCAGCTACAACTTGGCAAATGAAAGCAATCTCCTAAGTCTGGTGTCCCTATGGCTGAGCACCTAAAATAATAGAACAAGAAAAGAGATTTGCAGAAAAACGGGTCAGAACCCAAGTAGAAAACAATTTAAATATATCAAGTGCTTAAATTGGTTATTTAGCACAAATATTATTCATGTTAACTTAGCATACTCACTTCATATGCTCACCTCTCATCTAATGTGCACACCTAGTGAGCCTAAGTACCCATACTAGTCACTATACTCTGCCTGACTATGCGTGGTATAACCATTATGCCAGATAAAATATCTAAATAACCCAAAGACAGTATATCTCTATTATTTAGGAATATATTAAAGATGCTTTAACTCATTCTCATAACATTCTTAATTCTCAACTGGTGACCCATAAGTATATACTTTAATAAAGTGACCACCATGAAACACATTGTAGGAACTTAGTATAAATATATAAAATCTCACTATGTATACATAAAACTATATATATCAATACTGCACCCATGGTTAAGAAACCCCTGGTGCTAGGAAGACTTGGCTATCTAGTTCCATTGCAATGCTCACGCATAGAGGACAACATGTTTAATCTCTCAAGAACCAATAAAACATATACACATATTGGAGGCAAACATAGTCCCAAGCTGATGGGCTACGTACATACCTATTCATCCATACGACCGTCATCACTATCATTCTCACAGATATCCCGTACCTAGGTTCCATGCTCTAGTGGTACGACTTAAAATCCCGCAAAGGCACACAAGATATGGTCATACACAATGCGCTAACCTCTGTTTGATAGCCAGTGTCTAGGTATGTCATACACATAATATTCCAAGTAATAAGCATGCACAAAAATTATTTAACTTAATAGGTGTTCACGCAACCCAATTTCCATAATATGTAAGTAGTATTATTATTTCTAAACTATCCGTAGATCATATATAGATGTATATACTCTCTTGAAACTTACTCTCCTCGGTTCTATGAACTTTCTACATCCCGAGAATAATTACTCTCCCAATTCAATATTAATTCAAAATTTAGGTTACTCGTCATTCACGTAGGTTATTTCTCTCACTTGGATAACCCTGGGATGCTTTTTAACCTATCCAAACTCATAAAGTGTATTCTAAAATCTCGTTAGAAGTCAAGGGATTCTCGTTTGAATGATGTTTCCACTTCGAACGAACCCACTCGTTATAAGGGTCATTGGATTTCTCGTTAGAAGTCTCGTTTGAATGACCTGGGCTGGTCTTCGAACAAAAAATCCGAACAACCCAGTTCTTCCCCAAATTAGATTTTTCCTAAATATCAAACCTCAAATGCAACCCAAATTGCATCCAACATTCAATTAAATAGTTCTAAACTATTCGTATTCATTATGGGGCACTTTCTAACACAATTTAGGGTTCAAATCTATATATTTTCAAAGGGAAACCCAATAATTTCTTAAATCTCTAAAATTTTACATAAAAGGAACCCATCAGTTTAAGTACTCAAAACTCTTACTATAATTCGTGATTAAGACATAAAATCTCCAGGTTTAATACTTTAACACAGGGCAAAACCTTTACATGCATACCCATCTTCAATTCATAAGATTTTTTTACAATTTAGTTTCATTAAACCTAAGATTTCATTGCACTAAGTTTATATCATCTAATCTAAATCAACAGGAACAATATTTGCTAAAAGAGGAGCAAGATAAACAGTTGCCTTGGAATAAACTTCTGATTGTTGGACTGAAATTGGTATGTGGTTGATCCTCTCGTTGTGATATACACTTTATTGTAACCTCTAACCCACGTAGCTTTTAATTAAAACCTAATTTTCGTCCATTGAATTACTTAAAAATCCTAAAAGACTAAAATACCCCTCCGGGGTGTCATTTTGGGCTAAAATTCCCCGGACTCCAAATAAAACCCCCGAGTAGTGTTTTCTAACTATTTCGACCCTTCCTGACATACTGGCGCACTCAAAATAGGTATTCGAGTTTTATAAAAATAATTTACCATTTTAACCCCTAAATGCATAATAGTGACGTGACTCATACACGTGTCTCAACTAATTATATCTTAACTGTCGTGTATCTCGTCCTCGGCCATATTATTATTTCCGAAACCATCCATTACGCTACTCACTAAATAATGCTCAACATAGTTATTACTGAACATGATTTCAACATAATTATTTTTTATAACTACTAACTCTCGCCACACTAGTAATTATTACCGTTAAGTCGGATTAATTATAAATTAAATTTTCTCTCTTAAATTAATTAATCCCAATTTCCATAATTCCATAATAAAATAAATATGCGTAAAAATATGGGGTATTACATCACCATGGTTGAATCTGAGTGTTTTGATGACTTTTATGCATGTTTGATTGATATTGTCAACACTAGTTTCAATTTGGGTGAGCATATTCCTGATGCATGGGTGGTTAAAAATATTTTGAAATTGTTGGCTAAACGTCTTATTCATAAGGTTTCTGTTTTAAACTCATTAGGAAATTTTAAGTCACTTAAGTTAGAAGAGCTCGTAGGAGATCTACAAACTTATGAGATTGACATGTTTCCAAACACTGTTAAGCCTAAGGATAAATGGATTGGACTTAGGGTCGAATCTAAGAAGAGTGAGAAGAAAAAGAAGGAGGGAGTTTGTGAGTCAGAGTCTGTGGGTGAGTTTGATTTTAATGATATAGCCTTGTTTGCGAATTTTT
Organism: Sambucus nigra; assembly: GCA_949130495.1. Classification (NCBI taxonomy): domain Eukaryota; kingdom Viridiplantae; phylum Streptophyta; class Magnoliopsida; order Dipsacales; family Adoxaceae; genus Sambucus; species Sambucus nigra. Next base: position 55,733,322 of record OX422224.1, on the reverse strand, counting down.
AAAAACGTTTCTTAAATTTTCAAAAGAAAATTCTTCCAATAAAAGAATTTTTGAGAAAACTACAAAGAAAGATGAGGCCAATGAGAGAGGTGAGAAAGAGAATGAGAAAGAAGAGGATATGAGATGTTTTGAGTGTGAGGTAAAAGGGCACAAGGCATCTGAGTGTACCAATATGGTAAAGATAAAGAACGAGAATGTTGTCATGCCACTCACTCTTAGCGATAGTGACAATGAGGTGGATGCATTCGGGGATAGTTCACCACGTGGCATGTGCGTTACATTTATGGCTAGTCACGTGAGCACACTTATTTTGTCCCACGACGATGAGGTCACTTGTGAACGTGAAAAACTCGATGATGGTTTGAGTGTTTCAAGTGAGGGTGAAAGTGAGATTGAAAGTAAGTGTGAATGTGAGATTCAAAAAGCATTTAGGTATTTTTACGCCGAGACCTTGAAGACAAAGAAGTTGAATAAAGAGTTAGGTATTAAGGTGTTAGATTTGGAGAGAGATATAGAAGTTTTGAGTGAGATTGAGGTGAAAGCGAGTCAACTTGACAAGGTGAAGGTTACCTTGAGTGAACAGTTGATAACTTTAGGTCGGGAAAAGAGTGATTTTACCAACACGGTGTCGGGTCTTATGGATCGTGTATCCCAACTCGAGGGTGATCTCGAACGTGCCCAGGAGGTCAATGTACCTTTAGAGAAATCATCTAACAAGGTTGGAAAGATGATTATCGATCCCTATTTGGGTAGTGTTGAGAGATTAAGAATAGATCGTGATGGTGCGCCCACTTCTCATGTTCCCCCGAGACGGTTCCCGAGTTTATGATAGATCCTTATGGATCTCAACCTAACACACCTATGCGTCTATTTCCCATTAAGATAGAATGTCGTAGACATTTTGAGGGAGGTGTTCCTAGGCCCGTGTATGTTTTCACCCATTGGAAGAAGAGAGAACACCTTACAGAATTTTATTTTAAGTTAGGTAGTGTGTCATATAGAGGTTTGACACGTTATGCTACTACACGTGTTCACACACACACACACACACACACCAACTCATGATACTTTACATGCTCCCGATGATCACATGAGAGGGTTTTCACATATTCCAGAGCAAGTTATGTTTATAGTAAAAACTTCACATGATTTGATGGATGTTTTTCATAACATGTGACCATCTTTGAAAAACTCCTCTGGACCTAACGTTTGAGGTTTAGACTTGTTTGCTAGCATAGGATGATTTTCATGATGATATTTTATTCCTATTGCTAGTGTGTACAACCTTTGTAGTTATTTTCCATTTTTGATATATTTTACGAAAAAACAAAAAGATTTTTATTTTGAAAAATTTTGAAAAAATACAAAAATAATTTTGTATTTTGTTTTACACCTTTTATTGTTGGAAACTTAGGATGAGCATGTCACAACATCATTCTATATTCATGTGACCATTTGATAGTGTTTTGAGACGATACGTCATGTCATCCACATAATGTTTGGAGTTGTTAAGATGTAACTAGTTGTTACTTGCTACATGTTTGACTCAAGATGTCCTTTAGTGCTTTTTTTATTATTGTGCTTGTCTATCACATATTGGTCGACGTCTTTTCTCTCAATTATGTCTTTAAAACGAACCAAATGCGATAAAACTCAAAAATGAATGTAGTGCATGTAAGAACCGTTGCCCATGAGGAATTTGCTTAAATTTGAAAAAAATGATGAGGGCACACGGGAAAGGGTTGCTGGACGCAAGTTAACTCATTGTGAAAACCATCGTTTCAAAAGAGCTAGAAAAAAAATAAATCAATAAAAAGAAAATTATGCCAAAAAGGGGCCAAAAGAATCTCTTAAAAAGTGAATTTAGAACATCATTAGAAAAACAAAAAGCATTATTATTTATTAGGGAGTTTCGTTGAAAATTAAACAACGGGTTTGCACATCCTAACAAAGTCTTGAAAAAGTGTTACATAGTTTTAGACATTATGGGTGTGGAAATAATTTAGACATTAATTTGTTGATTTTATTAAGTCAATGTCATCTAAATTCAATAATTTTATTCCTAAGGACATTTTTTATGTTCATTCGTTAGGAGTAAACATAATCATTGTGAACATATGATATGTAAGTTTCAATTTATTTACCTATCGAATTTGTTCACACCAATTCATTCCATATAAATGATTTGCTTATCTTAGTGATGAATCACAGTGTGTGTTGTTTTTTTAATTTTTTTTGAAAAATTTGAAAAATCAAAAAGATATTTTGATCATTTTTTAATATTTCCTTGCATGAGAGTATTTGATATATCTATGATTTGCTATGCTTTTCGTGAAACTCCGTATTTATTTGGTTTGTTATTTTTCTTGTCTATTTCGGATGAATAAAAAGGGGAAGAAAGAATTATGAATTATGGGGGAGTTTGCATTATGGGGGATGTTGGAAACGTAGACCCCCAATTTTAAAATATTTGAATTTCCTAAAGGTGCGGAATAGGATGGTTCAGCACAACACACATAAACAACAAGTTTTAGTTTCTTTCAAATTAAAATTAAACCAATCTCAAAGTGAAATTAAATTAAACAACGAATAAAATTTTCACTTAAACCAAATTACTTCAACATAAGTCCTAAATATTTGCTTAACAAGATTAATTCATTTTTCTCAAATTAGGCCAAACCAAATTTTACCAAATTACATTAATGACTAGAATTAAAATAATCCAAAATTTACCCAAATTAATTTTAGCGCCAAATTAAATAAGAGAAGTGAATTAAACCATATTTTATCTTTTAATCCTAAGTGCGTTCTAGTTTATTGCAAGATAAAATAAATTCACAACCACTACGCCGGGATATACAAGGAAAACCCAAATGGGAAAAACCTCGGACGACCCTAGCCTTAAGTCCACTAAGTACAGAATGTTTACAAGTACAAGACAAATGACTTACTCAACTCAACTCGACTCCTTCCAGCCCCTGACGCGTTTTCTTGTACCAACCTCTGTTAATCGATAATTTTGAACTCCACCGAAACCTTGGACTCCTCCAATGAAGCTTTTGGAACCCGTCAGCCACACACAGTGCCTTTCACCCTATGAGAATGCCACCACAAAGTTATATCCTTTTTGGGTAGAGAATGAACCCAAACAACTCTTTTATTGGATGATAATTAACCATGTGCCAAACGCCCCAAGAAAGATATATATATGTGTGTGGTACATGGAATAAAAAAATCAAAACTATGGGTGTAAATACATGTGTATGAAATAATTTTGCTTTTAGTTTTAACACATGAAAACTATGAATTTTGGTTGGAATAATTTCTTCTTAAAAAGCTCTCTAAGGATGCGCAAAAGTCTTGTGAAAAATATAGTCCCAAACATGATAGAAACTGTCAAAAAGTAGTGGGATAAAATAGTGGGAAAATGCCAAAAAATTGCCAAAAACTGTTCCCGCCTGAAATCTCGTTGGGACGACTTTTTCATTCGAACGATATTTCATTCGAACGACCTTTCTAACGAAACGTTAGTGTTCAAAAGGGAAACTCGTTGGCAGAACTCGTTCGAACGACATTCTCGTTAGGACAACAACTTCTAAAGAACGACAATTTCAAATGAAAAGTCAGAAACAACATTTTTCATTTTAAGCTCATAAAAATTTTTTTTAAATAAAATTAAACCCATTAAAAATTATTCCAAGTCTCCTATATATATATATATATATATATATATAATGTGCATTCGTACCTTTTGGAGATTTGAAATATGAACCGTTGAGGACGTAAAACTAGGCACTATGTAAACCCAACACTTTTAATATCCTCACTTTGAAATACTGGCCGCTACGTCTTCAACTTAAAATTCAAACGTCATAGGCTTAGAGGATACTCATGATTACTATCCTATGACTCAAATGTTTTTGTATGGAATTAAGCCAACACTACATTAAGAATCAATTAGAAATTTGTGTCCTTATAAATCTCCCCCTTTGGCTATTCTGGGACAAAAACGAAACAAAATGATAAAGGGCCGTCAAGCACAATCTAGACTAAAAAACATCCCACCCAAAATAAAAAATTATAATGCTTGACTCAAATCCCAAGGATAAATAGCTTTACCAAATAAAGTTTCCGCAAAAAAAAAAATCCTGCACACTTAAGCAAAACATTAAACGCATAAGGAATATCAAAATATTAAATGCAACTAAAATAATTACTCCCCCTAAATTAATTCTCCCATTTATCAAATAAATGACCTACTTAGAAAGATGTCTCCCCCTAAGTTAAATCTCCCAAACTAAGATACGATTACAATAGGATTGGATACCATTTCTCCACTATCATTTGTAATACCCCGTATTTTTATGCTATATTAGTTTTGGGATTTATTAAATTTAATGTGAATTAATTATTTAATATAATTCCGAAAATTAATTATGCTATAATTATTAACGTGATGAGAGTTAGTAATTATGGGAAATTTGTTGAATATTACTAATGAGCAAAGAAATATATTATATTGGTTATATTAAATGTCACGAGTGAATAAAATGATAATTTTGGAAATTTAAGTCGGGTCGCGCCCGTGTCGCGTCGGGAGTAAATATTGATTAATAAAAGTGAATATATTATAAGTTTCTTGTATGGTCGTTTTGAGCATACCAAAGTGTCCGGAAGGGTCGAGATAGTCAGAAAAGTATACTCGGGGGTTTAGTTTGGGTCTCGGGGCATTTTTAGGTCTATTTAGCACCCCGGGAGGGTATTTTGGACATTTTACATTTTTGGGTAATTAAACCCACGAAATTTCAAGGGTTATATCGGATGGCTAAGGTTGCCTTCTAGGGTTAAAACAACCAAAGACAAGTGACGGCCATAGGAGAGGGAAGGAGAGAGCTTTCAAAGCAATCCAAAGCCAAAAATCCATCCGTTTGCATCGCCACCACCACCAACGCGTAGATCGCGCGACGGGGAACGCAACCACACCAAATTTATCATCAAACTAGAACTCTGAAAATCCCAGGAAAGTGTTTATCTTGCTTATTTTCATTAATGCATCACTCATGTAAGTCTAGGGAGGATTAGGATGAGTTTAATGGAAGAAAACCCAAGTTGGAGATAGGAAATCGCATGTAGTTTTGATTTGAATGATAATCTGGACACCCCTTCACATGTAGAGGATTAAACCACGAATTTATGATGTTTTAATAGAAGAAAATTATGGAAAAGATTGATTAGAACCATGTTAAACAAATTCTAGGGTTCTTGTGATTTTTATGAAGTTTTTGCCTATAAATCCATGGTTATTGATGTAAAATTATATGCTTTACGTAGAAGATGAATAATATGGGTGTATACTGATTATAGTACGAATTTTAGGAGGTTTGGGTGTGAAAAATCTGGATTTGGATGAGGTTATGTGTTATAACCCGTAACTGGTTAACTGCAGAATTCGCCATACCTGTTTGATCGATCGATCGAGCCAAGAGCTTCGATCGATCGAAGGTTCAGTCGATCGAGCCCCTGCCCTCGATCGATCGACCCCTCCTGGCAGACTTAAATTCCCCTTTCAAAATTGTTGAATTGATTCTAAATGAAGAATACTCCTTAGACATCCTTATTAAAATATTTTGGGAGATAAAGATGACTAGTAGGATTTATTAATGATTAAGGGACCTTTAATGTAAGGCGAAATTTGTATTTTTGGGGTGTTTATATATAAAGGACAATGGAATTTTGTATTAAATGGAGAGATACGTAAAATGGTTACGATGGAAAATAGATGAATACCTATTGAATTTTACACTTGGGAGGATAGAGTCCATGAGTGTTACGTAGAAAGTTTAAATAATCCCTCAAATTAAAGTTAGAGACGAACCATTATACGTGACAACTAACAATGGGAAAATGAGGATAAATGTCGTGATTATGGGTTATGGGATTAACCGAAATTGATATGATAAAAGTAGTATATTTATATGACTGTGTGTATGCATATATTTTATACATGTGAAAATCATGCCCGCGCTACTTGCTATTCCTGAGGTTACCACGCTGGGACAGTCTTATCTCGATGGGACCTTTATGGGGGATATTGACTCGTACCCTAGAAGATAGATATCCTTGGTATAGGCTATCTGCTCTATGGTCAGGCGGTCCTAAAGAGGCGTGAGGGTATGTTTTTACCTCTCAGAGACTAGGAATCTATGCTTCGCCTCAATATTGTTTGTTTATGTGTTAATACAGTTCGAGAGTGATTCCGAACTTGTATTTCCCTTAGTACGAGAGATACAGGGATTGGATAACAGAGTATGCCCGCACCATAATTTTTATGTGGGGTGCTGTTAGAATATATATATATATATATTATACGAGTATTTAATATATATATGAAATGATGAAATTTGGAACTGCCTACTGTGTTATGGTAAGTAAGAAATGAATCTTGGCTTCAATTTGGAAATACTTGTTTTGAATGGTATAATGGGACACTAGGAAACTTTATTAGCAAATAAGGTTTAAATGAGAACTTTGTGACCAAATGAAATTTTCCTCTTAAACAATTATATTGTTCAGTTTTAAATCATACGAGTAACCTAAGATAAGTTAAGCCATTGGGAAGATTAGTGCGATAGGTGTGCACATTAGAAGAGAGGTGAGAATTTCTCAAGAGAGTGTCGCGCTAATATGTTGTTGCATTGGCCTGTAAACATTTTAAATACTTGCTACACAAATTATAAATCATTTACACTATCGGGCTCTGACCCGTTTCTATGTCTCTTTCTCTTTCTCTTTTGTATCTATATGTATATATTACAGGTGCCCATCCACAGGAGCGTCTTGCATAGGATCCTTTGGAAGGAACGCGCTGCAGCTTAGGTGGGAGTTATAGGCCCCTTGCTTAGACGACTTCATTTAGTTGATTCCACTCCTTGCATATTCATTTAGTGGGGCACGTGTCTCCCTTTCCATTACTCAGTTGTTTATTTGGACACTGTGATTCAGTTATTTCTAGTATTGTATCTTTGGGATTTATTACTGTCTGAATGTTTTACTTTATGTTTTAAATGTTGGGATTTAGTTGTTGAATGTTTAAATTATTTGGATCATATGTTCCAGGATAATTGTGGTGTGATTATTTAATATTGAATTGTTGTAAACATTTAAATCTTCGTTTATAAAATAAAATTTGGAAAGTAATGTCTAAAAATGGTTTTAACTCTTAGCTTAATTAATTAGGGTGTTTAAATTGGAAAAGTTATTTTTTTTTCGACAGTGATGCAAAGAATGAACCAACTGTTCACCTTGATTAAATTTAATAAAGGAGTGATCTCCCGGTATTTAATTAGGCGGGGTGTCACAGGTGGTACCAGAGCATCAGGTTCTAGTGTCCTTAGGATCTGTACGGCTTATTTCGCTTTCAGCTTAACATTTTTGCTATAGAGCCCTATTTTAGGATTGTTGTATTCCTGCTTTTACGTTTACGACTTCAGCTATTTGGGATTTGATAATAACTGTAGACTAATAAATTTCTTCACATTTCAGATGCCTCCGAGACGTGCACCGAAAGGATAGGCGTGCCCCAGCCGAGCCGCCAGCAGCTCCGGCACAGAGTATGATGAATGCTAATGAGGTAACCGCTATTATTGCTCAGGCGGTGAATGCCACGCTAGTGGTGGTACAGTAGGCTCCACCTCAGATTCAGGCAGTGGCGCCAGTACATGCACAACTTCCATCTGCATGGGAGCAGGTTAGGGATGTCTTCCAGAAGGAGCATCCCCCTGAGTTCTCGGGTAGTTCAGATATTGTCATCGTCAGCCAATGGAAGAAAGATATCCGGCGGCATCTTCATATGTATGAGTGCACAGACGTGCAGAAATAGTTGTTGGCTTCCTTTAAGCTGGTGGGGGCCGCTCTGCAGTGGTGGGAATCTACCACCACATTGGAGGAGAGGGATACGATTCCGATTCAGTCATTCTGGGAGCAGTTTGACCGCAAGTACTATCCACCCTTCGTGCAGACTGGGATGAGGCGGAAATTACTAAACTCGAAACAGGAGAATTCTACCGTTGCTGAGTATAAGGAGGAGTTCACGAGACTTCTCACCATAGTGCCAGATGAGGCACCCACTGAGGGTAAGAAGATAATGTTGTTTGTGGACGGGTTAGCTTGGAGGATCTGTCAGCACCTTATAAGGAATCTGTCTCTGAGTACTGTCATTTATGTACTCAATGCTGCCTTACTACATTGCCAAGATCACCGCTTCCATCTGCAGGGAAGCAAGAGAGCAGGAGAGTCCGGCCAGCAGGGCAGGACCGGGGGTAGTAGTGCTAGTGGAGCACCGACATCTCAAGGACAGACTTGTTAGCACGAGCAGAGTTCCCATCAGGGGGACCCTGCTAAGCGATTCCGTTCAGGTGATTCCAGACAGGGATATGGGGGTTATAGGCAGGGCCAGCCTAATTAGCATGGCCAGCAAGGCCAACACCGACACCAACAGGGCCAACCGGGCCAACAGCGTTTTCATCAGGGCTAGCAGGGCCAGTGGCGGGGTGGTAACGGCCAGCAGGGCCGTGGTCAACAGTGTCAGAGGGGAGGTAACTTTATAGGCCGATGTTTCGTGTGCGACAAGAATGGCCATAGGCGCCAGGATTGTCCAGAGGGAGAGAGGGCCCCACAATAGGTGGGTACCCATAATGAGCCACATAGGCCATTTTTTCCAGCTGCCCTTCCAGCACCAGCCCAGGTACCAGCCTTACCAGCCGTTCCAGCAGCTTCAGTGCAGCAGGGGCAGTTACAATATGGACGTGTCTATAACGTCCACCAGGCAGCAGCTCCATAGGCACCACCCGTGATTGAGCGTATGTTTCCTATCCATGGTACTATGGGTCGCGTTTTGTTTGATACTGGGGCGACGCACTGTTTTATATCCACTCATTTCGCGAAGGCCTTAGGGTTATTAGAAACAGCAGAGAGCACTGTGATGTGTGTAGACTCACCACTGGGGAGTGATTCGCTTATTTTCTTGATATGCCGGGGTGTGGAGGTAGAGATTGGTAGCTTGGTATTAACTGCAGACATGTTAGTCTTAGATATGCATGAGCATGATGTTATTTTCGGTATGGATTGGCTCACTGCTTATAGGGCCATGATAGATTGTTTTCGAGGGAGTATTGTTTTTGCCATTCCGGGGCAAGTAATGTTTGTAGTGGCGATGCCTCGTCCAGAGGGAGGCTCGACCTCTCATTTGTATTACATAGAGGAGGATACCTCTAACGAGGTTTTGATCCCTTTAGAATCGATTCCAGTTGTTCGTGAGTATTCCAATGTATTTCAGGAGATACCATGCCTACCCCCCAGTCTTGAGATAGACTTTGTCATAGAGTTATTACCGGATACAAGACCAATAGCACGCGCTCCATACCGTATGGCTCCAACAGAGATGCGAGAGTTACGAGATCAGATAGAGCAACTGTTAGGTTAGGGCTTCATTCGCAGGAGTACCTCACCTTGGGACACTCCAGTCTTGTTTGTGAAAAAGAGAGATGGTTCACTGAGGCTATGTGTGGACTACCGGGAGTTGAACAAGGTCACGATACGGAATAAGTATTCGTTGCCTCGAATCGATGATCTGTTCGACCAGTTGAGGGGAGCAACTTTCTTTTTTATGATAGATCTGAGGTCGAGGTACCATCATCTACGTATTAGGGAGAAGGATGTTTCAAAGACTGCCTTCTTGACGAGATATGGGTCCTATGAGTTTAGGGTGAGGCCATTTGGCCTCACAAATGCTGCAACCGTGTTAATGGACTTAATGAATCGTGTGTTCAGAGAGTTCTTGGATCAGTTTGTCATCGTCTTCATAGATGACATTTTGATATATTCACACTCCGAGGAGGAGCTTGCCGAGCACTCGAGACAGGTTCTTCAGACTCTACGGGAGCATCAGTTGTATGCTAAGTAAGAGAAGTGTGGATTCTAGTTACGAGAAGTACAGTTCTTGGGGCATTTTATTTCTGAACAGGGGATAGCAGTTGACCCGAGTAAAGTGTCAACGGTTAGGGAGTGGGGACGGCCCACGACACCGATAGAAGTGCGTAGTTTCTTGTGGTTGGTCGGATACTACCGGAGATTCATTCGAGGATTCTCCAAAACAGCGGGTCAATTGACGAACCTGACTCGCAAAGGGGTACCATATGTTTGGGATGATGCTTTTCAATTGGCTTTCGACGAGCTGAAAGACAAGCTTACTTCAGCACCAGTTATTGCTTTACCTAAGCCGGGTGTGGAATACCTGGTTTACACCGATGCTTCCTTACGGGGACTTGGGGGAGTACTTCAGCAGGAGGAGAAGGCTATAGCTTTTTCCTACCGCAAGCTTAAGCCGCATGAGAAGAATTACCCCACCCACGACCTGGAGTTAGCAGCGGTCATTTTTGCATTGAGGATATGGAGAAACTACTTATTGGGGGAGAAATTCCGCTTGTTCACAGATCACAAGTCACTGCAGTACCTGTTCCCTCAGCGAGAGATGAATGTACGTCAGCACAGATGGTTAGAGTTTATGAAGGACTACCAGTCTGACATACAGTACCATCCGAGGAAGGACAACGTAGTTGCTGATGCGTTGAGCCATAGACCGGTAGACGATGTAGCGGACGTCTGGAAAGCAAAGTGGAAGGAGTTAGGCCACCAGGACGCTGTAGCTCGTTCCTTCATATCTGTTATGATAATGATACCTGAGATTGTTACGAGGGTGATATAGGCACAGACCACATACCCGTTTTGCCAGGAGTAGATTGTACGACTTTTAGCCGAGGGTGCTGAGTCCTATGCTGTTAGTTCTGATGGGGGTTTGAGGTTTAATGGGAGATTAGTGATTCCAGAAGGAGAAGAATTACGTCATGCAGTGATGACCCAGTCTCATGGGTCCCGATTTGCGATACATCCTGGAGGAGATAAGATGTACCAGGATATGAGGCGGTAATACTGGTGGAGTGGGATGAAGAAGGACATTGCTGAGTCTGTGTCCAAGTATTCTACCTGCCAGCCGGTAAAGGTGGACCATCAGAAGCCGTCAGGGTTGCTTCAGCCATTGGAGGTACCCGTGTGGAAGTGGGAGAGTATTTCCATGGATTTTATTACAGGGTTACCTACATCACAGTGGGGCCACGACTCTATTTGGGCGATTGTAGATCGTTTGACCAAGGTGGCTCATTTTCTACCGGTGTAGGCAGACTATACCATGGGTCAGTATGCTCAGTTATTCATTGCTGAGATTGTCAGATTACATGGGGTACCCCTGAATATTGTGTCCGATAGAGACAAGATTTTCGTGTCGCGTTTCTGGGAGAGCTTTCAGGAGGCTATGGGTACTGAGTTGAGGTTGAGTTCAGCTTATCATCCACAGACAGATGGACAGACATAGCGTACTAATCAGATGTTGGAGGATATGCTACGCATGTGTGTTCTTGATTTTGGAGGAGGTTGGGAGCCACACCTTCCACTGGTAGAGTTTTCTTATAATAACTCTTATCAATTCACGTTTGGCATGGCTCCATTCGAGGCTTTGTATGGCAGGCCTTGTCGTTCCCCAACTTGTTGGCTCAAGGTGGGGGATAACAAGTTGCTAGGACCAGAGGTAATTCAGGAAACCTCCGCGGAAATTGAAATGATCAGGAGTTGCATTCAAGTAGCCCAGGACAGGCAGAAAAGCTATGCCGATGCGAAAAGGTTCATCCGAGAGTTTAATGTGGGGGACCAAGTGTTACTATGTGTATCTCCTATGAAAGGAGTGATGAGGTTCGGGAAGAAAGGGAAATTGGCCCCGAGGTACGTGGGACCATTTCCCATTATCGAGAGGATTGGGCCGGTAGCATACAGATTGGGACTGCCAGAGCATTTGCATCGCATCCACGATGTATTCCACATCTCGTCGTTGAGACGATATCTTCGGGATGATATGACCCATACTCACATTGCGATAGATGAGATAGACTTACAGCCTGGCAGCTCTTACGAGGAGATACCTGTGGCTATCCTAGACAATAGCAAGAGGAGATTGAGGTCGAAGATAGTTCCACTTGTACGGGTCCAGTGGGAGCATCATAATGTGGAGGAATCCACTTGGGAGCGCGAGGCAGATATGCGCGAGAGATACCCAGATTTATTCTTACCAGGTATGCCTTATATTTCGAATTTCGGGACAAAATTTCGTTATTAGGGGGGAAGTATGTAATACCCTATATTTTTATGCTATATTAATTTGGGGATTTATTAAATTTAATGTGAATTAATTATTTAATATAATTTTGGAAATTAATTATGGTATAATTATTAACGTAATGAGAGTTAGTAATTATGGGAAATTTGTTGAATATTACTAATGAGCAAAGTGATATATAATATTGGTTATATTAAATGTCACGAGTGAATAAAATGACAATTTTGGAAATTTAAGTCAGGACGCGCCCGTGTCGTGTCGGGACTAAATATTGATTCATAAATGTGAATATATTATAAGTTGCTCGTACGGTCATTTTGAGTGCGCCAAAGTGTCCGGAAGGATCGAGATAGTCAGAAAAGTATACCCGGGGGTTTAGTTTGGGTCTCGGGGCATTTTTAGGCCTATTTAGCACCCCGGGAGGGCATTTTGGACATTTTACATTTTTGGGTAATTAAACCCACGAAATTTCAAGGGTTATATCCGATGGCTAAGGTTTCCTTCTAGGTTTAAAAAAACCAAAGACAAGTGACGGCCATAGGAGAGGGAAGGAGAGAGCTTTCAAAGCAATCCAAAGCCCAAAATCCATCCGTTTGCACCGCCACCACCACCAACGCGTAGATCGCGCGACGGGGAACGCAACCACACCAAATTTGTCATCAAACCAAAACTCTAAAAATCCAGGCAAGTGTTTATCTTGCTTATTTTCGTTAATGCATCACTCATGTTAGTCTAGGGATGATTAGGATGAGTTTCATGGAAGAAAACCCAAGTTGGATATAGGAAATTGCATGTAGTTATTATTTGAATGATAATCTGGACACACCTTTACATGTAGAGGATTAAACCACGAATTTATGAGGTTTTAGAAGAAATTTTTTTGGTAAAAGATTGATTAGAACCATGTTAAAGAAATTCTAGGGTTCTTGTGATTTTTATGAAGTTTTTGCCTATAAATCCATGGTTATTAATGTAAAATTACATGCTTTACGTAGAAGATGAATAATATGGGTGTATACTGATTATAGTACGAATTTTAGGAGGTTTGGGTGTGAAAAATCTGAATTTGGATTAGGTTATGTGTTAGAACCCGTAACTGGTTAACTGCAGAATTCTCCATACCTGCTTGATCGATCGATCGAGCCAAGAGCTTCGATCGATCGAAGGTTCGATCGATCGAGCCCCTGCCCTCGATCGAACGACCCCTCCTAGCAGACTTAAATTCGAATTTCAAAATTGTTGAATTGATTCTAAATGAAGAATACTCCTTAGACATCCTTATTAAAATATTTTTGGAGATAAAGATGACCAGTAGGATTTATTAATGATTAAGGGACCTTTAATGTAAGGCGAAATTTGTATTTTTGGGGTGTTTATATATAAAGGACAATGGAATTTTGTATTAAATGGAGAGATACGTAAAATGGTTACGATGGAAAATTGATGAATACCTACTGAATTTTACACTTGGGAGGATAGAGTCCATGAGTGTTACGTAGTAAGTTGAAATAATCCCTCAAATTAAAGTTAGAAACGAATCGTTATACGTGATAACTAATAATGGGAAAATGAGGATAAATGTCATGATTATGGGTTATGGGATGAACCTAAATTGATATGATAAAAGTAGTATATTCATATGACTGTGTGTATGCATATATTATATACATGTGAAAATCATGCCCGCGCTACTTGTTATCCCTGAGGTTACCGCGCTGGGACAGTCTTATCTCGATGGGACCTTTATGGGGGATATTGACTCGTACACTAGAAGATAGATATCGTTGGTACAGGCTATTTGATCGATGGTCAGACGGTCCTAAGAGGCGTGAGGGTATGTGCTTACCTCTTAGAGACTTGGAATCTATGCTTCGCCTCAATATTGTTTGTGTATGTGTTAATATAGTTCGAGAGTGATTCCAAACTTGTATTTCCCTTAGTACGAGAGATACGGGAATTGGATAGCAGAGTATGCCCGCACCATAATTTTTATGGGGGTGCTGTTAGAATATATATATATTATACCAGTATTTAATATATATATGAAATGCTGAAATTTGGAACTGCCTACTGTGTTATGGTAAGTAAGAAATGAATCTTGGCTTCAATTTGGAAATACTTGTTTTGAAAGGTATAATGGGATACTGGGAAACTTTATTAGCAAATAAGGTTTAAATGAGAACTTTGTGACCAAATGAAATTTTCCTCTTAAACAATTATATTCTTCAGTTTTAAATCTTACGAGTAACCTAAGATAAGTTAAGTCATTGGGAAGATTAGTGCGATAGGTGTGCACATTAGAAGAGAGGTGAGAATTTCTCAAGAGAGTGTCGCACTAATATGTTGTTGCATTGGCCTGTAAACATTTTAAACACTTGCTACACAAATTTTAAATCATTTACACTATCGGGCTCTGACCCGTTTCTATTTCTCTTTCTCTCTTGTATCTATATGTGTATATTACAGGTGCCCAGTCACAGGGGCGTCTTACATAGGATCCTTTGGAAGGAACGCACTGCAACTTAGGTGGGAGTTGCAGGCCTCTTGCTTAGACAACTTAGGTGGGAGTTTCTTTTTCATACATTTTGATGGTTTAAAATTTAGGGGTGATGTTTTGGAGTTTAGAAGCCTTAACGATAATAGTTCCCTCGTGAGTGATTTATAAAACATCCCAAGATTCCTTAGAGGTTTCACACGTCATGATACATCGGAATTCATCCGGTGTGATCGTGCTAAACAAGGCATTTAAACCTCGGGAATTTCAATTAGCAAGGTTAAATTCATTCTCACTCCATCTATGTACATGTTTAGGGACACGCTCATTTTCTATCAAACATGTGGGTGGGGACCACACGTTAACAACTGACAACCAAACCCTCTCATCGATAGACTTTAGTGCTGATTTCATACTCACTTTCCAATACGCGTAGTTAGAACCATTGAAAATAAGAAATTTTGAAAATGGGGAAAATTCCATTTTTAACCAAAAATATTTAAAAGGACCTTAACGCAATATATTAGCGATCCGACTCTGATACCACTTGTTGGAAACGTAGACCCCCAATTTTAATTTTTAAAATATCTGAATTTCCTAAAGGTGAGGAATAGGATGGTTCAACACAACACACACAAACAACAAGTTTTAATTTCTTTCAAATTAGAATTAAACCAAAATCAAAGTGAAATTAAATTAAACAAAAAAAAAATTTCACTTAAACAAAATTAATTCAACCCAAGTCCTAAATATTTTCTTAACAAGATTAATTCATTTTTCGCAAATTAGGACAAACCAAATTTTAGAAAATTATATTAATGACTAGAATTAAATTAATCCAAAATTTACCCAAATTAATTTTAGCACCAAATTAAACAAGATAAGTGAATTAAACCATATTTTATCTTTTAAACCTAAGCATGCGTTCTAGGTAATTTCCAAGATAAAATAAATGCACAACCACTACGCCGCGATGTACGAGGAAAACCCAAATGGAAAAAAACCTCAGACGACCCTAGCCTTAAGTCCACTAATTACGAAATTTTTACAACTACAAGACAAATGACTTACTCAACTCAACTCGACTCCTTCAAGCCCTTGACGCGTCTTCTTGTACCAACCTCTGTTAGTCGATAATCCTGGACTCCATAGGAACCTTGGACTCCTCCAATGAAGCTTTTGGAACCCGTCAACCACACATGGTGCTATTCACCGTATGAGAACACTGCAATAAACTTATCTCATTTTCGGTTAGAGAATGAACCCAAACAACTCTTTTACAGGATGAGAATTAACCCAGTGCCAAATGCTCCAAGCAAGATATATATATATATATATATATATCTGTGTGTGTGTGTGTGTGTGTGTGTGTGTGTGTGTGGTACTTGGAATAAAGAAATCAAAACTATGGGTGTAAATACATCTGTATGAAAGAATATTCCTTTTAGTTTTAACACGTGAAAACTATAACTTTTTGTTGGAAGAATTTCTTCTCAAAAATCTCTCTAAGGATGCTCAAAAGTCTTGTGAAAAACCTGTTCCCGAAGTTGATAAAAACTGTCAAAAAGTAGTGGGACAAAATAGTGGAAAAATGCAAAAAAATAGATAAAAACTATTCCCGCATGAAATCTCATTCAAACGACTATTTCGTTCGAACGACGTTTCGTTCGAATGACCTTTCTAATGAAAAGTCAGTGTTCAAAAGGGCAACTCACTGCAAAACTAGTTCGAACGACATTCTCGTTCAAACGACAATTTTGAAAGAAAAGTCAGAAACAACATTTTTCATTTAAATTCATAAAACTTTATTTTAAATAAAATTACACCCATTAAAAATTATTCTAAGTCTCCTACATATATATCTAATGTGCATTCAAACCTTTTGGAGACTTGAAATATGAACCGTTGTGGACTCAAAACTAGTCACTATGTAAACCTGACACCTTGATGTCTTCACTTTGAAATACTGACCGCTACGTCTTCAACTTAAACTTAAAACATCATAGGCATGGAGGATACTCATGATTACTATCCTATGACTCAAATGTTTTTGTCTGAAATTAAGCCCACACTACAATAAGACTCAATTGGAAATTTATGCCCCTACAGGGGAGATTTGATTATATTAATATACATATCTTATTTCAAACTCAATACATCATGAAGGTATTTGTTTCTTATCTCATGTGAGTCAGTGAATGTAAGGACATAAATTTCCAATTGATTCCCTGTACTGTTTTGACTTTATTCCGTGAACAAAACTGTGTTTGTAATATGTCATAGGGAAAATTTTATTTTGTCACGATCCCACTTGGTCTATGAAGTATTGAAGAAATTGAAGATGTTGCGGCAAAGCTTCAAAGATTTAATCATGCCGATGTTTATTTGGTGCAAGTTTAATCATCTTCAAAGTTAATTTCATTCCGAGATCACTCAGGGATGAATGCGTATAATTAATGGTGCTCGGAATTATTTTATAAAAGATAAAGATGTAATTATTAAATAGAAAAATTATTTTAAATGTTTTAAAAGTGTTTTTATGGTTTAAACTTTGTTTTATGATGATAAGCTCGAAATAGAGTTTGACTAATTTGTATCTCTATGTTAAGAGGCGTTTTTATTCGAAAGTCAAAGAAAGTCAAACTTTCCCGAGGTCGCTCGAACGACATTGGATCTTGTTCGAACGAGATACAATGTCGTGTGAACGACACGCTTAAGTCGTTCGAACGACACGTTTTTTGAGGCAGCATTTAAATCCTATTTAAACAGTGTTTGCGTCATAATTTTGTAAGTGTGCTTTCTGGAAAATAGTTTTACAAACCAGAACCTTGTTTGCACATGTTTTCTAAGGTTTAAAAGTCTTAAACACATCCTTAGGGTTTGCAAAGATCCGAGTTATCATTCTTATATGTTTACGTGATCTTGCTGCACCAAAGTTGGTTGTTCTACTCAGTGAACACAAAGGGTTTTGCGGTGAATAAGCGATGGACATCGTGTTCGACATCGTAGACGTATCAAAGCCATATCGGTGGACACCGATACATACGTGGACGCGGGTGTTATGGACAGAGATCGTGGAAGATGGAATTTTTGCGTGGGCACTATTGACGAACGGTTGATGATCAGAAGGAGCATCAAGACCTGTGGGGATCGAGTCTTAGTGTAAGGCTAATCTGTCTTTGTAAAACCATTGTTCATAGTGATTGTCTGGCTTGGGCCGTCCGAGGTTGTTTTCACGCTTTGGGTTTTTTCCTCGTACATCCGGCGTTGTGAGTATTCTTTACTTTACTTTACTTGCTTTAATCACTAGATGCATGTTTAGGATTAGTCAAGATAAAATTGGTTTAAAGTAAGAATTGGGATTTCACAACTTGGTTTGGTGCATAATTAAAAGTTGGATCTTTTTCAAAGAAAAATTGGTTTTGTTTAAAACACACATATTGGGCACTCTACAAATTGGTGTCAGATCTAGAAAACATTTTTTTTTTGTTTTGTGATCCCGTGTGTTTTCAAAGATGAATTCTGGATATAATGAATTTTCTCGAACTCCTGTTTTTGATGGCACTAATTACACTTATTTGAAGATGAGAATAAGATGTGCTTTAAAATCTATTGATGAGCGTGTTTGGCTTGCAGTTGAGAAAGGTTGGACACCCCCTGTCACTATTGTAGGTGAAGTCACTAGTTTAAAGCCTATTGAGTCATGGACCGAAACTGAACAAAGACTTGCATAGTATAATTCTAAAAGTCTGCACGTTATTTCTTCACATGTCACACAGGAAGAATATAATAGAATTATGACTTGTGAAACATCAAAAGAGGCTTGGGATATTTTGGCACTCACTCACGAGGGAACTAGAACGGTTAGGGCGTCAAAACTTCAAAATCTCACTACACAGTTTGAGACCATTATGATGTTAGAGAGTGAAACATTTGATGAGTTTTATGCTAGGTTGTCCAATATTGTGAACTCGTCGTTTAACCTAGGTGAGAAAATTCCCGACAACCGTGTCATTAAGAAAATCCTTAGGTCGTTGCCTAGTAGGTTTGATGTGAAAGTAACCATTTTAAACTCCTTGGGTAGGTTAGAGTCAACGAAACTAGAAGAGATTGTAGGTGACTTACGAACCTATGAAATCGACATGATTACCTCCAAGCAAGTTCCTAAGAAAGAAAAGGGTATTGCTTTGAAAACCCGGAAGGAGGAAATTAAAGTTTCACATTTAGATTCCGATTCCAATTTTGAGGATGTTGATTTGTTGGCAAAGAAATTTAAAAAATTTATTATGTTTCAAAAGAAATCGAAAGATGCCAAGAAATTTGAAAAATTCAAGAATAACAAAGTAGATCCCACCTCTAAGGATAAGTTTGAGAAGCCTAAGAGAGATGAGTCGGATAAGTGTTTTGGGTGTGAGGGGTATGGTCACAAGGTTAAGGAGTGTCCCACTAGACTTAAGAAAGAGGGCAAGCAACCCATTGTCTATAGTGCCCCCTTAAGTGACAGTGAACCGGAAGAGGGAGAGAGTTCCCCCATTAAGCGTAACTTTGTTGCGTTTATGGCATGTCATGTGAGCGACGACGCAATACTCATGTGAATGACACTTCCGAGGAGGTTTTGAGTGTATCCCATGTTACTGAGGGTGAAGAGAGTGACGAGGAGGAGATAGATGTGAAAGAATTGCAAAATGCGTTTAATGAGTTGTATGCCGAAACGATGAAGGTGAAAAAGTCTAACTCAAAATTGCAATCTAAGTTGAATGAGCGTGCCATAGAAAATAATGATAGTTTTATTGAGGGTCTTAGGGTATGCAAAAAGAAGTTTAGGGAGAAATTAGAGTTTGTGGAGAAAGAGAGAGATAATCTCCGTGGTTGGATGGAGTCCTCGAAAAAGGAGATTTTAGAGTTTGAGGAGACTAGGCATTTACTCGAGTCTAGGATTAACGAGTTGGAGGAGAGATTGAAAGACTCATCTAGAGTCAAGTTTGATTTGGAGGCTAGGTAGAAAAAGTTAGATAAAATCCTAGGCACCGTCCAAATTAAGGGAGATAGGGGAGGTATAGGTTTTGGTGAGAAAGTTGCTCCCATTCCCCCCGCACGTGTGAGAAACACTAGGATACTCAGAAAAGGTCCACATAAACGTAATCATTCCCACCACCGCTACACATGCACATTTTGTGGTAGGAAAGGTCATCTTAGGCATTATTGTTACGACGTTAGACAAGCTTCTACGAAGTTTAAGAATAAAGTTACCCCGGTTACCCAATCTACCATGCGTTGTTTTACACCTACTTGGGTTAGGAAATCGGATTTAGTGGCTTTAGGAATTAAACTTCATGATTCTCGTTTGGGTGCACTTGATTCTTCCCATGCTAAATCTAAAGGATGATGGTGTTGCCTTGTTTGTCATATGCTAGTTTGCTTCATGATATATTCATTGCTAGTATTATGACATGTGTATCATTTTGTATTACAGTTTTCATTTGTTTGAGTCCTATTTGAAAAATACAAAAAGAATTTGTTTTTGAGAAAACTTATGAAAAATCCAAAAAGATTTTGCTTTTCTTTGAGGCAAAATATGTTTGAAAATTCGAAAAGATTTTTCTGTTTTTGTTTTTGAGTTTACATGTTTGATGTGGCTTATTGGTGTGCTTGGACACCCCCCATCGTTTCATTATCCATATGGCTAGGACGTTTGGTCATTATTATCGATACTTAGAATGATCATAACCATTGTTTATATGGGGTTGTTTCGAAGTTGATATGCATCTTGATTCGACTTTGTATATATGCCAACATCGCACACATGCACGAGTTTATATGGATGCTTGACTTCTCTTGCATATTTGAATTTGGGGAGGCGTTCTTATCTCAATTTTGTCATCTATGCGTAAGTAAACTTAAGGAGAAGTGTGCATGTAATAACCATTTACCGTGAGGATTTGAATTGAAAAAATGATGAGTGATTCACGGCAAAGGGCTGCGAGAGTTCAAATTTAACCCGTCGTGAAATCCACCGTTTAAAAGAGCCCAAAAGAAAAGGTAAAATGCTAAGAAAAGGGACAATAAGATTTTCTCTAAGTTGAGAATGCTAGAAACCTCAAAAGAACTTGAAAAAGTATGTTTATATGAGGGTGTTTGGTTGGAGAAAATTTAAACGTGTTTGCACATCCAATCCTAATGTTGAAACATTGCAATTTGACGCTATTATTTGTAGAATCGTCAAAATTCTGGATTTGTGTGCATGTAGTATGGTTAGTTCATTAAGCTCACACTTTATTTGTCATATGGCTATGATAAAGCTTGATGATTTATCACTATCAATTAGAGCTTCTTGATCCTTTTGATGTATTGGAATTATGACTCATTTGTTGTAGTTTCACGCCCATCCATTCCATGTCCATGTTTGAGAACATCGGTACTATGTTTTCATGTAACTTGCATTTTTTGTTTTTATGAGTTTTTGTGTTTTGTGCGAAAAGCTTACTATTTTAGCATTGTTTTGCTTCTGTCAGTCCCTTCCTGGAATTTTTTTGTGGAAATTTTTTCACTGGGCAATACTTTATAATATTTCTGGGATTCTGGGAAATTTTGGCAGATCGCGCGAAGTCGTTCAAATGACATCTCATCTCGCGCGAACGACTTATGTACATCATTCGAGCGACTTCCTCATCTCGTTTGAGCGAAGTCCTTGGCTCGTTCGAATGATCGGGTGAAAAATTGCTTTTGATTGGTTTGCAGTTCTCTAGTTTAATTTGATATATTTTTGGTACTGCAGGAAGCACTTTTTTTTGGATTAATTGGTTTATATGCAAGTCCTTCTATGTTCTAATTTGGTATTTTTGGCATATTTAACCATTTATCACACTTGATTTGACTGGTATACTCTTTGTGTGATTCCTTAGTTTACTAGCTACTAAATAGTCATCGTTTGATCCTTTTTAGCTGGTTGATTCATGTTTATCTAACTATTTTCATTTTTCATAATTGGTATCAACTTGATTCTATTTGGTATCATATTCTCATGCTAGATATTTCATATTGGTTTATCTTTTGAGATGTATGTGCTGTAGGGAGAGATGTATGTGATGTATGTTGAGCGCTTCTTTATGATATTTGTTTCAAATGGATAACAAATTGGTATCAAATAATTGCTCACATGTTTCAAATGATATATTCTTATTGACTATATAAATTGGTTTCATTTTTTCCTCCATACTTCACTTGGTATGTCTGTTTCATGTGTGTAGGTATGCTTCAGACAGTTCACGCTTGCCGGTGCTACATATTCAGACAGTTCATGCTTGCCGGTGCTACATATTCTCGTTCGTATCCTGTATTTTTTGATTTTGGGTTTACGGGATGGGATTTAGGCATCATACTGCTTGACAACCCGGTTAGGCATTTCACTGGTTTAGTTTTGTCCCGGAATAGTCAGAGGGGGAGATTTGTAAGGACATAAATTTCTAATTGAGTCCCTGTATTGTTTTGACTTTATTCGGTGAATAAAACTGTGTTTGTAATATGTCATAGGGAAAATTTTATTTTGTCACGATCCCACTTGGTCTATGACGTATTGAAGAAATTGAAGACGTTGCGGCAAAGCTTCAAAGATTTAATCATGCTGATGTTTATTTGGTGCAAGTTTAATCGTCTTCAAAGTTAATTTCATTCCGAGATCAATCAGGTATGAATGCGTATAATTAATGGTGCTCAGAATTATTCTATAAAAGATAAGGATGTAATTTTTATATAGAAAAATGATTTTAAATGTTTTAAAAGTGTTTTTATGGTTTAAACTTCGTTTTATGATGATATGCTCGAAATAGAGTTTGACTAATTTGTATCTCTTTGTTAAGAGACGTTTTTATCCGAAAGTCAAAGAAAGTCAAACTTTTGCGAGGTCGCTCGAACGACATTGTATCTCGTTCGATCGAGATACAATGTTGCGCGAACGACATGTTTAAGTCGTTCGAATGACACGTTTTTTGAGGTAGCGTTTAAATCCTATTTAAACAGTGTTTGCATCATAATTTCATAAGTGTGCTTTCTGGAAAATAGTTTTACAAAACAGAACCTTGTTTGGACATGTTTTCTAAGGTTTAAAAGTCTTAAACACATCCTTAGAGTTTGCAAAGATCCGAGTTATCATTCTTATATGTTTACGTGATCTTGTTACACCAAAGTTGGTTGTTCTACACATTGAACACAAAGGATTTTGCGGTGAAGAAGCAACGGACATCGTGTTCGACATCGTAGACATATCAAAGCCATATCGGTGGACATCGAGACATACGTGGATGCGTGTGTTGTGGACAGATATCGTGGAAGACGAAATTTCTACGTGGGCACTATTGAAGAACGGTTGAAGATCAGAAGGAGCGTCAAGACCCGTGGGGATCGAGTCTTAGTGTAAGGCCAATCTATCTTTGTAAAACCATTGTTCATAGTGATTGTCTGGCTTGGGCCTTCCGAGGTTGTTTTCCCTCTTTGGGTTTTTTCCTCGTACATCCGGCGTTGTGAGTATTCTTTACTTTACTTTACTTGCTTTAATCACTAGATGCATGTTTAGGATTAGTCAAGATAAAATTGGTTTAAAGTAAGAATTGAGATTTCACAACTTGGTTTGGTGCATACTTAAAAGTTGGGTCTTTTTCAAAGAAAAATTGGTTTTGTTTAAAACACACATATTGGGCACTCTATAGTGAAAATTGAGGATCATTATATGCACACCCTAATGATGACAAAGAAACTCGAGATTGGAAGATTGTTGAAGATTTTGAAGCAAAAGTTTAAAAGACTTGCATCTTCAGTACCTTTTCTCTTTTGGGTTCGAGAGAGGGTACTAGATTTGTATAGGCATTTGATTTGATAATTTGGATTATTTTTAGTTTGTACCGGCATAGACATAAGGTGATATTTGTAAGGACATAATTTACATTGTTCGTATGTTACATTACGTATGGCATATACCAATACAAATCGTCGAAGATGTTCAAGATCATTCATGCAACAAGACGAATATGAATATCAAGTTTTCTTCAACAATAGCCCTCAACAAGATTGATTTTTGTAAGGTTGTGTTTAAAGTCCCTTAATGTTTCATTTAAAGTGTTTGGATAATTTTTCTAAAATGTTTTCTTTCGTCAAAATAATTTTTCTAAGACTTGTAGGTGAATTTTGTAAAGAATTTTTTTTCCCGCTTTGGTCATTCGGACGACATCCTTATGTCGTTCAAACGACATAGAGATGTCACGTGAACGAGGACTTAAAGCCACATTGTATGTCACGCAAAGCTCTCAAGAAGCAATTCATTAAGTGAGATGCTACTGGTTTGAGTTTATACTATCGTGAGCGACCGAGCAATCTTGTTAGAGCGACCTCCACCGCCTAAAAAATTTTATTTTCTTATAAATACATATTTTAGAGATTGTTTCATTAAGATTTTTCCAATTACATTTATGCATATTAGCGACAAAAGTTATTCAAACTTTTATGGTTTAAACACTTTGTTTTCAATTCACAAATAATCCCAATAGCTGTAGTGAATTGTTTTGGAACCCAAGGAACAATTTGGTTCGAGTTTCTCTTGTAGAGAGGATTTCTCTGCTATTGGAGGAGTTGCTTGATGACGAATGCCGTCACTTGGAAATACTTGAGGGTGTTTCCTGTTGAAGATAGAGCTGCAGTTCTTGTGGATTCTTGAGGGAGTCCATTACTAATTGGTTAGCGGTTTATGTGGATCTACTGTGTGCGGTTCATTACGGATTTCATTATGTATATGTAAGTTTCTATTTATTGTTCATAGTGAAATAAATGTTTTATCCGCAAGTTTTTTTTCCTGAATCTAGTATGTGTTGTATTGCATGATTTATTTCATCCACATAAATGCATGTTCCGGGGGTAATTAATTTGGATTAAATATTGACTCTAATTAAATAAGTTTGATGAAATTTGAAATTTGCAAAATTTTGTAATTCGCTATCACACCGCATTCTCACACATCATCGCAAAAAACCAAACTACAATTTTACTTTTCTTTATTTGCAAAAATTGAACATTATTTAAATTAAAAATTGTATGTTATTTATATAACTACATTGTTTTAACTTTTTTTTATAAATAAAACCTGAAAAAACAGTTAAAATAGTTTTTCAACAGTTAAAACTTTTTGTAGTAGATAACACGTTTTTATTTTTTGTAAAACAGTTTTATATTTTTAGACATTTTTTACAAAAAAAATTAATTTAATTTTTTTTAAAACAATTGATCCTATCCCCCCAAAAGTGAAGCTAAGTTTATATTCTGATTTTGCTTATTCGTGAGCATGTGCCACTGTGTTCACTTTTGAGGCCTTTGAATTTGATTCAGCTAATTGTAATAAAAATTTCTTAAAAAGATTTAGAATTGGAACAAAAAATCCACTAGGTACACCCATGGTTGTCTGGTCTTTAGACGTAAAGAAAGGTCCATATCATCCTAAAGAAGATAATGAGGAAATATTGGGTCTAGAAGTACCCTATTTAAATGCAATGGGTGCAATATCATACTTGAGACAATGCACTAAACCGTGCCTATCATTCTAAGTCAACTTTCTTGCTAGATATAGTTCTCAAACAACAAAAAACATTGTATAGGTATAAAGCATTTCCTAAGATATCTACGTGGAACAACTGACATGGGTTTATATTATTCTAATGTTTATGAGTTAGTAGTTTATGGAGATTTTGAATACCTCTTTTATCCTTATAAGGGTTGTTCCCAAACACGTTATGTATTGCTTAGTAGTAATACAACTATTTCTTAGAGTTATACTAAACAAACTTTTGTAGCTACTTCTAATAAGCACTCTGAAATTTTACCTCTTTGTAAATCTAATTGTTAATGTGTATGGTTGAGATCTTTAATTCAGCATGTTCGTTGTTTTTATCAATTGTCTCCCATTACAGATGTTACCATTGTCATATATGAAGACAATGCAGCATGCATAGTCCAAATTCAAGAAGGTTTACTCAAAGGAGACATAACTAAGAACATTTCATCAATGTGTTTATTCACGTGCAGGATTCAAAAGGAAAATAAAATTGATGTCAAGAAAATGTGTTCAACTGACAACCTAGTTGATTTGTTTACCAAGTCATTTTCGAAAGTAACATTCCAACAATTTGTACATGGGATTGGAATGCGCAAACTTCACCAACAGTCAATTTGAGATATGTATATCGGAGGAGATCTTTTTCACGGGAATTATCTGAAATCATGCTCTTTGGGGGCATATGTTCGTTGTACTATTTTTCCCCCTGAGTTCCAGCATGCATGTCTTCCTTTATAATGCTTCCTCGTTGTCGTCCAAAGTCCACCATAGCAGCCGGGTTTCTAGGTTCATTTTGATCAGATTGCATGCTTTCAGTCGAGTGAAAATTATTCCCATAGTGCTTACTTCGCGCCAACTTGGCTATCCTCCTCGACTCGTGTTTGGTTCCCAAGAATTATGATAAAACCTAGCAGGTCTAAAACCATAACCTCTTTAAATTTAGAGCCTCTTGAATTTCCAAAGTTTTCTTCGAAGTTGTTTTTTCCTCTAAAACCCCTGACATGACTGCTATTATGAACACTCAGGTTGTGATGACTATGTCGAGGTAGTTGAAGTGATTCCCTTCTCATCTCTTATATCGAACCCTCTCAAGGATAAAATTAGTTGTCCAATATTTGGGTATGGTGGTTTCCCAATCATAACAGTCCAAAAGTTTTATATTTTGCCTAAGTTGTGATGACTATCCAGTGTTTGAATCTCCATCAAGAGGTTTGTTTATGGCATTTAACCCATAAAAACTGTCCTTAAATTCTTTCACATATACAGCAATGCTTTTTCCTTCAATAAAGATAGCCCTGGGTTGCTCCTTTAATGAAAACTCCTTATCCTTTGATACTTGGAGATATTGTTCTGCAAGTGCTTTTCGTGTTCCCTTGGTTGTGTCACAACCAACGATCAGATACACGGGTTCTTCCACCATTGTCCCAACAATCCGGCTTCGAATGAGTGCATCTTTATCTTTCCATTCTTCACATACTTGATTTCCCTTCTCATCTTCATATTTTTGTCGTGGCTCATAAAAAATTAGACGAGTCACCTTCATTTACTACATTAATTGCAACATTTGAGTCCTGCCTACTAGGTAATTTGATGGCTTCATCTTAATTGAGAAAATGGTGATCTAATGATGTAAGGAACCCATGGAGAGCGTGAAACAAATTGATGCCATTTTGTTGAATGGATCGGATACCATGAAAATATAATTCAATAAGCGAAGTTATGTTTTTCATAGCGTTACTTCCTTGCTTTTTCATACATTTAACAACAAATATTTATACGCTAAGAATACAAACAAGATAGACCTTCATTAAGACCACTACAAATCCAAATTGACTCCGCGGTATACAATACACATATTATACACTGCATAGAATAAATGTCCAGCTCAACAACTAGAATAATTGTCCATAGCTCCACTACTCATCACTGTCACGCATTATAACTATCATGAACTGTTTGCATGCATGTGCCTATGCTCCAAGCTAGAACGTGGGACTTTTGAACTATTGGCATATATGTAGTTGTTATCAGAACATAGTATAAAGCGTATTTTACGCAAACATGAACATATAAAAATGCATATAAATACATTTAAGCGAGTTAGTTTATTTGTATATAAAACGTTTCTCAATCCCTGTCATCTAGAGTACAAAGAAACAATTCCCAATTCAAACATTATAAAGGCATGTACATCCAATAGCTACCAAGAATGATATCAAAACGACCTTTTTTCATTTCCATATATATCTCTTAGTCACTTATGAATATTTTTAGTATCCAAGATGCTCTCCCACACGTATTTAAAGAGGTTTGTGTGAACCATCATCTTTTTTCAAACCAAGGTTAAAACCATAAACCCGAAGGGTTCGTCTAAAGGTCACGAGTTCAACTGTCCTATCAACATAAATTTGAAGGCCATTAAGAATAAAAATTAATTTTTATTTCACAAACATTATTCGAAGTAGAAAGAATAATCTAAGTTATGATCAAGCTCATCAACAACTACAAAATCATGAGTTCGGCCCCATGAACATAAACATGGATCAATTGTGCTTGTACTTGAAAATGTTATGACTATATTCCTAATAACAATTTCATTATGTGCATTCAGCACCACCCTTTTTATTTATTTATTTATTCCCATTTATATTCTTGCATTTATCAAATTTTGACTTTTTTTTTTTAAATGTTACAACATAGTAAAATGTAAGATTAAGTATATAAGTTACATAAAACATATTAAAGGAGTATTCTAAATAAATTGGCATTGCAATCAAAATGTAATAACACCCCGAAATGTTGAGCTAATATTTCAATTAAACATAATAAATATATTTTACTATAATTATAAAAATATATTCATGTTCATAAAGTCGTTCCTCTAGACTCATCTCAACCAAACAAATAAAACATTCTTTATGAAAATTACATTAAAACCGTTTATACATATATATATATATATATATATATATATATATATATATATATATTGATGTTAACAACTATATATTTCTAGAGAGATGTGTTTACATAGAAAGGATCGGGTACGAACCAATCTTTTTAAAATATAAAAAAAATATTTGAAGTTAATTTTGCTCCTATTTTAAAAAAATATGTCAAAATACGTGTGACCCCACGCGTATTTTGGTATTAGAGGTGGCCATTCGTCGCTGCCAACCTACACTAGGCGCCAAACATAAATTACCATTCTTAGCATGTGACAGAAATATGAGACGTCAAAAACTTTTTCCACAAGATATAATTTTTATTAATCCAACGAATATAGACATCCACACAATAAAAATGATCACCATGCAAACTTCAACAATTAAAATCCAACTCCAAAGGTAGATAATGCTTAACAAAAATTATCCAACTACTATTTTCTAACTGAAAACTTCAAACAAATGTAGAATTGAATGGCCCACCAAATTAAAAAATAATGGTCTCATAAATAAAACAATGGAATATAAATAATCTAAACTATGAAAGTAGGAAAATCAATCTCCACCTGCACTCCATAAATCTCCAATCCATCCTATGCAGCTACTCCAGCAAATATACTTAAAATATTAGTCAACACAATGGGTCAGAGCCCACGGCATGAATACCAGTTACTCTTCCCAATTATGATCCCCGAATTCAGTGATAAGCAATATACATGATAAATTTACAATAGATTATTTTAAATTACGCGATATAATAACATGCGAGTAAAATAAAACATCACTAACTACATGCATAACGAAGACACCCCATTATTCAAGTCCAATTATGTTATTTCACCATTAAATCATAAATTCATAATTATTAATTGAATTAATGAAACTAGTTTTATTAATAAGACGCCATCATATCCAGTTCACCTTTCTATTGATCCTGCACATACTCTTGGCACGCCCACAATGACTCTACACCACACACATTCCCCTCACCGTAGCCAGTTCACCCAATTTTGTTAGCACTTCACATACTCGTGAGTTTCCAGGCACGACTTATCACTATAGCCAGTTCGCTCAATTTCGTTGGCTCAACACATACTCGTGATGCCAACACACACCCACATCGTTATAGAGATTTTGCCCAAATTGTTATCCTTGCACATACTCACGACGCAAATTAATTTTGATACAAATACTTTATCTTAGGCACTAATTTTTAATTTAATATTAAGTTCGTTGTTTTCTTGTTGTCCCACTCTTGATTTGGGTATCACAACTTAAACCATCCCTAGTCCCATACCTAGAGATCACCAAACCATAAGTATTTCCTACGACACCCCACCTATTTAAATATCGGGTGATCAGTCCTCTACTAAAATTAAAAAGGAATCTCATTTGGTTCATTCTTAGCATCTCCGTCGGTAAACTTTTTAAATTACGAATCACATATTAGTTAAACAAGCCGGTACCAAATTTTATCTCTCATTAAAATCCAACAAGTAAAACGTTCACTAAAACCACCACAACGATAAAGCTAAATAACCAATCACATTAATGAGGAGGTTTACATAATATAATAAAATCAAACACCGAATAAACCATCGGTTAGAAAAGATCCAAAAGATCGTCTGAATGAAATAATCAGCAATAGTATCCGAGTCTGGAAATATAAGAGGCAACACTCCCAGCTGATAAGTTAAGTAAATAACTTATTCGAAAATACAACAAATGAAGTGGCTACTCAACAACGTGCATTCCTCCATGTCAAAAACAACTTCTTGTCCCTAGAAAGAATGATCGTGCGTGGCGTCCCTGTGGGTGGACACCTAAAAGGTTGTGGAAAATATGCATGAACAATTTTCATATTTAAGTTGGTGTCACACTCTCATGAGATAGTCCTCACCTCTCAACTAATTCGCACGTATAAAATCTCCTATTAACCCACCTAGTTATGATACCCAACCTAAGTAGATCTAATAATCATATATATAACCACAAATATGCTGAGCTCACCCATACCGCCCATACTATATGCTACTGTAAAACCATAATCAATATCAGTTGAATATTGTTATTGAACCGTTAATTAAGTTTCACATACTTAAGTTACTTTAGATATCCATTATTTATATCTTCTACTACCATACAAGAGTAGAATAAAATCATATATATATATACAACTGCAGCATCCCCGAACTAAGAACCACGGTGTGTGCATGCATACCCTACTATCGAGTCCATGTACCTCACGTACCAAATCAAGGACTATCGATTTAGAATCAACCTCGAAACATAAATCAAATAATCACATAATGGAGGAGAACATAATCCTAAGCCTTTGGGCGACGCACATACCTAACATACCTAGATATCCTGTCAGTCCCATTATTATACACTCAAATAGTGGTACGCCCTAAGTTTTATGTTCTGGGGCACACATCCTGACCTCACTGGAATTGCCAAGGTGGGATCGCCCACTGCGCATGATCTCCCGTGATAGCAAACATCGTATGTATGCTTCACATAAATATCATTCACACTGATATTTATAAAACACCGACACACACACACACACACACACACACAAACTTATGTGAAAGTGTTTAGAAAAGCCTAACCCCGAGTCTAATTTCTAAGAAAAATTAGGAGAGTTTATATCAAACAAAAATACTAAAACTTAACCCAATCCCGTATCTATGTCTAGTGCGAATCGATTTGCCCCCAGGGGCCGAATCGATTCACCCCTGAGCAGACCCCAAGGTCTTTATATATCAAAACTTATAAAATTCAATTTTTCTACTGATTTTAAATCCGATAAAACCTCATTCTTTATATATCAAAACCAACATTTTTAAATGCCAAAAATAATTAATTCCCCCCACCCCCCCAAAAAAGAATATATTTTTTTTAGTTTTTAATTTAAAACGAGTTATTTTTGGTTTAAAAATCACGGGGTGTTACATTATACCAATGCCAACAACCTCCATTTTCTCACGTAAAGATTGTCCAGGCACAATACGCCGAAGGTGGGGCTTGTTTGTCAATTCATTGTAACACCCCGAGCAAAACACGAGGCGCTACTATGATTAAAACTAACTAAATCCTCAACAAGTAGAATAGAGTATCAATATTCCTCAAACTAAATATAATTAATCCAAAATTTACACTTACAAAATAATTACAATTACATTTCAGTCGAAAATAATACTAAGCTCTCCTAATAAATTATGCTGCCAAGCTATACAAAAAGAAAATCCTCGAGCTCTTAAATCCGCCAAAATCCATAGCGTCCAAATCCACGCTAACCTTCCACTGAAAGACAAATACGAGGAACTACACAATATGAGAAGAATAGATGCACAAAACAATAATTGTGTGCAATGCGACATCTGAGCATTATACCAATTTAATTTCTCAATAACACATCAATTGGTCACTAGGTCCCACCTCACCTCACCTACGCTTCGTAAAGCCTCATCCTGGACATTTGACTTTTGGACTATTGATGGGTGACCATTCTTCGTGCTATATAAAAAATTTCATGACACCATCCCCATCAACAAAAATAATATCTCAAATCGAATCAATACTTTAGATTCCAATAAACGTCGTGATATCAATAATATGAGTACAAATAAATGAGGAATAAAATGACTATTCTCAAGAGATTTAAGGATCATATTGCGTAAACTCCGTACCTTAAAATCATCACAAGAAACTCGTAGATTCTAGATTAAAATTCAAATCATGCCATTGCATTCCTCTCGCGAAAACAATCGAAACTCCTTCTAGCCCAAACTCAAGAAAACACCAAATAAGCCTTCAAATCATGGGTTAAAACTTGATAACTTTGGGGCTAGGGTTTGTATGAGGGAGAAGTTGAACAAAATAGAGAACTACTTCTCTTAAGAGGTTTAAAAATGAGTTTTAAAAGTCCAAGCCCCGAATATATATATATATATATATATATATATATATATATATATATATATATATATATATATATATATATATATATATATATATATAAGTGGAAGAATATTAGATAATTTAAGTGGAATTAGAATTCTATTAAAACTAAAACAGTTCGCCAGTTAATCGCGGTCCAAAATCGTGAGAAACGTTTTTTTAGAGAGTTTAGGTTATAATGACTTTTTCTTGAGAGTTTTATGATATAAGGACTCTTCTAAACGCCCCAAGACTTATATATACTCATATTAGGAGTATTTTAAGCTAGCCTTCTGAATTTCGAATAAATTTAACTAATTACCGGATAAAATTACAGGTTGTTGCGTACTTCCCACTAGCATAAGAATTTCGTCCTCAAAATTCGACGAAGCGTCAATGCGTAAAATAAAGTAAGGCTCGCATATGACTTCCCATAAAATGCCAGGATTGGACGCGTATACACAAAATCTTACGCGCACTTACCCCATGAACAAACATATAATATATATCATAACTATATAAATAGGCATACTGATGAAAAGAACGACGTACCACGTTCTCCCATGAATCACTGCTCGTATCTATCTGCAAAAGTTATTGTAACACTTAAGTCCTCAAGTCAATTCATATCACCAAATTGATACACACAATACATAACATTTGCACTAATGATCTCCAAAATAAATCTCGTCTCCCAAAATCAGTCCTATGTATCCTCACATCAGGATTACTATTTCTAACCTCAATGCCTCCAACGTCCTAACACAAAACACCCTATCTCCAAGAAACACAGCTAACACGTATGCTAGACCTAATACTTTAATGAGTACGAATAATCAAAGGGGATCAAAGGTCGATAATGCGGAAGCTAAACGGACTCACAACCTAAGAGACCTAAGATAAAGATCTAATACAATCTGTAACACCCCGCGCAAAACATGAGGTGCTACTATGATTAAGACTAAAATAAAACCTCAAAAATTAGTATAGGGCATCTATATTCACTTAAAAAATAATACTAAGCTCTCAAAATAAATTACACTACAAAGCTATAGAAAAAAATCCTTGAGGCCTAAAATCCTCCAAAATTCGTAGCGTCCAAATCCACGCTAACCTGCCACTAAAAGAAAAATACGGGAAGTACACAATATGACAAGAATAGATGTTCAAAACAATAACGATGAATGAATACAACAGTATGAATCTGAATTAAAGTCCAATGCGACATCCGAGCATTATACAAATTTAATTTCTCAATAACACATCAATAGGTAACCTGATAAGAGATTTTTTGTGTATGATCGTTGTCTTCAAAAGACACTCTCAAAATCCCTTGAATTACCTACAAACTATGTCTAAAACAACTTTTATTGCGGTAAGTACGGGTATCAATCCAACTTCCAAGGGGAAACAATTAATGCGAATACTTGCAATTTCATTTTTGTTATTAAAACCTATTTTTTTATTTTTTTTAAAACAATTTCAAGGGAGAACTAACTAATAAATGCAAAAAATAATGAAATGACTATATAAGGAAAAATAATGTGCAACCGAGTGTGAAAAATGTGAGAATGTCAAGACATGGGATTACACTGCATTACAAATTATTTTAATTTCTGAATTTATTAATTTGAAATCTTTTGAGATAATATTAAATCGATAATCTACCTCTCGTTACAATTATAAATTTAATAATATCTTTTTTAGAAAAATAATTTAAAAATATCACTCAATGACAAATTAGGAACTATACCGTGTTCTATAAAATTAATCGCTAGGATCAATTTAACAAAAAAAGTATGAATTCTCAAATTTCAACACCGAATTAATATTGAAATTTCGGAAAAACCTATCCCTAGTTCGATCCCAAAATTCAAAAATTAATTTTTACAATTAATTTACTAACTCTCGTTACATAAATTAATTGGTGACAGTCAAAAAATAATTTTCCTAAACATATAGCACTAATGAAATCAATTAATTAAATAAATATCCTACGTAGTGCATCCCACCCCTTAAACAAGTGATTAGCCAAACATAATGAAATAATTAATCACAGTCATAAACATGGAACAACAAATTAAATAGTAGAGAAAGAAATACAATACACAAAAGTCTTCCTTTGAATTGATTCCTTGAATCACGTTCATGCACGTGTGCCCCAATGTTTTCACAAATCGAGCACTTGATTAAAAAAAAAATTAATAATCAAATAAAAACTAAACCTAAAAAATATTCTAATGCTAAACTAATTTTTTTGTATTTTTTTGGAATTTTTTATCTACCTAATGTGTACATAATATAGAGTGTTTCTTTCTCTCTATTTTCTGTCACTCTCTCGTCTCTGTGTTGAGAGTCTTCCTTTAAAGTGACTGGCCATCCCCTTTTTTTAGCGTCCCACGATTTTGTTTAGAGTAGGTATTGGTGGGATTTCAGTTTCCTTGAATTTTTTTTCCTACTTTAGTGGGAGAGAGAAGGCTGGAGGTTGGAAGCTTTGGAAGTGGGTTTTAGGAAGTAAGGTTCGGGTTTAGGCAAGGGTCAGAGGTGTCGGGTGGGGGCTCCGGTTTCAGCTCGGGTTTGCTGTTGGGAAGTCTCGGGTTGACTTGGGTTTGGGGTTTAAAACAATTTGAGGTTTTTTCGGGTTCGGGATGGCTGGAGCATGGGGGTACCGTGTATGGTGGTTTGGTTTTGGGACGCTGGTGTTTGGTTGGCATAGCAGCGGGTTGGGTTTGACCAAGTTTTGATGAGGTGCGTGTTACATCGAACTTTGATTTCGGGTAAGGTGGGTTTCGAAATAGAAGGTAGGTGGGTATGGGTTGATGATGGGTTTGATGTGGGTCTTGGATTGCATCTAGGTGGGTAAGGGTATGGGTTATTGTATGGGTTTTGAGATGAGTTTGAATGATGGGCTTGTTAATGGGGGAAGAGAGAGCAAAGAAGGTGGGTGTTGGGGAAGATGATGTGGGGACTTATTGGGTGTTGTAGGGATTATAGTATTAAGGTGTGGGTGAGGGGTGAGTAGTGTGTTTAAATTTGTTAACTAAAAAAAATAAAACAACCTAAAAAAATAAAACTAGACTAAAATAAAAAATCTAAATCTAAAAATAAAATTCTAAACTATTACTAAGAGACTAAAAAATAAAAAGAATTAAAAATAAAAAAAATAAAACTGTATAAAAACTAAAAATCCTTACTAAATAAAATAAAACTAAAACCTAAAGAAAAATACAATCTTATAAAAATAAATTCCTAAAAACTAATACTAAGAAAATAATAAAATAAAATAAAGATTAAAAACAAATAAAAATCAAAATCAGAATAATGAAGTATAAGAATAGAAAATAAATCATAGAAAATTCTAAATAAATCTAAAATAAATCCTAAAAATAAAACGACTCAAAATAAAAATCTAGAAAATTAATGAAGGTACAAACTCAACACACACGAGGCTCGGGTGAAGGCTAGGGCTCAGTTTAAGCTTATGTTTGGTATGGGAAAATGCTCGAGGCATCAGAACTCATCAGGGCAGGCTCAATGGAACTTCCGACTCTACGATCGCTTTGATTTTTTTGATGCATGTTTTTGACCGCTATTGTGTCGTAATTATTCTGATTTAGCATTATATGTATCGCAACAGCGTATTCACCTGAGAAATACACAAATACG
The DNA here is from genome assembly GCA_949130495.1 of Sambucus nigra. Taxonomy (NCBI): domain Eukaryota; kingdom Viridiplantae; phylum Streptophyta; class Magnoliopsida; order Dipsacales; family Adoxaceae; genus Sambucus; species Sambucus nigra. The sequence goes on along the minus strand of OX422224.1, from coordinate 55,697,461 downwards.
AACATAAGGCCTTTTTTAATTATAATGAGCGACAAAAATGCTTCTATTCACGTTATAAAATAGACACTTTTGGGTGCTTATCACACCACCCACAAATAGAACATTACTAGTTCTCGAGCAAAAATGGAGAGAAAACAGAGATAAGTAACCAAAAGTGTGCCACTTTCGCAGGCACTCACGATTTCACTTACCATATGCAACGAGTCGTTAAACTTATAGGTTTCCCTACAGGATAAGTTGTGTCTCGTGAGGGTTTGAAGTGAATATACCCAAAAAATTCAAAAGTTTATTCAAGTGTAGTTTCTGATTTGTCAATGAAAAGCGATACAACCCAATTTAAAAGCACGTCAGGGGATACCGTATCCAACTATCAAAATGAGATATAAAATTACTTAATACCAAAAGCGTAATATTTCTTAAAACTCAGCGTGTGTTAATGTGAAACATGTTTGAGTATCACTAGATTAATTCCAAGATCGCCTTTATAGAATCAAAGCTTTGGATTAAATTCTCACTCGATATATCTCTATGAATTGAACTCTCTGAGAATTTAGTAAGTGTATCTCTCTAGTGTGTGAGGAAGTGAGTAAATATAAACAAGTTCAAACATCTCACACACTTTATAGAAAATAATGGATACATGAAAGAAAATCTGATCTCATGAAGGACTGCTAACCACTATGTCGAGAATGTCGAGTTATTCACCGTATAGTCTTCTCATTTGCTCGAACACTTTACCAAGGGTGAAAAATGTGATTTCTGAAAGGTATAAGGGGATAATGAAATGAAGAAGATGAATGATAGGGGTTTTGAGAAGAGTGTGACACACTTTGAATAACTATTATCTACATTTTTTCCAATTTTATGATCGCATGATTGTTTTTCTATTTATTATTTATTTTTTTCTTTTTCTTTGCTCTTTTTTTTTTGCGATGCATTTTTCTTTTCATAACAAAAATGAAGACAATTTACATTTATAATTTCAAACACTCTTTTTCTCAAAAATTATGGTAGTGATGAGGAATGATATATGGATGGTATATGGGACATTGGGTAAGGAAAACATGGGATGATAATAGCTGGAGTGAAAGGTAAAAATGGCAAGTGTATGGAAAAATCGATTTAGTGCTCGAAACAAACTACAAGACACATGTTTATTACAACTCGAAAGTGATGTCATTCTCAAGGATTATGCCAAAATTGAAAAAAATAATTAAATCTTGCAACGACTAAGTGCGGTATCCAAAGACAGTTGAGTCAACTTGTGACACTAAGATACGTAAAAACCCTCAAAAACGTGAATAACTCAAATCTCATGGGTTTAAGTCGCCACTAATGATATTTTAAGGCTCTCTTGAGAATATAGTTACTCTTCAACTTTTGATTGTAAACGTGATAGTGTAAAATTGTCGAGTTTAGGAATTTATAGTGCAAGTATGCTTTACAGAGGCATTAATTAATTTATTGATAAAAAGTGTAATTTTAGGGTCGAATACGGGTATTCCGAGATTTCTGAAAGAGGGATAATAGACAATTCATGTCATAAAAAATTATTTTTAACTGCACAAAAAGTTTAAAATGATCCGTTTCTCAAATTTTTCAAAAGAGGTACGAGTTTGATAAATTTCCCACCCCCAAACAAAAGAGAACATCGTCCTCGATGTTTAAAACCATATATAAAAATAAAAGAGCAAGGGAGGAATGATATTACCATAATGTCCCGCTAATGAAATTGTACCGCGTGGTGTAGAGATAAAACCTGGAGAACAAATGCGCACAAAAATATGTACAAGTCTAGAAATCATGTGAAAATTAGTGGGTGATGTGAAACACCACCCCAAACAGTATAAGACTCATACTCAGAAATAATGAACGATGGGTTGCCTCCCGGTAGTGCAAAGTTTAATGTCTTCATCCAGACCGACCAATCTCAACCTAAAGATAAGAATTATGAAAGCATGGGGTGAAAGAAAAATTGAGTGATGAAAATCACCCCCAAATAAGACTGAAGTGCCAGTCTTGTTGGATAAAGGCTAAAACCGGTCAATGCACTTGTATAGCAAAGTGCATCACTCGATGTAAAGCATCAATGGACCATGGGTGGGTGGGTATCAGGGTAAGGATAAGATGGGCAAGGGTGAGGGTGAACAGGCACTGATCACGGGCCTTATTGAGCCAAAAGGTAAGGGTAACAAGGGCCCTATAAGAATGGTGATCCAATTGGATGGGGAGGTAATATGTTGTGGTAATAGTGAAAGGTTGGGCCTCGTAGAAAAAGCATAATCGTTCTATAAATGGATGATGATAATGGTCGTCCCATGACACCAGGGAGCTCTAAATGGAAAAAATCAACACCACAAGGAAGTGGTGTGCATAAGGTAACAAGCTCGGAATCACGAAAGAGTAGAGTAGCATAAATAGTTTTTTAAATATCGGGGTGGAAGAAAAATCAACAATTGGGATTGTGAAGCACTAGGTTAGAGGGTGGTTGTAAGTGAGGACCTAAATGCTTAGATTTGAATCGGGAAGGTGCAATAATAAGGCCCAAACCAAGTGGTGGTGTGGTATGGATAAAAGAAGTGTCGGGTGGGATAAAGGGTGGGGGAAGATGATTTAACTGAAGAGTGGGATAGACACACTCATCACGAGGCTCGGAATGACCCTCAAGGGCACTCGTAGGAGAAGGTGTGAAAGTGAACGAGGGAATGATCAACTTAGCCAACCAAAAAGCACCATCCGAAGTGGTGGAAAAAATCTAACGAGGCGTCCAAATCTGGTATAGAGGAATAAACATTAATAGATGACTCTACGGGAGACAAGCATGGTGGGATAAGATCCATATCCAGAGAGGTAGAAATCATCTCGGATTCAATCTCATGACAACAGGGAGCACTCGTAGCCAGAGCTAACCTATAATGAATTTGTGACAACCCGCCTAATAAAATTTCGGGCGATCACTCCTATATCAAATTAAAACAGGAGTCGCATATGGATCATTCTCGGCATCAGTGTCGAAAAACCAATTTAATTACTAATAACCAATTAGGCTGGCGTCAACATTTTACTTAACTACTCTTTTTAAACAACTACACAATTAAAACATCCACACAGTTTATATAAATGAAACTGGAAAGAGATAAAATAACCAAACACTCGGTTTAAATATGATACAACCAAATCGAATGCCCCACTAAAAGGCGATGAAAGAGTAAATAAATACACTTTGGACTTTCGGCCTGAAAGTAACTCCAATGCATCCTATCTAGATCACAAGAATAGAAGCATCTAAAAATAAACCTGCATGCATCCACACCTGCTGGAGCAGACGTCTGACTCGAAAGGATCATCATCCAGGCGTCCCTGTGTTTGGACACCTATATATATATACAATATATAGCAAGAGAGGGAAAAATATAGAAACGGGTCAGAGCCCGATTTGTGAAAATATTTTCCAAGTTCATAAATGCTTTATTTAGAAAAATATGTTTTATCTCATACTTAAATCGGTATCGCACACCCATGAGATACCCCTCACACCCTTCTAATAGTGCACGCCTAACGCACTCGTCTAAAACATCCTAGTTAAGCTACCCCACCTAACTAATCTAAATCACCTGTCTTCTAGAAACCCCTACAACCGAGTACTAAGAGCTAAACTTCTCTCCATTCTCAACACTGCGCTAAGTTCGTGCGTGGGGTGTCTCGTAAAGCGAAATCCAAACAAGAAACCCCCCGAATACACTACTACTTGGCAGGGTCATTGGTAGAGATCCATTATGACCGTAGTACAAAACGAAATATATAAATATACTTAGTTAATAATATACATATTATACTCACTCCCAAAATACACCTTACAATATGCATCCGGATAATATCTCCCGGACTGAGGTTTACTCTATATTAACTCTTATCATACACATCCGGATATAATCTCCCGGATTGAGAATTTATCATTATTCATTTTTTTATCTCATTACTCTCATATAGATATATATTACCTTGTTCTCATACACAAGTAATATACTATACACAGTATAATAACCATCCCATCGGGTTATCACTCGAGGATGCGGTGTCTCAATGCTATCATCTTATAGTGCCCGACTCACGTAGCATACTGAGGATCACTGGTAGGACTAAAAAACACCTACTTCGTGGTCAGAATATCACGGCGTCTAGGAAGCAGTCATAGTTCCTAAACAGCAATGAGGCGAAACATACCCACCACGTCTCATCCCAAAAATAATGTATATCACATAATAACACAATGGACAACTATGACTTGGGGAATATCCACACTCTGCTCCTTGAGCCAGGGTGCTCACCCTCATCGCGCAACTTCCCAATGATAGCATTAGAGGGGGTATGCTTCACACACATATATATATATATATATATATATATATATATATATATATATATATATATATATATATATATATATATATATATATATATATATACCATCCCATATAGATATATATAGATATCCATATCATATTCCATATATACTTTAATAATATAGTATATATACTATATATTTTTCCTCGAATATATATAAATGGCCATAATTGTTAATCACACATAGCGATGACAAATAATCCCAAAGATTCTCTCGAAGAATCATATTCATGCATTGACATACTCATGATACTATACCCATAGTATTCCCAAGCATTCATTAAATCCATACCCCAGATCGTACACTAAAATAATTCGAGGTTCCTTCTTTCATCCCGAGATTTACGCACCCTCAATACCATTATCTAGGAGTCCTAATATCGTATCTAGAAACCCCGATAATAATCCCCAAAACCATAGTTTAAATCTCCCTAAACTTAAAGGAGAAAACGTCAAAAATCTCCCAGAACCGAATCGATTCGGCATGTCCGAATTGATTTGCAGGTCACCGAATCGATTTGGCCTTTTCGAATCGATTCTAAATGGTTCTACTTTGAAAATGTCTCTTACCTAATCAATTCGGCTTGTCCGAATCGATTCGGCTGGTTCTAAATTACCAAATCTTCTTAGGTTCTATATATATCCCAAAAACCCAAAACTCAATCGAATATCCATTTAAATTATAACTCGGATATATTTCAACAAATCCAAAGTTTGCATATCTCCTCAAGTCCTTTAGAGGTCCTAACACTCTATTTGAGAACCCCTAATATTATATCAAAATAATTCTAGCCTTAATTTCTGACTAACTATTTCGATCTCGGGAAGCTTTCCATAGAAAAATCACTATAAATCCAGAAACTATCAGGAAAAAACACGGTCGGTGCCCACGCGACCGTATCGAAAAGATCTACAATTTTCATTTTGACAAGAGCCGAATCGATCACCTCATGGCCGAATCGATTCAGGAAGGACGCAGGTCACTACTCACCTTCTTCTCCAAAAATCCAAACCTCCATTATTCTCCATTTTTGTAGTTTCTAATCTCATCCAACAACTCCATAAACATCTAATCTATGTTTTACAACTAACACATCAATTAATTTGGGGTAATAAACCATTTCTCTTAAATTTAAACCCTAAAACCATAAAAAACCTCAACTTACCATTTTAACCCATTTCAATCCATTTCTTTACTCCATTTACATGGCTTTAATCACTAGAAATCATTAAGAGTTTACATCACATCAATATGTAAAATCATATTCAAATTTTACCAAATTTATTTTAAGTTTTCTAACCCAAAATTATATAGTTTACAAACTATAATATGAAATAAATGCACAAAATGAAATAAAGCAAGTATACACTTGCCCGGAGGATGAAATCCGACGACCTCGAGTCGAATCCGGTGGAGTTTGGATGAAATCCCCCATTTCTCTACTTTTTCTTTATTCCTCTCTCTCTTATCTTTTCTCTCCCCCTTTCCCTCTTTATATAGGTAGAAAAAGGGTTTACCCCTTTAAAACCCCAAAATGACTCGTTTACTAAATTGCGAGTCCCTATTAATCCAAAAAAATTCGAAACTCAATTACGACCCCCGAACACTCTTTTCTGACTATCTCGGCCATTCCGAGACTCACCGCGCAGTCGAAATCTCCATCTGAGGCCCTTGACCACAACTCACTAATTTAACCCACTACATCTCAATGCGGGTTTTCCCCTTAAAACATTATCCTCTGTCGCTTTACCCAGCTGCGACATATTATTAAAATACTATGACTTACTTACTTAATCCCAAAAGTAAATATTACACCCATCAAAAATCATTAAATCCTTGAAAACCTCATAAATTACTATTTAAGATAATTTCTTAAATTCCCAATTTGCACTTAATTATTAAATTTAATTTTCCATAAAAGTGCGGTTTATTACATACTTCCCCCCTTACAATGGAATTTGGTCCTCGAAATTCAAATACAACCAACACTAGCCTGGGATCGTGAATCACTCCACACCCTAAAGCCTCAAAGTTGAATCGTACTACCCCATAGCTCTTAACTGTATACTCAATCCGCACTCACCTCTAACAAGGTTTATACTATACTATATTATACTACCATCTCGGCATACTCTTCAATTCTATATACTACGTCCCCTTTATCTCAGGTGGTAAATAAAACCAACTTACTAAGACGGCCATACACCTTTTCTAACCCGTCCTTCTCTGCACAACAATCACAAACGTCCGACACGTACATACTCTTTAAACAATAGGCCATATTTCCTCGGCGTAATACTCATACATGGGTCTTCCCAACCCATAAAATCTCATCCCTCTCAAGGTTCACCAACCAATCCTTCTATATCGGTTCCACTAACTCCACTGGCTTCACTGCCCAAAAATTCTAAGATCGAAGCGTTCCGAACTACATGAAATAGTACTATCCTAAATTGTGTCCGTGGTGCCCAAGGAACCCTCCCGTTACACTACTCCCTTGCATCGTCGGTCACCGAGATATAACGGCATAAGGCACACTAGTGGGACATCCTAAATCTTACCTCACTAACCTATTAATGCATTTATACTCTTCTATCCTTCCACCTAGGTGAACAGGAAAGTCTAACTAATCGATGCGCCAACTCTCTACAAAAGCGTTACGAACATCATACCCAAAACATATTTCCTCCAAAATTTGCCTTCTTATTAAGGTGTAGCTATAATCCTCAAATCAATTTCTACAACTCCGACTATACCCACTTACTCGTGGTGAGAGAACATCTTAGTGCTTTTCTATGGCACTAATATTTCCATAATTATACCATCATCATACGGCTCACAGTCCATAGCGTTTCCTGCACACTATGTGACTTATCGACAAAACCAACATCCTTAAATCCTATAACATCTCTCGACTCCCGACGTCGTTAAGGTTCATGCGTGGAGCGTCTCACAAAGCAAAATCCATACAAGGAACCCCCCAAAACACTACTACTTAACTTTGTCGGTTGTGGAGGTCCGTTAACTCAAAATATGCAACCGAGATAAAGTGGCACCCCGCCTAATAAAATACATGTCGATCACTCCTATATCAAATTAAAATAGGAGTCGCATATGGATCATTCTTAGCATCACTGTCGAAAATCCATTTAATTACTAATAACCTATTAGGCCAGCGTTGAAATTTTTACTTAACTACTCTTTTTAAACAACTAAAGTTTAAAACATCCACAAAGTTTATGTAAATGAAACTGAAATGAACTAAAATAACCGAACACTTGGTTCAAATATGATACAACCATTTCGAATGCCGCACTAAAAGAATAAATAAATGCAATTGGGCCATTGGCCCGAATATTTATACAGTACCTCCTATCTAGAGTACAAGAATAGAAGCGTCTATCGAGAACCTGCGTGCATCCACAGCTACTGCAGTAGACGTCTGACTCGAAAGAAGTGTCATCCAGGCGTCCCTGTGTTTGGAAACCTATAATATATATATATACTAGCGTATGCCCGTACCTGAAGGCACGAAGAAATTTTTCAAAGTACGTAATCGCGAAACGGTGATAATTTTTCAAAGTACGTAATCGTGAAACGGCGACAATGTCAAATTTTTTAAAAAATTGGGCATAATCTCCTTTGTTTATGGAACTATTCACCCTGCTTAACAAATAACAAATAATTCAACATCCAAATTTTCTAAATTCTTCAAACAAATTCCCATATAAAATGAAATATACAATATTCACCAATCAAATTAACTGTCTCAAAAAAAAACAAAGTGTCAATTTTTAAAAAAAATTGGGCATAATTTCCTTTGTTTATTGGACTATCCACCCTGTTTAAGGGGTAACAACAAATCCAACAAATTAAAACAAAAAATCCCAAATTAGGAGATGGTAGGTAGAAGACAGGGAAAGGAGAATATGTGGGACTTCCTCAAAATGTTTGTGCCATGGTGCTTCTGGATTAGGTGCTACTACTGCTGTCTTCCCATCCTTCTTCCCACTTCTAGCCATGATCACTCTCTCCCTCTCGATTTTCTGTACGATTTGACAAACAATAAACATAATTAATCAGTTTCTCGAACAAAGATACAATCACATAAGTAAATATACAATCACATCCAAATTGTCTAAATTCGAGATTGATTCAACCGGATCCAATTGGATTACCTCTTTTATAAAAAAATGCAGTTTCGAGTTTGATCCCATCATATTTCATCTACAAATAAAACATGCACAATATTAGGAAAAAGGAACTATTTGAATATATGCACTCGCATATATGCAGTGCGTGTGCATGTTTGTGTGTGCGTACATGTGCGTGTGAGTGGGAAAGGGGCGAGGGGATGGGCAGGGGGCGCGTGTGTGCATGTTTGTGTGTGCGCGTGTGAGTGGGGAAGGGGGAGGGGACGGGCATGGGGCACGTGTGTGCATGTATGTGTGCGTGTGTGCGCGTGTGCGAGCGCACGCGTGTGTGTGTGTGTTTGTGTGTGCGTGGGGAAGGGGGGAGGGGGCTGGCCATGTATGCATATATGCAGTGTGCGTGTGTGCGTGCATGTGTTTGTGTGTGTGCGTGTGAGAGTGGGGAAGGGGGAGGGGGTGGGAAGGGGGAGCATGTGTGTGTGTGTGTTTGTGTGCGCATGTGTGCGCGTGTGAGTGGGGAAGGGGGGGAGGGGACGGGGCAGGGGGCGCGAGTGTGCGTGTGTTTGTGTCCGCGTGTGTGCGTGTGAGTGGGGAAGGGGGGAGGGGACGGGCAGACCTGCATATATGCAATCTGCATATATGTAGTGCGAGTGTGTGCATGTGCGCGTGTGTGAGTGGGGAAGGGGGGAGGGGACGGGGCAGGGGGCGCGAGTGTGCGTGTGTGCGTGTGAGTGGGGAAGGGGGGAGGGTGTGGGGCATGTATGCATATATGCAATCTTCATATATGCAGTGTGCGTGTGTGCGGGTGCGCGTGTGAGTGGGAAAAGGGGGGGGACGGACAGGGGGCACGTGTGTGCGTGTTTGAGTGGGGGAGGGGACGGGAAGGGGGACATGTGTGTGTGTGTGTTTGTGTGCGCATGTGTGCGCGTGAGAGTGGGGAAGGGGGGAGGGGACGGGGCAGGGGGCGCGAGTGTGCGTGTGTTTGTGTCCACGTGTGTGAGTGGGGAAGGGGGGAGGGGACGGGCAGACCTGCATATATGCATATGCATATATGCAATCTGCATATATGTAGTGCGAGTGTGTGCGCGTGTTTGTGTGCGCGTGTGTGAGTGGGGAAGGGGGGAGGGGACGGGGCAGGGGGCGCGAGTGTGCGTGTGTGTTTGTGTCCGCTTGTGTGCGTGTGAGTGGGGAAGAGGGGAGGGGGGAGGGGCGGGGCATGTATGCATATATGCAATCTGCATATATGCAGTGCCTATATGCAGTGTGCGTGTGTGCGGGTGCGCGTGTGAGTGGGAAAGGGGGGAGGGGACGGACAGGGGGCGCGTGTGTGCGTGTTTGTGTGTGTGCGTGGGGAAGGGGGAGGGGACGGGAAGGGGGAGCATGTGTGCGTGTGTGTGTGTGTTTGTGTGCGCATGTGTGCGTGTGCGAGTGGGGAAGGGGGGAGGGGACGGGGCAGGGGACGCGAGTGTGTGCGTGTGTTTGTGTCCGCGTGTGAGTGGGGAAGGGGGGAGGGGATGGGCAGGGGGCGCGTGTGTGTGCGTTTGAGTGTGTGCGTGTGAGAGCTGCACTGCATATATATGCATATGCATATATATGGGCATATGCATATATATACAATCTGCATATATATGCATATGCATCAAAATTGTGAGCCCCCACTATCGGCCCTATAAATTTACCTCAAATCCCATCTCAGGTGATCCTACTGCTTTGGCACAATAGATGACTGCTGCAGCTCAAGCTCGTCCACGGCTTTCTAACTTGACACAAAAGGGGTCATACCTGCAACAAATTATAATAAGGAAGGGGTGCGTGTGTGCATGTTTGTGTGTATTCTTTTGTTTCTAAAGAGTTCTACCTCGTATTGAGCACCGAAAGATTACATCCTCGCCGATCGCCCATGAAGCACCCGTGCCTTATTTTGCCGAATCGCCGAATCCATACCCTGCACCCTTAACCGCACCCATGGTTCATAGCGATCACCAATCACCATGAATAGTTCATGTGAGCTCTTCCCCAAACCGATGAACGACATTTGATTCGCATTTGATGTCAAAGTTTGAGTTGCGAGAATAATTTCAGTATCTTAAGACGCTTCAAATACCCATCCTTACTTCAAATCGTGAACATTATATATTAATACCACTCATATTAGGTAGTAAAGAACATAAAACAAAAGAAATCAGTGACAGAACTATATAAGAAGCTTTATGTATCTCAATATGTTGATTAATACGTTGATGGCAAGTGGGTACCAATATAAAACATGACTCGCATTTCACCCAATCATTAGGGAGCTTCTGCAAAATTAAGATTTGAACCAGATGAGAGAAAGACTAATAAAATAGATAACTTTTTGTGCTAAGTTGTGAACTAACTTTTCATCCTTACTTCAAATCATGAACATTATATATTAATACCACTTATATTAGGTAGAAAAGCACATGGTGAAAATAAATCAACAACTGAACTAATTGTGATGTGCCATGTAGTGCTTCCATTCAGATCTGTAGTGCTGAACTAAGAATATCTTTAAAGCATTCATGCTATGTAGTGTGCCATTCATGATATGCACTTACTCATAAGTTCGTCCATATGGGAGATAGTCAAGGAATAACAGAAAGTTCCACTCTGTTAAACAAAAAGAATTTGACGCATCCTTGCTCAACATGATAGAATTTCAGAGGAATGTCGTTGCAATGGCTATCAAGGTCCTCAATATCTTGTTTCGATGGTGGATGACCGCTGGTTAGGCAGATCACAAAACTGGGATTCCCAGGAGAGACTTCTTAAACTTGTTGTTAGGAAGGTAAACATCAAACACTGGTCTCGCTTTCATTAATCTGCATTTTCTCGATTTTTTAGTGACAAAACATTTGTCTTCATATTCCTTGTTTATAATCCCATCAACTTCGTCGAGCCTTTAACAGGAATCGAGAAATTAAAAACATTAAAACAAATAGCTGCTGCTGCGAATGAGGGGCGCTGCTGCTGCAAAATGGTTTAAGACAACGTTAGGAGCACTACAATGTGGATCTTACACAACTAATACTTCCATAGGGAAGTGTTTAAGAAAATGAAGAGAATGAAATAACTCAAGAGAGCCCGAACCTCCGTAGGGGGATGAGATTCCCGCAGAACCTCATAAGGACTTTCCTGCACAACTCTAAGTTTGGCAAGTGTGTCCACACCCCTGTTTCCTTCCTATAGGGTGTGGGCGATTTTCGCCTCTGTTTGCTTCATGTGGGTATAATGATAGGGCTGAGATTCTTGTTAGTTGCACCACATTCAAGGAATAGAAATATTCATACGAACAGGAGAGAAGACCATCATCACAGCGCAATAAAGTGGATAACGTCAACCCAAGTTGTGGATAAAGAGAAATCAAGACCAAAATCAATCAAGTGTATCACCTACAAAATCATGACAATTCATAAAGTGAACAGTTCAATGTGATCAACACAGATCTTGTAAAGAGAAATCAAGCAAGTGTATCACATACAATAGTAGAGTTACATTCATTGTAGATTATATTCAAATAAAAAATCGAGACCAAAATCATAATAAAACTTATTTAAAATCGGAAAAGAGAAAACGTGAAACATAGTACCTTACAAATTAGTAAACAAATTTAACTCGCATTGGACAAAGATGAGAACACAGAGAAAGAATAGAAAAAACCTGCACAACCAAATAAGTGGAATATAGAGTTGAAATAAATTCACTCATGTCTAATCACATTTAAAACTATTAAGAACGGATATTAAAATGATATCCATATCTTACAAATTCATTGATATCTAGAGAAAGAGCTTCATAACCATAATTATAAAAAAGATTAACCATATCTTACAACTCCATCTTATGAGGCAAATATATTAAAAAAATTAAAAAGAAAATAGATTTCGGCGAGTCAGTAGAAAATAATATAAACATTTACTGTTAATATGAAACAAATAGCCAACAAAAAAAGTAGAATGCTCACATGAGGCTTTCGGTAAAAACTTGGAATGCAACTGTTCAAAATAAACCCAAAAAATTTATAAACCCAACATGTTTTAACTCTTAATAAACATGAGTGCCTTTCACAACACGTTCAACTTAAATCAACCAAACAAATTAGATTATATCATTCATACTTGGCATCTAAAATATTTGTTCATATGAGAGTATATCATTCACACTTGAGTCCGCATTTCTGTTGCATTTGCTTACCATTATTGTGGATGTTTTGGCAACTGCCCCTACCAAATTGGACTGAAACTCATTCATGTCTAAAAGTTACCAAACTATCTGGAGGAAGCATATGATTCTCCTTAACATGGTTTAAAGTAAAGTATAAAGGGCACTCAAAATGAATATGTTTAATGAACAAAAGAAGTGCTTTTATGTCCCCTGTTTAAGTCAGAACTCAAAATGAATATGTCTCGCCTATGTTCGATGAGTAGATTGAAAAATGAATAACCAAGAGAAAACTTTCAAACAAAAATTTATAGGTTGTTCGTCATCACGAAATAGAAACAGAAAAATATAACTCGTAGTTATGTGAGCCAAACAACACAACTAAAAGAGTACTGAGATCAAATAAATAAAAAATAATGCTAAATGAGACCAATACCTCGTATAATTTTAGTCACCCTTGATCTTAAAGTATAGTAAGTTACATCTGTTTTAGAATCATAAATCTGAGACCTCATATATACCAATCCACCAAAACATAATTTGGATCCCCGAGAATGAAATACAAAGAACCTCAAATTTGAAATTGAAATCATGGTTGTCAAGCACCTATCTACTTTAAACTTTAAAATAATTAGTATATGAAAGCTCCGAATATGAAAAACACTCTAGCTAATTTGGAAAACCATAACTTAAATAGTTAGTTCAATGAGAATAGATAAATATTACCTTCCACATGCTATCATAATAAATTGAAACTCTTCCAACTCAAACTATAGTTAAATGATAAAAAAAACATCACATGTGTTGATCCGTACAGTTGAAGCCTAATATCAAACACAAAAAATAATCTAATAATAAAGTATAGTTGGAACCTTACCAATTGGGCCCAGACTTTTATGTCTTATTCTTCTCGAATTTAATGTTGGGTTACGAAGCCAGTAGTAGCTCCTTATTCTGTATAAGAAGTGTTCAAGCTTAGTAATTGTTACTATACTAACATTTTCACATAACAATTTATAGAAAGTGTTCATATCTGGGAAGATACCTGTGGAATCAAATATTTAGGGCTGGATTGTATAACTGAAAGAGAAAATACAAAACAACCATTATTTCAAAAGAAAACCCAAATCTGAAACACAAACATAAATAATCTCAAATTTGAAACCCCAATTTCTAAATTTGACACAAAAACCTAAATTTGAAATTGATTTTTAAACGACTTTGTACGTGTCTAAAGAAGAACCAAACAAACACATGGGCAGATTATCTAAAGAAGAACCCAAAAAATATCTGAGTAAGTTCTTGACTACAACTCATAAAACCCTAGATCTGAATGTAAAAAACACATACCTTTGATTGTGGCTCATGTTCACACTTCAAAACATTAGATCTGCAAACAAAACATCATAAATATGAAAAAATTTAGCCCCCAGATGTGTGTGCGTGTGTATGATTTATATAAAATCAAAAAATTTCAGTTTATAGATCTGCGCGTGTGTGTGTGTGTGTATGTGTGCGAGTGTGAGAGTGAGTGTGCGTGTGAGGCATAGCCGCATAGGTAGAGATGTGGGTGTGTGTGTGAGAGAGAGAGAGAGAGAGAAAAAGACTACCTGAATGGGCGGTGGAGGGCAGCGGAGGGCAGCGGATGGCAGCGAAGGGTAGTGGGTTTGGGGGGTTTAGAGTGAGATAATGAGGGAGAGAGGTGAGGACGACGGGGTGGGTTTATTGGGTTTGGAGAGAGAATGAGGGAGAGAGGTGAGAACGTACGTGTGTAAAATAATTTGTGGGAGACAGATTTCGAAAATACCCTCATTTTTGAATGAAGGTGTAATCTTTGTGGGTAAAAAGAAGGGGGAAAACCAAATTAGTGAGGGTACATTTGTAAAAAGGAATGTGAAGTGATCTAAACCATTAAAATGTGTAAAAATATGTGAGGAGGTGGCACACATCTTGACCGTTAAAATGTGTAGACAATTCAAAAACTTCCCTAACTTATTATATATATATATATATATATATATATATATATATATATATATTCATTTATATAGCAAGAGAGGGAAAAGTAGATAAACGGGTCAGAGCTCGAGTTTTGAAAATATTTAGCATGTGCATAAATGCCTTATTTTTAAAAATAGGTTTTATCTCATATTGAAATTTGGTATCGCACTCCCATGAGATACCCCTCACCTCTCTTCTAATAGTGCACGCCTAACATACTTATCTAGAACATTCTAGTTAAGCTACCCGGCCTAACTAATCTAATTCACCCGTCTACTAGAAACCCCTACAACCCGAGTACTAAGGGTTAAACTTCTCTCCATTCTCAACACTGCGCTAAGTTCGTGCGTGGGGTGTCTCTCGAAGAGAAATCCAAATAAGGAACCCCCCCCCCCCCCCCCCCCGATACACTACTACTTGGCAGGGTTAAGGGTAGAGATCCATTAAGCCCGTAGCACAAAACTAATGTATAAATAATACTAATATATTAATATACATATCATATTCATTCTTATATATATATATCTTACGATATACATCCAGATAATATCTCCCGGACTGAGGTTTACTTTACAAAATGATTACCAATTCAATTTCATTTCAAAACTTTTCGTTTCCTTTCTTCTATCTAGGAAATGTATTTAAACGACAATTTTATTATCATGAAAATTCTTTTTCATTTCATATGCTCCCATTTCCCTTCTTCCATACAGGAAATGTATTTAAAGCCAATTTATTATCCTAAATTGCTTTAACACAAATAATGTCCCACATTATTGAAAATAGTTATATTACATATCATATACATTTTGTAAGACCGCCCGTACGGGTTTCCCCACTCTGCGCGCCCCTAAATGGCTATCATCTTCCAGGGCCTATCATCAAGACAACCTGGGATCCTACAACGCAAGACGTCGGGAAGCGGCCATATGCCTGCGGGAGAGTCATGACCACACTCAAAATTACCTCAGTATCGCAAAAAAACATACAATAAGTGTTCATATGGCCTAAGACAATATCCACCTTGCATTCATTATCCATGGGGCTTCACTTCACGCGCGAACTTCCCTTATGATAACATTTAGAGAGATGTGTATACATAAATTATCATTTATTAAAATCATTTCTTTTCCATTTTGAAAACATTCATTTTTACATTCATAAAACCATTTATACTTATTCATTAAGTATCAAGTCTTAAACCATGCATTTCTTATTCTTATCTAAGGATTTAGTGGATATCTCCAAATATACCAATTTACATTAACTAAATGAGCATATTCTCCAATTCATCCTAATAATCTCATAGGATCTACTCAACCCATAGCGATATAATTATGTTTTCCTACACACATAATTATATAGGCCTAAATGCCCACTTAAATTATCCCCAAGGATTTTTCTTTCCCGAACTTTAACTATGTCCGTTCCCCGGGTTATGCCCTACACCAATCCAAGGCATTCTCTTTCACCTAAAGGTTTTCTAACCCTCAAAACCATCATTTAGGAGTCCCGATATCATGACTAGGATCCCCCATATAAGACCCCAAATTTTAATTTAACTCCCCATACTCTTAAGGGGAGAAAACTGGCAATTCTAACCAAAGCCCAATTTGAATCAAATCGGAAAGTGTTCTATAAACAGATCCTTAATGACGAATTGATTCGGTCTAAATCCGAATCGATTTGGCCCACTGCAGAATTACAGATCCCCTTAGGCAAATCGATTTGGCTAAGACCCAAATCGATTTGGCCTGTTCGAGGGGCACTGTTTGGGGCCTTTTTTTTCAGTCTCCAAAATACCCAAATATCAATCCAATCTCCATTTAAATTATAACACGGATTTATTCCTACAAACCAAAGGTTTTCATATCTCCTCAAATTCTTTAGAGGTCCTAACAATCCTTTTCAGAACCCCTAATATTTATCTCCAATAGTTTCAAACCTCAATTTCTGACTAATGATTTCGATCTCGGACAGCTTTTCGTAGAAAAATCACTATAAATCCAAAAAAAATAGAAAAATATGCGGTCAGCGCCCACGCAACCGTATCGAAAAGATCTACAATTTTCATTTTTGACCAAGAGCCGAATCGATATGTCTCTAGGCCGAATCAATTCAGCAAGGACGCATGCACTATTCAGCGTCTTCTCCGAGACTGTTTCAGCCATTAACATACCTCCAAGCTTTTTGTTTCTTCTCCTAACCTCCTCCAACCTCAACCAACAACATATACACATATCAAAAGGGTTCTAAAAATCCTAGAACCCGAAACCAACAACTAATTTCGATTAAATCTTAAGTTTCTCGAATTAGGAAATTATTGGGGTTTATTTGTTTTAACTCCCGAAATCCCATTTTCTCCACGAAAACCTAACCCAAAATCTTTAGGATTTGTTATTACCAAACTACGATATGAGATTTATGATCAAAATTAAATAAATCAAGTAAACACTTGCCTCGTGGATAAAATTCGACGATCTCGAGTCGAGTCCGGCAGAGTTTGGCCCAAAATCTCCTTTTTCTCTCCCCTTTCTTCCTTCCTCTGTCTCTTCTCTCTTTTCTTTCTATTTTCTTTCCATTATCTCCCTCTCTCCCTGCTTATATAAGGAGAAAAGGGTTTATACCCCTTAAACCCAAAAACGACTTGTTTACTCAATTACGAGCCCTTTTAACTCTAAAATTTCCCAAAACTCAATTTCGACAATCGAACACTCTTTTCCGACTATCTCGGCCATTTCGAGACTCACGGCGCAGTCGAAATTCCCATCCTAGGTACTTGACCGAAACCCCCTGTTTTAACCCATTGCATCTCACCGCGGGTTTTCTAATTGAAATCTTACCTTTTGCCGCTTTACTCAATGACGACATATTATTAAAATACTTCAACATATTAACTTAACATCAAAAGTAAATATATCATTCATCGAAAATTATCTAATCCTCGAAAATCCCAACAATCACTATTTCGAGAAATTCCTCCAAATTCCAATTCATACCCAATTATGGAATTTAATTATCTCTAAAAAGGACGGGTTATTACATACTCCCCCCCTTACAATGAAATTTCGTCATCGAAATTCGGATATAACCTACACCACCAACCTAGGATTACAAATTCCACTACGTCTTAGTACCCCCAAAATCAAAAGGTCCTAACACGATGGTCCATTACCATATTCCATCTACCTCAAGGTGTACTCAAATGTACTAGCTTCACCACAAGCTCATCTAAATTTTCTGCCCGCTACGCACAACAATGACGTTCCATCTCACACATTCCAAACCTCTCGTGACCGCCTCACGGCATAAACCCCAACTTTATATACCACGCCCCTTCTATTTCAGGCGGTATATAAACAAACTTACTAAGGTGCCCATACACTTTTTAACCCATGCACATCTGCACATCCATTGTGAACGTCTGGCACGTAACACACTCTCTAAAAAAGGGTATCCTTTCCTCGGTGTAATACTCACATATGGGTCCTCCCAACCCGCGAAATTCAATTCTCCTTACTTTGGCACCACTAACTCTATTAAACTTACATCCAAATAATGCTACGATCTAAGCTCTACCCTACCTCCGCGAAATAAGTATAATCCTAAGTATATCCCTAGTGCCCAAGGCCTATCTCAACTTCCGACATTTGTTTGGTTTCATGCGTGGGACATCTCGCAAAGTGAAATCCAAACAAGGAACCCTACCGTTACACTACTCCCTCGCATTGTCGGTCATCGAGATATAGATACCTAAGGCACACCAGCGGGAGGTCCTAAATCCTACCACGCTAACCTAAGAACGCATTTCTACTATTCTATCATCCCACCTTAGCGAAAAGGAAAATCTAACTAATCGAAGTGCCCACTTTCTGTAAAAGCGTCACGAACATCATACCCAAACCATATTTCCTCAAAATTTGCCTTTTCATTAAGGCCTGACTATAATCCTCAAATCAATTTCTCTAAGTCCTACTCCACCCACCCACTTGTGATGAGAGGACCACTTTAGTACTTTTCCATAGTACAATATTTCCATAAGAATACCATCATCACATGTCTCATAGTCTATAGTGTTTCATTCACACTATACGACTTATCAACAAAACCAACATCCTCGCATCCTATAACATCTCTCCACTCCCGATGTCGTTAAGGAGCATCTCGCAAAGCAAAATCCAAACCAGGAACCCCTCCACACACTACTACTTAACTTCGTCGGTCATGGAGGTCCGTTATTTTCGAATATGTAACTGGGATAATCCTATCCGCTCTTTTAACCCAATATGGTTTGAACTCCCATCTCTATCCAGGAGCCATACCACTAAGCGCTCGCACCCCACTCAGTCCTTGCGCAATTAATAATGAGCTTAAACTCATAGCTCAACAATCAGCCTTGCATACCTTAAATCACATCTATAAGGTCGCCACGCACTCACATCATGATAATGAAACCTCTACTCATCGAAGCTCCATCAATGCACATAATAAAGACTAACTCAGCCTGTATCCAGGTGAGATATCGCAACAACAATCACCCGTTCCACCCTAGAACTGCGGACGCGATAGTTTTGCCATCATTAGCCTTCTATCGCTTCGAAAAATGTAGAATATAATATACTCATAATATTACCATACTCGCATAAACATATAAGACGAGTACCATAAGACATCTATATATATATATATATATTTAAAATATCAACACCCGCCTTTATGGCGAATGAAGGACGAATATAACTCCGCTACCATGGAAAACACATAGGCCTACATGATATAATGTTATTGAGACCGCCACAAAACTCAAATTACACACATGAGTCTAGGGCTAACGAACACCCCAACTTTATCTAGCCAGCCAATTATACCTCTTCCTTCTGAGGTTAAACTCATAACAATAACCTTGCCCTGCTCGTTACAATCATCTTACTATTCCTCTTAACAACTCCATTAAAATTAAACTCCACTACAAGCTTCAACCGAATTTCAATAAATTCCCCAGGTGGATGTCCACCAATGGGGTCCTCAAACATACACATTCTCCATATCACTCTTTATCCACTGTCGGCCTCTGGACGATCCTTAAGTGAATAATTCATAAACTCCATTCTTCTCATTCCTGCAAAATAATGGGGACTCACGATTAAAACTATCCGTAAGATCCCTTTCGAACCCTTACTTCACTGGGAAATTCAACTTTAGTACCACTCTCTACTACGGTGGTACTGCGATACTCATAACTATTATAATTTAATAGTCGTTGCAACAATCCGTAACAAACACTACAAGGGAAGTGACCTCTACTACGGTACTCGTCCCCGACTTCTCATACAGCTCCAAATAAGCCCCGCCTCCTACTGCCATCCAAGCCCCGCACACGAATCTCGAACGAGCACGCAAAAGATTTTTATAATCTTATATAGAAGGATAACGAAATCTCACAAGAGAAATAAACAAACCTAATCCCGAGGCTCTATAACAAATCGAGAGCAACGCTGAAAGCGTAGTTCGTCCGCACAGATTCCTAATGCTCTGATACCATCTGTGACACCCTGCCTAATAAAATACCAGTCGATCAATCCTATATCAAATTAAAATAGGAGTCGCATATCGATCATTCTTAGCATCACTGTCGGAAATCCATTTTATTACTAATAACCTATTAGGCCAGCATCCAAATATTTACTCAACTACTCTTTTTAAACAACTAGAGTTTAAAACATCCACAAAGTTTATGTAAATGAAACTAAAATGAAATACAATAACCGAACACTCAGTTCAAATGTGATACAACCATATCGAATGCCGCACTAAAAGAATAAATAAATGCAATTGGGCCATTGGCCCGAATATTTATACAATACCTCCTATCTAGAGTACAAGAATAGAAGCGTCTATCGAGAACCTGCGTGCATCCACAGCTGCTGCAGCAGACATCTGACTCGAAAGAAGTGTCATCCAGGAATCCCTGTGTCTGGACACCTATAATATATATATATATATATATATATATATATATATATAGAGAGAGAGAGAGAGAGAGAGAGGGAGAGAGAGAGAGAGAGGGAAAAGTAGATAAACGGGTCAGAGCTCGAGTTTTGAAAATATTTAGGAAGTGCATGAATGCCTTATTTTTAAAAATAGGTTTTATTTCATATTTAAATTTGGTATCGCACTCCCATGAGATACGCCTCACCTCTCTTTCAATAGTGAACACCTAACGTACTTATCTAGAACATTCTAGTTGAGCTACCCCACCTAACTAATCTAATTCACCCGTCTACTAGAAACCCCTACAACCCGAGTACTAAGGGTTAAACTTCTCTCCATTCTCAACAGTGCGCTAAGTTCGTGCGTGGGGTTTCTCGCGAAGCGAAATCCAAACAAGGAACCCCCCCGATACACTACTACTTGGCAGGGTTAATGGTAGAGATCCATTAAGCCCGTAGTACAAAACTAATTCATAAATACATACTAATATATTAATATAGATATCATATTCATTCTTATATATATATCTTACGATATACATCCGGATAATATCTCTCGAACTGAGGTTTACTTTACAAAATGATTTCCAATTCAATTTCATTTCAAAACTTTTTATCTCAAAACTTCCCATTTCCTTTCTTCTATGTAGGAAATGTATTTAAAAGCCAATTTTATTATCATAAAAATGATTTTTCATTTCATGTGCTCCCATTTCCCTTCTTCCATTCAGGAAATGTATTTAAAGCCAATTTATTATCATAAATTACTTTAACACCAATAATGTCCTACATTATTGAAAATAGTTATATTACATATCATATACGTTTTTTAAGACCGCCCATCGGGGTTTCCCCTCTGTGCGCGCCCCTAAATAGCTATCATCTTCCAGGGCCTAGCACCAAGAAAACCTGGGATCCTACAACGTAAGACGTCGAGAAGCGGCAATATGCCTGCGGGGGAGTCATAAGCACACTCAGAATTACCTCACCATCGCAGAAAAACATACAATATGCGCTCATATGGCCTAGTACTATATCCACCCTGCATTCATTATCCAGGGGGATTCACCTCACGCGCGAACTTCCCTTATGATAGCATTTAGAGAGATGTGTATACATAAATTATCATTTATGAAAATCATTTCTTTTCCATTTTGAATGCATTCATTTTTACATTCATAAAACCATTTATACTTATTCATTAAGTAACAAGTCTTAAACCATTCATTTCTTATTCTTATCTAAGGATTTAGTGGATATCTCCAAATATACCAATTTACATTAACTAAATGTGCATATTCTCCAATTCATCCTAATAATCTCACAGGATCTACTCAACCCAAAGCGATATAATTATGTTTTCCTACACACATAATTATATAGGCCTAAATTCCCACTTAAATTGTCCCCAAGGGTTTTTCTTTCCCGAACTTTAACTATGTCCGTTCCCCGGGTTATGCCCTACACCAATCCAAGGCATTCTCTTTCATCTAAAGGTTTTCTAACCCTCAAAACCATCATTTAGGAGTCCCGATGTCATAACTAGGATCCCCCATATAAGACCCCAAATTTTAATTTAACTCCCCATACTCTTAAGGGGAGAAAACTGGCAAATCTGACCAAAGCGAATCGATTCGCCCCTATTGTGAATCGATTCGTCCCCCAATTTGAATCAAATCGGAAAGTGTTCTATAAACAGATCCTTAATGACGAATCGATTCGGTCTAAATCCGAATCGATTTGGCCCACTGCAGAATTACAGATCCCCTTAGGCGAATCGATTCGGCCAAGACCCGAATCGATTTGGCCTGTTCGAGGGGCACTGTTTGGGGCCTTTTTTTTCAGTCTCCAAAATACCCAAATATCAATCCAATCTCCATTTAAATTATATCACGGATTTATTCCTACAAACCAAAGGTTTTCATATCTCCTCAAATTCTTTAGAGGTCCTAACAATCCTTTTGAGAACCCCTAATATTTATCTCCAATAATTTCTAACCTTAATTTCTGACTAATGATTTCGATCTCGGACAGCTTTTCGTAGAAAAATCACTATAAATCCAAAAAAATCAGAAAATATGCGGTCAGCGCCCACGCAACCTTATCGAAAAGATCTACAATTTTCATTTTTGACCAAGAGCCGAATCGATATGCCTCTAGGCCGAATCGATTCAGCAAGGATGCATGCACTATTCAGCGTCTTCTCCGAGACTATTTCAGCCATTAACATACCTCCAAGCTTTTTGTTTCTTGTCCTAACCTCCTCCAACCTTAACCAACAACATATACAAATATCACAAGGGTTCTGAACATCCTAGAACCCGAAACCAACAACTAATTTTGATTAAATCCTAAGTTTCTCGAATTAGGAAATTATTGGGGTTTATTCGTTTGAACTCCCGAAAACCCATTTTATCCACGAAAACCCAACCCAAAATCTTTAGGATTTGTTATTACCAAACTACGATATGAGATTTATGAGCAAAATTAAATAAATCAAGTAAACACTTGCCTCGTGGATAAAATTCGACGATCTCGAGTCGAGTCCGGCGGAGTTGGCCCAAAATCTCCTTTTTCTCTCCACTTTCTTCCTTCCTCTATCTCTTCTCTCTTTTCTTTCTCTTTTCTTTCCATTATCTCCCTCTCTCCCTCCTTATATAAGGAGAAAAGGGTTTATACCCCTTAAACCCAAAAACGACTTGTTTACTCAATTACGAGCCCTTTTAACTCTAAAATTTCCCAAAACTCAATTTCGACAATCGAACACTCTTTTCCGACTATCTCGGCCATTTCAAGACTCACAGCGCAGTCGAAATTCCCATCTGAGGTACTTGAACCTAACCCCCGGTTTTAACCCATTGCATCTCACCGCGGGTTTTCTAATTAAAATCTTACCTTTTGTCGCTTTACTCAACGACGACATATTCATTACACAGGGGGCTTCACCTCACGCGCGAACTTCCCTTATGATAGCATTTAGAGAGGTGTGTATACATAAATTATCATTTATGAAAATCATTTCTTTTCCATTTTGAAAGCATACATTTTTACATTCATAAAACCATTTATACTTATTCATTAAGTACCAAGTCTTAAACAATGGATTTCTTATTCTTATCTAAGGATTTAGTGGATATCTCCAAATATACCAATTTACATTAACTAAATGAGTCTATTCTCCAATTCATCCTAATAATATCATAGGATCTACTCAAACCATATCGATATAATTATGTTTTCCTACACACATAATTATATACGCCTAAATGTCCACTGAAATTATCCCTAAGGATTTTTCTTTCCCGAACATTAACTATGTCCGTTCCCCGGGTTATGCCCTACACCAATCCAAGGCATTCTCTTTCATCTAAAGATTTTCTAACCCTCAAATCCATCATTTAGGAGTCCTGATATCATAACTAGGATCCCCCATATAAGACCCCAAATTGTAATTTAACTCCCCATACTCTTAAGGGGAGAAAACTGGCAAATCTGACCAAAGCGAGTCGATTCACCCCTATTGCGAATCGATTCAGGTGGGTGAATCGATTCGGCCTCCAATCCGAATCGATTCGGAAAGTGTTCTGCAAACAGGCCCTTAATGACAAATCGATTCGGTCTAAATTCGAATCGATTTGGCCAACTGCATAATTATAGATCCCCTTAGGCAAATCGATTCAGCCAAGACCCGAATCGATTCGACTTGTTTGAGGGGAACTGTTTGGGGCGATTTTTTTTTCAATCTCCAAAATACCCAAATATTAATCCAATCTCCATTTAAATTATAACTTGGATTTATTCCTACAAACCCAAGGTTTTCATAGCTCCTCAAATTATTTAGAGGTCCTAACAATCCTTTTGAGAACCCCTAATATTTATCTGCAATAATTTCTAACCTTAATTTCTAACTAACGATTTCGATCTTTGATTGCTTTTGGTAGAAAAATCACTATAAATCCAAAAAAAATCCAAAAAATACGCGCTAAGTGTTCACCCGACCGTATCGAAAAGATCTACAATTTTCATTTCAAGAGCCGAATCGATTCTCATCTAGGACGAATCGATTCGGCAAGGGCCTAGGCACTATTTAGCATTTTCTGCGAGACTGTTTTGACCATTAACATACCTCCAAGATTTTTGTTTCTTGTCCTAACCTCCTCCAACCTCAACCAACAACATCTACACATATCACAAGGGTTCTAAACATCCTAGAACCCGAAACCAACAACTAATTTTGATTAAATCCTATGTTTCTCGAATTAGGAAATTATTGGAGTTTATTCGTTTTAACTCCCAAAAACCCGTTTTATCCACGAAAACCCAACCCAAAATCTTTAGGGTTTGTTATTACCAAACTACGATATGAGATTTATGCTCAAAAGTAAATAAAGCAAGTAAACACTTGTCTCTCCACTTTTTTCCTTGCTCTCTCTCTCTTCTCTCTTTTCTTTCTCTTTTCTTTCCATTCTCTCCATCTCTCCCTCCTTATAAAAGAAGAAAAGGGTTTATACCCCTTAAAATCCAAAAATGACTTGTTTACTTAATTACGAGCCCTTTTAACTCTAAAATTTCCCAAAACTCAATTTCGACAATCGAACACTCTTTTCGGACTATCTCAGCCATTCCGGGACTCTTGGCGTAGTCAAAATTCCCATTCGAGTTACTTGACCGCAACGCCCTATTTTAACCCATTGCATCTCACCGCGGGTTTTCTAATTAAAATCTTACCTTTTGTCGCTTTACTCAACGGAGACATATTATTAAAATACTCCGACATATTAACTTAACACCAAAAGTAAATATATCATCCATCTAAAATTATCTAATCCTCGAAAATCCCAAAAATCACTATTTCGAGAAATTCCTCCAAATTCCAATTCATACCCAATTATGGAATTTAATTATCTCCAAAAAGGACGGGTTGTTACAGATAACCCTATCCCCTCTTTCAACAGAATGTGGTCTTAACTCCTTTCTCTATCCAGGAGCCACCCCACTAAGTACTCGCACTAACACTCAGTCCTTGCGCAACTAATAATGAGCTTAAACTCACAGATCAACATTTAAATCTTGCGTGCCTTAAATCACATCTATAAGGTCGCCACGCACTCATATCATGACAATGAAACATCTATTTACCGAACATCCATTTACCCATAATAATAAAGGCGAACTCAACCTGTATCCAGGTGAGATATCGCAATAACAACCAGTTCTATCCTGGATGGACACGACATCTTTCCATCTTTAGCCTGCTATCGCTCCGAATCAACGAAGAATATAATATACTCACAATATTACCATACTCGTATAACACATATAAAACGAGTAGTATAAGCCAGATATATATTCAACATATCAACACCCACTTTTATAGCGGATGAAGGAAAATAAAACTCCGCTACTGCAAAAAACACATAGTCCTACATTATATAATGTTATCGAGATTGCCACACAACTCAAATTACACACACGAGTCTAGGGCTAACGAACACCACGACTTTGTCTAGCCACGCCAATTATACCACTTCCTTCTAAGGTTAAACTCATAACAATAACTTCGCATTTTCCTAGTCCAAATGGTTCTTGGACTTGATACACTTGCCCTAAGTGAACAAAAAATTTCTTTAATCAATACCCCATCTAGGAACCCTACTCTTGTCCTTTAACTCCTACCGGGAAAAGGATTAACCGTGTGGCTCCACACTCCACATTACTCTATTTCCATCCCTAGCCTTTTTGACCATGTAAAATTTATCAGTATAATCGAACTCTCTAACCTCGATCCTTATAATCATCTTACTAGTCCTCTTAACTTCTTCATTAAAGGAAACTCCACTACCGGTTTCAACAGCCCTGTTTCAATAAATTTCCCCATGTGGATATCCACCAATGGGGCACATGAACACACCCACATTTTCTATAAGTGTTAGCAATATTTCTCTAATGAGCCTATCATTCCACTAAAGGAATATGTCTTCACTGTACCTACCTCACCTTGGTACAAGGTTCACTTCTCCATATCACTCTTTATCCACTGTCGGCCTCTGGCCGATCCTTATGTGAATAATCCAAACTGCATTTTCTTCCTTCCTAATCAACCAAAGGAATTTGCGATTAAAACGTCCAAAAAATTTCTCTATGAGCAAAACATCCTGATCCCACGAATGTGGTGACTACTGTTCTCACCATTTGAACATTACTCCTACGAGTGAAAAATTTCTCAAGTTTTTTTTTCACATCTGGGGATTTCCCATAACCTGCTTTAAGCTAAAGCTTATGAGCCTTCTACTTTCGCACGACTTAACTTCAACGGATGGTCCTTATCAAAGACCCTTCTCTAACCTTTAGCTTCACCGGTTCATTCAATTTTAATACCACTCTCTACTACTATACTTTAGTAGTCATTGCAACAATCCTCAACAAAAGCCACAAAGGGAGTGACCTCTGCTACGACCCTCATCCCCTACTTTACTTACAACTCCAATTAAGCCCCACCTCCTGTTTCCCTCATCACGGCCTTCCTCGATTAGTACAAGAATATCGAACGATCGCGCAAAAGATTTACATAATCTTATACTAGGGCAGGAGAATGAAATATCAAAAGAGGAATCAACAATCCTAATCGTAAGGCTCTATAACAAATCGAGAGCAACGCTGAAAGCATAGTACGTCCGCACAGATTCCTAAGGACACTAAAACCTGATGCTCTGATACCATCTGTGATAACCCACCTAATAAAATACAGGGCGATCAATCCTATATCAAATTAAAACAGGAGTCGCATATGGATCATTCTCAGCTTCACTGTCGAAAAACCAATTTAATTACTAATAACCTATTAGGCTGACGTTAAAATTTTTCTTAACTACTCTTTTTAAACAACTACATAATTAAAACATCCATGTAGTTTATATAAATGAAACTGGAAAGAGATAAAATAACCGAACACTCGGTTCAAATATGATACAACCAAATCGAATGCCGCACTAAAAGGCAATGAAAGAGTAAATAAATACAATTTGGGTTTTCGGCCTGAAAGTAACTCCAATGCTTCCTATCTAGATCACAAGAATAGAAGCGTCTAAAAATAAACCTGCATCCATCCACAGCTGCTGCAGCAGATATCTGACTCGAAAGGATCATCATCCAGGCGTCCCTGTGTCTGGACACATATATATACATACAATATGTAGCAAGAGAGGAAAAAATATAGAAATGGGTCGGAGCCATTTTTGTGAAAATATTTTGCAATTGCATAAATGCTTTATTTAAAAAAATATGTTTTATCTCATATTTAAGTTGGTATCGCACTCCCATGACATACCCCTCACCCCTCTTCTAATAGTGCACGCCTAATGCACTCGTCTAAAACATCCTAGTTAAGCTACCCCGCCTAACTAATTTAAATCACCCGTCTGCCAGAAAACCCAAGAACCAAGTACTAAGGTCTAAACTTCTCTTCATTCTCAACACTGCGCTAACTTCGTGCGTGGGGTGTCTCGCAAAGAGAAATCAAAACAAGGAACTCCCCCGATACACTACTACTTGGCAGGGTCAATGGTTGAGATCCATTAGGCCCATAGTACAAAACGAAATATATAAATATTCTTAGATAATAATATACATATTATACTGTAGTTGCAAGGTTATATGGTATTAGTTTAATTCGTAGAATACACACACACACTTAATCCAAATTAATTATTACTAAGATAAATATATTCTTCTAACTCAATTTTAAATTTAGTTTCACAAATTTGCAAGAACAAATTCCAATTAAATTCATTTTATCCTAAACATGCATCTAGGTGATATGATAAAATGAAAGTGCGCAAATCCCAACCACAACACGCCGATGTACGAGGAAAACCCAAATGGGAAAAACCTCGGACGGCTGGGCCTAGACAAAATCCACTACAACAAAAGGTTTTACAAGAGACTCAAAAGACTTACAGACATTGACTCACTCAAGGCATGCTTATGCCGTCCTCGACCTCCGAAGTTGTAGTCCGCAAAACTCCAACGCGTTGCTCAACACTCCTCGTGTTGCGGTATCCACCGAAGCCCAAAGCCACCGTCTCCTCGAAGCTTGAATGCAGAGATCCACCGCAATCTTGGTTGTTGAATGTGAATTGATGAAGGGGTTTTGATTTGAAAAGTTGATACAAATGTTGGAGTAATTTTTCTCAAAAGGATGAAAGTTATGGAAAAAGTTATCTTTGAAAAATGATCTTCCTCAAGTTATAAAACTGAATTTTCGTCCATTAGAAAATAACTGAAAAAGTAGTGGGCAAAAAACAGTTGTAGGAAAAAACTGCATTAAAAAATAAGTTTAAAAAATCAATTCTGGCGAAACTCGTTCGAACGAGTTCGTTCGAACGACATGTCGTTTGAACGACTTATCTAACGGCGTGCCAGTTTAGGATGGTTAGATGTCGTTAGAAATCTCGTTCGAACGAGGTCGTTCGAACGACATTTCTAACGAACTTCTAACGAACTACTAACGAGGCACCACTTCGTTAGAACCAGGTCGTTCGAACGACCTGGGATTGACTTCGAACGAGAATCTGATTTTTGCCCAAAATTTTTCAATTTAATTCAAGGACTTTTTCAAAATTAATATACCTTATATATGAACATTTTCTTATTTGAAATTTCTTAATTAGTCAAAATACTCCAACTTATAAAATTGTATTTAGTTCATATACCTTCGTAGGATAAATAGCACGGCATGCATATTGATGATGCGTGAATTTTGAATGCGATGCTTGAATCCTTGTGTTGAATGATCGTTGATGCAGTATGACCCAAAAATGTTTTGTCCAACGGAATATAGCCAATATAACAAATGACTCGATTGGAAATTTGTCCTTACAAATCTCCCCCTTTGGCTATTCCGGGACAAAACAAAATAAAAAATAAATAAATAAAAGATTGAATTTGCTAAGCCAGCCGTCAAGCCGTATCTAAGTCCCGTCCCAAAAACCCAAAAAAAATACAGACACAAAGACAAGACTGACGAGCTGCAAAGGAGTAGGAGATGTATCCTACACACATGAAACAACAAATTCATAAACGCATGGGGAAATAGAGAGATGTTATATATAAGATAATGCGATAGAATATTTTGTGCATAGTGCATAAATGCCTCAATATTCAATATGAACAGTTTAACTCCCCTTTAATTGTGCATAAGGTCAATATTAGAATCAATTTGGAAACTTAATTATAATCACTTAATTCAATTATAGATATCTTAAATTATGATTAATTGCAATGAATATGAAATGTCAATTAAATTAACCAAATTTATCAAACTCCCCCTAAATATGAAGTCATATTAATTAAAATTTTCTCCCCCTTTTTGCCCGGAAAAGACAAAGGGATAAGGGGGCCTGCAAAAGTAATGAGAATAAATATCAAGGCAGGAAATAGAAATACTGAAGAATAATAGTGATATACTAAGACTGCATGAAGTAAGGGGAAAGGGGAAAGAGTTAAGATTCATACAATGAAAGAACTAAAGTAAATAAAGCCAATACAGGAGATAATAAATCACTCAGCCTCACAAACAAAAAGAAACAGGAAATGAACAAAATAAATCAAGAGGCAGGATCAGCAGGTGGAGGGTCATCGGGGAGTGAGCCGGTGCCGGAAGAACCTGCCCCGCGGCGCATCTCCATATGGCGGAGGGCAGCAAGATGCTCTAATAGAAGAGAGTCCCGACGAGCCTGGGCTTCATCCCTACGTGCCTGAGCTTCTTCCCGGGCGGCTTCGCGACGGGCGTGGGCCTCGCGGTCCTGCTGCATAGACATAAGGAGCTCTTGCATAAGTGTGCGGTCCTGGCGGCGGTCCTCCTGAAATTGTTCCACCTGTGAACGCAAAAACATAAAATCCTCCGACTGGACGGGTGTGGGAAGCTGGGAAGGGGCGGGGTGATGGACAGAGCGGGAGGGAGCGGGACGACTGGGAGCGGGGTGAGGGGAGGTGGCGGAGTGGGAGGAGGCGGAGGGGGTGAGGGGAGGAGTATCGGGTGGCAAATGACCACGTGAGCGGCTAATGGAGGACATGTCTACAGTTTGGTATTTAGTAGTGGGGATATCAGTGGACACACGGGGGCAACCGGCGGCAAGACAAATATGGGTGATAAGGGCCGCAAATTGGAGGGCCTGGCGAGTGGGGCTGGCGGGAAGAACCCTAACAGACCGGATCACGCTATAAAGATAGGAGGGAAGGTCGATGTGGGACCTAATGCTTATAACAAACATGAGATCCACGTGCTGTTTTGTGATTTGGGTGGTGTTGGCACGAGGGAGAAGGCAGGCACAAACGATCCAATTAAGGACCATAAAATCGGGATGTAAATTTTTGTGAAAAATAGTAACCGTGCCTGAAGGAAGAATCCTAAAAACGGTGTGAAAAACTAGAGTAGGATCGGGGGTGGTCTCGGATGTCCATGGAAAATAGGGATTATTAACCCGAGGGAGGGGAAGGGTTTGAGCAATCAAGTCGGGAGTGAGTAGAATCTCTCGACCTCGCACCCGAGTGTAAAGATGAGTATCCCTATTAATCAGGCTAAAATAAAATTCCCGTACTATGTCGGGAAAAACAACATCGGTGAGGGAGAAGAGTGGGTCCCACCCTAAATCGGATATCCATCAATGCACGTTTGTGCCGTGGAGGGAGGGGAGATTAATCACTTTCTCCCGTACAACAGAACGGGTTGCAAACCCTTGGGTGTGATAGCGGGTATGTTGGGAAAGGGTGCGCCAACGTAGTTTTAGGTCGGGAATACCCTGGGATTCCTCATCCGAGGACGTGGTGCGGTCCTCGGGGGAATCGCTAAGTCGGCGTTGGCGGCGATTACGAGCCATGGAAAGATGACAAAATCTAGAACCTACCCGAAGACAATCCAACCGAACCACCATTTACAACAAAAAAAAAATCCAACACCAATCAGCAGAATGCCCATACTCCGTTAGAAAAAAAATAAAGGAAAAATAAATAAAATTGGATTAAAATAAATTCCATGAATATGAACTGAATGTGCATTTGAAAAAAAATACAATATTCATGGGAGAGATTTTAATCAGGGGCAACATATACAAATACACAAGAAAGAGAGCCCCAAATAAAAAGCGATACACACATGCATATATATATAGAAATGTTGGAAAAAATTTGAAAATCGTTTTTTTTTTTTTTTTTATTTTTAAAATGGGCCCCAACATTTGATATATATATATAAAAATATATATATATAATAGATATATATATATGTATATAGATATACATATATATATATATAGATATATATATATAAATATGAACTGTGTGTGTAGATCGAGATATAAACGGATAGAAGCTTGTATAAGCATATATATGTATAGAGATATATAGATATATATATATATATATAAATATAGATATATGGTAAGAGAGTAAAAGTAAAAAGAAAGGAAGAAAAAAAATACCTGGAGAGAAGAAGAGCAGCACAAAATCGGTAACAGTGGGAATGGAGGAAGAGTTGAGTAAATAGGAAAGAGGGAAATAGAAAGAGAGAGAGTGGGAAAAAATCGTGTGGGGTAGTGAAAGGAGAAGAGGGGAAATGGAAGAAAGAGGGGAAAGAAAATCGTGGGAGAGAGAGAGGGAAGTGGGAAGGAGTGGCTGGGGAAGTGGAATTCAGAAGTTGGGAAACGTGCGCTGCAGAAATGGGGGGAAAATTTGACCGTTTTAACTGCAGCTCGTTCGAACGAGTGATGTCGTTCGAACGAGGGGTTCGAACGACGAGACAGCCTCGGGTAGTGAGATGCCTCGTTAGAAGGTGGTTCGAACGAAAATTATTGTTCGAACGATATTTCGAACGATGACACAGCCTCGGGTCGTTAGATACCTCGTTAGAAGGTGGTTCGAACGAAAATTGTCGTTCGAACGAGATTTCGAACGATCAGACAGTTTGGGGCTGAAAAATGTCGTTAGAAATCTCGTTCGAACGAGAATTTCTAACGAAAATAGAAAATTTTGAAAAAAAATATATTATAAAATAGATTGAAAAATACCATAATATCAGGAATTGGGATGGCCAGAACATTGCCAAAAATGTGATTGTATTAATCCTAGCTCGAGCCAACATATCCAAATGGTGGGAGCGGAAATGTAGGGGTGTGAACAATACGCGTGAAAGTCTTTAGCCACAACATTTGTACAAGTGCGTAATGCCAAACAATATATACGAGCAATATTCACTCAGATTAGCCTTGTGACAAAAATTGAAATATTATTGAACACTTAACCACGAATGTAACAAGCATACAAAATAGATGATTCTCTCGCCAATAAAGTCACAAGAAGAAAGCAATAGATTAATGAAATGTGCATGCCCGTTGATCTTCAACTTATATCTCCCAAAAATATCAAATAGATTGAGACGAATCTTTTGAAGACTCAATCAAGCCTATTATTTTGGCTTTGCATTGTATATATATCATTTTCAATGCTTCTATTTTAGTCACATATCTAAATATGCAAATGGAGGCTTTTCACGCAAGAACTTTTATGTTTTTCGCAGCTCGGTTCCATTGCTAGAAACGGAAATCAACCGGAAGAATATAGTCATTTTGTTTCAATCCGGGAAACGGATGATCATGCACAATTTCGATTGCTTATAATGAATGTGACAGGATTGAAAAGACAACACCAAAACTCACTTTGCAAGTACAATGTGAACAAGATATTCGAAATATTCCGTGTACGGTGTGTGCAAACGGCAAATATGTGAGGAAATCACAACATTATATATCATAAAACAAAGCATTATTGTGCACAAGATAAACCATGTATGGATTAACTATTCATCGTAGGCCACGTGAACATGGAAATAGATAGGGATTTGAATACATCGACCACAAAGCCATATGGACAAAAGTTTTGATAGCATTATCTAACCATTCCCGTTTTCCTTGAAAATAAATAAAATAAACAAATATTTTTTGAGATTTTTGAATAAAATATATACAAAGGAAATCTAGTTCATAGGTAAAAAGATATGCAAGAGAAGCAACCTAAACTAGATGAACGACTTCGATCTCAATCAATGGAGCAAACCCCAATTGATTTCCTAAGGTTTTCAAACCTAAGGGCATCTAGAGGTTTAGTAAAGATATCAGCCAATTGTTGATCAGTAGGAACGAAGCTTAGAGAAACAATTTTCTCTTCAACCAAGTCACGAATGAAATGTTCACGAATCTTAATATGCTTGGTTCTAGAATGTTGAACGGGATTACGGGAAATATGAATTGCACTAGTATTATCACAATATATAGTCATAGTGCCTTGGGAAATGCCGTAATCTTCCAACATTTGTTTCATCCAAATGAGTTGAGTGCAACAACTCCCGGCGGCAATGTATTCGGCCTCCGCCGTGGACAACGAGATAGAATTTTGTTTCTTGCTCATCCATGAGACAAGTGCACTTCCAAAATAGAAACAACCACCGGATGTACTTTTACATCCATCAACATCTCCTGCCCAATCGGTGTCTGAATATGCCGATAGACAATCATTGGTGTCAAAGGAGTACCAAATGCCAAATGAAAGGGTCCCACTAACATATTTGATGATACGTTTAATAGCAAGTAAGTGAGACTCTTTTGGTGCGGCTTGATAACGAGCACAAACTCCTACACTAAAGGAAATATCGGGACGACTCGCAGTTAGGTAAAGTAAACTACCTATCATACTTCTAAAGAGTGTATGCTCTACATCTTTTCCATCGGTGTCTTTACTAAGTTTAATAGAGGAGCTCATAGGAGTACGAGCATGTTTAGCGGATTCCATATTAAATTTCTTAACAAGGTCTTTAGCATACTTAGTTTGGGACAAAAATATCCCATTTTTGAGTTGACGAACTTGAAGACCTAGAAAGAAGGTAAGTTCACCTACCATATTCATTTCAAATTCATTGTGCATTTCTTTGGAAAAAATTTGAGTATGTTTATCACATGTAGACCCAAACACTATGTCGTCGACATAGACTTAAGCAATAAGAATACCTTTTTCATCACGCCGAACAAAAAGTGTCATATCTACTCCCTCTCTCAAAAAGCCACGAGAAAGGAGATAAGAAGTGAGTCTTTCATACCAAGCACGGGGGGCTTGTTTTAAGCCATATAAAGCTTTCTTTAAAAAGAAGACATGAGTAGGATGAGTTGGGTCCTCAAACCCTTTTGGTTGTTCAACATATACTTCCTCTTGGATAATACCATTTAAAAAAGCACTTTTGACATCCATTTGATATAATTTAAATTGAAGATGACATGCTATGGCAAGTAAAAGACGAACCGATTCTAACCTAGCAACAGGAGCAAAAGTTTCTTCAAAGTCAATACCTTCTATTTGGGTATATCCTTGAGCAACTAATCTAGCTTTTTTTCGAACAATGACACCATTTTCATCCATTTTATTTTTAAAAATCCATTTAGTGCCAATGACATTGGTATTAGAAGGCCTAGGAACTAATTCCCAAACATCATTTTTCTTAAATTGAAACAGTTCTTCTTGCATAGCATTAATCCAATGTCCATCTTTTAATGCTTCTTTATAGTTTTTGGGTTCAATGGTATAAGTATAGCATAGATAGGTAAATTCATGTTCTAATTGTGCCCTAGTCTTGACACCTACTTCGGGATCTCCTATAATTTGTGAAGTGTCATGATTTTTACGCACCCAAGGAGTAACCTCCCTGTTTTCGGTAGTTGGGACAACCAAATCAGTTAGAGAGTCAATACTTTCAACATTAGACACAACATCACACTCACTTGACAAATCTTCCTCATTATTAATTTGTGTGGCCGGAGCATTATCTTTTATGACAACATTTATGGATTCCATTACTTTAGACTTGCTTACATTGAAAACTCTAAATGCTCTACTATTTTGAGAATATCCTAGAAAAATACCCTCATCACTCCTCGAGTCAAATTTTCCTAGAAGTTCTCTATCTCTAAGAATATAGCATGGACTTCCAAACACTCTAAAATAGGACAAATTTGGCTTCTTACCCGTCCACAATTCATAAGGAGTTTTATTAGTGTTAGGACGCAAATAAACTCTATTAACAGTGTGACAAGCGGTGTTAACCGCTTCGGCCCAAAACCTACGAGCCACATTTCTTCCAAGGAGCATGGATCTTGCCATTTCTTGGATCGTTCGATTTTTACGTTCAACTATACCATTTTGTTGAGGGGTTCGAACGGCCGAGAATTCATGTTTTATTCCTATTTCATCACAGAAGGCATTCACACCGGATTCCTTGAATTCGGTTCCATTGTCACTCCTAAAGTGGTTTATAGTAACACCGTGAAGATTTTGAAGAGTTCTACATTTAACTGTAAGAAAGTCAACTGTTTCAGATTTCTCTCTTAAAAAGCCTACAATAGAGTATCTAGAGAAATCATCCACCATAACCAAGATGTATCTTTTTCCACCTATACTCTCGGTACGAGTAGGACCCATAAGGTCCATGTGTATCAATTCTAGGACACGAGATGTTGTTATCGAGTTTAACTTTTTATGAGGACTTTTAATTTGTTTACCAAATTGACACGGTCCGCAAATGGTGGATGTTGGCTTTCCTAGTGGCGGTAAACCACGAACAAGATCTTTTCTCACAAGTCTGTCAAGATCTCTAAAGTTAACATGACCTAATCTTTGATGCCAAAGATCGGTAGATGAGGTTTTTACATTATTGCAGACTAAAGGAGATTTAGGAATGATTCCATAGCAATTGTCACTTGTTCTAACACCATGTAAAATCGGTTCACCTGATTGATCATAAATGATGCACTCTGATTGACTAAATTTCACATCAAGATTATCATCACAAAGTTGGCTAATACTTAAAAAATTAGCTTTTAGACCCTCAACATAAAGAGCATTTTCAAGTTTAGGGAAACCTGAGATTTCAATATAACCTCTACCAATAATTTGGGACTTGCTACCATCCCCAAAAGTAACTTTACCATCTTTATGGTTTTCGAGAGTGGTAAAAAGAGATTTATCGCCAGTCATATGTCTAGAACAACCACTATCAAAATACCATTGAGAGGTATTTTGTGCCTTAAGAGCAACGTGAGCGACAAAAGCTTTCTTCATTTGATTTTTCATAACCCAAGTTTGAGTAGTTTTCTTCCCTTGGTTGGCTCTAGACTTATAATTAGAGTTATTTCCTTTGACATTAGAGAACCTAAGAAACTCTTCCATTAGATTTTTAGAAGTATTGAAAAGGTACTCAACTTGACTCTTAAGATTAGCTAAGGAGCTGTAAGGTTGTTTTGAATTTGAGAATTTAGGGTTCTTTCCAAGTTTGTAGCAAAAATCTTTAAGGTGACCCTGTTTGTGACAATATGAACATACATAAGGTTGTTTTGGGCCAGCTTTTAAATGTTTCTTAGAGGGATTAACTTTAGGAACATTAGATTTTGTAACAAACTTAGCAACAGGTTCAGTTTTGACTTTTGAAGAATTTCCTTCTTCATACCCTATACCCTTTCTCTCTTGATAGCCTTTTTCTTTATATCCTAAAACAGGACCTAGAAACAGTTTTCCCATTCTTCCTGAATTGTCCTCGAGTGTGACTTTCACTTCACGGGAGGACTTGAGATCTTTTTCGAGTTGGACTATTTTAGCTTCTAGAGATGTTCTAATTTCTTGAGACTCATAAAGTTCTTTGTTAGCACTTTCTAAGGAGATAATCAAGTTACATTTTTCTTTGCCAATCACAATAAGTTTTTCAGAAAGAGATATTTTAATCGCCTCGAGTTGACTGATTAAGGCCTCCTTCTCCTTCAGGCCTTTCAACTCTTTTTCTAAGGTTAAAACTTTCAAGGTTAATCTTTTGTTGACTTTTTGAATGCGAAGAGATTCATTGTAGAGTTCGGAATAGGCAGTTTGTAGTTCACTCTCATCTATATCACTATCACTCTCTTTTTCATCACTACTATTAGAATGAGTAGAAACCACCTCTAGATTATGTTCAGAATTGTCAACATTAATGTTTGACTCACACGAATTACTAGCAAGGCTCGCCATAAAGGCAGTGAAGTTATTTCTAGGCGAGTTAGAGTCATCAGAGTCTTCAGACTCATTATCACTGTCGCTTAAAGTGGCATTGTAAACGGCTTTTTCTTTGCCTTGTCTTTTAAGTTTTGTGGGGCACTCAAAAGCTCTATGACCACGTCCCTCACATTCAAAACATCTTTCCGAGTCATCCTTCTTAAAGTTGTCTTTATTGAATTTCTTTGAATCCTGATTAGTGAACTTTTTATTTCCTCCTTTGTTTTTATTCTCAAATTTAGGTTTTTCAAATTTGGAGTTTTGTTTTTTAAACTTGAGAAATTTTTTAAACTTTTTGGCAAATAAGGCTATATCATCAGAATCAAAGTCAGACTCATCAGAATCAGACACATCAACTTTCTTAACTTTTAATGCTACTCCTTTATCTTTCCCTTTGTTATCTTTAGGAAACATATCAAGTTCATACGTTTGCAGATCACCAACAAGTTCTTCAAGTTTTAAGGTATTTAGGTTTCCTAAAGAGTTAAGTACAGTGACTTTGGGAATGAAACGCTTAGGAAGACATCTAAGTATTTTCTTAACCACACGATTTTCAGGTATTCTTTCACCTAAGTTAAAGCAAGAGTTGACTATGTCAGATAAACGAGCATATAACTCATCAAAAGTTTCAGTTTCTTTCATAGTGATAGTTTCAAATTGTGTAGTTAAGTTTTGAAGTTTTGATGCTTTAACAACACTCGTTCCCTCATGAGTAACTTGGAGAATGTTCCAAGCTTCCTTTGATGTTTCGCACGTCATTATACGACGAAATTCATCGGGAGACACGGCACCAAATAAGGCATTTAATCCTTTAGAGTTAAAGTTACACCATTTTAAATCTTCCTCACTCCATTGTTCAACATGAGTCAAAATACGTTCATCATTAACAATCATAGAAGGAGGGGACCATCCTCTCTCAACAGTGACCCAAACACGTTCATCAATAGATTTAAGAGTGGATCTCATACGTGCTTTCCAATAGGTATAATTTGTTCCATCAAACAAAGGTAGTCTATTCGACGAAAAACTTTCCATATAACCTCCAGGATTCATCTAAATAACTTTTAGAAACAAGCTCTGATACCAATTTGTAGTTGCAAGGTTATATGGTCTTAGTTTAATTCGTAGAATACACACACACACTTAATCCAAATTAATTATTACTAAGATAAATATATTCTTCTAACTCAATTTTAAATTTAGTTTCACAAATTTGCAAGAACAAATTCCAATTAAATTCATTTTATCCTAAACATGCATCTAGGTGATATGATAAAATGAAAGTGCGCAAATCCCAACCACAACACGCCGATGTACGAGGAAAACCCAAATGGGAAAAACCTCGGACGGCTGGGCCTAGACAAAATCCACTACAACAAAAGGTTTTACAAGAGACTCAAAAGACTTACAGACATTGACTCACTCAAGGCATGCTTATGCCGTCCTCGACCTCCGAAGTTGTAGTCCGCAAAACTCCAACGCGTTGCTCAACACTCCTCGTGTTGCGGTATCCACCGAAGCCCAAAACCACCGTCTCCTCGAAGCTTGAATGCAGAGATCCACCGCAATCTTGCTTGTTGAATGTGAATTGATGAAGGGGTTTTGATTTGAAAAGTTGATACAAATGTTGGAGTAATTTTTCTCAAAAGGATGGAAGTTATGGAAAAAGTTATCTTTGAAAAATGATCTTCCTCAAGTTATAAAACTGAATTTTCGTCCATTAGAAAATAACTGAAAAAGTAGTGGGCAAAAAACAGTTGTAGGAAAAAACTGCATTAAAAAATATGTTTAAAAAATCAATTCTGGCGAAACTCGTTCGAACGAGGTCGTTCGAACGACATGTCGTTCGAACGACTTATCTAACGGCGTGCCAGTTTAGGATGATTAGATGTCGTTAGAAATCTCGTTCGAACGAGGTCGTTCGAACGACATTTCTAACGAACTTCTAACGAACTACTAATGAGGCACCACTTCGTTAGAACCAGGTCGTTCGAACGACCTGGGATTGACTTCGAACGAGAATCTGATTTTTGCCCAAAATTTTTCAATTTAATTCAAGGCCTTTTTCAAAATTAATATACCTTATATATGAACATTTTCTTATTTGAAATTTCTTAATTAGTCAAAATACTCCAACTTATAAAATTGTATTTAGGTCATATACCTTCGTAGGATAAATAGCACGGCATGCATATTAATGATGCGTGAATTTTGAATGCGATGCTTGAATCCTTGTGTTGAATGATCGTTGATGCAGTATGACCCAAAAATGTTTTGTCCAACGGAATATAGCCAATATAACAAATGACTCGATTGGAAATTTGTCCTTACATATACTCATTCTCATATACACCTTACAATATGCATCCGCATAATATCTCCCGTACTGAGGTTTACTCTATATTCACTTTTATCATACACATCTGGATATAATCTACCGGACCGAGAATTTAGCACTTTTCATTTTTTTTATCTCATTACTCTCATATAGATATATATTACCTTGTTTTCATACACAAGTAATATACTATACACCAGTATTATAACCATCCCACCGAGTTATCACTCGAGGATGCGGTCTCTCAATGCTATCATCCTCCAGTGTCCGACTCATGTAGCATAGTGGGGACGATCGGTAGGACTAAACGACACCTACTTCGTGGTCAAAATATCACAACGTCTGGAAAGTGGTCATAGCTCCTAACCGGAAATGAGACGAAAAATACCCACCACATCTCATCCCAAAAATAATGTATATCACATAATAACACAATGGATGACTATGACTTGGGGAATATCCACACTCTGCTCCTCGAGCCAGGCGGCTCACCCTCACTGCGCAACATCCCAATGATATTATTAGAGGGTGTATGCTTCACATATATATATAGCATCCCATATAGATATATATACATATCCATATCATATTCCAAATATACTTTAATCACATAGTATATATACTATATATTTTTCCTAAAATATATATATAAATGGCCATAATTGCCAATCACACATAGCGATGACCAATAATCCCAAAGATTCTCTGAAAGAATCATATTCATGCATTCACTCTATTTGATAATCCCTAATGTTTATCTCCAAATAATTCTAGCCTTAATTTCTGACTAACTATTTCGATCTCGGACAGCTTTCGGTAGAAAAATCACTATAAATCGAAATAAAATAAGAAAAATACACGGTCAGTGCCCACGCGACCGTATCGAAAAGATCTACAATTTTCGTTTTTTGACCAAGAGCCGAATCGATTCGCCTTATGGACGAATCGATTCGGGAAGGACACAGGTCACTATTCACCTTCTTCTCCAAAAATCCAAACCTCCATTATTCTCCATTTTTGTTGTTTCTAATCTCATCCAACAACTCCATAAACATCTAATCTATGTTTTACAACTAACACATCAATTAATTTCGGGTAATAAACCATTTCTCTTAAATTTAAATCCTAAAACCATAAAAACCCCAACTTACCATTTTAACCCATTTCAATCCATTTCATTACTACATTTACATGGATTTAATCACTAGAAATCGTTAAGAGTTTACATCACATCAATATGTAAAATCATATTCAAATTTTACCAAATTTAATTTAAGGGTTCTAACCCAAAATCATATAGTTTACCAACTATAATATGAAATAAATGCACAAAATGAAATAATGCAAGTATACACTTGCTTGGAGGATGAAATCCGACGACTTCGAGTCGAATCCGGTGGAGTTTGGATGAAATCCCCCATTTGTCTCCTTTTTCTTCCTTCCTCTCTCTCTTCTCTCTTTTCTTTCCCTTCTCTCTCCCTATCCCTCTTTATATAAGGAGAAAAAGGGTTTACCCCTTTAAAACCCAAAAATGACTCGTTTACTCAATTGCGAGTCCCTATTAATCCAAAAATTCCCAAAACTCAATTACGACCATCGAACACTCTTTCTGACTATCTCGGCCATTCCGAGACTCACCGCGCACTCGAAATCTCCATCCGAGGCACTTGACTGTAACTCACTAATTTAACCCACTACATCTCAATGCGGGTTTTCCCCTTAAAACATTATCCTCTGTCGCTTTACCCAGCTGCAACATATTATTAAAATACTCCGACTTACTTACTTAATCCCAAAAGTAAATATTACACCCATCGAAAATCATTATATCATTGAAAACCTCAAAAATTACTATTCATGATAATTTCTTAAATTCCAAATTTGCACTTAATTATTAAATTTAATTTGCCATAAAAGTGCGGGTTATTACAGAATTGGTTCACCGAGAACATACATGAAAGGATCAAAATATGTAGACTCGGGCATAATAGTAGATTCGATGGAAAGGGCAATGCAAACCTCAATGGTGGGTTCTAGACGACATGGCACAATGGGATTAGTCTCACAGTTAGTGTATAGGGAAACAAAATTGTCAACTTGAGGCCCGGACCACTAGGTGGTATCAACTTCAAGATTCTCAGGATGATAGGGTTGTTCACACTCAAAATTCGGGTCACAAGTCGATGCATCACCACTCCACGTGGGGGAAACAATGGGTTGACTTGGGGTGGAATCTAGCTCTCATGCACACTCAAATGCATTTAACCTTTGTTCAACCCATTGAAGGGCTTTATTTTGAGATTTAAGAGTGTGCTGGGGTTCGAGGAAGAACTTGTACAAGAAGCTCCCGAGATCGGATGGGCATGGTGGCAGTGAAGTGTCAGCGGGTGGCGGTGGTGGTGAGGTGGACACAACTCACTATAGACAGTAGGATGAGGAGAATGCTCATATAAAGTGAGGGGAATGGGGACAAGTGGGTCATACACTGGAGAAGAATCTCCATGAGATACAAAAGGTTGATCAACACGAGGAGCATAGTAAGAGGACTAATAGGTATGAGGTGCATGAGGTGGCGATGACCACTGTTGGAAATCGTAAGGATCCACAATTTGGTGTTGGGATTCGTATTGCATGGAAGGGTGATCAGGTCGCCATGAATAGCTGGGGTACTCATACCCCTCGACATTAGATATGTTGTGACAATATGCCAAGGGTGGGTCCAAAACGCAGTCATATGAAGACACATGTGCCATGGTGGGTTCATATGGAGGGAATATAAATAGACACTCATGGGACAAGTGATCGATAAGAAAGCAGTGTGTGCACGACGAAGCATGGGATGGGTTGACACTCGTTACCCGAGGCGGTGGAGTAGGAGATCTATGCGTGGACGACACACGAGTATCAATAGTGAGTGTTTGAGAGTTAAAGACATGAATTAATAAATGAAGGTTCGAGTCGGGCTTATCATCAGACCAGCTTCGAGAGAATGGAAAATGGCCAAAGTATTCCCGTAAAGGACGTCTTCAGCCATGAAGAAAGGAATATTTTTGGTTTTTTAAATATTTTTCTAAA
This sequence comes from Sambucus nigra, assembly GCA_949130495.1. Taxonomy (NCBI): domain Eukaryota; kingdom Viridiplantae; phylum Streptophyta; class Magnoliopsida; order Dipsacales; family Adoxaceae; genus Sambucus; species Sambucus nigra. Next base: position 55,654,204 of record OX422224.1, on the reverse strand, counting down.
GAAAAAAATCTTTTTGTCATTTTTGAAAATAAGAAAAAGAAAATCTTTTTGTAATTTGGAATATGGAAAAAAATCTTTTGGTGATTTTTGGAAATATTTTTAAAAAAGAAGGAAAATATTTTTGGGATTTTTCGGTAAAGGGGAGAAAATGGACTCTTGATTTGGACAAACGAACTAAAATTGACTATCGAAAGAATTAAATTGGACACATACGAGTAAAGGAAAAATCATAACGAACACTTAGCCAATTATTATCTTCAAAATTAGTCAGATGGATCGTCAAATCTTAATTATGTCCACACAGGACAAAAATCACGGAATTTATCTATGCGATCACCTGTTGCAAAAATGTGTTCTTACGGGGCTAGCTAGTTGATTGATTTTAAATTTAATGACAGCTAGGGTATCACACAATGGATAAGAAAGTGAATCGGTTGATGAAATCCCTTCTCATTTTAATGACCGGGTCCAGGTTTTAGGTAAATTAATTCATCAAACCATTGAATTTAACTGCGATGCAGAAATTAAAAGCACACATGAGCAAATAAGCAAACAAAAATTGAACTTGCTTGGAGGAGATTCGTGAGGGATAAAGAAAGGTACCTCCCATGGTTATTACGCACGTGGGGTGAAGACCGAGTTGAGTCGACCGGGGGGAGATCTCACCTATCTCAATCATCCCGGCAGTCCTACCGACCCAAAGTAGAGAGGCTTCTAAATTCTCACCTTGCACGCCCTCTCTCTACCTTGTCTGATTTCCCTTTTCGCTTTTTATTTTTTTATGAATAATTATTATAAAAAAATCGGGGTTAAAATGAACCAAAATAAATTCAAGGCTTTAAAAATCTTATACAACCAGTCTAAGGAGGAGGGAGGAGGAATAATAATTACAACTAAAAAAAATAAAAATTACAAGTCTTCAATTTGTCTCTACATCAAGAAAGCGTCAACGACACCATTTGATAAGAGCTTTTTTGCGTATGGTTGTTGTCTTGAAAAGCCGCTCTCAAAATCTCTTGAATTACCTACAAAATTTGTCTAAAACAACTCGTATTGCGATAAGTACGGGTATTAATCCAACTTCCAAGGTGAAATAATTAATGTGAATACTTGCAATTTCAATTTTTTTATTATTAAATTTTTTTAAAATTTTTTTTAAAAACAATTTCAAGGAGCATTAACTAATAAATGAAAAAAATTATGAAATGACTAAATAAGGAAAAATAATGTGCAATCGAGTGAGAAAAATGTGAGAATGTCAAGATATGGGATTACACTGCATTACCAATTATTTTGATTTTACAATTTATTAATTTGAAATATTGAGATAATATTAAATCGATAATGTAACTCTCGTTACAATTTTAAATTTAATAATATCTTTTTCAGAAAACTAATTTAAAAATATCACACGATGACAAATTAAGAACTATACTATGATCAACAAAATTACCCGCTACGATCAATTTAAGAAAAACAGCATGAATTCTCAAATTTCAACACAGAATTAATATTCAAATTTCGAAAAAACCTATCTCTAGTTCGATCCCTAAATTCAAACATTAATTTGTACAATTAATTTACTAACTCTCATTACATAAATTAATTGGTGACAGACAAAAACTTATTTTCCTAGAAATATAGCATTAATGAAATCAATTAATTAAATTAATATCGTACGCAGTGCATCCCACCCCTTGAATAGGGTGACTAGCCAAGAATAGTGAACTAATTAATCATAGTCACAAACATGGAACAACAAATTAAAGAGTAGAGCAAGAAATACAATACACAAAAGTCTCCCTTTGAATTGATTCCTTGAATCGCGTTCATGCACGTGTGTCCCAATGTTTTCACAAATCCAACACTTTATTACAAAAAACAATAATAAAATAAAAACTAAACCTAAAAATTATTCTAATGCTAAACTAATTTTTTTGTATTTTTTTATGTACCTACTATGTACATAATATACAGTGTGTCTTTCTCTCTATTTTCTATTGCTCTCTCGTCTCTGTGTTAAGAGTCTTCTTTTAAAGTGACTGCCATCCTTTTTTTTCAGAGTCCCATGATTTTGTTTAGATGAGATATTGGTGGGATTTCATTTGCCTTGAACCCGTGTTCTAAAAATCTCACTTAGGCTCCACCTAGGCGTGCCTAGGCTTGAGGCTTGGGTGAAACGCTCCGCCTTAAGTCTTTTACGGCTTATTCTTGGTAAAAGGCTTAAGGCGCACTTTTTTTAAAATAAAAATGCTTTAGTGAAATAATATTGCCTTTTAAAGACTTATTTTAAAAAACCAAACCAATATCCCATTCAAAAAAATCAGAAGACAAATGGTATCTCAAACCTCTCTGCCTCTCGTCCAAAAAAACGCGTGTTTTTTTTTTCCTTTTTTACTTAGTATTTAAAAAAAATAGTATTTTAGTTTGCATATATTCAGACATATTATATGGTATGTATCATTTTAGTATTTTTAATAGCCTTGTTATAGTAAAAAATGTTAAAATATATTAAAAATGCCTAAACGCCTTTTCACGCCTTTTTACGCCAAAGACCTGTCTAGGCTTCTAAGGCTTAAGGCTTGGCCTGTACGCCTCGATCATGCCCCGCATTTTTCAGGACCTTGCCTTGAAGTACTTTTGTGGGAGAGATGGGAAACTTTGGAAGTGGGTTTTGGGAAGTAAGGTTCAGGTTTAAGCAACGGTCGGAGGTGTCGGGTTGGGGCTGCCGATTTTAGCTCGGGTTTGCTATTGGGAAGTCTCAATGACTTGGGTTTGGGGTTCAAACCGAGTTGAGTTTTTTACGGGTTCAGGTTGGCTGGAGAAGGGGGTTACCGGGTATGGTGGTTAGGTTTTGGGACGCTGGTGTTTGGTTGGCATAGCAGCGGGTTGGGTTCGACCGAGATCGAAGGAGGTGCGGGTTACATCCGAGTCTGATTTCGGGTAAGTGGTTTCGGAATAGAAGGCAGGTGGGTATGGGTGGATGACGGGTTTGATGTTGGTCTTGGATTACAGCTAGGTGGGTAAGGGTATGGGTTCTTGTATGGGTTTTGAGATGAGTTTGAGTGATGGGTTTGCTAATGAGGGAAGAGAGAGGACAGAAGGTGGGTGTTGGGGAAGATGAGGAGGGGACCAATTGGTTGTTGTAGGGAGTATAGGATTTAGGTGTGGGTGAGGGGTGAGTTGTGTGTTTAAATTTGTACACTAAAAAACATACAACAACCTAAAAAAATAAAATCAGACAAAAATAAAAAATTAAAATCTAAAAACAAAATTCTAATCTATTATTAAGAGAGTCAAAAATAAAAAGAATTAAAAATAATAAAATAAAACTCTATAAAAACTAAAAATCCTAACTAAATAAAATAAAACTAAAAACCAAAGGAAAATAAAATCTTATAAAAATAAATTCCTAAAAACTAATCCTAAGAAAATAAAAAAATAAAATAAAGATTAAAAACTAATCAAAATCAAAATCAGAATAAAGAAATATAAGAATAGAAAATGAATCATAGAAAATTCTAAATAAATCTAAAATAAACCATAAAAATAAAACGACTCAAAATAAAAATCTAGAAAAATAATAATGGTACAAACTCAACACACACGAGGCTCGGGTGAAGGCTAGGGATCGGTTTAAGCTTAGGTTTGGTACGTTAAAAGGATGGGGGATCGAAACTCATCAGGGCAAGCTCAATGGAATTTCTGACTCCACGGTCGCTTTGATTTCTTTGATGCATGCTTTTGATCGCTATTGTGTCACAATTATACTGATTTAGCATTATTTGTACCGCAACTGCGTATTGACCTGAGAAATAAATAAATACGAACATAAGGCAATTTTTAATTAAAACGAGCGACTACAATGCTTCTATTCAGGGTATAAAATAGACACTTTTGGGTGCTTATCATAACCAGTCCTCACCTTAGCTTCGTAAAGCCTCATCCTCGCTACTGGACTTTTGGACTATTGGCAGGTGACCATTCTCCGTGCCATATTAAAATTCTCATGACACCATGCCCATAAACAAAAACAATATCTCAAATCAAATAAATATTTTAGATTCCAATAAACGCCATGATATCAACAATATGAGTACAAATAAATGAGAAACAAAACGACAACTCTCGAGAGTATTAGGGAGAATATTACGTAAACCCAGAACCTTAAAATCATCACAAGAAACTCATAATATTCTTGCTTAAAATTCAGATCATACCACCATGTTCCTCTCACGAAAACAATCAAAACTCGTTCTAGCCCAAACTCGAGAAAACACCAAATAAGCCTTGAAATCATGGGTTATAACTTGATAACTTTGGGGCTAGGGTTTGTATGAGGGAGAAGATGAACAAAATAGAGAACTACTACTCTTAAGAGGTTTAAGAATGAGTTTTAAAAGTCCAATCCTCAATATATATATATATATATATATATATATATATATATAGTGGAGGAATTTTAAAGAATGTAAGTGGAATTATAATTCTATTAAAACTAAAACAGTTCTCCCGTTAATGACGGTTCAGAACCGTGACAAACATTTTTTTAGAGAGTTTATGTTATAAGGATTTTTTCTTGAGAGTTTTATGTCGTAAGGACTCTTCTAAATGACCCAAGACTTATATATACTCGTATTAGTGGTCTTTTAAGGTAGCTTTCCGAATTACGAATAAATTTAATTAATTTTGGGATAAAATTACGAGTTGTTATGTACTTCCCCACAAGCATAAGAATTTCATCCTCAAATTCGACGAAGCGTAAATGCACAAAATAAAATAAGGCTCACATATGCCTACCCATAAAACGCCACGATTGGACGCTCGTAAACCAAATCTTACACGCACTTACCCCATGAACAAACATACAATATATATCATAACTATTTAAATAGGCATACCGATGAAAATAACATCGTACCAAGTTCTCCCACGAATCATCACTCGTATTTATCTCCAAAAGTCATCATAACACTTAAGTCCTCAAGTCAATTCATATCACCAAATTGATACTTACGATACATAACATACGCACTAACGATCTCGAAAATAAATCTCGCCTGCCAAAATCAGTCCTAAGTATCCTCACATCAAGATTACGGTTTCTAACCTCAATGCCTCCAACGTCCTAACACAAAACTGCCTATTTCCAAGAAACACAGCTAACACGTATGCTAGACCCAATATCTTAATGAGTACGAATAATCAAAGGGGATCAAATATTGAAAACACAGAAGATAAACGGACTCACAACTTACGAGACCTAAGACCATGCTTTAATACAATCTGTAACACCCCGGGCAAAAAACGAGGTGCTAACATGATTAAAACTAAACTAAATCTGCAATAATTAATATAGAGCATCTATATTCCACAAAATAAATATAATTAATCTAAAATTTACACTTCCATAATAATTACAATTAAATTTCACTCAAAAATTATACTAACCACTCTAAATAAATTACACTGCTAAGCCATAGAAAACTAAAATCATTGAGGTTTAAAATCCTCCAAAATTCATCGTGTCCAAATCCACGTTAACCTGTCACTAAAAGGAAAACACGAGAAATACACAATATGACAAGAATAGATGTTCAGAACAATAACGGTGAATAAATGCAACAATATGAATCTGAATTCAAGTCTAATGCGACATCTCAGCATTATACAAATTTAATTTCTCAATAACACATCAATTGGTAACCAGGCTCACCTCACGTCACCTTTGCTTCGTAAAGCCTCATCCTGGCTACTGGAATTTTGGACTATTGGCGGGTGACCATTATTCGTGCCATATTAAAATTTTCAAGACACCATGCCCATCAATAAAAATAATATCTCAAATTGAATCAATATTTTAGATTCCAATAAATGTCATGATATCAACAATATGAGTACAAATAAATGAGGAACAAAATGACTACTCTCAAGAGATTTAAGGAGCATAATGCGTAAACCCGGTACCTTAAAATCATCATAAGATTCTTCCTTAAATTCATATCATACCACTACATTCCTCTCACGAAAACAATCAAAACTCGTTCTAGCCCAAACTCGAGAAAACATCAAATAAGCCTTCAAATCATGGGTTATAACTTTATAACATTCGGGTTAGGGTTTGTATGAGGGAGAAGATGAACAAAATAGAGACTACTGCTTTTAGGATGTTTAAGAATGAGTTTTAAACGTCCAAGCCTCGAAATACACACACACACACACACACACACACACACACACACACACATATATATATATATATATATATATATATATATATACTAGTGGTGACCCGTGCGATGCACGGTAGTATAACGAATTTTAAAATATTTTTCTCTAAATATATAAATTAATATATAATTACTACAATATTTAAAGTAAAAGATTGTACCCTAACCATGAGCATGTAAATGTAAAAAATGTGGTGAATAAAGAATACAATTTAAAACGAATATGCGGTTTCATCATCATCATTTTTTTCTTAATCCCATCATATGGGCCGGCCACATGAATTTCCCTCTTCCATTATAATCTATTATATGCATTATTATCATTCAAATGATATTTTATTTATGTCATTGACTGAGTTTATAACTTGATTAAAAATTAATGGCACGAGGCGTTTTAAATAATTGATTAGTAATGTCGTTTAATATTTATGTTCTTAATTTGTTTCATTGTAATTCAAATTAGTTTGGTATTTTATTTTTGTCAATAACACGCTCTATTATTTGATCAGAAATTAGTTAGCATGATGCAATGTAAGTAAGCGATCAAAAAGGGGTATTATGTGCAGGAGCATATGTCAACCGTTTCGATCTCATCAATTACATATCATACGGTCCAAACTTTATATATATAAGTATTCTTCTTATTTTTTATTTTTAAGTATTTTTACTGTTAATTAATTTGATATTTTTTAAATATTTTTGTAACTAAATTGTCTCATTGCATAAATTTTGTTTTAATATAAATAAGTATGGTACTTTACTTATGTTATTGACACACTTTATTATGTGAACTGCAACATAATTATTTTCAACAAATAAAATATAATTTTTAGCATAAACAATGAATTTCAGCAACATAAAAGTATTTACAACTAAATTTATAATAAAAAATAAACGAATGGAAAAAGTAGATTACGTGATTTGAAGAGATGCTCTCTTGCCTTTTATTTTTTCCAATGTTTCAACAAATCCAACTATTTGTGGTGTGTAAGTATTCTATTTAATGGAAAATGGATAAAGGAAGAGAAAACCTTACCAAACAAATTTATTTTTCCACTATTTTTCAACTTTTCATAAAAATAGACAACATTTCATTTTTTCCCAACTTGCCAATTAAACGCGCCTAAGAGATTTTAAAGAATATTTTGTTGAAACTCAAATCAAAATCATGGTGGGTAAGAAAAACAGTGCATATAAAATACAATCTTCCATACAATTCTTCTTCTCGTGCAATATTTTTTAGTTAGGGATATTCATGGAATGCATATCATGGAGCAAGAATTCAAGATAGAAGGGTGTGGGTGTGTTTGATAGGCAATATATTTTTCAACTTTGGAGGTATTTGATTGGGCAAATTTGTCTTAGAAAAATTATTCATTCATCAAGAAGGATCAACAATTCAAAGCATTAAATTTTGCATTTTTCAACTTTTATTTTCTTAGCTTCCACACGAAGAAAAGGAAATAATTTAACTTGAGTACGGATTTCATAATTCGTATTGGAATGTGTTAACAATATGTGCATTTGACAATATTCCAATATCCCAAGTACCAAATCAAAACAACAATGTGAACGAATTTTCCCCAATAATTTGAAACCATATTGAATGCAAGTAGTAATCCCACAAACAAACAAATTATTTGATATATGTTATCGTAATTGATAGACATTCATATTCAGTAATGCAGAAAATAAAATTGGTGACTCCAGATTGAATGAAAATGTAATATTTAGAGTACTACCAAAAAAAAGTTTTAATTTTTGCATCGAGAGCTAAACAAAAAAAGTGAATCCGGAAAAGAAAAAAATGGATGCCTTTGGGGAACAAAATTTATAATCCTCAAAGACATTTTCCAATCTGATGTTATGCTCCATTGAGTAGCAGAATGGACTAAGGCAGCAAAAATAGTTCATTACTTAATATAAATCTGTCTACACAGACAAAGGTGCATGAACTTAAAAATGACTATTCATTTTTATGCTTATTGATCACATAGTAAAAGTAAGTATCTAGCTGTGCTGTTAGAGCAAGAAGATCTTCCAATGTTTTGAAATCATATGCCGTCCCAACATTTGTAGTAGAAGTAACTTGTTCATTGAACTCCTCAATTTTCTCTGAGACACTGGTGACGTAAGACACAAAAATTTTGTAAGTCTAACCAAGACATTATTCGAGGAAAATAACATATGGACTACTTATGACGAACTCCTACTAACATGAGGCGTTCAATGGCACGACCTCAATGCATGGGATTTCATGACCACGAAACTTCAAAATCGAACCTCGAATTATATTTTGCTAAATTCTCAAATCTGCAAAATCAAATATAGCGAACTAAAACAACAATTTATTGAAAAAAAAGCACATGAGAGGGGTTGGAACAAACCCACATCATCAATCAACCTTGTTCCATACCAGAAGCCTCCAACATCAAAACCCCATTCGTACATCAGCGGCAACATCACCAGAAAAAAATCACTGAGGAAGAATAAGAGATTGAAGAAGAAAGACAGTCAAAATCTGATTTTTTTTTAAATATATGGCTTCTTGGTAACCCATAACGACATCAACTACTGATCACACGGGTAGCCACCTGTTGCCCGCTATGTTTTTCCCTAGATGAGTTTGAAATGGAAAGTTTATCCACGGGTGGAGCAACACCAACTGTTATGGGGGCCCGCTGGGTCGAGGTTTGATTTTTTCTATCGGAGATCCATCCCGGTGTTACTGAAATCCCTATACTAATATTCCCTAGCCTCTAAAAAGAGTCATCATGGCCATAGAAAAAAAGTAGAAGTAGAGGAGAGAGATTCATACCTGGGATAAATTACAAGAAAGTTGTGACAGAGGGGATAGGTGAGGAAGAGACGGACGGGTTGAGGAAGTTGAGAGAAAGAAGGGAAAATGTGGTCGTTTTACGAGAGAGGTTACATTAGGGGGATGTGGATGTGGGATGTAGTGGGTTAGAGGGTTAGTAATAGTAGGAGATGGTGACACGTGGATTTTTTAATCTAAAAAAAATCCAAATTCTAGAAAATTAGGTATGGGATTTTGGAACCTTCTCAACGTCCCAACTACATACGTATATATAATAAGATATATATATATAAGTGGATGAATTTTAAAGACTTTAAGTGGCATTAGAATTTTATTAAACCTAAAACAGGTCGCTCGTTAGTCAAGGTCCAAAATCGTGAGAAACGTTTTTTAGAGTTTTATGTTATAAGGACTCTTCTAAACATCCCAAGACTTATATATACTCATATCACGAGTCTTTTAAGGTAGCTTTCCAAATTTCGAATATATACTTAAATACCGAATAAAATTACAGGTTGTTACATTCATATCATTCTCATCATCAAACCATAAAAATATTTATTTCTGAACCACATTCAAGTTAAAACTTATATCTAGATTAATAACTAAGAATATGATAAGTCCAATATCAACATAAGATAAATGAAATCCTAACATAAACATGAGTATCTCAAACTGACTGAAATAAAATTGACTCCGGGCTTATGCTTGTGCAATAATCCAAAACAAAAAAGACAAAAGTAGAGTAACAACCTAAACTATAATCAACAATCTGGAATCCAACAAGCAAACTGAGACTGCAAGGCTGATCTCTCGATAGTCCTAATATCCCTGTCTAGGAGCACGTGGGGGGGAGGGGGAGAAAACATTTATAATTTGAGTCAATGCCCTAGATTTGCAGGAATTAACTTACTGAATTTGAAGTAAAAAATTACAGTTAATTCAAAGTGAGCATATCCCATCGTCACTCACATACATTAAATATCTCACCCCTAATCTAAGAGCAATGTTATACATATAACCACCCAAGTACCAAAAATAGATATTGATAAATGTGGCAACGAAAATATGAGGATGCATCTAGCATGATTAACGTACCTACATAGATTCATCTATATTCAAGTTACCACTTCTCATAATACATAAATATTGCGTATTTCATCCGTCGAACCTACGCATTTTAGCCCCCTCGGGTGACTTAATCTCTATATTTAAGCCCGTTAACTAGACAACCTCGGTTTATACTGTTAACATTCTTTGCAGGGGTTAATTGAGATTTTATAGGTATTTGGATGCTTATGGTGAAGTTCGGACGCGTTCCACTCGATTTCAGTACATATCCGCACGCGCAAGGGCAATTTAGTCATTTCACAGTTTGGGCACCTGGCCCAACATCTACACAGAAGTTGTATCCCTCCTCGTAAGCTTTGCATGGCCACAAATGATGCGCAATTCCGATCGCGAATGATGAAGTTACGGCGATTCTAGTGGAGAAGAAATGCAAGCCAAAACAGTGGAAAATGGAGTCTGCCCTGCTTGATCGATCGATCGACCCACCCTTTAGAATTTTTCCACGATTTCAACTGTCAATCGATCTACCAAAGGTGTTGATCGATCGATCCCCCATTTTTTGCAGATATTTTGGTTTTAGTTTCTTTCTTCTTTTCTTTTATTTCACTTACTATATAAACCAATTTTGGTTTCTATTTCAGGGATCTTGTTATTTATTCAGTTTTAGTTAGTTTAGGGTTAAGGTTTAAGAGCTTTTCTTCTTCCTCATTTGGTTGACACCCATGTGTGTTTGTAAGTTGAACTTTCCATCTCCTCTACCATTAATATAGGTGTTCTTCTTGAATTCAAGCATTGTAGATTAATTTACTTCCTTTATAATTTGTTTCATTGATTTATTTCTTGCTTTCCGAGTCTAATTAGTAGAAATTCAGTTTAATTCATGTATTGCCCCTAGATAGATAGGGTCCGGATTTCGTTTTGCCATTAACACACCCCGAGCTCCGAAAATTAGGTTTTGTGCATAATTGCGTTTAATTGAACGTGCACGTATTAAAGTCGGATTATTATGCGTTTAACTTTCTTTATCATGCAACATTAGTGTTTATAGCGATAATCCAAATTTAATTCGCATGAGACCGTTTTTCGGTTAGATGCTTATTCATGCAACTTTGGCTTAAATTCCTTATTGTGTGAAGTCTATGCTTAATTGATAATGTTCGATTAAATTGCTCTCGAGTCAAAATTCTAATTAACAGTTGTTTCGATCCGTGTGGTTGGATGATATCCTGATCCTCGCTTTACTTTTATTTAGACCTAACTTCTCTCTTTTCTTTTATTTACAATTAAATATCACCCTATTACACTTTTATTCCTGAATTGATAAACCGATTACGAGATATACGAACACTCCCTGTGGATTTGACACCCGAATTACCGCTATACTTGTATCGCAAGTGCAGTCGTAATTTAGGTTTTTGTATTAAGTAGGTGAAATGAACACAGCGATCGGCGTGCTGACCGCGTGCCACATTTCCCGCTTGATCAACTTCTCAAACTACCCTAGTCATACTTTCCATAATGTGACATAATAAATTACCATGCATACTACGTAGTATTGGATCTATAATTTGCAATCTATATCATTAGTCTAAGGAATTTATGCATTCATTATATATATATATATATATATATATATATATATATATATACATATATACGACACTAAAGACATCTACTAGTAGCTTCTCGTTCATTCTATATCGATATGTCCGAGGGAGTTTCTTATCCAATTCGGACGTAACAAAAAACACACAAACGGGGACATCTCTACTTAGTACCCCATTACACGACCCATTCCTAGTGGTGATAATGGATCCTAACATCAACACATATCTCTCATAAGTGGCGCTACTATGTAGTACCCAAAATTATGACCTATGCAACGCCTAGACCACCTGAGCCGACGTGTGCCACGATCCCGAAGTTTCATAACCCCAACCGATAGAACCGTCCATGAACTTATGTATATCCACACAAAAATATAATGACGTATTATTCTCATTCAATATGTATAGGTAATTACTCTATAATTACCCATAAGTGTCCCACAGCATCATTCATAAGTGACCCACATTAATAATTGGCCAACAGGTAAATTATAAATTTCCTTCATTTTTATAAGAATATGTAACCATCTAGTTAAATTTAATCCCCCTTATTATTCTGTGGCAACCCGCTCACCAAAATAAGGGGTGGCCAGTCCGATACTTCCATAATAATGGGAATCATAGATGGATCATTCTCAGCATCAACAATAATGTAATAAGTACACAAGATAACCACCCTATATTTTAGAAAAACGGGTTGCCAAAAGTTTAATTTTATAAGTTAAAGAAAGAATTTAAACAACCCAATTTGAAAAGAAAGTGGAAGCCGAAAAGAACTTATATTACAACAACAACAAGTATACAATAAGGGGACCGAATATGGTGTCGGTCAACAGTCTATACAACCCATAATAAATAAGTTCAATAAGTACATAATACATTACAATAAGCAAATACAATAAAATTGGGCCACACGCCCGAGTAAAAGACCCGATCATAACTAGAGTACAAAAATGAAGGCGTCTAACAGCATATCCCATAATATTGGCAAAGTATCACGACTCCCCAAAAACACCGGAATAGGAAAATCAGTATGGGCGTCCTTGCGGCAGAGCACCTGAGTGGATACAAGATTCATGCACAACAAGAAATATGAATGGGTCAGGGCCCGGTTTTATATGATCACCAGATGAATAAAGAGTATGACAGTTATGAACAGATAATCATGATAGATAAATATGAGAATCTATCTACACAGTTTTAAAGCATGAACTCATGCAATTTAAATGATCATAATTTTAATTAAGTTATGCAAGAGGATATGAATCATTAACATCAACGAAAGCTTTCATCCTTTTTATACTGTTCATTCCATCGTTCCGTTCCTTATGAGGAAACATAATCATAATTATATGCTCTTTATGGAATTTCATTATGCTCTTTATGTTCATTTATAATCCATCCTGTCCCACTTGATTAAGAATAGTTATAATCATATACATATAAAGATTCTAAGACCGGTCGTCCGGGTTTCCACACTGTGCGCGCCCATTATTGACCATCATCTTCCAGGGCCTATCAACCAAGACAACCTGGGCACCTACAACGCAAGACATCGGGAAGCAGCCATATGACTGTGGGAGAGTCATAACAACACCCGAAATTACCTCACCGTCGCAGAAAATATACAACAACCGCTCATATGGACTAGGACTATATCCTCCCTACGTTCATTAGCCAGGGGGCTTCACCTCGCGCGTGAACTTCCCTTATGATGGCATTTAGAGAGGGGTGTTCAAGTAAATTATCATTTACCGTATTCACTTTTCATTTACATTTCCATTTTAATAAATACATCATATTTTATCCGAAGCCATACTTAAATTCATGTCATTATTACTACCTCAATAAATGAATAAACTCTCAATGTACTCTCCAAGCATTTTATGGAGTTATTATAATTCACCATGACTAGAATACCTCACTTGAGCTTATAAAGTCTCCAAATACGACATTACAACTCCTAGTCTCATAAATATGAACTAAGGAAAAAGAATGCCCTAACATCAATGTGTATACCCCCGGAATAAGCCCCAATTAACCCATTTCTAATGTAGGGTAGTCAACTAACTCATCTAGGACTCTAGGACTCTATGTTTACTTCATACAAGAAGCTTACTAAGACCTAAGCCTAAAGTAAATGAGTCGGAATTGAGTTAGAATAATAACTCAGAACAACAGGATTTTCGAATCGATTCGCCCTGGCCGAATCGATTCGGTAAGGAAGCGAATCAATTCGGACCAGCCGAATCAATTCGGACAGGAGAACCTAACTTTCTGCAACCTACCGAATCGATTTGACCCATCTTAATCGATTTGGTCTATTCAGACCTGTAAACTGCCCTTATGGCGAATCGATTCGCCCTGGACGAATCGATTCACCCCTGCGAATTGGCCAAGTATGGGTTATGGGTTATGAACCCTAATTTCCCCCAAATCTCCTTTGATCTCCATCCAACATCATTAATTCAAGGAATCAAATAATAAATGAATTTAACTACCATAAATTTACCCCAATAAACATATAAATCAACTTTTAAGGGTTTAAAAACCTATAAATCCATTTCAAGTCCTAAAATTATTAAACCAAAATCAATCCACAGCTATCCATACAAAGTATTCATCTTAAATAACTTATTAGCAAGTAGAAAACTTGGCTTGAGTTAGAAATCTTAGATTTTCTTGTAGTAGAAACAATCCCCAATCTTTAATCTTCAATCTCTCTCTATTCTCCACAATTTCTCTTCCTCTCTCTAACTCTCTAGGTTTAGCAAATACACATAAGGGAAATAAATGAAATGCAAGACTTAAATCGTGGCTTAAGTCTAAATTACCAACTTAAATGGTTAAAACCACATTAAAATGACTCGCAACTACACGTTTAAGTTAAAACCAGTTAAAAGTGCTCGAAACACAAAAATACAATATGGCACTTATTTCGACTAACTCGCACATTTCGGGACTAACTACGCCCTCTAAATTGGCATCCGGCAATCTTATAATTCATTTCAAGTTTCGGTTTCATTTAAACCTTAAATGTCATTTTAAAACATATGAGACTATAGAACGCAGATGATGTTATTTACATACACATACAGTAAATATGCTCCATTAACACATTTAATTCAAATTTACTCCATCATCCGTATTTTATATAATTACTTCATACAGCAAATTAATATAAAATAAGTCTATTAAAAGCGAGGGTTGTTACATACTCCCTCCTTATGAGGAAATTTTGCCCTCAAAATTCAAGCATACCTTGCAAGAAGAGATGCGGATACTTTTCCCGCATATCATCCTCACGTTCCCACGTCGATTCCTTGGCATTGTGATGAATCCATTGGACTCGCACCAAGGGCACCACTCGAGACCTCAATCTATGCTCCCCATGCTCTAAGATTGCAACTGGTTGTTCTTTATATGAAATATCAGGTTGCAAATCGATATTCTCAAAAGGAATATGCCAAAGGGCACCTTCACACCTCTTATACTTCTTCAAAGAGGAAACATGGAACACATCATGGATTTGTTGTAAGGGTTCTGGTAAGGCAAGTTGATACGCCACTGGACCTACCTTGGCAATAATGGGAAAAGGTCCAACATAGCGCGGTGCAAGCTTCCTTTTCTTCCCAAAGCACTTAATACCCTTCATTAGCGAGACTCGCACCAAGACCTGATCCCCGATTTCTAACTCTATATGCCTTCTATTCGCATCGACGTAACTCTTTTGGCGATCTTGAGCTATTCAAATGCGATTACGAATGAGTTCAATCTTAGAAGAAGTATCCGGGATCATTTCGTCCAAGAAACTTATTATCTCCCACCTCCAACCAACAAGTGGGTGATCTACACGGTCTACCATATAAAGCTTCATAAGCCGCCACCCCAGTAGTAAATTGGTACGAATTATTATAAGAAAATTCGAACAAAGGGAGATATTGTTCCCAACCACCTTTGAAATCAAGCATACACATTCGGAGCATATCCTCCAACATTTGGTTAACCCTTTCAATCTGCCCATCTGTTTGAGGGTGATAAGAAGTGCTTAACTTAAATTCGGTTCCTATAGACTCTTGGAAATTTTGCCAAAAGTGGGAAACAAAAATCTTATCTCGGTCGAAAACTATATTCAAGGGCACCCCATAGAGTCTAACAACCTCCGCGATGAACAGCTAGGCATAGCGAGCAGTATCATAATCTGTGCGCACGGGTAGGAAGTGTTCCCACTTAGTCAAGGGATCGATGATCACCCAAATAGAATCATGACCACTCTGACCTTGGTAATCCCATAATAAAATCCATCGATATACTCTCCCATTTCCACTCTAGAATCTCCAACGGTTGCAACAAACCTGTCGGTCGCTGATGATCTATCTTGACTAATTGACAAGGAGGGCATTAGGATACAAACTCAAAAATATCCTACTTCATGTCTGGCCACCAATACTGATGGTGCATGTCTTGATACATCTTGTTCTCACCAGGATTCACTGAAAATTTAGACCCATGAGATTCTTCCATCACGTCCCGTCTCAAATCACCTTCGTCCAGGACCATGAGTCTCCGGTGAAAACGTAATCCACCCTTCGAACTTATCGAGTGGGATTTCGTTCCCTCGGTCAACAATTGGCTTATATGGTCCTGAAACCTTTATCCCTTACTTGAGCTTCTACAACCCTTGCCACAATGGTAG
This sequence comes from Sambucus nigra, assembly GCA_949130495.1. Taxonomy (NCBI): domain Eukaryota; kingdom Viridiplantae; phylum Streptophyta; class Magnoliopsida; order Dipsacales; family Adoxaceae; genus Sambucus; species Sambucus nigra. The sequence goes on along the minus strand of OX422224.1, from coordinate 55,637,782 downwards.
GTGTAGCGGTCTTCATTGACATGAACGCCCTAGCAACCGCATCCTCCTGACTAAGCTCCTTCCATTTGGCCTTCCATACCTCTGCTAACTCCCCCTCGGGTTTTCTACTCAAAGCATTCTCTACCACATTTTCTTTGCCTGGGTGATAGTGGATGTCAAATTGATAGTCTTTCACAAACTCAAGCCATCGGAGTTGTCGCATATTTAATTCTTTCTGAGAAAACAAATATTACAGCAATTTATGGTCTGTGAAAAGACTAAATTTCTCCTCTAGGAGATAATGCCTCCAAATCTTCAAGGCAAAAACTACTGCAACAAGTTCCAAGTCATGCACCGGATAATTCTATTCGTGGGGCTTTAGCTTGAGGGAGGCATAAGTAATAGACCGTCGCTGTTGTTGAAGTACACCTCCCAAACCTTGTAGAGATGCATCGGTAAAGACTAAATATTCTAATCCTGGACTTAGTAACTCAAGGACAGGAGCAGAAGTTAATCTCTCCTTCAGCTCATCAAAAGCAAACTAACAAGAACTATCCCATACGAATCTCACCCCTTTTCGAGTTAAATTTATCAAAGGGCTAGCAATTTTAGAGAAACCCTTGATAAACTGGCAGTAATAACCAGCCAAACCCAGGAAACTAAAAATCTCGGTAGGTGTCATGGGCTGACCCCATTCCCTCACCGCAACCACTTTACTTGGGTCCACCAAAATGCCCTGAGCCGTCACAATATGACCCATAAACTGAACTTCCTGCAACTAAAAACTGCACTTTTCAAACTTAGCATACAATTGATGATCCCTCAATGTCTGTAGGACAAACCTCAAATGAGTAGCATGATCCGCTTCTATTTTGGAATACACTAGGATGTCATCAATGAATACTATAACAAACTGGTCGAGGACGTCCCGAAATACCCCATTCATGAGGTCCATAAAAATTGCGGGGGCATTGGTTAGCTCGAAAGGCATAAACAAGAATTCATAGGACCCATACCTCGTCAGGAAAGAGGTATTGGATACATCCTGCTCCAGTATCTTCAACTGGTGACATCCCATCCTCAAATCGATCTTAGAGAAGTATGATGCTCCCCTATGTTTATCAAACAAATCATTGATATGAGGCAAAAGGTATTTATTCCGGATGGTGACTTTATTCAACTCTCTGTAGTCAACACACAACCGGGGAGATCCGTCCCTTTTCTTCACAAACAACACCGGAGCACCCCACGGCGATGTGCTACGCCAAATGAATCCCTGTTCCAATAACTGTTGAATTTGATCTCTCAACTCCCTCATCTGAACATGAGCCATATGATATGGAGCCCTCGCAATTATCCGAGTTCCCGGTGGTAAATCGATTATGAACTCAATCTCCCTACTAGGAGGCAAACCCGGTATCTCCCGAAAAACATCTTTGAAATCCTTAACAACTATAATTGAATCTAAATAAACAACTACATCTCCATAAGTCTCCTCTGCGATATAGTACAAGTAAGTGCTAGTACCCCCTTCCATACAAGGCATAACCACTAAAAGCATTTCTTGCCCCGGGATGGAAAAAACTATGCTCTTTCCATAGCAATTAACTATCGTGCGATACTTTACTAGCCAATCCATTCCTAGGATTACGTAATACCCGACCATATCAAAGACGAGCAAATCGGCCTCAAAGAACAAATTACCAAGATTTGTTCCTATTCATTTACAAACAAAGAAAATCAGTGATCCATCTCCCATCGAAGATTCAACACTCGTAAATATACTCTCTGCAGATTTAATTAACTCTGTAGACTGAGCAAAACTTCTAGAAATGAATGAGTGAGTTTCACCCGTATCAAATAGTACCCGAGCAATGTGCCCCTGAATGAGAAACTTACCCTCAATCGCTGGCGGTGTCGGAAGGGATGGAGGAAGCATAGCATCCTGTATGTGATAAACTCGCCCATACTGTAGTTGTCCCTGTTGGGTAGTGACAACCGAGTTAGGTACTTGTGGAGGAAACTGAACATGTGGCTGTTGTGGAACCCTAGGAAAGTGTCCCCCAATCAACTGAGTACACGACCTCTTGTAGTGACCCAACTCTCCGAATTGAAAGCATCGATTCGTCGCATTCTCTTGGTTTCGCCCTCGGTTATTTCGAAATTGCCCAAAGCCTTGGCCCGGAGGGCCTCTACCTCTATTTCCACCTGTACCTGCTTGTTGCGGTGCGGTCCCCCTTGACCCTCCCTAACATTACTACCACCAACATTAAACCAACCAAAACGTTTTCATTTAGACAAATCCCCTTGCTGGGGGTCCTTTTCCTTCTGCTTATTTACCGAAGATAGGGATGAAGGAAATGCTCCTCCTCTGATACCATTGCCTCCAGGCTTATTAGCTTGCCCCACAACCGAAGCCTTCTTGCTACTCTGGACATATAATCGATGCTCTTGGCAATAAAGCAATTTCGCATTCATCACATCCCCAAAGGTCTGCAAAGCGGGATTACCAAGTAAATGTTGTCGTATCCTTCTATTTAGACCTCCCGTGAACATTGATATTTTCCTCTCTTCCGGAGTCACCTCATCCAGTACAAAACTTGCTAACCGGGTGAACTCCTCTTCATATTCTGCAACGGATCTCTCTCCTTGCACCACATCCTAAAGATTTTTTCTCATCTCCCTTTGAACTGTGGGAGGGAAATACTTTCGATCGAACAAAATCCAAAAATTGTTGATAGTCATAACATCCCTCTGCTCTGGCATAGTCATAGACTCCCACCAATGTAACGCAACACCCACTAGTTTAAAGGTAGCAAGGATTTTTATTCTTTCTTCACTACATTCCACCCTATGTATATGGCGTTGCATATCCTTCTTCCACTGATTATCTGCTATAACATCAGAACCTCCTTCGAATTCTAGAGGATGGCCATTTAAAAAGGACTCTCTAACCCTTTCCCACGGAGAAGGTCCCGCGAGAACTTGCGCTTCTTGTGCGCGTGGTTTTTGGGCTAGTGGCATTTACTGAACCACTGTAGTCATAGCAGCATTGACCGCTTGAGCAACAATATTTTCTACCTCAACAGCATTTATTGTTCCTTGTGGCGGCGGTGGAGGACCAGTACCCTCTTCTAGAGCTTTTTTTCTTCTAGCGGGGCGACCTCTCTTAGGCGGCATCTGAGATGAAGAGCAATATAATTATAATACTATAAAAGAATAATCTGTCTTGCAAAAGATAGCAGTTATAGGCATACAAAACAGACCTAACATTAAGGCTCTATATCAATGAGCTCTACGGTAGAACGTGACAAGTCCACATAGATCCTAAGACTCCAGAACCTGAGTGGCAACCCGCTCACCAAAATAAGGGGTGGTCAGCCCAATACTTCAATAATAATGGGAATCATAGATGGATCATTCTCAGCATCAACAATAATGTAATAAGTTTACGGGATAACCACCCTATATTTTAGAAAAACGGGATGCCAAAAGTTTAATTTTGATAAGTTAAAGAAAGAATTTAAACAACCCAATTTGAAAAGAAAGTGGAAGCCCAAAATAACTTATATTACAACAACAAGAAGTATAAAATAAGGGTACCGAATATGCTGTCTGTCAACAGTCTATACAACCCATAATAATACATTACAATAAGCAAATACAATAAAATTGGGCGACACGCCCGAGTAAAAGAACCGATCATAACTAGAGTACAAAAATGAAGGCGTCTAACAACATATCCCATAATATCCGCAAAGTATCACGACTCCCCAAAAACACCGGAATAAGAAAATCAGTACGGGCGTCCTTGCGGTGGAGCACCTGAGCGGATACAAGATTCATGCACAACAAGAAATATGAAGGGGTCAGGGCCCGGTTTTATATGATCACCAGATGAATAAAGAGTATGACAGTTATGAACAGATAATCACGATAGATAAAGATGAGAATCTATCTACATAGTTTTAAAGCATGAACTCAGGCAATTTAAATGATCATAATTTTAATTAAGTTATGCAAGAGGATATGAATAATTAACATCAACTAAAAGCTTTCATCCTTTTTATATTGTTCATTCCATCGTTCCGTTTCTTATCAGGAAACATAATCACAATTATATGCTCTTTATGGCATTTCATTATGCTCCTTATGGCATTTACAATCCATCAAGTCCCACATGATTAAGAATAGTTATAATCATATACATATAATGATTCTAAGACCGCCCATCCGGGTTTCCCCACTGCATGACCCTAAATGACCATCATCTTCCAGGGACTATCAACCAAGACAACCTGGGCACCTACAATGCAAGACGTCGGGAAGCGACCATATGCCTGCGGGAGAGTCCTAACCACACCCGAAATTACCTCACCATCGCAGAAAATATACAATAAGCGCTTATATGGCCTAGGACTATATCCCCCCTACATTAATTAGCCAGGGGGCTTCACCTCACGCACGAACTTACCTTATGATGGCATTTGGAGAGGTGTGTTTAAGTAAATTATCATTTCGTATTCACTTTTTATTTCCATTTCCATTTTAATAAATACATCATATTTTATCCGGAGCCATACTTAAATTTATGTCATTATTACAACCTTAATGAATGAATAAACTCTCAATGTACTCTCCAAGAATTTTATGGGGTTATTATAATTCACCAAAACTAGAACACCTCACTTGAGGTTTTAAAGTCTACCAATACGACATTACAACTCCTAGTCTCATAATTATGAACTAAGGAAAAAGAATGCCCTAACATCAATGTGTATACCCCCCGGAATAAGCCCCAATTAACCCATTTGTAATGTAGGGTAGTAAACTAACTCATCTAGGACTCTAGGACTCTATGTTTACTTCATACAAGAAGGTTCCTAAGCCCTAAGCCTAAAGAAAATGAGTCAGAATGGAGTTAGAAAAATAACTCAAAACAGTAGGATTTTCGAACCGATTTACCCTGGCCGAATCGATTCGGTAAGGAAGTGAATTGATTCGGACTAGCCGAATCGATTTGGATAGGATAACCTAACTTTCTGCAACCTACCGAATTGATTCGGCCCAGTCGAATCGATTCGGTCCATTCAGACCTGTAAGCTGCCCTTTTGACGAATCGATTCGCCCCTGCGAATTGGTCAAGTATGGGTTATGGGTTATGAACACTAATTTCCCCCAAATCTCCTTTCTTCTCCAACCAACATTATTAATTCAACCCATCAAATAATAAATGCATCTAACTACCATCATTTTACTCCAATAAACATATAAATCAACTTTTAAGGGTTTAAAAACCTACAAATCCATTTAAAGTCCTAAAATTATTAAACCAAAATCAATCCACAACTATCCATACAAATTATTCATCTTAAATCACATATTAGAAAGTAGAAAACTTGCCTTGAGGTAGAAATCTCAGATTTTCTTGTAGTAGCAACAATTCCCAATCTTTAATCTTCAATCTCACTCTTTTCTCCACAATTTCTCTTCCTCTCTCTAACTCTCTAGGTTTAGCAAATACACATAAGGGAAATAAATGAAATGCAAGACTTAAATCGTTGCTTAAGTCTAAATTACCAACTTAAATGGTTAATACCACATTAAAATGACTCGCAACTACACGTTTTAGTTAAAACCAGTTAAAAGCGCCCGAAACACAAAAATACAATATGGCACTTATTTCGACTATCTCGCACATTTCGGGACTAACTACGCCCTCTAAATTGGCATCCGATAATCTTATAATTCATTTCAATTTTCGATTTCATTTAAACCATAAATGTCATTTTAGAACATATGACACTATAGAACACACATGATGATATTTACATACACATAGAGTAAATATGCAACAATCTAGTAAATACGCTCCATTAACCCATTTAATTCAAATTTACTCCATCATCCGTATTTTATATAATTACGTCATGCAGCGAATTAATATAAAATAAGTCTCTTAAGAGCGAGGGTTGTTACATATTCGTGCCACAAAAGCGTATTTAATAAAATCCATGTTTATCCAAACATAGTTCTACCAACTGGTATCGGTTCCTAAAGTCCCCCGGATCCATCCCTCGACCCAACTCAACTTGCCCCAGGGGTCGAATCAATTCGTCTCTTTGGGCCGAATCGATCCGCCTCCAAGGGCCGAATCAATTCGGATTTGGGCAGTAACCTAGATCTGTTATTGTTTCTTAATAGGGGATTGTTAATCTCAACACCAAACCTAACTGTAAAGGATTATACAAATGTATTAACATCACAATGGGTACCTAATGTTAAATTCATTATCTCAGGGTAGTTAATTACGGGTTTTAACAAGAGGTTTGCATCCCCAAATCCCAGGAATTTATGTAATTTATATGTTCATACCAACCCAGTGTTACACTTATAAATCCCCTAAGTTTCACAAAAATTCCACCCTTTTACAAAGGTTGTAATGATCAAAAATGTCAGATCCGAAGCACCAAGGACCCCCAATTTTAAATTACTTATAACAAAAAGTAAATTCAATTTCCTTTTTAAATAGATGCGGAAGCGAGATGGTTCAAAAAACCAATTAAATAACTTTTAATTTCTTTTCAAATTAAAAATTAAACCAAGTCAAATTAAATTAAACCATTAATAGATTGTTCACTTGAACCAATTAACACAAGTCCTAGAGATTTTCCTAAGTCATATTTTCATTATAACCAAATAAGGCCAAACCAATTTTAACAAATTAAATGATGACTTGAATTAAATAAACTTTTACCCAAATTAATTTAGCACCAAATTAAGTGAGTAGTGATATAAACCAAATATTATCTTCAATTACCTAAGCATGTATAAAATGTGAATTATGCAAAAGATAAATAAACAATAAATCACTACGCCGCGATTTACGAGGAAAAACCCACAATGAGAAAAAACCTCGAACGGCCCTAGCCTTAAGTACACTAAGTATGGTTTTACAATTACAAGACAAATGACGTACTTCCTCGACTCGACCCCTTTCAAGCCTTGATGCATCTTCTTGTAAACACCTCCACCTGGTAGACAACCCCGGAGCTCCACCAGAATCTTGGACTTCACCAATGAGACAATAGGTACACCGTCAACCACACATAGTTCCTTTCACCACGTGAGAATGCCGCAGCAAAAAAATGAACTTCTTCTTTGAGGGATGTATAAGTAAACCCAAGCAATCTCTTCTTCAAGGTGTAGAGATAAATCGGTGCCAAACACTCCAAGCAAAGTATATATATGGAAGCTTGGAATTAGTAAATAATGGGTGTAAAACAAAATTGTTTTAAAGATTTTCTTGGAAAATTAACACTCTAAACATGAACTTTTTCTTCTATAAAGTTTTCTCTCAAAACTCTCTCTTAGAGGTTGTAGGATATGAAAAAGTTAAGTTGAAAAAGTTGGTTTCCGCACTTTATCATTCAGGTAAAAAGTTAGGGGAAAAGGAGTGGGAAAAGTGTAAAAAATGCCCAAAATAATTGTTCCCGCCAATTTTCGTTCGAACGACTTTTTGTTCGAACGGTTTTACTAACGAGGTTCCAGAATGAAAAAAGGAAAATCGTCAAAAATCTCGTTCGAATGACCTGGCATCGCGTTCGAACGAGATGTCAGTTCGTTCGAACGACCTGTCAATCTAGTTCGAACGAGATCCAGTGTGGTTCGAACGACGTGTCAGAAAAATGAAATATTAATTTTTAAGCTCAAAACTTTTTATGGAAAGTTCTAAAAACTATTTTTCAGAGTAAAAAAAAGTCGCTTAGAAAAATTTTAAATTACGCCCAATATACATTTTGTTCCAAGCTCCTATATATATATATATATAGTAAAATATATTCATACCTTAGGAGCAATCGGAACAAATAGTTGTTGACGTAGACACGAGGCACATTAAACTCGGCATTTTGACGAAGATTTAAACTTGGCCGCTACATATTCATCTTTAGTATGTCAAAGGCTTGAAAGATGGCAAGAACTCTATCCTATGACACTAAATTTTTTGTCCGGAATGAAGCCAACGCTACATTGAGACTTAGTCGGAGAATTGTGTCCATACAAATCTGCCCCTTTGGCTATTCCGGGATAAAAACCTACAAAAAAAATCCTAAAGGGCCTTCAAGCTCTACAAGACACAAACATCCCACCCAAACTTGACTCAAGACCCAAGGATCAAAATCTTTGCCGATGATGAAAGTTTCCATTTTGAAGAATTCTTGCACACTTCAGCAAACTATCAAACGCATAGGGAATATCAAATTATAAAATGAAATTAAAATAAATACACCCCATAAATTAATTCTCATTTTATCAACAGTGATCAACCTAAGAAGATAGCGCTCTCCACCTAAGTTAAATCTCCTAAACTTAGATAAGATTACAACAGGATTAGATACCATTTCTCCCCCTATCATTCTCCTCCTTTTTGTTCAGGAATAGACAAAGGATATAAACTAATTTAAACATGATGAAACTTAAAGTGATAAGATCATGAAAGAATATGGGAAACAAAAGCATAACTAATCCATAAATAAGAGGATACTAACTAAGATGCAAGAAAATGATACCAAGATGATACATAATATTAAGCATGTGATATCAAACAAAACATGCAACAAGATAGATACCAATTATGACATAGATTAATCGATGGACTATAAATCAAGGCAAAGACAAATCGAAATATCATATATATACATACTCTATATATACCAATAATGCACACGTACATATATATAGATATAAACCCAAAAATGACATAATATACAATAAGTTTTTCACACTCGTATGGCAAAAATGTGTCATGTGGAAATGGAAGTGTAGGGATGTGAACTAGTAACAATTAAATTTGGACCCGAACACTTAAGACATGTTCACAGAGTTCTCATTTGATTGCAAACTTTATCACATTTGAATATAATCTCATGTGACAATAAAGATTGAACTTAATGAACAAACATACGCGATTCATACAAGAGTAGAGTTTTTATGATTCTACAAACCAAATAGAGTCATGACAATGAAAGGACAACTAGGATAAACGGACACTGTCGAAACCGTTGATATACCATCCAAACTCCCTCAATAAGCATATATATTTTGAATGAATATATCAATTAAACATAGGCCTTGGTCATTATTTTTCTTTTTAATGCCATATTCTATTTTTAGGCCTCTGGACCACGTATTTCTTTTAGGTCCATTCAAACGGTGGCTTACTGTTCGCAAAGGAAAATAAATCCTTTCGGAGCCCTTCCCAGTGCACATTTAAATATATTTATTTTTATATCTCAAAAATCTCACGTGCCATGGATTTTGACATGCACTAGTCCTCCTAGGTCACAAATATGTAGATGACAAGATTGGTAGGACAACACCTCACAAAGCTCAAATATAACACGTGATAACTAAATTTCAAAAGAGCTCGTGCATGTGTGAATTGAGGCATATAAAAATAGAATCCATTTAATCAATACAAAATCCAACTACTCCATATAAACATGGTAACGAACATTTTAAGGATTGACAATCTAAAGCAAAAGTTCTAGCCACATGGGAGCATAAAAGAAGGGATTCAAACACAAGTATATGCCATATAAAGTGTGTCAAACGAAAATACACACAAAAAAAATTTGGGTTTTTTGAAATTTAAAAAAAATAATATTTACTCAAAAGACTCACAAAAATCATTTGTATTTTTCATAAATCATAATTTACTAAAAGGTAAAACACAAATGACGAACAAAAATCTTTTTGTATTTTTCATTTAATGCAAACTAAAATGAAATAAATATAATACAAAAGATAAACAAAAATCATAATTCTAGCATGAGATATGAGATAAAGCAATGACTAGAAAATGATTAAACAAGCATACATTTATCATGATAATATATCATGAAGTACAAAAGCTAAAGTATGCAAACAACTAACACATTCAACCTTTAAATTTAGCAAGAGAGGTTTCATGTGAAAGCAAATGAGAATCAACAAATCTAATATCTAGTGCATTTAAAAATGATTTCATAACCCATATAGAAGTATATTTAAAATGATGGGGTTTGGGAACTAATGAAATGCTAGACATAGACTTCCTAGGATTTCTTTTAAGATCAAAACAAAATTACCTAAGGTTACCTTTTTCTACCACAATGCAAGCATGTGTAAACACGAGGAATGTTACCTAGGGTGTGACCTTTTCTTAAGTCCTTGGATAAAGTTGGCCCTCTAAAACAAACAATGGTCTTAGTTTTAGCAACTAAAATATTTGAACGAGATGAGCTAGAACCATTACAACTACTACTCGAGTCAAGTAAATCATTTTTCATTTTTAAAATTTTGGACTCAAGTAATAAATTATACTCCTCAAATTTATGGGACTCCTTCTTTAAATTTTCAATCACGCTCCCCCTCAATGTGAGCAAACTTGTCCCTAAGAGTCTTTTCTCGACTATCACTCTCTTTCTTGGACATTTCTAAAATATTAAAATTGTAATTTATGTCCATGAGATTTTCATGAAACTTAATTCTTTTTGCAAATCTCAAATTTAATTATCTTAATTTTTCATTACACTTATTAAGCCCATTAAATTCCTCTCGAATATCAAAAACTTCATTATCATTAGAAATGGACAAATTATCATTAAGAAGTCCCATCGAGAGATACAAATAAAAAAAACGAGAGTGAGTAAAAAAAAGAACCACCTAAAAATACAAGGAGCACAAAAATTATAAAATCCAAAAAATGGATCTTTAATGAGATAAATTAGCAATCCGGCTATGATAATAATTTGAAGCACCAAGGACCTACAATTTTTAATTACTTATAAGAAAAAGTAAATTCAATTTCCTTTTTAAATAGATGCGGAAGCGAGATAGTTCAAAAAACAATTAAACAAATTTTAATTTCTTTTTAAATTAAAATTAAACCAAGTGAAATTAAATTAAACCATTAATAGATTATTCACTTAAACCAATTAACTCAAGTCCTAGAAATTTGCCTAAGTCATATTTTCATTATAGCCAAATAAGGCCAAACTAATTTTAACAAATTAAATGATGACTTGAATTAAATAAACTTTTACCCAAATTAATTTAGCACCAAAATAAACAAGTAGTGATATAAACCAAATTTTATCTTGAATTACATAAGTATGCATTTAATGTGAATTATGCAAAAGATAAAATAAACAATAAATCACAATGCCGCGATGTACGAGGAAAAACCCACAACGGGAAAAAAACCTCGGACTACCCTAGCCTTAAGTCCACTAAGTATGGTTTTACAATTATAAGACAAATGACTTACTTCCTCGACTCAACCCCTTTCAAGCCTTGATGCGTCTTCTTGTAAACACCTCCACCTAGTACATAACCTCGAGCTCCATCGGAATCTTGGACTTCACCAATGAGACAATAGGTACACCGTCAACCACCATGGTTCCTTTTACCATGTGAGAATGCTGCGGCAAAATAATGAACTTCTTCTTTGAGGGATGTAGAAGTAAACCCAAACAATCTATTCTTCAAAGTGTAGAGAAAAATCGGTGCCAAACACTACAAGAAGATTATATATATGGATGCTTCTAATAAGTAAATAGTGGGTGTAAAACAAAAGTATTCTAAAGATTTTCTTGGAAAATTAACACTCTAAACATGAACTTTTTCTTCTATAAATTTTTCTCTCAAAACTCTCTCTTAGAGGTTGTAGGATATGAAAAAGTTAAGTTGAAAAAGTTTGTTTCCGCACTTTATCATTCAGGTAAAAAGTTAGTGGGAAAAGGAGTGGCAAACGCCCAAAATAAATGTTCCCGCCAATTTTCGTTCAAACGACTTTTTGTTCGAACGGTTTTACAAACGAGGTTCCAAAATGAAAAAAGGAAAATCATCAGAAATGTCGTTCGACCGACCTGTCATCTCTTTCGAACGAGATGTCAGTTCGTTCGAATGACCTAGAAATCTCGTTCGAACGAGATCGAGTGTGTTTCGAACAACGTGTCAGAAAAATGAAATATTAACTTTTAGGCCCAAAACTTTTTATGGAAAGTTCTACAAAATATTTTTCTGAGTAAAACAAAGTCGTTTAGAAAAATTATAAATTACACCCAATATACATTTAATTCCAAGCTCCTATATATATATATATATATATATATATATATATATATATATATATATTAAAATGCATTCATACCTTAGGAGCAATCGGAACAAATAGTTGTTGACGTAGACACGAGGCACATTAAACTCGGCATTTTGATGAAGATTTAAATTTGGACGCTACGTCTTCAACTTTAGTATGTCATAGGCTTGAAAAATGGTCAAGAACTCTATCCTATGACACAAACGTTTTTGTCCGGAATTAAACCAACACTACATTGAGACTCAATCGGATAATTATGTCCTTACAAGATCTTTAACATAAACAATAGCCCTTAACACGTGAACAATCATTAAATAAGGGTTCTAAAGCATGAGTTCCTCTCTTCGAGCCCATAATTAATACCCATCCTAGTTTCTGGATTGACTAATCTATTTTCAAATTTAAGTCGTCTACCAACATGATTCAATCACATCATTATTTTGCCGTAAATTCCTAAATAATCCTTAATTATACATGGAAAATAAGTCACAATGAACTAAGAAATATTCTGGACAATTAAATGAGCAAGAAAATTCTTGCCTAAGTTATTGGACGATTTCATGGTGATTTCTTAAATCTCCCTCTTCAATCCTTCCTTTCCCAAATTCACAGTTCGGGTTCTTTCCTTTCTCTTCCCAAAGTCACAATTGGGGTTCTTGAATAAATGACAGGGAGTTCCTTAATCTCCTAATCAATATAACTTAAACAAAACTCCCGAGTTCAACCTTAGGCCTTAATTTTGGACCCCCAAGTGGGCTCAAATACATAACTAAACAAGCCCAACAACCTTCTAACTCATATACATATACCCCAGGACAATTTCTAAAGGTCCAAAACACGTAAATGGGATCATAAAGCCTTATGAAATTCATCCCAACTATTTTTATTTAATAAGTATGTTTTTCAATTTTGTCACACATCATATGTCAATTATTCAGTAAAGATGCAATTATTTTCTACCGAAATTATTTAACATGCAAAGTCAAATTCACGTAACCTACAATATTAATAAATCAATTTATCCATGAATTAAATTTTATTCTTAATGATTTTCTTTTATTCTAAAAATACGAGGTATTACATCCCCCCCCCCCCCCTAAGTAACGAAATTCCATCCTTAAAATTTGAAACATATAGGCCTAGAAGAGTTCAGGATACTTCAGTTGCATATCTTCCTCCCTCTCCCAAGTCGACTCATCCTCCTTATGATGTCCCCACTGCACACGTACCAAAGGAACAACCTTGGATCTAAGTCGGCACTCCCTATGGTCTATAATGGATTCAGGTCTCTCCTCGTAGGTAGCATCAGGATGGGGACCTATCTCATCAATATTGACATACTGGTAAGAAATATCATTCCTAAGGAACCTCTGCAATGCCGAAATAGGAAAAACATCGTGCATTCTCTCCAAGTGGTCTGGTTGTCCCAACCTGATATGCTACAGGCCCAATCCTCTTAATGATAGGAAACAGTCACACCTACCACGAAAACAACTTCCCTTTCTTCCCAAATCTCACCATTCCCTTAATGTGACACACCTTAATTAGTTCCTAATAGTAGACATTAAAATCTATGTGCCTCTAACGCACATCCACATAACTCTTTTGCATGTCTTGAGAAATCTAAATCCTAGCCCGAATCATCTCCACCTTCTCTGAGGTGTCATGAATGAACTCTGGATCGAGTAATTTATTCTCCCCCATATTCAACCAACATGAGAGTGAATGGAAAGGTCTCCCATATAATGCCTTGAATCATGACATCCCTATCGTGAAGTGGTAGCTATTATTATACACAAACTCCACCAAGGGAAATTACTACTCCTAACTCCCCATACGGTGTAATATGCACATCCTCAACATGTCTTCCAGGATAAAATTCACCCTCTTCATTTTGGCGTCGATCCGTGGGTAATGTGAGGTACTCAATCTTAACTCTTCCCCCAAGACCTGATGGAATCTCCTCCAAAAGTGGGACACAAATGTCCTGTCCCTATCCGACACAACATTGAGCGGTACCCCATGCAATTCATAATCTCAGCAAGCAAAAGGCTAACATACTTCTCTGAAGGGTAGTGTTTTTGAACTGCTAAAAAGTGAGCCACCTTTGTGAAAAGATACATGATCACCTAAAAAGAATCGTGCCCCCATTTTGATGTAGGTAACCCGGTGATGAAATCGATGGAAATTATCTCCCACTTCAAGAAATTCCCTACGGGATGCTGATGGTCTACCTTCACTAACTGGAACGTGGCACACTTGGACACAAAGACTATTTTGTTCTTCTTCATGACAACCCAGCAATATTTACGTCGCACACCTCAGTACATCTGGTCTACTTCAGGATGTATAGTCAAGTGTGAATTGTGAGCCTCATACATAATGGCTCGCCTCAACTCCTCATCATTTAGGACAACTACTCTACCCTAGAATTTTTATCCGCCATCGGAACCAATCTAATAATGATTTTCCCCATCAGATAGTAACTTGGCAAGTTGGTCTTCTCTCTATGCCTTCACAACTCGAATAACGATGTCACGTGCGATGGTGAGGGCTATGGTAAAAGTACGAGTCAACTGGTCATCTCCACGAGGTGATTTCCACTTCATTTTCCAAACTACCACTAACTCTAGGAATAACTTGCGGCTCAATGTGTATGCCACTACATTTGCTTTCCCTGGGTGATACTAAATGTCGAACTGGTAATCTTTATTAAACTATCCAAAGGCATTTGCGTATGGTTGAGTGAAGTAACACTCGAAAATAATTTTTGGTGACTTTTAAGCTCGTAGGAGCATTATTTTAGTGGTGGAAGTCATTCACCACCTACGAGAAGAGAAGGAATATATTAATTGAGAAAGTTGGGTTGCGATTTGACCGTAAGTCCTTTCATCTGATGTTTAAACAAAGATGCAGATGAACTCTCTGGACTTATCACAAGATGGTTGGACAGTGGCTGATTGTGGGGAATAATTTATTTGTTTAACGAACTTCATGCCCGATGAGGTTGTTATAGAGGAGAAAATAGTCCTTAAGTTGGATGATGGACTCACGGTTAGAATTCTCCATCACTTATTGCGAAATTCGACTTGGACGACTTGTATAGATACCGTCAATGTCGTACTTTTAGGATGTCAATATAAACACTTCCGTGTGGAAGGTTCCAAGAGACTTGGAGACTTTACCCAGTAGAGCAAGACTGGATGTAATGGTTCCAGTGAGGCATGATCGGGGAATATACCTAGCAGGGGGACCCATTTAAAAGATTCAAATCAAGGGCATTTCGATCAGTTATGGTGGATTCAGACAGTACCATTAGGGACAGTAGTGTGTTCCACAGGGCCAGCAGAGCCAAAAGAATGATGGGGGTAGCCATTAGGGCTGAGGCTACCAGGGTATGAGAGAAGGAAAACCCCGACATGGTTGGTGGGGATAAATATAGGGGGATTACATTGGTAGGTGTCTTATATAGAGAGAGAACGGACACATGCATCAATCTTGTCTGCATCGAGTTATTGAATAAGAGTAGGGTGCCCAGCAGGGGCAACAATTATAACAATTTTTGGTTCAGTTTTGACGTGGGTATTATGTCCATGAACCATTTCGACAACAAGTTCTATTGGCTATTGAAGGTATGAGTTTTATACATGGGAAAATGGGGTAAGTTTTATGTGATACGAGTGAGTCATGGTATTTTGTTAGCACTAGATTCAAGTGTAAGATGGGTTTAGTGGTTGTACCGTTAGTATTACTAGAGTGTATATAGTTACCATTGAGTAGTGGGGATCTCTTTAGTTCCATTTGTAGGGGAGAAAGTGTGGACACTTAGAGCATATGTTTTGTAGATCTACTCATTCTAAAGAGATATGTTAAGTGAGTATGATGTTATCCTGGGTATGGAATGGTTAGCCATGTTTTAAAAGATGGTGGGCTCTTATATAAAGGCTATCATGTTCGTTGGTCTAGGGAGAATGTGTTACTTTTGTGATGTCTCACATGAAAGAGGGTTGAGCTCGAATCTATATTATATTGTAGAGGAGATTTTTGAGAGTATAGTTTCCTCATTATATTGGATCTCGGCGCATACAAACTTTACTGATGTGATTGAGCGTATATCGATTTTATCGTCGAGCGGAGAGAGATTGAGCTCATTAATAAATTAGCACTGGGGACTTAGCGATAGTGCGAGTGCAATATTATATGACTCCTTTAGAGATGTGGGAGTGAATGATTAGACTTATATGTCTAGGGGTAGGATTTTGAGTGTCCTGGTTATATGCTTTGAGCTGTAGGGCAGTGGTTAGTACTTTCATTATTACACATGTATGTGGATAACTTCTTGATTCGAGAGCTGTTACACAATATAAGGGTATTGGAGCCGATAGTTCTTTGGAGAACTTTTGTACCAGTAGTTGATAGGTGGGGCAGTCTCGAGGAGAATTAAATCTCATTTAGTAGGGTAATTAAGTATGAACTTAATGTGTCGCCACACCGAGAATGCGAGGGCTGATCTTGAGATAAGCATGTTATGTATGTGAAGTTAGTGACGTTTCTGCAAATATGCACAAGATAGAGGGTATATGGGCGCCCTGGTTAGTACGACTTTCAATATCGTTTGAGATAAAGGGACGTGGTCATAAATTTGTTTAATGTATGGTTGTGGGGTAGTTAGAAATATAATTGGAATGGCATGATGGAATGGACTTCGTTTAAGATAGAATATAGTCTAAATGTGTGTGAAATGAGGAGAACTATCACACTCGAGATGGGATGCAAGACTAAGGAGCAACATGTAAAATATTTCTTTTAACAAGAGAAAAATTAGCTATTTTTGGAAAATAGAGCAAAGTCTTACTTAAGAAAATGCTAAGGATGGCTTGCGCATAAATAAAATGTCAACAAAAGGAGTTATATGTACCACATGGGCCATGATTTTGGAGAAGACGCATGGGCCATGATTTTGGTATACACCAACAAAGGGAGTTATATGTACCACATAATGTGAAATATTGATAATATGGGTCGGTGTTGAGTGAGATATAATGAAGTTGACTCGAGGTGCACCACTCGTAGATGGAAGAGGTTGGTTTGAGATGATCAACAAGAATTTTGAAATAAATTGGTGATTCCAGTGACAAAACGAATAGACATACTAATAGAGTTTATTATTGGGTTACCAACATAGCGGAAAGGTTAAGATTTCCTTCTAGTTTTTGGAATGGATTGACTGAGATGGAATAGTTATTTCTACCTAGGGAGAGTTACACGATCTAATAATGTGCACAACATTTCTTTGAAAAGAGGGAATGCACCAGCACAAGGTGTCTCCCAACATTGTTGTGAATCATGATGAGATCCTTGAGTTACACCTCTAATAGGTTGTATCAGGAGGTGACGGGGACAAAGTTGCATTTTGAGCAAGGCATGTCACCCATATGCCGATGGGTTGATTGGAGGTGACTAAGATTTTGGATAATGCGAGGAATGCGTATTCTAAAATTTATAGGTATTTGGGATGAGTAATTACTGTTGGTTGTTTATTTTGGCAAGGGAAGTTTTGATATTTTGAGTAGGAGGCCGTTTTGTCCATCCTTTGGTTGATTAGTGATGAGATGATAATAAGATTTTCAGGCTGGACGAGATTTAGAGTCCATCGATAAGGGTTGAATTAATCAAAATCAATTTCATCTAGTTCAGGAATGTCATAAGAGTTATGTCATTAATCGAAGACTTAAAAGGCTGACGTGGGTGGTCAAGTGTTATTACAAATGCCTTCCATGATGGGTGTTCAAGTTTTTACAAAATAAGGGAAGTTGGCCCCTAGGATGCGGGGCCTTTCGTCAGTATAAATTTAATAGAGCCAGTGGTGTGTAGGCTCATATGATTGAAGTATTCGTAACATGATCACAATGTTTTTGGCATATCATCATTAAGGTGAGACCTTAATAATGATGGAGTATATCGGTATAAAATGATTTGAACAAACTCGTCGCTAGAATTGGGCCATACCGACTAGTCCTTTAGACAGGTGGGTACCACTAACGAGTGTATAGTGGAGGCACCGTAATGTTATCATGATTTGGTTTTGGGTACTTAGAGGATTCCGTGTGGTTAAAGATCAAAAGATTTTTTTGGTACCAAGCATATCCAAATTTTGAGGACGGAATTCCTTTATAAGGCGGGAAGTATGTAACACCCCGTACTTTTGTTGGTATTTAAATTTCATGCGTGCTAGAAATTTAATGAAATGAGAAATAAAAGTGAATGAATGAAATATTAATTGGGGAGTATTGGAGTAATATTTATGTGTATTATATTTACTTGAGTGACAATTAAATGAAACGGTATTATTTTATATCACGTCGTAAGTAGGTAAAAGCGACGGATCAATAACATCTTATTCGGGATGCATGTATGGAGTCGTATTGGGAATAAGATGGTGAATTTTTTATAAGTGACTCAGATGGTGATTTATAATGCACGATTGATCCTTATTGGGTAAAATAGTCAGAATTAAGTACTCAGGGGTAATGTTCGGGTTTCGAGGGCTTTTTAGACTAATCGGGGCTCAAATTTGGGTATACGAGTCATTTTACACTTGGGTTAAAGCCCAATTTAGGTATTTGGGGGTTATTAAAAGAGGTGGGAAGCCATATCGTCATTCTAATCACCTAAGAGAGAGAGAAAAGGAAGAGAAGAGACGGAAGGTCAAGGGGAAATCAAGAGGGATTTTTTAGGAGCGATATCTGGGATTGATTCTTCACACTAGCACGATCATCTGCGATTTAAGGCAAGGGTGTATCTTGCTTTGATATATGTGTGTTTTAATTCATATTATATTTGGTGTTAAATATGAATTTTTGGATGGGGATTCATGAGAAAAATGGGATTTTTGGAAATGATTTCATAGAATTTGGATGTTATAACTATTCCATGTGAAATTTGAGATTCAAATCAATTAAAATATGTGATTTTTGATGAGAAAATGTAATATTTGTGTAATCTTGATATTTAATTACGATGTGATAAAATTATTAATTATGATTTTGAATCACATGAATCAGATGATGTTTTGGGCGAATCTAAATATGAAAATAAGTATAATCATGTTTTGTATTGATGGAACCCATAAATTTGGATCTAATTTGGTGATATTTGAGGGATTAATTGAGGGAAATTAAAAAATACCATATTTGGGCAAGAACGAGAGTTATGCCCAGAATCGAATCGATTCGAAATTCAAGGGCATATTGATTCGGGCCTGGACCTGCTATGAGAAATAATTTAGTTTGTTTAAATTACGTTGGGAACCATTTAGGGTTTCTGTGTTATATAAGGTTCTTAAATACGTGTTGGGACGTCTAGAAATTATATGAGTGACTATATAACCTTTGATTAGATGGGAATAATTTTGGGGTTTACATTTAGGACTATTTAGGATGAAACACACTTGGAAATAGATTAATGGATTCAAATGGAAATTTCGGATGAAATTAGGATACAAGTGTAATACCCCGTATTTTCTGCGATATTTATTTTTGGGGATTAATTGAATTAAATGTTTATTAATTGGAAATTAATCCGGATAAAAATATTAACGAGATGTGAGTTAGTATTTTATTATAATGTGTATACTTGGCATTATATGATTATTGGTAATACTGAAATTGTCGTGAGATTTATATACGGCAATTTGGGAATTTTTCTTGACGCGTGTGACCGCCACGTTATGGTATGTTATTATTAAATTAAAAAGTGAATTTTAGTTCCATTAACCGCATGGTCGTTTTGAGTGCGCCAACGCGTCCGGAAGGGTCGAGATAGTCAGAAAACACTAGCCGGAAGTCTAGTTTGGGTTCCGGGATATTTGTGGGCCATACCGGCATAAAAAAGGGTATTTTGGTAAATTGCATTTTTGGGAATTAAAAAGTGACGAAAATAGAATTAATAAGCTGACTATTTCCTTAACCCACTTAACCCACTTAACCCACTACTACCATTTAGAGACTTAATGGGCTACGGGAGAAGTTGAAATATACTTCCAACTCCCACAAACCATTTCACACCTCCATTCTCCATTATCTTCAACCTTGGGAAAAGCTTGAGAGAGAGAGAGAGAAGGGAACCTTGAGAAGAACTTGAGAGAGAGAGAGAAGGGAAGAATTCTATAGAAAAGAGAGAGAAGGAACAACTTTGTCACAAAGATTCTACACCAAATTCTGAGATAATTAAGGCAAGTGATTTAAACTCCTTTAATTCAAGATATGTTTCCATGTTTAGGAATTTTCGAAATTGACTTTTGGAGATAAATTAGACCCATGAATTGAAAGTTAAAGGACATGATTTATGTAGGAATTGCATGTAGTATATTCTAGACAAATTTATATGTTGAAAACAGAACCTTGATGATCAAAAGGTAGAATTAGAAGAAACTTAATGATGTTCTTGAATAGAAGAAATCTGGGAATTATTTTGATGTAGTTTTAATCCAAAGTAAGCCTTTAAATGATGAATTATGGGATTTAGAATGTTATTACTGATGTAGGATGTTAGTATAACGTTATAGTAACCTTATCTTGAAGTTTCATGCTTAAAAATGGTGATTTGGGACGAAACTGTAACTGCAAAACGAAGCAGCCCGTAACAGACCTGGTGCAATCGATCGATCGACATTCATCAGTCGATCGATCGACCATCATCGATCGATCGAAGGTCAAGGTCGATCGATCGACTTTCCCAGAATGAATAAATTTTTCCCTTAATTGAATTTTAATGATGATAACCCTTGGATAATAATATTGGAGACATTGTGATTACCCTATATTTTAAGGAAGACCAGTAGGCATGATTTTGATATTGGACTTTAATTGGAATTTAATTTGAGGACTTATTCCAAATTAATGAAATTCGTTATGTGAGATAATATTTGGGTTAATAGTACCAATTCGAATAAATTGATGAAATAAGGTTTTGGGCAGAAGTAATGACCTTAGGTATGAATACGTTATATGTGGAAATTATGGGAACTTAATAGTCTATTTGAGATAGGTTTTAAGTTTAAAGAAATTACGACGCGAGATGTGTCAACAATTTAAATTATATATATTCGAGACACTTGAAATATATGAATTGGGAATAATGGTATAATGATGTAGAGTATACCCTTATTATTATTGAAATATCTAAGATGTGTGAATGCTTAGTATATAACTTTATGTGTATGACATACCTACCATACTTGTTATCACGGGAGGTTTACGTTCGCTTAGGGACCTCTTATCCTTGTGTTGCCCGGATTTAGACTGGTTACCTTGATGAACATAGGTCATTGAAGGACTTATTGTGATGTTAATAAGTTTGCTGATCATGGGAGCGTAGGTATGTGCGTGACCCATGTGATGGTGACTGTGTTCGCCTCCACTATTTTGTGATGTTGTTATCTGAACGATTCCTGAGAGATTCGGAATGCGTGATCCTTATGTACGTGATGTACCGGGATAGATAGCAGAGTATGTGCGCACCGTAGCTTAGCCTTCGGGTGCTTGTATTGTATATTTATGATGTGAAAAATATACGGTTAATTGAGAAGGAATTTATTATGTTAAATTGTGAGTATAATTATGGTAAGGTTTTGCTAAGATTAAAAGAGAACTTTTATCAATAAATGGTTTGGTTAATAATTGTGAATCCGGGAATTAAAGTAGAACTCTCTATTTAATTATTAAAGTTGGTTATTAATCGAGAACCGAGTAGAAGTGTTAGAAACTCTTTAGATAGTTATGGGATAACACATTAATGGGTACAGGAACGTTAGGAGTGCACAGTTAGACGAGAGGTGAGTATCTCATGTGAGAGCACGTCCTAACATGTATTTTGCATATATTGTTTTAAATGTTTTTAAAGCACTTGCAGGTTTTTAAAATATCTCCACATTCGGGCTCTGACCCGTTTGCTTTCAAATCTATCTTTTTGTAAAATCATTTTAGGTGCCCAGCCACAAGGTCACCATGCATAGGATTCTCATTCTGATGACGAGCTATAGCTGGTGGAAGCTACAGGGATTTGCTTTTAGACGCTTATATCATTTGGATTCCTTATTCATTATTCCTCAGTTGTAGGGCATGTTGCCCAAGTTCTATTAGATACATTTCCATTTCAGTTTTCAGACTTTGGCATGTATTCATTCGGTATTCAGTATTTCATTATTTACTTCAGTTGTGGGATTGTATTATGAGGAGTTTTTCCTCCAGTTTTATTTATATCATGTGACGTTTATCCTATTTACTTTATTATGGTGAATGATGTTATTATTCTTCTTTACACTTATTGCATGTTAATCAGACTTTAATTAAAATTTGGCAACTTACTTTTTAAATACTAGGCGGTTAGTACTAATAAAATATTTTCGACAGTGATGCTATTAACTGAACCAACTTGGCGTTTTGATTTAATTTAATAAAGGAGTAGCTACCCGGTATTTAATTAGTCGGGGTGTCACAGGTGGTATCAGAGCATCAGGTTCTAGTGTCCTTTAGGATCTGTACGGCTATTATGTTTCCGCTACTTTTCTTTGATATAGAGCCCTATATTTTAGGACTGTTGTATTCTTTTGTTTATGCTACGTTCTTCAGCTATTTTAAAGTTTATAACTGTGAACTTATAGACTTTATTCTTATTTCAGAATGCCTCCATGACGTGCACCACGAGTTCCCAGGAATGCGGCACCAGAACCACAGCCCGCACCGATTCAGGGCATGATGAACTCCGCTGAGGTTGCAGCTATTGTAGCCCAAGCGGTAAATGCCGCCATTGCCGTTGTTCAGCAGGCACCGTCCCAGGCGCCGGTTGCCGCGCCAGTTCAGGCAACTTCATTCCCGTCTGCTTGGGAATGTGTACGTGATGCTTTTCAGAAAGCGCATCCGCCGGAGTTTACAGGTAGCTCAGATGTGGTAGTCTCGAGCCAATGGAGGAAGGTTATACAGCGGCACTTAAGGATGTATGAGTGCACATATGTTCAGAAGCAGGTGCTAGCTACTATTAAGCTAGTTGGAGCTGCATTGCAGTGGTGGGAGTCTATCACCACCGTAGAGGAGAGGTATACTCTCACTATTCATGA
Source organism: Sambucus nigra (assembly GCA_949130495.1). NCBI lineage: Eukaryota > Viridiplantae > Streptophyta > Magnoliopsida > Dipsacales > Adoxaceae > Sambucus > Sambucus nigra. The sequence continues at coordinate 55,614,542 of OX422224.1, read as the reverse complement.
GTTCTGGGTGCGGTTTGACCGCAAGTACTTTCCGTCAGCTGTTCATACGGAAATGAGGAGGAGATTGATGAGTTTGAGGCAGGAGGGCAAAACCGTGGCCGAGTATGAGGCCGAGTTTACTAATCTGTTGAATATCGTGCCTGATGAGATACCGACAGAGAATAAGAAGATTGAGAAGTTCACGGACGGGTTGACTTGGAGGATCCGTCAGCATCTGTTGGGGAACCTTTCGCTAGCCACTTATTCTGATGTGGTTAACGCAGCTTTATTGCACTGCCAGGATCACCGTTTTCATATGGCCGAGGGCAAGAGATCGGGAGAGTCCATCCATCAGGGCAGGACTGGAGGACAGGGTGCCGGTGGGGCACAATCTTCTCACGGGCAGAGACATGTAGAGCAGGGTTCTCAGCAGGGGGATCAAAAGAGGTTCCGTTCAGGAGGTTTCAGGAACGGTCAGGGAGGATTCAGGAATGGCCAGCAGGGTCATAACGGCCATCAGGGCCAACAGGGTCAAAATGGTCAACATCAGCAGTTTTAGCAGGGCCAGTAGGGCCAAGGGAGGAATGGTAACGGCCATTAGGGCCGAGGTCAGCAAGGGCAGAGAGGAGGGAACTTCCCGGGGAAGTGCTTTCTTTGTGGCAAGACGGGCCATAAGAAGCAGGATTGTCCAGATAGAGGCAGGGCCCCACAGCAGCAGCAGCAGGGAGCTTGCCAGGAGCCACAGAGGCCTATGTTTCCCGCCGCTCTTCCCGCACCGCCTCAGATTGTCTCAGCAGTCCCAGTTCAGCAGGGACAGCTACAGTATGGACGTGTCTACAACGCCCACCAGACAGCAGTTCCACAGGCTCCGCCCGCGATTGAGGGTACGTTTTCTATCCATGGCACTATGGGTCGGGTATTATTTGATACGGGTGCTACACATTGCTTTATAGCTACACACTTCGCGAAGGCGTTAGGATTGTTAGCCACCGCGAAGAGCACAGTTACGTGTGTCGACTCACCTTTGGGGAATGGGTCGCTTATATTCTTTATATGTCGGGGAGTGGGGGTAGAGATTGGTGGTTTGGTATTACCTGCAGATATGTTGGTTTTAGATATGCATGTTCACGATGTGATTATCGGTATGGATTGGCTCGCTGATTATAGAGCCATGATAGATTGCTTTGGTGGGAGCATTGTTTTTGCCATTCCGGGGCAAGAGATGTTTGTAGTGGCGATGCCTCGCCCAGAGGGAGGCTCGACCGCTCATTTATATTACATTGAGGAGGATACCTCTAAGGAGGTTGTGATTCCTTTAGATTCGATCCCAGTCGTCAGGGAGTATTCTGATGTGTTTCAGGAGATACCAGGCCTACCCCCCAGTCGAGAGATAGATTTCGTCATAGACTTGTTACCCGATACGAGACCTATAGCACGAGCACCATACCGTATGGCTCCAGCTGATATGAGGGAGTTACGGGATCAGATTGAGCAGTTATTGGGTTAGGGGTTTATTCGGAGGAGTACTTCACCTTGGGGTGCCCCTGTGTTGTTCGTAAAGAAGAGAGATGGTTCACTGAGGTTGTGTGTGGACTACCGGGAGTTAAACAAGGTCACGATACGGAACAAGTATCCGTTTCCTCGAATCGATGACCTATTTGACCAGTTGAGAGGAGCTTCTTACTTCTCAAAGATTGATTTGCGATCTGGTTACCATCAGTTGCGTATCCGGGAGGAGGACGTCTCGAAGACTGCGTTCTTATCGAGATATGGTTCCTACGAGTTTCGGGTTATGCCATTTGGTTTGAACAACGCTCCAGCAGCATTTATGGACTTGATGAATAGGGTGTTCAGGGATTACCTAGACCAGTTTGTCATTGTCTTCATTGATGATATTTTGGTTTATTCCCAGACAGAGGAGGAGCATGCCGATCACTTGAGACTAGTTTTGCAAACACTGCGCCAGAATGAGTTGTATGCAAAATATGAGAAATGCGGGTTCTGGCTGAAGGAGGTTCAGTTTTTGGGGCATATTATTTCCGACCGGGGAATATCGGTTGATTCGGAGAAGGTATCCGCGGTGAGGGAGTGGGGACAGCCCACGACACCGACAGAGATCCGTAGTTTCTTGGGCCTAGCAGGATACTACAGGAGGTTTATTCGGGGTTTCTCCACGATAGCAGGTCCCATGACACACCTAACCCGTAAAGGTGTGCCGTTTATTTGGAGTGATGCCTGTCAGTTGGCATTTGATGAGTTGAAGGACAAGTTAACCTCAGCACCTGTGTTAGCATTGCCGAGACCGGGAATTGAGTACCTTGTTTACACCGATGCATCCTTACAAGGACTTGGAGGTGTACTACAGCAGGAGAGTCAGGCCATAGCTTATGCTTCCCGTAAGCTTAAGCCTCACGAGAAGAATTACCCTACTCATGACTTGGAGTTAGCGGCAGTGGTATTTGCACTTCGTATTTGGATACACTACCTGTTGGGGGAGAAATTTCGATTGTTCATGGATCATAAGTCCCTACAGTACCTATTCACGCAGAAGGAGTTGAATATGCGGCAACGGAGGTGGCTTGAATTCGTGAAAGATTATCAGTTCGATATCCAGTATCACCCGGGGAAGGCTAACGTGGTGGCAGACGCGTTGAGCCATAGACTGGTAGATGAGGTGGCAGATGTGTGGAAGGCCAAGTGGAAGGAATTGGGACATCAGGATGCAGTAGCCCGATCATTCATGTCTGTGATGACTGTTACACCGCAGATTGTTACGAAGGTGGTGAAGGCACAGGTAAAAGACTCGTTCTGTCAGGATTAGATAGTTCGATTATTAGCAGAGGGAGCCGAATCCTATACCGTTAGCTCAGACGGGGGATTACGCTTCAATGGGAGATTGGTAGTTCCGGAGGGGGAGGAATTGCGGCATGAGGTGATGGCAGAGTCGCACGGCTCACGGTTCGCGGTACATCCCGCAGGGGACAAAATGTACCAAGATATGAGACGTCAGTATTGGTGGAGCGGGATGAAGAAAGATATTGCCGAGTTTGTTTCAAAATGCGCCACTTGTCAGCTCGTAAAAGTGGATCATCAGAGACTAGCAGGACTGCTACAGCCATTAGAGGTTCCGATGTGGATGTGGGAGAGCATCTCTATGGACTTTATCACGGGGTTGCCTACGTCGCAGAGAGGTCACGACTCCATTTGGGTGATTGTAGACAGGTTGTCAAAAGTGGCTCATTTTCTACCCGTACGGACAGACTACACTGCGGGACAGTACGCCCAGCTCTTTATAGCAGAGATAGTGAGACTTCACGGTGTGCCCTTAAATATCGTGTCTGACCGAGACAAGATATTTGTTTAACGGTTTTGGGAGAGTTTTCAGCAGGCCATGGGAACGGAATTGCGATTGAGTACGGCGTATCACCCGCAGACCGATGGACAGACCGAGCGCACAAATCAGATGTTGGAGGACATGCTACGTATGTGCACCATTGACTTTGAGGGTGGATGGGAGCAGTATCTTCCACTGGTGGAGTTTGCTTAAAACAACTCCTATCAGTTCACCATTGGCATGGCTCCATTCGAGGCATTGTACGGTAGACCTTGTCGTTCCCCAGCATGTTGGTTGGAGGTGGGGGACAACAAACTACTCGGGCCGGAAGTGATTCAGGATGCTTCGGCAAGGATAGAATTGATTCGCAATCGCATTCGGGTGGCTCAGGACAGACAGAAGAGTTATGCTGATGCGAAGAGATTCTTCAGAGAGTTCCAAGTGGGAGACCAGGTTTTGCTCAGAGTATCTCCTATGAAGGGGATAATGCGTTTCGGGAAGAAAGGGAAGTTGGCACCGAGATATGTGGGACCATTTCCTATTATTGAGCGGATTGGGCCAGTTGCGTATAGACTTGGGTTACCGGAGCATTTACATCGGATTCACGATGTGTTCCATATTTCCTCGCTTAGGAAATACCTTAGAGATGATTTGGCTCATTCTCTCACTGCTGTGGAGGATATTGATCTCCAGCCGGATAGCTCCTATGAGGAGGGGCCTGTTGCTATTCTGGACCGTAGTGAGCGGAAGTTGCGGTCAAAGATAGTCCCGTTAGTGCGTGTTCAGTGGCAACATCATAATGTCGAGGAGTCCACATGGGAGCGCGAGGATGACATGCGCGAACGATATCCAGAGTTATTCTTACCAGGTACTTACTAGTTCCGAATTTCGGGACGAAATTCAGTTATTAGGGGGGAAGTATGTAATACCCCGTATTTTCTGCGATATTTATTTTTGGGGATTAATTGAATTAAATGTTTATTAATTGGAAATTAATCCGGATAAAAATATTAACGAGATGTGAGTTAGTATTTTATTATAATGTGTATACTTGGCATTATATGATTATTGGTAATACTGAAATTGTCGTGAGATTTATATACGGCAATTTGGGAATTTTGCTTGACGCGTGTGACCGCCACGTCATGATATGTTATTATTAAATTAAAAAGTGAATTTTAGTTCCATTAACCGTATGGTCGTTTTGAGTGCGCCAACGCGTCCGGAAGGGTCGAGATAGTCAGAAAACACTAGCCGGAAGTCTAGTTTGGGTTCCGGGATATTTGTGGGCCATACCGGCATAAAAAAGGGTATTTTGGTAAATTGCATTTTTGGGAATTAAAAAGTGACGAAAATAGAATTAATAAGCTGACTATTTCCTTAACCCACTTAACCCACTTAACCCACTACTACCATTTAGAGACTTAATGGGCTACGGGAGAAGTTGAAATATACTTCCAACTCCCACAAACCATTTCACACCTCCATTCTCCATTATCTTCAACCTTGGGAAAAGCTTGAGAGAGAGAGAGAGAAGGGAACCTTGAAAAGAACTTGAGAGAGAGAGAGAAGGGAAGAATTCTGCAGAAAAGAGAGAGAAGGAACAACTTTGTCACAAAGATTCTACACCAAATTCTGAGATAATTAAGGCAAGTGATTTAAACTCCTTTAATTCAAGATATGTTTCCATGTTTAGGAATTTTCGAAATTGACTTATGGAGATAAATTAGACCCATGAATTGAAAGTTAAAGGACATGATTTATGTAGGAATTGCATGTAGTATATTCTGGACAAATTTATATGTTGAAAACAGAACCTTGATGATCAAAAGGTAGAATTAGAAGAAACTTAATGATGTTCTTGAATAGAAGAAATCTGGGAATTATTTTGATGTAGTTTTAATCCAAAGTAAGCCTTTAAATGATGAATTATGGGATTTAGAATGTTATTACTGATGTAGGATGTTAGTATAACGTTATAGTAACCTTATCTTGAAGTTTCATGCTTAAAAATGGTGATTTGGGACAAAACTGTAACTGCAAAACGAAGCAGCCCGTAACAGACCTGGTGCGATCGATCGATCGACATTCATCAGTCGATCGATCGACCATCATCGATCGATCGAAGGTCAAGGTCGATCGATCGACTTTCCCAGAATGAATAAATTTTTCCCTTAATTGAATTTTAATGATGATAACCCTTGGATAATAATATTGGAGACATTGTGATTACCCTATATTTTAAGGAAGACCAGTAGGCATGATTTTGATATTGGACTTTAATTGGAATTTAATTTGAGGACTTATTCCAAATTAATGAAATTCGTTATGTGAGATAATATTTGGGTTAATAGTACCAATTCGAATAAATTGATGAAATAAGGTTTTGGGCAGAAGTAATGACCTTAGGTATGAATACGTTATATGTGGAAATTATGGGAACTTAATAGTCTATTTGAGATAGGTTTTAAGTTTAAAGAAATTACGACGCGAGACGTGTCAACTATTTAAATTATATATATTCGAGACACTTGAAATATATGAATTGGGAATAATGGTATAATGATGTAGAGTATACCCTTATTATTATTGAAATATCTAAGATGTGTGAATGCTTAGTATATAACTTTATGTGTATGACATACCTACCATACTTGCTATCAGGGGAGGTTTACGTTCGCTTAGGGCCCTCTTATCCTTGTGTTGCCCGGATTTAGACTGGTTACCTTGATGAACATAGGTCATTGAAGGACTTATTGTGATGTTAATAAGTTTGCTGATCATGGGAGGGTAGGTATGTGCGTGACCCATGTGATGGTGACTGTGTTCGCCTCCACTATTTTGTGATGTTGTTATCTGAACGATTCCTGAGAGATTCGGAATGCGTGATCCTTATGTACGTGATGTACCGGGATAGATAGCAGAGTATGTGCGCACCGTAGCTTAGCCTTCGGGTGCTTGTATTGTATATTTATGATGTGAAAAATATACGGTTAATTGAGAAGGAATTTATTATGTTAAATTGTGAGTATAATTATGGTAAGGTTTTGCTAAGATTAAAAGAGAACTTTTATCAATAAATGGTTTGGTTAATAATTGTGAATCCGGGAATTAAAGTAGAACTCTCTATTTAATTATTAAAGTTGGTTATTAATCGAGAACCGAGTAGAAGTGTTAGAAACTCTTTAGATAGTTATGGGATAACACATTAATGGGTACAGGAATGTTAGGAGTGCACAGTTAGACGAGAGGTGAGTATCTCATGTGAGAGCACGTCCTAACATGTATTTTGCATATATTGTTTTAAATGTTTTTAAAGCACTTGCAGGTTTTTAAAATATCTCCACATTCGGGCTCTGACCCGTTTGCTTTCAAATCTATCTTTTTGTAAAATCATTTGAGGTGCCCAACCACAAGGTCACCATGCATAGGATTCTCATTCTGATGACGAGCTGTAGCTGGTGGAAGCTACAGGGATTTGCTTTTAGACGCTTATATCATTTGGATTCCTTATTCATTATTCCTCAGTTGTAGGGCATGTTGCCCAAGTTCTATTAGATACATTTCCATTTCAGTTTTCAGACTTTGGCATGTATTCATTCGGTATTCAGTATTTCATTATTTACTTCAGTTGTGGGATTGTATTATGAGGAGTTTTTCCTCCAGTTTTATTTATATCATGTGACGTTTATCCTATTTACTTTATTATGGTGAATGATGTTATTATTCTTCTTTACACTTATTGCATGTTAATCAGACTTTAATTAAAATTTGGCAACTTACTTTTTAAATACTAGGTGGTTAGTAATAATAAAATGTTTTCGACAGTGATGCTATTAACTAAGCCAACGTGGCGTTTTGATTTAATTTAATAAAGGAGTAGCTACCCGGTATTTAATTAGTCGGGGTGTCACAACAAGATTGATTGCGATAGGCTTAGTAACCAGAATAAAACATATTATTGTATATATAAATAATTAGGTGAGTACTTATGGATTTGGAGTCGAATTTAGACTCGAGAAGTACATGCTAGTGCAATGAGTGATATGCACGGTTAACCGAATTGTATTGTAAATATATATGGGTATAGAGACAGTATATATGTATCATTACATATGTGCGTATGATATAATTATGTGAACATAAAACTCTAGTGCTATTATCAGAGGTTGCGAGATGTGGGTTATCTTCCCTGGCAAATATTAGCAGAGTTAGTATCGACCCCATGTCATAGCTCCATGCTTGCCCACTCTATGTGAGGTTGGAGTCGTAATGAGGTGATATTTGGTATTGTTTTGACTCACATGATTAGGACTATGATTGCCTTTAGTACGTTTACGATTTGCCGAGCTCAGTGTGAGACTCCGACTCGGGAGCCTCAGATGATGTGTGTATGCCATGGTGCATGATAGCATTGTAGGGACCCGCATCTAGTGAGCTATTACTCTAAGGGATGGATGTTATACTTATATAGAGGGTGATATATAAGTTTGTATAATTTATGTGATTTATGTATACATATATACGTGTGTGTGTGTGTGTGTGAAAGTACATATATAGGAAAATTAAAGAATATTACGACCAGTAAATTCATATGCATCGAGGAGAATAATAAATTTATATGCATACGTACATAAGTTTGATAGAAGTATATACGGGTTAATGACACTAATGTTTGTATAGTAAGTAAATAAGTAGTGAAAGTTATTTAAAATTAATTGATAAATTGTAAATAAGATTTATAATGAATAAGTTGAGGCGAAAGCTTAATACAAATTCCAAGTAAGTAAAAGTATACGCATGACATTGTGTAGCGTATGGGACTAAGATGAGTAGTGATACTAGTTTGGATCGGTAGCGCAACTAGAGGGTTTAAAATACATACGTAGGTGTGCACCATAGATGAGGGGTGAGGTGTATCTCATGGGAGTGTGAGACCAGTTTAAATAAGAAAGATTGCAGAACATATTTATTAATGTATTTTAAACACTTGCTAAATATTTTCAAAATGTTTTCGGACCTGACGCGTATCAAGATGTTTTCAAAACTTTTAGATGTTCAGACACATGAATGCTTGGATTACGCATTCTGCTGGTCAGGCGAAGTTGAAGTAGCAATGGATGCCTACAGGGTTTGACTAGCCACGTCTATCCTTTAGACCTAGATACAAGGTACTTTAGAGTATTTCGGGCATGTCACCCAAATAGTTGGTATTTATTTTTTTTTTTTTTTTTCCATTCTATTAGTTGGATTAATTGTAATGTGACATTTACCGAGAGTTATCAATTAATTTATGTATGCTCGAGTGTGTGAGTTCATTTATTTGTATAGTTGATTATGTGAATGGAATTTTGTGTATGTAAGTTAAAAAGATTTAAAATTTTAGGACCAGGCCTAATAAATTATTAGTAATTTTTTTTGTTTTCGAGAGTGATGCTAAGAATGAAACCGATGAGATTCATGTTTTATATCAGTTGAGGATTGACACCCATTATTGAAATGAGCGGGGTGTCACAGAGACTAGGGATGGTTTAGGTTGTCAGACCCGAAAAAAGGGTGGGACAAATAGAAAAAGATAAGTTAATATTAAATAAATAATTAATGCCTAAGATGAACGGGTAATAAAATGAATTTGCATTGCGAGTATGTGCATGGCTAGTAATGTGGGCAAACTGCCTATAGCGACGTTGGTGTGTGTTGGCATCACGAGTATGTGAAGGGCGAACGAAATTGGGTGAACTGTGTATAGTGACATTTTGTGTGTGCAACCTCATGAGTATGTGTTATGCTAACGAAATTCGAAGAACTACCTATAGTGAGGGGAATGTGTCTGGTGTAGAGTAATTGTGGCGCACCATGTGTATGTGCAAGATCAATAGAAAGGTGAACTGGCGATACTGGTGTTGCACTAATAAAATTGGTAGCATTAATTTAATTAATAATTATGAATTTATGATCTAATGTGGAAATAACAAAATTGGACTTGAATAATGGTGTGGATTAGTTATGTGGGTAGTTAGTGATGTTTTACTTTACTCGCATGTTATTATATCGCGTAATTTAAAATAATTTATTGTAACCTGTATCATGTATAATGCTTATGTGTGGATTCGTGGATCCTAATTGGGAGTAGTAGCTGGTATTTATGCGGTGGGCTCTGACCCACTGTGTTGCTAACGTTTCAAGTACTGTTGTTGGAGTAACTGCATGTGATGGATTGGAGATTTGTGGTGCGCGTCCAAAGATTTATTTTATTTCTTTCATAGTTTATATTATTTATATTCTATCGGAAAAAGTTTATAATGTCTCATATTTCTATCACATGCTAAGAATGGTATTTTATGTTTGACGCCCAATGTAGGTTGCAGCGGTGGTTGGCCACCTCCAATCCCAAATTGCGCATGGTGTCACAATACGTCATTTTAAAATATACAATTAATTGGAGTATTTTGACTATTTTTTAAATGTATGGAAAAAATTGACTTCATGGGGCTTACACACAATGGTTGACCAGACACAATACGCCGAAGATGGGGCTTGTCTAACAATCTACACCATTCTCATGATCAAAACCAAAAAATGACAATTATAATTTTAATTCAAACAAAAAATTTAAGTCACAACTCGGAAAGAAATGAATTGAAAACCCCGAATAGTATAAAAATCCCCTAAATTATAACAAATGTCCCAAAAAACTGAATATTAAAGGCGGGCTTATTCCCATATAATATATGAAATAATAAACTAACTCGAATTTCAAATAGCCACCTATGCTAGAATCAAATGAACTGAAGTACTTGATACGCAATTATGACGGCAACTTTGATCTCCTCTCAGACCTATAAGCCCTGTCTATGTAAATCCCGGGGAAAATAATTTATATTTTGGGCCAGGGCCCTAACGTTGGAAGAATTTTCTTACAAAATTAAAATTCAATAATGTAGTTAATTCAAAGTGTGTACCTCCCATCGGCACTCGCATGCAGTAAGTTTCTCACCTCTCATCTAAGTGTAATACCATACGCGCAGCGACCCAAGTCCCAATTATGAAGACTGATAACTATACGAAAAATATTTATGTTTACTGTATCTAGCAAAATTCATAAACTAAAGTGAATCATCTACACATACGCTTCTAGTCCCAAGAATAACCCGAACACAATATTACCAAAAAGAATTAACATATTATCACATCATGTCTTTTACGTAGCATTGGGTTCATTATCAACTGTATACATCATCAGACATCCCGAATTTATTCTCAGTTAAATTATATAGTTATATATGCCCTTACATATATACCATACATAAAGGCATCCACCTACAGTGTCCCGTTTGTTCCTTATCGGTAAGTCCATGGGAGTCCCTCATCCAAGGGGACATCACAAAGCACACACAAGTGGGGCAATCCCTACGCAGTACACCATTTCACGGTCCATACCCCCAACAGTGACAATAAATCTCAGCATCTACACCTACCTCCTCGTAAGTTTCGCAACTATGTAGGAACTAAAATAATGACATACGCAATGCCTAGCCCACCTATGCCGACGCATGCTACAATACTTCCTAACCCTCAAATAGAATTTCTAGAATACCTAAACTCATTTCCGGCCCCAAAAATCCACTTACCAATCCTTAAAGGCCTGAAAAACAACAAGATGCAATGCCGAGAAGAAGAGCAAACCAAACCGATTCGTTGGCTGGACTGAATAAGCTCGGTTCAGTGAACCCGTTCACTCACCCAGCGAACCGGTTGGGTTTGCTGGGAGGCCAAAACAAACTTTTGATAGAATTTTTCTTTTTCCATTCCTCCATGGTGGATCTAACCTTCATGAGTGCTTGATATATGATTTTTAATCTATCCCCACCCATGAAATTATAATTCTCTAGATAGAAATCGTCTTGAAAAAAAAATCTAATTCATTCGACAACAATTTATATCAAGAATCATGTGCAATTAAAACTCTAGTTTCATGATTAATTCTTTTCTCTTCTAAACCATTCATGAACCTATCTTTCTTTATCAATTTTTATAAGATTCATCACTCATAGTGAGTTCTAAGATTAAATTCCCAGTTAACACGATATTCAATTTTTCGATGCGTCACTAATTAGTTTAATCCTTAAATGTTATGATTTCAGTTTATACTTCAATATTCATATGGTTTTTACAATCGTACAAACATCAATTTATCGACTTAACCTAGAAATATCTATGAGAAATACACAATTGAATTACAAAACACATTGGTAATTAATTTAGCAAGAGAATTCTTGCCTTAGTTTGACGAATGGGGATCTCTTCCTCTTGGATCCCTGATCTTTCTCCCTTTTCTAGCCTTGGTTACCTCTGTTATGGGTGTGGGGTTGCCAGGGTTGAGTTGTGGTGGATAGGAAATTGATTTCTTAATTTTTAATTACCCTCTTATAACACTTATCCCGAGTTACCCATACCCCCCATATTTTCCCCCTCAAACAAGCCCGAAAACATACTCGGATTGACCCAATAACTCCCTTAATGGTACACCGATGGCCCGAGCATAATCTTAGATTTCCAAAATACCTAAACAAGTCCCCAAATTCTCTCAGAACGTGACCAATGTTATTAGAATAAACAAAAGAAAAAGGGAAAGTAATGAAACAAGACATAAATTATTATTCATACAACAACAACAACAACCACAACAACAACAACAACAACAACAACAACAACAACAACAATAATAATAATAATAATAATAATAATAATAATAATAATAATAATAATAATAATAATAATAATAATAATAATAATAATAATAATAATAATCACAATAATAATAATAATAATAATAATATCTAATATTACAATATATGTATGTTAACACAAATAGTTGTTATTCTATGACTCATTTGTCATATGTATATTATTATTAGTTTCGTATTGGTTTGATATTTTGGATTGGCATGGAAGACACTAGTTTTATCTACACATAAAATAGGGGAATTACCTAATTAATTTCTTGAATGTTTATTTATATATGATCACTCTAAGCGATGATTTTGTTGGTGTCTTAAACCCATTATTTTTATTATTAATTAACAAGAAGTCCAAACAATAAGGACACTTATTGATATATATTCAGTTGCAATTATGTAATTAAACATTCCGTGTACTAGCTAATAAATTTTATTTATATTAACATTAATAATTGTAGTTGTCTATCCATTCATCTGTGTAACTCTATATACATTAATAAGTGTAATTATATATATATATATATATATATATATTGTGGTAATACAAATAAACATATTGAAAAATAAAAATTTGTGTTCTCACGTGAGTTATAATAAAATCGAATGATTTTTAATTATCTTCCCGATAATAATATAGCGATATCCCTGTCAGTGTCAACAAATTGAATGTTATACTAATAATATGTGCGCCAAATTTCCCTAAAAAGAAAAGAAGGGATGTTATACTAGTAAGGAGAATCAAAATTGAGAAACGGAGACAAAGAAAACACATCAACTAAAAATGGTGTATGCTAAAATATTTACACAACAAGCTCACGTCCTTTTACGTGGTCATGTTCGTATTCGATAAAAAAAATATAATTTCATGTCGGGTCACTTTTTTCTTGGGTTGGCCCGTAAAATTCTTAATTGAACCGTGTTTTTGTTTGGTAAAAAAAATATTTCATGTTATGTTTCTTTTATTTGGGACATCCTCGTTTTAGATAAGAAATAAAACTTCATTTCGAGAATGCTAGACTAACTGAAATAAAACTTCGTTTCGAGAATGCTAGACAAAAAAAAATCTTATTTTTGTATTTTTATCAATTTTAACTTATTATCCTAAACATGAATCAAGGTGATAAAACAGATAAATTAAATCATACAACCGAGAAAGGCAAGGTTTAAAGGAAAAACCTTTTTAGGCAAAACCCTTTTTTTAGCACTTTAGAGATTTTAGAAGACTAATGACTTACAGACTAATGGATACCAGCAACAAGTATAAGGCGCAATGTCTTCGTACAACCTCTATATAATACGACTAAGTCAAGAGTCATCCACGCGTGTCCTTCCATGATTGGTATCCACCGATCAGCCTTTGTCTTCAATAGTTATTCCCTCTGGTTTCACAAGTCATCCATGGAGGTACATCTCCATATGGTGTATGAATTGATACCAAACTCTCTAGCGTTTAAATGAATTCACAAAAAAAAAATTCGGGATGTATGTTATGAAGTAAAAGTGGTTTAGAACACTAAACAAAGAAGAACTTTTGTAAAAGATATTCAAAAAGCGGTCTGGAAAAAATCTTACGAAATAAGGAGACAAAACAGGTATATATAGGGCATTCACCAATTTCGAGGCGACGAATCATTCGAACGAGTTTGAAAATCAGTCGAACGAGATAAGACACTCTTTAGAACAAAACATAGTCTCTTTCGAACTAGAAGGCATTCATATTTGTACAAACTTCAAACGACCTTCTAAGGAGTCAAAACAGTACGTCGTCGATCGATGCCCGTTAGATGAAAACTTCAAACGACCCTTGTAATAAAATTTCATTTTAGTTTGAATGAGGTTTAAAATAAAAAATATATTTCTTTTTTAAAATTAAAAAATCCCTCTTTTTATTTAATAAAAAGAAACATCCTAAAATGAAAGTATGTGAATTAATTTTAACACTAAATTACTTTATACCTTTATGGGATTTCAGGAAGTCTCGAGTATTGATGTCGGTTTGCCTTGAAGGTACGTGACTGATTGTAATGGGATATGCGAAAGTAGCCAAAAATAATGCAACGCCTATACTATCAGTAATGTTAGAAACTTTTCTCTTACAAATCTTCCCCTTTGGCAATTTCGCTACAAAAACAAACAACCCTATCCAAAATCCAAATTACATCAAGAAAACTTTATAAATGACAAAATAAAGCTAACGCCCTTCCTAACCCTGGAACAGTATGGCATAAGTCTCTTTGTGTTCAAACTTCTACTTCTTCTTCCTTTTGGAAAAAAATTTCTTCATCCGGTGTGTCTTGAATTTTGCTTTAAGTAACTACACTCACGGGACAAAAACATATACCCCGTGATGCATCGAGTTCTAAACAAACATAAAAACTCCCCCATAACTTTTTCCCCCTTTTTGTCCGTAATAGATAAAGGAGAAAAATAGAATCATGAAATACGAAGAATCACGTACAAGATATGATATCGTTACAAAAGGTTATAAATAGAGCACGTGTAATGATAATCTCAAAGGCCATCCAAACCAACTCATTCGTACTTTTTCATTTTTTTCAAAACAAATACATATTGTACAAAGATATCGTACAACAAACAATTTGGCCAATTAATCCACAAATAATCCAAACGAATCATGGAGTTTTCAAACGTGGAATAAATGTAAATAAAAACAAAATACCATATATAATATCTGAAAAATATACCAAAGAAAATCTGGCACACATATATAGGTATAAACGACCACGATAAAAACATATAAGCCTTACACACTAAACATAATATCCATGTCTCTAAACATGTGGGATGTAATGAATGGGTGTGAACTACAAAAAATATAATTATAACCCAACACTTAAATATGTTCACGAAGTTCAAATTGACTGCAAAACATTATCAAACTAAGATTTATCCTTAAGTGTCCGAAAAAAGTGAGATTTATTAATAAAACAAGAAAAATGCACACAAGCCTAGAATATTGATGATTTTACAAATCAATCGCGTAATGACAAAATAAACATAACTAAGATTCATTGTGCAAACTCATTGATTTTCAACTAAACACTCAAAATAAAAACATATAGCATATTTTTCTATTCTCAATTCTTTTGAATCTAATGCTTTTGTAGGATCAAACAAAATTAAGAAGGCCCCATTTTGAAAATGTTTCTATTTTTGTTACCTTTAATCTTTTATTGGGCTCTTACCAACGGTGGCTTTCCCACAAAGGAGATTTGCTGCTTTCGTAGTCCTTTTCTGCACACTCTAATGATTTTAATACTAAACAAAATTTTCACGGACAAAGGTTCTTACATGCACAAATCCTCTATAGTCACAAAACATGTAGATGACAAGATTGATGAGAGAACATCTCACAATGCTCAAATATACATGTGAAGTTAAATTTTGAAAACCTCGTACACGTGTGTGGAACCATATACAATGTTGAATCCATTAAGCAAATCATGTTCGAAACAACTCATGAAAATATGCTTAAGAATAGTTTTTATGTCTACAATTATAACCAAATGGGCACATGGAAATCACGTAGTGAATTAGATTCAAACAAACCAATATGCCACACCAAATGTGTAAAACTAAAATACGCAATAACCAAAAATATTTTTGTATTTTTCAAAATTTTTATCAAAATAATGTTTTTTGTATTTTCCCTATAGGACCCAAATAAAAGAAAAATAAATTACGAAAGATACATATGCCATAACACTAGTAAGAATATCTCATGAAGAAAAAACTAGCATATGACAAACAAAATCATGCAAGCAATCACTCATAAGATATAACATGTGAAAAATCGTGTGCAAGTATGCGAGATCAACAAGTCTAATATCTAGCACCTCCAAAAGTGATTTCCTAACTCAAATAGATGAGTATCTAATGCGTCAACATTTGAGAATGAAAGGGACACTAGACTTTAACTTCGTAGGACCTCCTCTAAGATCATAACAAAATGCCCTAAGGTGACCTTTCCTACCACAATGCGAACACGTGTAAACGCGAGGAATGTTAGCTATGGGTGGACCTTTTCCAATGTCCTTGGATTTTGTTGACTATCTAATGAAAACAATGGTCTTAGTTTTAGCAACGGAAGCATTAGGATCAGAGAAGTCAATTTCATCATTATCAACACTACTCCAGTCTCTTATATTATCTTTTAACTTCAAACTTTTAAACTGAAGCAAAGAATTAGACTATTCAAGTTTTAGGGACTCCTTATTTAAATTTTCAATCACTCCTAGAAGGTTATCTTACTCCCCCTCAATGCAAGCAAACGTGTCCCTAAGAGTCTTCTCCCGTGTATTAAAATCAATAATTATTTTATCATTATGTTCATTGGCATAAAGAAAAACCCTATAATTTTTCAACTCCTCTAAATCTTTTTCTAAAACAAGGAGACCATTCTCACTATCTTTCTTGGACAATTACAAAGCCCGTATGTCATGGCCCAAGCTAATAAGCTTCTCAAGGAAGAAATCTTTTTTATTTTGAACCGTTTGCAAAAGTTCCATAGCGGATCTAAAATGACTATTTTCTTTTTCTAGAATTTCAATTATTTTTGCTAACTTCAAATTCAAAAGATTTATTTTTTCAGTACAGTCAAGAAGCTTATTAAACTCATCTCGATTATAAATAACTTTATTATTATGGAAATCATTCGAGATAAAAGAAGGAGAGGGAAAATAATAAAACCACCCAAATAGCACTAAACATGATCTACACAGTAAATTACTCCAACAAACTCTGATACTAATTTGATAATGTTAGACTTACTAGGATGGTCACAAACAAAAATATTATTTTTTATCTTTCTCAATTTTATCTTATTAACCAAAACATGAATCTATGTGATAAAATAGATAAAGTAAATCAAGGAACCAACAAAGGCAAATTTAAGGAAAAATCCTCTTCGGACGAAACCTTTTTTTTTCTAGCACTTTAAAGAGTTTACAAGACTATCAACTTATAGACTACTCGACATCCACCACAAGTATAACGCGAAGTATCTTCGTACAACATCTAAATAATGGCGCAGCCGAGAGTCATCCACACGCGACCTTCCACACTCGGTATCCACCGATCAACATTTGTCTTCTAAAGTGATTTCCTTGGGTTTCACAAGTCAACCATGGAGGTACCTCTCCATAAGGTGTATGCAAGGATATTAAAGTATGTAGGGTTCAAATGACTTCACCAAAACAATTTTCAGTATGTATTTTATGAATTAAAAGTGTTTTAGAACACTAAACAAATAAGAGCTTTTGTAAAATATATTCACAAATAGTTCTGGCAAAAGTCTTACGAAACATGGAGATGAAACAGGAATTTATAGGGCTTTCACCCATTTTAAGGCGACGACTCATTCGAATGAATTTGAAGTTCATTCGAACGAGATAAGCCACTCGTTAAAACAAAACATAGTCTTGTTCGAACGAGAAGGCGATGCTCGTTAGATTAAATCTTCAAATGACCCTTTTTACGAAATTTCATTTTCGTTCAAATGACGTAAAGATCTCGTTTGAATGAGGTTTAAAATAAAAAAAAAAAAATTCTTTTTTAAAATTAAGAAACCCCTGTTCTATTTTCGTTGGAATTGTATTGCTGTTGTTATTGTAGCAATGTTTAATTTTAAGATGTTGGTTTAGGAGATATATGACTCTACGTAATGTGAAAATTCATTTTGAGTTATGAAATGTCCCATTTTGAATTATGTTATGCAATGAGCATTTAAAATTAGGTTATGTAATGAGCATCCAGTTAATGAAAATTGTTGACAAAATTTTGACATTTATAGCATTGTTGAGAAATTGTTATAGCATTGTTATGAATAGAAAGGACAAATCGTTGGAATTATGCTATGTACATAAATTATAGAATTGTTCACAAAATTCAGGGTTGATCATCCATTTGAATTGAATGAAAATGGATAACAGTTTTGGCAATTATATACCATTTGCTGTTGAGTTAAGCACTTTTGGGAAGTCGATATGCTCCGATGAGATCTAAAAAAATGTGTTTTCCTTGGCGTGAACAGCAGGTGGCTATGACCCTCCACAAATGAAATAACCACAAATGGGCCACTCGAATACATCGCAACCGTAATTTTTTCTTTACAACCCTCTCTAATGGAATCCCAACGTCTAGAAGTCCATGTAACCTCTCTAACCTTTCCCTTTCCTTGTTTGAAACAAACATATAATTTTGTTACTCTCCATATCCTTCGTTTCAGTCCAATTATGAACACTAAACCCGACTCTCTTTGAATATGCAACATAAAAACTCTTCACTTCATTGAGTGTTTGGAACTCTTCGCCTACTTTTGGATTAAGTTCATCCCATACTTAAGGGTTGAAATATTTATCATTATCATTCGAATTTAATGTAACACATCGTTCCCCTATGTCACCCGTAATATCTAAATTGACATTGTGCTCAATCTCAACTCAAAATCCATATTATCTCTCATTAACATTTCATTATTAATGCTCGAACTATCCAGTTTCTATGAAAGAATTGAAAAAAATTAACTCAAGCACTACAAATAAAATAAATAGTTTGATTTTAAAAATAATAAACAACTTGTAATAGAAACTAACTACTATTCAGATATTGCAATAAATAATTTGGGTCTTCAAATAATTTGTTTCTTGCAATGAATAACGCTTAAAACAAAATAAACATAACTACTAACTGTTATTCAGATATTGCAATAAATAATTTCGATCTTCAAATAATTTGGTTCTTGCAAAAAATAATTATTAAAAACAAATAAAAACTAACTTTTCTTAATAATTTGAGTCCGTACCTGCGTTTATATCAATTTGGGTCTTCAAATAGAATCTATAAGAGTTAGACCCAAAATGAGAGAAATCAGTTTGGAGCATTAATGAGAGAAATCATATTGGTTTGTTATGAAGAGAAATGTGTAACAACTGGCTTTTTAGAATTAGAGGTGGACAGCCCGATACTCTAATAAATACTGGAATTATAGATGGTCCATTCTTTGCATCACTGTCGTGAAAATAATAATACGAGATAAGAACCAATTATTTTAGAAAACGGATGCCAAATATTTTGTAAGTTTAAATAAAACCATTTAGACAATCCAATTTATGAAAAAAGGTGGATATAGAAGAAGGCATACAATAGTTTAACTTTCATACAATAAAATAATGACCGAATAAGCTGTTGGTTAACAGACCAATATAATGATTACACCAAGTATCACAAATAAATGTCACAGTATATAAACAATTACAAATCTTGGGCAACACGCCCAAATGACCAGACTGATCGTACCTAGAGTATAGAAAGATGAGCGTGTCTATAACCAAAAGTCCTACAACATCCGTAAAAATGCTGTAGCTCCCTGACGGTGAGAAGGAAGGACGGGCGCCCTTGCGGCGGAGCACCTGAGCATAAAAGAGAACCACACAAGAAAAAGAAATCTAAACGGGTCAGGACCAGATTTGTTACGATATACGTGTAAATAAAATGCATGACAGTTATGAGTGGTAAACATCATAAACAATTTGGATACGCTCTTCAGTAATAATTATCCTCACCTCTCGACTAAATACACATCCTAAAGTCACACCAAGTCATTATGAATTTAAACTTCTTGTTTAAAGCGAAATACTAAATTCCGTAATCATGCTAACTTACAGTGATGAGTATGCATTAATGCAAGAGAATAGAACTCAGTTTCAACTTAATAGGGTTTCTTTTCAGTTTTCCACAATATAACCTCACAGTTCCATTTCTCATTAGGAAAGTTATTCCAAAGCAATTGATTCATAAAATTATTCACCATTTATAAAATACTACTTTCATAAGAATAGTTATAATCACAATATAACGATTCTAAGATCATCCTTCAAGAAGTCACCCCATTGGATGCGCCCCTAAATAGCTATCATCTTCCAGGGCCTAACACCAAGACAACCTGGGCATCCTAAATCGCGTGACGTGGGAAGCGGACATATACTTTCGACTGTGAGTCATAACCATACCCGGAATTACCTCACTTCGAAAAATAACATCACAATATATAAAAACAGGTCCTATGGCCAAGGACTGTATTCTACCTGAATTCACTAGCCAGGGGACATCACCTGATGCGCGTAACTTCCCTTATGATAGCATTTAGATAGGTATGTATATGCATTCCTGGATTCACAAGTTAAGCAAATTTAAAACATCCACTTTTTACATTTTCAAAATCCTTTATGCTTAGCAATATGTGCCAATTTAAAATATGCATTTCTTAATCACGAAATCATGTGTTATAAACATCATAGGGTACACGGTACAATTATCCTCATACTAGTCTCCAAGAATCCTAGACAATAACATCCTACTTTCCCTTAGACCTAGGATAGCTTCCTATATAAAATGAGACATTAACTTCTATTGAATAACCCCCGAAATAAGCCCAATTACCCCCATGCTAATCTAGGGTATTAATCACCCTAATATAGACCCCTAATACTCTTTATTACTTCATAAGAGAAGATTCGTAAGCCTTAAACCTCAAAGAAAATGACTAGAAATCAAAATAGCAAACCATCCTAAAACAGCAGGGTTTTCGAATCGATTCGCCTACGTCCGAATCGATTCCCCCCTGATAGTGAATCGATTGGTTTAAAAAGCAAATTGATTCTGCTGAGAGAACCAAACTTCTGTCTCAGCCCGAATCGATTCGGACTTAATCCGAATCGATTCGGTTTCCCAGACCTGTAGACCCAATTTTTGGCGAATCGATTCGCTAGTGAGGGCGAATGGATTCGCCCTGGTTGAGATGCCCAGAAATGGCTACGGGTTATGTGAACCCTAAATCCCGAAATCCTATTTCTCTTCCATCTAACCAAAATCATCAAATCATCTATACAAGTTACTTATCTAAAAAATACCATTTAAAACAAGTCTAGATCCTATAATATTAGGTTTAGTCACAAAAATAAACAAATTCCATAAATGGTTAAATCTCAAAAACACAACTATAAATACATATTATTCACACTCAATCATACATAATTGAAAGTTAGAAAATTCCCTCAAGTTTGTAATCTCGGATTCTCTTTGTAGCAACGATTTCCAAGCTCCAAATCAATGAATCTCCTCTTTCTCTCCTTTATCCCAAGTTCTCTCTCTCTTTCTCTCTAACTCTGTTAGGTTTAGAAATCTAAAATGAGAAATAAATGAATTTGTAAGACCAATTTCTTTAGGTCTACTCATTTAAATATTATTATGCAATTAAAATGATTCGTAACAATATAATTAAGTTATAACCGGTCAAAAGTACCTGGAAACTCAAAAATATAACTTGACACTTATTTTGACTATCTCTGCTATTTTCGGACTAACCGTACCCTCTAAATTGGCATCCGAATTATTGTATAATATTTCATGTTCAAACGTCATATTAATTAATTAATAATGATCCAATTGGAATATAAGTCATAACCGTCGCTTAAAGCACAATGACGCAATAAAACACAATATGATGATATTTCCATCCACATAACAGTACCTATGCAAAAATTAAGTAAATATTATCTCTTAAATCACTTAAAATAATATTCACTTCAACATTCTTTTATTTTATAAAATTAACCCACCAAGCAATTTGATATAAAATAATCACTCAAAAGTAAGGGGTATTACATACTCCCCCATTTACAAGGGAATTTTTCCCTCAAAATTCAGGCGTACCTTATAAAAAGACTAAGGGGTACTTCTCTCAAATATCGTCCTCTCGTCCCAAGTATATGTAACGAGGGTTATATTATGAATTTAATATTTTCTCAGACTATTTTGAATAAATAAATTAGGAAATTTAAATAATTAGTCATGCGGGGTAACTCCATCTCTTGTCCTTCTCACGTTTATCACACTCGGTTACATGTAATTTTAGTTCATTCAGTTGCTTATGATTTACAACATTAATTATTCATTCTCCCTTGAAATTGTGTAAAAAAAATAAATAAATAGGGGCTTTAATAAAAAGAATTAAATTACAACCATTCGCAATAATTGTTTTCACCTTGAAAGTTTGATTGATACTCGTACTTACCGCATTAGAAGTTGTTTAACAAATTTTGTAGAGATTCAAGGAATTTTGAGACTCGACTTTTAAAGGAAACGACATATACATAAAAAACGAGTTATCAAAGGGCGCTATTGCCGCTTTCTTCAAGTTAGAGACAAATTGAAGACTTGTAATTCATTTGTAGCGGTAGTTGTTATTTTTTATTTCTATTTATTAGACTGGTTCTATTAGGAATATTGTGGCATTTTATTTATTTGGGTGCATTTTTTACACCTATTATTTGTAATAATTATTAACATAAAAAACAAAAAAGTGAAAAGAGAAACGAAACGAAATAGAGAGAGAGAGCCCTTGGAGTGAATTTAGAAGCCTCACTTTTTTGGGTCCGTAGGACTCCCAGGGATGAATGTACTTAGGATATTTTTCCCAGATATACTCAAGCCGGTATTCACCCCACGTGTGTAAAAGTTGTGGGAGGTACATTTCTTTATAACTCACGAATCTCCTGCAAGCGAGTCCATTTTTTGTGTGATTATTTGCGTCTATGTGATTTATGTTATCGTAACGCATTAAATTTGAAGGGTTTGATGAATTAATGAACCTAAGACCGAGGCCCGATCATTGAAACGAGTCGGGATTTCATCACCCACTCAATCACTTTTATCCCATTTGATTGTTACCCATGCCATCACATAATTAAAATCAATCAAATAGCAAGTGAAATGGCGATTCAATGTTCATTAGGAACCTTTTTGAACGAGACTCTTATAGAATACTCTAGTGAGTAATTTCAATCCCTGTCCATCTTCGGTAGACTTTCTTAAGATATATTTTAGTGAAACTTGGATTTAAGTGAGGATACCGGCTATCCCAACATGGTACCGGACTGTCGATCGTTGTAGTAGATTGTGTGGTGAGACTTAACTAGTAAGCCTCTTGTTCTCTCCGGAAGAAAGTAGGAGCACAATTTTTTTCAAGTGGACATATAAGATTCCGTATTTTTCTCACCCGCGGTAATTAATATTTGACTACCCCATCACTTAATTGAAGTTAGAAATTGACTACGTGCTAGTTAGGATTTTTTGCTTGTCCGTGTCCAATTTAACTCTTTTGGTAGTCGGTTTATGCTTCTTCCTTTTGAATTTCAACGAGAGTCCATTACAATTGTTAGTAATTATGTAGTTTTGATTTGTCTCTACAATTTAATTAATAAAATTAGTAGAAATAACAGCCTTGTCATTATAAAATTGTTCACATGTGATGCCCATGTCTTTCACTTTTTTTTAAGTTGTTGAATGGGAACTGATTTGTTATTTTAATGTGCATATGGGTTGTGCCTCTTCTGCATTTGAATAGGATTTCAATAACTAGAAGCATGGGGTGGATTACCTCTACAGCAACATCATTTTCTAACATAGCATTACAATGTAAAATAATTCATTTCGTGAGACTCATTATTAGGAGTTTCATTTGTTTTCGTATTTAAATTTAATTTCTTTGTTTCTAGTTAGCGTTATTAGTGGGTACATTCATTTGCCTTTTTATTTCTTTTATAAATCTTTTCTCACGGTGACCCCTATAGTTAAAAAACGTAGTAATCTTTTTAGAAATTGGACTTTAAACTTTACATGTTTTTAATCAATGTTTAGAATGTCTATTTCCATAATTTTCAAAAGTTGTGTGTAATCCATGGAGAAAAACATCGATGTTCGCAATTGCTAAATATTTTGTGGTCTTCTGTTTTTCAACTGTACACCAATGTTTCTCACAATGTCATTTTAATAAAATACATCTATTTTTTTATTTAACAAATGATATTGCAATTTGATAGAAATGACGTTGTCGCCGTCACATTAAAACTACATTAGAGTTATTGTAATTGTAAAGTTAAATTATTTTGCCATTTTATAATCACACAATATCCTAGTAATTATCACTACAAAGTGATTTTTCGAAACAATATTTACAATGCCACTTTATGTCAAATCACAGCTTTAATATAACAAAGTTCATAGTGTTTTCAAGCACAGTATTTTAACATTATTTTATTTAAGTTGTAGAGCTAAGTAAGCATTTGGTGGCAATCTTTTATTGTAACTACATAGTCTTCATAATTACATTTTTTTTAACACAATACTTATGGTCTTATTTTTAACAAATCACAATGTTGCTTTAAAAAAATCAATGCGCACAATTTGAAATAAATTAGGTTGTCAATTAAGCAAAAATCATATCTTGAGCTTAATAAAATATTATGCATGTTTTTTTTTTAATTTCTATTTTAGAGTTTATTTAACAATTTTCACGTAAGATTATAATATTCGAATTGTTTTTGTGTTTTTTGAACTCGAATATTATAAATAAAGTTTTAACAGAAATAAATTTATTTATTTTTATATGAAAAATAATGTAAAAAAATCGTAACAAAAAACCTAATGAAAATAGACTCGTTAATTTATGAAAATGGAAAATTTGATAAAAGGAAGAATCAAGAATAGAAAATAAAAAGATAAAAGTATATAAATAAATAAATTCAAAAATCAGAAAAGAAATGTTAAATAACAACAGTTTGGATTTTCTTTTTTTGGGTCAAAATGAAAACTAACTTTAAAAAAAATGTTCGATATTTTTTAACCAAAAGCCTGACGTTAAATGAAAAGAGATGAAACAATTTTATTTGTTCTACTATTATTAGAACGTCAGCCAATTTATTCTTTCTTAATAGAATCTAAAATGTAAACAAATGACTGAGTTAAAAAAAGGTCTATTATTATTAGAAGGTAGCCCAAATGATTCATTCTTAATAGTTTTTTTTTTTTAATCTTTAGAAACTGCTCTTGCTTCTAGAAAGCACATTTGACAGTTTTAGCATTGGTTGATTAAGGTTTATACTGGACAGAATCCTCTATAAATACGACATGGTGGAGTTCCATTGGGATATAACAAACACTCATATAAGAGAAAGACATGGAAATGAAGAAGGTTGCTTTGATGACATTGTTGGTGGCTATGGTGTTTATGGCCACCATTGTCACCTCCACTACTGATTCGGTTGTTAACCATCGTAAAATGTTGGACTCCGATGTTCTCCTCAACATTGATAGATCCCTTGGTGAATGCTGGGGTAGGTTTTGCGCTCCATGGAGCCCCTGCCAATCCGGTTGTATATGCATTGGAGCTGTTGGTACGGGTGCTTGTGCGGGTTTGTCATCTGCCAATTCGGTTGTTGACAATAGTAAAATGTTGGTCTCCAACATTCTCCTCAACGTGGAGAGTTCCCTTGGTCAATGCTGGGGTATGTTTTGTGCTCCTTGGAGCCCCTGCCCATCCGGTTGTACATGCATCACGGGTGCTTGTGTGGGTTCTTAATCATCTTATATTATGTGCATTCGGGTGTAAGTTTGTACGAAATAAGCTCGATCTAGTGTTTAACGAGCACCTGTTTAATTTGCATCTGTTTATCCTATATAACTACATCCATGTATGTTATGTTATTGATTAATGGAAACTACGCACGTGTTTATCCTAATTTTATTTTTTTGAAAAAGCTTGATATAATGAAATTTAGATCATATCCAAGCGGGCTTGTCAACCGGTTTTACTACAGGAAAATGAATAGGGGTACAAAAACTTATTAATAAGTTTACAAAGGTGAAATCCCTTCCCTTGCTCAGGTCAAAAACTTAACTCGAGTAAATGATAGAAACCTCCGGATGTGTAAGATACAACTTATTCTATCAGCATAAAGCCTCCAGATGTGTTTCACTTTCACCCGATATCTTGAAATGGGTGCCAAATAAATGGTTTGGCTTATTTTGAAATAAATACCAACTGCTAGAATTATCCATCCAAATATGTTGTAATCAAGATCATTGCTATTCTTCTTTGAATTCGAAACCTTTGCACTTGTAGAAGTTGAAGGCTCAGTGCAAAGATTTGGCATAAATTTCATTAGCACCCACTTCCAAAGATTTGGCATAAATTTCATTAGAGCAACTACAATGGTGAGGGAAAAGTACAAAAGAAAAGGTATGTTTACCAATTTATACAAATTGGTTGAATCAGAATGGTGAGCAAAAACGAGGAAATTCTGTAAATGAATTTGCATACGTTTTGCAAATATACAAAAGCGAAGGAGAATTTGTATAGGTTTCTTACGAACTTCTGAAGTTCATAGGAATTGGTACGAACTTCAGTTGTTCGTAGCAATTCATACGAACTTCAGAAGTTCGTAGGAATTCCTACGAACAACTGAAGTTCGTAGGAACCATTCTTACCACAGACGTTAGAGCTTCCTACGGACAAAAGAAGTTCGTATTAATTCCTACGAACATCAGAAGTTCGTAGGAAGCTCCACCAGTACAGCGCAACCACGCTGGCGAAAGGTAAAACTCACATCTGTCTGGTATTATGCCTTTCGTGGAGGCTTCACCATTGTAATTGCTCTTACTCGGATCTTCTTTAACTGCTTGTTGAAAGTAAAAAGATGCCTTGTCAAAATAAAGCCCAGCCTGATCTTGATCAGGAGTCAGGAACGCATTAGAAGTATACGCATTCCCCAAAAACCGAAAACGCCTCATCCAACTTGGATATGGAATCTTGATGTGATCCGTCCACATGGGTGACGGATTTTAATGTATTTAATTAAATTATTAATATTAATATCTATTTATATGTATTTAGTATACATATAAATAATTTATAATTTAAGTTGGGCACCCAAAATGATTAACTTGGATTATGGAGGTGAAAATGGTGTCCAAATTGATGGTTGACAATGGTGTCAAATTGTTATGATACAAAACTATATTAATCTTAAAGTGGTTATAATCTCTAAACAATTATAAAAATGAAAAGAAAAAATCTCCTCCTTTCTATCCTTTAATTTTAGTAAAGATTTTTGAAAAAAGAAATTCTATATGAATTTTTTTTAATATTTTTACAACAATTATTATTTACATTAAGGGTCCACTTGATTAAAAAGTGGGGAAATGGCCGGGATGGAATTTTTTTTGACACAATTTTCATGCAAATCCAATAATTATTCAATTACGGTGGTTTGATAACATTGGTTTTCCGAGTCACAAAAGTGAGATGTTTGTTAGAATTAATGGCAAAAGTAAAAAATGTAAACAAACTGATATATAAAAGAATGATTTTTAACCAAAAATTAAATTTTTTAACCCAAAAAATAGTCACTTCAAACAAGTTTCTACTGGGACACTATTTGGGGATGGATTAAGTTTGGTCCGCAGTTTGATCCCTAGCAGTGTCAAAATAATGCTTGGCCAGCGGAACCATGAACCGCGAGTGGGGATTAGTCGAGGTGAGCGTAAACTGGCCCGGACACCTCGTGGTATGAGAAATACCTTACCAAAACAAAAAACAAAAAAAAAAACAATTTCAACAAGAAAACAACTTACAACAAAAAAAACTGTTCTTAAAATAATAGTCGTTAACAATAAAAATAGTTTAAAAAAACAGTTTTGAGAAAAATTAAACTGTATTTTAATGGAAAACAAATTTTAACAATAAAAAAATAGCTTTGACAAAAATAAATCATTTTTTTTTATAGAAAAGTAGCTTTTCACAAAAAACCTTTTAAGCGAAAAGCAATTTAAAAAATACAGTTTTATTAAAAATTTTACAGTTTTCACCCTAAAGAAACAATTTTAAAGAAAAAACAGTTTAACAAAAAAAATTACAATAGAAATATTGTTTTGACAAAAATAAAACACTTTTTAATGAAAAACAATTTCTTTGTGAAAAATAGTTTTAACACAAAACAGTTTTTTACCCCCAAAAACTGTTTCAACGGAAAATAATAACACTTAAAAACAGTTTTCTACAAAATAAAAAAAAATTAATCAAGAAAAACAAGTTTAAAAAATATGTCCACAAAATTGTCAAAAAGATGGTAATATATATATATATATATATATATATATATATATATGTCCACATAATGAACAATATATTCGTTTGCTACTATTTAAATGTGCATATGGGATGTTTTCAACAGCACCATCCAAGACTACATCCACTTCACCAAATCTTATTTTGAATTCAAATTATTAGCTATTTTTACCAACTCTTGTGATTGTTCTAGATTCACATGGGATTCACATGGTTATTTAACGTGAGAATTCACATGGGTATTCGCATGAGTATTTATATGGGTATTTTCATATTTTAACGGAAAGCAATTATCATTTGGGATTAGATATTGGAAAATGCTAGGATACATGTTTTTTCACTCAATTACATTTGCTCTTAAATATCGGCCATTAAAAGGGTTCTGCATCTGGATAAAGGTTTCCAAATGTTTAGCAATTTTAAGTTAGCTCTTTTTTTGTATTGGGATATCTATATATTTTCACACATTGTTATTATTTTGCTCTAGGTCATGTTAAGGCTCCGGAGAGGCTATTTCTCCTACAACAACTTTCATTTTTTCACGTAAAGACTGGTCAGACACGATACGTCGACAATGAGACTTCTTTGTCAATTAATACTATTTTTAGCATCAACATAATATATGTCATATATTTCACTGCAAAAAATTATACATTTTACTGCGAACAAAATTATAGCCAAATGTTTAAATTTTGTTGCTAAAAGATATTTGGCAACAATTTTTTTTTCTTTTCGTAGTAGTGTCATGGCCAAAGTCCGTGGATAAAGGTATATGAGAACAAAAATGAATTTCATGGCAAAGAGTAAACTTATTGGGCACGAAAAAAAAATCATAGCATATTGTGCACCTTTTCGCAACGATTTTTTCTCGTTGCTTTTTGTCAAAAGAATTTGTAGCATATAGTACACTTTCGTGGCGACTTGTCCCCCATATATTCTTAAAAATTTGTGGCTAAATAAGTTTTCAGTTTTTGCCACCACAAAATCGTTGCAAATAGACTTTTCTAACACATCTGTCCACAAATCAAAAATCATGGCTAATGTTATATATTATTATTTTTTGTGATTAATGTTATTATCATTTTTAATATTATTTTAACTATTATTACTAGTTTATTTTCTTTCCTAATAGTTATTCATTTTCAAAATGACAAATATCTAATACATTAATGCTTCGCGACATTTAACATGTTCGTCCGCATACTAGAAAAATAATTAAAATGTAAAGTCATGTTCACAAAGTACAACTATTTAAAATTCAAAGTGTTATCAACAAATTAAGGCCCCATATTTATGCCAAAAATTCCATGCATGTCATTATATCTAATCGCAAAAATGCACAATTTGTGTCCCTAAAGATGCACTTAAAAGGTAAGTCATAATATCTGATAACAAAAATTAACAAAAAAAAAAACGACATGATGTCTAATAAAAAAAGATATCATGGTGGGCATAACAATCTCCTAAATTTTCGCTTGGGTTCATCGCATCCAAATATGTTTTGCCAAAAAGAGTCATTGTCCCTTAATAGCTGGAATTCATCACACAAAATTGTCAGTTAAGATCTATAAATAAGAATAAAAAAATCAAAATTTATTACTTGAACAGAAAAAGATCTCTCGAGTGACATACCATTGAACTAAATATTATGTGGATTGCACTTCTCTCGGAATTAGTAAGGATTGAGTGATCTTATCAGATTCAGCTTGCTTAGCTAAAATGGTGTCTAGAAGTGCTCATTAAGAAGACGTCTCCTGTTGTTGCTTCATTGTCTCCTCACGAAGAGCTGCAGACTCCATCTCTTGAGCTTTTAGACGCTCCATCAACTCCTGTTGAGCTCTAACAGACTTCTTAAGGGCTTCCTACAATCGTGCATTTTTTTTGTTGCAATGATGTCTTAGAATTATTTGGTTTGGGACCATGTCCAAGTTCATTAATATACCCTGACTTCATCATGAGCACACGATCCGATATCTTGTTTGGGATCAATAATGGACCCTCTTCAAATGCAGACTCAAACTCAAGGGTTTTCATCTCCTCCCGGGTAAAAGAAATATTACAATTTGCATCTAAACATATTAAAAAAATTTAAATATTTTATACGTAAAAAAATCAGCTACTTTTCTTTATTTTAAATGAAAACCAATATGTTCAAACTTAATCTTGCCTTATCCTAAAACAAATATAACTCAACATAGCCTCCAATAAAATATTTTATATTTGAAAAAAATCGACCGAGTTTCCTTTGTTTTTACATTAAAACTAACAAGTTCAATCCATTTAAAAATCAACTTCAATACTAAATAATCCACCATAATTAATCTGAACCTCCAAATCAACAAATAAAACTTAACTTACTTGACATCCACTTCCAATAACCAAACATACTTAACCTAATAGAGCGCGACATAAAATAAATCGCAATTTTACTTACATAGATTTCTTCTGCTTCGGGGGACGTCCAATTCCCATTTTTACAATGGATTTCTTTATAAAGTTCGATCTTGGTAGGCTCAATACCACTACCTGCCCTTATTTTCTATCAAAATATAATAAGTATATAATTATAAAACATATTTAAGGAGAAAACATTTGAATCTAAAGTAAAATATAATACCAGTTCATGACGAACAACCACAAATGCCTTGGATCACTTGTTATGCCTTACAGTTTGCATTACTTTACTGTTTTGTTTATCTGACATCATTTCTACAATATCAAGGTTCAAAAAAATGCAGGGCGTTATTAAGGCGTGGAGGCCAAGCCTTAAGCCTTAGAAGCCTAGGCGGGCCTATGCGTAAAAAGGCGTCAAAAGGCGTTTAGGACTTCTTAATATATTTTAATATTTTTTAACCATAACAAGGCTATTAAAATACAAAAATTGCACATATCATAAAAATATGTCTGAGTATATGCAAATTAAAATACTATTTGATTATTTTGGATGAGATAATGGTCCGGTTTGTAAAGAAATTCTTTGAAAGGCGACATCGTTTCACTAAAGCATTGTTGTTTTTAGAAAAAAGTACGCCTTAAGGGTTTTACCAAGAATAAGGTGTGAAAAGCGTAAGGCGAGGCGTTTCTCCCAAGCCTTAAGCCTAGGCATGCCTAGGTGGAGCCTAGGTGGGTTTTTTAGAACAGTTTACAATATATACCCGTGCATGAAGGCACGACAAAATTTTTCAAAGTACGTAATCGTGAAACGACGATAATTTTTCAAAGTACGTAATAGCAAAACGCAAAAATTTCAAAATTTAATTTTAAAACAATGTCAAATAGTCCAATAATATTCAAATAGTCTAGATTCATCAAATAAATTCACATATAATATGAAATATACAATATTCATCCATCGAATTCACATTGTCTCCAAAAAACAAAGTGTCAAATTTTTAAAAAAATTGGGCATAATCTCCTTTGTTTATGGAACTATTCACCGTGCTTAACAAATAACAAATAGTCCAACATCCAAATTGTCTAAATTCTTTAAACAAATTCACATATAAAATGAAATATACAATATTCACCAATCAAATTAACTGTGTCTCAAAAAAACTAAGTGTCAATTTAAAAAAAAAAAATTGGGCAGAGTATCAATTTTTTATTGGACTATCCACCCTATTTAAGGGGTAACAACAAATCCAACAAATTAAAAAAAAAATCCCAAATTCGAAGATGGGAGCTAGAAGACAGGGAAAGGAAAATATGTGGGACTTCCTCAAAATGTCTGTGCCATGGTGCTTCTGGATTAGGTGCTACTACTACTGTCGTCCCATCCTTCTTCCCACCTCTAGCCATGATCACTCTCTCCCTCTCGAGTTTCTGTATGATTTGACAAACAATAAATATAATTAATCAGTTTCTCGAACAAAGATACAGTTATATAAGTAAATATACAACCAGTAAAATGAAATATACAATCACATCCAAATTATCTAAATTCGAGATTGATTCAGCCGGATCCAATTGGATTACCTCTTTTATACAAAAATGCAGTTTCGAGTTTGATCCCATCATATTTGAAGTCTACAAATAAAACAAATAACAATATTACGAAAAAGGAACTATTTGAATAAGTGCATATGCATATATGCGAGTGTGTGCATGGGGAAGGGGGGAGGGAACGGGCAGGGGGCGCATGTGTACGTGTTTATGTCCGCATGTGTGCATGGGGAAGGGGGAGGGGACGGGCAAGGGGCACATGTGTGTGTGTGTGTTTGTGTTTATGTGTGCGTGTGCATGTGTGAGTGGGGAAGGGGGGAGGGGACGGGGCAGGTATGCATTCATGCAATCTGCATATATGTAGTGCATATATGCATATGCATATATGTAGTTCGAGTGTGTGCGTGTGAGTGGGGAAGGGGGGAGGGGACGGGCAGGGGCGCATGTGTGTGTGTGTGTGTGTGTGTGTGTTTGTGTTTGTGTGCGCGTGTGTGAGTGGGGAAGGTGGGAGGGGATGGCGCATGTATGCATATATGCAATATGCATATATGCAGTGCATATATGCATATGCATATATGTAGTGCGAGTGTGTGCATGTACGCGTGTGTGAGTGGGAAAGGGGGGGGGGGGACGGGAAGGGGGCGCGTATGTGCGTGTGAGTGGGGAAAGGGGGAGGGGATGGGGAGGGGAAGCATGTGTGCATGTGTGTGTGTGTGTGTTTGTGTTCGCATGTGTGCGTGTGTGAGTGGGGAAGGGGGGAGGGGACGGGGTAGGTATGCATATATGAAATGCATATATGTAGTGCAAGTGTGCACGTGTTTGCATGTGTGCGTGTGTGCGTGTGTGCGTGTGTGCATTCGTGTGTTTGTGTGCGCATGTGTTAGTGGGAAAGGGGGAGGGGACGGGCAAGGGGCGCGTGTGTGCGAGTGTGTGTGTGTGCATGTGTGAGTGGGGAAGGGGGAGGGGACGGAAAGGCGGAGCATGTGTGCATGTGAGTGTGTGTTTGTATGCGCATGTGTGCGTGTGTGAGTGGGGAAGGGGGGAGGGGACGGGGCAGGTATGCATATATGCAGTGCATATATGAATATGAATATATCTAATGAGTGGGGAAGGGGGGAGG
The DNA here is from genome assembly GCA_949130495.1 of Sambucus nigra. Classification (NCBI taxonomy): domain Eukaryota; kingdom Viridiplantae; phylum Streptophyta; class Magnoliopsida; order Dipsacales; family Adoxaceae; genus Sambucus; species Sambucus nigra. The sequence goes on along the minus strand of OX422224.1, from coordinate 55,581,441 downwards.
GGATGGGCAGGTATGCATATATGCAATCTGTATATTTGCAGTGAGAGTGTGTGCGTTTGTGCGTGCGTGTGTTTGTGTGCGCGTGTGTGAGTGGGAAAGTGGGGAGGGGACGTGCAGGTGGTGCGTGTGTGAGTGGGGAAGGTGGTGGGACGGGAAGGGGGAGCATGTGTACGTGTGTGTGTGTGTGTGTGTGTTCGTGGGCGCATGTGTGCGTGTGTGAGTGGGGAAGGGGGGAGGGAACGGGGCAAGTCTGCATATATGCAATTTGTATATATGTAGTGAGAGTGTGTGCGTGGGTGAGTGGGGAAGGGGGGAGGGGACGGGACAGGTATGCATATATGCAATCTACATATATGCAGTGCGAGTGTGTGCGTGCGTGTGTTTGTGTGCGCATGTGTGAGTGGGGAAAGGGGGGAGGGGACGATCAGGGGGCGCGTGTATGCGTGTTTGTATGTGTGCGCGTGTGAGCGTGTTTGTGTGCATGTTTGCAGCATATATGCCTTTGTTTATATGCATATTGGAGCATATATGCCAGTGCATATATACAGTGGCCGTGTGTGTGTGTGTGCATGCGTGCGTGTGTGTTTGTGTGCGCGTGTGTGCATGTGTGAGTAGGGAAGGGGGGACGGGACGGGCAGGGGGAGTGTGTGTGCATGTTTGTGTGCGCGTGTGAGTGGGGAAGGGGGAAGGGGGGGAGGGGATGGGGAAGGGGGCACGTGTGTGCGTGTGTGTGTCTTTGTGTGTGCGTGTGTGCGTGTGTGAGTGGGGAAGAGGGGAGGGGACGGGGCAGGGGGCGCGTGTGTGCGTGTGCGTGTGTTTGTACAACGTAAGCAATGGCACGAAACATTATAGTACTAAAATGGTATTATCCCCATATCAGTAGCGACAGGTAATACCATTTAGTGTAACACTTACGGATGATGTCTGTAATAACAATTAACGGATAATTAACTTAAAAGAATATAACATCTATGCTAAAATTATTGAATACACTAAATAAAATGCGATCCAATATGTATACCTGCAAAAAAAACTCTTCGCTGAACATCGCTAGCAGACATGGATGATATGCAACATTAGTGTACACGTAACATCCACCGTGATGCAACTACAGGAAATTAGTGTACATGCAATATTAGGTTGTTGAGGGAGATACTTAGATCATCTGCAAAACAAAAATATAAGAAACACATTAAAGTTCAAAAACATTGATCATAGAAACAAATTTAAGATAACTAATTTTTACAAAACTTAAAGCTTCGCAACTTTAGCCTTTAAGATTTAAATTTCAAATTGTTCCTATACGTATTGCAGAATAATGAAATAAGTATTGCATAAAAATGAAATAAGTAAATACAATAGAAGTAAATACGTATTGCATAATAACGAAAGAGACACACCCCAATAGGGCAGCGAGAAGGCATGGTTCCACGTTCAATATGCTCACGTTCACGTCTCCGGCGTGGTGCAAATGCAGCATTGGAGATTCCAATTTCAGATTGCTCCTATAACGATATGTTTTTATAACGATGTGATTTATAACGATAGAAATTTAGAAAGATGTGATATAAAGAGACATACATTACTACGAACGTGATCAGCAAGCCGAGGTGTATGACAAGCTTGAGTAAGTGTAGAATGAGGAGATAGAACGTGAGCAAGGCTGGGTGTTTCACGTACCCATCCAGATGTAATGTAAGTGGAGTTACATTACTACGAATGTGGGTAGGTGTTTGACACGATTGAGCAAGAGAAGATTGTGCAGATCGAACATGTTCAATCTGCTCTCGTTCACGTCGCCGCCGCTGAGCAAATGTAGCCTTTGAGATTCCACTTTCAAACTGTGCCTAGAAAGAGAAAATGCATTAAAAGTGAAACAATGTTTTGCCTTTTCGAAGTACAGTTTATAAAAAGTGAAAAGGCCTTTTTGAACATACCCCTTCTGAAATAACTTTTTATTTACCTTTTCGCTGTCCTATACCAACATCAGAACTTGCCACGATGTTTTGATTTTTGGCCTCAATTCGAATAGTATTTATCTCAGATTCATCTCGAATAATAACACCAAGGTGTCTACGTCGCATAAATTCAACCTATGATGACAAAAAAAAATTAGTATCAATAACTAAAATATACATGTAAGATTATACATCTAAGAAAGGAATAGACATATCCTTACATCATTCAACATGTCAGAAAGATGTGATTTATAACGATAAAAAATTAGAAATATGTGATGTAAAGAGACATGCATTACTACGAACGTGATCAGCAAGCCGAGGTGTTTGACACGCTTGAGTAAGATTAGTATGTGGAGATAGAACGCGATCAACAAGGTTTGGTGTTTCACGTACTCCATTCAGATGTAATGTAAGTGGAGTTACATTACTAAGAACGTGATCAGCAAGGGTTGGTGTTTGACACGATTGAGCAAGAGTAGAATGTGTAGATAGAACACGTTCAATCTGCTCTCGTTCACGTCACCACCGCTGAGCAAATGCAGCCTTTGAGATTCCACTTTCAAACTATGCCAAGAAAGGGAAAATGTATTAAAAGTGAAACAATGTTTTGCCTTTTCGAAGTACAGTTTATAAAAAGTGAAAAGGCCTTTTCAAACATACCCCATATGAACTTTTTCTTTGCCTTTTCGCTTTCCTATACCTACATCGGAACTTGTCGTTAAAATGTTTTGATTTGGGCCTCAATTCGAATAGTATTTATCTCAGAGTCATCTCGAACAATAACACCAAGTTGTCTACGTCGCGTAAATTCAACCTATGATGACAAAAACAATTAGTATCAATAACCAAAATATACATGTAAGATTATACATCTAAGAAAGGAATAGATGTATCCTTACATCTTTCAACATGTCAGAACACTTCCAGACTTTAGTTCTCTGAACAAAAGAAGCAGAACCCACGAAACCCAACCTATTGAAAAAATGTAAATACGTAAGAATATACAAACCCAAACCTAAGAATGTAAATATGTAAAGGCAAGATTCACAAAATGCAACGTATTAATACAAAAATGAAGCAAAGACATTAATAAGTAAAAACTTTAGCCAAGTTGGCTAAACCTCCAGAATGTAAATACGTGTAAATAAGTAAATACCCAAATCAAATGTGAATAAGTAAACGTACAAATTTGACCCATAACAATAAGTGAATAAGTAAACTTAAGAATTTAAATACCTTAAATTCGTAAATACACCTCCAATAAGTGAATCGAATTTAAATACCCAATGCTTCACAGAACCTCCACAATGTAAATACATGTAAAAACCCAAATCAGATACCTCAACAATAAGTGAATCAGAAAGTAAACCTACAAACAAATTGGCTAGTACATAAAATAGGAAAGATGTATAGAATTAGAGTAAAACGCACAAATCACAACTGTATAAACCTAAAACCCCAAATCAGATACCTCCACAATAAGTGAATCAAAAAGTAAACCTACAAACAAATTGGCTAGTACATAAAATAGGAAAGATGTATAGAATTAGAATAAAATGCACAAATAACAACTTTATAAACCAACATGGGTATTGTTTACATAATACAATTATTGAACCCAAAATCACACAGCTCCTAAACCCAAAATCACAATGTAACATCCAAACATTGAACCCAAATATTGAACACATAGCTCTTGAACCCAAATATTGATTTCAACAAGAAAAAAAACAATGTAACATCTGAATAAAAAAATCACAAAAAAAAAACATTGATTTCGCACAGCTCCTGAGCACAAACAATGTAACATTCGAATGAAAATCACAGGAAAAACAGTCATATCCCTAAAATAAAAAAAAAATTGAAATATTGATTTCAGATTAGTGTGAGTGTGCGTGCGAGGCATTGGCAGGAAGGTAGATACGTGTGTGTGTGAATGTGTGAGAGAGAGAGAGATAGAGACTACGTGAATGCAACGATGGTGGCCGACGGAGGGCAGCAGAGTGACATTTTACGGCGGATAGGGATTGTTGGTTTGGAGTGAGGGCAAAAGAATGAGGTCGACGGGGAACAAGAGAATGAGGGAGACGGGTGAGGGTGTCCGTGTGAAAGAGTATGAGGGAGAGAGTGTTACAAAAATACCCTCATATTTGAATGAAAGTGCAATTTTGGTGAGTATAAAAGAGGGGGAAATCAAAGAATTAAGGGGTAGGTTGGTAAAAAAAAGGAGGTGATGTGAACCCTTAAAATGTGTAAAAATGTGTAAGTATGTGGCACACATCTTGACCGTTAAAATGTGTAGACAATTCAAAAAATTCCCTAACTTATTATTTATATATATATATATATTCTAGCAAAAGCGTCACTCTTATCACTCTCCCTATGTGCTTTCTATTTAGTTGGCACCAGAATAAAATTTCGATTTATAATCTCTATCTCACTAGAAAGTTTAGCAGATTGATCATGCACACGACTCCTTCCTTTCTCTTTCGAAATTTCTATTCGCATTTGCTTCCCAATTGTGTTGACTATTTTTTCCAACCCTCTACCTTAGTAGTTCGACGAACTTTTTGTTTCACCCTAGTTGAGGATATGTACATGCATTGATTAGTACAGTGATATTAAACTAGTAATCACATTGATATCATGCGAACAAACCTAGATGAATATAATAACTTGTTTGCCTCTCTACTTGTTTTGAAGTAACCAAAGAAGTTGGAAACCTCAGCATTGGGGAAATCAACCAAATGCTCTGTGAGTATAGATACCATAACAATGTATTTGTTTCTCTTAAGTTCGTTATCTACTACACCACTAGATAAAAATTGCAGAAGATACAATACGATCATGAAGAAAAAATGCCTTTTCACCCTCAACATTGTCATACTAAGTAATTTAAATCATGAAAAGTCACTTGGGATTAAATGTGTAGTGTTGTAAATATATTGGATCAAAACAAATGGAGATATAGAAAACATAACCTTTAACTATTAATATTTTCGAAGGTTAATATGTGAACTATTAAGACTGCCAAATTCAATTTATAGTAGTAACCACTTGCCCATTAGGATAGAAATATATAGTTTATCCAGTGGTTATTTCATAGGATTGTTAGGACTGTCAAATTCAATTTCTACAGTTTCTCCACTAGCTATTTTATAGGATTGTTAGGACTGTTATTCAGTCCTAATTGTTGACTGTTAGGACTTTTAGTACTAGGCGAGCATGACCTTAACAATTGTTTTGGTTATTGTTAGTTAGAGAATGAGTGGATCCTCTTCGATGCCTATTTCGTTGACTATGAAGTCAAGAATCTTGCATTTGGTAATGATAAAAACACATTTTGATTGTTAACGCACATTTGGTACTATTGCGAAATCTCAAACAACTTCAGTAGAAATGTAATATGACTTTCTTGATCTTTAGACATTATGGTCATGATGTCGATATAAAATTAAATTTATTTTCTTATTGGATCATATAAAATTATGGTAATGACTCTCAAGTATATAAACAGTAAATTTTTTGGACCAAATGGCATTGATATATAATAGAAGGTTCCCCACCCTGTTAGGACTGTTTTGACTGTTACTCCTGTTAGGACAGTCGTTTAGTCCTAACTGTTAACTGTTAGGAGTGTTGCTTTCAAATTTTATTCAATCCTAAGAATACAAATTGTCAACCAGATAGCTAAACAAAGCTAAGAATACAAATTGTTAGGACTGTTATTGCAGTTAGGATTGTTATTCAGTCCTAACGAATAACTGTTAGGACTGTTACTTCCAAATTTTATATGTGGGATAAATTTGATGTGTGGGAAGAAACCTGTGGGATGAATTAATAGTATGTTGTTTTAATCTCATCATTTGACATGGCTAAACATGTTTAGTTGTACCTTCCCTGCTAAGTAGACCGTCATTTGTTGGGCAAGAGGAATGTGTGGAATCTATTGGTTGCACGTCCCGCAGACTCGATTGTTGCACAACTTGTATATTACCAGAGTGCACATGTTCTACAACATTTTTCCTTATACTTGATCGAGATGACTTGAGACACCTAGAAGACCCCAGTGCCATGCTAAATTATCAATAAGAAAAGAAAAAGAGCAAGTTTTGATGTGAGTATATAGTAATTTTTCCAAAACATGAAATTTCAAAATTAAGGGCAAGGCACAATACCATATTATACCAAACATTATGCATTAAAAATGCGTATACAAATCACATGTAAATGATGGAACAAATAAGTACAAATAAATACATTTCATTAAAAGTTAGATTGGACTGAAATGAGATTTATATGAAATTAAAATTACATTCCCCAATTACCATCGTATATAAATGATATAACATATAAGTAAAAATAAATCAATTTTCAACATATGAAATTAAAATTACATTCTCGTATTTCCATGAACACGTAAATTTATATCGATTCCATCCCCTTTGCTATAAACGATATCTTCCCCGTCAAATATTCAATTAGTATCTCGTCCTCATCATCATCACGGTCACACACGAAATAATTTTCACCAGCTACAACTCCGATGTTTAAGTCTACAATAGTTTCATCGGCAACATCTGCATCTACATCATTTCTATGCAACACATCAACATTAACTTTGTCAACTTCAACACCCCCGGATGGTACACTCTTTAGGTAAACCAAACTTCCATCCGCTTCCTTAACACCCATGTCCGTCGGTTCCACATCTGGATTATATAAGTGTCTATGCTGAAACTATTGAACAAGTTTCCAAAATTTCCCCAACTTTGTCTCATCAACATAAAAGACTTGTTTTGCTTGAACAGCTAGCACATAAGGATCACTCTTATACCACTTACCATTAACATTGATGCTTGTGAAGTGATCGTCTATTTGTATTCTTGACATTTTCTTCTTATCATCTTCAAACCAGTCACATTTAAAAAGAATTACCTGATTTTCTTTGATGTATTCCAATTCAACAATTTTTGTCAAGATCCCATAAAAGTTGATCTCTTAATTCTCATGATCCCCTTTGACCAACAAACCATAGTTCTGACTTTTTCGACGATTCTCATGATCCCAAGTGTGAAACCTATCTCCATTAAGAATGTAACTCGTATACTTCCCTGTTCTTATGTCGGGACGACACACTAATGCATATAGTTGTTCTGTAGCATCTGGAGATTTTAGGTCATAAAAATTTCCAATTTATTAAGAAAATATATGGATCAATTAAAAGTTACAAAAAATGTTATATTTTTTTTTATTTAAGTGATAATTAAATATTCTCATTCAACTTACATGTGCTTTGAACCAAGAATGAAATTGGTTCCGTTGTCTTTCCTCCAAACTCAAGGGGCTTTATTTCTTAAGTTATTCCATGTCTTCACTACATTAAAAAGGTATAATTGAATTTATTAAGCTCGTTACTAATTCAAAATTTATTTAAAATTAATAATGCTTACTCGATATATGTGGCAACTTCCTAGAAATTCTTCAACGTATAAAGCCCCATCATTTCAAGCTCGTCCTCGGTAAGAAAATCATATGAACATGCCCCCAAAGGATGCACATTTTGAGTGAACACATCCAATCCATCCTCTTGAGTCTCTCCATCGTAATTTTGTTCCGCATGATTGAATTTCGTTTCAATATGATTAACATAAATAGAACAAAATGTTAAGCATTCGTTAATAATATATGCTTCCGTAATGGAACCCTTGGGGTGGGCTTTATTACGAACATAACCCTTAAGCCTTCCCAAGTATCAATATATATAAATGTCACAGCATGTCAAAATAAACCCACAAACTACACAAAAAGTATACAATAATGACTAAATATATATAAAAACACACCTTTCAATTGGATACATCCACCTCTATTGAATTCGTCCACTGAGCATAGCCTCGCCTAGTAGGTGACCAACTAAATGGATCATTATATAGAAAAATACCGGCTGATAAATCAGTTCAAGTTTGCAAAAAATTAGGATGATGTCTTTTTCCAATCTCTTTAGTTTTTCTTCATATAATGTCTTACAACACAAGTCATTAAATAACTTCCCCAATTCAACCAATATGGTATATACGTCATTAGGCAAAAACCCACGAGCCCAATAGCTAATAATCGTTGTAATAAAACATGGTAGTCATGAATTTTGAGTCTCGACACCTTACTGTCCCTAACATTTACACATCGAGAGATATTGGAAGCATAAGCATTAGGAAACTCAACAGATTTTAGGAATTCGCAAAACCCCTATTTTTCTATCTTCGAAAGGGTATATGATGCTGGTGGCAACAAATATTTATCACCATTCTACTTCAAATGTAACTCCTTTCTTATTTTCATATCCTCCAAATCTTATCTCTCCTTATACATGTCTTTTGTTTTCCCTTGGATGTTCAATAATGTCCCAAGTACACTCTCACAAATATTTTTCTCAATGTGCATGACATCAAGATTATGGCGCAACTTCAGTGTCTCCCAATATGATAATCGGAAGAAAATGCTTTTATTGGTCCAATTCAGCTCTTCGGGTATACGTTTTCTCTTCCTACTGTGTGAGTGTTTCCTAGGGATAAAATCATTAAGATGATTCAATTGTTCCAACACATTTTTCCCATCAAACTCCGTAGGCTTTGAACGAAGCTCATGCATGCCATTGAATTTTTTACTCTTTCACCATTTATGGTTTGGCTCCAAATACCGATGGTGGCCCATATAAAAAATCTTACTTCTTAATTTTTATGAATAACTATGCTTATTACATGTAGGGCATGCCATGTATCCTTTCGTGCTCCATCCGAAAAAGTTATCGTAGGCTGAAAAGTCATTTATTTTCCATAAAATCACCGCATGCATTTGAAATGTCTTTCATACACACGCGTTATATGTCTGCACACCAACATCCCATAATTACTTTAATTCATCAAGCAATGGTATTAAATACACGTCGATGTCCTTACCAGGTGCCTTGGGTCAAGGAATGATCAATGACATCATGAAAACTTCTTCTTTCATGCAATTTCATCGAGGTAAGTTGTAGGGAATGAGTATAACAAACTCTTAAATACAATTTAAGGTCGTCTTTTCCTCGTTTTAAATCTTACGTCTTAAATATAATTTAAGTTTCATATTGAGTTTAGATTTTCATTAGCACATATAAGAGCCGCTAGAAAAGGCTATGTGTCCCAAGCTTGTAAATAAATTTGATTTCTAAAAAAAATAAGAATAAATAAATAAATTGGGATCTATATGTCACTACTAGACATGGGTCGTGCAAAGGTGTACTACGTAGGTACCGACCCACTTATATGTGTATTGTGATGTTCGACTAGGATATGAGACTCCTCCAAACTTTCTGAGAGAGCACGAACGAGACGCTATTTATAGATGCCTTAGTGTCGCACATAAATAAGGACACACACACACACACACACACACACACACACACACACACATATATATATATATGTAGAGAGAGAGAGAGAGAGAGAGAGAGCGGCTCTTATACAGACCTGGTTTACGGACCACTACCGTCCAAGAATTATCTAGGGACCGTTTTGCCTTTTTAGGACCACCTTTTGGGACCGCAATGTCTTTTAACTTCTTCTAAGTTTTAGGGAATATAAATTTTTACCCTAATGATTTCTAAGGTCTTTTAAACTTATTTTAACGCTTAATTAATCTGTAAGTCTAATTATAGAATTTTCAGGGCTACTACTACTTCTCAGGCTTCTTCCGTCACTATCGTATTGGAGTACTGAATAGCGAGGATTATCTATATAAATAGTTTCTTCAGGGAGTCTAGAAATTGGAAGAGGTTTTGATGGAAAATATTCTAGTCTTAAATACCTTATACGGTATCGTGGGTTTATCAGTCTAGTTTCTTTATATATTTGATTAATAATATTAATTATATCCTTATCTATAAATTCGTCTAAATTACTATCACCGTAAGATGACAAAAATCTATGGTATATTCTAGGGGCAGTTGTTTCTACGTTTTTAATAAGACGGCGAATTCCTCCTACTCTAATTAAAATAGCCTTTGTTTGAGCTAATCTTTTTCGTCTAATAAATTTTAATATGTCTATGCTATCTTCAAGTATCCTAGCATGTTCTTGATATTTTTCAGGTCTTGATAGTTCTTCTGCAAAATCTTCAGATCTTAATTTTTGTCTAAAGAGATCTCGGATTCATGTTATAATTATTTCTATTCTAGGTACTTCTCTTCCTAACAATTCAATAATCTGGTCTATATATTTTAAAGTACCACCTCCGTATATCAAAGAATATTCTATAAGTTCTTTATCTTTAGTGTCTATAAGAGTCCGATATTGGATTTCTCTTGTTAAGTCTGGATTTGTCTTGTTAACAAATGCTAAAAAGTCTTCAGTAATTTGTAAGCTCATATAAATTCCTTTTTAAAACAATAATATGTAAAATAGCTAAGGGTTTGGTTCGAGTTATACCTTCCTTCTGGTCTGTAATATCTTTATCTTCTTCCCTTTGCCTCTTCAGCCTTGTTACTATTCTTCTCCGATCTCGGCCTCCTGCAACTCCCTTTTTATGTGTTGCACCTCAATCCACTATTTTGGCATTGAACTCGGTTCCTTCCTGTATGCCATCACGCCTGACACCCACCTGGCTAATGGTTCACGGCTAATCGGCACCTGACGGCAGTTCACCAGTATAACACCTTGTGTGCTACACTAGAGGTTCCACACAATAGTCCTATACGAACAGAAAGTTGGAGACAATTTGGAAAATAATAACAACTTAACATAAGAGATTTCTGGAAAAGAAAATACTTTTATTGCATAGCATAAATATTTAAAACTATCCCCTCTCCCCTAACTATGAGAGGTTTACTCCCTCATATACATATTACTTATTACAAGCTTACTCTCTCTCTCTCTCTCTCTCTCTCTCTCTCACTCTCATATCAATACTGTAAGTCTAACAACTGATATCTAAAACTCAACTAGACGCTCCCTTTTATAGCTCAAGGGATCTACAAATGACTGGTAATCGATTATAAAAAGTGATCCGATTGAAAGAATACAATTATTAAAGACAAATATAATAGATAAAGGTCTAAAGTTTCAGAATCTTTTGAGTCTTCCTTTTTCAAAAGAAATCCTGTTTTCTTGCAATTATTCCCACCTAACGTCTTCAGCTATCTGCTTTATCGTTGTGAAAGGAGGTTATCTGGGGCCCATATACGGTAGGTATGAGCTATCTTTGACCTTTATACTGCAATGGAGTCTTTTCATCTTGCATAGGTCTAACGCTTGGCATCTTGTGTCTTTAATAATTCTTCAGCTAATGAGGGGCCCGTCTTTATTCCATCCATGTCTTCTTCTTGCTTGTCTTAGTTTGGTAGGGCATTGTTGAAAAATTCATCAATGAGGTCCACAGTTTTAAGGCTAGCTGGCAAAGCTATCTCTACAATTTCCTTGGATTCTTTCTTGAGCCTTCCATTCATCATCTTAGATTATCAGGTCTTCTTCGTGGTAGGCATTGTACCACCTGTCTTCTCTTGTTAATAACTCCATGATTTCAATTGTTTCCGTGGCTTGAGAAATCTGGAGCTTAGACTTATCAACAATTAAATCTTTAGTCTCATCTTCTGATAAAATCTCAACGTCTTCAAATATATAATTTGAAAATTTAATAAGTCTAAATCCTTCAACTCTCACTCCTCTACAAGAACTTGGAGCAATCTGATAGATTCTAGCAAATAGAGGAAGGAAGTCTTCTACCTTCTTAACATACTCATGGACTATTTTTCAAGAGCAACAGAGTCTTCAATATCCTTTATCTGAACGAGTCAAATGAACCCATGGTATGTAAGAGTTATATGAGTCATGTCTGATTTTCAAAAAAGATATATTTTTGGAACGTATTTGAAGAAACCTTTGATCATTAAGGCATCTCCATTTATTTTGATAATAACATATTAAAATGATCAGTAATGTTATTAGTTTCTTTTTGAAAGTCGTCTGCTAATAAGAGATTATTATGACCAAACGGTATAACAATCTTAGTCTTAAAATTCTTTTTCTAATAACAGAAATCAGTAGGTCCGATTTTAGAGGTTTCTCCAAGAGTCTGAGCATAAGTCTGAGCCTGGGGTCTAGGTACAGAAGTACCACTGAGCTGGGTAACTGCAAGTCTTTGAGTTCTTACAAATCTGGCAACGTCTACCAAGTTTTGTTTGCACTCAATACATAGTCTATTATTCACATTCCACCATATAACGTCTATAAGAGTGTTTTCATCATCTGAAAATTCTCGTCTAAATTTGATCATGTCTGGGTATCTTTGATTGGGTTTATATTGGGAAAATACATCTTCCCAATGAGTCTATTTGGAGCAATAATCTCTTGTTAAATTTTCCTAGAGGAATCAAGATATCATCAAAGTTCTCTAGAATTAGTCTTTCTTGAGAGTCTTGAATATGAGTCTGTCTTTGTGTTGTACCATCATTTGGTCTTACGCGTCTAAGATAGTTTATAACAACTTCTCTGTTTAGTCTATTAGTTCCAGAGGAACTCATGTTGTCTAGGTCTTCTGTTTGCAACATAAAATATGAAATTATATTAGTGTTAGCAAACATTGATTCTCTTGATATGATGTCTGGAATGGTATTTTTTCTTCCCTTAATATGTATAACAGAGAAGTCATAACCATTAAGAAATTGTTGCCATTTAATAAGTCTATTAGTCCTTGATTTGGACAAGTCTAAGTCTCTGAATTTTACTACATAAGAATAGTCGGTATAAACAGTAAAATATTTAGGTCTAAGAAAGAGCATATATTTTTCTATTGCCCTTGCTATAGGTAAAACTTCTTTTTCATGGGGAGTGTATCTTGTTTCAAGGTCTGTAAAGGTTCCAGAACTATGTCTACAAAGTTTTTTCTTTTTTTTTCTGATGATCAATGGCAAGGTATACTTCTCCCCATTGTTTATCAAAGGCATCTGTTTCTACTATAAACTGGTCTTCTGTAGGCAGTTCAAGTAAAGGAATATTCTTGACTGCATCTTTAATTTGTCTTATGATTAGTCTTGTCTTTACCTTTTAATCTGGATGTTAGTTTTTTCTTTTTGACGCACGGTCTTTAATAAAGTCTGCAGCACAATTGAGCAATCCTAGAAATGATTGTAATTGTTTTCTATCTTTGTCTTGATCTGGAAACTTAAGAATCTTCTTAGTTATGTGTTCTACCAAGGATAATTTTCCTTTATTAATATGCATTCACACAAAGTCTATCTCAGTTTGAAATAATTGCATTTTCCTTTCGGAAATAATAATACCATGTTTATCTAATTCTAAAATAATCTTTATAAGATGGTCTACATGCTCTATCTCATTCTTACTTACTACAAGAATATCATCTATGTAAACAAGAAAAAATTCTGAAAAAGGTCTAAATATATTTTTCATTCTTCTTTGGGATACTTGAGGAGCGTTCAAGTATCCAAATGGAATTACTAGCCATTCGTATTTTCCTTGGGGCACACTAAAGGCTGTCCAAGTAATACTGTCTGGATGCATCTTAATTTGCCAGAAGCCTGATTTGCAATCAAACTTACTGAATATAATTCTGTCTTCAATCAAATTGATTAAATTATTCTTGTCTGGTATCTTATAAGAATAGAATTCACAATTCTTATGTAATTGTCTATAATCTATAACCATACATATTTTTCCTCTTTTACGTTCAGATTCATTTTGAACATAGAAGACTAGGCTATTATGTCTACTTTTACTTTCTCTAATAATGCCTAACTTAAGCATTTCATCTATGTCTTTCTTGAATACTTCCCTATCTTCTTGTCAATATCCTTTCTTATAGGTTCCACCATTAATAATGGCGTCTGGGATTATAGGGATGATTTCACAATAACTTTGGTCTTTATCCCACATAGCGATGGAATTTTCTCCTAAAGTTGGCTCTGATAGTTTCCTAATCTTTTCCTTTTCTACTTCTATATCCATTTTCTTCTGTTTGGATATAGCTTGAACCTATAATAAGGTCTGTTGGGCTTGATCTAAAATGTCTTGTTGTATAAGAGCTATTTTCTTATAACACTTTTGGTTTGGACGCTTACATTCTTTTTATAAGGGCTTAGTAATTTCTAAGGCTTGTTGTTGGGTTGTAGGTCTAGGTCCACCATGCTCAGCTGAAGAACTCTGATGTTTTATGGGTCTATAATTGGGTTTGACCTGCATAAGGTCAAAAGCAGTCTTGTGATCTATTAAAGGATCTTTAATAATAAATTCCTCTGTATCACTAATTAATATCTTATCGTTATACTGAGTATAAGGATGATATTTACTAATAAATTCTTGTCCTAAAATAATGTTTCCTGTGAAACTAGGACGAGGATCCATTATCCAAAATCGATGATTAACGGTTTTGTTGGTCTGATTTCCTAATTTAAAATAAATAGGAGTAGTTTGGAAATATAAGGTAAATGGATCTCCATTAGCCACTTTACCATAGATTTCTTGATTACTTTATAAAAAATAGTCTTCAGGGAAGGCATTAGCCTTGCAAATACTCTGAGAGCATCATGTATCTATAAAAGCTAAAAGTCTTTTAGGATAGTCTGTGTTAAACAAATAATTCTACAAAACAAGCATATGGTTTAGTAGAAATTCCTAAATTGTTCTTTTCTAAAATAGATATTCCCTTTTTAGGTTTATCTATAAAAACTAAGGGTTTTTGGTCTTCTGAACTATTATCAGAATGGTATTCTTCTTAACCACTCTGGCTTGCTCCAGTGGTAAGGGTTTCGCTCGGTTGGACAAAGGTCACGAGTTTGATCCCCCCAACGGTTACCTAGCCTGTGGTAAGGGCGGGCTCTGGGCGGTGCGGGTTAAGTGGAGCTTGTGTGTGAGGTGGTCATGCGCAATATCCCCCCTATTTAGGTTGCACAAGGGAGTCCAAAGGGCTCGCTCGTGTGGAGGTTCAGGGTTATAAAAAAAAGAATGGCATTCTTCTAAATCATAGGAAATTCCCTTTCCTTTGAAGTCTTCATTTTCTTGCAATCGTTTGACTATATTTCTATCAATGTCTTATTAATATGTTTTAATATCTAAGTCTATTTGAGCGTCATACTGGTTAGTATAAATTGCTCTAAATCTAGTTCTCCAACAGTCTTCATGGTATTGTAGTTGACAAATAATGCAAACCATAAATAATTCTGTTTGTATAGTCTCAAAGCATTCTACACATATAAATTCTTTCTTGCAACATTTTCTTTCAAGTGTGCATTAATGTCTTTCATCAGAGTAACATCTAAGTATATATGTTAGTAACTCAGGGTTACTAACTGTCCATCTTTTCTTTAAAAATGGGCTTAATATGCACTTATACCAAGCTTCTTCAAAGTCTATATATTCATTATCTAAATCGTCTTGATTAGTTTTCGTCATATATAAGTCTAAAGTATCCTGAGAGTCTTCGTACTCATCAGTATCACTATTATAGTCTTCCGAGTCTCAAACTGGTGAAGTCCTCTTCCAACTTTTACAAGGGTCGTAGCATCCGAAGGATGAGGCTACACTATAAGGACACAAGTTTCCAATTGAGCCCTTTGTTGTTTTGGCTCAATTTCGGACAAAAATGCGTGAGTCATAGGATAGAGTTCTTGACCATCCTTTAAGCCTATGACATACTAAAGTTGAAGACGTAGCGGCCAAGTTTAAAGCTTCATTAAAATGCCGAGTTTAATGTGCCTCGTTTCTACGTCAACAACATTGTTCCACGCTCCTAAGGTATGAATGCAATTTTATGTATATATAGGAGGTTGGGAATTAATTGGGTGTAATTTATAATTTTTATAAATTAATTTTATCGACTTTGTTTTACTCAGATAAATGTTTTTTTAGGAACATTCCATAAAATTTTTGGGCTTAAAATTAATATTTATTTTTTCTGATTTTCTGGAATGTCGTTCAATACACACTGGAATCTCGTTCGAACGAGATTTCCAGGTCGTATGAACAAAATGACATCTCGTTCAAACGAGATGCCAGGTCGTTCGAACGAGTTTTGGCGAGAAAATGTGTTGGGCAGTTTTTGACAGTTTTTCCCACTTTTCCCACTACTTTACCCCACTATATCTTGCCAGATTTTATTAGTGCATGAACCAACATTTTTGGATTAACTTTTTCATACTATTCCATCTCTAAGGGAGAGTTTGAGAGAAAAATTTCTTAAGGAAAAAGTTCATTATTTGAGTGTTTAATTATTTAAGAAAAATCGTTTAAGAACCTTTGTTTCACCCATATTATTTATTCCAAGTCTTCTTTATATATATATATATATATTCATTTCTTGGAGTTTCGGCACTGGTTTACTCTACCTATTGAAGAGTTCGCTTGGGTTTTCTTGTAAATACCTCAAAGAAGAAGAAGCTTGTTTTGCTATGGCATTCTCACTTGGTGAAAGGCACCATGTGTGGTTGACGGTGTACATATTGTCTCATTGGTGGATTCCAAGATTCCGGTGGAGCTCCGGGGTTGTCGACTAGGCGGAGGTGTTTACAAGAATACGCGTCAAGGCTTGAAAGGGGTCGAGTCGAGGAAGTAAGTCATCTGTCTTGTAATTATAAAACCATACTTAGTGGACTTAAGGCCTAGGGCCATCCGAGGTTTTTTCCCGTTGTGGGTTTTTCCTCGTACATCGTGGCATAGTGATTCATTTTTTAATTTTTTCTTATTATATCACCTAGAACGCATGCTTAGGTAAAAAGATAAAATCTGTTTTAATCACTACTTAGTTAATTTGGTGCAAATTAAATATTGGGTAATGTGTAATTAATTTAAGTCATTAATTTAATGTGTTAAATTTGGTTTGGCCTAATTTGATAAAATTGTAAAATATGACTTAGGCAAATTTCTAGGAAATGGATTAATTAATTGTGTTTAAGTGAAATTAATATTTTCTGTGTGTTCCATTTAATTTCACTTAGGTTAAATTTTAATTTGACTAGAAATTAAAATTTGTTATTTTGTTTAATTGAGCCATTTCTATCGCTTCCGCATATTTAAAAAGGAAATTGTTTGTACTATTGAGCAATAGCTTTTAAAATTGGGGGTTCCAACACTGTCAAATTGGTATCAGAGCCAGAGCGCTAATTTATAATATCTAAGATCCATTTTTTGGCTTTTATAATTGTTGTGCCCCTTGTGTTTTTAGGTGGTTCATTTTTGACTCACTCTCAATTTTTATTTTTATCTCTTGATGGGATGTCTTACTGATAATTTGTCCATTTATAATGATAATGAAGTTTTTGCTATTAGAGAGGAATTTAATGAGCTTAATAAGTGTAATGAAAAATTAAGTGAATTAAATTTGAAATTTGCAAAAAGAATTAAATTTCTTGGAAATGAAAATTCTTATTTTAAAGCTAAAATTGAATTTTTTCAAACCTCATTATCTCAAAAAGATATTTTTCGTGAAAAGCACATGGACATAAATTACAATTTTAATATTTTACAAATGTCCAAGAAAGAGAGTGATTGTCGAGAAAAGACTCTTACGAACATGTTTGCTCACATTGAGGGGGAGCGTGATAACCTTCTAGGAGTTATAGAAAATTTAAAGAAGGAGTCCCCTAAAATTGAGGAGTCTAATTTACTAGTTGAGTCCAAAATTTTAAAAATGAAAAATGATTTACAAGAGTCGAGTAGTTGTAGTAATGGTTCTAGCACATCTTGTTCAAATGCTTCCGTTGCTAAAGCTAAGACCATTATTTGTTTTAGAGGGTCAACTCTATCTAAGGACTTTAGAAAAGGTCACACCTTAGGTAACATTCCTCGTGTTTACACATGCTTGCATTGTGGTAGGAAAGGTCACCTTAGGTCATTTTGTTTTGATCTTAAAATAAGCTCTAGGAAGTCTATGTCTAGCATTTCATTAGTTCCAAAATCCCTTCATTTTAAATATACATCTATATGGGTTAGGAAATCATTTTTAGACGCGCTATATATTAGATTTGTTGATTCCCATTTGCTATCACATGAAACCTCCCTTGCTAAATTTAAAGGTCGAATGTGTTAGTTTTGTTTGCATACTCTACCTTTTTGTGCTCCATATTATATATCATTACTAGGTGTATGCATGTTTAGTCATTTTCTAGTCATTACTTTATTTCATATCTTATGATAGAAATCATGACTTGTTTATCTTTTGTATTATATTTCTTTTGATTTTCATTAAAAGAAAAATATCAAAAAAAAAAATTGTTTATCATTTGTGTTTTATTTGTTTAGTAATTTAGGCTTAATGAAAAATACAAATGATTTTTGTTTTTTTTTGAGTATATTTTTTTTTGTTAAAAATTTCAAAAAAATTCAAAAAGATTTTTGTGTGTGTATTTTAGTTTGACACACTTTATGTGGCATATACTCATGTTTTGAATCCCATCATTTACACTTCCATGTGGCTAGGACTTTTGGTTTAGATTGTCAATCCTTATTATGTTCTTTACCATGCTTACATCGAGTAGTTGGATTTTGTGTTGCTTAAATGAATTCTATTTTTATATGTCTCTATTCACTCATGCACGAGCTCTTTTGAAATTTAACTTCATATGTATATTTGAGCTTTGTGAGGTGTTCTCCTTTCAATCTTATCATATACATATTTGTGACCTAGGAGGACTAGTGCATGTCAAAATCTGTTGCACGTGAGATTTGTGAGATAAAAAATGATATATAAAAATGTGCACAGGGAAGGGCTCCGAAAGGAATTATTATCCTTTGCGATTGTAAGCCACCGTTTTTTTGGACCTAAAAGAAATACGCGGTCCAAATGCCTATAAATAGAATAATGGCATTGAAAGAAAAATAATTCCCAAGGCCTATGTTTAATTGATATTATCAGTCAAAAGAATAATATATGCTTATTGAGGGAGATTGGATGGTATATAAACAGTTTGCACAATGTCTTTTTATCATAGTTGTGTTTTCAATATCATGACTCTATTGGTTTGTAGAATCATAAAAACTCTAGGCTTGTATGCATTGTGTATGTTTGTTCATTGAGTTCAATATATATTGTCACATGAGGTTATATTCAAATGTGATAAAGTTTGCAATCAATTGAGAACTCCGTGAACATGTTTTAAGTGTTTGAGTCTAAATTTAATTGTTACTAGTTCACACCCCTACACTTCTGTTTCCATATGACACATTTTTGCCATAATAGTGCGAAAGTCTCATATTATATGATGTGCGTGTCATTTGGGTGTTCATATCTATACGTGTGTACTTATGCTTAGTTTGAATCTATTGTGTGTATATATATATATATATATATATATATATATATATATATATATATTGTGTTTTTATTTCTTTGCCTTGCTATCTAGTCCATATATGCTTTAATTCATAATTGATATCACATGCTTAGAATCTTATTTGTCATATTGGTATCATTTGTTTTCACATCAAAGTTGGTATTCATTAGTATTTGTTTGGATTATTTATGCTTTTATTGCCTATATACTTTCATGGTCTTATCACCTTTTGCATTATCTTTTTTATTACTTCTTTTATCCTTTGTCTATTCGAAAACAAAAAGCGGGAGAATGATAGGGGGACTATTGGTATCTAATCCTATTATAATCGTATCTTAGTTTAGGATATTTAACTTAGGGGGAGTCGCGACCTTCTTAGGTATATCATTTGATTAAAGGTAATAATTAATTTAGGGGGAGTATTTACTTTAATTGCATTAAATATTTTGATATTCCCTATGCGTTAGATAGTTTGCTTAAGTGTGCAGGAATTATTCTTAATTGTAACTTTCATCATCGACAAATAGAGTGATCCTTAGGTCTTGAGTCAAGTATTGGGTGGGATGTTTTGAGTCTAGTGAGCTTGACTACCCTTTAGAATTTTTTGTTGGTTTTTGTCTCGGAATAGACAAAGGGGGAGATTTGTAAGGACATAAATTTCCAATTGAGTCCTTTGTTGTTTTGGCTCCATTTCGGACAAAAATGCTTGAGTCATAGGATAGAGTTATTGACCATCCTTCAAGCCTATGACATACTAAAGTTGAAGACGTAGCGGCCAAATTTAAAGCTTCATCAAAATGCCGAGTTTAATGTGACTCGTTTCTACGTCAAAAACATTGTTCCATGCTCCTAAGGTATGAATACAATTATATATATATATATACATATATATATATATATATATATATATAGGAGCATGGAAATTAATTGGGTGTAATTTATAATTTTCATAAATTAATTTTATCGACTTTGTTTTACTCAGAAAAATATTTTTTTGGAACTTTCCATAAAAGTTTTGGGATTAAAATTAATATTTAATTTTTCTGATTTTCTCGAACGTCGTTCGATACACACTGGAATCTCGTTCGAACGAGATTGCCATGTCGTTCGAACGAACTCACATCTCGTTCGAATGAGATGCCACGTCGTTCGAACGAGATTTCTGACGATTTTCTTTTTCCCATTCTCGAACATCGTTACTAAAGTCATTCGAACGAAAGTCGTTCGAACGAAAAAGTCGTTCGAACGAGTGTTGGCGGGAAATTTTTTTGGGCAGTTTTTCCCACTTTTCCCAGTACTTTACCCCACTATCCCTTGCTAGATTTTATTAGTGCCGGAACCAACATTTTTGGATTAACTTTTTCATACTATTCCATCTCTAAGAGAGAGTTTGAGAGCAAAATTTCTTAAGGAAAAAGTTCATTGGGTTACCACTTTTTCCCACTGTTTCATATTAGTACGGGAACCAACACCTTTGTTTCACCCATATTGTTTATTCCAAGTATTCTTTATATATATATATATATATATATATATATACATTTCTTGGAGTTTTGGTACTGGTTTACTCTACCTATTGAAGAGTTCGTTTGGGTTTTCTTTTAAATACCTCAAAGAAGAAGAAGCTTATTTTTCTACGGCATTCTCACTTGGTGAAAGGCACCATGTGTGGTTGAAAATGTACTTATTGTCTCATTGGTGGATTCCAAGATTTCGGTGGAGCTCCGGGTTGTCGACTAGGCAGAGGTGTTTACAAGAAGATGCGTCAAGGCTTGAAAGGGGTCGAGTCGAGGAAGTAAGTCATATTCCTTGTAATTTTAAAACCATGCTTAGTGGACTTAAGGCTAGGTCCGTCCAAGGATTTTTCTCGTTGTGGGTTTTTCCTCGAACATCGCGGCGTAGTGATTCATTGTTTAATTTTTTCTTCTTATATCACCTAGAACGCATGCTTAGGTAAAAAGATAAAACCTGCTTTAATCAGTACATAGTTAATTTGGTGCAAATTAAATATTGGGTACTGTGTAATTAATTCAAGTCATTAATTTAATGTGTTAAATTTGGTTTGGTCTAATTTGGTAAAAATGTAAAACATGACGTAGGGAAATTTTTAGGACTTGGATTAATTAATTGTATTTAAGTGAAATTAATATTTTGTGTGTGTTCCATCCAATTTCACTTAGGTTTAATTTTGATTTGAATAGAAATTAAAATTTGTTATTTTGTTTAATTTAACCATTTCTATCGCTTTCGCATATTTAAAAAGGAAATTGTTTTTACTATTGAGCAAGAGCTTTTAAAATTGGGGGTTCCAACACTTTCATACACTTGGGTGAAACAGGAAAGGGCAAACAACTTAAGGTTTGACTATAGTTGAGTTAAGGATCAAACTTTGGAAATTCGAAATGTTTTCCCCAAGAACACCAAGAACAATCATAACCTTACCCACCGGAGATTATGACCGAAGGATGCTTCAAACCATAAATACTAATATTCTAACTCTAAAAACCCCTCACAGTCACGTAATCACACTCCAAACGACTAACAAAATCCCTTCCCTGGCTTAAAGATCTCCCCACAATGGCAGGATAGCCGCCAAGAAATCAAAACACATACTTAAAAATCTAAACAACGATTGGAATTTCTAGAAATGAAGAAAGTTAAGGTGAATAGGATTACCTGAGAAAACTCAAGCTCTGGAGGCAGGGGGAATGGCAGTATGAGGCCTGAGATTGAAAGGCTTGCAAGTTTTTCGTAGGTGGGAAGCAATGGAGGTTTTTGCAAGAAAATGAGAGGAGCGAAGGATGTTTGGGGAAGAAATCGAAATGAAATATCTTTGGAGCTTTTAAACCTCCCCTAATGATTATTGAGGGCCATAATGCCATTATTGAGGGCACAAAACCTCAAGCGTACAACCACCAAACCCTACTTGGGATAGACATCAATCAATCAGGTCATCGATATGTGTCACCCACTCATGTATCAAGCCCTATGAAGCCAACACGTAATAGACGTCTCATCACGCCCTCAACAACTTGTACCCCCCAACCTAGTATT
The DNA here is from genome assembly GCA_949130495.1 of Sambucus nigra. Classification (NCBI taxonomy): domain Eukaryota; kingdom Viridiplantae; phylum Streptophyta; class Magnoliopsida; order Dipsacales; family Adoxaceae; genus Sambucus; species Sambucus nigra. The sequence continues at coordinate 55,559,106 of OX422224.1, read as the reverse complement.
CAAACAGAAGGCTAAGGTTTAGGGGTGATTGATATATCCAAAGTGTACCCTAGTCCCTTAGTATGAGTGGCATCATATGTCATGGCCGAGTTGTCATAGGATCCCCACGTGTCATCGAAGGGGTCATCCCGATAAGGGTCGACCTCGCCTCAACTAGCCTTGGCCATATAGAAAGCCGAGACCGCAAGAGCATCACAAGTTCTGCTAGCACCATCTTCGTCCTCTTCCACAACCGATAACAAGAGTGGCCTGTTTAATCCAACCTCGACCCGATCTATTCAGTAGAGGTTATACTTATGAAAAATCATATAACCATCCTATTAGAATAAGCAATGCCATATCCTCTCAGGATGAGGTTACAGCGAACGATACCCAGCAGTGCGAGCATATGCAAGTATAGAAGAGGTATGCACACGTAGAAAATTCTCTTATACAAAGATCATTCCCTCACGTGAGGGAATATTACATCCTTATTATTCCCATGTGCTAAAGATAGGTGTCTACAAAAGAGAAGGGATCCTGGATCCATAACCCAAATAGAACTCTGTCTGATTGTATAAAAAAGAGAGAGAGTCATCTTTGAGTGTTGTATCGATGGCCATTAGTCCCCTTGTTTAGTGGATTTCTCACACACTCACACAGTGGATGTAGGCTTAACTGTATGAACCACTTTAAATCATTAAGTTCATCTCATTATCCTTATCTCCTTCTCTCATATATACATATATACATATATTCATCTCCATTGTTGTGCTGTGATTGAGCCTAAGTTATTCGTAACCTCATCTTGATATGGCGGTGTTGATTATAACATCATCAAGAATGTGGTTTTAATCCGACGGGGGATTTCAAGATCATGAAAAACGATTTTCTTGGGTGAAGAAATGTTCCAATATTTTTTTTGCATTTTTAGGAATTTCAGGAGAATTTTTGGCATTTTCTAGGATTTTTTGTACAAAAATTTCAAGGTGTTTCCATTTGACAATGACAAGATCTTTTGGATTGCATTGGGAAGGGGAAGAGGCAAGCTCGATAGATCCGTGTCAGGGAACTGTCGATCGGCATGCCCCTTGGCCTTCTATAAAAAGGGGCGAGTTCTCCTCATTTTTCACAGCATCTAACATTGAGATCTTCTATCCTTTATTTCTAAGATTGGTTCCTAAGCATTTTTCCTTCTTCGAGTCCTAGAAATGGTAATTTTTTTTGGTAGCACGACCCACATGGCATTGATGAGTGTCGAAGTTTGGGTTAACCTAGAGTGGCGGGCTAGGGTGCCCTTGGCATTGGGCAAAGAAAATGGCTTTGAGTTGTTCGAGCTTGTACTATTCTGCGTGAGCCTGCACATCACCATTCATCTAGGGTGATGCACTTCAGTGGCTACGTAAGTATGATGACCTTTTGCATTCTTTTTCTTCTTTTTTTTTATTTCCTTGAGTTTACAAAATGTCTTTTTTTATTTTGGAAGACTCCCATGACTTCAACGAACTTTCATTCTTGGGGGACGACTGGATTTAAGGATGTGTGGGAGCACCTTTTGGCGATGGTGCAATGGGTAGTTTCTTTTATAGGTTTTGGTCTCCTAGTATCTATTTTGGATGAGACACCACGCTCTACATTTGTTCTATGTGCTCTGGGGAGAGGTGGTGGGACACTACCCACACCATGCATTGGGAAACATTAGGACAATAGTCTCTCGTGAATCTATCCACATTTCTGTTATACGGGAGATGCTTTTGATTCATAGGATTGATGAGACAAATAAATTGCAAGTGCAGAAGATGACCTATTTATTATTCTTCTTCTATGGGGATGGTTCCTTGTGGCGTCAAGTGGCGATGATGTCCACTTATAGTTTTTTCCATTTTTTAGGGTATTTTCGAATATCCCTCTCTATGACTTGGGGGGTCGAACTTTGGTGACCCTTTAATTTTATTTGTATTCTTTTATTCGGTGCGGGAGACAAGATTTTACTAGGGCGACGTATCTTCTCGAGTTAATTCTGGCACTTTTCTCTTTGTTCATTTTCTTACGTTTTATGTTTGGTTTTATCTGATTTTGACCCTCGTCTTTTTTGAAGACGTGGTATTATGAGGTGATTGGGATCAATGCAAGTTTTTTTTGGTTTACATGATGGGGGGAACTTTTTTCGAATGTATTGGCGGCGAAGGTCCAAATGGCGGTTAAAGTAGTCTCCTTCGCTATCGACAGTGCATTAGGCATTCAACACCATGACGAGCGATGAGGTTATACCTTTTTCTTTTTTATCCTTTTTTTCATTTTCTTTCTTTGCGCGAGTATTGAAATCTATTGGAAATTTTTGGTTACTTTCTATCTGCGGAGGGCGGTTGTCTAGTACATGGGTGTAACTGGGGTGCATGCACAAATGCATCGGTTGTTGGTGCACGAGTTCTGCTATTCCTATTGTTTAAGGGGGAGAGTGCTTTGATAGATTGTGGAGGATGAAGTGGTGGTCCCACTGATGGCGCCTTTAAGGTATATGAGGTAGGTTAGGGAGATGTCCGAGGAGGCTAGGTCGAAAGTGATGATTGGAGAGCCCTATTCATCATATACAGATACAATGGAAACCTATGACTACCTGGACTTTGCTACGAGATAGATTATGCCTTTTTGTATTTATGACATGGTTAACATGATTTTGCCTCTTACGGCTTCGAGTTAGGGTACAAGTAGGCTGGTGGTGTCCTCCCACAGCATAGGTGGTGCGTCATTGTCAGCAGCGATATATGAGGTTCCATTTATTCATCTCGCCCCGCCTTTATATAATTTATGATTGGCTAGATGGGGATTGATGCATACACAACATCGCCCAAATGCGGTGGATCCGGGGGTGTTAGAGTTGACAGAGGATGTCCTTCAACTAGAGATATATAATTTTTTCCTTATATGGATTTTCTTTGCTTTAAACCAACTGATTTGCCTATTTATCTCTATTTTTTTATTTGTAGCATGTTCGGGTGTTGACTACTTGGCTCAGGGACAATCGGGTCTGGGGGCCTCAGTAACTTCCCACATTATGGACTCGTTCATGGTTCCTTCTTTCCTAGCATTGTTTGCTTCCATAGAGAAGTGATCGAGATCAGGGAGCAGAGGTTGCATAGCTCCTCAGCGGGAGAAGCACGCTCACTGTAGGGGTGAGGTGGGGTCCTAGAGAGGATGAGAGACTGGGGGTTTTCGGTCCTAGTCCCACTATTTTTTTTTATTTTTCTATTTTTGTCCTTTCCTAAAAAAATGTAATGAAGCAAGTGGCCATATATTTAATGAAATGGGATATCAAATGACCTAATCTACATGCACTTTTTACTTTGTTGTTGCGACCATAAAAAGGATGGGATATTAAAGTAACTCAAGAGAAAATTTATTTTGAGAATGGTTGGGTACAAATGGATAATATAAGAAGAAAAAAATCGGATTTTTTTAAATAAGGATTTTTTTTTTTTTATTTTTGATTTTGACAATATAGGAAAGATAAAATTTTCTAAAATAAGGTGGTGCCGATTAGCATACCCCTTACCCCACCCATCGGGAGGTGAGTCCAATAAAATCACCCTAAGGCTTTGATTGCACTTTCTGTAGCTTTAAAATACTTAGTGGGGATGTAATTTATTTCGGTACCTCAAATTTCTTGTCTTTTAGCCACAGTTTCCATGTATAAAAGGGTGTAAGTGTCACACCCTGCGTAATTCTAGCATCGACCGCCACCAAAACTATTCTGGGGCGCGAGTAAATTAAATACCATTCTTAGCATCAGACAGATATGTGACATAATAAAATCAATCCATATGATAAATGTTTGAATCAATCCCAAACGATAATAACAACCGAACGATAAAAGATCCATCACATGTTTAAACTTCGAATAAATCCAATCTCCAAAATGATTTAATTAAAACTGAGTAATAATCAACTATGAATAATCCAACTGAAATCCTCTAACAACTTTGGAACCGAATGGGCCAATAAAACCCATATGAATTCTCAAAATGAAAGACGATTGAAAACAAAGTCTAACTAAATAAAGTGATAAAAGAATGAACTCCACCTACACCTCCAAACGATATCCAATATATCCTATGCAGCTACTTCAGCATTAATACCTGAAAAAGTTAGACAACGCACGAGGTCAGAGCCCTGAGCCTGAATACACACTACTCCCCTCAAATAGGGTGCATTAACCTAGACAATATCATTATACGCAATAAATATCATAGTAGATTATTTTAATTTATACGAGATAATTAAACCCAAGAAGGGTAAATTACTAACCACCGACAAAGATTCTTTACAAAACACACCAATATAATTTTAATTATCCCTCAGCCCCAAAGCATTAATTTAATTAAATTAACCCAAATTATCATTTCCTCAATTTATTTCATTTAAGAATAGCGGTCCTCCAGCCAAAATGTCAGCTGGTCCATTTAAATTGTCGACCCCTCCTACATGATGAGGTTCCACACAGGACACGACATAAAACGTCGGTTGGCCCATTTAAACTGTTGGCCCTCGCTGATTATGTCTCCAATATATTTTAATATTCATTTTATTATTTTAGGTATTAAATTCTCAAATTCTCAATTATACATAATTTCCCCACCCTTTTTATCGACGTGAGATCCTCAAAATACCCCTTAGTCCTATGCCTAAGGGTCCCCAAAGTGTATATACATCCGATCCTACGTATAAGATGAATTTCCAACATTTACTCGACCTAGTCTCATGCCTAGGCTAGCGTGATGGTGGTAAATCATATAAATCATCCCACCCTCAGAATATAAATCCCCATGAATTTACACTAACTAGTCCCATACCTAGAAAGTATAAATTAAAACAAAGGCCAACGCACTAGTCCCATACCTAGTAAGCATCCTATAATCAAGGTGAGAAATATATCAACCAAAAGCACCTCGTCCTCGCGATGGCAAAAGTAAATAATAATAATCCACATCATATCATAAATCACGAACACAACATGGAAGTACAACCATAAGGGCCCTAATTTTAATTTATTTCAATTTATAGCACCGTCCTTGTTTTCAACATAATTCATTCTATTCAATAATATGAATTCATTTAACATGCGATGATATTAAATATGACATAATCGTCCTCCTTTATAAATCTTCTAATATTTATAAGTGTGTTCGTGTCCCACATAACATATAAATAAACCCATAACTTCGACATGCGAACCTACACCCCCAAAACCATAAAAACCCAATAATCCAGCTTACGCACCAAAGGGTATAAAGAATTAAATCACATTAAATAAAGTTTTATCAAAACAACTCCAAAAATTAGTGTCCACTCTCTCTAATTAGATTGATAATTGATTTTAATAAAAAAACAAGTGATTAAGGATTTAGGCGAGACTTAAAATGCATAATACTAAAGGAAAGGAATAGAGTATTCATGCCAGGAATTAGTTAGATAAAAAAATCTGGTTGGACTCGTCTTGAGAAAATACCAATTGAATCTTCAATCCCTGAGTTAAAACTTGTTACAAGTTGGGGCTAGGGGTTGGCGATGAAAGGAAATATGTTTGGAAAACCTTACTGGAGAAAAGTTTGAGAGAAAAGTCTTTTGAAAGCACCAGCCCCGTATCAATTTTGGTATATAAAGGGTTTAAGAGTTAGAATCTAATTAGCACTCTAATCCACCCACCGCCCCTATCACTCGAACGACATACATTGTCGTTCGAACGAGATGCTACGTCATTCGAACGGAATATGGTGTCGTTTGAACGACCCCATCATCGAAACAAAATCTTTAAAACACCTCCTTTAAACTTAGAATAGTATTCTTTAACTCAACAAAAAGTACCTACTTGTTAAAATATTTTAAAAATCATTCTAAGATTTTATTTTAACTCTGATTTAAATTCGGTTGAAATTTTACAACCCAAATATAAGAATCAACATGTTTTATTATTAAAGACCATCAAATCCAAAATTTTATTTTTCTCAAATATTACAATTAATTAATTAAATTAATTAATAAAAACACGGGGTGTTACATACTTCCCCACTAGCAAAGGAATTTCGTCCTTGAAATTCGGCAAATCATAATTGCACAAAATAAAATAAGACTCACATATGCCTACTCGCAAAGTACCACAATTAGGCGCCCATACACCTAATCCTACGCGCACCTACCCCATGAACAAGAAAATTATATATATATATATATATCACGCGCTGTCGCAGATCACCACTCGATTCTATTTTCAAAAATCTTCGCAACAAATAAATCCTCAAATCCAATCATATCGCTGCATCGATAAAAGACATAAAGAAAATTTATATTAATGATCTTATGTGACAACCCGCTCCAAATAATAACGGGTGGCCAGCCCTATACTACATAAATCAGGTATCTAAGATGGTACAGTCTCAACATCAACAACTAAACACTATAATATAAGGCTAACTACTTGAAATCATAAAGTGCGAATTGCCAAAAATTTAAAACTTTTATTTTTAACAACAACAACAAAACCAATAATGCACACAACCAACAATATACATCTAACTATGATGTGAAATGTGCATGCTCCAATAATAAAAGAGTACAATACATTGTACAACAAAAATCTTAAAAATGAAATACCCGAATATGCTGTCGGCCAACATACAATACAATAATCTGATAAATAAAATATGAAAGTGTTAATCTACAACACTTGAATACTAACTCAATACAACTGAATCCTAATCTAGATGTACAATAGATAGGAATCGACTAAAGCAAAGTGCCGCAACAATTCGCAACTGCCACAGCTCCACAAATTCTGAATGGAGGAATATCAAAGGCGTCCCTGCGGAGGAACACCTGAAGTAATACAATATATACATGGAAGAGGAAAATATAAACGGGTCAGAGCCCGAGTTTTGAAAAACAGTTTATAGCAAGTGTATTAAAATGCATAATAATTATAAATGCATTATTACATGATTTAGTTGGAATCGAACACTCCATAAAAATTCAACTCACCTCTCATCTAAAGCGCGCAATAAGCGTATGCACGTGTCTCCAAAAAGATGTCCGATTCTAATTAGATAAGAGGATTCTAACTTAAACCCAAATAAAGTATTTAAGTGAAACCATCTAACCTATCTCCCAATTCTACATTTATCTCAATACTTTAAGTTATATACATTATCTTTAATGCAATTGTTATAGTTATCTTTATAATGTTCATTTGTTGAACATATAAAGTTACATGATCCAATCATGTCCACATCATCACAACACATCAACAATCTCATTTACTAGAATTTTGTATTCTAGTGATGCCCTTATAAGGCATGAAACCATATATATAATTATTATAGTAATTATATATGAGTTATTAGCATCATGAGTATGAAGACTAAACTCCTCTCTATTATCAACACGGCACTGCATTTCGTGCGTGGGACGTCTCGCCGAAGAGAAATCCAAACAAGGAACCCCCCCGTTACACTACTCCTGACCGTATTAATCCTCGAGGCTCATTATGCCCTCAATTAATGAAGCATGTAACCCAAATTTAAGTATCCAAATTTTAATTAATTAATATTCCCAATTCTCAATAGTGCACGGCATTTCATGCGTGGGACGTCTCGCCGAAGCGAAATCCAAATAAGGAACCCCCCCGTTAAACTACTCCGGGCACTGTCGATTGTCGGGATAGGTGATATATATATAAATAATTATGAGCATTAAGGACTAAACTTATCCCCAAGTTCCAACATTACACTGCGGTTCGTGCGTGGGACGTCTCGCCGAAGAGATATCCAAACAAGGATCCCCCCCGATACACTAATCCTGGCAATGTAGGTCGTTGAGGTCCATTAATCCCTTGACACTCAAATACATGCACAAGCATTAATAACCATCCAACCGAGTTATAACTCGAAGGACGCAGGCTCACATGCTATCATCTTCCAGCAGCCCATATACGTAGCAAACTGGGGCCACCTGGTGGGGTTCAACGACACCCACCTCGTGATCTACTCACGCACACGACGTCCGGGAAGCGGTCATAGTTCCTAATCGACAAGTGAGAGCGTCACATACCCCCGACCTCTCACCCCCCAAATAATTAAATATATATATATATATATATATATCATAAATGTCATTTGCTGACCACAAAGGACGACTATGACCTGGGGAATATCCACATCCTGCTTTTCTAGTCAGAATGCTCACCCTCTACGCACGAAACTTCCCAATGATAGCAAGGAGGGGGTATGCTTAACATGTATATACACCATCATATAAGGTATACATACATCCCACATAATAAAGATATACCTTTATATAAGGTATACCTGAAACATCATATTCATGTTCATTATACGCTCTTAGACGCAATATGGTTAACATCATTTGTTTAGTATATTTCTCTAAAGATATACTAACGGGCAACCTCACACATTAACCCCACTTAGTACGTGCTATACCAGTTCTCGCTTGAAGCTCTCATGTCGCTTCTAGTATGAATTGTCTTTCAATTCTAATTAAGTTAAGGATATTCTATATCCTATGCACCTCAAATAGCATTTCTCATTGTGTGAGATATCTCCCAAATCAATCATCAATAAGGATATTTCTATATCCGTATGCACATCAAATAACATCTATGATTCTCCATCCATTATAGGGTTCAATTCAGTTTATGAACCTTTTTAAAGTTATCCCATTTGGTGTTGGATTCTAAAATCCATTATCTCTAAATTTGTATCATTTATTCACATAATTATAATTATAATCTCGAAGTCGAATCTCCAAATAAAGGCGGGCTTCCCCACTTAGAATATACCAAAATCTCTAATCGGTAATCCTCAACTTTAATTAATATGACTCCCATAATTTCGAACGATGTAAACCCTCTAAAAGTCTCCAAAACATACTCCAAATGTCTCATATAGAGGCCCCAAATCTATAACCTCGAACAAAACGGGATGAAATTCTCCTTAGGAAACATCTCCAAAAATTCCCCTGTTTTCGAATCGATTCGGCCCATCCGAATCGATTCGGCTCCCAAAAGCGAATCGATTCGGCTCCCAAAAGCGAATCGATTCGGTCCAAAGGACTTGGGAGTCTGCTATATGCTGAACCGATTTGGCCCAAAAGACCTGGGCAATCTGCAACAGACCGAATCAATTCGGTAGGGGCGAATCGATTCGGCAAGTGCAGCAAGCTACGAAATGGGTTGTTTTATTCTTAACCCAAAAATCATTTTTATCATATTCCAACTTTTTGATTCAATCCAAACGCAAATATGACATTTATATTCATCCAAGAACACATATATACAAGTTTTCTAACCTTAAATCCATTAATACAATACAAATCTAAGATTTTTCCCAAAAATTAGGTTTTGTCAATTTAAACCTAAAACCCAAAATTCAATCCACAAATCATGCAATAATTGATACACAACAATTATTTAGCAAGTTTAATCACTTGCCTGGGGTTCATAGGGTGTGATCCGCCTTGAAAACGCGTATTGGCCCGAAAATCCTCCTTTTCTTTCCTTTCTCCTTCCTTTTCTTCTTTCTTTCTCTCTTTCTTTCTTTCTTTTTTCTATTTCTCTTTCTCTCTTTCGAGAATTAAATCTCTCGTAGGCTTAATAAGCCTAAATCCCAAAATACACATCCTTAAATGATAATACACACTTTAAATGACTCGGTGACTTTATTTCGAATCAAACGGTCCTAATTTATTTCGGAACCCAAATAGACCCCAAGTACAGTCATTTCGACTTTCTCGACCCTTTCGGACACAATGGTACCCTCAGAATTTCAATTCGAGAAACTTTCTAACAAATCTAAATTTTGACCTCAATGGCCAATTTGATTATTCTCCAATAAAATATTATTTATTTCTCCCAAAATAAAATAATTACTGTTCCGAAAGTCTTGGGTTGTTACATCTTACAAATAATGAACGTCTCAAAATCGACTCTAAGGATCCTCACATCAAGCTTACTTATTTTAAACTCAATGTCTACTACATCCTCAACACAAAAATCTATATTTCTAAGAAACACATCTAACACGTATCCTAGAACCTCTACCAAAGAAGTACGAATCAATAAAGGGAATCAAAGATCGATAACGCGTAAGCTAAACGGACTCATAACCTACGAGACCTAAGACCATGCTCTAATACAATCTGTCACACCCTGCGTAATTAGGGCGTCGATCGCCACCGAAACTATATCGGGCACAAGTAAATAAAATACCATTCGTAGCATGAGACAGGTCTGAGAGATAATAAAATCAATCCATACGATAAATATTTGAATCAATCCCAAACGATAATAACAACTAAACGATAAAAGATCCATCACATGCTAAAACTTCGAATAAATTCATTCTCCAAAATGATTTAATTAAACATGAGTAATAATCAACTGTGAATAATCCAACCGAAAGCCTCTAACAACTTTGGAATGGAATGACCCAATAAAACCCAAATGAAGTCTCAAAATTAAATACGACTGAAAATAAAGTCTAACTAAATATAGCGATAAAATAATAAACTCCAGTTTCACCTCTAAACGATATCCAATAAATCCTATGCAGCGACTCCAGCACAAATACCTGAAAAAGTTAGTCAACACACGAGGTCAGGGACCCGAGCATGAATATGTAACACCCCGCCTAATTAAATACCGAGTGATCAGTCCTTTATTAAATTAAAATCAAGGTGAACGGTTGGTTCATTCTTAGCATCACTATCGCAAAATAAACATTCCAATTTACACCCTAAATAATTAAGCTAAGTGTCAAAACCATTTAAAACATAATTTCTATTTTATTAAATCCAATTATGAAAACATTTAATAAGTAATAGTTTAAGATTCACACAATTATTAAGACTGGAAATAAACACCCATGAATTTAACCATTCAGATAATCCAATACCAATTTTTAAAACTACAAAGAAAAACCATCCTGACAATAATCAAATCCCAAAGAGTAAAAATAATAAAGATAAATGAACATAATCTATGAAAATTCAACTGAATAAGGAAACGGGCGACACATGCCCTACCTAAACCGAACTAGAATGAGAGTACATTCAACATTGAGGTCATCTAAGCAATGTCCTGCAACTCCCACATTAGCTGCAGCGCGTCCGGCCCAAAGAATCTAAGAAAGACGCCCCTGTAGCTGGACACCTGAAATATATACATATATATACAAGAGATAAGAGATAACAGGAAACGGGTCAGAGCCCGAGTGTAAAACAGATTAAAATTAGTTTAGCAAGTATTTAAAATACTTACCTGCTAATGCAATAACCATGTTAGTATGCGACACTCTCTTGAGAATTCTCACCTCTCATCTAGTGTGCACGCCTACCGTACTAATAAATCTCATCAATTTCCCTATCTTATTCTCGATGAGGTTTTATCATGTGAAAGAGAGATTATGATATTCACTTTAGGAAATCATTCTCTTCAAGATTTCTTTCGTTATTTAAAACAACTCATTACCATTATAAAGTTCCCGAACACTTATGATAAAGTTGAAACATTTATTCATTACTTATCTACTTATACGCACAGTAGAAAGTTCCCATATAAATATACGTATATATATTAGTCACACATATAATATATATACCAACGGCACCCCACATAAGATCTATGGTGATGGCATACTTTGCGATCAAGTGCCCGTATCACACAAACTAAGGGAAATACTAGTTCGTAATCACTCTCGAACTGTATTAACACAAATCACATACAAATGGAGGCGAAGCATAGTTCCAGGTTCTAAGAGGTCGCACATACCCTCACGTCTCTTAGAACATCTGAATATCGTTTTAAGATAGCCTGTATCGAGGAATACTTTCTTCTAGGGTACAAGTCAATATCCCCCATAAAGGCCCAGTCAAGATAAGACTGTTCCGACGCGAAACCCCCTCGTGATAGCAAGTAGCCCAAGTATGGTTTTTACATAGATAAATAATATACGCACAGTCACATAGTCATATATAATTATTCACATTTCTAAGTTAGGTGCGCCCACGACCCATAATTTTAATTATCCATTCTTAGCACATTTTACTCGATTATTCCTCATAACGAACTCGTTATTTTTATTCTCATTTATATTTCACTTCATACACACTTCTCATCTCTTGATGTATCCTAAGTAAAATTTCGGTAGACATACACTCACGTACCTTCTAGTCTAACTCTCTGACGAGTCACTATCTTTTTATTAAATATATGCATGATTTCATATGTGAATAATTCTCCATCAACCCTTAATTTCATTTTACATTAAATGCACACTTAACGATGGTTACCTAGACCCTATTGGTCCTATTTATAACCCATTAGATTCTAACAAAAAAAATAATCAAGGGCTCCTATGACTTTTAATCAGATTAAACCAAAATACGGGGAATTTGCAGTTTTCCTAAAGGGGTCGATCGATCGATCATCGATCGATCGATGTTCTTGGGTCGATCGATCGTTCAAGCAGTTATGACGAAAACTGCATTAACCCAGCTACGGTTTTACCTCTCCAACCTCAACCAAATCTCCATATATGATTCTCAAACTGCCAACCAACATTATAACATGTACATAATTCCTAAATACATGATTTTAAACCTAAAACATGTCCGAATTCATCAAGTATAAGGATTAAATGGGTAAAATCTACATAAACTTCAAGAACCCTAATCTTTTCTTTTAATTTAAATTCTTCCCATTATTTCTCTAGATTTCCTACTTCTAAATCCATACAAATTCGTAGTATATCCTCTACATGCGATTTAGATGTCCATAATATGATTTCTTCTTCCATAACTTGTGATTCTGAGTCTCAAAACTATACATTCTTTCATGGAATAAGTCCTAAACAACACTAGACTAAAATGATTGAGACATTAACTAAAAATAAAGCAAGATAGATACTTGCCTAGAAATTTAGTTTCTGATTTGTGGACAAAAAAGGTATGGTTACGCTCCTCATCACGCGATCTACGTTTTGGTGGTGGTGGCGGTGCAAACGGTTGAGTCTTTGGCCTTGAATTTCTTGAAAAGCTTGCCAACTTCTTCTCTAATGGCCGTCCTTTGATTTTATGTTTTTTAACCGTAGAAGACAACTCCTAAAGGCTGATATATCCATAGGAAATTCTTGGGTTTAATTACCCAAAATATAAAATGTCTAAAATACCCTCCCGGGATGTCAATTGGGTCGAAAAACGCCCCGAAACCCAAACTAAACCCCTGAGTAAACTTTTATGACTATCTCAACCATTCGAGACACTTTGGCGCACTCGAAATGACCATACGGGTGACTTATAATTTATTCACTTTTAATAATCATAATTTAGTCCTGACACGACACAGGCGCGTCTCAACTTAAATTTCTATAATTGTTATTTTATTCACCCGTGACAATTTTTAATAAAACCAATCTTAAATATTACTTTACTCATCTAGTAATATTCCACAAATTTCCAATAATTACTAACTCTTGTCACGCTAGTAAATTTTAAAAAAAAAATCCGAATTAATATTAAATTAATTTATCTCAATTAAATTTAATACATCCCTAAATTTAAAAGCCACAAAAATACGGGGATTACATACTTCTCCCTAATAATGGAATTTCGTCCCGAAATTCAGAAAATAAGGCCTACCTGGTAAAACAAATCTGGATACCTTACATTACACAAACTATCTACATAGTAAGGCGCTCAATTACTATAGTTCATGCCTTATAGTAAGGTTGTTTAACACTCTCCTTAACGACACTTCACAATGTTCTCCTATCCGACAACCCTCGCATAAGTCTCGCATATACAACATTGACTCCCATTATATCAATATCTTTGGGAGGCCGCACCTCACTACATGAAAACTACTCGTATTTATCTAAAAACAGAACTCCCATTCTTAGAGAAACCATACGAATATTTGAACACTCTTGTCGCTTAAAATAGTCGTCGTAATTCCACTATAGTCATTAGACTCTAACTTGACCAAATCTGAAATTCTGCTTATCCTCTCAGCTCTAAACATACAGAGGGAGAATAATTAAGGTTTTTCCACACCAAAACCTCAATAAGCACGCTTCCACGAAAATTTACCATACTATACTTCACTTGCTAGCTATATCCATTATGGAAACGAAATGATCACCAATATTCCTAAATTACGTTCACGCGGATCAACTAATCGTTAATCACTGTGCGCCTACTCCCAAGCGAGGGGTGATTTATCCTAATCAAAATGAAATGTTATTCCAACTGCTTCCTGAAATCCCATATTGTAGGTGGAATTCAAAATTTTCATCCCGATTCAGAAAATAATACCGTGTAGGACCACGTACCGACGCGATCCTTCCTTTCAAAGGAAGACTCGGGTACACTAGTAAATATTGTTAATCACCCCAAAGGAATATCAATCACTTCCTTTTTGGGAGACTTGTCCCACATGTTCGGATGAACCCTTGATCTTGTCTTGAAGATGGAAACCCATCAAAGAAACTTTACAAACTTTACCGGCCTCTTCCATTATAGGAATTGTCGATAGCCTCAAAATTTTTTGGTTGATCCTCTTATTCCAACCAATCTCTATCTATGAGTGGTGCATGCAGAGACCCCTCATTATGTCCCGCTAAACATTGACTTTTACTTGAAATGTCTCACATTTAGTGACACTTAATGTGCACTTATGGACCTTTTATACCATACTAACATCATTACTCTTTGTATGCGCAAGTCTCTCTTACCCTTGGCTAATAACAACTCCTCTCTGAGTGTTCTCCATAATAATTAAATTCTACCCTTCCCAAGGAATACCCCTTTTAAATGGCTTCCCACAGCCTTCCGATCAAATTCGGGTGTGCTATTCTGATCGCACACATATGTATGGATTATCGACCCTCATGCGACGCTTAATCCACTCTATCACTTCCACCTCATTATTCTAGTCCCACAAACATATATTCCACACTTCCACTCCCACCAACTCGGACGATTCTAACATCAGCTAACCAGGATGCCCATATTTTGTAACACCCCGATCGCCCGGGGAGAGCGAGCGGAGAACTACTCATCGATAAAACCAACCAAATCCCCCAATGCAACAAGTTATAGAGTATCAAAATCCCACATCAACAAAAGAGGGACTACTAATCTCTCATCTATTCAGATAAGGATAACAATTCTTTCGAATGGATACAACAACTAAAATAACTCACTAATGCTCTATACCTCAAAATAATTACAAGTCTTTGTTCTTGTATTAAAATTTCTTTCCCAGATAATCCTCACTAAAAATCATCCCAACTCTTTATTTCCCTTGTGTTTCGAATGCGGTTACAACACTTGGGTACTCTCAATCACCCTAGAGATAGAGATTTCAATTCCCCCTTATCATCGTTCCACCCCTCAATTAGTGTTGATAAAAAAAAACTTTCCATGCTTTCTTACCACACAACCAGCTTCACTATCCTTAAATCATAATTCAACTTCCAACTTATAGATATAATTACCCTCTCCTACTATGACATAGGTACCAATCGATAGACTAATGACCAAACATCTTCCTACTTCCAACCTTACGCTAAGTTTCATGCGTGGGATGTCTCGCAAAGTGAAATCCAAAGAAGGAGCCCCCCCGATACACTACTACCTAGCATTGTTTGTTATCGAAATCTGTTAGGCCCTCCGTCCATAACATGTACCCCTTTATTCCATCTCTTGACCGAAAAGTTACATCACCTCCCAAATTACACCTACACAAAGAACAATTTTGCCAATCCATGATCGTTCAGTATTGGTGGAAATCACAATTCGTAAATCTCAAACACATACAATTAGGACTCTCAAAATCCTGATTCTAAACATATGAGTCTGACTCTTAACTCTCACATCTCTAACGGGTAGATATACCAATGCTCTCTACCTATCACCAAGTCCTGAGCGCTAAACATAATAATGAGTCATAACTTACCGCCCAAAAATAAACCTAATATATATTGAATCATAAGAACAAAGTCCCTACACACCCCAGGATCGAGTATCTCGAGCCCATTATTCCTTCTGAAGTCTCTAAAATAGATAAAATAAAGTGTGACTCCGACCCTCTCGCAGGTGAGGTCTCTCCAGACAAAACATGCGGCACTAAGGTAATCACTCCGATAGCTTTACAATAACTCCCTACTATCGTAATAGCAATTTCTAAAAAACAATTGTAACCAAGGCAATATCTTACTCGTATAACACATCACTAAGATAAATAACTTCAATAAAGTATATAGCACTATTGATACACCCATTCATCCTTGCGGTAGCACTAAAAATAATCCCGCTACACTAGAAAAGTGTCCTCAAAATAATGACGTTTATAGTTATACTCGCTAGACTCGTCCCACATGCTAGTCTAGCAATGAACAAAATCTGGTGTCTCGTTCGTGTCCCATAAATGCACTTCATCCTCCGAGGATAAAACTCATACTTCTACTTTGCCAAATGTATTCGGAATCTCACGAACGAATGGAATCAAATACATGAGAATCACAATCTCCTTTGAGGTATCCTCCTCTATGTAATATAAATGGGTGGAAGACCCTCCCTCTGGGCGAGGCATCGCTACTACAACATCTCCTGTCCTGCAATGGCGAAGATAGTACTCTTATCAAAACAATTTATCATGACTCTATACGCAGTGAGCCAATCCATGCCAATAATGACGCCGTGCTCACGTAAGACTAAACAGTTCGATTGTAGGTAAAAATCAATCAACAAAACTATATACCTACACCCTAATGTACAAATAGAATTAAAGACGCATTCCAAATGATGAGCCTACGCATGACACCATATGCTCATTAGTGTCTAAAAACCCTAAGGCCCGCACAATGTGGGTATTTATGAAACAGTGTGACGCCCCAGTATTGAATAAAATGTGTCCCATAAATGGTTGGGTAAGAATGTAATGGCTAAGATCTTAGCGGAGGAGATTGGACAAAGATGGTTTGTCATGTTTGACACTATGGCGGGGGTATAGTTGTTTTCCCTAGGCTGGTTTGGGCTTATCGTTCCATGGAGCACTTTCAGCATACCAATCAAGCAGGGAAAGTTTGGGGGGAAGTATGGGTGGGGCCCCCAAGAATCAGATGATGATGGAGATAGGTCTTTCGATAGTTGCGGACCGGGAAGCTAGTGTTTATTTTTAATGAAGATTTTGTGATGGAGGTGTGTTTGGTTATTTTTTGTTTAATTTTGGTTTTAGATAATAAATTTGGGAAGGTTTGTTTATTTAGTTATTTTAGGACAATTTTGTTAGTGGGGGTGGGGGGTGGGGAGAGGGGGGGAGTTGCTTGACTCCCTATGCTGATATTTCATGTATTTGTACTGAATTCTCCCAATTTACAGAATAAAAAAGGATTTAGTTATATTGTTGTGCCTCTTGATGAGTTTTACATTTGAATTATCAAATACCATTCTCTAAGGCATACATAATCCTTTTGTTCATATAAATGATAAAATGAACTGTCGTCCTCGAGGTAAGAAGAGAATAACAGTTTTTGAAAAAGAATGGGTCCATGCCCTTGTAAAGTGTATGAGCTACCTACATACCTCTGGGGTTTTGATTTTTTTTTTAGTTTCATTCTGAATGTAAAATGTTTTTAGAGGATCAGGCCCCACATAGTTCTGAGTGGAGGGAATGAATATTTTTTAAAATAGAAGTGGATTAACGGAGTCATAGCGCACTGAGACTTGTGACTAAGGGTAATTTTTTTTAAGTTGGTCTTGGTTGACTGGACGTGCCATCTCTTCATCGTCAAGGTCAGTTAGCATAGCGGTGCCACCGAACATAATCTTCTTCACGATGTAGGTGCCACTCTAGATAGTCTTGAATTTCCCTCTAGGGTACCGGGCTAGTTCTATGATTCTTTGAGGGAGAAGTAACATTATCGATCACCGAGGTCTTTGACTCTCTTATTAAATTATTACGTTGTCCGGTAATGGTATCCCTATGTGTGATATAAAACCAAATCTCGTAATACCATTACTCGTCCATGTCGGAGTCCTCTTTAATGACGAGGTCAATGTGGTAGAAGTAGGTTGGGTAAGAATGTAATGGCTAAGATCTTACCGGAGGAGATTGGACAGAGATGGTTTGTCATGTTTGACACTATGGCGGGGGTATAGTTGTTTTCTCTAGGCTGGTCTGGGCTTATCGTTCCATGGAGCACTTTCAGCATACCAATCAAGCAGGGAAAGTTTGGGGGGAAGTATGGGTGGGGCCCCTAAGGATCAGATGATGATGGAGATAGGTCTTTCGATAGTTGCGGACCGGGAAGCTAGTGTTTATTTTTAATGAAGCTTTTGTGATGGAGGTGTGTTTGGTTATTTTTTGTTTAATTTTGGTTTTAGATAATAAATTTGGGAAGTTTTGTTTGTTTAGTTATTTTAGGACAATTTTGTTAGCGGGGGTGGGGGGTGGGGAGAGGGGGGAGTTGCTTGACTCCCTATGCTGATATTTCATGTATTTGTATTGAATTCTCCCAATTTACAGAATAAAAAAGGATTTAGTTATATTGTTGTGCCTCTTGATGAGTTTTACATTTGAATTATCAAATACCATTCTCTAAGGCATACATAATCCTTTTGTTCATATAAATGATAAAATGAATTGTCATCCTCGAGGTAAGAAGAGAATAACAGTTTTTGAAAAAGAATGGGTCCATGCCCTTGTAAAGTGTATGAGCTACCTACATACCTCTGGGGTTTTGAATTTTTTTTTTAGTTTCATTCTGAATGTAAAATGGTTTTAGAGGATCAGGCCCCACGTAGTTCTGAGTGGAGGGAAATGAATATTTTTTAAAATAGAAGGGGATTAAAGGAGTCATAGCGCACTGAGACTTGTGACTAAGTGTAATTTTTTTTAAGTTGGTCCTGGTTGACTGGACGTGCCATCTCTTCATCGTCAAGGTCAGTTAGCATAGCGGTGCCACCGAACATAATCTTCTTCACGATGTAGGTGCCACTATAGATTGTCTAGAATTTCCCTCTAGGGTACCGGGCTAGTTCTATGATTCTTTGAGGGAGAAGTAACATTATCGAACACCGAGGTCTTTGACACTCTTATTAAATTATGACGTTGTCCGGTAATGGTATCCCTATGTATGATATAAAGCCAAATCTCGTAATACCATTACTCGTCCATATCAGAGTCCTCTTTAGTGACGAGGTCAATGTGGTAGAAGTAGGTTGCTTTAGCTTGTTTTTGGACTTAGAAATGGACTTAGAAACTGGAAAAATATATATTAGTGCCCTAGGTTTGATGCCTATATAAGGGTATGCAGTTGTTGGGTTAGTGCAAAGGTTCCCTCCTTTGGCATGATTTCCACGATATAAATCTTGTTGTACGTGTGGACAAGCCATTTGATATACTTGAGTGTATGTGATTTGCATCACTATATACATCGTGGGGATAGTACGTGTGAGGGAAAATTGGATATACTAGACATACGTGAACAAGTTCCCTTATATATACCTCCCGTCATGAGTTTGATCAAGTGGTGTGATGTGGGGGGAACCGTTCGATATACGTCAAAGGTACTTGTCTAATGGAAGGTGAGAGTCATATTTCTTAGGCTAACTGCACCCTACCGGACTAGTGCCCATCACAAAGTAGCCCCCCAATACGAGATAAAATTTTAGTCAATATAGCAATGCTCTTACTGATGTAGTGTGCGAAATGCATGATTCTTGATTAGTATATTATGGAGAGAGTAAATTATTTTGCATGATGAGCGCTATACTAATAAGGAAGAATGTACATGTATCGTGAAAAGTAAATCTAGAATGGAGCCTAAATATTATACTGAGAATGGGTACGTGAGAGTACGTGGTGTGTGACTATCTATAAGTGAGTGTGTGGTACTGAATCTACGCATGTATCAACTTCAAGTGGGGTGTGATAAGTGTAAGTGATTATGGATATATACAAGTGTGGTACATGGAGGTGTGTTCTAGTGATACCTAACCATGGATATTATAAGTGGTGCGTGCAACATGTGGATATAAGTAAATCTATATATAAGTGGAGGTAGTGTGAGGTGTACATGGAGCGTATTTACAAATGTGAAGTGAAAAATGATCGAGAGGTGATATAAACATGTGGTAGAGATATGCAAGAAGTAACAGAGGAGAAAAAGTGAACCTACAAGTAGTTGCATATGAACACAAGACAAAAAATGATAACACCCATGCAAAAAGAGTATATCCCTCTTAACTAAGTCTTCCCCAGCAGAGTCGCCACTATGGCCATCCCTCCCTTGTCAAGTTTCCCCATCTCCCAATCCATCTCATGGATTGGCGCTCCTACTCGCAAGTGAGAGAGACAGAGAGAGGTCTCATGCCCTTTGTAGGAACGCTTCGACCGTCATTGATGTGGGGTGATATATTGAGATAGAGTTGCCATCCTATTTTGCGCAAAACATGCAAAATAACATGTTACCCCTTGAGATAACGACATAAAAGACAAAATAATGCTTGCAAAACCAATTAGATCAGAGGTTTGAGGGCTAAGTTAGGGAATGGGAAGGTGTTAGGCACCCATTCGTCCCTTTTGGTCTCTTAGGGTTTTATGTTACTATATTCCTTAATTTTTTTAGTGAAGTGTGTGTGTGTATATATAAGTGAAGATCGGAATCGCTCGACTCGCATCATGGAAAAGATGAAGTGAGGTCACCCATAGGAATTTACATAAAATAATAATTAAAAAATATGATGTGTGTGCTTATCGAGATATTGATTATTATGATGAAACGATAATTTGTGTTAGATATTATGGACGTATGGATTGCATGTATGATATATATTAATAATTTAGCGATCAAAAATGAAAAAAGATGAAATGGGGAGATAGAAAAATAGGACTCGAGTCTTGGGTTTTATCCTGAGATGCCTATATAGCCTATAAATGCATCAAAGTCCACATAGTTCGCATGAGACACGAGGGTGGGGTTTATCCCATAATTTCATATGTGAATTTTATTAATGTGTGTGCAAGAAAAAGGTGTTTTTAGTTTTGAGAAAATGTGGTGAAAAATCCCATTGAAATTTATAGGTGTAACCCTCTTTTTCTTTTTTTGTTTTTTTTATAGAAAATATATTATGTGAAATATAACTAATAAAAGATTGAATATTCATATGTGTATAATATAAATTAAAGGAAAAATTATTAATTTATATAACCAATGTGAAAATAAAGAAATTTAATGAGAGAGAAAAATGTTTGGACCTTCGTTAGAGAATTGGAGATTGATCTTGATTGATGATGAGCTTCCTCACAACTGAATGAAGAATGTAGGAAATTTTTCTAAATCGAGTGGTAAAGTGATGGGAATGAAAAGAGGAAAAAGATTTCAAATAAGGATACCTTGTTGACTTAAGAAGAATGTGGTTGAGATCACTGATGTTGATGTTTTTGAGGCGTCTTAGAAGGTGAGCTCTTGCTCTCCTAATATAGGGTCAAGGGACTGTCGTTCAAGATTTTCTTTTCCCTTCTTGTAGGTAGGTAACCCTAGACACACTGTCGATAGGCAGGGAAATGGACCTACTAATTAGCAATTTCGTTTAGATTTAAAAAAAAAAGATCGTAAAACACAATTTGTAATTCCAAATCGCACATGAGGCATACCATTGGAATGTTTATTCAGAGACCTTTGAGAATCCATCGGGCTGCTCCTCGCATTAGGGAGTGCTCTTTGGGTCAAACGAGGCTCAGAAGCACTTGTCAGTCCTATAAACGTCTGATCGTCAGATGACGATGGATTGTTCATTCAAACCATGAGTCCAAATTGCGCATGGGGCGGACCACTGGAAAGGTTATATGAGGAAATTTGATATTCTAAAGAACTTTGCTCGGTTCTAAAGGTTATATGATGTAGTGTCCTGAGGTTGATTCATGCACGAGGCAGACCATTGACAAGGGTATTCAGTTACTTTTAAAGATTCATTCAGTCTCGTTCGAGCTGAAGAGTTAACTTTGGCCAAACGGAGCTCGAAAGAGCCCGGTGGCCTCCAGATCAGTTTTTGGTGGAAAATAGATTGTCCATCCAAGTTGTTATTCCATTTCACGCATGGGGAAGACTGTTGGAAAGGCTTTTTAGTTCCCTTCGAAGATTAATTAAGCTTTCTCTCTGATGATGAAGTTGATTATAGTCAAATGGAACTCTGGAGCCCCCAATGGCCTCTAAATCGGTATTCAGAGGATGGCCAATGGTTTTAAGTGAATTGGGGAGGTTTTAGGGACCTAAGGGGAGACCTAAGGGGTCCTAGAATGTGGTTTCTACATGTACAATATATTATAGTGGCAAACTTGATTAATTAAGATGTTAAGGAAAGGTAAAATATTATGTTATCACATTGTGAGAATTTGAATAAGGAAGGATGGCTAATTGGTTATATTATATACATGAGTAGGTAGCCACATCCCTATTTAATTAGTCTATTACTTACATAACTATTAATCTACATATAAAGACATTTAGTGTATACTATGCCTTGGGTCAAACGGGACTCGAAGATGCTCGTCGAGAAGCTTTGAACATCTGATCCTCAGACGATGATGGATTGTTCATCCAAACCATGAGTCTGAATCATGCATGGGGTGGACATTTGGAAAGTTAATGTGAGGAAATTCGATATTCCAAATAGCATCACTCGGGTTGAAAGGTTTTGTGAGTCAGTTTCCTAAGGCTGATTTGTGCACGGGGGAGACCATTAGAAACGGTATTCAATTAGCTTCAAAGATTCATTTAGTCTCGTTCGAGATGAAGAGTTGACTTCGTCCAAATAGATCCCGAAAGCGCCTGGTGGCCTCCGAATCATTTTTTAGTGGAAAACATATCCTTATTCCAATCAATTATGTAGTTTCACGCATGGGGAAGACCGTTGGAAAGGGGTTTCAGTTCCCTTCAAACATTCATTAAGTTTTTACTCTGATGATAAAGTTGATAAGAGTCAAATTGGGTTTGGGAGCACCCGATGGCCTCAAGATCGGTACTCGAAGTATGTCCTAATGTTTAAAGCGAATTGGGAAGGTGCTAGAAACCTAAGGGGACACCTAAGGGGTCCTAGAATGTGGCGTTTACACATATAGTATATTTTAGTGACGAACTTGTTTAATTAACATGTTAAGAAAAGGTAAAATATTATGTTATGGCATCGTGAGATTTTGAGCGAGGAAGAATGGGTAATTGGTTGTATTATATACATGACTAGTTAGCCACATCCCTGTTGAATTATTTTATTAGTTACTTGAATATTAGTCTAAAGATAAAGGCTTTTAGTATAGTTTATGCCTTGGGTAAAACGGGACTCGGAAGTGCTCCTTGGTGCACTGAACATTTGTTCCTCTGAAGACGATGGATCGTTCGTCCAAACCATGAGTTCGAATCGTGCATGGGGTGGATAGTTGGAATGTTTATGTAACGCAATTCAATATTTCGAAGAGCATCACTTGATTGTAAGTGTTATGTGAGGCAGTGTCCTAAGGGTGATTTGGGCACGAAGCAAACCTTTGGAAAGGGTATTCCGTTACCTTCGAAGATTCATTCAGTCTTGTTCGAGCTGAAGAGTTGACTTCTGTCAAACTGATCCTGAAAGCACCCAGTGGCTTTCGAATCAGTTTTTTATGGAATACAAATAATTTGTACCAATCGTTATATCGTTTTATGCACCGTGTAGATCCTTGGAAAGGGGTTTCTGTTCCTTTCGAAGATTCATGAAGGTTTCTCTCTGATGATGAAGTTGACCAGAGTCAAATAGGGCTCGGGGGAGCCTGATGGCCTCTAGATCGGTACTCTGAGTATAACCTAAGGTTTGAAGTGAATTGGGGAGGTTATAGGAACCTAAGGGGAGACCTATGGGGGTCCTGGAATGTGATGCCTACACGTATGCTATATTTCAGTGATGAACTTGTTTAATTAAGATGTTAAGGAGAGGTACAATATTATATTATGATATCATGAGATTTTGAATAAGGAATGATGGGTAATTGACTTTATTATATACATGAGTAATTACTCATATCCCTATTGAATTATTTTATTACTTACTTGACTATTAGTCTAAAGAGAAAGACTTTTAGTATACTTTATGCTGATAGTATTTCACTAGATGAGAGGTGAACAGGTTGCATAATTATTGTATGTGAGTCGCATGGTTTAAATTATTATTATGGAAGACACCAAATAGTGGTTGCAGTGCTACAAAGTATGGAAAATTTTTGACTTAGTCTATTCATTATCCCTAAGAAGATTTAAGAAGAAGCTGATCGAATTCTTTGAGTTTTTCTAGGAGTTTAAAGATGTTATCATTTTATAAAGCAAATGTTGGGTGGCTTGACATTCATAAACCTTTGGAGGTGGGGGTTTGCGAATTCCTGAAATTTTCACTATAAATGAAGCTTGAATGTTAAAATATTTATGGGATATATCTAGTAAGAAAGATTCTTTGTGGGTAAAGTTGATTGATTTGTGTCAAATATTGCATTTTATTCCCCTTTTTAGTTCACAATAAAACAATACCATGCTCACTAAACTCACGTTTTATAATCAGTTACTGTATAAACTTACATATTCATTGTTATTCACTTGTGCAAGCTTTATTTGAGTTTTTATAGGTTTTACGAAACTAAGGATGAAATCTGGATGCAACTTGGGCAAAGAATAGTCACGTACGCACCTTCAGGGCAATATGATAAATTCACATGCCTAACTTTGGACATGGACAAAATGCAAAAACTATAGGCCTTGAACTAAGGGACACCTGGGTTTAAACAACACGTCAATCGGGTTTAAACGACATGTCAATCGGGGTCGTTTTGGTTTTCGTAGTTTGTCATTTGGAAGTTGTGTAAAAAAGATATAATGATTATGGAGTATTTTGTAAATATGAAATTTGGGAATTAATATTGGATAATATATTATTGTGTGCATCAATATAATTGAGCCACATGTCTGGCTCGGTGGTTTTCCTTAGATTTTCACGACCAACGAGTCGCCTGTTCGAATCATACTTGGCGAGGAGAATTAACCCCATTTTTTGTATCAAAACTAGGGCACCATGTGGCACCATCAGGGTGGTCCAGGTGGTTGCCCAACATCCACTCGATCAGAGGCCCCACATGCACATGCCCTATATGCAGTGATATGCCATATGTGTGATGTCCCTGTTTAGTCAAGATTCTTCAAAACGTCACTTTACACCCCGTAAGTTAATTTATTAATAAACCTTCCGTTATTCATCCTTTCTTTTTCATTTATTTTCTAAAAAGAAACCAAATTTTATTTTCTCCCACGCCTCCATTATTCAGCAGCTAACCTATTACATTTTAACAATTCTTACCCATACTTACTTTTTATTTATTAATAAATTATTTTATAAAAAATCCAAAATACCCTTAAACCCCAATTTTTTCCTTTAAAAAGGTCCACATGATTTCGTTTTTTGGGGATTTCTACTTATTTCAAATTTTTAGTTTAGAAATTATAATTTCAGAGATTATTGTTATTTCGAGTGATGGTAATGCAAAATTTTCAATATGAAGAAAGAGGAATTTTTTTTCATACTTATGTTGTTTAGAGATTTATTTAGTTTCATTCTCGTATAAAAAACCGAGGTGAAGATTAAACAACTTAAAAGCATGGATTTCAATACTGTTTATCATTGTTTAAGTCAAATCTACAGGATCACTCTAATAGGATTTTAGGAGAATTTCAACCGTTCATTCTCCTTTTTTATTTTATATAATTAACGTCCATTCAGGTAAACCTTAAACTCCATTTTAAATTATTACGAGCATGAATTCGTCATATATCTGTTTCCTAAGTACTTTTATCATTCTGTTAGATATGAGTAGCTAAGTTATTTACGGTTGTGAGTTATGAACCAAACTAAAATGTGTATATTGTTATGAATTGTATTATGTTTTAAGAATTAGACTGTAGCATGTATGTTTAAAATAAAGACTTGGGGACTTCATAACAAAAATCATGACTTAGTTATTGTTTAAGATCCGTGTACATATTCTCACATACTTTTTGACCTATTTTAGTCCAGTTTTCTTGAAGATTTCATCCTTTATATTGAAAGTTGTTTCATATAATCGATAGTTTACATCACAAAACTTTAGTTTTTTCATTTAAATTCTTATAACTAGTTAGACTTATAAACATTGCGATTCTAAGTGGGGGATTAACTCGTTACCTTTGTTTTCTCAAAATTATAATACTTATTTCCTCTTTTTCCCAATCTTTTTCATAAAAGTCTTAAAAACCAACTTTTGGTCACTTTCTTAGAAATAAACTGAAACCCCACATCAAAAATTATATTTTCTTCATTTATTTTTGAAAATTATATATGAACTCAATTAGTGTTAATTAAGCCCTCTCACGATTCAGACTCTATGGATATGATACCCAACTTATCACTAAACTTTTTAATCCTTAAATTGTGGTAATTCAAAAGATCTTTCACAAAATCACTCGATGATATTAGTTCGTATCATTACTTTTGTTAGAAAGTGACCGTCACATATTTCAAACACCAAATAAAGTCTCTTATCATGGATTCATACATTTATCTTAAATGGAAAATTCCTATGGAATATGATTAACCCCCAAAGTAATTTACGAACTTGGAGAGATTGGCTAAGTTTTGAGTCATTGCCAAAAAACTAATTAAATTCAAGATAGGTAATGGTATAAATATTTGTTTTTTGAAAGACTATTGTCATGAAAGAGAGGTATCACTTGATGTTTATAGATAAAGGATGATGTATCATTGGGAGTAACATTATAGACAAAGTTGGTAGAAATATTGTTGAAGGTTCTTGAAAATTTCCTAAACTTATTTTAGAGGTCCTATTCAGATTAAGGAAGGCATCTATTGCATGTCTATTATAAGGAGGACTGGGTTGAATGGTTACCTTCTAAGACTCTCAACTTTTCATCTGAATATACTTATGAGTATATTAGGGAGAAAAAACCAACTGTGTTGTGAAAGAACGTACTTTTGGACAAGAAAAGGATTCCTAAGTTATTTCATGTATATAATGCCTAGAGAAACTAAGGACTAAGGATTAAGCTTATAAATGGGGATGTGCAACTGGTGACAAATATGCTCTATGTGATTCTGGCACTGAGAATATAAACCATATTTTCTTCAAATGTGACTACTCTAATTTTTATTTAAAAATCATTTTTAAAAAAATGTAGACAAACGTTTTCCTTTCCCCCTACTACCCGTTTTGTTGATCATATTCTTAAAGTAAAACATAATTTTTAATATCATGTCATATGGTTATCTGTGTGTGTTTCTATTTACTTCATTTAGAGAGAAAGAAGCCAAAGAAATTTTAATCATATTTGTTCAAATCAACAAGTGGTTATTGGAAACATAGAAAACATGATGAAATAAGCTATTTTTAGTTGGAGAAAATTTTCTAAAACTCGAGAGAACAGGGAATTATGCCTCCAATGGGGTTTCCATGAAAATTTTCTAACTTACTATTTTCTTCACATTTTTACAACACATATTCTTAAGGTTCGGGGTTTGGGTTTCCATTTCCTATAATTTGAGTTGAAGTATTTTCTCCTTTGAGATTTCTTATCTCTCTAAGAAGTTAGATGTTCCTTAGTGTGAGTGTGAGTTTTTTTAGGTAATTATATTGTGTACATGAAGGTCCTCTTAAAACAGGGATATGATATCCTCTCTCCTATAATGGAGTAGGGTGTTATGTCAGAAAGGGTAAGGGAATCATAACCAATAGAGTTTAGAGTGAATTAGAGGGGGGTGTATCTATAGGGGAGAAGGATTTATCATAAAAAAAATATAAACGCATGGACATAGAGGCCTCTTATATCTACCAAAGAGAGAGTATAATACAAGAAGAGGGGTATGGGGCTAATGTTACATAATTTTTTTTAGTAGAGTTATCGATGTCAAAGTATTCCCCACATTTAGTCATAATCCAATGGATATTTTGTCATTTTTGAAAAAGTTTGATTTAGTCAAGAGTTCCTTATCTCTTTTATTACAACCAATCGTTGATGTTTATGTTGTGTTTATTAACCTGTCTTTGTCTTTAAATATTTGGGTTAAGGTTTTCCACTTAGGGACTTTCTCAGGCCCAAGGATAATGTTGATACAAAATATTAGACTATCCCTAATTATTTGTTCACAGATAAATATGGAGCGTAGAGAGACATAAATGATTTTTAAAGTGATTCGGCTAAAGGGAAAAGCCTACGTCCACTGTTGTGTATTGTCTGATGTTTGTCTTGTTATCTCCTCTTTCCCCTTTGGATATATGGATTATAATGTATTTATAGCCCTTAAGGGTGTATAGGAGTTTGAATATTAAAGGATGGAATGCCTTTATAAAATAGTGATTCACACCATTACAATGCTTATAATGTATACAACTGTTGGAGCTTTGCTGACCATATTGGCCGGTCTTCCTATTGTTGGTAAGGCTTCTTAATATGTTGGTAAAAATTCTGAGACTTGGTCGGGGAATTACTCCTTGCTGACGAGGACTGATGCCACGTTAGATAACACATGTTCATTTCTAATTAGTCCACGTAACATGATGATTTTTTACATCAATAGAAGCCCTCAATGTTTCATACGTTAAATCGTCTTCATGGGACCCATATGAGAATCCCAGAGATCATGTTTCGCTATAAGTGGGTCACAAGTGACAACACCTACTATTTAAAGACTAGGTGTGTAAATAGGGCTCTAGTAGTTAACCTCCAGGACTCCAACATAGACTACTTTAATAATGGAGTAATTGTCAAAAATTGGCAACATGTACCCGTGATAGAGAACATAGTATATTAGGGGCCCAGATGCCCTCAATATAGCTAGGGGTTAGGTTGAAATACTTTTATATATATTTCCTTAATAATTTCATCGATTACATTACAAATTACATTTATCATCTCTTTATTGAAGCTGATCGAAAGAGGAAGTGTCCTAAGGAGGGTGATATCAACTTTAGATAATTAAAGTTTAATTGGGTCATTCATCAAAAGATAGGAGAGGAGCACATTAGTTCTTACTCATACATGTTGGAGTATAAAAACACCATCACTTCTTTTATTACTCACTCAACTTTTGCTGCTTCCTCCACAGTGATTGACCTTGACCAAGACCCTATCTCTACCTCATCTCCACTACATCTGGCTATGGTGAACTTGTTTATGCCCTATCCTCTTCCATGGATTCAAACTTTCCGCTTGTCACGGCCATTGGGAAGAGGAAATTCCATAATATCTTGGGTTATATTACTGATCCTGGTTCCACTAAGAAGGTTGCTGGTGGATCCATAAATAAATAAGAGATTGGGAAAAAGCCCCCAGCAAAGAAAAATGATAAAGCCCACCTCAAGAGGCTAAAAAAGGGGCTTCCTTACAGGCTGGGTGAAGGTTCTTTTATTAGCACCGACCAATAAGAGTTGGTTAATTTGACTAATTCTGGCTCACCGGTGGCTATTGGCCCTGGTTTAGCCACACAATGAATGATTTGTGGTACCCTGCTAAACCATATAGGTTCTTCTTCTGTAATGCCCTGATCAAGAATTTCTACAAGGGCATCCCGAAGCCTTGCTCTAGTAAATATTGTCTATTCTTCTTCTTTTTATTCATCTCTTTGCTATCTCTTATCATAAGTTGTTCTAATTTATTTTTTCAGTTCTTGGTCGACTTCAATAATATGAAAGAGAAGGATGATGTTCTTCTTTATTCTTCAACTGAAGTTGAAGAGGCCTTTATAGAGTTCATGAAGTTTTTTCTTGACTCCCAACAAGCATTGTCCAATGAGCAAAATAAATAAGAGGCCAAAATAAATACTGCAGAGGATAATGTTGTAGCTGCTCGTGGGAAGGTTGTCGAGCTGCAGAAAAAGTTGGATGCTAAGAAGGCCAAAAGGTTGAAGGTCAATGAATGTACTTTCAACGGGGTCTGGGATAATGATATTGGAGGTGATTCTGTGCAAATTGAATTTTCCAAAAAGAAATGCTAAGGATGGCTGGTCGGTAGCCCTTGTAGAGGTTTGCACTTCCCAATACTCTGAGTTGTTTCTTAGGTATGATCTCGGGTCTCCTCCTAACATGGATGAGGATTTTTAGGATTATGGAGGGTCAAATGAATTTACCCTTGTTTTGGAATCTATCGACCAACTCCAAGCAGCTGGCTCTCCAATCCCTCCTCCTTGTGACTAATGTCCTCTATGTGCTCTTGCTTATAGTCCTGTTAGGCATACTTCTGATAAAAAGAAGATGTAGATTTTCACGATGAGCAGCTTTTGTTCTTTTCCTTTTATATGGATTTTTCCTTTTTAGTCCATGTACTTGTAATCGATATTTTATCAATGAAAATGAACGGTACTTTACATTTTCCTTCCTCTTCTATTATTGATGGGAAGATTTTCTTTCTTATTTATAGTTCACGAATAAATTGGATTAATTTTTTTTAACTGACTCTGAGCTTCTTCAATGATGAAATGAACTTTTTAAGGCTGGTCAATTGACTTTCATCGAGGATGAATTATCTAAGTTGCTCAGAGAGGATGCCTTAGATCAAGCGATAGAAGGTTACCTTTATTTGAAGTGTATTATTGATCGGCTAGTGGCCAACAATATGGCCTACTATGAGATAATTGAAGAGTTTCAAGCAGATCATAAGGAGATTACAACTCTTTTACATGTCGATTATGAAAAGAAGTACGAAGCTCTGAGTGAAGGTTGGGTTTTGAGCAGAAGTTGGAAAAATATTATTCTCACTTCAGGAGCCAAGAACTGTTGCTTAATCATGAAATGGAGGAAGTTGGAGAAATTGACAAGCTACTGAAAGAAGAAAACAATAGTTCGAGGGATGAGTTGAACTCATTGAAGGCTTCTTCTACTAATGTTGTTGCTTCTGATGATGGTTTTTTTTTTTTGGAGAAGGAAAATTCCAGATTGAGGGAAGAAGTGGAGACATTGAAGAAAACTAAGTCCGCTTCATCTTCCCGAGAAAAAACTAAACCTCGTTGAGCTACTATTGATGAGGATAGGACGCACTAGACTCTTGATAAGCAAGATGCTCAGTTGAAGGAAAAAAATTGGCTATTGTTGAGATGTCCCAGAAGCTTCAAGCCCAATCCGAACAACTTGCTACCCATTATACCCAATTACAAGACAAAGATGGAGTGTGAAAAAAACTGAACAATTAGTTTGAGAGGCTAACATTTTAATTCCAAAAAAATCCTAGCGAGATCTTTATGGAGAGATACAACAAAGCTATGGGTCATTTTGACGAATGGTTTAAGCAAGCTCAAAATAAAGGTTACAAATAGGGCTGAACTAATTGCTTAACAGTGTTGAAGGTGGAGCAAAACAACCCCCTTTCGAACTAGTACGACCTAGGTTTGTTGGACTGTGAAGATCCTCCTTTCAAATTAGATGTTAATTGGATTCCTTCAAACACAATTCTCGAATGATTGATTTCAAAGTATTTAAGTAATTATGGCCTTCATGAATAGATTGAGATTGTTCGTCCTCCTCATTTATGAGATTGCCCGAGTTACAACAATAGAAGAATGCAACAGGATTTCAATTTTTTCAATTCTCCTTACACCTTGGACAATCCTCTAGCAGGCATGAAACTAGTTTCTAGTTATTCTAAAGTTGAGGGTAAACGTCCCTTAGAATAAGTTTCATTCGTATAATTCAGTTATGAGAAAAATCATGTAATGAATATTCAAATAAATAAAATATATTTGACCAACTTATGTCATTAATCTCTTAACGTTTTCTTGATATGAATGCATAGGTTCTTCAGGTCCATTAGTTCTATTGACACACTTAAGCTTTTAGTTAAGTTTAGCATCAATTACAAATGAATACATAGGTTCTATTAGTACATTTAGATTAAAATCCAAGTTTGGCACTAATTACCCTTGTATCTCCATAGGTTCGACTAATGCACCTAAATTTTTAGGTTTTTTTCATTAGTTACCAGTGGTGTGACCAGGAGTATGTTGAATATGTATTTACATTCCATTTTAGAAATCTTCACAACGTTCTTCTTTTACTTTTCCCATTAGGATAAAGAACATGTTTTATCCCTATCTTCAGTAGCCAAGTTTGTTAAGGACTTAGAATCCTGTGTGCCATGGTTAGTGATAAAGGCATAGGGAAACCATATCTGGAAATGATATTCTACTAAATAATTTGGTATACCTTCTTATACGGCATGTTTATCAAGTTTTTGGCATCAAACCATTTTGTAAAGTAATCCATAGTAATAACCAAGTACTTTAATCTTCCTCGGGTAGTTGGAAGTGGACTAACCATGTCTATACCCCACATTAAAAATGGCCAAGGTGAAGTGATTAGGATTAAGGCTTCCTGTGGAGTCATGTGAATGCGGGAATACCTTTGGCATTTATGACATTTTTTAGCAAAGGCTGCACAAACTGCCGGCATAGATAGAAAATGGTATCCATATGTACTACTATGTTGCAGTAGTGTCCTTCCTACTACGTGAGCTCCAAAAGATCCTTCATGCACTTCCTGGATTAGGTCTGGAATCTTTGATGGATGAACACAAAGTCTTGAGTTAACTGTAAATCCTTTACTATATAACACTCCTTTATCTAGCACATATCTGGCAACTTTGTATTTTAACTTTTTTGCCTCAATTATGTCTACCGGTACAGTTTCTTCTTTAATGTAAGCTCTCATGGGATCCATCCAAGATGGTACCATGTGTACATCAATAAAGTTGAACATCAAGTCTTCATCTATAGTCCTATTTGCTATAAGCTAGATAAGAATAGTTCATCGGAGCTTAATTCTAGTTGCTGAAGCGAGTCGAGAAAGTGCATCTGCCTGGGCATTATCTAGTCTTAGAATTCTACTCATTTGAACTGCTGGCAGTGTTGCTATTACTTTTAATTCTTTGGCGAAATACCTTGTCATCAATTCTTCTTTAATTCCATACAAGCTTAGTATTTGATTCACCGCCAGCCTACAATCATTGTTCTCCACAACTTGCTTGATATTTAGTTATTGGGATAAAATAAAGACCACAATGAGAGATTCATGTCTTCTTAATTATTTGAGGCCTGGAATTTGAATCTGAGAGCATATTTAATATCTATTCCATCCGGAGTTTTAAGTATTATACCTGATCCACTATCAGTTGCGTAAGATAACCCATCAACATACAAGTTCCATATTAGGAGATTACTGTCAAATGATTGGTCTTTCAATCTACCATAATGGAATGTTTTTTTATTTCCTTCCTCATAGTTTTTGATCATACCATGTGCTATAGAAGAGGAATCCTGTAGGTCGATAGCGATTTATTATGATTCCCCCTCTGATGAAGGTTGCTTGGGGACTGGATCACCAACAACCCCTTTCGAACCATCTTCTCCTGATTCTTGTTCTGCCTTCCTATCTTATTGCTAGGGAACATCGAGGTATGTGAAATCTATAATAAAATTTGCAATATCTTGGGCTTTAAAAGAACACCTTGGTTCATAAATAATATCATACTCTCCCAATTCTACCGCCCAATACATTAATCTTGAAAACTTCTTCGGTTTGCAGAAAGCTTGCCTTGGTGGAATACCAGTACACACCACAATCGTATGTGATTGAAAATAGGTCTTCATCCGTCTGAATGCCTCAATCAGTGCTAATGCCAACTTCTCCGAGTGTGGGTATCTGATTTATGCTCCTCGAAAAGCTGTACTGGTGTAATAGACTGGTTTCTAAACTCTATTCTCTTCTCGGATCAAGGAAAAACTTACATATACTTTAGAAATAGCTAAGTATAAATATAATCTTGCTCCCAAAGTTGGTCAATAAATAATAGGGGGATCCCAAGTACTGTTTCAATTCCAGAAAATCTTGTTCTTACTCGTCGTTCCATTCAGTACTCTTTCTCAGTACTTTAGATAATGGTAGGCACTTCTTAGTAGCTCGAAACACAAATCTATTCAAAGTTGCTACACGCCTAGTTAGCCTCTGTACATCCTTTTTACACATAGGGGACTTCATTTCAATCAATGCCTTGATTTTATATGGATTTTCTTGGATTTCCCTCCGATTCACTATATACCCGGGGAACATTCCCTACTTTACTCCAAACACACACTTGGTCGGGTTCAATCTCATCTGTTGATTCTCTAGTTGGTCGAATGTTTGATTGATGTCGACAATATAATCAGACATTTTTTTACTCTTTGTCAGCATATCATCCATATATACGGCCATATTTTTACCTATTTTCTCCTCAAATACTTTATTCACCAATCTTTGTTAAGTGGCACCTGCATTTTTCAAACCAAATGGCATAATATTATAATAGTACGTTCTTTGAGGAGTAATGAAAGAAGTGATTTCCCGGTCTTTCGACTTCATCTTGATCTAGTTATAACCAGATTATGCATCCATGAAACTAACCAGTTCATGTAATGAAGTAGTGTCCACAAGATGGTCAATTTGGGGCAAAGGAAAATGATTCTTTGGGCATGCTTTCTTCAAATTTGTAAAGCATTTTAAATAGAGAGGTGAGAAAAGGAGGACTCATGAAGATGATCAAAAGGATGATCCTGACGTACCCAAGAAACCTAGGCAACTATAATGTGAGGTATTCATGCTCATCTTTGGCTCTTTTGATTGTCAAATGATTACAGGTGGAGATTCAGGAGGAGGTGAACATACTGCCAAACGAAATCTTACCTCAATAAGGCACACGCTTGTTAATATATACAGAGGATTAATCAAGACGAAGAAGATCGATCGAGGATGGTCAACAAAGAAAAGATTATGATCGACTTCCCTAAAAATGACCTTTTAGGAGTATTGTATCCCCATGATGGTCCTCTAGTAATCAAACTAATAAAGCGAGATATCATTATTTCCAGAGTGCTAGTTGATAATGGAAGCTCTACAGATATTATGTTATATCCTTGCTTTGAAAGTCTGGATTGTAAGATCAGTTAGTTAAAGCCATATCACATACCTTTAATAGTTTTTTTGTGAGAAATTATTCTCTTTGGGAACAATTAAGGTGGAGGTGTTGATCGGCACATGGCCAACCAGCCCAACAAAGAAGATACATTTCTTTGTAATGGAAAAAATGTTCATTCGGCCTATAATATGATTTGGGGAAGAGTAAGGTTGGAGAAATTCGAAGCTGTGCCATGTACAGTCCATTAATGTTTGATGTTCCTGACTAACTTTGGAGTAGGCGTTGTAAAGGGCGACCAAAAAAGTAGCTCAGTAATGGTATTACTCATCCGCCGAAGAGGAAATTTAGAAGAAATAAAAAGGAAAACCACCACTTACCAAGTAGACACCTCTGAACTTAATGAATAATTCGAGGTTGAAATTTTATATCCAATGGAGGAAACATAATTGGTGAAGAGCCAAGTAGTTGAGGCAATAAAAATCATTGGGTTAGATGATAACAAGCCAGAATAAACCACTCAAATAGGAACAACGTTGGATCGTGTTCATTCTGATAAACTATTACACTGAAATTTTTAACTGCGATTCTTGCTCGGTTCGGAAAGTTCATCGGGCATATGATATAGACTGGGATGAGCCTTCCCTTTGATCGGTTGGTCATCGAGTATTTATTGACAATGCCCTGGGAACATTTCTCTTCCCCCTCGGCCCCAAATGATCAAAAGGAGATTCCGGGCTTAGCCTCTCTAAGGCACTCAATCAGTTAGGAGTAAAAGAATTATCATCACAGGGCTCTGATGTTTTGAGAGAATAACTTGATCTTGGGAGATAGGAGGTATCTCTAGTAGTCTTGGATTGGCTATGTCTACTGGTTTTTAGAGGCGGTGGTGACATATTCCTACGAGAAGATAAGGAAAGTGTCCAGGCTTGCAGGGTTTGTGCTAACTGCCTCATGGTATTCTACATAGTCTATTGTCATCTGGTAGGACTAGCCAAGATTCTAGTCAAATCATTGGGCATTAGTGGAGAAGAAGAAACAGGCGAGATACATTCATTCCTAGCACTTGATTCAGGAATATCAGTCACGTGGAATAAGTGAATGAGTGAAAACATTTAGATTCTGTGATCACACATAAATATACAAATTAGAGAGATAAATAAGATTTTTTAAGTGGTTCGGCTAAAGAAAAAAGCTCATGTCCACTGTTATGTATTGTCTGATGTTTGTCTTGTTTTCTCCTTTGTCCCCTTTTGATGTAGGGACTACAATGTATTTATAACCCCAAGGGTCTACAAGAGTTGAAATATTAAAGGATGGAATGACTTTATAAAATAGGCATTTACATCATTACAATGTTCATAATGTATACAACCATTGTCGATTTGCTGACCCTATTGGTCGATCTTCCTGTTATTTGTGGGGCTTCTTAATATGTTGGCCGACGTTCGTGGACTTGTTTGGGGAATTACTCCTTCTTTACTAGGACGGATACCACGTTAGATAACACATGTTAATTTATGATTAGTCCATGTTACATGATGATTTTTTACATCAATAGATAATATTTGCTTCATGTTGAGCAAATTTTTAGAGATATTTAGGAATTGAATTTTCAGGATCCTATTATAGGTTTGGGTTTTCCTAACATGATATGTATTGTAATATCAATTAAGGCAAGTAAAAATCCTTTGAGATATTTTGTGCACCTAAGAGTGAGGGCAATGGATTGCCACATTTAGCAAAAATAAGAAGATGGTGACTGTAACAACTCCTATTTTCTCACGTAAAGGCTAGCCGGGAACGATACAACGAAGATGGGGTTTGTTGATAAATTAATACCACTCTTAGCACAATGTAATATAAGTATTGTTATTTAAAAAGGTTGATGCTTTAAACGTATAAATACCTCACTAACAATAATTAAACTCAACAAACACAATCTAGATAATAAATTTAACAAGTAAATATCAAAATTCCACCATAATGTAAATAAATAAATAAATCTAGGGCTTATGCCATTACAATTATTCCCAAATAAAATAACTAAAATCTGGTAGAGAAGAACCTAGGCTAGAGTTAACAATCTGGAAAGCTGCTAAAAATCGAAAGATCGCAAGGTTGGTAGAGCAACAGTCCTTCTATCCTTATCTAGAAATAAACTGGGGGGGCATTTAAATTTGGGTCAGAGTATGAGGTGTGCAAGAATTAACTTATTTAATTTATAATGCAATCGTAATGTCGATGCAAAATTAAATATTCCCACTTCGTCACTCACATGAGTTTAAGACCTCACCCCTCATCTAAGTGTGATATGTTTCGCAAATCAAATGTCCCAAAATAATAACTACGACTATGTGTCAAATTAATAAGATGGTTAACTGATTTAAGTGTACCGACTACAATTAATTATCAATTCCCGTAGTATCCCAGTCTCATAATTTTAACATAAATGGCATAAATATCTATTATGCATTAAAGAATTACAATTGCAATTTATGTCCACATTCTTAGACATTTCAATTTATCGCATATAAAGATCGGGTAATTGTATATATTTTTCCTTATATATACATGACACACAAGGGCATCTACCGTTAATGTCGGATTCGTGCTCTATCGGCAAGTCCGAAGGAATCCCTTATCCTAAGCGATAACCACAAAACACACACAAGTTGGGGGCAGTCCTTACGTAGGACACTTGTATACAACCCATACCCAGTGTTGATACAGGAACGTTTATCACCAACACCAACGTCCACACAAATACATAATAGTACATATTATTATCTGATATAATATGTATAGGTAATTACTCTATAATTAACATAAACTTTATATGATATTCGCAACATTTGCATTTATTAATAATTTACCATCTAATAAATTATTAATTTCCATTCAATAAATGTTTACTTAACCATCAAGTTATTTGCAATTACTATTAATTTAAATATGCGTATTACATTGTTCCATCAATTTAATTAACCCACTAATTATACTTTATCGCTTTTAACTTTAACTATTCTCCTAATAGTGCCCAACATCGTCAAAAAGGAATTTAAGCCAAGGTAAGCAACTAAGCTACTGCTGATCTAAATCTTGAAAATTTCGTAGAAGAAGGAAAAGTCAAAATTCCCCTAGCTTTGCTTAAACGACCACTGGTGTCGTTCGTGAGACATGTTAAGTCTCTCAAAAAATTTCCCTGATCACTTAAGCGACTTCCTTCTCCCCCCCTCCCCCCCCCCCCCCAACTTCATCCTTCATTAACTGTTCTTCCTAGATTCTCAGTTTTTCCAATTCAGAATTCACATACACGAACCTAACACGGTAAATCTCAACCCAAAATTTAACTTATAATTTTTATGTATTTCAAACTCAAAATTTTGTGTGTCTTAACCTTGGGGCATACTCCAGATTTTATGGTCATATTAAACTTTTATCATGGGGATATCTATTACGATATTTAGAATGATAGAGTTCACGAAATTAATAGCAACATTTCCCTATCTTGATTAACCACATATCTCAAGTTCAACTATCAAGGCCTTACGAAATCTATCTCAAATTTTACATTTATGATAATATCTACACATAAATAAATCCTCTACACATGTGGTTCATCATCAAATGAAATACATTAAGCTCTAAATCCCAGAAATCTAAAGCAAATAATTATGATGCATCAAGAAGTACATTGGAAATGTAAATTAAGCAAGAGAATTCTTGCCTTTAAAATATGTAGAAGAAACCCTCCTAAAACTCCAGTTGAGTTCTAACATTATCTTATCATGAATAATTGTTTGTTTAAAATTTAAAATTTTTACCCAACTAAATTTAAATTCATTTGATTTAATTTATTCCCAAATTAATATTCAGTTAGCGAATTTAAATCACTCGAAATATTTCATTCTAAAATGACAGGGTATTACAGTGATGATGAGCCTACATGTGGTTAATTCTTATTAGAGAGAGTGAAATTCTTTTTAGCTCAGATTCGACTAGCAATAATTTTTATAATTAAAAATTTACATGAATAAGGGTGAGTCAATGTGTGAACTTTTGACATAAAAGTAAAGTCACCACATGGTTGTGGATAATGAGCTTGAGATAGCTAGAAATGATTAGTCAATACACCTAGGTAGGCAGAAACTGGAGAGGAGAGGAATGATGTTATATCATTTTAGTCATGAACTCACTAAGAGAATATTTTAATAACGGGCTTGACTACGTGTTTTGGGCCTATATTGTGAATGCATTAGTTATGCAAGAGTTAAGGAATGAGTGAATTATAAAAGGCTAAAGGAATATAATGTTTTGATTAAGGCTTATAAATGTAGGTGTAATATAGAGAGAACCCCTATTAGAGAGAGTTATAGAAATGAAAGTATGTGTTACGAGATAATAAGTTGAGTGAACAATTGATAGCTTTAGATCGGGAAAAGAGTGATTTGACCAACATGGTGTCTAGTCTTACGACCCGTGTATCCCAACTCGAGAGTGATCTCGAACGTGCCTGGGAGGTCAAAGTACCTTTAAAGAACTCATCTAAGAAGGTTGGAAAGATGATTCTCGATCCCACTCTGGGTAATGTTGACAATTTAGGAATACGTAATGACGGTGTGTCCGCTTCTCATGTTTGACCCAAGTCGGTTC
This sequence comes from Sambucus nigra, assembly GCA_949130495.1. Classification (NCBI taxonomy): domain Eukaryota; kingdom Viridiplantae; phylum Streptophyta; class Magnoliopsida; order Dipsacales; family Adoxaceae; genus Sambucus; species Sambucus nigra. The sequence continues at coordinate 55,519,405 of OX422224.1, read as the reverse complement.
CCGAGTTTGTGATTGATCCATATGGATCTGAACCTAACCCAACTAGGTGTTACTTTCTCGATAGGAGATCACGTCCTCGACATTTTGAGAGTGGTGTTACTAGACCTATATATTTTTTCACCAATTGCAAAAAAGAGAGAACGCCTTAGGGGATTTTGATTTAAGTTTGGTAGTGTGTCTAATAGAGTTTTGTTATGGTATGATACTACATGTGCTCACACACCCTCACCCACACTTGATACTTTACATGCTCCCGATGATTACATGGGAGAGTTTGCACATATTGGAGAGCAAGTTAAGTTTTTAGTCAAGACTTCACATGATTTGATGGATCTTTTTCATAAGATGTCACCATCTTTGGAAAACTCCTCTGGTCCTTACGATTGAGGTTTAGACTTTGTTTCTATCATAGGATGACTTTCATGATGATATTGTATGCCTATTGCTAGTGTGTACCACCTTTGTGATTACCTTTTCCATTTTTCATATATTTTTCGAAAATCCAAAAAGATTTTTTATTTTTGAAAATTTTTGGAAAAATACAAAAAGGTTTTCAATTTTTTTTTTTAAATTGAAAAAACCTAAAATATTTTATTTTTATAATTTTTTTAGAAAATTCAAAAAGATTTTTGTATCTCTTTTTACACGATTTATGTATCGACATTTAGGATGACCGAGTCACAACATCATTCCATTATTCATTTGACTATTTGATAGTCTTTGAAATGATACGTCATTTCATCCATGTGCTTTAAAATGTTTGGAGTCATTGAGATGTAATTAGTTGTTACTTCCTACCTGTTTGACTCCTGATTTCCTTTATTTCGCATATGCACGTATTTTTTTGATTATTGTGCTTGTCTATCACATGTTGGTCGATGTGTTTTCCCATCAATTATGTCCTTAAAAAGAACCAAATGTGATAAAACTTAACAATTAAAAGTGTGACACCCCGACTAATTAGATACCGGGTAGCTACTCCTTTATTGAATTAATTCAAAAAGCCAAGTTGGTTCAGTTAATAGCATCACTGTCGAAAACATTTAATGGTTACTAACCACCTAGTATATAAAAAGTAAGTTGTCAAATTTTAAATTAAATCTGATTAACATGCGATAAATGAAATGTAAAGGAATAACATCACCATACACCATAAAGTCTCAATAAAGTAACCAACGAATAATAATAAGTCCGGAGGAAAACTCCTCACAACAATCCCACAAACTGAAATAAATAAAACACTGTATCCTGAATTAATTACATGCCAAAAGTCTGAATAACTGAAATCTCAAATGTCTCTAATAGAAATGGGCGACATTCCCTAAAAATGATGAACACTGAATAGAGTCAAGACAAAAGAAGCGTCTACTAGCAAGGCCCTGTAACTTCCACAAACAGCTACAGCTCGTCACCTGAATGGAAATCCTATGCATGGTGTCCTTGTGGCTGGGCACCTAAAAGGTTTTTACAAAAATAGATTTGAAAGAAAATGGGTCTGAGCCCGAAAGTGGAGAGTATTTTAAAAATAGCAAGTGTTTTAATAACATTAAAACAATGAATGCAAAATACATGTTAGGACGTGCTCTCACATGAAATACTCGCCTCTCGACTAATTGTGCACTCCTAATGTACCGTACCCATACACGTGATATCCATATCTAACTAAATCGACATAAGTTCTAACCTTTCTACTCGATTCATAATATAAATTCCCAACGTCATCATTTAAATAGGTAGCCTTACTTAAACTCGGATTCTCAATTATTAGCAAAACATTTCACAGCAGGTTATCCCTTTTTATCTTTATGAAGACGTTACTACATATCCGAATCTCTCAGGAATTGTTAGAATAAGCACAACACACAAAAATGGAGGCGGACATAATTCAACATATTCATGGGTCACGTACATACCTACGCTCCATAGTCAGCTGACTTATTAACTCACAAATAAGTCATTCTCTTGAACTATGTCCTCGAGGTACCAATCTAAATCCGGGCTCACAAAGATTAGATGGCCCTAAGAGAACGTAAACCTCCCGTGATAGCAAGTATGGTAGGTATGTCATACACATAAAATCATATACATATACTAAGCATGCACACATCTTAGTAATTATCATAATTTATTAGTGGTATACTTCTCATTCTTATACCAACTTATAATGTTACGCAATTCACATATCCCCGGTTAATACTAACATTTAAATCGTTAATTATTCTCACATCGTAATTAGTCACTCACGTCCTAATCCACAATTTTCATTTGGTTCAAATCACACTTCTATGTTTTACTCCTCAATATATCCCAAATATCCCAACTATATCAATTAGTCATCACGAGAATGTTATCTCTACAAATAAACCCGGTTACGGGACATTAGAAATCAAATCAGGCCAAAAAGGCCAATATGTCAACTCGTTAGAAGTCTCGTTCGAACGAGGTCGTTCGAACGAGAGTTCGTTCTAACGAAGTGGGCATCTAATGAGATCTAGTTCGAACGAAAGGCATCGAACGAACATCCCACTCGTTAGAAGTCAAACTATCAACTCGTTAGAAGCTCGTTCGAACGACCTCGTTCGAACGACCTGGGCAGGCCTTCTAACGAGGTGACAGTTTCGAGCCCAAAATTTTCCTATCTCATTTTTCCCAATTTTCTTCACCTCTAATCTCATCCAAACATCATTCCAACAGTAGTTCAAGGTTTCTAATCATTTATAAACATACTTAGGTCGTATTTTAACATATATATGGGATTAAATCATCCTAAACCACATCTAATTATCAAATCTCCCCAATTTTCCTCAAATCTCATGAACATGAACCCTAGAAATTTAGAGTTATCAATAATCATAATTAAATCCGTTTTTTGTGTTATAAAAGATGTATTTGTATCAAAATAATCACCCAAACACGATTCTACATGCAATCTCCTTATCAAAATGTGAATTTCTAATTCCAATTCAATGGATTTTTATCAATCTCCCAAAACAATGCAATTTTATAAATTTCTAAGCATGGAAGAAACATTCGCTTGAAATTAACGTAATTAAACCACTTGTCTTGGATTATTCTCTGAATTTGGTGTAGAATGATGAAGGTTGCACTCTCTCTTTTTCTCCCAAGGTTGAAGGTTGAAGATGGAGGTTGTGTTTTCTCTTTGGAAACTCTCTCTAACTTCCTCCTCTAACTCCCGTTGCCCTCTAATCACTTAAGTGCTGGTAATGGGTTAGTGGGTCATTAATTTCCTTATTTTAAACTCCCGAAATTCGTTGGTCATAAATCCCAAAATTCCAGAATTACCAAAATACCCTTTTTAGTTACCGGTATGGCCCAATAATGCCCCGGAACCCAAACCAAACCCCCAGCTAGTGTTTTCTGACTATTTCGACCCTTTCGGACTCGTCGGCGCACTCAAAATGACCATAAGGTTGATAAAATTAAAATTCACTTTTTAATTTAAATAATTACATTCCTGACGCGACTGTCACGCGCGTCCCAACAAAATTTCCCAAATTGCCGTATTTCAGTCTAGTGACAATTTCAATATTTTCAATATTCATATACTGCCATATATACACATTATAATCAAATACCACCTCACATCTCGTTAGTATTTTATCCGTATTAATTCTTAATTAATACCCAATTAATTCAATTAATCCCATAAATAAATAACACCAAAAATACGGGGTATTACAGAAAGTAGTGCATGTAAGAACCGTTGCCCGTGAGGAATTTGTTTAATGTGAAAAAAATGATGACTGAACATGGAAAAGGGTTGTGAGAGGCAAGTGAACTCATCGTGAAAGCCAACATGTAAAAAGAGCCCGGGAAAAAATTAAGGCAATAAAAAGAAATTTAAGACAAAAAGGAACCAATAGGAAATCTCTTCAAAAGAGAATTTAGAACCTCACTACAAAAATAAAAGCATTATTATTTAAGAGGGAGTTTGGTTAAAAATAAAAACTGGTTTGCACGTCCTAACGAAGTCATGAAAAAGCATTACATAGTTGTAGACGTTATTGGTGTGAAAATCATTTAGACTTTGATTTGTTGATTTTTTTAGCCGATGTCATTTAAATTCAACAATTTTACACCTATGGACGATTTTTATGTTCATTCGTTAGGGGTACACATATTCATCGTGCACATATGATTGATTGAGTTAATTTACATATCAAATTTGTTCACAATCTTTCATTCAACATCTACGATTTGGTTATCTTACTGTAAATTCATGGTGTGTGTTCTTTTTATAATTTTTTTAAAATTTTGAAAAGTCAAAAGGAGATTGTGATATTCTCAATAGATTATTTCCTTGCATGAGCATATTTATTTGGTTTACATATGATGTTTTATTATGTTTGTCGTGACACTCCATATTTATTTGCGTTATTCTTTTCCTTACTTATTTCAGACAATTAAAAGGGGGGAGAAAGAATTATGAATTATGGGGGTGTTTTGCATTATGGGGGAGAATTGAGTTAGTTGATTAATTCATTTATCTCATTTCAAACTCGATACATCACGAAGGTATTTCTTTCTAGTCTCTTGTGTGTTGGTAAAAAATCAAGGATCACTATTTTCACACCATGATGATGACAAAGAAACTTTGGAGATTTGAATATTGTTGAAAGAAATTTCAAGAAAAGTTTAAAGACTTGCATTTTAAGTATCATTCCATTTTTTGGGTTCATGGGAGGGTATAATATTTGTATAGTTCATTTGATTAGATAATTCAGAATGTTTTTATATTGTACGGGCATAAACATAAAGGGATATTTGTAAGGACATAATTTACCTTATCCGTACTTTACATTGTGTATGTCATATACAGTTATAAACGTCGAAGAAGTTCAAGATCATTCATGAAACAAGACGGATCCGAATATCAAGTTTTCGTCAATAACAAGACTCGATAGGATTGATTTTTGTAAGTGTCTTTATGTCCCCTAATGTTTCAATTGATGTGTTTGAGATATTTCTATAAACTATTTTTAAACATATGAGTTGTCTTTTTTTTCATCAAAATATTTTTTCTAAGACCTGTAGGTGGAATTTTAAAAGAATAAGAAGTTTTGTTAACGTCATTCAATCGACATATGAATGTAATTAAAACGACAAGAAGATGTCGCTCGAATGAGACTTCAAGCGACATTATATGTCGTGCAAAGATGTCGCGAGATGTCCATGCGAAGATATTTATCAAATGACCTACAATGTTTTGATTTTTTTGCATGTCGTGAGATACGTCGTTCGAAGTGTTGCTTCAAGTGACATGTAATGTAGTTCAAACGACATTGAGATGTAGTTCGAACGACCTCCACCGCGTCAAATATTTTATTTTTCTATAAATACATATTTTGTAAACCTTTTTCATTAATACTTTTGCCAGTTATGTTTCTTCTTATCAACAACAAAAGTTTTTCAAAGTTTTTAGGTTTGAACACATTATTTTCAATTCATAAAACATCCCAATAGCTTTAGTGAATTGTTTCGGACCAAGGAACATCTTTATTGTAGTTTCTCTTGTAGAGAAGATTTCTCTACTGCTGGATTGTTAGCTGTTGAGGGAGGTGCTTGCTGAAGACTTCGGTCACTTAGGAATACTCGTGGGTGTTTCTTGCTGATGACAAAGCTGCTGTTCGTGTGGGTTCTTGAGTGAAACCATTGCTGAAGTTGCGATTTACTTCTTATAGTAAAATAAAGGTTTTACCCAAAAGTTTTTTTTTTCCTAAATCTCTCGATTTGTGTTTGTTGGATTTGCATAACTAAATTTAATCCACATAGATGCATGTTTTAGGATCTAATTAATTTAAATTAAAGATTGTCTCTAATTAGACAAGTTTTAAATTGGAAATTTGTGAATTTATATACAATCGTTATCACACCGCATTCTCACCATCCATTCTTGTGAACAACCTTTTTAGGATGGCAATCTTTATGACGGAATTTATGAAGGCCTTTTCCCGTCCACAGGTGAGGGTAACCTCATTTACCTTTACTAAAGAATCCAAGGCTTTCTTGGCCTTGGCGTTAGCCTAACCTGCCCATGGTTTGGCAAGGTCGACCAAAATTTAGCATCATTCGACTTACTTTTTGCCAGTACGGTGGTAGCCATGACAGCATCAAACTCAACTAGTTTAATCCAAAGGTTTCTCGATCTCGAGTCTCTGAAATTTCTCATTCATTCGGGCCTTATTGATGTGTCAGCCATCCTTAAGTGATTTGTGCAGCTCCTTAAACGTGAACTCAACATTATATGAGGATTCTTTCATCTGATCATTCATCTCCATCAATTGATTGTAATGAATTTGGAACTCTAAAATAAAGGAGTAATTGAATCTTTGGAAAATATAAGGAAAACAAGGGACCATGCCATGCGGACAAATATAAACGAAGACCAACTTAGGAGGGATAGGTTGTGGTTACTAAGATCCAATAACCTTTAAGGAGTAAGTGCCGAAGAAGCTGCCATGTCTACACCAAAAACCTCAGAATTGATCAAGCCCCTGTCAAGATCGGCACGAGCAAACACAAATTGGGTAGCACCTTTTCCCTTTTCATATGTTTTTGTCCCCACAAGTTCCATCTGGTAATCAACATCTCTCATTACCTATTAATCATGAGGTTCATTTTCCTTCGAAAGAGAATCATCATGTTCAAAAGGGTTAAAGTACCCCCCAACATTAGTTTTTTTCCTCGTCGTCCGTGTAGGTAGAGGTGACCTATTACCAACATGTGTGACCCACATTGGTAGCAATCAAGTTCGTGATCATCCTCTTATCCATCCCATATGGAGACATGGTAAAAGGGATAAGAGAAATTTCCATAAGTTCAATGTAGGATGAAGCTCTCTTTTTCGTTAAATCACTCACTTCTAAATATATGGAGAAAAAACATTCTAAATCAGAAATGGTGATTGATGTCCAAAGTTAGTATAATGATTGGCCTTTTTGCTATCGGTCTCGCGATAAAGGAGATGGTGCCGACCTTTGATTTTTGACAACCCTACTCTTTATTAAAGGGACAAAACATTCTTGATATTAGATAAATTGAGGTGGATGTCACAAGGGATATTGTCCTACATTTTCACTACAAAACAAAAAATGGGGTAAAATATTATACTTTATTCACAAAAGAATCACATAGACAACAATAAGTTTTTTTACCATATTCCTTTTCCCTTCATATACCACACCCTTTGGAAGGGGGGAATACTGCAAGTTTTTCACAATAAGACCATGATGCCAATAGTCTTCATTAGAATCAGTAAGATTCACGACTAGGGCCTTGTTGGATGCCATTATTTTCATATAATTAATGTTTTCATTTATTATTACCCACCGGTAATAATACATAATCTCGATTATTAGAAGATGTGTGTCCTGTATAACTCATTAATATAGTTTACCCCACTGAAAATTGTTCGAGAGATTGGGGAAACTGGAGCTAGAATCACATCAAAATGTTTGAACAACTCCAAAAACAAACAATTTTGGGGGAAAGTAACCTCACACTCTACGATCAAGATTAGAGGTAACCATTGGCCTTCAGCAAGAACACAGAGGTCACAGGGACCATTAACTAGCACTATTCTTACCCATGGAGGGATTTGATACTTCATTTTAAATTCTTCCAATTTTTTTTTAATAACATGCATAATTTCTAAAACTCAAAGAAGGAACGAAACATAAAAAGTGAAAAACAATAGTGGACATGTAGATTTGATAGAAGTTCTTATAGTGAAATGACAAAAGTGAAAATCTCTCCTTTGAAAGGTTGTAAAATAAAGGAAAGGACGAGATTTTTGAATGAAATATGAAGTGAGCAAAATGGTGGGCACCGTCACTATATAACTGAGAAATATCTTCAAGATTATCCAGGAAAAACTAATGATTAAATGCATATGATGATTGATCAACCGAGGGGTCACTACGTATAGGGAATAATTACTAGCATGGCACTGAGGCATTTACCTTTTAACATATTTCATGCGTTTAAAAAATATCACTTGATTTAAGAACGAAAAAACTCTAACGCATTAACTTGTTGAGGTTGCCAGTCGACCAAGTCACAACAAAGCACATCGACCTCAAAGCGGGCATGATCTTTCGGAGAAATTGTGGGGACCAAAATAATGGAGTCACATAACCCACACATGCTATGTATGGGACCACAATATCAATATCATTTGAGAGTTGATTTCGCGAAGAATTATCACAAATACGTCCCCTAGAACAACTGGCATAGGTAAAGGATATGTCCAAAATTCTTGGGGTAGATATTAATTGAGATGGAACACTACCTGGATCATTAATAAATGTAAACCCATCCCTATGACGGATCGATATTTTAAATTATAACATCGAGTAGTATTACAACTTTGTTGACCATCTTTCTAAGTAAATATAAGCAAAACCCTAAACCCCGTGGACGTATGCCATTTTTTGAACCACGTACATCATCTGTCATAAGTATTTTGATCATCATTCTTCACAACTTTCTATTGTTTAATCTTATGTACATTGATCATTAACACTGTAGGAAATTGCCACTTAAAATGACACTAGTTAAATGAGCAAGAAATGGATACAATTAGACCTTCTATAAATAAATCCTCTTGATTTTTGATGTGATGTAGAATATTTTTTCGTGGTGATTAAGTGTGGTGAAGTGGTTGTGAAATTGATGGAAAAGGGGGGGTGAAGGTGATGTAAGTAAATGTGGAGAGAATCTATGGGAAATTATATTTTTGGAATAAGGGGCCTCTAGGAATGAGGTCATGGCCTCCTTAGATAGGAACGTTTTAGGGTTAGTGGGTCTATTGATAGGCATAAGCCTAAGCCTGACTATCGGCATACTCTTAGCTTATGGCATAAGTAAAGTAACACTATGTTGACAGGCATAGGGCCAGAGGTGGCTATAGGCAGTCCTAAATGGAAATTTTTTCTGAAAAATGAGCATAAATGCGAACCATAAATTTGAATTGCACATAGTCGGGATTGTTTTATAGTTTATTCAGAGCCCTATCAAAGTTAATTTAGAAATATTTGGGTCTATGAGTTCACCAAGTTCAAATGGATCTTAGAAGTAACCGGTTTCCTCCTGGTCAGGGTTTAAAGTAAATAGTTAAGTACACGTGAACCGTATGGCCGATTTATGCAGTATCTGGACCGTTATAAAGGGTATTCACATCCATGTGAAAGTGAATTGAGATACTATTAATTTTGAGAGTTGACTAATGTTAAATAGAGCTTATAATCCCCAAGTGGCCCCTAGGTAGGGTTTGGAGTAAAAAGGAAAGTACGCGCGAACCGTAAGGCCGATTCGCACATGGTATTTATCGTTGGAAAGGGTATTCAGAGCCCTATTAAAATTAATTCAGTTAGTCTTAATTTTGAGATTTGACCAAAGCTATACAAAGCTCAGAAACACTCCTAGCCTATACATTAGGGTTTGGAGTAGGAGTTGTTATTCGAGGGTAAAAGGGATGGTGTTAGGGACCTAAGGATGTGTTAGAAGAGTAATAGACTAGGTTGTATACAAAAAAATGATATGTTCTCTATGATTGAAGTACATGTTAAATGATAGTCATGGTGAAAACAACTACTATCATTAAAGCATATGATAATTCCATCGCACATAGGGAATTCCCAAATGTTAGGTAAATGATCCCCATATTCGGTCCATAAGGCGGCTAAAAATCGTAAGCCTATGACACAAAGATTCTACTACCATATTCTCTTTACCTAAATGGTACTGGATGGAGAATACATGGTCAATCACAAACTCCAACTATCACCTTTGTCTCATGTTCAAGTCTCTTGGAGTGAAAAACACTTAAGGTTTTTATGGTCGAAAAAAATGGGGACCTCTACCCTATCAACTAGTGCCTCTAAATATGAAAGTTAAAAACAATAGCTGTCAACTCTAAATCATGGGTCAGGTAGTTGAACTCATACATTTTCAGCTTTTTGAAGGCATAATCTATTGGTTTTTGTTCCTACATAATCACTCCTTCTAGTGCCTATAACGATGCGTATTTATCGACCTTTTACTGTATGACATCCCATAGCGAAGAGTGAACAGGTGCAATCATAACCTCCCCTTAATCTAATGAGCGAATGGACCCCCTTTCGAGAACCCTTAAATAAAATCTTATAATATCACGACAAACACAGAAATCTCTTGATATATGTTGGTGTCATTGGTTTCCCCCAATACATAATCGCGAACATCTTATAGTGGCCTACTGAAATCCTAGTCGAAATCCTAGTCTCTAACACTATGTGCCCCAAGAATATTACCTATGGGAGCAAAAATGCACACTCAAAAAACATGGCATAAAACTTGTTTTATCTAAGCATTTGCAATACCGAACTCAAGTGATGCATATGATCCTCATTTGATCGTAAATATACAAGGATATCATCAATGAACATGATGATGAATGATCTAAGTAGGGTTAAAACACTAGGTTTATGAGATCTATAAAAACTATATGTGTGTTGATCAACCCGAATGACATGACCCAAAACTCGTATGATACGTAGCATGAAATAAAGGTTCTCTTCGATATATCCTCCTCCTATATCCATGGTCAATGGCACCCCGAGAAAAATTCAATCTTGGAATATAATGGCACGCCCCTCAATTGCTTAATTATGTCATATATCCAAGACAACAGATACTTGTTACTTAAGGTGACCTCATTCAGCTCCCTATAATCCACACACAGTCAGAGTGACCCGTCCTTCTTCTCAAAGAATATCACGGGGGATTCCCACAGAGACGTACTACTCTAGATGAATTCCTGATTCAATAATTATTGGATTTTCTTCCTCAATTCTTACATCTATAATAAATCCATGCAATACGGTGACCACGCAATGGGTCAGGTTCCAATATCCAAATCAATACAAAAATATATACCCCTCGTATGTGGTAAGCATAACCTCCCAATCTCCATTACCAGGCACCTACATAACTGACATAAGGAATTGACCCTACCCACTGGGGTATCTATGTGCATAGTCACATCACATGCCATATCTACCATACCCGACATAATAGAATATCAATAACTCGTAATATAATGACCCACTCCCATATCAAAAAGTACTTGAGCATAACTACTAAAAACATAAAACTCACTCTTAATCTTTTACGGTCGTGATGAAGGGTCCCTCTTATATACATTGAACACAAGCCCATGATATAGTTATTGGCACACCTGCACCTAATATATAGTGGGGAAAATGTTGGACACTTAGGTGGAGTGGGCAATGCCTAAAACTGTGATGGGGGATAGAAATGCTAGTTCCTACCCTTACTGAATCTGTCATGGGCCATCCTAAATCCCCTTAGGGAACCTCCTAAAAGAGTGGTCATGCTCTCCAGATTTGGTCGCCCTGCTGCTAACCTTGTTTCCCTTGTCCCTAGGGCTTATCATACTACCTATATGAGTATTGATGATGTCTAAATAAAATGATACACTAGTTTGAATAATTAAGTACAATTCCCAGCTTGTGTAACTTAATAAAAACAAAGAAAAACTGAATATAGACACATAACTATCCATTAATTCTCATACCACAATACATGCCCATAAAATATATAAAGTCGGCTGTTACATACAAGCCAAACTACCAAAATATGAAAATTATATATACCACACGTGTCAACATGTTAAACTAATAATGATAGAGAAATATTGACCAAAGATGTCTCTCAGGCTAGGGACATATACATGTTAATTAATTTTAGTAACGAGAAGGATGAGTGACACGAATGAGGTCTATCAAGGTTGTGACACGAGTGGCCTCTGTCATGAAATGTAAAATCCATAACGTTAACAACAAGTTCAAAGAGAATAATTATATAACCAAATTTTGAATAATTCATGACTATAAATATGCCTCAATCATTTTAAATGGCTTTTATATTTATCCTCTCCCATCAACCCCTCATATACCATGCATCTAAATTCTGATTCCTATAATGAAGTTCTCTCTTTCAAAATTGATTTCTACTCAAGGATTCATAATGGTCATTATGTTATACAATTGTAAGAGTATAAAATGGATAATACAGTCACAAAGTCAAAAAAATATGAACTATAACATAAACGCTAGAAGTAGGCTCTTACAAAATTGGTCATATTTTTTAGGGAATAACCTTATTTCCATCGGGAATCACTCATGCGTACTAAGGAGAGTCTTTGGTCATCCCAAACTTAAGACTTTAACATGAGAAGGCTATTAATTACTACATCTACCCATCACTCATATAGTCTACTATACCCAATATTATACGATGAAATCTCCCCGTCGATCCATCTCACATGAGCATACCTAGACGTGTTACCTAGGGGTTATATGGCCAAGGATTACTTGCTTACTCACTGAGGCTCCATTTCGATTCACATTATACGTAAGCCCATAACAGAATCCCCACTTTGGTACGATATCCATGCGTAAACACACTATATGCATTTTACACATGTAGCATAATAAAAGAGATTCTCATAATACATGAAAATCTAAACAAAATATTGGAACTGTACGCTTTTAGTATCATTACAAAGATTGGTAATAATGAATTTATCTCATATATAAACATATGAGCCACTCCAATAATATGTTATACTAGAGTTACATTAATGCAAATGAAAATCTAAACTAGAAAACAAACCCCAAAGGTCCAAACCATTAACCCAATAACCAAATTATAAATTAAATGTCACCACTAGTCAATCGGTCTTCCATCTATCAGTTCACAGCACGCTTTAGATAGACCAAAACTTCCACTACGGATGTCATCTTCCCCAATTAAAAAAAAATCAAAACAAAACTCCATTAATCCCCCCAAAACCTCCATATACAATTCATATAGCATCTAACAATATAAATAAGAATAAAACATGATTCAAACGTGGTTATAACATCAGAATATCAATGTCAATGCAAGTTTTACTTCTAAAATCGAATTATCTAAAAAGAACCCTAGAAATTAAATTTAATTCTATTTAAATTCCAATATATACGGATTTATATATATTTAAACAATGGATTTATGATTGATTCCCTCTAAAAGTCAGCACCTATACGTGATTTATCAATTCTAACTTGGATTTATTTATAAATCAATCAAACTAATACAAATTGACACTAATTTCTACTGAATTAGTCCTATTATGAGTTTAATAAAATTAATTCATATAAATTAGACCGAAGTCATAATTAGGGTTCAAAATTTTTTACATACATAGACATAATCGAAATTAAGGTCACTCGTACAAATATTCTATTTAAACTTGCCTCATAATTTATTAAAGAACAAAGTCTAAAATCATCTAGAACTCTCTCCTCTTCTTTGAGACTTTATATCTTTAAGTAGTAAGATCTCTAAATTATGTGTATATGTTAATTGACCGTCCCAATGACGCATTAAACCTCTTAAAAATGAAATTGTGCTTGGGCATAGAATAAGCCCTTAAGTAAATTTCCCAAATTGACTTTTAACTATTCAAAAAATCCATCAATACATTATAGAAACCCATAAGGCCAAAATAATTTCTTTTAATTTGAGAATGCTTATTTTCAGTGTTACCAAAACTCATAAATCATTAACCTTATAAATCGATATTATAAATGTTCCAGATAAAAAATATTATTCAATTTAATTTAAACTATCCTTAAAATCATAATTAATTATTCTGGGTGTAACATGACATTATAGTTGACTACTTCAAAGTCGTTGGAAGCCGACACTGGGTGGATAATCCAAACAAGTAAACCCTCGATATCATACCCTGAACTAATCCATAGCCTCCTATAATACGCAGTTACATTCAAATTAGTTATTAATGTTTTATACTGTCTTGATTTATAATTTTATTTTTGAAACCCATATATATATCTACATATCAAGGGACGTTACACGTCATAAGCCCACAATTTATATATTACTTTAGTATATAATCATATAAAGTATTACATTCTTCCCTCTTAAACAAGGAATTTCATCATCAAAATTTGAATATTACCTTATGAAAGTACTACGGATGCCTATCCCGCATGTCCTCCTCTCACTCCTAGGCATACTCATATTCACTGGAGTCCTCTTGTAGATCAATCTCATCAAGATATATATAATGATACGACTCCCCATTCCTCTGGAATTTCCTCAACATGGACATATGAAAGACATCATATACCCACTAAATATGATCACATAAGATCAACTAGTATGCTATTGGCCCCACCCCATCTAGAATCCGAAAGGGAGTTATGTATTAGTGATCCAACTTCCCCTTAACTCCAAATCTAACCACTCCCTTCATCGAAGAGACCTTTAATAATACCTGATGCCCCACCTCGAACACCTATTTATTCTTTCTTTTATCCATGTAACTCTTTTGGCGGTCATGTGTTGCCTTCATCCATGCCCAGATGAGTGTCACCTTTTCTGAGGTGTCTCAAATGATGTCGTACCCAAACAAACTCTAAACCAGACAAAAAAATGGGCGAACGACATGGTCGTCCATATAACTCCTCATACGGTGTCATCTTAATAATTCACTGATGTCTATTGTTATATTCAAACTCTATAAGTGACAAATATATAGCCTAACTTGTGACACCCGTGCCCCAGATTTACCTTAATTTTCTTGTAATTTTCATACCTATTGGTCAATTACTTAATATAATAGATGGTTGTCTATTTTGAATTATTATTGTGGCCTTTGTGTAGTTAAAATGGAATTGAATCGCCTAAAATTTATATAAAGAAAAGTTTTAGGGTTGTTCGAACGAAAAGCTAGGTCGTTCTAACAAGAAAACCTGGGTCCTTTGAACAAATATTCAAACAACCATCCAACCAAATATACCCGTTCGAATGAGATGTGATGTCATTCGAATAAGTCTACAGAAAATCATAAATTCTACAGAAAATTTATGTTATCACCATGTGGACCCTTGACTGAGTTGATCTGTCAAGCTCCCAATGGAGTTGATCAAACGAGGGTCAAAGCTTTGGTGGATCAAAGGTTAAAGATTTTAAGGTCTCTTGGTTTTAAATATAGGTTAGAGGGTGGAAATAACCCATTTCTCTCCATTTCAATCATAATTTTACACTCCATCTCCACACTTTTAAACCTTCATATCCATTCCCAACCATATTCCTTTCGTTCTAAATATTCATATTTTTACACTCTCTCTACACTTCCAAGCCATCTCATCCATTACCAACCTTATTCCTTACATTCCCAATCTTTAAACCTACATTATTATCAATATTTAACCCATTTGGAAGCTTGTGAGAGCCATTTCACGCCTTGTTCAAAGAATAAGTTAGGTTGAAGATTTTTCGTTTGAGATTTCAAGAGGATTTGGAGCCTTCTTGGAGCTTTCTGGGAGTTTTAGGTCCTTTCAAGTCATCATTCTTAGTTTATCCTATTCAAATTGAAGGTAGGGTTTTCCTCACCATGTTTTGAAGTTTAAAACCTAAGCTACATGTTAGGATGCATGCTAGAATATTGATAATCAATAAATTTCTTTTCTTGTATGTTTATTTAAAGTTTTCTTATTAAAAACCCACGTTTTAAAGAAAACTATGCTTGAAAGGATTTTTTAGGAACAAGTATAATTTTTATTCCTGAAATGTGATGAATATGCAGATAAAGTACAATTTAATGTTAATATGATGTTTTTATGGGATTTCTATAATGAAATCCATCCTCACATGTGTAGAATCTTGTAGTACATTAGTAGAGGATATTTAAATATCATAAATGAAGATTAAAATGAGTATGAAGGTGAAAAAAGAAAGTGGAAAAATTCAGCCCCTAAATATGTTGAAAAAATGTTAATAAAATGGGGAATAATGATGTTTAAGACAACATATGATCGTAATGCTTAAATGCACATTTTGGTAAAAAATTCCTTCATGATATTAAATGTATTTCTTGTTAGGAAATTGGGAGAAAATTTTCTCTTTTGAAGAAAAATTATGATGTATGATTTTTTTACATAAATTGAGGATTTTTGATATCATGGTGATGAAAATGAGTTTTTAAAAAATAAAAATCAAAGCCGTAATTTGGGTAAAGGATAGGGTCCTAGCGGTTGGACTTCCTCATTTGACCTAAATGAGATAAATAAAGTGGCATGAAAATGGTGTGAAACGTGGATGCCAACTATAAGAACGATAAAAATGTTATTGGTCAAATGGAAAAAACTTATTTAATTACATGACTACCCACAAACAAATCCAATTTTAATTACTTTAATCAATTTTATCTTATTACCCAAAACATACATCTATGCGATTCATTATATGAAGTAAATCATGCATTCAATAAGGGCAAACACTTCTAGAAATATATCTTTTGGGCAAAACCTTTTATTCAACACTTTATAAAGTTTATGAGACTATCAACTTACCGACTACTTGATATCCTCCACAAGTATAATGCGTAGTGCCTTCGTATAAGCTCTAAAGAATACAACTCAGTCCAGAGTTGTCCACACGCGACCTACCATGATCGGCATCCATTAATTCAGCCTTTGTCATCAGTACTGAGTTGGCTCGAGAATATCAATGCTTAACAGTGAATATTATCTCTCCATAAGGGTTGTGTATGCACGATACAACTTTCTAAGGTTCCCGAAGATTCACAAAAATATTTTTTGGGAATGTATTTTGTGAGTCAAAAGAATTTAAGAAACTCAAAAGTATGAAAACCTTTACAAGAGATATGTTGAAACGGGTTTGGAAAAAGTCCCACGAAATAAAAAGACGAAGCAGGTATTAATATAGAGAACATTAATTTCAAGGCGGCGACACATTTGAATGAGTTTGAATCTCGTTCGAACGAGGTTAGCAGTTTGTTAGAATGAAAGCTAGTTTTGTTCGAACGAGAAGCCATACTCGTTTAAATGTACTTGAAAAGATGTTAAAAAGACCCAAAATAAAAACATTTGCTCGATGGTCGTTTGATGTAATCCTTCTGACGAGACTTCAAACGAGAGCCCTAATTCGTTCAAACGAGATTGTTATCTTGTTAGACCAAGACATAATAAAAAAATACTTTAAAGACCAAAAATTCCTTAATTTTTTAAATTAAAAATTCTTGTTTCGGTTTATATAAAATTTAATGCCCTAAAATAAACTCAGGGAATAAATTTAAACCTTTAATAGTAATATACAATTATAATGTGGATTCGGTTCTTCGTGATGGCCCAAGACGAAGTGTAAAGAGATAGGACAAACTACATGTTAGCCTGAGCTATGAACAAATTATTCTTACAAATCTCCCCATTTTCCTATTCCGGTACAAATATAAAATTTGAAATCCAAATTACATAAAAATACCCCGAGGCACAAAATCATCCTAATACCCTCACAACCCTAGAAAAATGGATAGACACAATATAATGATGTTGTTAAAAGATGTCTTCAAATATCAACTTATTCTTGTTGTTCTCTTGGGTACTTTGACTTCGTCAAGTGTATAATAAATATGATCTTCAAATGTGCCTACACACGTGAAACAAAGAAAATACACCGTGATACATGGAGTTTGGAATATAAAAGTAAAACACATATGTATTT
Source organism: Sambucus nigra (assembly GCA_949130495.1). Taxonomy (NCBI): domain Eukaryota; kingdom Viridiplantae; phylum Streptophyta; class Magnoliopsida; order Dipsacales; family Adoxaceae; genus Sambucus; species Sambucus nigra. The sequence goes on along the minus strand of OX422224.1, from coordinate 55,501,783 downwards.
TTCACCCACAAATCAAACTCATGAAAATCTCCCCCGTAATTTCCTCTCCCCGTTTTTTTATCCGAAATAGACAAGGAGTAGCAACTAAAGTATAAACATGGAGCGCATCATAAAAGATTGAATATCATCACAAAACATATAACTCGCACATGTGCAATGATAATCTCAAAGGCTTAAACCACGAAAGGCACCAACTATTTTTGAATTTTTCATTTTTTCTTCAAAAACAAATTTTACAAATACAACACCCACCATGAACAAACACTAAAATAACCGAGTCGACAAAGCGTAATGAATGGGTGCGAACATATTTGATAGGAATATCAACACAAACAAACATGACATATGAGAAGAAAGGATTGAGATACCACTAACGAATGAACTTAAGGTCTACCATATGTGTAAATAGAGTGAATTCATATGACATTGACTCAATATAATAAACAAATCAAGGTCTGAAATGATATTCACACAAATAACGCCCAAAACTAGTTTATTTATTTTGAGATTAATTAGCATGTGTAACCCCATTGATCTTCAACATAACTCCCTCATAATCTCACATAATGAAGAAACTTTCGATTAATTTTTTGAAGAAATTAATGCTCATTTGTAGTGAAGAATCAATGTTAAAACAAAATGGCCCGAAACTTCTATTTTTTTGTGCCTTTAATCTTTTTGGGCTTTTTCTAAAGGGAAAGTAGTGGCTTCTCACGCAAAGTCAACATGTCCTTCGTAGCCCCTTTCCATTGCATAATATATGAAAAAGTATCGAAAAAAGAAATATAAATATAGGCAATGGTTTTTACAAGAACAATTTTTTATCTCTTATTACAATTTTTTGTTTCTAGGGAAAATTAAGATGAAAAAATAATGGCCGAATTGTGACTGACAAGTGAAAAAAATCCCCAAAATTCGTGCTCGTGTGCTTTAAAGGCAACAAAGAGTCCAGCATATAGTTAGTTATCATCAAATCACATCTTAATGAATCACACCATATAAATAACATGTATGAAATGATGTCGTGTATCAAAACACTATAAAAATAGTCATAAGGATATTGGAATGATATTTTGACTCGGTCATCCTAAATGTCCATCCATATAAGGTGTAAACAAGATAGAATTTTTTTTTGTGATTTTCCAAAATTTTATGAAATATAATATCTTTTTGCATTTTTCACCTTTTCCTAAAAACCGAAAATATTTTGGAACTTTTCGCAATGTTTTTCATAAAAAGAAAAATATAAATTCAATGGTTGTAGACACTAGCAATAGGGATATATGACATGATCATGAAAAGCACCCTATTATAGTAAAAAGTCTCAACCTCAATCATTGGTCCAGGAGGACCTTTCCAAAGAAGATGACATCCTATGAAATTCCTCTATAAAAAAAAATAGAAGTTTGGACTAAAACTTCAACTTCCTCTCGAAAGCTCTCAAAATATCTAACTTGATGTGCATGAGCATGCAGAGCAACATGAGTGGGAGTCCATGTGGGGACGCATGTAGGTACTCATGTGGGAACATAACGAGGAATGTACCTATGAGACATTCTACCTAACTTAAAGTAAAACTACCTAAGGTGATCCCTTTGTTTGCCATGGGTACAAACATAAATGGGCTTTGGTCGAACTTTCTTAAAAAGTCTAGAATGAACTCTCCTATGTGGATTAGGATGCCTAGGAGGGTTATGTTGAGGGCCATAAGGATCTAACACAAACTCGGGAATTGGCTTGGGTGCTACATAGGAAGTGGACGCACCGTCACAACCTTTTCCTAACCTCTCAACATTACCCAAAGCATGATCGAGGAGCCTCTTTCCTACCTTCTTAGATGTGTCCTCTAAATTAACTTTGACTTCCAGGGCACGTTTGAGATCTCTATAGAGTTGGGATACACAGGATTGAATTTTATCATGAGTCTCCATTGAAGATTGAGGATATACCATAATACTAGGCACATCGTTCGTCAAGTCTCTCTTCTCCCTACTTAACACGATTAACCGCTCACCCAAAGAAGCCTTCACCTTCTCAAGTTGACTCATCGATGCCTCACACACCTTCAAAACTTTCACCTCTCTCTTTCACTCTAACACCTTAAGAGGCAAATCTTTATTTGTATTTTTTGTTTTCAATGTCTCGGTGTATAAATAACTAAAGGGTCTTTGGAGATCCCTTTCTTCCTCACATTCATTCCCATTCTCACTATCCCCCGAGTGACTCAGAACCTCATCGAGGATTTCACATTTACAAGTGTCCTCATCATCGTGGGACAAACTAGTAGTTCTCAAGTGACTAGCCATAAACACAATGTAAGTTTCATGTGGTAATTCTCCCCCGGAATCAACCGACTCGATGTCACTATCGCTAAGAGTGGATTTATTTGCAACCTCCTTGCACATTCTTTTTAGCCTAGTGGGATACTCATGTGCCACGTTCCATTTACCCTCAGACTCATAACACCTTATCTCTTCCTTTTTCTCAGCGCTACCCTTCACCTCATTCTTTTTTTTGGAAGAATTATCTTCTGAAAATTTGAGAAACTTTTTTTAAAAAAATCAAAAAAAGGCCAAATCATCAACATCAAATTATCCCTCAGATTCAGACTCACAATCTGTCTTTTTTTTCTTTTTCTTAGTTTGAGCCTTTAAAGCTACCCATCTATCCTTATGTTTAATTTTTTTGGAAACATGTCAATCTCATAAGTTTGAAGGTATCCTACGATCTATTCTAAGGTAAGTGTATTTAATATCCCCAATGAATTCAAAATAGTGACCTTTGGAATAAAACGGGTAGGTAGGGATCTTAAACTCTTTTTCACGACCCTAAGCTCTTTAATTTTCTAACCCAAATTAAAACTAGTGTTAGCAATGTTTAACAAATGAGCATAAAAATCATCAAATGACTCGGACTTTAACATAGTAATGGTCTCAAAGTGGGTGGTCAAATTTTGAAGAATGGAGGCCTTTACAGATGTCGTGGAACTCGCCAGGGGTGACGGCTCTAGAAATAACACTTTGCACGATTTATAAGTACTCCACTTAAACTCATCATTAATCCAATTAGAGACATGTTTCGGATAAATCACATTACCAACCATTATCGTGGGACGATTCCACCATCTTCCACATACAAGCCAAACTCTTTCATCTATAGCTTTTAGAGTGGAGTTCATTCGGGCTTTCCAGTATGCATGATTTTTGCCATAAAAAATCGGCATCTAATTATATAGGTTATCCTTTAACACTCAGATTTTTCATAATCAACAATGTTTTAAAAAAAATTAATATCTCAGAAGATTTTATGAAAAAATGGATCATAGAGCAAAATAGTGTAATCCGCTTTGATACCAATTTTAAAAGGAGTGCGCTATAGGTCTAATGGCGTAACTTTTTAATTAGATGACAACCCACAAATAAATCAAATTTTAATTCCTTTAATCAATTTTATCTTATTACCCTAAACATACATCTATGTGATTCATCATATGAAGTAAACCACGCATTCAACAAAGGTCAATACTTTAGGAAAAATCCTTTCCGGGCAAAACCTTTTATTCAACACTTTAGAGAGTTTACAAGACTGTCAAATTACAGACTACTTGATATCTTCCACAAGTATAAAATGTAATGCCTTCGTACAACTTCTAAAGAATACGTCTTACTCGAGAGTCGTCCACACATGTCCTTCCACACTCGGTATCCATCGATTCATCCTTTGTCGTCAGCAGTGAGTTCCCTCAAGAATCACAATGCTCATTTGATGCAAGTCTTCTGACAAGACTTCTAACAAGAGTCCTTGTTCGTTCAAACGATATTCACACCTCGTTAGAACGAGACATGCAAAAATATTTTTTATTTTAATGACCAATAATGCCTTAATTTTTTAAATTAAAAACTCCTATTTCAGTTTAAATAAAATTTAACATCCCAAAATAAATTCAAGGAATAAATTTAAATCTTTAATAGTAGTATACCTTCATAATGTCGAGATTCTTAAAAGTTGGAGATGATGAGGATTCGGTTCTTTGTGATGGCTCAATACGAAGTGTAACGGGATACGCCAAACTATATGTTAGCCTAAGCTATCAACAAAAAATTTCTTATAATTTTGTACATTTAATATAATGTTAAAATGCATTAATATGGACTCGGATGCAATCGGGAAAGAACTAAGAAGCTCCCGAAGCCCTGGGGTAAAAGACACAAAATCATTGTCCAGAGAATATGGTAGTGTAACCGGCGGTGTGGAGCCCGTTAAAGTATTCGATTATTTTGTAAATTTTGAGAATAAGATGATGTTAATAATGGAATGGTGGTAAAGGAAATGAATAAGGTTTTTCTTAGAAAATGTAAGAATGACAACCAAATGGAAATAGTAAAAATGGAGACTAATGAATAAAGATGATTAAACAGTCTCGAATTGTGTGAAAAGTTGGCGTAAATTGGTTAAGTGTGGGTATGAGCACATAACTCCGATCACATTGCATGGTAGTTTCATTTATGCTCATAAAATGATAACGTTTTTGGAATTACTAAAATAAAAATTTTATGTATAATATTTTCATATAAAAATGTATTGCATAGTACTTTCCACTATGTTGAGAGCTTTGCACGCCCCTACTTTTTTTTTTAAAACCACCCACCCTCAGGTACTTCTAGTAGGGACGCTAGCAAGGATGTTGGTAAGGACCATAAGGGTACAAATAGTTGTTAGAGATCTACCATGGCATTTCAAAAACGTGTTTCGGGACAATTTAATTTATTCCACTTTTAACAATCTTTTATTCAGGCCTTGGGCCATGTGTTGTAATAATACATTAGATTTATTTTTTGTTTCCCTAATTATTACCATTGTTGGATTTAATGGAATTTTCAAAATAAGTGTTGCTGATTGACTTATTAATTTTAGTGGCAACTTATTTCTTAAATTAAAACTAGTTACATTATATTTCATTCCTTATAAGATGGTGCAAATTAATGAATTTTCTTCATATTAAAATTTTACTTTCCCCCTCCCCCTTAACACCTTGACTCGGGTTTGGGTTGATCGAACTATATCCCAAATCTGGGTCAGGGTGTTACCAAACATCCCTTGAGATCAAATACACACTCTCGAATCATATCCTCTAAAATATGGTTCACCTTCTCAGTATGACCATCTGACTGAGTGTGAAATTCCATAATCATACTCAACTACACCCTTATTGCATATTAAATCCCTTGCAAAATTAAGAGATAACAGTGCTTCCATGTTGGAAACGATACCCATTGGTATCCCATGAAGTCATATAATTTTTGCCACAAACAACTTTGTCTACTGATCTACGATGTAATCATCCTAACTCGTAGAACATGATCTACCTTTGTTAGTCTATCGACGATGACCCAAATTAAATCGTGACGTCACAGTCATCTCGAAAGCCACAAAATAACTTCCATGGATATACTCTCCCATTTTCACTAAGGAACCTCCAATGGTTGTAGCTCCATTGTCAATTTCTGGTGTTCCACCTTTACTATCTTATACGTGCCACTCCTCGATACATAATTTGCACTATTAATTTTCATTCCAGCCCATCAATATGATCATCGCATATCTTTGTATATCATATCACCTTTGGTATTTACTGCATACTATGAGCCATGAGCCTAAGCTAAAATTGACTTCCATACCTCTGGATCCTCGGTCACTTCTAGTCATCGTTGGAAGTATAAATCCCAATAAGATCGAAATAAAATGGAAAGAACTCCATCAGATGTGAATCTTTTCACCTTCTCGTGACAAAAATAATTTGTTCCTTGCACTTGAACTACCCGTGAAATGATAGTCGGGGTGAGATTCACTATTGCCATAAAAGCATCCGTAAAATCCATCACACATAGGTAATTACACATTTCTGCCCAAATGTTGTAACAACCCGCCTAATGGGATACCAGGCGATCACTCCTATATCAAATTATAACAGGAGTTACATATGGATCATTCTTAGCATCACTGTCGAAAATCCATTTAATTACTAATATCCTATTAGGCGAGCGTTAAAAACTTTTACTTAACTATTCTTTTTAACGATTAAAATAAAACATCCACAATTTAATGCGTAAATGAAATAAAAAGGAAAAATGAAATGAACTAAAAATAACCGAACACTCGGTTCAAATTATACAACCATATCGAATAACTTGCGAAGAATAAATAAAATCAGTTGGACCATTGGCCCGAATATTTGCACAATATCTCCTATCTAGAGTGCAAGGAAAGAAACGTCTACCGATAACCCGCAAGCATCCACAGCTACTACAGCAGACGTCTGACTCGAAAGAATTTCCATCCAGGCGTCCCTGTGTCTGGACACCTATATATATATAATATATAGAAAGAAAGGAGAGTAGATAGACGGGTCAGAGCCCTAATTTTGAAAATATTTTGCAAGTGCATAAATGCTTTATTTTTAGAAAAATAGTTTTATCTCATATTTAAATTGGTATCGCACTCCCATGAGATACCCCTCACCTTTCCTCTAGTAGTGCACACCTAACGCACCCTAACAACATACCCTAGTCAAGCTATCCCTGCCTAACTAGTCTAATTTACCCATCTACTATCTACCCTAGATAGTCCCAGTGCTAAGGGATAAACTTCCCTCCATTCTCAACACTGCACTAAGTTCGTGCGTGGGGTGTCTCGCAAAGCGAAATCCAAACAAGGAACCCCCCCGATACACTACAACTTGGCAGGGTTAATGGTAGAGATCCATTAGGCCCGTAGCACACACCATCTATAAATATATATATATACACATACATCTACAATATACGTCCGGATAATATCTCCCGGACTAATAATCACTATATATCTCAATCCAAAGTATTTCTTACTTCCTATATACATACATATAACCCATTTCCCTTCCTATATCCAGGAAATGTAATTAAAGCCAATCCATTATCATGGATTGATTTAATATAAACGCGTTCTAAGACCGCCCGTACGGATTTCTCCACTGTGCGCGCCCATAAATGGCTATCATCTTCCAGGGCCTATCATCAAGACAACCTGGGATCCTACATCACAAGACGTCGGGAAGCGGCCATGTGCCTGCGGGATAGTCAAGACCACACCCGAAATCTCCTAACCAGCGCAGAAAATATATCTACAAACGCTCACATGGCCTATAGGACTATATCCACCCCGTATTCATTAGCTAGGGAGCTTCACCATACGAACGCAACTTCCCTTATGATAGCGATTTAGAGAGGTGTGTAATCCATATTTTATTAATTATGAAAAACATTTCTCTTTCCATTTTGAAAATATTCATTTTTATATTTTCAAAATCATTTCCATCATAACATATATATACATATATATATATATATATATATATATATATATATATATATATATATATATATATATATATATATATATATATATATATATATACCTACGTCACACAGTATATACATATCCTATATATTCCTCCTATAATATATAACCGGCCATAATGGCCTTTATCATCTAACGATGACCATAATCCCAAAGATTCCCTCCAGGAATCATAATCATGCATTCATATTAGCATGATTCTAAATCCAAAGTATTTCTTACTTTAATAATCACTATATATCTCAATCCTATCCAAGGATTTATTGGGTATCTCCAATAATACCCTTCACTCTAAGTGAAATCAACAAATATCTATATTCCCAAATTATCCTAATTATATCCTAGGATATACTTAACGGTAATCGATATAATTATGCTTTCTATAAGCATAATTATATAGGCCCGTACGCCTACGAGAACTATCCTCGGGATTTATCTCACCCGAACAACCTTAAATTCAACGAGTTAAGGATTTCATTTCCTTGAACCCCAAGACTACACCTAGTACAATTAATCATTTAGAAGTCCCCAATATAATTTAGGAACCCTAGTCCATCAATTTCTACAAATATTCTATTTTCCTCGAATATATAGATTAAGGGTTATATACTTAAAACCCTTACTTTACCCTCCTAAATTGCTTTAAGTTATGGACTACAAAGTCCTAAAAGGTCCTCTAGGTTATCACCTAATTTACCTCAAAGCAAGATGAAGTGGAATCTATCACATCCAAATCACCCTAAGAAAATTATCCACTTTCAGCAGAGGTCGATCGATCGACCCATGGCCGTCAATTGATCGATGGCTCGATCGATCGAGCCCCACGATCGATCGATCGATCAAGTCGGGCAGCTTCTTCTCCGAGAAGCTGTTTCGGCCATGGAAGATTCCTCCAAGCTTCCATCTCTTCACCGAACGGACTACAACTTCTACCAACAACAAATACACCTATAATACGGGTCCTAAACATCCTAGAACCCAAAATCACCCAATATTTTTGCTTAATTACTAAATTTCTCCAATTTACCAATTTTAGGGGTTTAATCGTTTTATCTCCCGAAAACTCGTTTTACCCACGAATACCCAACCCAAAATCATTAGGGTTTGTTATAACAACAATGATATGAGATATTTATGCTCAAAATAAATAAAGCAAGTAAACACTTGCCTCGTGGATAAAATCTGATGTCCTCGAGCCGAATCCCGCGGAGGCTGGCCGGAACCTCCCCCTTTTTCCTCTTTTCTTCCCTCTCACTCTCTTACCTCTCTTCTTTCTCTTTTCTCTTCTCTGTTCTCCCTCTCTTCCTCCTTTTATAAGGAGAAAAGGGTTTAACCCCTTTAAAACCCAAAAATGACTCGTTTACCCAATTACGAGCCTATTTAACTCCAAAATTACCCGGAACTCAATTTCGACAATCAGACACTCTTTTCCGACTATCTCAGAAATTTCGAGACTCATGGCGCAGTCAAAATTTCCATCTGAGGTACTTGACCGCAAATCACTATTCTAACCCCAAATAATTAAATGCGGGTTTTCTACTCAAAATCTTACCTCTTTTGTCGCTATACTCCACGGCGACATATAAATAAAATATTTCGACCTATATGGTCCCAAAATAATTTATAACACCCTTCGAAAATCATTAAATCCTCGAAAGTCCCAAAAATTACTATTTCGATAAATTCTCCAAATTCCAAATTATACTTAATTATGTAATTTAATCATCTCCAAAAGGGCGGGTTATTGCAAATGTTTGATAAGTCATCCCCTTATTCATCCCATAAAGTGGCTAAAGAAATTACCAACCTACGACTCAAAGGGCATGCTACCACATTGACTTTTCATATTTGACACTAGATTGAGAAGTGGTAGTCCATCAAAAACTCCAACTATCTCATTGGTCTCATGTTCCAGTCTCTCTGAATGAAAATATACTAAAGGCTACTGGGGTTAAAAAAACAAAGTGAACATATCCCTTAGAAAATAGGGCCTCAAAATATGAAGGGAAAAATCCACCGCTGCCAAATCCAAATCATGAGTTGCGAATTTGCCCTCATGTAACATAAGCTTTTGGGAAGCATAAGCTATCGACTTCTCTTCCTACATCAGCACCCCTACTAATAACTGTAATGATGCATCTGTATAGATCATATACTAAATGCTAGCCCTTGGCAAAGTGATCACTGGTTATTTCATGAGCTTCCTCTTGATATCTTCAAAGCTCACACATAGTCGACACTCCAAATGAATAGGACCCCCTTTCGAGTGAGGTGATTCAATTGTCTAAAAATCTTCGAGAACCTTATAATAATCTTCTAATACCAAAAATGTCCTAATATATATAGGTAATGTGCATTTCCTCTCATACAAAAATGTAGACACCTTATATGGGGCTACCAAAATCCAGGTCTCTAACACTATGTGCCTTAGAAAATGTACCTTTCGGAGCTAAAATCCATAGTTAGAAAATTTGGTGTATTATCTGTTTTCCCTAAGCATCTGCAAAACTAACCTCAATAGATGCACATGATCCTCATACGATCGTGAATATACAAGGGTACCATTAATTAACACAATAAAAGATTTATATGCATAGGGCCGAAACACTAGGTTCACGAGATCCATAAAAACTACAAGTGCATTGGTCAGCCCGAACAGGAAGACCCAAAACTTTTACAATACGTAGCCTGAGAGAAAGGTCGTCTTTTGTATAACCTCCTCAATTTGTAGCCAAAGTTACCCCGAGAACAAATCAATCTTGGAAAATAATGACGCCCCCCTCATTTGGTCAAATATGTCATGTATCAAAGCCAACGAATACGTGTTGCTAAAGGTGACCTTCTTTAGCTCCCTATAACCGACACATAGTTAGAGCAACCCCATCCTTTTTCTTCACGAATAACACGAGGGTTCAATATAGAAAGGTACTACTCTTGATGAATACATGAGTTAATAATTGTTGGATTTGATCCCTCAACTCTTTCATCTCTAATTGATCACTACAATACAGTGATCTCAATATGTGTCGGGTGCCTGGATCCAAATCAGTACAAAAATACATTTCCCTCGTAGGTGGTAACCTGGAGACATCCTCAAATACATCTGTAAACTACTAAATGATTGGTCTATAGTTTAGTGATACAGTAACCTCCTCGGATGTACTTGCATCGATGTATTACAAGTACGTGCTAGAATCTCCCTCTAGTCTAGGCATAGCTATAAGGAGCGTCTCCTACCCGAGAATCGAAAACCTAATAGCCTTCCCGATATAGTTGATCTCGGAATGATATGTCGCTAACCAATCCATACCCCAAATAATATCGTATGTGGAGCCATCCAACAAAAATAAATTGCCTGAGAAGCACAACATGTCTATATCCACTTCCACACCTCTATATACCTTGCAAAAAATAAGACCCCCGCCCACTGGGGTAACTTCATTCATAGTCACATCAGATGTTATATCTACCCTACTCAATGTAGGAAAAAATCTACAACTTGAAAAAGAGTGTGACCCTCCCATATCAAAAAGTACCCGATCATAACTACCAAGTACATAAAACATATCCTAAATCGCCTGAGGCGTGCAAGAATGTCCCACTAAGAGATATTGAACACACGTCCATGATGTAGCTGTTGGTGCCCTTGCGCTAGGTCTTTAGGAGGGGGCTTATTAGATAGAGAGGTGGATGTGAAAATACCTGAAACTGGGGTGGGGTTGGAAGGGCTCTATACTACCCCTACTGAATCTGCACTGGGTCAACGTGAAGCCCCATAGGGAACCTTTTAAAAGAGTGATCCTATTCTCCGCACGAATAACACGTCGTATGTAATTGGCTGCCATGTTAGAAACCTTGCTTTCCCTGGCTCTATGGCCTACCATACTGCCTTGGGGTCAATCCCTGACCTCTTTGGCCTTATTGGCCCTGATGGCTCAAAGTTGAATGTCAACACTAACCCTGACCCAAGTGTCCCTGGCCCTATCTACCCTGATGGAGATGGTCATACCCGCATAATCCCTAAGAGGGATATTCCTCTAGTGATGGTCATGTATGGTGCTAGATGGATCCTCCTTATTCTGAGGAATATTCTCCTCCCTTTGATGTCTTCAACCCTTGATTGGCTCTAATCCTCTCCTTATTTGGTTCTTTTTCCCTCCCGAACTTATGGTGCTTATTACAATGAAGCAAAGTGTCATGGACCACTTAAGTGTACATATTGAATACCATATTTTCTAACAAGACTTGCTTAATTCTCCAAATTATACTTTGCACAAATTGGTCTATTGTGAACTCTTCAGATCCCTCAATCTTGGGTACAAAGTGTAGAAGATGAGTGGAGTTTTTCCCAAACTCAGAAATTGACCTATCATCCGACTTTAGCCTATAAAGCTGGCCCCTAAACTTTTTCTAGTTTGACAAAGGGAAATAGTTACCCTGAAACACTACCCATAACTCTACTTGGGTGAGTTGGGACCTATCCTTAGTGGTGGTAATAAACACTAAGTAGTATAAAGAATCACCTACTAGATTAATTCTCACAAGGACCTGCTACTAAACCTCAGCACACTCCACCAATCCTAAATTACTCTCAATTTCACGTATCCATTGGAATTCCACTACAAAAAGTCGTTTTTAGGACTGAGGCTTCTGAGAGGGCTAAAATTTTTGTCCCTAAATCATACATTTTGAGATGGGTAAAAGCAGCCTTCTTCTAAACTAATAGTATTTAAGACACATTGTGTTACTCGTCTTATAAAGTGATGCTAATGAGACTCCATATTAAAAACCGTCTCAAATAGTCCATCTCTTTTTGTACATTATAACATAATTAATATTTTTCAATGACAATCATATGTTTTTCATTGATGGGTATTTGACAGGGGTATAACTGATTGCATTATATATTTTCATTAATACTTAAATATTTAGTATAATCCCGCCCGAGAATTCAAGTTATAGTATCGAAAAATTGATAGGGAAAATATGTAATTATAATTCTTGGTTACTCCATAATATCATTAGTTTTATTATTGCATTGATTTGTAGTCGTGATAGGAGGTTAAGGGTGAACCAATTGAAACCCCATATTGTCAATTGGTTGTTCTAGTATAGTTTTAAGATTAATATATGATAATATTCATGTACTTGTTCGTGTCAATTTTAGTTAGAATTACTGATATGTTTGTTTATGTTAGTTATTTCATGCCATTTGCAAGTAGTTTATGACATTAATTTGACTTCCTGTTCGATTATGATTTTATTTTATGATATATGTGATGGACTCACTAAGTGTTGGAACACAAACTCCAACATATGAGGTGGTACCCGAAAGCAATAAAGAAAAGACAAGCATTAGTTATAATTCTAGTTTAAACCAAAAATAAGTAAACAAAAAAAGTATTGTCAAGATCTTTAACAATCTAAAATGATAAACATGATATTTCACGATCTAAACGGCACGAAATGAGTCACGAACACCCCAAGATGCACAAAAGTAACCTAAGAGAAGTGATTGTGTCCTCACTGGACTCCTGACTGTCTACTATTCAATTATTTTAGAATTAAATATAGGATTTAGGAGTCGAAAACTCAAAGTAGTAATCAAGTAACCTGGAAAGAGGTGTTGACTCCCTAATCGGTATTAAAGTATGGTACCTTATCATTTTTGTATTAATCTCAAATCTTTAATCATTTGGCATTTATGGATGGCTGCGTCAGATGGGTATGTAGAAGAGAGTGCCCCACATTATTTCCTTTATATAAAATTAAACATCTTCCTTATAATCAATGTGTGTGTCCATGAGCATCGCATAAGATGTGATAAAATGCGATACATAAGGTGAACACTTATTGTAAGCAGTCAGGTTCCTCAAGAATGTTTTGGTGAAGTAATCAACGCACAATGGTGGTAATTCTAAATAATGTGTACCACACATATGACACATCCAACTAAACAAACATGACATAGAAGATGCAACAACCCTGACAACAAATAATGACTACATGATATTAGAGTTGTCTCCTCTTCCACATGTAGTGTTGGAGTCATCTCCTCTTCCACGACCATAGGTAATGTTGGAGTCGTCTCCTCTCCCACGACCATAGGTATTGTTGGAGTCGTCTCCTCTATCATAAACACATGAAATGTATTATCAAGGTCTCGTAACATTAAAGATACAATTTGGTAAGGATATACCATCAAAGAAGTTCTGATTTGATAAAGATCCATCAAACAAGAAGATAATAAACAATAAGTTTGAAATTTTATATGTACAAAGTTCGGCCCCTTGATCACTTCGAATATTATTCCTTCCCTCTTAGGATCAGTTGTAGAGTAATACCCGTCGAGATAATTTCCCGAAAAAAAAGTTCGGGCCCTTGCTCACTTTGAATATTATTCCTTCCCTCTTAGGATCAGTTGTAGAGTAATACCCGTCGGGATAATTTCCCGAATAAAGGTCGGGCCCTTAATGAATATCGGTTGCGTAACATTATGCTCACGCCTCACTAACCTTCATAGAAGTTCAAGTATGAAATAACCATCAACCAACATTATTTTTTCAAACTTCACAATTTCATAATTGAATTATTCTTCATATCATGCACAAGCCTTAGGTGCCAAATTTTACAAGGCACCGACATATACATGTAGTATATCATCTACATTATTGTTAAAGAAAAAATTCTCCATCTAAGAGGACCAATCAGAAAAGGACACATGTCATCCTACGTGGCAATATTTGGCACCCGAGGAGTGTTAGTCGGCATCCAAGGAGAGTTGATCGGCACCCGAGGAGTGTTAGTCGGCATCCGAGGAGAGTTGGTCGGCACCCGAGGAGTGTTAGTCGGCACTCGAGGAGAGTTGATCAGTACCTGAGGAGAATTATTCGGCACCCGAGGAGAGTTGGTCGGCACCCGAGGAGAGTTAGTCGGCACCCGAGGAGAGTTGGTCGGCATAACAACCAGGAAGATCAAAGGATAACTATTCATTTAATGTGCATTAATGAAGATGACAACGCATTTAATGAGCCTTAATGTACATTTATACTGTATTAATAGATTACAACACATAGCATACCAAGCAATTTAACAATTAGATTCGTTGAATGTAGACATAAATGTCTACATACAATGAATCTCTTTATCTCCCATCACTATAAATACACGTATCCCCTTAGCCAAAAGGGAGGAGAGCCGGGAGAATCGAGAGACACCATACACAAGATCTACACCTTTTTCTCTCTCTACACCACATTGTGCTATTGTAAACCCCTGGGAATAAAATAACAGTGGACGTAGGTTTTTTCTTATAGCCGAACCACTTTAAAAATCTTTGTCTCTCATGTGCTTGATTGGATTGTTTTCATTTATTTATCTGTGATCATAAAAATGGGATTCGGTCCAGTTTTTTGCATCAACAGATTGGCGCCGTCTGTGGGAACGTGTTACAAGCATTGTTCTCCATCAAAAGCTAAGTTTTTATTTTCTCTACGTCTAATCAATTATACATACATCTTTTTAATTCAATCATGATTTTTATGTTTATATACATAAATTAATTGTCCAATTATTATCTGCAAAATGTTGCATATCATGATTTTTAAATCATAACTATTAGATTCATTCTTATTTAGAAATCTGAAAAATAGTGGATTTCATAAATCATAACTTTTTGCTTGATTCTCAAGTTTCAATTTTATATCATGGAATAAATATCTTAAATGATTACATATACCAATATATATGACGGTGGTAAAATTTGATAATTTTCATTATAAATTTTGTAAGATCTTTAATGTCTATTAAAATTCCCATTACATTTTTAATCAGAGAATGGGAAAAGGTTAAAGACAATAAAAAGTTTTCTCATGGAAATCATGACCCAGATCTACTTTCTCTCTCTTCAAGTTTGAGTCTCTTTGCATTCATTTTTATGAACTATATTTGGCTCATCTTCCATCTATGTCAATAAAGTCAAATTGATTGATTTTTGATATAAATTTGGTAATAATTTTGATCATTCACCATATTTTTATCTCTCCAAATAGGGAATAGGAAGGGATCAATATAAAAAACAATTTTCTCTCGCCTGAAAAACCATTACCCACCTCTTGTAAAAAAGGATCAATTAAACAAATCATGACCATATCAAGACTCTGGGCACAAATTTGATATGTTGGCCCCTCGTTCATCACATCACATGGTTTCTTTATCGGAATCACACGATATAGTGGATTAGATAATTATTCATTTAATTAACATTCTTAATGATTAAATTTTACATCGAATGTTATTTTTTTTATCTAAGGATTAGAGATATTCTGGTCAGCCATACATATTGTTGGTCACCATCATCTTGGGACATCTTTTATTAAAGGGAAGATTAACCAGACCATTTTGTTTGTCGGAGATAAGATGTGAAGATCCATCAGCAACGCTGAAATAATTTTATCCAACTACGAGGTATCTTATTGTTGGTCAGAGACTCTTATCGTAGCTCGATGGAACCAATTGCAGGTCGACGATCATCTTCTTCTTGATCGGAGACATCTCAGTCTTGTTTGGAGGGTTCAATTTACTGGTCGGCAACTATCCAACCATCCACTTTTTGGTCGGTGACATCTAATGTTGTTCGGTGCTGTCAATGCACCATTTTTGTTGATTGGCGAAATTGCTCACCTGGTCGGGGACCATTTGCTTCTTGGTCGACACCATATATTCTATAACTTGAGATATCCTTAAATGTTGGTCGGAAATATCCATGCCGTTTGTCGGCAGCAGTAGAATCTTCGGGATTTAAAAAATGTGAAGCACCCCAGATATTTCTTTAAACACGAGTTCAGCTTGGGGACAAACAGGGGGCTTAAGTCTTTTTTAACTTGTGATCACCCAAAAAATATTTTTAAAACCAAGTGGTAAATAATTTTCAAACAGCAACTTATACCTGATTAGTTGTTGGAGATTAAATAACTTTACAAAAAACTGTACATCTTATTTATGATGCATATTTGATAAAAATTTGTCCATCTCACACACATTTGGCACAAAAATATTATATTTTGAAATTTTTATGCTGATACACATCACATATTGTTTGGCTAATAATAATTATTTGATCTAGTCTCGACAGGTGCTCAGGCAGCTTATTAAGATTTCATAGGGACGACATTAAATCCCGACGAAAGCTCAGCCATAATCTTAAACCTCTGGAAACTATTATTGCTCGACATTAGGCAGTTTTACCTCGACATATCAGCCAACATATATTATTTCATTTTTTGAAATTAATATTTTAATTTATCAAGCATATACATATCATATATTGATTGGATGAGTAAATTATTCTCATGACTAATCAATTCAGCCTACACATATGGTAAAGCAAATTATTAATTTTTACAGGTATAAGATTCAACGCCGACGAATGCTCGAAAATAATCTGGAAACTATTATCATTTCACTCGGAGATATCGGGTCAAGAACAAATTATTCTATATCCGTTCGGATTCATATTTTATATTTATCTCAGCATGGAGCTCGAAAAATTTCTTCTCTCTATATATATTCAACTCCGAGGAAAAGCTACAACAGTTATTATATTTCACCCCCAACGGATAGTTGGTCGGGGCAATTCTTATTTATATTCAGGCCTAGATATCGACTCAAGCACAAATTATTCTATATATCCATTGGGATTCATATTCTATATTCATCTCAACATGGAACTCGGCAAGATACTTATTATCATATTCAGGTCCGAGGAGAACTATAACATTTATTATATGTCACCCCCAACGGATAGTTGGTCGGGGTAATTCTTATTTATATGCAGGCCCAACAAAGTTCTCGTCCATATTCTTATGTTCTGGAAAATGTTATTCTTATTCGACATTATGCAATTGTGCCTCGACAAGATACTTATTTAGCTTTAAGGAGAATTACAACATTCGTTGTGTTTCACCCCCAACGGATAGTTGGTCGGATAATTCTTATTTATATGCAGGCCCAGCAAAGTTCTCAGCCATATTCTTATGTTTTGGAAAATATTATTCTTATTCGGCATTATGCAATTGTGCCTCGACAAGATACTTATTCAGCTTTAAGGAGAATTACAACATTCGTTGTGTTTCACCTCCAACTGATAGTTGGTCGGATAATTCTTATTTATATTCAGGACCGACAACGTTCTCGGCCATATTCTTATGTTCTGGAAGATTTTATTCTTGTTCGGCATTATATAATTCTACCTCGACAGATCATCGAGTCACTTTATTATTTTTAATTATTCTTTATATCTATTTGGATGCATATTCTATTCTTATTTCAGCATGGAGCTCGACAAATATTTATAATCATATATTCAGCTCCAAGGAGGTCTCCAGCATTTATTATATCTTATTCCCAACAATCTGTTGGTCAGCTCCGAGGAGTTCTCCAGCATTTATTATATCTTATTCCCAACAATCTGTTGGTCAGCTCCGAGGAGGTCTCCAACATTTTTTATATCTTATTCCCAACAATCTGTTGGTCAGCTCCGAGGAAGTCTCTATTATTTATTATCAAAAATGTATTCCTAAAAATGCCAACTTATGTTGGTTAGGAAGTAAATGTATTCCTCCGGGAAGTAAAACTTGTATTCCTTCGGGAAGTAAAGCTACTTGTATTCCTCCGGGAAGTAAAGCTTGTATTCCTCCAGGAAGTAAAGATACTTATATTCCTTCGGGAAGTAAAGCTACTTGTATTCCTCCGGGAAGTAAAACTTGTATTCCTCGGGAAGTAAAACTTGTATTCCTCCATGAAGTAAAACTTGTATTCCTACGGGAAGAAAAACTATGTATTCCTCGGGAGGTAAAATTATTCCAGAAAGTGTCAAAGTTGCTCATTAAGAAAAAATCCACCAACTCAGGTATGTCGGAAATAAGAAGCTGTCAACTACAGTTGGTCGGAAACAAAGCATGAGTATGTGAAAGCGATCAAGCAAAAAGCATTCAAAGTTCACATTCCACACTTGGGGGATTCTATTACAGATATATTTGTTCATTTGGCGGCACATTTTTATAACATCATGCAGTCGAGCATCAAGTTCAACACCGCAAACTCACACGGTCGGGGCCCCGACCAATTATCATTCAGAAGTTGTTTTTCTTGCTTGGGTATTATTTTTGAAATTGAAGTTCAGGAGGTATATTGAAGTTCAGGAGGCTATTGAAGTTCAAGAAGTATATTCAGAAGTTCAGGAGGTGCATTCAGAAGTTCAAGAGGCATATTCAGAAGTTATTATGCACATGCTATTGAAGTTCAGAAGTCAAAATCAGCATCTACATCACTGAGATCTTTGCTACTACTGTCTCGACCAACATTGAAGAAGAAGTTGTATGAAAATGTTTCGAAGTCCACCACTAGCTTGGTACTAATCTGATTGAAGAGTTGTGTTCAAAAGCTAGTATGTTACTCGACAAAGTATTCAGAGGATCATAAATCAGAACAATCAAGCACGTGAAGTTAGCACTCAGTTGCTTGGCACAGGAGGCAGTTGGTCGGCTAGCAAACCAATCAACATACTTGAAGATTATGACAAGCTACAAGCTGCATACTATGGCATGGCTGCATCCAAATTCCCAGGGGTGATACATAGCACACGGAGTTCCTCAAAAGAAAGATTAGAAACCATCGATCAGCCTACATCATATGTCGTCCAGGAGATAATGCACTTTATGTTGAACAAATCAAGAAGGTAGATCAAGAATTTCACGAACATCGAGCAACACTGCAGAATAAATTCTCCATCTATGAGGGCCAATCAGAAAAGGACGCATGTCATCCTACGTGGAAATATTCAGCGCCCGAGAAGTGTTAGTCGTCCGAGGAGAGTTGGTCGGCACCCGAGGAGTGTTAGTCGGCATCCGAGGAGAGTTGGTCGGCACCTAAGGAGTGTTAGTCGGCACCCGATGAGAGTTGATCAGTACCCGAGGAGAATTAGTCGGCACCCGAGGAGAGTTGGTCGGCACCCGAGGAGAGTTAGTCGGCACCCGAGGAGAGTTGGTCGGCATACCAACCAGGAAGATCAAAGGATAACTATGCATTTAATGTGCATTAATGAAGATGACAGCGCATTTAATGAGGCTTAATGTACAATTATACTGTATTAATAGATTACAACACATAGCATACCAAGCAATTCAACAATTAGATTCGTTGAATGTAGACATAAATGTCTACATACAATGAATCTCTTTATCTCCCATCACTATAAATACATGTATCCCCTTAGTCAAAAGGGAGGAGATCCGGGAGAATTGAGGGACACCATACACAAGATCCACACCTTTTTCTCTCTCTACACCACATTGTGCTATTGTAAACCCCTGGGAATAAAATAACAGTGGACGTAGGCTTTTTCTTATAGCCGAACCACTTTAAAAATATTTGTCTCTCATGTGCTTGATTGGATTGCTTTCATTTATTTATCTGTGATCATAAAAATGGGATTCGGTCCAGTTTTTTGCATCAACAATTATATTGGATCAATTTAGCGATTTTGTCCAAGAAGCTATGCATGCAAATCATTTTATTGTCCTGCATACCTAGGAGGGGCTCATCATCTCTGAAAAAAGGCCCAATGGACACAACACCATGGGCATATGCACAGTCATTTAAGTTACAAATCCACTTAGAACCCCTGTAAATGGAGTGTCTAATCTACTGTGTAGAAAACCCTTTTGTCAAAATTATTCTTCAACGGCCTAATTCTGTAATATCTTTAATGGAATAATAAACCTTCTCACTTCTTAATTCCATCAGATTCTAGTTTTCTTGTCTCACATATCCTTATCTCCATGTTGACTTTTCTCTTTTCTCTTATGTTTAAGAGGTTTGGTTACATCTAGTCTTCATGCAATATTCCCCTATAAATGCACACCGAAGCTAGTAGATGATATTTTTTCAAGCACCACATTCACTTCTATTTTTCCCTGATATTTTAACTTTTCAAATTCTCAACATTACATAATTGGATACATAACATAATTGATGGCTTGGCCATTATTGGATAGAAGGGGAACCTTTTTAGAGCATGAGAGATCACACTTTCAGTTCCAAGGGCATAAAGAGGGACTTTAATGAATTTTCTTGAAACTTTCTTTTGTTGTCCTCTAGTGGAATGGACTAAAACTCATAAGATTTTTAATGTTTCATCGAGTATATACTAAATCTAAAAAATGTTCCTCTTTATTATAGCATCTATGTTTGAGTTCGCCAAAGTCTTATCTTGTAGATATTAAATCTATGAGTTTTTTAATGCTTGAACATCACTGAATCTGGCTTGGAAAAGGTAGTCCCTAAATATGATCTTAGGTTAGTTCTTTTGGTGGAGAAAACATTTTTCCTTCTTTTGTTTTTTGTGTGTTGCTGCTCGGCCACCTTGGAACTGAAAGTCTCTTTTTGTGAAAGGGACATGTTAATTAGATAAGAAATCACGCATGCTAAGCTGACTTAATACAGGATATGTTTAGTGGAAGTTTGATGAGGCGTCTCATACTCTAATGAGTATGGTGCTTTGTTATCGATTATTTTAAGTTTCTTGTTGTGACTGTTTTTTCCACCAATATCTTTTCAACCCCAATGGGTTGTCCCAAATGGCATGAACTTCATCACTAAAAGGGGATGTCACATGATCAAACATTGTGAACCTCAAAGGGACAATAACACACTTAATTTGAAGATTAAATTATTCATAGATCTCTTAGGTGTGTCAATGTCCTTAAGAGAATATGGGTGTGGTTATCATCACTCTCGTCCTAGGTTCTAGGTTTTAGTCCCATCCCTCTCGACATTTCAACCACTTGATTCCAACTAAGTATCTTTCTTAGACGGACTTCACATAATCCATAACTACAACTGTAACACTAGTGGATATTTAATGAATGTTTAGTCCATAATCAATGGTGCCTTTTAAGTACTTGACTACTCTCTTTAGGGCAATCAAGCGTTCGTTATAACATCATCGAGTACCATGTTATTGTAAACAAGCCTTAGTTTTCTTCTTAGCCGGCTCAATAACAAAGGGAGAGTCAATTATTAAATGAAGAAAGATTGTGGTTATATATTTATCGATATTACTTAATTCAAACTATACACTGGCTATATAATAATTCTTCAAGCCCAACTTTATATTACCAAATCGGTTAGCAGGCAGAAAAACAAGATCAAATAACATAAAATTAGGAAATGATTCAAATTGATAAGTCAAATGGAATAATAATTGAAGGGTTCACATTTCCAATTACTTTTATATTAGTAATTGGAAGTTTACCGCCATTTAATTTTATAATAGGAATTATAAGTTTACCGCCATACTCCATCGGCACTAATAGGACATTTTGTTCAGATTAATTTTCAATTTTTGGGTTGTGTGTGTCTCTGTATGTTCTTTTTCTAGCATGTATTCCTTTAGTTTGTTCTCTTTTAACTTCGTTTGGGTGCGGATAGTGTTGATGTGGTGGTGTTATAGAAGAATCCAATATCTCATATTCATTCATCCAGTTGATTTACCGGATATATTTATTTAAATTGTATTATATATATTCCATGACCCTAGCTAATGGACTGTGCCTTAGAGATTTTGTCATTTCGATCGGATGCCTAATCAATACATTTCCTAGATCGATTATTACGTTTGATTTTAAAGTACACCGGTATCCTTATCCACTTTTATGTAAAAAAAAATTGCTCGAGACTACAAAGATTTGTTTATTGTGGCATGATTTCTGTTAGTGTTAGTTATGTTATGAAAATAAATTTCTATGTTTTAGATATTTGATTGGTTTTCTGTACTTTGATTGAGCACGTAATTTCACGCACTTGCACATATCTAGGAATTTGATTAGGGAGACATGTATGTTTTATACATAGTGCGTGTTTGACGATTGTAATGAATATTTTTAATATTTTAGTTTTGATAAACTACTTAATATTCAATGGATGTTCTTAAATGACCATTATACTCTATCAAACGATTGTTTTAATATGTTTGATATATATGTGTTCAGTTTATACTTGAAGTGATAGAATATATGGTTTTACATTTGTCAAATAAATTGTTACTTATTGATTTCGTAATTGTGTGTATAATTATGATGGAATTTTGAATTGAATGACATGGCTTAATGAATCTTATTCTTTCACTTGAATTGGTAGTTTAGAACACCAAAACTTGATCTTCGACTCTTTGTCAGATGGAAGCAATTGTATTATAATTGTTTCGGATGCAATAAAGTTGACAACTCACAAACATCTTATAAAGAAAGAGGTTAAGGGATTGGGAATGAGGTTAAACAAAGAACCTCCAAATATGAAATTTAAGGAGAAAGAGAAGGGTGGGAATAATTCAGCATCAACGAATGCCAACACAAATCTGGACATTGAAACTGTGAAGGCCATATGTATTTGCGAAAAAAAAGAAGAAGATCAACCCGTCCCGCCCCGCCCAAACCCGCTTCAATTAAACCGGTCAGAACCCGCCCCACCTCGCGGGTTAAAACCCAAAATTTAAATTTATTTTCTTAGAAACTGATTTTATTATATAATAAATAAAATAGCGACTTATAACAAAAAAAAAATGTACCAGTGAATACCAATGCCTCAACGTTAAGTAAAAGGAATAACACCACCCAACAATAATCCAACTGTGTTTTAGATGCTTATTTACAAAAAAATCAGTTTTAGATGTGTATTTACAAACGAAAAAAATGATTGCAACAACAATAATCCAAATGTGTTATGTTGTGTAATTAGAAATAAACCAACAATAATCTAATTGTTTTTAGTTGTGCAACAATAACAATCCAATAGCATTCCAATTGTGTAGATCATTTTTAGATGCATATTAAAAAATTATTTTTAGAAGTATATTCGAAAAAAATAAAGGATCTAAGCCTCATATTAGAAAAACCAATACCGACAATTTGGTAAGCTAAATCCGTTGGTGATGTATAACAGAGGATAGGCGACGAACCACAACTACCATGACTGCTACAAAAATATGAATTACAGATGAAGCCCTTTTTAGATCTAAACCGGCTGTAGTGCAACAACGGAGCAGGCCACCAGCGGTAGAGGGTATGAACCACAAGAGTAGGCCACCGGTGGTAGTGCAACAACGATTGTGTAGATCTGAACCGGTTGAACAAATAGGACAGGGTAGAAGAGAGGCACATATAGGGGAGGAGTGAGTTTTTGTTCCCATATTTAGGGAGAGATAGAGATGGTGGGAGAGTAAAAGAAATTAGGATTTTATAACTTTATATATATATATATATATATATATATATATATATATATATACATACATATATAAAGTTATAAAATCCTAATTTCTTTTACTCTCCCACCCTCTCTATCTCTCCCTAATTAGGGAACAAAAAACCGGTATAACAAATAGGACAGGGTAGAAGAGAGGCACATATAGGGGAGGAGTGAGTTTTGGTTCCCATATTTAGGTAGAGATAGAGAGGGTGGGAGAGTAAAAGAAATTATAATTTTATAACTTTATATATATATATATATATATATATATATATATATATATAAAGTTATAAAATCCTAATTTCTTTTACTCTCCCACCCTCTCTATCTCTCCCTAATTAGGGAACAAAAAACCGGTATAACAAATAGGACAGGGTAGAAGAGAGGCACATATAGGGGAGGAGTGAGTTTTGGTTCCCATATTTAGGGAGAGATAGAGAGGGTGGGAGAGTAAAAGAAATTATAATTTTATAACTTTATATATATATATATATATATATATATATGTGTGTGTGTGTGTGTGTGTGTGTGTGTGTGTGTGTGTGTGTGTGTGTGGTGGGAGTGTTAATATGTTAACATAAAAAGGGCATATAAGTCAAATTAAGTACTATATGGGGAGCGGTGGGTCGAGTATATTTTTATAAGACCCGAACCCTCCCCGTTTAATAAACATGTTTTTTTAAACCAAATTCGCCCCTATTATTTTAATCGGGTTTTAACCCGTCCCATTGGGGTCGGATCGGGTTAAATTCACATCCCTAAATAAGATCCCCACCCTAATATTAACTAAGCATGGATCAGGGGATTAGTGATATGACATATACAACCATGATCATAAGTGCAGTGCACACATTTCGTTGTCAACAACAGTCAAGAAAATTGACTTTATTGAGAAGTTTATTTTTGTTTTAACGGACATTTTTCGAGTATAAAATAGAGTCATGGACAACCTTAATGATTATGTCATCGGATCATATAAGGAAAAAATAATAGGGTTTAGTGTGTTAGCAATAATACTAGTGTAAGAAGTTAAAAGTACAAGGACAATTTCTTTAAATATCTTGATAAAATAAATTCCTATTTTCTTCTTATCCCAATTTAGATAATATGCTTAGTGAAGATGTTTCGAGCAATAATTTTGGCTTCGTGCATGTAAAATTTTCACACATCATAAGTCGAGGAATAGATTAATTAAATTATATCCATTTGCTTACAGGATATCGAGGAGTTGCATGGAGTGGCATTTATGCCAGTTGCAAATGGTACACGCTTGGTGAAAGCAAGCTCTCGCTTTGCATGTCTATAATTGGTAATCACCTAGGGTTTCTTTTGAAATAGAACAACAAACATTTTATTTATAGTTTAAGTCCCTGTTTTTGAATAAAGCCGTTGGCGCGGATCCATATTCATAAAACCTTAATTAATCACATCATGCCACGTGTCCCTTTAATTTAAAAATAGGAATTAAAAATGAAAACGAAATGTTTGTTGTCCTATATCCATAATCAATATTATTTTAAGTCCAAAAATTACATAATCTATTTTTTTTATCAGATATTACATCTAAGGTTTATCATTCAAATCAAAACATGACGGTTATTACTTAGTTGGGTTCTTTTCTCACAATGTGTTCATATGTTGAATCGGTTTACATTTGTATGATCTTAATGAATCTATTTACATTTGTATGCTCTCTATTACAGAATTGAACGATGGCCTCATAATAGTTTTCATCATTAATCCTTTTTTCTCTATTTTGAAAACAACTCCAACATTATCATCTTCAAAACCTTCAAATTCGTTCATTTTAGAGGTAAATACATAATAGAGAAATCCTCCTCTATTTTATCTTTACTTAAATCAAAACAAAACAACTCTCCTTTACTTTCCAAAGTCGATCTGCTAGGAAATTAGATAGTTTCTGATCAAAACAGAAACTATGTAAATAATTTCTTATCAAAACAAAGCAATCCTCATTTTTCTGAGAATAATGCAGATTGATTATGATAAAAAAATGATTTTTTTGTGTAGAAGAAATAAATCATCTGAATAAGAATAATTAGAGGTATCAATAATCAAACAATCTCATTTTTGGAGCTGTCCAAAACAAAAATTTGAATACAAGTATAGTTATTATATATAACACAAAATTGGAGACGAGATGTCAAAAAGTAAGATGTCTTGAGCGTGAAACCCCAAGATTTTTTATTAACGAATAATAAAGCTCTTTGTTTGGATAAACTCCATCTACTAGTCGTTCTAGTTGAGTTACCATAAATTGATGAGTGCCATCTACATTCAATAGACACGAACTATAACTTATCCCGATCCTTGAAAATTATGCACAACAATTGCTGATTCTCTAAGCCTTTCGAACACTGTTCTCCGGTAAACATAACATGTTTGGGATTAGCCATCCACCAAATAAGAAAGACAAGTTGATCCTCTTACTCAAGTTTTTGTCATCATTAGGCTTAAAGTTAATCCCGGGGTACTTAAAGACCATTGTTTCTTTGTACGATCCAACAGGTAACAGTAAGAGCAAAAGAAATTCAGTTTTTTGTTCACACATAGCCTACAGGTAACACAAGACTATTATTTTACTTGATAAAATATTTTTGTCTTTCTTTCTCGGAATTAGGTGAAGATTCTCATTTTAAAGTAGCTACTAAGGTACTTAATATGCATCATACTAGAAGACTTGGTATTTATACTCAAGATCGCATTCCAACCATCCCGTTAAGATCATCAAAAGGTAATTAATTCTTGAAGTGACTGGTGAAAGATTTATCATCAAGATAAACTACTATTTTAGCAAGAGTTAACAAGACCCAACTTGGTCAGATTATGTATAGAGGTTGATCTCTTGAAATCTCTTCCTAGTAGTGTACGGATTGGATGTAGGGAAAATGGCATTTGGCAAAAACATAGAATACTAGTTTGTTCCCAAGTATTGTACTCACTGCCTACGATTGGGTCTGGCTAAGAGATTTAATTTTTTCTTAGATTTCAATTAAATTGTAATAGATGGAAGGAATAGTCGAGGCTATCGTTTTACCCATGACATGTTATTTCTACTATTTAATGAAAAAAAAGTACATACTTATTAATAAAATAAATATTACAGAATATTACAGAATTAAAACGAAATTACATAAAATTATAATTACCTACTTGGTATAAGAAATGTATATTAAAGAAGAATAAGAAGTTGAATTCGACCCCTTTGTGATACTACAGTTTCCTTAAGACTTTTTTATTCCCTCCCAAGTATTGTAGGTTAACGAATAAATGTCTCCCAAGATAGAACGAATTTCAAATTAATTCATGTAGCACAACAATGAATTAATCCCATCGAACACAAATCTGTGTATTTACCCAAGCAAACAGTATGACTAAAAGAATGCAAAAACCCAGAATGTATGAAGAACAGTATTTCTCGTTGGAAGAAATAGGAGAGGAAAGTTTTTCATTAATTCAAAAATGGAGGGAAGTATTTTTATTTATATCAAAGTAAGTGACTGTTGGCAATAACTGACAGAAACAGTTAAACAAAATTAACTGTTGACTGTTGGCAATAACTGCCAACAGTTCATTAATTAATTAATTAACTTCATAATTAATTAATAATTAAAGCCCCGAAAGTTAAATTAATTAGGCTAAAAAATGTAGGAGATTTTTATAAGCCTGTTGATATAAAAAATTAGATTGTTTCTAACTATTTAATCACAAATAAATTTAAATAAAACAAAGAAATTTTAAAGTGGTTCAACCTTATAAGAATGGCCTACGTCCACTGTTTCTGTTATTTCTGAATGCTTGGGAATTCTCTATTACAGGATTGATCAAGAAATTCCGGTCCCCTTGAATGAGGATGATACAAGGTATTTATAGCCATTAGGCTGTACATGTGAAAGGGTAAATAATTAATGCCCCTTAAGCGTATACATCTGTATGATAAGCATTTAATGCATAGTCGAACTGTTGGTTATCTGGCAATTAATACTATGGTCGAGATGCAGATCGGACCGCCTTAGTTGCTCGACATTCAGGAGTTCCTCGGAGTAGTGGAGTTACTCGGAGTACACCTGTTACTCGGAGTGTCTGAGTTGATCGGTGAGGCAGAGTTCCTCGTTGCTAAAGTGAATCGAGAAATGTTTGTATGTACCACGTAAACTAACACGTGTCTTCTTGTGATACATCCACGTCAGTATGTCAATTTTGGTATCAACAGAAGCCCCCAATGTTTCATAGTTCAAAATTTGAGAAGTATGGAACATTGTTTCTCGGAATATGACAATTTTAAATGATCCTCCTGATTTTTGGGAGTGTTTCCTTTGTATTTATTTTTCCTTCCAAATTCGCAGAATCAGCCTTTTTTTGAATTTTTATAACCGCTTCGATCTTTGCGTATTTTTTGTCCTTTTAGCCGCCGGTAGCGTAATCGTTTCTTTTTGTAATCATTTCTTTCGCTGTTTCCCGAGGCAAAGTATTTAAGCGTCGCAGACAATCCCATCATCTTCTACTTTTTCAAATTTCTGTCTTCGAGTTTTCCATTGTCTCTCTCTCTCTCTTGTGCGTTCATCTTTTCCATCGTTCGTTGTCAACAGATCCCCCTTTTTTCTGTAAGATCTTCTTACTTCTTCTTCATTTCTTTTATTCATCATGGTTTATCTTATTGAATCTCTTGAGAAGTTTCGTTCTGATTTTTCTATCCCTTCTTGGATAACTCTAGAGGAACTTTATGAGCCTTTAGATTATTTTCGCTTGGCTGAGGGACATTGGTTCCCCAGCCTCTTTATTGCTGAGTGTGGATTTTCTTTTCCACCAAATTCCTTATGTTTAGAATTCTGTCAATACTTTGATGTTGTTCCTGTAAAAATAGCCCCAAACACGTGGAGAATAGTTAATGGGGTGCATAGGCTAAATAAAAATTCATGGAACTCGTATAGGGATTCCAGAAATCATGTTCTATTATAGATGGGCAGTTGGGGATAACACTTTTTATTTAAAAACTAGATTTTTGAATAGGGCTTTAGTAGTCAATCTCCCAGATGCCAATAGGGACTATTTCGAACATGGGGTTGTTATTAAAAATTGACAACATGCTCCTTTAACTGGAGATGCTGTATATCAGGGTCCCAGATGCCCTCCCTATGGCAATGGGATATGTTATTTTGATTTTATTTTATGTTTGAAATTATACTTTCATTGTTTTTGATAAAATGCGTGACTGATATTTTAATGTGTATTTGTTTACAATTGATAGCAAGAGAAAAACTCCAAAAGAAACAGAAGTTAACATAAAACACTTGAAACTTATCTGGGGCTTGCATAAGACTGTTGCAGACGAGCATATTAGGTCTGCTTCATTCTTGATGCAGTATAAGAGCTACACATCTTCCTTTACTGCTCGTCCGGTGATCAGCGATATTGAACCGGTGCCAGTTCCTGAAGATTCTTCTCCTGAATCACACATTCCCCTGAGTCAGAAGATGGGTAAAAGAAGAGTTCCTACCATCTTCGAGAAATCTGCCTCTGCTGGGGAGGCAAAAAGAAGTAAGTCTGATGTCCCAGAGGGGACAAAGAAAATAGATGTTGCTCCTTCTGTTGCAACCAAGAAGGCTGCTGAAAAGCCCCCAGTGGCTCCGAGCAAGAATGATGCTCCCAAGGAAGTGATTACCATTTCCCCGACCAAGAGTTCTTCCTTTGTTGAAACTGTTCCTGTGCTCCCAAGGAGGCTGAAGAAAAGATCCTCAGTCAATTTGGCTGAAACCATTTCCCAGCCCCTGGTTAGTGGTGCTGGTGTTCCCACCATTGTTCCCCCGAGCTCTGCTATGAGCTCGGTGAAGATTTGGATCATCCCCGAGATCCAAAGAATTGAATAAAACCTTTCTCGGGATGCGCTCACCTCTTTGGCTACTCGCCATATTGCTTCAGTAAGTTTTTCTTGTTTAGAATCTTTTTTATCTTTCCCTTGTTGTATCTGTCTCTATACTGACTTGTAGTTATTTCCTTTTTCCCGTTGGTGATCTGTTTTGACACAATTGTGAAGAAAGATGAAGCAATCAAGGCTTCTAGTTCCTCGTCTAGTGTGGAGGAAGCTTTAGTGGGTTTGACCCAATCTCTGAAGGACTCTCGTCAGAAATATGACGATGACAAAGCTGATTGGGAGAAGAAACTGGCTTTGGTCGAGGAAGAGAAGGCTCAGATTATTGAAGTCTCCATGGGGTTGGAGAGCAAAGTGAAAAATTTAGAAGAGAAGAATAAGGAGCTTGACGAGAAGCTCAAGAATTCCAGTCAGCTTGAGAACAAGCTCAAAATTGCTGAGGAAGAACTAACCCATCTTCGCGAGGTAAATCGTCAAAAGGAGGTGGTGGAAGGCAAGTTGAAGGCTGTCGAGGAGCTTCTATCCGAGAAGATATCCTCGGAGAAAACAAAAAGAAAATTAGCTGTGAAAAAGTCCTTCAGCACTGGCTGGGACAAGGGATGGAATAAAGGAGTGGCTGCAATGATGGCGTAAGTTGAATATAGCAGCCTTAAATACTTCAGAGATGGCTGGGTTGCTTCTCTTCAAGAAATGAAAGTTGATTAAGGCTCCGAGCTATTCCAGCGACATATTCCTGGTCCCTCTCCAACTCCTGAAGATGAAGATGAGGACGAAGCTTCCTCCGAGGAGTCCTCCATGGTTGTGGGTGATCAAATCCCTGCTTCACAAGTTATCCAGCCAGCCAACGAACAGCCTCAGCTTCTGCCTACCCCATCCAAGAAACCTCCTGCTCTTGCCGAGCAGCTTTCTATTTCTACCGAGCAACCTAACTCCTCGTCCCAGGCTCCCGAGAAAGTCTTGGGAGACAAGGAAAAGGTGTAAAGTTGTTCGGTACTTTATCTTTGTTTTCTTTTGGAACATGTAACTTTGAACTTTGTACTCCTTTTCCATGATGTAATAAAACTTGCATTTTTAATCATACATGTTGTTGATACTTTCCTTTATACTCTGTTTGCATACTTATTAATTCCTGCCTTCTCCTCTTTTACTAGTTTGTGGCCAGAATGGAATTATTGTCTGCTAATGATACAAAACTGCTGAGGAAATGCAACGAATACTTTAAGGATGGTCATACTGATTTGAGTGTAGATCAAGTTACCGACATCCTTGGCAAAAATGCTTCAGAGAAGGCAATTGAGGCTTATCAATATCTGAAGTGTCTGCTTGATCGTGTCGTAGCCAATAATGTGGCTTACTATGAAATGATTGAAGACTTACAAGGCACTCTTGATGAACTTCAACAGCAATACAAAGAATCTTTAGCTCTTTTGCATGAGGGGTATGAAAAGAAATATAAATAACTCAGTGCTGACAAGGGCCATGACAAGATGTTTATTGCTTATCAAGTGAGAGAGAGAACTTTGAAAACAGAGGTCGAGGAGCATAGGCAGATAGCTGAGCTGTTGGAGCAAGAGAATAATAATCTGCAAAAGGAAATAGCTCAGTTGAGGTCTGTTGCATCCTCCTCAAATGCCTTGGTACCAGTGACTGATGAGGGATTCTCCTTCTTAGAAGTTGAAAACGCTAAATTACGAGAAGAATTGGAGACTTTGAGAAGAGTTGGTCCTTCTACTCCTGCTCGGGGATGAGCAAGAGGTTCTCGAGGACAAGCTAGAGCTGCTCTGAGTGCTGTCGAGGAACAGGGTACTCCACCTGCTCGGGGATGACTAAGAGTTCTTCGACCTACTATTGAAGAAGCTCGAACTCAATTAGCGTTGGAAAACCAAGAATTCCAGTTGATGGAAAAAAATCAAGCCTTGTCTGAAATGTCCAAGAACATCCAGAGTTTGGAGGAGCAACTTGTTGCGCAGAAATTTGCTTTGGAGAATAAAGATAGTTTTGCCAAGAGTCTTCATGAACAATTAGAAAGATTAACTTATCAATTCCATAAGCAACCTCGAGAATTCTGGATGGCAGGCTACAACGAAGCTCTTTTCCATTTGGATGCTCGTATTGAATATGCCAATAATGAAGGCTATAAGCAGGGGTGGTTGAACGCTCTGGGTGTACTGCAATTGGAGCAAGGTCACTATTTATGGGATTACTATAATCCTGGAATGCTCGATCTACCAGTTCCACCTTACAAGCTTGACATGAGCTGGATCCCTGCTCGGGCCATTCCTCGGTGCATTATTTCTATGTACCTCGGTGATTATAATCTCCATTCAAATGCAGAGTTATCTCGTCCCGAGCACCTGCTAGATAAACCATCTTTAATGAATATCAGAATGCTTCAAGACCCTAACTTCATCAATTCTCCCCTTTCCTTGGAGGATCCTCCTGCTGGCGAGGAACCTGTTTCAAAAGCACAAGGAAAGAAACCAATAGAATAGGGTTCTTGATGTAATAGTTATTTATACATTTTTTATCAATGTACTTCACTTTTGGATTTAATGAAAGACATATATTCTGCTTGCAAATGTTAATTGTCATTGTCTTGTAGTTATAAAACATTTTTCATTTGTGTATGTATATATGTTAAAAAGATAACCATATTATGTATCTTGTCGACCAACTATACTTGATTAAGACTTGTTTGTCGATTAACCTGAGTTTGTGGTAATCATTTGACTAACCAATAATAACAATGTTTCGTTTTTCAACCAGTTAAAAATCACAAATAATAAAAATTTAACTTGGTCTTATTCGCAAAATGCTTCCGATTAACAATGGTCAGCATCTTTTGATTCTCGACCAATATAAATTGGTGAATTTTTCTTTTCCGACCAACTTAGGTGCTTTTTGGAAATTATTCCTAACCAACCGGAGTTGGCATTTTTAGGAATGTCGTTGCCTCCTAACCAAACCGAGTTGGCATTTTTAGGAGTATTTTTTCCTAACCAACCGAAATTGGCATTTTTAGGAATGTCTTTTCCTAACCAAACCGAGTTGGCATTTTTAGGAATATTTTTGCCTCCTCACCAAACCGAGTTGGCATTTTTAGGAGTATGGTTTCCTAACCAACCGGAGTTGGCCTTTTTAGGAATATTTTTGCCTCCTAACCAAACCGAGTTGGCATTTTTAGGAGTATGGTTTCCTAATCAACCGGAGTTGGCATTTTAGGAATATTTTTGCCTCCTAACCAAACCGAGTTGGCATTTTTAGGAGTATGGTTTCCTAACCAACCGGAGTTGGCATGTTTAGGAGTATGGTTTCCTAACCAAACTGAGTTGGAATTTTTAGGAGTATGGTTTCCTAACCAAACTGAGTTGGCATTTTTAGGAATGTCGTTCCCTAACAAAACTGAGTTGGCATTTTTAGGGATATTTTGTTTTTCTGAGCAATGTAGTGTGTAGCATTAGTATTCCCCGAAAATTTTTCAAGAAAAGGAGAGAGGCTGGCAAAATATCATCATTTTATTCATACTGATGGAACTGCTTTACATGAAATTTTACATCACTGATAGTACTTTCGCATGTGTTCTGCATTCCATGCATTCTTAAACTCCTCTCCCTCTAAAGTTGTTATTCGGTATGTTCCTGGTCGAACAACTTCTGTAACTCGGTATGGTCCATGCCAGTTTGCCTCCAGTTTATTGTGCTTTTGAATGACTTTCTTTAGCACATAATCTCCTTCTTTGAGGTCGCACTTCTTCACCCTCTTATTGTAGAACAGAGCTGTTCGTTGTTGGTAAGCAGCATTCCTAATGGCTGCTTCTTCTCTAACTTCCTCGAGCATGTCCAGATCTAATCGTCTCATTAAGTCGCTAACTGGGGAGTTGAAATTCAATACTCTGTGTGTTGGGAGACTCAACTCGGTAGGTATGACAGCTTCACTTCCAAATGCCATCATATATAGGGATTCTCCAGTTGCTGCTCGGGGAGTTGTACGATAAGCCCACAGTACTGACTGTAACTCGTTGATCCAATTTGCTTTTGCCTCACTGAGCCATTTCTTCAAACCATTTAGCAGTGTCATGTTCGTCACTTCAGTCTGTCCATTACTTTAGGGATGACCTGGTACTGAATGGAGCTTCAAAATGTTGAACTGATGGCAATAAGCGGCGAATTCCTCATTATCAAATTGCGTTCCATGGTCAGTGATGAATGCATGAGGAAGACCATATCTACAAATGATATTTTTCCAGACAAATTGATATACCTTCTCGTAAGTCATATCGATAAGAGGCTAAGCTTCTACCCACTTAGTAAAATAATCCACTACAATGACGAGATATTTTAACCTTCCTCTACTCGTTGGCAGTGGTCCGACCAATTCTATTCCCCACATAGCAAATGGCCAAGGGGAAGTGATAAGTTTCAGCAATGCTTATGGAATTCGTCGGATGGAGGAAAAGCGCTGACACTTGTCACATTTCTTGGCATAGGCTACACAATCAGCCCTCATCATTGGCCAATAGTAACCCTATGTCATTACTCTTTGCAAAAGAGTCAGACCTGCTACATGGGCTCCTCAAGACCCTTCATGAATCTCTTCAATCAATTCTTTCACTTCGGAGGGACGTACACATCTTTGTAAAACTGCCATAATTCCTCGTCTGTATAGAATACCATTAGTCAATACATACCGAGCAGCTTTAAACTTCAATTTCTTGGCAGCGAGCTTATCAATTGGTAATTATCCCTCCTCAATATATGCCCTGATGGGATCCATCCAAGATGGTCCTAAATCAAGGGTAATAAAATTCATCATCAGGTCTTTATCTATGCTCCGACTAGCTAATATTTCAATTGGTATTATTCTTCGCAGCTCAGTACGAGTAGCTGATGCTAATCGGGCCAGGGCGTCTGCTCTTGCATTCTCCATTCTTGGTATTCTGATTAGTTGAACGGTAATAAATTCTGATACCAACTCCATCACCTTTGCATGATACTTAATCATTAATTCTCCTTTGGCTGCATATGTTCCCAACATCTGATTCACAATTAATTGAGAATCACTGAAGACAATAACCTGTTGCGCGTCCATAGTTTTTGCCAAATTAAGACCTGCTACCATGGCCTCGTACTCATCCTCATTATTAAAAGCCTTGAATTGGAATCGTAGTGCATATTCCATGTCGACTTCGTCCGGGCTGTTCAAAACGATCCCTGTCCCACAGCCTGTAGTACAAGATCAGCCATCTACACACAACCTCCATATAGGCAACTCGTCTTCTAATTTCTGGTCTGACAGAGTTCCTTGATGAAATATTTGTTGCTTCTTCTCACCATTCCCTGATTTTTCTTGTTCTTCGTCAACCATCTTTTCTTGCCCTTTTACCAACCTAAATTGGTCTGAGCTCGAATTTGATGATCCTTTCACATCCACTTGCCCTTTTACCAACTTAAGTTGGTCTGAGCTAGTGTTTGTTGGTCCTATAACATCCACAGGTTGATCGGCGAGTTTTTTTTGCTCCTCGAGGGTATCAGGATAGGTGAACTCTGCTATGAAATCTGCTAATGCTTGCCCTTTAAGCGATGACCTGGGTTCATAAATTATATCATATTCTCCGAGCTCTATTGCCCAGTACATCAATCTACCTAATTTTTCTGGTTTATGAAGGGCTTGTCTCAATGTCATGTCAGTATATACGACTATAGTATGGGCCTAGAAGTATGGTCTCATTCTCCTACTCGCTTCAATCAGCGCCAGTGCCAATTTTTCCAGCTTTGGATACCTGATCTCTGCTCCTCGGAAGGCCTTACTTGTGTAATAAATTATCTTTTGCACTATATTTTCCATTCTGATCAATGCCGAACTAACTGCAATTTCTGATACTGCCAGATACAAATATAATTTTTCTCCCATCACTGGCCTAGACAACAATGGAGGTGCTCCCATATACTTCTTCAAGTCTTGAAAAGCCTTCTCACATTCATCATTTCGCTCAAAAAAATTTCGGAGTGTTTTGAAGAACGGGAGACATCTATCAGTTGCTCGCGATACAAATCCGTTGAGTGCTGCTACTCGTCCTGTGAGACTTTGCACTTCTTTCTTCGTTGTCGGAGGTCGCAGCCCTAACAGAGCTTTGATCTTTTCTGGATTTGCTTCAATGCCTCGTTGATTAACAATGTACCTGAGAAACATGCTTTCTCGTACTCCAAATATGCACTTCGTCGGGTTCAGCTTCATCTGATATTTATCCAGTTGATCAAAGGTCTGGCCTAAATCAACTAGATGGTCAACAACTTTCTTGCTCTTTGTCAGCATATCGTCAACATAGACTTCCATATTGCAATTAATTTGTTCAGCAAAGACCTTGTTTATCAGCCGCTGGTATGTTGCACCTGCATTTTTCAAACCAAAAGGCATAACATTATAACAATAAGTTCCCCTAGGGGTAATGAAAGAAGTACTCTCCCTGTCTTCAGGTTTCATTTTGATTGCAACCAGAATAAGCATCCATGAAACTCAGCAGCTCATGTCCCAAGGTATCATCTACCAGTTGATCAATTTGTGGCAATGGAAAGTGATCCTTTGGGCATGCTTTGTTGAGGTCGGTGAAGTTAACACACATCCTCCATTTGTTGTTTTTCTTTTTTACCATCACCTCATTTGCTAACCAGTCTGGATATTTAACATCTTCGATGAAGCAAGCTTTTTGGAGCTTCTCGACCTCCTCTTAAATAGCCTGATTCTTCTCGGGACTGAATACCCTTCCTCTCTGCTTCACTGGTTTAATCTCTTTATTCACGTTGAGCTCATGACATAAGAAGTTTGGGTCTATCCCTGGCATATCTCCATGACTCCATGCAAAATTTTTCCTTCTGCTTCTTAGGAAAGCTATCAACTCATGTTTTATTGATGCATCCAAAGACGAACCTATTTGAGTTGTTCGTTCAGGATGCTCGTCGCCCAGAATGACATTTTCTGTAGCTTCCACCACCCGCCCTTTTACAAGTTGAGATTCATCTCTAGGATCCAATGTTTCAATTTCTGTACCTTCATCCACTTGATAGGTAATAGTCTTTTTCCTTAACTCCTTCAGATCCTCTTGTTCGGCAGATGAATAATAGCATTCCCGAGCTACTTTTTTATCACCCTTCACAAGTCCTACTCTAAAGTTTGTTGGGAATTTTAAGCACTTATGTACTGTAGATGGGACTGCTTCGAACTTCTTCAATCCTACCCTTCCCATAATGATGTTGTAAGCCGATTGAACATTCTTATCCATTACAAAGAAGCCTATTCTTTCTGTTTGACAAGCAGGCCATGTACCAATGAATATAACCAACTTGATCGTCCCAAGTGGAAAAACTTTCTCGCCAGCAAAACCAAGGAGAGGTCTATGATAAGGCTCCAGTTGAGATAACTTTAAGTTTAAACTATCAAAGCACGAATAGAACATGATGTCTGTCGAGCTACCGTTATCTACCAGAACCCTTGAAATCATCACTTCTTTCATTCTCATTTTGATGACCAATGGATCATCATGAGGATATAGTACACCTGCGAGGTCGTTCTTTGAGAAACCAATAACTAACTTCTCTTTGTTTACCTTTCTCGGGCGATCCTCCTCGGCCAGATTTATCCGTTGAATATATGAGCAAGCTTGAGCCTCACAGAAGTAAGCCTTTCTTTCTGCAGTAAGATCTCCTCCTTCTGCATCTCCACCTGTAATAACATTACAATCAAATGATCCAAAATGTATTGAAAATACCTCGCGTTCCGGTTGCCTTGGCCTCTTGGGAAGATCGGGGTCATCTTATGTATCATCTTTATGATCTCTTTTCCTATTCTCCTCTGCCCGATGAGGAGATCGAGACCTTTCTCTTGTTCGATCATCGTTTCCTCTTTCATTTCTACGATCAACATACTTTGACACTTTTCCTCGTCTATTGAGTGTTTCTATCTCATTCTGGAGAGCTATGCAATTTTTAGTCATATGGCCATGATCCTTGTGAAACTCGCAATATTTTTCCCGATTCCTTCTGTCAGGATCTGCCTTCATTTTCTTTGGCCATTTTAACTCCTCGTTATTCTTTATTTCTTCCAAGACATGGTGGATACCAATCTTCAAAGGAGTATAATTATCAAACTTCTTCAAGACTTCCCATGAAGACCTATTTTTGGATTGTTTGTCACCACCATTGCCCTTATGCTCCTTCTTCTTAGCTTTGTCCACTTCCACCTTGGTTTCTTTATCCATATTCTTCTTCGCAGCCATAGCCTCCTCGCCATTCATGATTTTGGCTGCTTTTGCCATTAACTCTGACATGGTTGTAGGTGTATCTTTAGCCAAAGTGTAATACAACTTATTGGGCAATAGCCCACTCATCAAGATGGTGATTGCTGTTTTTTCTTCATAATCTATGACTTCGAGCTTCTCGTTATTAAAACGAGTTATATAATCTCTAGTACTCTCACCAGCTTTTTGTCTAACACTTAACAAATGTGCTACTTGTTTTACTGGCTTTGCTCCAAAGCAAAAATTCCCAATGAATAACTCAGCCAGTTGAAAAAAAGTTGAAATCTTACCCCGAGGAAGATTATTGTACCATATCTGAGCAGATCCAGCAAGAGTTCCTGAGAATGCTCTGCATCTCATCTCGTCGGGGACAACATAGATGTCGGTGGTAGCTTGATACTGCTCTATGTGAAGAACAGGATCTGTCTTTCCATCATATTTGAAAGTCACCACAGGTGCTTTGAACTTTGACGGTGTAGGAAAATCCACAATGGCCTGAACAAAGGGTGTCCCTTGAACAAAAGTTCGTTGTAGGGGGTTCTTCGCCTTAGCCATTTCTCCCAATCTATATTCCAATCTCTGAATAGAACCTTTCCACGCATCGTTTCCCTCCTCGGGCCTGTTGGTTCGAGCAATTGATCTAGTTGATGTGGCTTCCTGGGATCTATCTTGACGAGCAGCTGGTCGCGATTGCGCTGATCCTTCTCTTAAATCTGAAGGTTGTCGAAAACTCTTTGACATGGCCTTAGGTGGACTTCTATTCCTCCTGGGGCCTAATCGACTGAAAGGAGACACCCTGCTCAATCTTTCCAACGTACTGGTCCTCTTTGGAGAGAGAGTGATACGCTGTTCAGTATCTGTAGCCCGTACTGATGAAGTTCGCCCAGGTTGATAGGAGAAATCATCAGATTCCTCATTACGATTTGAATCAGTATGCCTGGTTCGTGAAGAAAGTCAATGGGTTTGTCTTTGAACACTTCGCTGTCTTGAATGGGCAGGTGCACCGCCATGAAGGGTTTGTATGAGTTGCCGCATCGTTTCTTGCATGGCGGTTTGGCCCTGGGCCAAATTTGTCATGATTCCAGCCAGATCTGGAATATTCGGCGGAGCAGATGGATTTGGGGGATTTCCAGCGTTTCGATTGCTGGATTTAGGATTATCAGCCATTGGTGATGAATTGTTTTGATGAAAAACGAAATTACCAGTAGTTTCCCACAGACGGCGCCAATCTGTTGATGTAAAAAATTAGATTGTTTCTAATTATTTAATCACAGATAAATTTAAATAAAACAAAGAAATTTTAAAGTGGTTCAGCCTTATAAGAATGGCCTACGTCCACTATTTTTGTTATTTCTGAATGATTGGGAATTCTCAATTACAAGATTGATCAAGAAATTCCAGTCCCCTTGAATGAGGATGATACAAGGTATTTATAGCCATTAGGTTGTACATGTGAAAGGGTAAATAATTAATGCCCCTTAAGCGTATACATCTGTATGATAAGCATTTAATGCATAGTCGAACTGTTGGTTATCTGGATATTAATACTATGGTCGAGATGCATCTCGGACCTCCTTAGTTGCTCGACATTCAGGAGTTCCTCAGAGCAGTGGAGTTACTCGGACTACACCTGTTACTCGGAGTGTCTGAGTTGATCGGTGAGGCAGAGTTCCTCGTTGCTAAAGTGATTGTAGAAATGTTTGTATGTACCACGTAAACTAACACATGTCTTCTTGTGATTCATCCACGTCAGTATGTCAATTTTGGTATCAACAAATCCCAAGTCAAACTGGACCGAATCGAACTAAATCGATTCGGCCGGACGGACGGACGCACGTGCGCGTGTGGAGCTTTGATCGAAGGTCAACCCGAGCATAGCTTAGGTCATCTCCCCTTCAAAGAGTTGGGATACCTCGAGGCATCCAAGCCTTAGTCGATCATTTGGGTTTTATTAACTCATCATTTTCCCACTACTTTTCCAATGTGGGACAAGAGTTAAAACATGTCCAATTCATTAACTTTCATTGCTTTGTGAGCCACTTTGGGTACATATTTATAATTCATAACTTAATGAAATTGGACTTGTGAATATACTACATTAATCTCCTTGCGGAGGAGAACGCGTTCGTATATTGTCCCACAATTATCGTAGTGTGGGTCCCACCTAAATTTGAGCTCAAAGTTACTCAAAATTCTGTCCAGAAAATTCTGGACAGCTTTCTAAGTCCATTTTTCCAACAATCCGCCACATTAATGATATATCACTATAAATAAAACAGAACATATGCAATGCAGATGCAGACATAGGTTAAGTAAAACTGAAGACTTATTGCATCGGGAGAAGTAGCCTAGTGACCTTGAACTTTCCTTAGTGATATACTATCGGATTTACTTGGTTAATCAGTAGACTTCACGTCCTTGAATCGTCAACTGTTTCTGTAAACCTAGACAACAGTATTCACACAAAAATTCTTCAACACAGTTGGTTCTCACATTTGTGTTTATTTTGGCCATGAACACCACTTGGTTCCGTGAGTATTTTAGAGGATATGCCTTTCATTATTCGCATAGAAGTGGTCCCCTTCTTACTCACGTAGGTGACTTCTATAAAGAGTATCCCGCATTACCTCACTTACACGTACTAAGATACATATGTCACTAAAAGCATAACTTATCATAATTTCGCGACAGATGTGAAGTGTCTCATCTTTGTAATGGATAGGATTAAATATCCTCCATTGCTTATTGAATACAACGTAGTTCCGTTTGCACATTGAAGCTAGGTCTTGGGATCTCCAGTCAGCTAGGTTGGGTTGCCACTATATTGATTCTTATTTATTTATAGGCTTTAGACCCATTCCTCTCGATGATCTTTCAACTTTCTCTCGATTTAAACCTTTTTTAAGTGGATCCGCTATATTATCTTTTGACTTTAAATAGTCAATTGAGATAATTTCGTTTGAGAGAAGTTGCCTAACGGTATTGTGTCGACGACGAATATGTCGTGACTTTCCGTTATACATGTGATTGTGTGCCCTTCCAATCGTTGATTGGCAATCACAATGTATACATATTGCGAGCACAGGTTTAGACCAATTTGGAACATCTTCTAAGAAATTTCAAAGCCATTCAGCTTCTTCTCCAGCTTTGTCTAGTGCAATGAATTCAGATTCCATTGTCGATCTAGCAACGCACGTTTGTTTTGAGGATTTCCAAGATACGGTTGCACCTCCAAGGGTAAACACATACCCACTCGTAGACATAGAGTCTTTTGTATCGGATATTCAATTTGCATCGCAATGTCCTTCAAGAAAAGATGGATATTTTGAGTAGTGTAGTCCATAGTTTTGAGTACATTTCAAATACCCAAAACTCGTAATATTGTTTTCCAGTGATCTCTCCCTGGATTACTCGTAAATCGACTTATCTTACTTATTGAGTATGCTATGTCCAGTCGTGTACAGTTCATGATATACATTAAACTGTCGATAATACGAGAATATTCTAGTTGAGATATGCTTTCACCATTATTTCTTGCTAGATGTAAATTTACATCTACAGGTGTCTTGGTAGATCTAATATTATACTTCTTGAATTTTTGAAGTACTTTCTCTATGTAATGAGATTGAGATAATATAAGTGCATACGATGTTTTAGAATTTTTAATTTCTAATATAACATCGGCGATTCCCAAATCTTTCATGTCAAATCTACTACTCAACATTTGTTTTGTAGTTTTGACAATTTCCATGTTAGTACCCATGATAAGCATATCATCAACATAGAGGCATACAATGATATATCCATTTTTAATGTATTTAAAGAAAACACATTATTGCATTCATTAATTTTGAAACCATTTGATAAAATTGTATTATCAAATTTTTCATGCCATTGCTTAGGTGCTTGTTTTAATCCATAAAGTGATTTAACAAGCTTACATACTTTTCATTCTTGTCCGCGAGCCTTGAACCCTTCAGGTTGCTCCATATAAATTTCCTCGTCTAGTTCATCGATTAAGAATGCGGTTTTTGCATCCATTTTATGTATTTCAAGTCCATTAATAGCAGCTATTGCTATTAGCATCCGAATGTACATTATTCTGGTTATCGGTGAATATGTGTTGAAGTAATCCAACCCTTCCTTTTGCCTATAGCGTTTAGCTACAAGTCTAGCTTTATATTTATCAATTGATCCATCGGCCTTCAACTTCTTTTTGAAGATCCATTTATAACCTAACGATTTTGAACCTGGTGGAAGATCCACTACTTCCCATGTATGATTTTGTAATTTGGATTCAATTTCACTATTAATTGCTTCTTTCCAATTGGAAGCATCGAGTAAGAATATGGGTTCTTTTTACGATTGTGGTTCATTTTCTAGCAAATATGTTATAAAATTTGGATCGAAAGAAGTCGAGGTTTTTGTTCTTTTACTATGTCTTGGTTCATCCTCTATTGGTTCAATAGGTTGATGAGTACCACTTGTAGTATCATGATTTGTCCTTTTAGAAGGACCAGATCTCGGATCATGTTATACGGGAATTCATTTTCAAAAAATGAAGTGTCCCTCGATTCAATAACCGTATTTACATGAATATCCGAAATCTCATATTTACAAACTAGAAATCGATATGCACGTCTATTAGTAGCATAACCGATGAATACACAATCCACGATTTTTGGCCCTATTCTTAACTTTTTAGGTTTAGGAACCATCAATTTGGATAAGCAACCCCACACTCGTAAATATTTATAGGAAGGTCTTCGACCTTTCCATAATTCATAGGGTGTCTTGTGAGTCTTCTTGTGAGGTACTTTATTGAGAATGTAATTATCACAAAGTAAGGCTTCCCCCCACAAGTTTTGTGGAGCTCCTGAACTTAATAACATTGAGTTCATCATCTCTTTCAAAGTACGATTTTTGCGTTCAGCAGCACCATTCGATTGAGGAGAATAAGGGTGGTTGTTTGACGAATAATCCCATTTTCAGAACAAAATTCCTCAAATGGATATTCATATTCACCTCCTCTATCAGTCCTAATAGCCTTTATTATTTTGCGTAATTGATTATCAACTTCATTTTTATATTGTTTAAATGCATTAACAGCCTCATCTTTACTATGTAATAAATATACATCGCAATATTTTGTGCGATCGTCAATAAAAGTAATAAAATACTTTTTCCCACCTCTAGTTTGAACCAAATTTAAATCACAAATATCAATGTGAATTAAATCTAAAGATTCAATTATCCTTTCAACAGAATGGAAAGGAAATCTATCTAATTTAGATTCCACACAAATTTCACATTTATGATTTTTATCAATATTAAATTTTGGCAAAAATTCCAAGTTAATTAATCTACACAATGTATCAAAATTAACATGTACTAATCTAGCATGCTAAATATTAGATAACTTAATCAAGTAAGAAGAACTAGCAATTTCATTCATTGAAACAAATGTTTTTGGGGTTATAGTAAGAACATTGATTTTAAAGAGCCCCTCATTTAGGTAGCCCTTACCTACATACATGTCATTCTTGGACAACACAAAGCGATCAGACACAAACTCAAGCTTGAAACCATTTTTAGTCAGGAGAGATCCAGAAATCAGATTCTTTTGGATATCAGGCACGTGAAGAACATTGTTGAGTGTAAGTTCCTTTCCATAAGTCATTTTTAGAGCAATCTTTCCTTGTCCCACCACCTTAGAAGTGGAATAATTTACCATAAAGAGATTCTCCTCATTTTCCAAAGGCTTATAGGTGGAGAACATCCATTAGTTTGCACAAATGTATCGTGTGGTTCCAGTTTCCACCCACCATTCCTTGGTATTTCCAACGAAGTTACATTCAAATACCACGGCAGAAAGATTAATATCCACCAAGTCATTGGCGATGTTTTCACCCTAAGTTACATTTGCTTGAGGATTGTTTCGATTTTGCTTCTTAGGCTTACGACACTCTCTTGAGCGGTGTCCAGGTTTACCACAGTTGTAGCATTTGTCTTTGAACTTATTCTTATTCTCTTTGAAAGTGCCTTCCCCATCA
This sequence comes from Sambucus nigra, assembly GCA_949130495.1. Classification (NCBI taxonomy): domain Eukaryota; kingdom Viridiplantae; phylum Streptophyta; class Magnoliopsida; order Dipsacales; family Adoxaceae; genus Sambucus; species Sambucus nigra. The sequence continues at coordinate 55,457,850 of OX422224.1, read as the reverse complement.
TGCTTTCGCTTATTTTTCTTAGGACCTTCAACAACATGGACCTTCGTTTCCATTGGATTCTTCCCACTTTTCTTTTGAGACTCATGGTTATCTTCTTCGATTACCAGCCTGACCACCAACTCCTCCACATTCATCTCCTTTCACTTGTGCTTGAGATAATTTTTTAATAAAGTCCAAGATGGTGGCAACTTTTCAAAAATTGCAGCAACTTGGAAAGTTTTACTAAGTGACATTCCTTCAGCATGAATGTCATGGAGGATCACTTGGAGTTCTTGCACTTGCGATATCATTGGTTTAGAGTCAACCATTTTGAATTCCAGAAAATTCTCGACGATAAATTTCTTCATCCCAACAAGGACCCAATATCTGAAATCTATCACTCTCAGCTAATTCAGAAACCTCTCTCGAAGTCAGCTTGATTTCCACATCCAAATACTTTTCCAACCTTCACTTTTCATCATCCTTTTCATCAAACTTGTTTAATTAACTACCATTCACCATCATTAAAGTGCAAGGGTTGCTCTCCAACATTTAAGATCAAGCTCAAGATCTTCAAGAAGGTCCAACTTTCTCAACTCTCTCCTCAAATTCTCCTAAATTTGCATTAGCTTATTTTTTTTACTTAGCACTTTTATTCTCTCATCTCACATATCCTAATATACTTTTTATTTAGTATTATTGCACATCTCTTATCTTCATATAAACAAAACCCAAAAAAAACATGAAAAGTGGGTTTGCTCATAAATTCCAAATGGGAATTCTCACACTTCTCTCACACTTTTCTCACAACTAAAACACTTTTTACACACACATATAAGAGAACTCCCCAATTGGATTTATGGGATAAATACCACCCCTTATTTTTTATACGAACTACGTGGACTTTGATGCCTCTATAGGCTACGTAGGCATCTCGGGATAAAACCCGAGACTCGAGTTCTATTTCTATTTTTCTCCCATTTTATATCTTCGCATATTCTTTAACTTAATCCTCTTAGATTCTATATATTTATATATGCATATATTTGTTCTTAATGGATTATTATTCCATACGCGTTATCGTTCCGTTATCAACGCTAGGATAATCGCATATATCCTATTTTCTAATATAACTTTTAGGAACATTCCTACGAATGACTCGCTTTATATCTTCCATGATACAAGTCGATGATTCCTATTTCCACTACATATACACATGCACACATATCACGGGGAAATAACGAAAAATAGCAACCATCCATAAGAGATCACAAGGTCGGAATGGGGGCCTAACACCTTCCTATTTCGTAACTTAACCTCCGGACCCTTTTCGAATCATTTTGGTTTCGTATGTATCAGTGTGTCTTTGGATGTTGTCCTTTGGGATGGCTCATTATTTCTTTTGTCTGTTTTGAGTAAAATAGACTGACGACTCCATCTCTCTACATTTTTCACCTCATCACCGACGTCGGTTGAAGCGCTCCCGAGAGGGATGCGCAGGACCAAGATCCTCTCGATCTAAATGACACCCTCTTCTTTGTCTCTCCCACTGCGAGGATCGGGGATCGACACATTGGCGACTCCGTTGGGGACTTATTTTGAGGGCCAGACTCTATTTACATGGGTGTTTTGTTTTCTTATATATTCCCCTATTTTTGCATGTTCCCCTTTTTATTATTCATGTGTACCTCATGCCTATGCTTCTATTCACACTCTTATAGAAGATTCTCCATGTACACTTCGCACCACGCACCTAGGACCACGTGTATCCACATGTTGCATGCATCACCCATCCATACTTGGTATACCATTAGTACTTGTACTTTGCTCCCTGTTTGGCATGATCAAGAAAGATACTATAATCATAAGATACTATTAAGAGAATCATGCATGATTCACACAACATCACCAAAGAGCATTGAGATTTACCAAATTTTAATCAGTAATTGGAGGGTCACTTCGTGATGGGCGCTGGTCCGATAGGGCACAGTTAGCCTAAGTGATCTGACTCTCACAGTCCATTGGCCTAGTACCTTCGACATATATCAAACGGTTCCCCCGCATCGTATCTCTTGACCAAAGTCATTACGAGAGGTATGTTGTAGGGAACTCGCTCACGTATGCCGAGTATATCGAATTATCTCTCACACGTATCGTCCCCACGAGGTATATAGTAAGGCAATTCATGTACACTCAGGTATATCAAATGGCTTGTCCATATGTTCCAATTTCCCTCAAAAGCAAGACGTATATCGTGGAAGTCACGCCAAAGGGGGGAACCCATTCCAATTCACCCAACCAACTACATACCCCCACATAGGTGTCAAACCTAGGACACACATGTTAGATTGCTGATTTTGACCCGAAATTCTACCGAAATTCGGGGTTGGTCTATCGCCCAAAATTTCATCCATTTTTAAAATGGGACCCGGCCTGTGAGCCTGGTTACAAGTCCAACCATAACTTTGCATATTTTCCAAACCCAACTTTTCCAGGCTTGAGTCCCATCCGGCATTTCATTCTGCATTTAGGAGAATTTAATACAATTGAGAACATCACAATTATAATAATCATGTTGAGACTCTTCTCCTAAAAACATTTATCCTTTCCTTATCAAAAATCAAAAAACGTTTTTCCTTTCTTCATCAGAAATCCCAAAGTATTTCTCCTTTCTTTATCAAAAATCCAAAAACATTTTTCCTTTCTTTATCAAAAATCAAAAAATATTTTGCCTTTCAATCTCAAAAAGAAAAAAAAATGTCAAAATTATTTTTCTTTCTCTTTTTCAAAAATAAATCCCATTTTACTTCTTCTCAGGTCGATTGCACGCCCTTGGCCTGGCTCTCTATCCGCTTCGGTCTTCAGTCAAATCACCCTGGAGTTTCGTCCCTTCCCTTACTACTTCTTTGAGTCCAGAATCCATCCACTTTTAATGGAAAACAAAAATCAAGTACCAGTTGTGCAGCCAGATCTGACAGCAGTCTTAGCTCAGCTTGTGTCTAAGATTGGCAACCTCCAAACTGAGGTCCGAGAGATTCAACGAAACCAGGTTCCTATTCCTCAAGATCTCGAGGCCCTATTCCCTCGTGCTATGGGTCCACCCGAGCCTATCTGGGTTCCTGAAGAGTATCAGCACGCTCCATGTGCCCCTCCTGCTAATGGGCTGTTGCCTGCCCATCTTCCGATGCCGAACCTTGCCCAGCATGGGGCTATCTTGTCTACGATCATTGATCCAAAAAAGGAATAATTGAACAAGGTCAAAGAAGATCTCGAGAAAATAACTAAGAAGTCCGACCAAGTCAAAATCTATGGAAATTACATGGACTACACCCACATGTATCCTTATCCTAAGGTGAGGTTCCCCAAGAAGTTCAAGATGCCAAATATCGAGAAAATCGGCGGGAGTGGACCACCGATTGTTCATCTTCGCAGTTATCACCGTTCCATGACTCTCTTTGGAACTTCTAAAGAAGTAATGTCCCAATTATTTCAGCAAACTTTGAAGTATATATTCCTCCGATGGTTTTTATCTCTCGAAGAGTTCAGAATCCGTAGCTGGGAGGATGTAGCCCAAGAATTTATGTCATAGTACAAATACAATGAAGATCTTGAGGTCACCCTCCATTATTTAGTGCTTCTTAAATAGAACTCTGGGGAATCATTCCGCAACTTCATACCCCAATGGAGGTAAAAGGCAGCCACCATGACCAATCGACCATCCGAGGAAGAATAAGTCAACATAGTGAAGAAGAACTTCTTACCCCATGTCCGATGAATAATGGGAGGACAATACTATCCTCACTTCCAAGCACTCAGAGAAGAAGGAGTATAAATCAAGGAAGGACTTTCTAAAACAGAGGTTGAGCCAAAGAAAGTGTCCGGATAGTTCACCCCCAAAAAATATGACAAACTTGCCAGTGCTACAATATCAGCCATCAACAACATCTCTCAAATAATCACTTCGTGGGCACTAGAAAGCCTCCCTGTCCCAGTCCAAATGGAATACATCGTGCTCCATGCTACCCTCTCTAAATTTTATCAAGCCCTGTTAAGATGAAACCTTATGAAACCCTTGGACCCCCATCCATTGCCGAATCCACTCCTAAGAAACATTAAGGCAGATGCCCATTGTGCCTTTCACCAAATCGCTGGCCATACCAACGACCAATACTTTCACCTCTGAAACATAATCCAAGGTCTAATTGACCGGGGTACCATTGCCCCACAAGCCAAACACTACTCACAACCCACTCCCAAATCATGCGAATGCCATCTTCCTATAAAAGAACCCAGAATTTGATCCTTCAACTTAAATAACACCCATAAACTCTCCCAAACCTCTCCAAACTTCTCCATATTTCCTCATACACCCTATTAGTCTCGCTGATCAGGCACTATCACTCCTTACCAGAGCATGCATAGCTGTCCGTACCCATTTCGAAAATGGAAGTATTTAATTATCCGAAGTATTAAACCAAATCCTAGAGTTCAGGCTGAAATTTCCCTCACAGATGATCATTGATTACTAGAATTTCAGTACGCTGTTCTTGGAAGCACGAAAATGGGCCCGAGAGTCGGACAGTTGGGCGATACCAACTGATGAAGTCAACCTAGATGACGTTGTCCAGATCATGGAATAATCATTCAGGTAAACCAAAAATATTTCCAGTATGACTGAGTTACTCGATACTCTAAAGCCACAAGAACACCTGGTCCCTTCATCCTTACTTATCCCGATAGAATGGGAAGACCTGTGTGAAGAAGCCATTGAATTTGTGGAATGCATTGACTTTACATGGAAAGACATAATTGTTGCCACCAAATGGGGGGAAGAATTTCAAAATTCAAGTGAAGATCAATCTTCAGAGAAAACTTACCCGATAGCCGACATGTGTGGGATGATATCATTTTAGGAACTTATCGTAGAAATAAACAAGATGGAAGAAAAACCCAAGATTGACGACGAAATAGGGTTCATGTTCTTCCCTTCTTCAGTAAATCTCATGACCAGATCAGGGAGGCATTACCAGATCCCAAGCTCACTACCAGTAAATAACAAGGGGAAAGGCATTGAAAACCTTCCAATGCCAGAATAAACCCTCGAGGAAAGAAAGATCCTCGATCAACTAAATAAAACTCAAGCTAATATCACTCTATGGGGGCTATTCATGTTTTCCCAGCTACACAGAAATGCTTTGATCAAGTTTCTCACTAGACCCAGAGTTCCTCCTCCCACCATACCAGAAGAAGCGATAAATTTAGTCGGAACCTTTACCTTTACCCGAATGATATCCTTTTCCAAAGAAGAAATCCTCAGAATTTGGCCAAACCACAATCATGCACTCAATATCTCCGTCGAACTTATGGGGAAGATCGTACCACTCTCTCTTTTTTATAATGGATCCGCCTTGAATGTCTGCCCATTAAGAACCTTCAAATGCTTACGACTGAAGGAAAGTGACCTCTCTCCAACCTCCATTGCTGTACGTGCCTACGATAATACTCATCGAGAAGCGATGGGATACATAAAACTTGTAATATGGGCTGACCCTATAAACCCTATCATTGAATTCCATGTTATTAACATCCCAGCTCGTTTCAACCTGTTGCTCTGACGACCTTGACTCCATAGTATCAAGGGTGTGTCTTCCTCGCTCCATCAGAAATTAAAGTTCTTCGTCGATGCACGAGTCATCACCATTTTGGGTAACGATGATAATACCGATGGTGCAAGTACTAGCAATCCAGTCCTTGAGATACATCACAGGTTAAATGATGTGCTCCTATCAGGATTCCAAGTTGAGCCACTTCTACTCCCGGCGGGGGATGATTTCAAATAAAGGTTTTGTCCAGAATATGACCCTCATGGCAACGTCAGTTTGATATAGATATTCAGAAACATGCACTTCATGACCGGACTGGGGCTAGGACAAAGACAACAAGGGATAATTGATCCCATTGAACTGAAAAAAGTTTTACCTCCTTGTTGTTTGGGGTATCAACCATCAGAATAAGAGCTCAAAATGAACCTCCAGTCTTGACCAGAGAGAAGATTATACTGCACCCAGACTATCCCGGGTGATTCCTTGAATGGATGATTCATCAAAGAGGGCGAAGACTTCCCCTTTTGTGGCTTTCCAAAACCATGGTATGACCATAATAACTAGAAGATGATGTCTAGAATGGAGATCTTTTTCCAAGACAGCTACCCATGGGTCGAAAGTTCCCAACATCATGAAAACCATTTATCAAAGATACCGAAGATTTTGAGGGAAGTGAATTCGAGGATTCGTTCAACTTACAGACACCAGGGCTGACACTCTGCATGGTTCATTCCAGCACTACATCACTGGATCCATCCCACTTGATTAAAGCTGATGATACACCTCTCCTCAATTGGCATGCTGCGCCAGTTCTACCTGTTGAAATTCCACTTAATCCCAATGTTTACTCTATTTCTTCTTCTGTTGTCTATCCTTATGCAAATGTAATCGAGACCTCCTTTGATGAGGTTCTCAATGCTATTTTCTTATCAATGAAATAAATGAAGATTTTGAGTATCTTGTTGTGCCTTATATTAATTGTTTAGATTCTAATCAAACTTTTGATGATGATGATTTTGCAAATGAACAACTCTTAATTGATCTAAATAGGGTTAATAACAATTAACATAACCGCGTTCATATTAATGAAGAAGAAACTGTTACTGTTAACCTCGGTTCTAGTATCCATAGTGCTTCTGAATGCCCCACTAAACTAAGGAAAGAGGGTAAACGACCCATTTTATATATTGCGACCCTTAGTGATAGTGATAAGGAAGAGGGACTCTATTCCCCCACTAAGCCAAATTTTGTGGCTTTAATGGCTAGTCATGTGAGCACCGAAAATGAATCTTCTCATGAAGATACTCAAACTCATGACATTTCTGAGGTCAAAGTTTTTGATTCCCTTATTTTTTATGATAGTGAGAGTGGAGAAGAAAGAAAGAGTGAAAATGAAGAAGAGGTTAATGTGAGTGAACTTCAAAATCATTTTCAAGAACTTTATAAAGAATCTATTAAATTGAAAAGAGCTAATTTAAAGTTAGAAGCTAGTTTAAAAGAGTGTGTCAAGGTCGTTGATGATAGTATGTTGGTAGAAGACCTTAGGATACGAGAGAAATCTCTTCTATAGAAGCTTGAATATATAAAAGGCGAGAGAGATAGCCTTAAGGGTTTAATGGAATCCTTGAAAAAGGAGCTTCTTGCTTTTGAAGAGCGAAATGTTTTATTAGAGTCTAAGATTTTAGAATTACAAAATAAATTAAAAGACTCTAGTAATGTCAAATTTGATTTGGAGTGTCGTTTGGAAAAATTAGATAAAATCTTAGGAACGGTCCAAATTAAAAATGACATGTGTGGTTTAGGCTTCAATACTTGTAATGAATGTACTCATAAAGACAAAACCAATGTTTTAGTAGAATCTACTAGGAAAGCTTTTAGAGATCACTCCTTAGGTAAATCTTTTCGACATGTTTTTACTTGTATACATTATGGTCGAAAAGGTCATCTTAGGAAAAAAAAATTTGATCTTAAACGAATTCCTAGAAAATCCCAACGTAAAGCAACCAATGTATTTAAAATTCCTACACCCCAAGATAGTCATTCTTCATTAATTTGGGTTAGGAAATCTGACTTAGTTGCCATGCATAATAGGGTTTTTGATTCTTATTTACTATCACATGCTTCCCCCCTTGCTAAATCTAAAGGATGAGTGTGTTAGTCATTTGCATACTTTAGCGTTTGTACTTCATGCTATATTCACATGCTAAATGTATGCTTGTTTAATCATTTTCTAGTTTATGGCCCATACTTAATCACATGCTAGAATAATGATTTTGGTTTATCTTTTGTATTTTATTTCTTCATTTTGTTTGCATTAAATGAGAATATACAAAAAGATATTTGTTTATCATTTGGGTTTTATCTCTTGATAATTTAAGCTTAATGAAAAGTTCAAATGATTTTTGTTTGGCTTTTGAGTATATATTATTTTTTTTGGTTAAAAATGTCAAAAACTCAAAAAGATTTTATTCTTGTGTGTATTTTGGTTTGACACACTTTAAGAGGCATATACTTGTGTTTTAATCCCCCTTTTCTGCTCCCACATGGCTAGAACTTTTGGTTTAGATTGTCAATCCTTAAAATGTTCTTTACCATATTTTTTATGGAGCAGTTGGATTTTGTGTTGATTAAATGGATTATATTTTTATATGCCTCTATTCACACATGCACGAGCTCTTTTGAAATTTTAACTTCAAATGTATATTTGAGCTATGTGAGGTGTTCTCCTTCCAATCTTGTCATCTACATATTTGTGACTTAGGAGGACTAGTGCATGTCAAAATCCGTTGCACGAGAGATTTGTGTGAAAAATGAAAACATGATAAATATAAATGGGCACGGGGAAGGGCTCCGAAAGGACTAAGTGATCCTTTGCTATTGTAAGCCACCGTTTTGAATGGACCTAAAAGAAATACGTGATCCAAAGGCCTAAAAACAGAACATATGGCATTAAAAAGAAAAATAATTGCCAATGCCTATGTTTGATTGATATATTCATTCAAAATTAATATAAATGATTATTGAGGGAGATTGGATGGTATATCAACGGTTTGCACAATGTCCGTTTATCCTAGTTGCATATCTCATGTCATGACTCTACTGGTTTGTAGAATCATCAATATGCTAGGCTTGTATGCATTATTTATGTTTGTTCATTGAGTTCAATCTATATTGTCACATGAGGTTATATTCAAATGTGATGAAGTTTGCAATCAATTGAGAACTCCGTGAACATATTTTAAGTGATTGGGTCTAAATTTAATTGTTACTAGTTCACACCCCAACGCTTCCGTTTCCATATGACACATTTTTGCCATAGGAGTGTGCTAAACTTATTGTATTTTGTGCCATGTGTGTGTTTATATCTATATATATATGCAAGTGCTTTATTGGTATATTTCCAGTATATATATATATATATATATATATATATATATATATATATATATATATATATATATATTTTCCTTGCTTTCTAGTCCATCCATACTTATACTTAATTATTGGTATCTATCTTGGATTAGTTATGCTTTTGTTGCTCATATGTTTTAATGTCTTATCACTTTAATCTTCAACTTGTTTATTAGTTCTTTATCCTTTGATTATTCCTAAACAAAAAAGGGGGAGAATGATAGGGGGAGAAATGGTATCTAATCTTATTATTATCGTATCTTTGTTTAAGGGAGATTTATCTTAGGGGGAGACGTCTTTCTAAGATGACCATACTTGATAAAGGGGAGAATTAATTTAGGGGGAGTTATTATTTAATTGAATTTAATATTTTGATATTCCCTATGCGTGTAATATGTTTGCTTAAGTGTGCAGGAATTATTTTATAAAGCGGCAACTTTCAAAGGAAAAGATTGTTGATCCTTTGGGTTGTTTGAGTCAAGCATTGTAATTTTATTTTGGGTAGGACTTTATATTAGTCTAGTAGAGCTTGACAACCCTTTAGGATTTTTGTATAGTTTCTGTCCATGAATAGCGAAAGGGGGAGATTTGTAAGGATGCAAATTTCCAATTGAGTCCTTTGTAGTTTTGGCTCAATTCTGGACAAAAACATTTGAGTCATAGGATAAAGTATATTAATCATCTTTCAAGCCTATGACGTGTTTGCTGGAGATATAGCGGTCAAGTCTATAAAGCTTCATCAAAATACCGAGTTTAAGTGCCTCGTTTCTACGTCATCAATTGCGGTTCCATGCTCCCAAGGTATGAATGCATTACATATATATATAGGAGCTTGGAACGGTTTATATTGGGTGTTAGGTTTAAAACCGTGTTTTGGTTTCAGAATGTTTTCTAATAAAACTTATATATAAAATATATATAAATGTTTATGGGCTTAAAAAGAATTTTTAAACATTCTGTTAGTTCGTTCGAAGTGTCGTTCGAACGAGATTGTCATTCGAACCACAAGTCGTTCGAACGAGATTGCCAACGACTTCCCATTATGGCATACTGGAACTTCATTCGAAATGTCGTTTGAACGAGATTGTCGTTCGAACAAGATTGTCGTTCTAACGAGATTTCTAACGAGCATCTAACGAGTTCATACAGGAACTTTATTAGAAGACTCGTTTGAACGAAATCATACTGGAACTTCGTTAGAAGACTCGTTCAAACAATATTTCGTTCGAACGAAATGTCGTTCGAACGAGATGCCAGGCGGGAACAGTTTTTGGCAGTTTTAAGCAGTTTGTCTCCAACTTCCCCCCTTGTTTCTTAACAAACTTTTCTCAGACTTTATTATGTGCGGGAATAACATTTTCCAACTTAAATTTTCCATTCTATTCCATCTCATAGAGAGAATTTAACAGCTAAATTGCTTGAGGAAAATGTTCTTGTTTTGAGTGATATTTTTAGAAGAAAATATACACCACTCTAGTTTACACCCATTTTTTGTTTATTCCAAGTTATCATATACATATATCTTTCTTGGAGTTTGGCACCGGTTTTTCTCTACCCCGAATTGAAGAGAAGTTTGCATTGATTTATCCACTTGGAGAAAGGCTCCTAGTTCAGGTGACGATGACCATATAAAGTCCTATCGGTGGATTCCGAGACCGCGTTGGAGCTCTAAGGTTATCCGCTAGGAAGAGGTGTCTACAAGAAGAAGCGTCGAGGCTTGAGAGGTATCGAGTCATGTGTTGTAAGCCTTTCTGTCTTGTATTTATAAATTTCATACTTAGTGGATTTGTGGCTAGGGTCGTCCGAGGTTGTTTCCCATCTTGGATTTTTCCTCGTACATCGCGGCGTAGTGTCATTGATTTATTTTTAATTGTCACACTTAATTTAATTAGGTGCTAATTAAATTTGGGTAATTTTTTAATTCCAGTCTATTGTTAAAAACTGGTTTGGCCTAATTTGGAAATATTGATAAATATGACTTAGGCAAATTCTAGGACTTGGACTAATTAATTCCGTTTAAGTGAAATTAATTTTTGTGTGTGTTAATTATTTTCTCTTGGTGTAATTTTAATTTGTTAAGAAATTAAAATTTGGTTTTATATTGAACCATCACCTTTACGCTTCCGCATCGATTTTCATAAAAGGAAATATTATTTTAATTGAGAAAATTAAAATCGCAGCTACCTACCGTCTTTCACCCACGATGAGCATGAGCGCGCACAACTCGAAGAATTACTGAAGGAATTCATGGATGTCTTCGCATGGTCCTTTGACGATACCGGCAATGATCCTGAAATAGCTCAACATGATATCCCCACTATCCTAGATTTCAAGCCGGTTAAACAGAAGTTAAGAAAGCTCTGCATCGAATAGTCACTCAAGGTCAAAGAATAAGTGGTCAAACAGCTGAACGTGGGCTCATTCGTGTAATCGAATACCCCACATGGCTAGCCAACATAGTGCCTGTGCCAAAATCAGGAGGGAAATTTCAGATGTGTTTAGATTACTGGGACTTGAACAAAGATTCTCCAAAGGATGATTATCCGCTACCCAATATCGACATGATCGTGGACAACACAGCCAGTCATGCTCTAAAGTCATTAGTCGACGAGTTTACCGGATACAACCAAATCAAAATGCTCCCAGATCTACAAGAAAAGACCGTGTTCATCACCCCGTGGGGAACCTTTTGCTACACTGTTATGCCATTTGGTCTCAAGAATGTTGGGGCTACCTGCTAGAGGGCTACCACAACCATCCTGCATGATCTAATTCATAAGGAAGTTGAGGTCTATATGGATGATATGATTATCAAATCCAAAACTAGACAAGGTCATGTTCCCGCCCTTCGAAAGTTCTTCGAACGATTGCGACGGTATCAGATGTGATTCAATCCACATAAATGAGTCTTCGACATTATAAAGGGAAAACTCTTGGGATTCATGGTCAGTGAGAAAGGGATATAAGTAGATCCTGCCAAGATGAAAGCCACACTTCAGATGCCACCTCCCTGAATGGAAAATGAAGTTCGAGGTTTCCTTGGGAAATTGCAATATATCACTCAGTTCATCAGCCAACTAATCTCCATCTCTGAACTGATTTTCAAACTCCTCCGAAAGGATTCAACCAAGGTTTGGAATGAGGGCTTCCAAGAAGCCTTTAACCGAATGAAATAATATCAGAACCAACCTCCGGTACTCATGCCACCGCAGCCTGGTCTCCCTTTGCTTCTATACCTAACCATAACCAACACTGCAGCTAGGGATTTACTTGGCCAATACCTTGAAGATTCCCACAAAGAAAAAGCCATCTATTACACCAGTTGTAAATTGGCTGGGTACGAAGTCAACTACACTGCTTTGGAAAAGGCATGTGTCGTGCTTGTTTTGGTCACCCAAAAGTTACGACACTACATGCTGGCCTTCCCAACAAACTTGTATCCCGAATGGACCCCATCAAATATCTGCTTGAGAAACCATCCTTGTCCAGCTGAATGGCTCGATGGTTGATGCTCCTAGTCAAGTTTGATATCGTGTACGTCACACATGAAGCCATGAAAGGAAGAGCCATCTCGGACTACCTCACTGACTACCCCATAGAAGAATCTGATGACTGGATCTCCGAATTCCCAGACAAAAACATCCTCTGCACTGCTCAAGATAACCTTCGATGGTAAATGTTCTTTAACGGTGCTTCCAATAAAAAAGGGATATGGCATTGGGATACTTCTAATCGCCCCAGACGATTCCCACACTCCCATCGCCATCAAATTGGATTTCCCTTGCACCAACAACATAACTGAATACGAGGCGTGTACGATAGGCCTCAAAGTTCCCTAAAAAAAGGTATTCAATGCCTAGATGTCTACGGGGATTCTTCCCTCATCATCGATCAAGTGCTCAAAAAATGGAAAGTTAAGGACGAGAAACTCCAACCCTTCTATACCCACTTAGAATAACTAGCCTCACAATTCCAAGATATCACCTTCCATTACTTACCTCGAGCAAAGAATAAACTAGTCGATGCCCTTGCTACTTTGGCCTCCATGGCCAGCATACCCGAAGGAATAACAATGGCCCCTTCCTAGTTCAAAAGCAAGATAAACCAAACCATTTCTACCACATTGAGCTCATCACCACAGAAGATCCAGAGCTACCCAATTATTGGTACTATGATATCTGGAACCTCCTCAAGCATGGTAGGTATCCCTAGGTTTCGAACAAGAAAGATCGGGTGACCCTCCGAAGACTAGCCGCCCAGTACATCATTTGCTATAAAACACTATTGAAGAGAAACTTCAATGGAACCCATCTACACTGCATTGCAGGGGCTGACATTAAATACTGGACCATCATAATCCATAACGGGGAATGCGGGTCCTATATGAGCGATCACATGCTTACTAAGAAGATCATCCGATAAGGCAACTACTGGACCACCATGATCCAGGATTGCACTACCTATGTCCGAAGATGACTTAAATGCCAACAGTTCTCTAACTTTTAGCACCTTCCTCCGCGAGAATTATGCAACATGACTTCTCCTTGGCCGTTCTCCCTAGTTGCCATTGATTAATTCACCAAATGGGTCGAAGTCGACTCATACGCAGTACTAAACACTAAAAAAGTGGCCAAATTCATCAAGAAAAATATCATCTATCGATATGGGGTCCCGCACGAGCTAGTCTCATATAGTGGGTTGCATTTCGAGGTTGAAGTCACCAAAGTGGTCAGCGATTATGGAATTCAGAGACACAAATATTCTCCCTATCGACCTCAGAGCAATGGTGCAGTCGAAGCCACCAACAAGAACCTCAAACACATCATCGGTAAGATGATCGAAAGCTATCGAGATTGGGCCGACCGAATCCCATACACACTCTGGGTCTATCGAACCTCAATTAGAACCTCTACTGGGGCTAACCCTTACTCTCTAGTCTACGACATGGAAGCAGTCCTATCCGTGGAGCTGGAAATACACTCGTTGTGTGCCATGCTTGAAAGAAAGTTCAGGGAAGAAGACTGGTACCAAATCCATCTTGACGAGATGACCCTCCTAGATGAAAGGAGATTGAAAGCTCTATACCACATACAAGGGTACCATCGCCATATATCACCATCATTAAATAAGAGGGTCAAGGACCACGGTGTTCGAGAGGGGGATTTAGCCCTCAAACAAATAGTAGAGCCCATATAGGACCACAAAGGGAAATTAAATCCCAATCGGAGCGGCCCATACATTGTCAAGAAAATCCTTTTCGGTGGTGCCGCCATGTTCACCGACCTAAATGGAGAAGAAATGCATCACTCAGTTAACCTCGACCGTCTCAAGAAGTTCCACCTCTAGCCTGAAATCTCGGCATGCTAGGACTCTTCTCATCTCCCTTCTATTCTAAAAAAATCTTCATTTCCCTCTACCCAGAACTACATGGGCCTGATCCTCTATAAGAACCAGATCAAAAAAAAAAAACTTTTCAAAAAACCCCAGAAGTACATAGGCAACTCATACATCTTACATGATCACGTCCTTTTCTTTTTCGTAAAAACTATTCTTTTCTTATCTCCGAGAACGACAGTTCATTCTAATATATACTTGAACAAAAGGATTATGCATGCCTTAGCGATCGGTATAGATAATTCAAATTACAAAATTCATCAAAAGGCATAGATAGATGATCAAAAACTTGTTTATTTCATTAATAAGAAGTTACAGTGCAATTACAAAACTTGTTTATTTCATTAATAAGAAGTTATAGATAACTCACTTCCCCTACCTTCCTCAAAAGCCAAATAAATTCCCAAATTTATTCCCCATTACAAAATAAACTCTCCAAGAGTCCTACCAACATCTACCAGAGGAGCCCGCTACAATATCATCTACATTATGGGGTCCTCGAGATTCCCCTGCCTCAATGGAGTGCCGAAAATGCTCCACAGACCGATAAGCTCGAACCAGCCTCGAAAAAACCATAACACCTCCCTCCATGGTATCAGATAAGGCAAGCCACCTATGTCCGTTCTCCACGACCAATATCTCGCTGACTACTCTTCTCCACAACAACTTCATATAATCCCCAGGGATGTGCCAAACTCCCCTAATAGACTGAGAGGGACGGTTTGACGGACGTTGACTCTCCCATAAAGAGTCAAGCCGCATGCACAGACGCTCTGTCAGATCTTCTACCGAAAAGAAATCTAGTGTCCTAGGTGACACGACCTTCTCCTAGCCAAATTGGAGGTTTGTCTGAGACCAACCAGCCGAAACATACGGGAATTCCCCTAGCTCCATAATAGGCATCAACTATCCCCACCGTGGCACTGACCAGTGCAGATTTAAAGCCCCATTCTCCAAAAACCAGTTCTCCCAGCTGTCTATATCTAGGCCCACACTGATGAAAGGGCGTGAAAAGAAGTTGGTTAAAGCCCACAAAGGATATTCCGGAGGAGTCACCAGGTGAAATCTTTCAGACAACCACATGAACAGTATCACGGGGCTACCCCTTCGAAAGTCAGAACGACCTTCTTGCCAGGCATCCAGGACATTAAGAGTCTCCTCTAGTATCATCGTCGTAGGATTGCGATGGTAGGACTTCCATGGAGTAATAGATGTAAGTTGTGGGTCCACCAGTAGTTCCCTGGTCACCAGTAGCAATTTCAAAACCGAGCCCAGACGACGGCTCCGGCATATCCATCATCATTAACCTCCTACAAATGCACAGAACGCAGCACCGCGAGAAGGGAAATCATTCCTCTAGCAACCAAGGGTCTACCCGCCAAGGACGAGATGTGGGGAAGTCCAACCAACAACTCCCGGGGAGATCGAGAAAACTCAGGCATAGCACCCGCCACACCAGGGTTTACCCCCAACATGGGAAAAAATTCCTCATAAGCCGGACAGACTTCTTCCAAGCCAAAGCGGAATACATGGTCTTCGGGGTACCAAAATTGTACCGCTGCCATCTGCATGCTCCATTCTATGGGCCGATTACGCCATAAAGAGACTCGACACATTTTGAAAGCATCATAGTCGAAGTTGTAGGAGCACATCGCCTCCAAAGTCTCGAGGTAGTGGAAAACTCAACACTACCAGGGAGAGCCAGCTCACAGAACAAGAAAGTAGGAATGTGAAGGTGTGATGAAAAAACTCCATCCTTACCCATTTTTATACTTGAAAACCCCCACAAAAGACATAACCCCTGCAAAAATCAGAGGAAATCTTGCCCCAGAAGGTGCCAAAGGCTGAAGAGGGTACCAATCAAATCCTTGAATTGATGGGACTGGACTGAACTACCGATCGGCATGATAAGATGCTTCCCGATCGGTAACCCCCTGTTTTTAGAAACCTACCTTTTTCCTCTTTTGTCAAAATCAGAAAACTCAACAAAATAAATTAATATTCTCAAACAGAATTTCAAATTCCCTTTTCATCTTTATATAATTCCTCGTTGTGAATAAAACTTCCTTTCAAAACATCCAAAAAAATTTATTTTTACGATCTCAGCAACAAAGTAAAAAGTGCATATGCAGGCATTCATTCATCTTTAACAGAAGATAATCAAAAAATTCCATTGCATTGCATAGATATTTTTTTCTTTATTACATTAATCTTACAGGAAATAAAGAAAAGCAAAAACAACGGGACTCAGTCCGAACCCCCATTCTCTCTCTCTCACTTACCCTTCGCCCTCTCTTTCCTAGGAGCTTTCATCCCTATGACGCACTCTCTTTCCCCTGCGTTGAGATGATGCACCATCGTGACCCGAGCCAGAATCCTTCCCAAACGAAGCAGACAGCACCAAGTAGTAATGAACGGTAATCACGTCCCGAATATGGGCAGTCGCTGAAGATATCCAGTCCCTAATATCCATCAACCAAGTGGTGAACACACGGACTTGCTGTAAGAAAAAGATGTATCAAACAGAAAAGATCAAAAGTAACCAAAAATAGGAAAAGAGAAGAACAGAAAGGTATACCAAAGGATGAAGAACCTCCTTTGTCAAGCCCAACTCCTCCGGGTCCATCGCATGAGGACAATGCAATATAGGCACCATCCCTCCATCAGCTCGTTGGATGTTGTATGAAGGGGTATGAAACCGTACAAAGGGACCCTCCAAAGTCACCACCGTCGCAGACATCGATGGACCACCACCGTTGTGGGAGGACCCCACTGGCCGACTTGAACACGCAGGAGGGAAAGGTAGTGCATCATATATGCTGGGAACCATTAGCCAACTCATCACGAACTCTATATAATCATACGGAACAACCGTATCAGTGTACAATAAGTAGGACTCTCCAATTATCACTACGATCCTCACATCCTCCGGCAATAGCTGCTCCCGCCTCATTGACATAGGGGGTCTCGCAGGTGGCACCACTACCTCCTCCTCAGGAATCTATCGGAACAACCTCTCCCAAAGATACCAGGAGTGGCCAAACTCATGCGCCATTAAGAACCTCATCTGCATATTCATCCCAGTCAACCACGTGTCCTGAACATCCATCCCCCAAGGGTAAAAGGTCACCTGAAAAATCCCCAGAAGATATAAGCAAATATGGAATCAGAGCACACAAAGACTTAAAACTGAAGAAAGGAAAAAGTCTTACCCTATCACTGGTCAACCCATTCAAGACCTGATGCACAACATCCATAGAAAGAGACTTCCTTGACTGCCGATTGGCCTTCTTCCACCGATTCAACAACGAAAAAATCCCCAATGGTCTCATCCTTCAAAGCAACCAGTTGGGTATTACTCCCAATCACCTCATAGAACCACACCTGCCAAAGATAAGAATTTATAATAAAAAAAATATACGCACAAGGAAAATGTGAATGCATGAAAGGAAAATGCGCAAACTAAAGAATACCTCAAGAAGATACGTGGCTCCAGTACAAGTCTGCCGGCAGCATCGACTGAAAGAATCCAGAGAAAAATAAAGGGTCCCCAATCATATAAAGAGATCTTCAAAAACATCCTCAAGTATGGTAAAAACCATAAGTGGACAACTTCGCCGCTCGACGCCAACAAAAATCCCCCCAGCACTAGAAAAATGAACAACCGGGCCATCTGTCTCACTTGCAGCCCGTCCTATGCATCAATAACCCAGCCCAGCAAAACATCCCTCAGTAGGAACATCTGAATAGAGTCCCCAGACACTATCCTCCCCACATCACCGAGCGCCTCCTGCACCACCTTCGACCTCACCCGTAAAGATAAATCAACCTCTATCTGCTCTCCATCAGAATCCAGCCCCAATAGCTGCTGCACATCTATGGGAGTCATAATCATCTCACCAAAACCAAAATGAAAGGTGTGGTTAGTGTCCCACCACCTCTCCCCCAGAGTGCATAAAACCGCCATCGAACGAGGTGTCTCATCCAGCACAGACGCCAACCTCTCGAGGCAGTCCAAAAGTCCATGCCACTACCGAATGGCACCCTCCACACCATGCCGACAGGCACACCCCTTAAATTTTAGTTCAAAAATTCCCAAAAAACCCTGAAAAATCAACATAAAATTCCTAAAAATCCTGGGGAGGATTTAGAACATTTTTACTAAGAAAATTTCACACTCCCTCCATCGGAATACCTACTTCCCCAGTAGAACACTCAAAATCCAAGTGAATCTCTCCCCGGCAATGTCCCCAGTGGAATTTACAGCATCAAATTGGCTATTCCCCTGAAAAGTCTCCAAAGGATATGAAGATTTCCCCAGCAATCATCTACCCGGCTCAAATCAAAATCATGAGTTAATTTCCCCGGAAGAGAACATCTTAACTTAAGCCCTCAGAATTGGCTTCGACCAGCAGAATTGGTCATCTCAACTTAATCCCTCAGAATTGTCTTCGACCCGTATAATTGGTCATTTAAATTTAAGCCATCAGAATTGGCTTCGACCCGCAGAATAGGTCATCCTCATCCCTAAGTCCTTAGAATTGGCTTTGACCCCCAAAATTGGTGATCTCAACTTAATCCCTCAGAATTGGCTTCGACCTGCAAAATCGATCAGCCTCATACCTAAAGTCCTCAAATTTGGCTTCGACCCGCAGAATCAGTCATCCTAACCC
Organism: Sambucus nigra; assembly: GCA_949130495.1. Classification (NCBI taxonomy): domain Eukaryota; kingdom Viridiplantae; phylum Streptophyta; class Magnoliopsida; order Dipsacales; family Adoxaceae; genus Sambucus; species Sambucus nigra. The sequence continues at coordinate 55,438,790 of OX422224.1, read as the reverse complement.
CTAAGCCCTTACAATTGGCTTTGACCCACAGAATTGGTCATCTCAACTTAAGCCCTCAGAATTGGCTTTGATCCGCAGAATCGGTCACCCTCACCTTAAGCCCTAAGAATTGGATTCGACCCATAGAATTGGTCATCTCAACTTAAGCCCTTAGAATTTGCTTCGACCCACAGAATTGGTCATCATAATTTAAGCCCTCAGAATTGGCTTCGACCCGCAGAATTGGTCATCACAATTTAAGCCCTCAGAATTGGCTTCAATCCGCAGAATTGGTCATCACAATTTAAGCCCTCAGAATTGTCTTCGATGAGCAGAATTGGTCATCTCAACTTATGCTCTCAGAATTGGCTTCGACCTCCAGAATCGGTCACCCTTACTTTAAGCCCTCAGAATTGGCTTCGACCCATAGAATTGGTCATCACAATTTAAGCCCTCAGAATTGACTTCGACCCACAAAATTGGTCATCATAATTTAATCCCTCAAAATTGGCTTCAATGCGCAAAATTGGTCATCTTAACTTAAGCCCTTAGAATTGGCTTCAACCCGCAGAATCAGTCACCCTCACTTTAATCCCTTAGAATTGTCTTTGACCCGAAGAATCGGTCATCCTTATCATTATCTTCGACCCATAGAATCGGTCATCCTCATCCCTAAGCCCTCAGAATTGGTTTTGACCCCCAGAATCAGTCATCCTCATCCCTAATCCCTTAGAATTGTCTTCTACCCATAGAATCGGTCATCCTCTTCCTTAGGTCCTCATAATCGGCCTTGACCCTCTGAATTGGTCATACACTTTCAAAGGCATCATGCGGTGCCTATTTGACGTCTATCGTTTGTTCAAAACTCACCTGTCGAGGGGCTTTATAGACACCCTATTCTCGTACCCCCTAAACTATCCTTAGGTCCCTAGACCGTCCCTTCATCACTACAAACCTAAGTCATACCCTGGGTACTCACATGGAGGCCATTGGGCACTCCCAGGCTCTGTTTGACCAAAATTCAAATTCTTCAGCTCGATCGAGTCTGAATGAATCTTTAAAGGGAATTGAATCCCCTTTCCAATGGTCCACCCCGTGCGCGATTCTGACTTACGATGCGGACGAACGACCCATTCTCTCCCGAAACCTGACCTAGAGGCCATTGAATGCTCTCAGGCTCCGTTTGACAAGTGTCAACTCTTCATCTCAATTGAGAATGAATTAATCTTCAAAGGGCACTAAAACTCCTTTCCAACCGTCCGCCTCGTATGCGAATCTGACTTACGGTATGGACGAATGATCCCTTTTACTCCGAAAGGTCATCAAATGCTTCCAGGACCGGATTAACCAAAGTCAACTCCCCAAACTGGGTCAAACTCTTTGGAATGTCAAAGTACATCTCCTAACCATTTCAACAGTTCACCCTGTGTGCGTTTCTGACTTACCATGCGGATGAACGATCCATTTGCGTCCAATGATCCCACGTCCAAAGGATCGACGAGTGCTTCCAAGCCACATTTTTCCCAAATTCAACTCCTGAACATTGTGAGCATCATATAGGAATTTCGAAGGTCTCTAAATTACCTTTCTAATGGTTTACCCCGTGCGCAATTCGGATCAACGGTTTGTGCTCCACGACCATTTTTCCGAACGAACCTAAAAGAGACTACCACACGGCAGGTTCTAAACCCTGCCTATCGGCAGTGTGCCTAAAAACACCTGTCTATTTGTAGGACCAGGTCTATGCCGATTGGAAATGCCCTGGAGCTATAAAAAGGAGGGGCTGACCTCATTGCAAAAGGACCCAATTTTTTAAATCTATCACTCTCAGCGAATTCAGAAACCTCTCCTGAAGTCAGCGTGATTTTCACATCCAAATCCTTTTCCAACCTTCACTTTTCATCATCCTTTTCATCAAACTTGGTGAATTAACTACCCTTAACCATCATTAAAGTGCAAGGGTTTCTCTCCAATATTTAAGATCAAGCTCAAGATCTTCAAGAAGGTCCAACTTTCTCAACTCTCTCCTAAAAATCTCTTAAATTTGCATTAGCTTATTTTTTACTTATCACTTTTATTCTCTCATCTCACATATCCTAATATACTTTTTATTTCGTATTATTTCACATCTCTTATTTTCATATAAATAAAACCCAAAAAAACAAGAAAAAAAGGGTTTGCTCATAAATTTCAAACGGGAATTCTCACACTTTTCTCACAACTAAAACACTTTTTAGACACATATATAAGATAAGTCCCCGATTGGATTTATGGGATAAATCCTATCCCTCATTTTGCATACGAACTACGTGGACTTTGAGGTCTCTATAGGCTACGTAGGCATCTCGGGGTAAAACCCGAGACTCGTGTCCTATTTCTATTTTCCTCCCATTTTATATCTTTTCCATATTCTTTAACTTAATCCTCTTAGATTCTATATATTTATATGTGCATATATTTGTTCTTAATGGCGTATTATTTTATATGCATTATCGTTCCGTTATAACGTTCAACGCTAGGATAATCGCATATATCCTATTTTCTAATATTACTTTTAGGAACATTCCTACGAATGGCTCGCTTTATCTCATCCATGATACAAGTCGATGATTTCTATTTCCACTACATATACACATGCACACAAATCAGGGGGAAATAACGTAAAATAACAACCATCCATGAGAGACCGCAAAGGCGGAATGGGTCCTTAACACCTTCCCATTTCGTAACTTAGGCTCCGGACCCTTTTTGAATCATTTTGGTTTCGTATGTATCAGTATGTCTTTGGATGTTGTCCTTTGGGATGGCCCCCTATTTATTTTGTCTATTTTGAGTAAAATAGACTGGCAACTCCATCTATCTACAATTTTCACATCATCACCGACGTCGGTCGAAGCGCTCCCGAGAGGGATGCGCGGGACCACGATCCTCTCGACCTAGAAGACACCCTCTTCTTCGTCTATCCCGCCGTGATGATCGGGGATGTCCACAGGTTTTGTTTATAATTATAAAGAATATATTATAGAATGGATGAAAATCTAATTTTGGTCCCAAAATTAATAAAGATTGCTTATTTATCCTCTCAAAAGAGTCTTATAAATGTGGACCTTTTGAGATAGCTAAGTTACCGTCTCAAAAAACCCTGTCGGGATGACTATTGTAGTCAAGAAAAATAGGTTTAAAACGCATCATTTTCGTCGTTTGAAAAGGGTCCTATAAAAATGTCGTTTTGAGACGACTTATTTCTCGTCTCAAAAAAACGTCTTGAGACGACTTTTGCGGTCTCAATAATATTTTAAAAGGGGGTTTAATATGACGCCACTTTGCCGTCCCAAAAATATTTTAAGACGACCAGATGACCTTTTGAGTCGACTGGAGCATCATCTCAAAAAGTGTTTTTTTTTCGTGTTTTATGATAGTATCCGTGGATCTGGTAAACTCTGGTGGGATGTTCCCTTTCTCGAACGTAGTCCGGGAATGTACCTTAGAACAAGTAGTAATAAAGGTAGGAATAAGTGCATCCACATGTGGTGGGGGGGGGGGGCTACTGCTATTGGTGCATCGTTGCCATAGTCGCGGCTACAATCTGGGTTATTATTGAAGCTAAGTCAGTTGGGGGTACCGTTGGCACCAACCTTTATGGTGGAGGTTGTTGCCTCTATCGAGGTGTACTTATCTCGGATTCCACACTTGCGGTCAAGCGTGGTAATCTATCTCCTTTATGAGTGTTCACCATCTAAAAGATTTTATACAAAATTTTATTAATGACATATTAATTTCTTAGAGTAAAAATACTAAAAGTAGGGCTCTAATGTATCAAGGAACATAATGCAAAAAAGTGACAAATGAATTGAAGACCTTAGGAAACTAGAACCTATAATGCTTTGATACCAACTGTGATGTAATATTTAATAATAGATTTATCATGCCTGAATTATACGATACTGGAATTTGAACAATTAAGTGCCATTTTAAGCATGCGTAAATAACTAAAAATAAAGGATCGTTGGATATGGGCAAGTAATTGTCCATCAACTTTGAAACCATAATAGATACCTAAAAAATCTATAAAGTCGATTATAATAAACAAATCAAACTACCAAAATATGAAAAGTATATTTACTACATGTGTGTACATGATAAAATAAGAAAAATAGAAAACACCCATAAAATGTAGTGCATAGGTTAAGGACATAAACATCCTAATGACTATCATCAACAATAAGGATGCGTGACAATAAGAGGTCTATCAAGATTGCGGCACGAGTGGCCACGGTCCTGAGATGTTAAATCCACAATGTTAACAACAAGTTTAGAGAGAAAAAATGTATAATCGAAATTGAAATAAATCATAACTATAACTATACCTCAAGCATTTTAGATGGATTTTAGATCTATCCAACTCCTAAATCCTAGATATTATATGCATCTAAATTCCCAATCCCAAATGAATCCCATAATTTTCTCCCTTTCACAATTGATTTCAGCCAAGGAATTCATAATGGTCATTATGCTAAACAATACCGAGAGTATAAAAATAGATAAGACAGTCACAAAGTCTAAAAGCCTGAACTATAACATAAATCCTAAAAATAGGTTCCTACTAAATCGATCATATTTATGAAGGCATAATTGTATTGATCTTGGGGATCACTCGCTAATACAAGGTATTGTTTATGGTCATACAAAACCTAAGGCATGAACATGGGTAAGGGATTAATTGCCATGTATACCCATCACTCATATAGTCTACCATTTCCATGGTTATATGATAAAATTTCCCCATCAATCCATCTCGAGTGCGGATACCTGGATGTGTGGCAGAGGGTTCATATGACCAAGGCTTACTCATGTACTGACCAAATCACCATTGTGGTTGGCCCGTACGTAACCATGTAATGAATCCTCCCTTTAGTACGATCTCCATGAGTGCACACATAGTATGCATTTTATACATGTAGCATAATAAAAGAGATTCTCACAACACATAAAAGTCTAAACAAAATGTAGGAATTAAAAACATTTAGTATCATTACTAAGTTAGGTAATAATGAATTTAACACATATATAAACATATGAAGCACTCTAATAAAAGGTTGTACTAATGTTAAATTAATCCAAAGGCAAACCTAAATGAGCCCCCAAACACAGAAGGTTGAAACCATTTGCCCGGAGGCCAAATTGTACGTTAAATGTTTCAACCGGTCGATCGGCCATCCATTTATCGATCAACCATTCGTGTAACACTTCATATTTTCAAAATTTTAGAAGTTAATTAATTCATGTTTTTTTATATCACTTGTGTGCTATAATTTAATTATAATAAATATGATATGATTATTAAATATTGATCGAGGGAGATTATGATTAATATTTATGGAATAAATTTATTAAGTGTGTGTAAATAACAGGGGGAAAATATTATACTTCGTAGTGAAAAATGTCGGTGGGATTATATTATATCTCAACTTCGAGTCGTGTGTAGGCTATGTTAATGTTAAGATGGGGAATTTACGTGAAGTGACCCGGATGATGATTTTGAGTGCACAGTTAGTTTTGGGTAGGTCGAGATAGTCATAATAGAGTATTCAGGGGTAATAATTGGGTCTCGGGGCATTTTTAGACAAGACCGGACCCACATAGGGGTATTTGGGTCATTTAGGCTTGGCCCATTAGCCTAATTTCAGGATTTAGGTTTATAAATCTAAGTCTAATAGTTGAGGCAGTAGTTAAACACATTCTAAACCCAAGGAGATTAAAAGAAGAGAGGTGAGAGAAGAAGGAAGAAAGATGAGAGTTTTAGGAGCCAAAAATCAAAGAGGATTATGAAGTTCTAACACCGATTCGTCTTCTACAACGTAAAATCAGACCCTACGAATATATAAAGGCAAGTTATTAACTTGGTTTCAATTTAAATTATGGAAATTCATGTTCATATCATGGTAGGTGTAGACAAATTCGTTTTGGGGACGCATCTCACATGAAAAAGGGGATTTGGGGATAAAATGGATCTCCTGTGTTATTCAAATGATGAATTGATGATTGTAGACAATCTATATTGACTGAAAAATTAATCTTGTAGAGATATATGGGTTGAATACTCTAAATTTGGGTTCTAGAATTAACATGGGGTTATGTTGGGAGATTTTGATATAAGCCCTTTGATTAAATAAATTGTTGATTATTAGCCATATTCTTGATACTTAGATGAATTATTAATTTTAGAATCATTCCTTCTAGTTAAATATATAGATGGATTAAGGTTTATGGTCATGTAACACCCCATATTTTTGGCGAATATGGAAATTTATTACATTGGTGATTTAGGAATTTATTGAATTTAGAGAAATTATTTAATTCGGTGATTTAGATTTAATAAATTCAGTTTAAGTTTAATTTAACGCATGTCGTATTTTGAGGTGAAAGTAAGAGAATTTTACAAAGTGACTCAGATGGTGATTTTAAGGTCACGGTTGATTCTGAAAGCTTCAAAATAGTCGGAATAGTATACGCGGGTGTATAGTTTCCATCCAGGGGCGATTTTAAACCAAATCGGCACCATTTAATGGAATTTCATTCATTTAAGAACATAGGGTTAGAGGAACTCCGAAAATTTTAGGTTTATATCTTCCCATTAGAGTGATGGGCTAGGGTTAACACAAATCTTAAGGAAGTGAGTCTATGGGAACGAAAGAAGAGAAGAAAGCCAAAGCTTCGGTCACCATTTTCACCCTGAATGTGACGGAATCGAGATCGAAACGAAGGGAGAACATCCATATCATCATACCAACGAAATTCAGACCTTCTATTGAGAGGCAAGTGCATAAATTGAATTTATTTTAATCATGTTATAATACCCACGTAGAGTAGCACTTGATTTACATGTTTTTGGAAGATTTAATATGAATTTGGATGGTTATAATCCATGAACTGAAGTAGGGATTCATGTAGAGATATTCCTTTATGTTGGTAATACAAAATCATAGGGTTTGGGATGATTTTTATCAATAAAATATGGGTTCTTTGTTATAGAGATGGAGAACATAAGAACACTACGATTTTATATTATTTGAAGAATATTTGATTCTTGGATTGAATCATTATTATTTTTGTGTAACATTTTCGTTGGAAATCATCCCCATGTACTATAATAAGGTGTAGTAATGTTGGTTTATAGTTTGGTAAAGAATCTTGAGGTTTTGATTGTTGAATAATTGAAAAAGAGAAATTGCGTAGAATAACTGGGCTTCTACAGATTTTTGAATAGATTCGGCTCCTTAGCCAAATCGATTCGGCTTGTGAATCAATTCAGACTAAGGCCAAATTGATTCGGTTTGGCCAGATTTGTGAGATTTTCCCTTTAAGCCCTAAAAATGTGATTTATTAATTGGGGAATCATTTGAGACATCCTTAGAATATATAAGGGATATATTGAATGACAGTAAGCCTTAGTAGGTTTGAGACTTAGTCACATATGTGAGAGTTTAAGGCCAAGGTTATATAGGCTTAACGGTTAACGTAATAACTCGAGAGAATGAGAATGAATCATGGAAAGGACAAGGGAAATTATGAGGTAGACTAGTAGGACATTTGTGGAATAGCTACTGAATTAACTTAAGGGGTAACTATGGGCCCTTCGGGAAGAGAATAATACTCGGGAATATATGATAGAAAGTGGTATTAAGAATTAATAATACGGTGAGTATTCAAGAGATAAATACTATATACGTGTCATTTTTATAGGTGAGTGTATACCTATATGGATAATATTTATAAGATGTGTGTATACCTGTACGGATTATTATTATAGGTTGTATGTGTATACCAATATTGAATATACATATGGATAGGTTGTGTGTATGACTAGTGTGTGATTTTGTGCATGCAAACATACCTACGCTACTTGCTATCATCGAGGTCCCGCGAAGTGGGATATCACACCTTGACGTTTAAAGTGAGGTCTAGATTTGTGCCCCACAACATAGTACTGATAGTGGATAACTATGCGAGAGAAATAGGGATGTCGGTAGGTCAGTTGGGTACATTAGGTATGTGTGCTATATATATATCTATATATATATATATATATATATATGTATGCTCCTAGTATTTCATTCTAATTGTGTGTGATAGTAGGGAGACAAGATTGTACATATCTAAATAATATTTAATCTACTTATGTGTGAAAGTGGGGAGACTAGATAGCATGTGTATAAAACAATTGATGAATCTACTTAAGAGCGAATAGTACAAATGATAGATAGTGAGTATCTAAAGATAAAGTAACCGGGTGAAATTAACATGAGGGTAATAATAATAATAACTTAAGAGAAATGTTAACTACTAATTTTTCGACCACATACTCTATGGGCGGTACGGCTAAGTTACAGGGAAACTTAATTAAGGATATAATGAAAATTGAGAGTATATTGTAGCATACGTTATGGGAGGTACGGGGGATCTAGATTGGTTAGTATTTAGTTAGATACTTGAGACCTAGTTAGTTCGGCTAGCATGCCTAGGTGGGCTTAGTAACTAACGCTAGGTGCGCACTATAGATGATGGGTGAGTAACTCAAGGGAGTGTTTGCAACCTAACATGTGTATATAATAACTTTTCATTTAAACTACAATTTCAATGCTTGCTAAATATTTTCAAAGGGACTTTGGGCTCTGACCCGTTCTTGAAAAATATTTTCAAAACCTTTAGGTGTCTATCCACAAGGACGCCAAGAAGGATGATCTGTTCCAGGGATGCGTAGCTGCAACACTTGTGGATGCTTGCATGATTTGGAATTAGTTGCTCATTCGTAGTGTAGGGTGTAGTTCAGTATTTCATTTGGGAATGTTTCCCTCTGTTATTTCATTTATGTCAGTCAGGCTTTGTATTCAGATTTTTATTCATGTTGGACTTTCATATTGGACTTGGGAACCGATGGTTTATTCGGTAATATTTTATTTAAGCTATTTATCTAGTGATTGTTCACATTATTTATTATTGCATGGAAGGTTGATTATTGTATTTATTTTCGCACGTTCTTGTTGCTTAAAAAAAGATAAAAAATAATTGGCACCGACTTTTTGAATACTAGGTGGTTAGTAAAAAATTTAAAATGTTTTCAATAGTGATGCTAAGAATGAACCAAATGGAAATCCCATTTTTAATTTAATAAAGGACTGATCACCCGGAATTTAATTGGGAGGGGTGTCACAGATGCTATCATGGAATCAAGCTCTAGTGTCCTTAGGATTTGTGCAGCTTTTCTACGTTTGAGAATAACATTTTTTGTTGTAGAGACGTATGATAGGATTGTTTTATTCCTTTATGCATGCGTGATTATGTTGTTCTTCCGACTACTTTGTATTTGATGATGAAACTTATACATATTTCGATCCGTTTTTAGACGTCGCCCAGGAGAGAAAGGGGCGAGAGAAGCGGCTAGAGATGAGGTTAGAGAGGCTCAATAGGAGCCACAGGTACTACCTCCATAGCCATTGTCGAAGATGATCTCGACCGCAGAGGTGGCCGAGATAGTGGCCCAGGCGATTTATGTGGCAATGACAGCCATGTAATCTCACTTCCCTCAGCCACAACCACAATCGTTAGTGGCACTCGATGTTCAAGCCCACCTGGGGCCATCCGATTGACAGAGAGCGAGAAACGCATTTTAGAAGGGTCACCCACCAGGGTTTCAGGGCAACATGGATGCAATAGTTGCCAATTAGTGGAAGAAGAACATGTAGTGCAACCTGTGCATGATTGAGTGCAGTGACACTCAAAAATAATTTTTAGCAATGTTCAAGTTAATGGGTGTAGCCTTTCAGTGGTGGGAGTCTGAGACCACAACAGATGAGAGAGATGTGATGAGTATTACAGAGTTATGGGTGTGGTTTGATCGCAAATACTTTCCATCCACTATTCAGACAGAGATGAGGCGATAGTTTCTCAATATGTCTCAAGGATATAGGATCGTGGCATAATACGAAGAAGAGTTCACTAGGCTAGAAAATTTTGTAATTGATGAGGTAAATACTAAAGAGAAGGGGATGCGCATGTTTATGAATAGCCTTTCCGAGAAGATCAGACAACACTAGTTGGGTAATCAGGCATTAGAGACGTACACTGATATGGTTAATACAATGCTAATTTATTTCCAGGATCATTGGTTGCACATGAAGAAATGCAAAAGAGTGAATGAGTCCAGTGAGACTGAAAGGTATGATAGGAGCAGTGCCAGTGGGGCACCACAACAACTGGAGTGTGATTTTCATCAGGGGAATCTGGCTATAAGAATTAGATACAGAGGTCATCAACCCCATGGTATTGGGTTCAGGAAGTGTATGTAGGGCCCTCAGCTGCAGCAGCAGTATTTCGTTCCTTAGGGACGCCAAGGCCAAACGAATGGCGGGGGAGGCCAGTAAGGATAGGATCAGTGACACCGACAATTTTCTAGGAAATGTTTCATTTTTGGAAAGACAAGCCACTGGAAGAGATATTTCCTTGAGAGATGCAGGGGTAACCATAGGATGAGGTTCTAGATATACAGCCACTGCAGCAGTTCACAGGTCAGTTCAGACACGAGGGATTCGACCAGCAACCCATTAACCAACCGAAGTAGTTAGAATATGGAGGTAAATTGTCTTTATTGTTCTATTGAGTAAAGGGTAAATCATATTGAAGTGAGAGTGTCACAAAGTAAGATTATGATCACTAGAATTCACGAGTGAGTCAAATTAAGTGGGTGCATTAGCTGCAATAGTCTTATTATGTATAGAAATAATTACTTACCGTGGGGTAGCGGGGGTTTTGGTTTCGCCTACGAGAAAGCCGGTGTGTACACTAAAATAAGGGTTCCATTTGACTGCTTTTGAGAGTTATTAGAATCTAGTAGACTACTTGCTGAGTTTAGATGATGAGTGAGTAACTCAATGGAGTGTTCGCAACATAACATGTGTATCTAATAACTATTCATTTAAACTGCATTTTAAATGCTTAATAAATATTTTCAAAAGCACTTTGGGCTCTAACCCGTACTTACAAAGTATTTTCAAAACCTTTTAGATGTCCAGCCACAGGGACGCCAAGTAGGATTATCTAATATAGGGATGCATAACTATAGCACTTGTGGATGCTTACATGACTTGAACTTAGTCACTTCGGTTACTTCATTCCTAGTATAGGGTGAAATTCAGTTTTTCATTCGGGTGTATTGCCCACAATTATTTCATTTACGCCAGTCAGACTTTGTATTCAGATTTTTATTTATGTTGGGCATTTATATTAGATTTGGGAACCGATGGTTTATTCATTATTATTTTATTTCAGCTATTTAACAAGTGATTGTTTACATTATTTATTATTTCATGGAAGGTTCATTGTTGTATTTATTTTTGGACATTATTGCTGCTTAATAAAACGATAAAAAAAACTGGCACCGACTTTTTGAATTCTAGGTGGTTAGTAAAAATTTTAAAACATTTTTTATAGTGATGCTAAGAATGAACTAAATGGGAATCCTATTTTTAATTTAATAAAGGACTGATCACCCGGTATTTTATTAGGGCGGGGTGTCACATTTGGTATCAGTGCATCAGGTTCTAGTGTCCTTTGGATCTATGCGGATGTTCTACATTTCATCATAGCGTTCTTTGATGTAGAGCCTTATGATAGGATTGTTGTATTCATTTTCATTTGTGTGATTACATTCTTCTGCTGATTTTTTTGTATTTGATGGTGAAATTTATAAATATTTTGATTTGTTTTCAGATGATGCCTAGGAGAGAGAAAGTGAGGCGAGAGCAGCGGCCATAGATGAGGTTAGAGAGGCTCAACAAGAGCTACAGGTAGCTCCGCCACAACCACCGTCGAAGATGATCTCGACTGCATAGGTGGCAGATATAGGGGCACAGGAGGTCAACACCACTATGACAGCCATGAAAGATTACTTTCCTCAGCCACAGCCACAATCGTTAGTGGCACCTAATGTTCAGGCCCACCCGGGGCCGTCCGATTAGCAGAGAGCGAGAGAGGCATTTCAAAAGAATAATCCACCAGAGTTTCAGGGTAACTCGGATGCACTAGTGTCCAGTCAGTTGAAGAAGGACATGTAGTGCCACTTGCGCATGATTGAGTGCAGTGACGCTCATAAACAATTCGTAGCATCGTTCAAGTTAGTAGGCGCATCTTTGTAGTGGTGGGAGTCTGTGACCACAGCAGAGGAGAGAGATGTCATGAGTATTGGAGAGTTCTGGGTGTGATTTGACTTCAAATACATTTCATCTGCTATTCAAACAGGGATAAGGCGATAGTTTTTCAATGTGTCTGAATGAGATAGGACCATGGCAGAATGCGAAAAAGCGTTCACTTGGCTAACAAATTTTGTAATATATGATGTAAACACTGAAGAGAGTATGATGTGCAAGTTTATGAATGGACTTTCCTGGAAGATCCGACAACACTTGTTGGGTAATCTGGTGGTGGACATGTACACTGAGATGTTTAATGCAACGCTAATTCATTTCCAGGATTAGTGCTTGCACATAAAGAATTGTAAAAGAGTGAATGAGTCCAGTGAGACTGGAAGGTATGATAGGAGCAGTGCCAGTGGGGCACAACAGCAGCTGGAGCGGGATTTCCATCATCGGAATTTGGCTAAGATATTTAGATACAAAGTTCATCAAAGAGATGGTGTTGGATTCAGGCAAGGTCCCGAGGTCCTCAAGTGCAACAGTAGTATTTCGTTCCTCAGGGCGAAGGGAGTGACGGGGAGGATTTTCTGGGAAATGTTTCATTTGTGGAGAGACAGGCCACATGAAAAGAGATAGACCTAAGAGAGTCAGGGGGAACCATAAGACAAGGTTCTAGATGTACAACCGCTACAACAGTTCATGGATCAGTTCAAACGTGAGGGATTCGACCAGGAACCCATTGACCAGCCGAAGCAGTTAACATATGGACGTAAATTGTTTTTATTATTCGATTGAGTATGGGGTAAATCATATTTAAGTGAGAGCATCAAAAGTAAGATTATGATCACTAGAATTAATGAGTGAGTTGGATTTAGTGGGTGCATTGGCCGTAAAAGTCTTATTATGTATATAGATAATTACGTACCGTGGGGTAGTAGGGGTTTTAGTGTCGCCTACTGGGAGAAAGTGTGTACAGTAAAAGGAGGGTTGCATTACGTTTTAGTTTACTACTTTCGAAAGTTATGAGAATCGAGTAGACTACTTGCTGAGTTTAGACTGCTTAGCGATAGTTTGAGCAATAGTAAACGGTTATAGTAGGACTTCGTGTTCGCTATACCTGGATATGATTTAATTTTGCTAGGTATTCCCTGAAAGAGGGTCTAACCTGTATGTATGTGTATATATGTTAAAATGTGTTGGATAATAGACTTATAAGAATTTTTCTCTGTTGTTATAATTGATCCCGGTTAGTAGGGAAATTTACTGATGTGATTCAGGATAGATTGGCTTATTATCAAGTGGAGAGACATAGCTCGTAATTTATTCGCACTAAGAAACTAGTGATAATAAGAGCGCCATGATGTACGTTGTCTTTTGTAACATGGGAGTGGTTGGGCATACTTTTATGTTAAAAGACGGGGATTTAGGGGTACGTGCTACGGACTAAGGGCCTAACGGATCTCAACGACTAATAATATTAGGTAGTAGTGTATCATGGGATTCCTTATTTGGATTTTGCTTTGCGAGACATCCCACGCATGAAACTTAGAGCAACGTTGGGAGTGGGGAGATGTTTGGTCATTAGGACATGGGTTTAGTACCTTCGTTATTATTTGTTTCGCCAGTTATATCTGAGGGATAATAGCTATGTTATAATTTGAGGCTAGTGGAGCCGGGTAGCATTGGTGCAATTATGCATGGGTATAGGGTGTATGGGCACCCTGGGTATGTGAATTACTTTCATATTATCCGCGATTAGGTGAGATAGAAAAATACATACTGAGTTTGGATTAGATGACTTAGGTAGCATAAGAATCATAGTCTATGAATCTTATCAGGAATTCAAGGAAGAAATTCCTTTGTAAGGGGGGAAAGTATGTAACACCCCATATTTTTGAAGAATTTGGAAATTTATTAAATTGGTTATTTAGGAATTTATTCAATTTGGAGAAACTATTTAATTCGGTGATTTAGAATTAATAAATTCAGTTTAAGTTCAATTTCATTCATGCCATATTTCGAGGTGGAAATAAGAGGATTTTATAAAGTGACTCAGATGCTGATTTTGAAGTCACGGTTGATTCAGTAAGGGTCGAAATAGTCGAAAGTGTATACGCTGGTGTATAGTTTGGGACCCCACATGATTTTAGACCAAATCGGCATCGTTAAAGGACATTTCGGTCATTTGAGGACTTAGGGTTAGAGGAACTCTGAAAATTATAGGTTTTTATCTGCCCATTAGAGTGAGGGTCTAGGGTTAACACAAATCTTAAGGAAGTGAGTCTACGGGAATGGAAGAAGAGAAGAAAGCCAAAGCTTCGGTCACCATTTTCACCCCGAATGTGACCGAATCGAGATCAGAACGAAGGGTTGACATCCATATCATCATACCAATGAAATTCAGACTTTCTATTAATAGGAAAGTGTTCAAATTGCATTTATTTTAAGAATGTTATAATCCCCGTGTAGAGTAGGGTTGGATTTACATGTTCTTGGAAGATTTAATATGAATTTGGGTGGGGATAATCAATGAACTAAAGTAGGGATGCATGTAGAGATACCTTTATGTTGGTAATACAAAATCACAGGGTTTGGGATGATTCTAGGACTAAAATCTGGGTTCTTGGTTAAAGAGATAAAGAACATGAGAAAACTAGGGTTTTATATTATTTAGATAATATTCAATTTTTGGATTGAATCATTACTATTTTGTGTAAACTTTTCGTTGGAAATCATCCTTATGCACTAGAATAAGATGTGGTAATATTGCTTTAAAGTTTGGGAAAGAATCATGAGGTTTTGATTGGTGAAAACTTAGAAAAACGCAATTGCGTCAAAGAACTATGCTTCTGCAGATTTTCGAATTGATTCGACTCCTTGGCAGAATCGATTCGGTTTGGCCATATTTGTGAGATTTTCCCTTTAATCCTTAAAAGTTTGATTTATTAATTCGGGAACCTTTTGTGACATCCTTAGAATATATAACGAATATATTGGATGGCATTAGGCCTTAGTAGGTTTGAGACTTAATCACATATGTGAGAGTTTAAGGCTAAGGTTAGATGGGCTTAATGGTTAACGTAATCATTTGAGAGAATGATAATGGATCATGGAGAGGACAAGGAGAATTATGAGGTTTACTAGTAGGACATTTGTGTGTTAGCTATTGAATTAACTTAAGGGGTAACTAAAGGCCCTTCGAGTAGAGAATAATACTCGGGAACATATGATAGAGAGTTATATTAATAATTAGTACTAAGGTGAGTATTCGAGACATAAATACTACATACGGGTGATTTTTATAGGTGAGTTTATACTCATGTGGATAATATTTATAGGATGAGTGTATGCCTATATGGATTATTATTATAGGTTGTGTGTATACCTATATTGAATATATGTATGGATAGGTTGTGTTTATGCCTCGTATGTGCTTTTGTTTACGTGAACATACCTACGCTACTTTCTATCACAGAGGTCCCGTTCAGTGGGAGATCCCACCTTGATGATTCAAGTGAGGTCTAGATTTGTGCTCCAGATCATAGTGCTGCTAGTGGATAACTATGCAAGAGAAATAGTGATGTCGACAGGTCATTTGAGTACGTTTGCTATGTGTGCAGCCCCAAAGACATATTCCTATATTCTCCTCCAATATGTGTTGGGTTGATTGATGGTTCGAGGAGACATTCCTAATCGATAGTCCTTCATTTAGTACGTGAGGTACGTTGACTTGATAGTATAATACACAAGTGTGCATCATGGTGGCCAGTCCGATGGATGTTATATATATATATATATATATGCGTAGGTATTTCATTCTATTTATGTGTGATAGTAGGGAGACTAGATAGTACATATCTAAACAATATTTAATATACTTATGTGTGAAAGTAGGGAGACTATATAATCTGTGTATAAAACAAATGCTAAATCTACTTAAGAGCGAATTGTAGAAAATATCGATAGTGAGTATCTAATGATAAAGTAAGTGGGCGAAATTAACATGAGGGTAATAATAATAACGTAAGAGAAATGTTAATTACTAATTGTTCGGTCACGTACTTTATGGTAAGCACGGGTAAGTTAAAGAGAAACTTAATTAAGTACTTAATGATGATTAAGAGTATACCATATCGTATTGTATGGGTGGAACGGGGGAGTTATATTGGTTAGTAGTTACTTAGATACTAGAGACCTAGTTAGTTTGCATAGAATTACTAGGTAGGCTTAGTAGCAAACGTTCTGTGCGCACTATAGATGGGGGTTGAGGAACTCAAGGGAGTGTTCACAACCTAATGTGTGTATCTAATAACTGTTCATTTAAATTGCAATATAAATTCTTGCTAAATATTGTCAAAAGGACTTTGGTCTCTGACCCATATTTGCAAAATATTCTTAAAACCTTTTAGGTGTCCATCTACTGGGATGCCAAACATGATGATCTGTTCTAGGGATGTGTAGTTCCAACACTTGTGGATTCTTGCAGGATTTGGACTTAGTCGCTTCGGTTACTTTATTCCTAGTGTAGGGTGTAGTTTAGTATTTCATTCGGGCGTGTTTCCCTCAATTATTTCATTTATGCCAATTATATTTTTATTCATGTTGGACTTTTATATTGGATTTGGAAACCAATGTTTTATTCGGTATTATTTTATTTCGGCTATTTATCTGGTGATTGTTTACATTATTTATTATTGCATGGAAGGTTGATTGTTGTATTTATTTCCGCACGTTATTGTTGCTTAATAAAAAGATAAAAAAAATTAGCACCGACTTTTTGAATACTAGGTGGTTAGTAAAAATTTTAAAATATTTTCGACAATGATGATAAGAATGAACCAAATGGGAATCCTGTTTTTAATTAAAAAAAAGGGCTTATCACCCGATACTTAATTGGGTGGGGTGTCACAGATCATTTCAATAAAGTTTGAGATGAATTTGGGTTTTAAACGTATGGTTTGGCTTTGCTATATCGAGGCAGCGAATTGGTTCTCCAAAGGGCCGAACCGATTAGATTCTCTGGTGGTTCTGAGTTAGGTTGTTTGATGGTTTGGGTGATTTTCGGAGTTTAAAGAAGTCAAAAGCCAACCTTATTATGTGAATCAAATCTAGGATAATTGAAATGAGAGTTAATTATCTAGGAGTGATTACGTAAGTTAAGAATTGGGTTAAGTATCGTAAGAATGATACCTTACGGTTAAGAGTATATAATAACTTAGACGAGACAAATTCATAGGCTATTCATGGATGGGTTGTTGTGGATAGAGTTCAAGTAGTCTAGCAAGGTGACATTGGGATAATGATAGAATAAATGAATTTAAATAAATTAAGAGTCGAGGGATAGGCTCGGAGATTATGGGCTAGTGCTACAGGTGTTAGGTACATTTTAATCGAATTTGTATAAATTTATATATATACGGGTATAGAGATAGTATATATATGTATAATTTATAAATATCGGTGTGTATGATATTTATGTGAAAAAAATACCCATCTAGTGTTACCATAGGTGGTTGCATGATGTGGGTGAATCCCCTGGCTAGTCAATGCAGGGAGAGTATAATCACCGGGTCATAGCGTCGGGTGTTTTATTGTGTGATTTATTTTTTGAGGTGAGACGTTTTAGGTATGATTCGATCTCACTATTGAGGGACTATGACCACCTCAACTACGTTTATGATATTCTTACCTAGTTCGGTGTGAGTTAAACAAACTTAGGGTAATCTGTTTAGATTGAGCATACCAGGAATATGATGGCATTTTAGAGAAAACATCTGGTGAGTTATAACACGGAAGGATGGTTATTATACGCGTCCTATGTGTGATTGTTGTAGTATGTTATTACGCATATAATAGAGTAGATAATTATATATGGGTTAAATACATAAAGTGTGAATGTATTACATATAACTGGTGTGGATTTTATCAAATCAATTATTGAGGATACGATTAATTAATTTAATGAGTGGAATAACATATGACTCAACGATAGAACGTACTCCAATTAGAGTCGTGTGTTAGATGTATTCACAATAGGGCTAGTTGGGTGGGGTTGCATAAATAGGCGGGTTATGAAGTAAGTGATAAGTGTGCACAATAGTTGAGAGGTGAGTAATATCTCAAGAGAGTGCGACACCAACTTAGATATGAAAAGTGTTCACGAATATTTAATTAACCGCATCTTAATTACTTGCAACTATTTTTTTCAAAAGTTTTGGGCTCTGACCTTGTCAAAAATATTTTGCAAAACCTTTAACTGACCATCCACAGGGATGCCATGCATGATGATATATTCCTGGAATGCGTAGCTACATCACTTGTGGAGGCATGCAGGATTTGATTAGATGCCCCGGTTACTTCATTTATTTCAATTGGGCATGTTGCACGTTTAGTACAAGACTTTGTGTTTGGAGTTATTTCATTTATGATGGATTTATTATTTTGATTTTAGACTTGGAGCCGATGGTTTACTCGATATTTATCTATTCTATCATGTGATGTTCTAGACATCTATTTATGTGTGGATTGTTTAGATTATATTATTTCCGCATGTTTTTATATGTTAATGAAAGATAAAATTTTGGCACCGATATATTTAAATTATTAGGTGGTTAGTAACTTTGAAACGTTTTCGACAATGATGCTAAGAATCAACAAAATGAGATTCTTGTTTTATTTTTCTAAAGGATTTATCACCCAGTATTTAAATAGGCGGGGTGTCATAGTTCTCTTCAGATAAGTGAAAAATTACACTACGGACTATGTCTTACCCAATTAAAAGAAAAACTCATACCAAAACTCAAATAATGACCCCAAAACCTCCTCATACGATCCGTATAACATTAAAACAATATAAACAAGAATAAAACATGATTCAAACATATTTATAATATCAAAATACCAATGTCAATTCAAGGATTTATCATAAATCTAATTCTTTAACAAGAACCCTAGAAATTAAATCTTAATCAATTTAAATTCCAATATCTTCAAATTTATACATATAAACAAGGAATTTATGAACAGTTCACTCTAAAAGTTATTTCCTATAGATAATCTAATAATTCCAAATTAGATTTATATTGACTTCAACCAAACCAATACAAATTGACACTAAATTTTACTTAATTAGTCAAATTGATTAATATAAATTGGAACTAAATCACAATTAAGATTTAGAGTTAATTACATAGACAAATATGAGCTAAATCAATGACCATGATATACATATTCTAATTAAACTTGCCTCTAAATTTCATGAAGAACAAGGGCCAAAATCTTCTAGAATTCTCTCTTCTTCTTTGATTCTTCCTCTCTCTGAGTCATTAGATCCCTAAATTATATTTATGTGTTAAATGACCATCCCAATGCCTTATTAAACCTCTTACAAAGGAAATTGGTCTTGGGCCTAGAATAATCCCTAAAGTAACTTTCCCGAATTAACCCTTAAATATGCTAAAAAGAACAATATGTTATACTAACCCAATAGGCCCAAAATACATCATTTTAAGTTAAGAACCATTATTTTAAATGTTACCAAAACTCATAAATCATTAACTTTATAAATCAATATTGTAAATGTTCCACATACAAAATATTATCTAATTTAATTTAAAAAACACTTAAAATCATAATTAATTGGTTTGTGTGTAACACGACATTATAGATTACTACTTCATAGTCGTTGGAACCTGACACCGAGGGGATAATTTGAAAAAGGAAACCCAAAATATCAAACCACAGACCAATCCATATTCTCCCATAATACGCATTTAAGTGAAAATTATTTGTTAATATTTTGTATTGATTTATAACTTTATTTCTATTACCTGTATTTATTGTCATATCTATGGAAGTCACATGTCAAGAGCACACAATGTATATATTATTTTTGTATTTAAAATTATGGGGTATTAAATTCCTCCCCCGATAAGCAAGGAATTTTATCCTCAAAATTCGAATATTACCTTACAGAAATAACTCTGGATGCCTTGCTCACATGTACTCCTAATTCTTCTAAATGGTACTCACGTGGATGACCCCACTGAACTTTTACTAAGGTATTGACTTATGATCACCGAATATGGTCCTTGCGTTCAATAATACGATGTGACTTCTCCTCGTAACTCACGTCTTCTTATAGTTCAATATCATTAAGATTGATATGCTTATATGTCTCCTCTACCCCTAAGAATTTATTCAACATGGAAACATAAAAGGCATCATGTACCATCTAAAGATGATTAGGTAAAGCCAGTCGACATGCCACCAGGCCGACCACCATATCGAGAATTATAAAATGACCTTTCTATTGGGGAGACAACTTCCATTCTATCCAAATATAACCCTTCCCTTCATCGAGGAGACCACCAACAATATATGATGCCCCTCTTAGAACTCCAATTTACACTCCCTCTAATCTGCATAACTCTGGTGGCAATCATGTGCTGCCATCATCCATGCCGAGATAAGTGTCAATTTCCCTGAGGTGTCCCGAATGATATTTGGCCCAAACATCCTGAACTCCTTTAACCCAGTCCAACAACTTGGTGAACGAAATTTTCATCAATATAATGGCTCATACGGTACCATCATTATAGTTTGTTAATGAATATTGTTATATGAAAAATCTGCAAGTAGAAAATGTGTATCCCAACTTCCCTTAAGATCAAACACCAGAGCTCAAATCATATCCTCTGAAATCTGGTTCACCCTCTCAGTCTAATCGCCTGACCGAAGGTCAAAGGCCGGACTTATAGTCAGCTGCACCTCCATCGCATACTAAAACACTCTCCAGAATTAAAAGATGAAGCTTCTTCCCCTGTCGAAAATGATATGTACTGGTACCCCATGAAGTCATACAATTTCTGCCACAAATAACTTAGTGTACTTCTCTGTAGTACAATCCACCCTAACAGATAGGAAATGAGGTACCTTCATCAGTCTGTCAAAATTGACCCAAATCGAATTGAGACCTCTATGTGTTCTTGGCATCCCCACGATAAAATTCATAGAGATATTCTCCCATTTACACCGAGGAACTTCCAATGACAGCAACCTCGTCGGAGATTTCTGATGTTCCACATTTACTAACTGACAGGTGGCAGACATTGATACATACTCTGCAACATCTCTTTTCATTCCTGCCCACTAATATGATATTCATATATCGTGGTAAATTTTATCCCGTACGATATGGACCATCTTTAGTGAACCATAAGCCTCGGCTAAAACTTCCTACCACACCTCAATGTACTCGAGCACAACTAGCCAATCCAAAATGGTAAACCCCCATCAGAACCAATCGAGAAGAAAGGGACTCCACCAGATGTGAGTCCTTTCACCTTCTCCTCACAAAAATAATATGTTACTTGTGCGTGAACAACCCGTGAGACGATAGTCGAGGTGATAGTCACTGTTAACATAAAAGCATCTGCCAAATCCATAACACTTAAAAAATTCCACATCTCTGCCCAAATGTGAGGAAAATCATCCCCATGTCCATCCAATAACCCAAACCATAATCTAGTGCATGCGATTTTTTTATTTTGCACAAAGTCCCTCATTTTTTTTTATATTTGCTTCTCAAAGTTTAGGGTAAGAGAAAAAGTGTCAATGAGTATTTTATGTGGTGAGGGACTTTTGAAAAAAAATGGTTTAACAAAATGTTAATTAAAAATTTGTAAGAATTTTTCGTATAATGAGCCTTAAAATGGGTGACAGAGATAATTAATCGGGATGAGATACATACATACTTGTAACCTATGATATTTTCAGATGACTATTGATAAGAATTTAACTTTTAAACTTACCAATATGTATTTGTATGTGTTATTTACGTTTTATTAATATTGTTATGTTATGTGCTAAGTGAGTATTTACACTAGGACAATATGATGTATGTTATATCACTATAAATTTTGTATGTATTACATGTTAGCAAAATATGTTAACTAATGGACATATGAACTTTTAAAAATATGTAACAAACCCTATCCATCATAACACAAGGAAAAAATAATTAAAAATGAGTTTAAACAAAAGAAAATTCAATGAATCGAAAAACTATGATAAATACAAGAATCACACACATATCACGTCATTAGAGGTCCCAAATTTCCACCCAACACCTACTACCAAAACAATCAACTCCTCGATCAATTTTCGGCGACGGTTGTCAGTGTCACTGTTCCAAAAGGAATTATTTTTCAGAAACTATTTTATAAACATTAATAATTATCCATTCCAAATTAAGAGTCTAATATTCCTTTTTAAGGTGTCCTAAAGGTATAGTAGGGATGGAAATTGGGTCAACGGGTCGTGTTTCGGGCCGACACGACATGACACGATAAATTTTTTTCGGACACGAACACGAAACGACACGAATTCGTGTTTTTTTTAGTCGACACGGACACGATTCCAATAAAAAACAACACGACACGACACGACACGACACAAACACCCGAAATTCTTAAATTTGACGCCTAAAAAACACGATAACACGACTCATAAGTCAGACACGAACACGACATTTCAGGTCAATTTCGTGTCGTTTTTTCGTGTCGTTTCTAAAATTGTCACCCCTAATTTATAGTCCACTTGCCTTTTTGGACTAAATTAACAATTCAGAAAAATAACGGGGACTCTTAATTTGGGACGAAGGAAGTATGGACCATTTTAAATTGTACACAATAAATGGTTAATTAACAAATAATAGTTGAGTATTATAAACTTTGATACAAAGCATTTTAAACAAAACATTATAAATAATACATTACAATAATTAAAAACAAGCAATTTTTTAATTATAAACAACACATTACAATAATTTACTGCAAACCATCGTTTAATCACAAACCCTAGATTACAATAATTCAATGGAAATACTATAACTTTTTTCCTACAAAAAAAAGTTGTGAATATTGGATAACCTAACCTGAGGTGTCCAATAATTTTTTGTACTTAACTAAGAATATTCGACTTCAAAATTATACACACAAGAAGCGAGGAAATGAGTACTTTTAACTATATCTTACAAATTGTTATAAAATAAAGGATATAGAGAGAATTTAGAGGGAAATAATATTTTATTTCTCAAGTGTGTATCAAAACTCATAAAGGAATTACTCTATTAATTGTATATGTTGACATATTTAAACAGATATGAAAACTAATAGACATGGAAGATGTATGGACATTCACGCCAAAAATCATATTATTTAGCACTCCCCCTTTGTTGTACACCATATCCACCATTCATTGATTATTTTTTCATTAAAACCATACTAAGAAAAAGATAGAGGGAAAAAATCAAAGTGAAAGAACAAGAGTAGACCTTTTGTTATCATTGATTTGGTTTTGGAAGTGATTAATGTTTCCTCCATAAAACCTTTACTAGAAAAAGGCAATGGAAAAAATCTAGTTAAAGAAAAAAGAGTACAATGCACATATGTTCTCAAAGATTATGATTTCATGTTTTGTCGTGTTAGTAAGAAAAATAAGACTTCATGTCTTGTCGTGTTTCATATGTATCGTGTTCACGTTTCAAAAGAAAAATTAAACTTAATAGCATGGCTTGCCATTTTTATTTAGATTATGTTCGTGTTCGATAAAAAAAACTTAAATTATGTGACATGTCATGTCGCATTTTAATTTAGTCAGTTGGTTTTTGTATTAGGAAAAAAAATATTTCTTATCATGTTTTACTTCCATATTTAAAATATTCGTTTGTAAATTAAGCTATTATAATTACTAAAACTAATGGGGTCTTTTAACTAGAAACAGACATCTATACTAATACTATAAAATGATTTACAAGAGTTATGTCTCTTCAACTAGCCTATTCACATGTCATTCCTCTTCTTATTGCTTTTCATTACCTTCAACCCATATCTCTTTCCCAAGCGTTGACCTCCCCCACCTTTATAATTTTTTCGATCCTTTCATCTTCAAAAGATCTTTCCCCTACCCTTACTTTCATATTTCCTTCATTCTATTTCTCCTCTCCCGATACCTGATAAATGTGGTTCTCACGTATGTTTCCAATATGCACAGTGGTCATTAAAACAAGTTGTTATTCAACATCTTACACCAGAAACAAAGTCAGTCTTGCCTTTGGTGATTCCTATTGCAACGAGGTAGATACCAATTAAAATACTCAAAATCCTAGCGTAATATTCGTCCTAAATTTCCACCATCTGATTAAATTGCTTAGAAATTCTTTCTATTTAAATAGTTTTTATTTTACATTGAGAAAGCTTACGAAATCGGAGATGTCCCATTATGTTTCGTTTAATCATTTTATTTATTGTTGGCCTTCACCATAGCTTCAAATTCAAGATTCTTAGTATTATAAGCCTTTGTGGCTTCTTCAGCAGAGTTGTATGTACCCAACCACACCCTTCTTCCTGTAAAAGGACCACATATTTCAGCTGCCCATTTTCCCTTTTTTCTCTAGCGAATGCCTTTGTATTTAGAGCAATATTGTCACTGCAGTTGGTTTGGGGTTTTGGTCATAACCCGCTTTTTCTTTTCGTTTTTATGTTGACCAGAATTAGAAGTTCCCTATATTTTTGTTCCTGGGGTTTTCATCTCTATCATAAAATGCTTTGATCCATACTGATTATTGCTTCTTCTTTCGTCATCTGAGGAATCTGTAGCATCTTTCTCATGGGCGTAACATATTACTTTCCAAAACCTATTAAAATCCCTCCAAGAAGAAAAAAATGAAACAACAGTTAAAATAAGGTAAGAGGCCCTTTCAAGTACAAGAAAATAGTGAATAATCGTTTCAAGTGAGAGGTGTTCAACAGATACATTTGAGATAAGAGGTGCATGTACATATGAGATTTTCTATCTATGATTGTTGAGGATTTGATCCAACCGTTGGAAACTAGACAGTGTCAAGAAGCACATATTGATGATTTCAATACATCTGCTTCTTGGCTATTATGAGAATAATATATTTTTTGCTGTTGATCTTATTTTTTTGTTGACTTTTTTAAAAGGTTATGATGTGTTTTCTTGATTATTTAATGCACACAAATAAAGGGTTGGGGCAACTCATACGACAGATAAGCAGATGCCTCGATTTCGTACCAACAAATTACTCAAATTGACCTTCATCGGATTTTAAGCTACCACAGTGGGTCTGTGACCCATCGATTTTTCGAATCCCAGACTTTGAGTCGGTAATTAGAACCCATATGTAAAGTCAAATAGTATCAGTTTGTATTCTTTTTTTGTAACTCAATTACTATTCAAAAGAAACCATATGATGTGAGTTTGAAACAAGTGGCACTACTCTGTTAATTTAATTTTTTTGGTAGAAAAAAAAAACATGTTGTGTTCATTTTATGATTTTACGAAGGTTGATATGTTAATTTGGGGGTACAAAGAGTGAGATCTGTCAGCCAAGGTCTTGCTGTAGCAAGTTTCTATTTTTTCATTTATGTAGCATTTTCACAGGGGACAACAAATTGTTTTTTATTTTGATACTTCAGATGTGGTGGTGGGTTTTTGCGATATTGTTCTCTATATTTTAAATGTCATTGCATTTTATTTTGTTTTTTTTTATGTATAGAAAAAGTAATGATTATCGAAACGAGGATTGACGTTCAAATTGAAACACTGTTGACAAACGTAAAATACCAATTTATCCTTTGGTGGTATAAAATATTTTAAATCATTTACAAAAATGCCACACTAGAATGTAGATGTAAAATTTTTTGCAAGTCTGGTACGTTGGCTTCAGTCGACCAACTCTGAAGAATATATATTTCATCCTTTTAACAATGCATCAAGAATGAAGTATCGAAGGCATTTGTTGATACCAAAAATTTTCCATCCACATGGGCCAATCAGAAATGAACAAATGTCTCCTCACGTGGCAAAAGTCATAGTCAGCAAATAGTTAGTTGACAAACAGGACGGCCAACATCAAGGATGCCGACCACTTGGGAGATGAAAAGACACCATGCTAACAGAGCTATTAAAGATCCATTTAGCATGGACAATAAATCAATAATCACATTCATTATGTATGGGTGTAAATACGTGAATATATAAATGCATTCCAACCCTTGATCCATATAAATACCTTGTATCCCTTTCATTAAGGGCAAGATTTTTATGATTGAGAAAAGATTGATTGTAATTAATGAGATCAATAACATAACAGTGGATGCAGGCTTCATTACATAGCTGAACCACTTTAAAATCTTGTGTCTATTTTCTATTATCTCTTGATAATCTATATATTTTATCTCTGATTAAGAAAATTAGATCCAATCTAGTTTTTTACATCAATAGATTGGCACCATCACTAGGAACGAGTGTTTAATTATCGTTCTTAAATTACTCATCCTTAAAAAATGGGTTGATCCTGAGCCATCGCCAGGAATGAGGACAAACAAGCCATTCCATCTACTCCGCCTACAGCGAACGGCATCAATGGAATCTTGGTCAGCCCTACAAGAGGATAAGAAGCCATGCAGGAAACTGTAAGGGAATTAGCCCAGTCATTGCAAGAGAGATCCCCAGTCCCTTCCAGGAAACCAACAACTCCTTTATCACAGAGAAATATGCCTCCTCCACCTCCCACACATAGTCAGTAAAGTTATTCCAAGTCCTCACAAGATAGAACTTACCATCTTGGATCCAGCTCATCAATAAGAGCCATGAAATTCTATGACGACCAATCCTTGACTCCTGAAAGGCCCAGCGCTCGAGAAAGGTTAAGACGAGAACCTCCTTTTGATCGTCTGGGGCCCCGAGCACACATGAATCGACCTAGATAGTTGACTAGTAACATTGCACATCCAGTCAACTAACATGAAGCTTATATCAGGTAAAGATCTAGTATTCGACGATCCGTACATACCGAGCGAACCATTCAGGAGGAATGCTCAGCGAAATCATATGGCCAACCATCTTCACATAATACCAGTGCAACTAATCAATCGTGGAAAGGATCACTTCAATGATTAGAAGATCGGCTGGGAGAAATGGTGAAAGCAAGAAATCCTTTATAGAGAAATTTTGTTAAAGGTTCCCCTTTTGTTCAGGTAATTGTGGATTTTCTAACTCCGTCTAAATTTAAAGCTCCTTTGGTAACTCCTAAGTATGATGGGAAAACTGATCTGGTATTGCATATATAAAGCAGTATCAAGCAGCTGCTGACATTTACTCAGTCCCTGATGAGATACGGTGTAGAGCATTCTCGGGATCCATTACGGGTTCTACGCAAATATGGTATAATAATTTTCTCCGAGGAAAGATTGCTGACTTCAACCGCCTTGTCGAGCTATTTATTAACAATTTCTATTTTGGAACCAAGCCGGTGAAAAGAGTGGCACACCTGTTGAGTGTCTGGAAGCACTTGAGATAAACCACTAGGGAATACATAACTCGTTTTAGTAACGAGAAATTGGAAGTTGTAGACAGAAATTCAATTGGAAGTTTTAAACAGAAGTTCAATTGTTCAATGCTTCTATTAAATCGAATTTCAATGGGAATGGTTGTCCGGAGTTCAATTTTGGTTGCTGAAGCTAGTTGAGCAAGGGCATCTGCTCGGGCGTTAGCTGTTCTTGGAATTATGTTCATTTGTACAGCTAGAAATTTTGAAATAACATCCCTGGCTTTTGCAAATTACTAGGTCATCAATTCTCGTTTAACTCCATACAAATAAAGTACTTGGTTGACAAACAATTATGAGTCACTATGCGCCACTACTTGCTCGGCGCACAATGAATGGGCTATGTTTAATCCTATTATCAAGGCCTCATATTCTGCTTTGTTATTGGATGCTTTGAATTGAAACCTGAATGCATATTCAATATCAATATTATCAGGAGTATTGAGTATAATACATGTTCCACTACTATTGCCACATGAAGATCCATCCACATATAAATTCCATACAGTGACGTCATTGTAAAAGCTTTCTTCAGATAAAATTCCAAGATGAAATAATTTCTTACTTTTGGGCCAGCTCTTTAATCTTAGAAGACTCAGTTTGATCGGTCGGTACCTCCGCTGCCTTTTGATATGAGCTTCCCTCTGGAGAGGTTTTCTCGGTAGGTAAGTGTTGTTGATCGGGAGGCGATACTTCAGCTTACTTTTGAGCTGATCTTTCTTCTTTAGAAGTTTGCTCGGTAGGCAAGTGATTTGGGTAAGTAAATTATGTTATAAAATATACCAAAGCTTGGCTTTCAGTGAAGTTCTTGGTTCATAAACAATGTCATACTCTCCCAACTCTACTACCCAGTACACCAGTCTTCCATATTTTTCTTGCTTATGGAGTGCTTGCCGAAGATTTAAATCATTGTATATAATGATTGTATGTGCTTGAAAATAGGGTTTCATGCGCCGAGAAGCTTCAATAAGTGTTAAAGCTAACTTTTCCAAGAGTGGATACCGAACTTTAGCTCATCTGAATGCCTTACTTATATAATATACTGGTTTATGCACTCCATTATCCACTCTAACCAGATCCAAACTTACTGTTGATTTAAAAACGACCAAATATAAGTACAAATTTGCTCCAAGAACTGGTCGAGAAAGCAATGGTGGTGAGACCAGGTACTTTTTTAGCTCCTAGAATGCTTCTTCAGATTCTTAATTCCACTCGAAATCTTTTTTTAAGACTTTGAAGAATGGAATGCATCTACCTATTGCTCGAGAAACAAATATGTTTAAGGCTGCTACTCTTTCTGTGAGCCTTTGAACTTCCTTTTTGTTAGTTGGTGATGGAATTTCTATTAAGGCTTTGATCTTTAATGGATTGTATTCAATTCCTCTTTGATTGACTATAAAGATGAGGAACATTCCCTCTTGAACTCCGAAAACACATTTTGTCGGATTTAACTTCATTTAATGATTTTCCAGCTAGTCAAAAGTTTGATTAAGATCGCTGATATAGTCAGAGGCCTTATTTCTCTTTATCAACATGTCATACATATATACCTCCATATTCTTGCGTATTTGATCTTCAAATACATTATTCACTAACCTCTGGTAGGTAGCCCTGCGTTCTTAAGCCCAAAGGGCATCATGTTATAGCAATAAGTTCCTCGGCTGGTGATAAAAGTTGTATTTTCCCTGTCTTCAGGATTCATCTTTATCTGATTATATCATGAATAAGCATCCATGAAACTCAAGAGTTCATGCCCTGAAGTATCATCCAAGAATTGATCAATTCTAGGCAAAGGGAAATAGTCTTTTCGACACACCTGTTCAAATCGATAACGTCCACGCACATTCTCCATTTATTATTCTTTCTCTTGACCATCACAACATTGTCCAACCAATCAGAATATTTGACATCCTCTATGAATTCAGATTTTTAAAGCTTCTCCACTTTTTCTTATTAAGCTTCTCAGGACTAAAGACTCTGTCTTTGCTTGATCAGCATAGCATCTTTGTTCATATTAAGTTCATGGCAGAGGAAATTGGGATCATTCCCGGGCATATCTTCATGACACGAAGAAAATACGCTCTTCCTCTGTTTGAGAAACATAATTAGCTCCTTCTTAAGAACTGGATCTAGTGATGAGGCGATCTGCATAGTCGTTTCCTGTCTCTCATCGTCTAAAATAACTTTTTCCATGGTTTCCACAATTTATCCCTTGACCAATTATATCTCATCTCGTGGATATAAAGTGTCAACATCAGAGTCTCCATTGGTCTCAATAGTGTCCACTTGATAATTCGTTGATTTCTTCTTCAAATCAACTAAATCTTCTTCCTCGGAAGAAGAGTAGTAATACTCTCTGGCAACTTTTTGGCCGCCTTTCACAACGCCTACTCCAAAATGAGTTGGGAAATTCATGCATTGATGGAATCTTGAAGGTATTGCCTCAAACTTCTTCAATCCAACCTTGTTAAGGATCACATTGTAGGCATATTGAACATTTCTATATATTACAAAAACTGTATCTTCTGTGTGCGACTCGTCATCCAGGTACCGAAAAAAACTTCCAGCTTGATAGTTCTTATGGTGTACACTTTCTCCCCCGAGAAGCCTACTAATGGCCTATGATAAGGCTCCATATGGATGAGTTTCAGGTATAGATTTTCAAAGCAGGGGGTAAAATATGATGCCAGCTGAACTTCCATTATCGACCAAGACCTTTGCAATAACTATATCATCAATCCTGAATTCGACAACCAGAGGATCATCATGGGTATATAGCACCCCAGAAAGTCATTTTTGGAAAAACCAACCACCAATATATCTTTGTTGACCATCCTAGGGCGATCATCTTCATTCAGATTGATTCTTTGTATAAAAGAGCAAGTTTGTGCTTCATTGAGATAAGCTTTTCTTTAGACAGAATGGTCTCCTCCTCCTGCATCACCACCTGTAATGACATTACAATTAATGAAACAAAACTAATCATGGATACCTCACGTTCTGGCTTCTTGGGTTTCTTATACAAGTCAGGATCATCTTCATAATCATCTTCGTGATTCCTCTTCTTGTCATCCTTATGATTGCATGGGGAATTTTATCTTCCTCTAGCTTCTCAGCCTCCTCACCGAGCAACAAACTTGTTGGGATTTCCTCGACGAATAAGGTCCTTTATTTCATTATTCAAAAGGATACAATCATCACTTGTATAACCATGGTCCCTATGGAATTCACAATACTTTGACTTGTCCCTCCTGTTAGGAGGTGCCCTCAATCGTTTTGGCCAACGCAAATCCTTATTGTGCTTGATCTCCTCCAGGACATTGTGTATGCCAATAGTCAAGGGACTATAGACTCCAAATTTATTGAGTTTATCTTCATTGTTCTTTTTCTTCTGGTCCTTCAAACTTTTCTTCTCCTTGTGCTCTTTTTGTTCCTTTTGATCCTTGTTATCTAACTTGGTGGTTAGGCCTTGCTTCGTAGTCATTGCTTCTTCGGCGTTCTTAATTTTTCCTGCCTGATCCGTCACCACAGTCATGGTTTTGGGAGGATCATTTGATAAAGCATAATAAAGTTTCTCGAGAAGCAAACCACTCATGAGAGCTCTAATAGCCTTCTTCTCCTCACAGTCTACCACTTCTAATTTCTTGTTATTAAAATGAGTGATGTATTCCCTAGTGGTTTCTCCCACGTGTTTCCTGACACTCAACAGGTGTGCCACTCTTTTCACCGGCTTGGCTCCAAAATAAAAATTTCTAATAAATAGCTCAGCAAGATGGTTGAAGTCAGTAATCTTTCCTCAGGGAAAATTACTGTACCATATTTGGGCCGAACGTTTAATGGATCCTAAGAAT
Organism: Sambucus nigra; assembly: GCA_949130495.1. Classification (NCBI taxonomy): domain Eukaryota; kingdom Viridiplantae; phylum Streptophyta; class Magnoliopsida; order Dipsacales; family Adoxaceae; genus Sambucus; species Sambucus nigra. The sequence goes on along the minus strand of OX422224.1, from coordinate 55,407,357 downwards.
ACTCTACACCGCATCTCATCAGGAACTGAGTAAATGTCAGTAGCAGCTTGATTCTGCTCTATATGAAATATCGGATCAGTTTTTCCATCATACTTAGGAGTTACCACATGAGCTTAAAATTTAGATGGAGTTGGGAAATCCACAATCGCCTGAACAAAAGGGGATCCTTTAACAAAACTTATCTGTAAAGGATTTCTTACTTTCACCATTTCTCCCAAACGATCTTCTAATCGTTGAAGTGATCCTTTCCATGATTGGTTAGTTGCATTGGTCCGATGTGAAGCTGCTCGACCATGTGATTGTGCTGAGCTTTCCTCCCGAGAGGTTCGCTCGACATTTACGGATCATCGAACACTAGATCTTGACCTGATAGAGAATTCATGTTGTTCGACTGGATGTGCAGTGTTTCTAGTACATTTTCCAGGTTTATTCCTGTGTGATCGGGGTCCGAGGAGATCAAAAGGAGATTCTCTCCTTAACCTTTCCAGAGCTCTGGTCCTTTAAGGAGTCCAGGATTGGTCGTCATAGAATTTTGTGGCTCTTATTGACGAGTTGGATCCAGGATGGTAAGTTCTATCTTATGAGGATCTAGAATAACTTTCCCGACTATATCTGGGAGGTGGAAGAGGCTTATTTCTCCATGACGAAGGAACCATTTGTTGCCTGGAAGGGACTAATGATATCTCTTCCAATGACTGGGCCAATTGCCTTATAGTTTCCTACGTGGCTTCTTATCCTCTTTCAAGACTGGCTAGGATTCCAGTGATGTCGTTCGATATAGGCGGATTAAATGAAATGGGTTATTTGTCCTCATTCCTAACGCTAGTCTCAGGGACAACCATTTTTCTTTTTAAGGATGAGTAATTTGAGAACGATAATTAAACACTCGTTCTCACAGACGGCGCCAGTCTGTTGATGTAAAAAACTATATTGGATCTAATTTTCTTAATCACAAATAAAATATGTAGAATATCAAGAGATAATGGGAAATAGAGACAAGATGTTAAAGTGGTTCAGCTATGTAATAAAGTGTACGTCCACTGTTATGTTATTGATCTCAGTGATTACAATAAATCTTCTCTCGGTCAGATCGATCTTTCCCTTAATAAAAGGTATACAAGGTATTTATATAGATCAAGTGTTGGAATGCATTTATATGTTCATGCATTTACACCCGTACAAAATGAATGTGATGACTGATTTATTGTTCATTGTTGATACCAAAATTAGTATGCTGATATGGATGAATAATACGAAGACACGTGTCAATCTACGTGGCACCATAGCAAAGAGGAAGTTCATCTCCCCGACCAACTCATGTTCTCTCCGAGCAACAAGGATACACCGAGGAATTCCAGTACTTAGAGGAACTCTAGCGCTCCGAGGAACTCTTGAGTAACGAGCAACTAAGGCGGTCCGAGCTGCATCTCGGCCCCAACATTGATTGCCAGATAATCAACAGTTCAACTATTCATTGAATGCTTATTATCTTGACGCGCATGCTGCATTAAATGTATTACACTTTCATATGTATATCATTTAATGTATCACACTTTCATGTACAGCCTAAGGGCTATAAATACATTGTATCACCCTCATTCAAAGGGGCCGTAATTTCTTGATAGAACTTGTAATCGATAATTCCCAGACACTCAGCAATAACATAACAGTGGACGTAGGCCATTCATATAAGGCTGAACCACTTTAAAAATCTTTGTCTCATTTTATTTATCTGTGATTGAATAATTAGAGCGATCTAATTTTTTACATCAACAGATTGGCGCCATCTGTGGGAACGACTACTGTTATTTTTTTTCACCAAAAATCATTCATCATAAATGGCAGATAATCCGGAATCCAGCAATCGAAATGCTGGAAATGCTGGAAATCCTCTAAATCCCTCTGTACCTCCAGATCTGGCTGGGATTATGATGCATCTGGCTCCAGGACAAACCGTCATGCAAGAAACAATGCGACAACTCATACAGACCCTTCATGGCGATGCACCTGCATGTTCAAGACAACGAAGTGGTCAGAGGCAAACCTATTTACTTTCTTCACGATCCAGGCGTACTGAGTCATATCGTAATGAGGAATCTGATGATTTTTCTTATCAGGCTGGGAGAACTTCGTCAATAAGGGCTACAAATACAGATCAATGTATCACTCTCTCTCCAGAAAGACCCAGTGCCTTGGAAAGACTAAGTATGGTGTCTCCTTTCAGTCGATTAGGCCCTAGGAGGAATAGGAGTCCACCTAAGACCATGTCGAGGAATTTTCGACGACCATCATATCTAAGAGAAGGATCAACACAATCATGACCAGTTGCTCGTCAAGATAGATCTCATGAGGCTACTTCAGAGCAATCAATTGCTCGAACTAACAAGCCCGAGGAAGGAAATGATGGGTGGAAAGGTTCCATTCAGCGGTTGGAGGATAGATTGGGAGAAATGGCTAAGGCAAAGAACCCCCTACAACGAACTTTTGTTCGAGGGACACCTTTTGTACAGGCCATTGTGGATTTTCATACACCATCGAAATTTAAAGCACCCGTGGTGACTCCCAAGTATGATGGAAAGACAGATCCTGTTCTTCACATAGAGCAATATCAAGCTACTGCCGACATCTATGTTGTCCCCGACGAGATGAGATGCAGAGCATTCTCAGGAACTCTTACTGGATCTGCCCAGATATGGTACAATAATCTTCCTCGGGGTAAGATTTCAACTTTCTTTCAGTTGGCTGAGTTGTTTATTGGCAATTTCTGTTTTCGAGCAAAGCCAGTAAAACGAGTAGCACACTTGTTGAGTGTTAGACAAAAACCTGGTGAGAGTACTAGAGATTACATAACTCGTTTCAATAACGAGAAGCTGGAAGTCATAGATTATGAAGAAAAGACAGCAATCACTGCCTTGATGAGTGGGTTGTTGCCTAATTAGTTGTATTACACTTTGGACAAAGATCCACCTGCAACTATGTCAGAGTTAATGGCAAAAGAGGCCAAAAATCATGAACGCCGAGGAGGCTATGGCTGCGAAGAAGAATATGGATAAAGACACCAAGGTGGAAGTCGACAAATCTAAGAAAAAAGAGCATAAGGGCAATGGTGGTGACAAGCATTCCAAGAATAATAGGTCGTCATGGGAAGTTCTGAAAAAATTTGATAATTATACTCCTTTGAAAATGGGTATTAATCATGTCTTGGAAGAAATCAAGAATAACGAGGAAGTAAAGTGGCCGAAGAAACTGAGGTCAGACCCTGATTCAAGGAATAGGGATAAATATTACGAGTTCCATAAAGATCATGGTCATATGACCAAAAATTGCATAGCTCTTCAGAACGAGATTGAAACACTCATCCAAAGAGGAAAGCTAGCAAAGTATGTTGATCGTGGAGGTGAGAAAAGAAATAATAACCGAGCTAGGGAGAGGTCTAGATCTCCTCACCGAGCAGAGGAGAAAAAGAAGAGAGACCACGAAGATGATCCAGATGAAGACCCCGATCTTCCCAAGAAGCCAAGGCAGCCAGAACGAGAGGTATTTTCCATACGTTTTGATTGTAATGTTATTACAGGAGGAGATGCAGGAGGAGGAGACCTTACTGCAGAAAGAAAGGCTTACCTAGGAGAGGCTCAAGCTTGCTCATATATTCAGCGAATAAATCTGGCCGAGGACGATCGTCCGAGGAAGGTCAACAAAGAGAAGCTAGTCATTGGCTTTTCAAAAAACGACCTGGCAGGTGTTCTTTACCCTCATGACGACCCTTTGGTGATCAAAATGAGGATGAAGGAAGTAGTGATTTCAAGGGTGTTGGTAGACAATGGTAGTTCGGTAGACATCATGTATTATTCATGCTTTGACAGCTTGAATTTGAAATTATCTCAATTGGAACCTTATCACAGACCCCTCCTGGGTTTTGCTGGCGAGAAAGTTTTTCCACTTGGGACGATCAAGTTGGATATATTCATTGGAACTTGGCCTGCTTGTCGAACAGAAAGAATACTCTTCTTTGTGATGGATAAGAATGTGCAGTCAGCTTACAACATCATCATGGGAAGAGTTGGTTTGAAGAAGTTCGAAGCAGTTCCATCTATAGTACATCAGTGCTTAAAATTCCCAACAAACTTCGGAGTAGGAGTTGTGAAAGGTGATCAAAAAGTAGCTCGGGAATGCTATTATTCATCTGCCGAGAAAGAGGAGCTTGAAGAATCAAGGAAAAAGACCACTACCTACCAGATGGAGGAAGATACAGAAATTGAAACTCTCGATCCCAGAGATGAATCCCAACTTGTAAAAGGACAGGTAGTGGAATCTACAGAAAAAGTTATTCTGGACGACGAGCACCCTGAACGAGTAACCCAGATAGGTTCGTCGTTGGATGCTTCAATAAAACAGGAGTTGATAACTTTCTTGAGAAACAGGAAGAAAACTTTTGCGTGGAGTCATGAAGACATGCCAGGAATAGATCCAAACTTCTTATGTCATGAGCTCAATGTGAATAAGGAGATCAAGCCTGTGAAGCAGAGAAGAAGGGTATTTATCCCCGAGAAGAATCAAGCTATACAAGAGGAGTTCGAGAAGCTCCAGAAAGCCCAATTTATTGAAGATGTGAAATATCCAGACTGGTTAGCAATCGTGGTGATGGTAAAGAAGAAAAATAATAAATAGAGAATGTGTGTTGATTTCACCGATCTCAACAAGGCATGCCCAAAGGATCACTTTCCATTGCCCAGAATTGATCAGTTAGTGGATGCAACCTCGGGGCACGAGCTGCTCAGCTTCATGGATGCTTACTCTGGTTACAACCAGATCAAAATGAAACCTGAGGAAAGGGAAAGTACTTCTTTCATTACCCTTAGGGGAACTTATTGTTTTAATGTTATGCCTTTTGGCTTGAAAAATGCAGGAGCGACATACCAGTGGCTGATGAACAAAGTTTTTACTGAACAAATCAGTTGCAATATGGAAGTCTATATCGATGATATGCTGACAAAGAGCAAGAAAGTTGCTGATCATCTAGTCGATTTGAGTCAGACCTTTGATCAACTGGATAAATACCAAATGAAGCTCAACCCGACGAAGTGCACATTTGGAGTACGGGAAGGAATGTTCCTTGGGTACATTGTCAACCAGCGAGGCATTGAGGCGAATTCAGAAAAGATCAAAGCTCTTTTAGGGTTGCGATCTCCAACAACAAAGAAAGAAGTACAGAGTCTTACAGGACGAGTTGCAGCGCTCAACAGATTTTTATGTCGAGCAACAGATAGATGCCTACCATTATTCAAAACACTTCGAAAAACTTTCGAGTGGAATGATGAATGTGAAAAAGCCTTTCAAGACTTAAAAAAATATTTGGGAGCACCTCCACTATTGTCCAGGCCAGTAATGGGAGAAAAGTTGTATTTATACCTGGCAGTATCAAAGCATGCAGTCAGCTTAGCATTGATCAGATTGGAGAATGGAGTCCAAAAACCAATTATTACACAAGTAAAGCTTTCCGAGGTGCAGAGATCAGATACCCAAAACTGGAAAAACTGGCATTGGCATTAATTGAAGCAAGTAGAAGAATGAAGCCATATTTCCAAGCCCATACCATCGTTGTTTATACCGATATGCCATTGAGACAAGCCCTTCATAAGCCAGAAAAATCAGGAAGACTGATGTACTGGGCAATAGAGCTCGGTGAATATGATATTGTGTATGAACCTAGATCATCATTGAAAGGGCAGGTTGTAGCAAATTTTATAGCATAATTTACATATCTTGATACCCCCGAGGAACAAAAATTGCTCGCTGACCAACCTGTGGATGTTACAGGATCAACAGACATAAGTCCAGACCAACTCCGATTGGTAAAAGGGCTTGTGGATGTAGAAAGATCATCAAATTCAAACCCAGACCAACTCTGGTTGGTAAAAGGGCGAGAAGAGATGGCCGACAAGGAGCGAAAATTACCAGGGGAGGATGAAAGAAAAAAACAGATATTTCATCGAGGAACTCTGTCAGATAAGAAATTTGAAGACAAGTTACCTACATGGAGATTATATATAGATGGGTCATCTTGCATAACAGGTTGTGGGGCAGGGGTTGTTTTAAAAACCCCAGACGAGATTGACATGGAATATGCCTTGCGATTCCAATTCAAAGACTCCAATAATGAGGTTGAGTATGAGGCCATGATAGAAGGTCTTAATCTAGCAAAGATTATGGAAGCACAACAAGTGATGGTATTCAGTGATTCTCAATTAATTGTGAATCAGATGATGGGAACATATGCAGTTAAAGGAGAATTAATGATCAAGTATCAGGCAAAGGTGATGGAATTATTGGCAGAATTTGATGCCATTCAGTTAATCAGAATACCCAGAATAGAAAATGCACTAGCAGACGCACTGGCCCGATTAGCATCAGCTACTCGTACTGAGCTGCGAAGAACAATACCAATTGAAGTACTGGAAAGTCGGAGCATAGATGAAGACCTGACGATGAATGGTATTACCCTTGATTTAGGACCATCTTGGATGGATCCCATCAGGGCATATATTGAGGAGGGAGAATTGCCGGGGGATAAGCTCTCTGCAAAGAAATTGAAGTTTAAAGTTGCTCGGTATGTACTAACTAATGGTGTTTTGTATAGACGAGGAATTATGGTAGGTTTGCAGAGATGCGTACATCCCTCCGAGGTGAAAGAATTGATTGAAGAGATCCATGAAGGGTCATGTAGAGCCCATGTAGCAGGTCGGACACTTTTGCAAAGGGTGATGACGCAAGGATATTACTGGCCAACGATGAGGGCTGATTGTATAGCCTACGCCAAGAAATGTGATAAGTGTCAACGTTTTTCCTCCATCCGACGAACTCCACAATCATTGTTGACACCCATAACTTCTCCTTGGCCATTTGCCATATGGGGAATTGATTTAGTTGGACCACTGCCAACGACCCGAGCAAGATTCAAGTACCTCATCGTTGCAGTGGATTATTTTATTAAGTGGGTAGAAGCTGAGCCACTTATTGATATGACATACGAGAAGTTGTACCAGTTTGTTTGGAAGAATATCATCTGCCGATACGGTCTCCCTCATGCTTTCATTACAGACCATGGAACACAATTTGATAATGAGGAGTTTGCCGCCTATTGTCACCAGTCAAACATTTTGAAGACTCATTCAGCACCAGGCCATCCTCAAAGCAATGGGCAGACTGAAGTGACGAACAGAACATTACTAAATGGTTTGAAGAAGAGGCTAAGTGAGGCTAAAGCTAATTGGATTAATGAGCTACAATCAGTATTGTGGGCTTATCGAACAACTCCCCGAGAAGCAACTAGAGAATCACCATATATGCTGGCATTTGGAAGTGAGGCTGTAATACCTGCCGAGTTGGGTCTTCCAACACATAGAGTGCTGAACTTCAATTCCCCAGTTAGCGACTTGATGAGAAGATTGGATTTGGATATGCTCGAGGAGGTTAGAGAAGAGGCAGTCATTAGGAATGCTGCTTACCAACAACGAACAACTTTGTTCTACAATAAGACGGTGAAGAAATGCGATTTAAAAGAAGGAGATTATGTGCTAAAGAAAGTCATTCAGAAGCACAATAAATTGGAAGCAAACTGGCATGGACCTTACCGAGTTACAGAGGTTGTTCGACCAGGAACTTACCGCATAGCAACTCTAGAAGGAGAAGAATTTAAGAATGCATGGAATGATGAACACCTACGCAAGTATTATCAGTGATGTAAAATGTAAAGCAGTTCCATCTATATGAATAAAACGATGATGTTTCACCATCCTCTTTCTTTTATTGAAAGTTTTTTTTTGGAATACTAGTGTATAACACTACGCTGTTGAAGCAATTTATTGCAACACTGATAGTTCAAACCCACGACCAACTCCGATTGGTAAAAGGGCGAGAACAAACTATACTCCTTTGGTTAGGAGGTGTACACTAGCGTGATCAACTCCAGTTGATAAAATAACTAGTGGAAATGATAGTTCGAGCATGATCAACTTCGGTTGGTAAAATAGCAAGAACAAACTATACTCCTTTGGTTAGGAGGCGTACACTAGCGTGATCGACTCCGGTTGATAAAATAACTAGTGGACATGATAGTTTGAGCGTGATCAACTTCGGTTGGTAAAATAGCGAGAACAAACTATACGCCTTTGGTTAGGAGGCGTACACTAGCGTGATCAACTCCGGTTGATAAAATAACTAGTGGACATGATAGTTCGAGCGTGATCAACTTCGGTTGGTAAAATAGCGAGAACAAACTATACTCCTTTGGATAGGAGGCGTACACTAATGTGATCAACTTCGGTTGGTAAAAGAGTTAGTGGACATGATAGTTCAAACCCATGACCAACTCTGGTTGGTAAAAGGGCAAGAACAACATTCTTAAAAATGCTAACATGATTGGCTAGAAAGTAAGATATTATCTCAAATGCCAACTTATGTTGGTCGAGAAGTAAGTTTATTACATAAAAGTTCCTCGAAGAACAAAATTCCAAACTAAACCAAGTATAGCTGGTCGGGGATAAAAACACTCACTAACTATAATTGGTCGACGAGCACAACTTAACAACCTTGGTTGGTTGGAGAATTTTTTAACATTTTTATGCTCATTACTTTCGAGCAACATGTCTGATACTTGTAACTTTTTATTACTAAGTTGATTGATGAACAACACAAAATTGTTATATTTTTAACAGATACGACAAGCACAATACAATAGCAATTCAAATTTGCAAACAGAAAATGAAAGTCATTCATTAAAATTCAAAGTAAATTACAAGTTACATATGTGTACTAACAATTACATTGAAAATCCTACTCTATTGGTTTTTTCCCCTCAGCTTTTGAAATAAGTTCCTGGCCAGCTGGCAGATCATTTAAAGTCTGAGGAGAGTTAATAAAATTCAAGTCCTTCAGCATTCTGACATTTATTATTGAAGGTGTGTCCAATAGATGCTCTGGACGAGATACTTTGATCTGAGAATGAAGACTGTAATCACCGAGGTATTGTGCAATTAAGCTCCGAGGAATGGCACGAGCTGGGATCCATTCCATGTCCAAAATTAAACGGTGGCACAGGCAATTCAAATACCCCAGGATCGTAATAATCCCACAAAAAATGTCTCTGCTCGAGTTTCAACACGCATAAGGCATTCAGCCAGCCTTGTTTATATCCCTCATTATTGGCATTCTGGATACGAGCATCTAAATGGAATAGTGCCTCGTTGTACCTAGCCATCCAAAATTCCCTGGGCTGTTTATGGAATTGGAAAGTTAGTTTCTCTAACTGCTCGTGAAGGCTTTTGGCAAAAAGGTCCTTATTCTCTAAAGCAGACTTCGTCGCAGTAAGTTGATCCTCCAAAGTTTGGATTTTCTTGGACATTTCAGACAAAGCACGATTTTTTGCATTCAATTAGAACGCTTGAGTTTCCAAAGTTGATTGAGTACGAGCTTCTTCAATATTATGGCTAAGAACTCTTGATCGACTCCGAGTAGGTGGAGAACTTTGCTCCTCGATAACATTTTGAATAGCTCTTCCTCGCCCACGAGAACCTCTTCCTCGTCCCCGAGCAGCAGTAGAAGTGCTCGACCTTCTCAAAGTATCCAATTCTTGCCTTAATTTGGCATTCTCAACCTATAGAAAGGAAAATCCCTCGTCGGTCACTGGGATTACAGCTGTTGAAGAAGATGCTGCAGACTTATACTGTGCCAGCTCTTTTTGCAAATTGTTGTTTTCTTGCTCTAGCAGCTCGGCGATCTGTCTACAAGCTTCAACTTCACCCTTTAGGGTTCTCTCCCTAACATCGTACCCAGCAAGGATCTTTTTATGGCCTGTCTCGGCAGAAAGCTGTTGATATTTCTTTTCATACCCCTCATGTAACAAGGCAGTTGATTCCTTGTACTGATTCTGGAGATCTTCCAAGGTACATTGGAGATCCTCGATCATTTCGTAATAGGCCACGTTATTGGCCACTTCTCGATCGAGTAAATCCTTCAAGTGCTGATATGCCTCCACTGCCTGCTCTGAAGCACCATGGCCAAGGATGTCAGCAACCTCTGATGCACTTAGGTCTGTGTGACCAGCTTTATAGTATTCATGGCATTGCTGCATCAACTTTGTGTCATTAGCAGACAGCAGATCCATTCTGGCCATAAACTAACAGAGAAAGAAAAAGTAATCATCAAAAAGAAGATTAAGGCAGAATGCAGACAAAGAAGAGACAATCATATGGAAGAAAAGAACTCAAATTTTATTAGATCATAAGGTGAAGTTATAAAGATCTGAGTTACATTTGAAAAAGAAGAAAAACAGAAAGATAGTAACGAACAACTGCACACCTTTTCCTTGTCTCCCAAGACTTTCTCGGGAGGCTGGGACGAAGCTTGGTTGCTCGGTGGGAACAATGATTTGATCGGTTGGAGTTAAGATTTGTTCAGGAGGAGCAGGCAAAGAAGAAATATCCTCAGCAGATGTCTGGTTGGGTTGAGGAGCAAGGACTTGATCACCCACTATCATCGAAGTTTCTACAGAAGCAGATTCGTCTTCTTCTTCGTCTTCAATAACTGGAGGAGGACCAGGGAGATGTTGTTGAAATAGCTCGGAGTCCTCGCTCACCTTCAATTCCTGCAAGGCAGCAACCCAACCATCATGGAAGTATTTCAAACTTTCATACTTCACCTGGGTCATCATTGCTGCTACCCCCTATCCCATCCTTTATCCCAACCAGTTGGAAAGGATTTCTTCACAGCTGTTTTCCTCTTCATTTTCTCCGAGGAGAGCTTCTCGGACAGAAGATCCTCGGTGGCCTTCAACTTGGCCTCCACCTCCTCTTTCTGGCGATTTACTTCTCGCAGGAGTGTCAGCTCTTCTTCATCTGATTTCAACTTATTCTCAAGCTCCCCAAAACTTGTGAGCTTCTCGGCACAGTTTTTATTTTCTCTCTCCAGGTCTTTCACCTTCTTTCCCAACTGTACTTTCTCTGCCTCAGACGCAGTTAACTTCTTCTCCCATTCACCTTTATCCTCGTCGTATCTTTGACGGGATTCCTTCAGGGATTGGGACAAACCCAGAAAAGCATCCTCCACCCCAGACGAGGAGCTAGAAGCCTTGAGTGCTTCATCTTTCTTCACTATGGTGTTGAAACAACTCACCAGCTAAAAGAGAAGGTAATGATAAGTCAGTACCGAGATACATATATTGATTGAAAGAAAGAAAAATTCAGGATAAGAGAAACTTACTGAAGCGATGTGACGAGTAGCTAGGGAGGTCAGCATATCCTTAGACATACTTTCTTCAATTCCTTGGACTTCAGGAATAGTCCAAGTCTTTACCGAGCTCATTGCAGAACTCGGAGGAATAATTGTTGGGACACCAGCTCCACTAGTTTGGAGCTGGGGAATGGTTTTAGTCAGAGTGACCGAGGAGGATTTCTTCAATCTCCTCAGCGGCACTTCAGCAACTTCAACCAAAGAACTTTTGGTTGAGACTACTTCCACAGGTGAATTTTTCTTGCTCGAAGCCATTGGGGGCTTCTCGGCAGCCTTCTGAGGAGTAACAAAAGAAGCACCATCTACTTTCTTTGTCCCCTTTGGGACCTCAACCTTGCTTCTCTTCCCATCTCCAGCAGAGGAAGACTCCTCAAAGATAGCAGGGACTCTTCTCTTGCCCATCTTCTGATTTAAAGGAATGTGAGATTCTGGTGAAGATTCCTCAGAAGTTGGCAATGGGTCACTAATGCTGACCACAGGACGAGCAGTAAAAGATGATGTGTAGCTCCTGTACTGCAGCAAATATGAAGCAGACCTGATATGCTCGTCTGCGACTCTTCGATGCAGATTCCAGATATGTTTCAAATGTTTAATATTTACTTCTTATTCTTTTGGAGTTTTTCTCTTACTGTCAACTGCAAACAAATACATAGTGAAATATCAGTCATACATTTTGTCAAACACAATGAAATCATAATTTCAGAAATGAAATAAAATGAAAACAACCTATCCCATTGCCATATGGAGGGCGTTCAACCAAAGAACTTTTGGTTGGGACTACTTCCACAGGTGCATTTTTCTTGCTCGGAGCCATTGGGGGCTTCTCGTCAGCCTTCTGAGGAGTAACAAAAGAAGCACCATCTACTTTCTTTGTCCCCTTTGGGACCTCAACCTTGCTTCTCTTCCCATCTCCAGCAGAAGAAGACTCCTCAAAGATAGCAGGGACTCTTCTCTTGCCCATCTTCTGATTTAAAGGAATGTGAGATTCTGGTTAAGATTCCTCGGAAGCTGGCAATGGGTCACTAATGCTGACCACAGGACGAGCAGTAAAAGATGATGTGTAGCTCCTGTACTGCAGTAAATATGAAGCAGACCTGATATGCTCGTCTGCAACTCTTCGATGCAGATTCCCGATATGTTTCAAATGTTTAATATTTACTTCTGATTCTTTTGGAGTTTTTCTCTTACTGTCAACTGCAAACAAATACATAGTGAAATATCAGTCATACATTTTGTCAAACACAATGAAATCATAATTTCAGAAATGAAATAAAATGAAAACAACCTATCCCATTGCCATATGGAGGGTGTTCAACCAAAGAACTTTTGGTTGGGACTACTTCCACATGTGCATTTTTCTTGCTCGGAGCCATTGGGGGCTTCTCGGCAGCCTTCTGAGGAGTAACAAAAGAAGCACCATCTACTTTCTTTGTCCCCTTTGGGACCTCAACCTTGCTTCTCTTCCCATCTCCAGCAGAGGAAGACTCCTCAAAGGTAGCAGGGACTCTTCTATTGCCCATCTTCTGATTTAAAGGAATGTGAGATTCTGGTGAAGATTCCTCGGAAGCTGGCAATGGGTCACTAATGCTGACCACAGGACGAGCAGTAAAAGATGATGTGTAGCTCCTGTACTGCAGCAAATATGAAGCAGACCTGATATGCTCGTCTGCAACTCTTCGATGCAGATTCCAGATATGTTTCAAATGTTTAATATTTACTTCTGATTCTTTTGGAGTTTTTCTCTTACTCTCAACTGCAAACAAATACATAGTGAAATATCAGTCATACATTTTGTCAAACACAATGAAATCATAATTTCAGAAATGAAATAAAATGAAAACAACCTATCCCATTGCAATATGGAGGGCATTTGGGACCTTCATATACTTCGTCTCCAACTAGAGGGGCATGTTGCCAATTTTTTATAACTTCCCCATTTTCAAAATAATCCCTGTTAGCATCAGGGAGGTTGACTACTAAGGCCCTATTCAAAAACCTAGTTTTTAAATAATAAACATCATCTAGAACAGCCCATCTATAACAATACATAATCTCAGGAATTCCTATACGAGTTCCATGAGTTTAATTTAACCTATACACCCCGTTAACTATTCTCCATGTGTTGGGGGCTATTTTTGCAGGGACAACATCGAAATACTGACAAAACTCTAAACATAAAGGGTTTGGTGGAAAAGAAAATCCACATTCAGCGATAAAGAGGCTAGGGAACCAATGTCCCTCAGCCAAATTAAAATAAGTTGAAGGTTCAGAAAGACTCTCCAAAGTTACCCAAGAAGGAATAGAAAAGTCAGAACGGAACTTCTGAAGAGATTCGATAATATAAACCATGGTGAATAAAAAGAAATGAAGAAGAAGGAAGAAAATCTTACAGGAAAAAAGAAGATATGTTGACAAACAAACGAAGGAGGGGATGAACGCACAAGAGAGAGAAAAGCTTTAGAAAACTCGAAAGCAGAAATTGAAAAGGTAGAAGACGATGGGATTGAAAAGCTTAAATACCTTGCATTGGGAAACGACGAAAGAAATGATTACAGAAAAGAAACTATTACGCTACCGGAGGCTAAAAGGACAAAAAATGCACAAAGATAGAAACGCTTTTAAAAATGCAAAAAGGCGGATTCTGCGAATTTGGAAGGAAATTTAAATACGAAGAAAAAGCTCCTAAAACCCAGGAAGGTCATTTAATATTGCCATATACCGAGAAAGAATGTTCCATACTCCTCAAAGTTCAAAATATGAAACATTGGGGGCTTCTGTTGATACCAAAATTAGTATGCTGATATGGACGAATAATACGAAGACACGTGTCAATCTACGTGGCACCATAGCAAAGAGGAAGTTCATCTCCCCGACCAACTCATGTTCTCTCCGAGTAATACGGATACACCGAGGAATTCCAGTACTCCGAGGAACTCTAGCGCTCTGAGGAACTCTTGAGTAACGAGCAACTAAGGCGGTCCGAGCTGCATCTCGGCCCCAACATTGATTGCCAGATAATCAACAGTTCAACTATTCATTGAATGTTTATTATCTTGACGCGCAGGCTGCATTAAATGTATTACCCTTTCATATGTATATCATTTAATGTATCACCCTTTCATGTACAACCTAAGGGCTATAAATACATTGTATCACCCTCATTCAAAGGGAACGGAATTTCTTGATAGAACTTGTAATCGAGAATTCCCAGACACTCAGCAATAACATAACAGTGGACGTAGGCCATTCATATAAGGCTGAACCACTTTAAAAATCTTTGTCTTATTTTATTTATCTGTGATTGAATAATTAGAGCGATCTAATTTTTTACATCAACATTCACGTTAAATAGATCTTTAATAGCATTGTTAGCATGGTGTCCTTTCATCTCCTTATTGGTCGACTTGTTTGCCGACTAACTATTTGCTGACTAGGACTTTTGCCAAGTGAGGAGACATTTGTTCATTTCTGATTCAGCTACGTGGATGGATAATTTTTTGGTATCAATAGAAGCCCCCGATACTTCATTCTTGATACTTTGTTGAAAGGATGAAGTATATATTCTTCAGAGTTGGTCGACTGAATCCAGCTGACCTAGTGTGAAAGGTGCGACGCGTGTCAAACGCTCGTCGTTGTTTTCGTTTCGCTTAATCAATACTAACAAACCTAAATTACGACTACACTTGTGAGGCAAGCACAGCGGTAAGTCGGGTATAAAAAATCCACAGGGACGAGATGCTAGAATTTATATGATTTAGTGCTCCGAAATAAAAGTGCAAAAAGTGATTACAAACTAAAAAGGAAAAAGATGCATAAAAGGGAAAGATTAATATAGGCGAGTGTATTGAAGCTAGACTAACAAAGCGAGTAAAACTATAGGTTGCGTCGAATATTCCTCACCCGATTTAATTTGTATAAAATGGTCACATGAGTCGACGAGTTATTTAGAATGCGTCCCATTTCGACAGTAAATTGAACCAAGGGTTGTCACGCCCATAAATCCGCATAAAAGCCTAATAAGATTTTGAGGCCAACAAATACTCCGGAAATTACGCACGCAAGGTCGTAAGCACGGGACATACATGATATGCCCCGTCAAATCTCCTAGGTGCAATAACTAGGACAACGCACCCGAAATAGATCCGTAAACACCATCACCAGAGCAAAGCAACGCGTCAACTCGACTGAGTTCCATTCAAACACAACCTAATTTAATTCATCTAGAAATTATGTTAAAAATACGGTAAATATACACTAGAAATCACGGAAAGAAAGAATGTAAACCTAAATTAGAAAGCATGTAAATTAACTAGAAAGCAAGAATAAATGAAATACACACAATATTATTGGAGATGGAAGATGGTAGCACAAATTACAAGCCCAAATGGATGTCAATCCAAGAAGAAATGTAGAAATGATCTCTCAAACCTCCAAAACCCTAACCTATCCTACCTAAAATGAATTATATCTATTTTTACAACAAAAATCCTTTATATAGTAAAAGGAATTAAATTAGAAAAGAAAAGAGAAAAGAAAAGCAAAATATCTCCTTAAAACAGGGGATCGATCGATCGACCCAAACAGTCGATCGATCGATGGTTAATAAATCAGCCCACTGTCTCGAAGGATCGATCGATCGATCTTTTTTATCGATTGATCGATCAAGCAGGTCTCAACCCAGCTATATGCTGTTTTGGTTTTTTGCATTTCCCATCCGCTGAAATCCCCGTTACTTCTTCATTCTGAATCGAAATCGTGCACCGTTTACGGCCACACGAAGCTTGCGAGGAAGGATACAACTTCCATGTATATATTGGGCCAGGTGCCCAAGCTATGAAAAGACTAAAATGCCCTTAAACGTGCAATCGTGTAAGGAAATCGAGCGAAATGCGTCCGAACTTCACACTTAGCATTCAAATACCTATAAAAGCTCAATTAACTAATGCAAAACATGTTAACATAGATATCCGAGGTTGTATAGTTAATGAGCATAAATATAGAGAATAAGATACCCGAGAGGGCTAAAATGCGTAGGTTCGATGGTTAAAATACTCAATATTTGTATCGTATCACACCCCCTAACTTACACATTGCTAGTCCCTAGCAATGAAATAGGATCAAACAAGAACTACAAGCAAACCAAAAGTAGGAGATTGTACAAAAGTATGGTATAAAAGCAAAAGGCCACTTTCGTGGGCGATTCGATTATATTTATCATATGCAATAAGTCGTTAAACCCCTAGGTCACCCTAGTGGACGAGTGTTTCAGGGATGATTCCCACAAACATCACATGGTTTCCTCAAAATATGCCCAAACCAATATGCAAGAAGCCCAACACTGGCGAAAAGGATTTCATGCCCATTATTAACACATTGAACGGATTTAAAAAAAGTCTGAATCATTGACATTATAGAATGCACCTCATAGAATTGAAACCTTAAATGGGGGAGGGAAGCGAGCACATGCAAAGTGTGATTTGGCGACAAACTTATATAAACCGAATAAATGTTAAAGCAAGCACACATTCAATCCTCACGGGCATTACACTCATAAAGCGAATTCATTCGAAACGGGGAGGTAACACACGGAACATGCGGGCATAAAGAGTAAATGTAAATGGAAACTAGGTTGCACACATGTCACAAATGAAGAACACTATGTATAAAATCAAAAACTGTAATCTCAATGAAAGATACCGCACACTAAGAGAGGCGAAATGCATTTTCACAGATTATCAAAACAATTTAAACCTTTGAATTATATCAACATAAGATCACATAGGACTTTAATAGGGTTATAATGTAGGAAAGGCTAGGGTAAGAAATGAAAGAGATGTATATACGTATTCAAAGTGTTCGGGATGAAAACTCGTGATAATGGAAAAATGCGGGCAATATCAAAATTGGAAAATACAATCCAAACGGCATTAGATATATTATCGGGGGGGGGGGGGGAGTAATCAAAGCTTATTGAACTATATATAACATTTAAAACTTTCTCTTTCTTTTCTTTTCTTCTTTTTCTCATTTCTTCTTTTGTTTTCTTTTCATTTTTTCTTTCTCTTTTTCTTCATTTTTTTCACATCTCTCTTTTCTTTACTTTTCTAACTCTCGTATGCCTAAATTGCAACCGACATCATAATAACATCATTCAAGCCCAAGAAGCATTCAAAACAATCGTAAGGAATGTGTATATATGGGCTAAAACTCCAATTTAGAGTTAGTTATGGGATTGGGGTTATGAAACGGAAGGCTATATTTAGGCTCAAAGGGGTTAATGAGGGTAAACATATAAGTGTGAGGTCAAGGCTAATGTGGGTGATATAACAAAGAGGGGATATGATCATTTCACAAATTTTACACAATTCTCGAGTCAAAACAGTATATGAAAATTATAATCAAGTAAACATTTCATATATGAACTCAATTAATGAACGATCAAATGAAAGAATAGAGAGATTACCGACGAATTAAACGTTTTCAATGAGAAAAGAATATTGTATAACACTCACAAATGACGAAAGGTACAAATCTTACTCGGTGTAAGTATATACAATGCAATAAACCTTACCGAGTTATAAAAACTTAAACCAAATCAATAGAACAAGAAAAGTGCACGTGCTCATGGGATTAAAGTTTAATTCATGAACTTATTCATAATATCAATAATCGAGGGCTAAAGTCTAATAACTTCTAAAATCGAGAACATGCATAGTTGGGCTGTCTATTGGATTGGGAAATTATTGAAATTTATCTTCGGAAACAAAGGAAAAATGACCAAAAAAGGAGAAAAAATAAAGAAAATCTTTTTGAAAATTGTGAATTTTTCTAAGAAAAGCATACTAAGTAACTAACATGTGAGAAAAAACATGGACTAAATAAAGAAATGGATAGAATATCCAACACCCCCTAACTTAAAACCTGACATTGTCCTCAATGTGAATTAAGAACCAAGTTAAAGAGAGGAAAAGAGCAATATTACCCAAAATTGGAGCGACCCCCATAAGAACAAGTCCAAAGAATCTACAAAACAAGTTAGTACCCAGCATAGCAAAAACAAATAAAAAAATGTTAACTTATTACATTAGGCTAAATTAAAAAGGAAAGAAAAATAAAAAGAAAGAAAGAATAAAAGGCTAACTGTATACAACCTACTATTTAGGATTCACACTAACTGCACACTAGAAGTCTAAATAGCTGAGGGTCCACCGCAAAAACGATTTGACTTTGGAGGATAACCGTTGTACCCTTACATACAAGCATGCCCTCCGAAAAATATGAATTCCGTTTGAACAACGGAAGACATGTGTAAGGCATAAGAGATGAACCATCGCCAATTAAATTTTTTGGAGGGACGATGGGGGGTTTGGATTGAATGGGTGACAAAAACATGTGGGGACCGAGAGAATCCGAATATCCTCCTAATAATTTTGAAATTGGAATGGGAGGCGGCGTACATGAAGGCACATATGCGATCGTGGAAGGCGACTCGAGCAAGTACTCCTCATCGGCAAAAAGGTTTAAAACATTAAAGTTTGAAACCGAATCATCGGGTACTTGTGACGGTATGATAACAGAGAATGAAAATGGGGACGAAAGAAATTCAAACTCATGAGATGAATCATCATCACATGAATATTGAGTTTCGAAGGAAATAATATCATTTGAAATGAAATGTTCTTCTTTGGGGGCCAAAGAAGAAATTATTTCATTGGAAATAGATATTACGTCATTTTCATCCTCACTTTCAATATCTATTATGCAACAGGCAAAGTCTAGAATGTTTTGTTCCCAAGTAGGCACAAAGACCTCATTTGGTTAAAAACATTCTTGACTTTAAAAGTCTCGGAAGCAAAATCGTCGTCGGACTCAAATAATAAATCCAACTAATGTTCCCAACAACGATTTTCTTCTCGATAAAGATTTTCAATTTTTTGATTCTCATACATACGCAAGCCCTCACCGAATGTCATGGGTCAAGGTGGGGATGCATGAAAATGAGAACTTTGAAAATTACCATCGGACTTAAACGAAAACTCATTATTATAGCAATTTTGAAAACTATTCGAATTCGTTTCAAAATTCCTATTAGAAGGAGGTAAAGTCCCAAAATTATTATCATCATCATCAAAAGTCCAATAACCTAAGTTTTGACTTTCGTTATACTCGCCCAAAGTCATATTTGAATTTTTTATACTTTAGGATTCTAAGTATTCACCGAAAGTCACGGGTTTACGAGAATTTTGAGAATTATAGCAATGATTACCGAAAGAATTGGAATAAGACATGCTTACCCCAAAAATGGCTTGAAGTGGCGAATTCCACAAAATAGGTGCACGCGGGAAAAATTCAAGCGTTTCTAAGTGCTGAAATGTGGAAGTCCTGCAAAAAAATTAGCAAACAATACAAATAGAAAGAAAATACTATGAAATAGTAAATCAAATAAAGTCTAAAACAAACAAGTCGCCAGAAACGACACCTTTTTTACCGAGTGTGAAAGGTGTGGCGTGTGTCAGACGTCGGTCGTTATTTTCGTTTCGCCTACTCAATACAAACAAACCTAAATTACGACTAGACTTGCGAGGCAAGCACAGCGGTAAGTCGGGTATCTAAAATCCACAGGGACGAGATGATAGAATTTATATGATTTAGTGCTCCGAAATAAAAGTGCAAAAGGTGATTATAATCTAAAAATGAAAAAGACGCATAAAAGGGAAAGATTAATCCAGGCGAGTGTATTGAATCTAGACTAACAAAATGAGTAAAACTATAGGTTGCGTCGAATATCCCTCACCCGAGTTAATTTGTATAAAATGGTAACATGGGTCAACGGGTTATTTAGAATGCGTCTCATTTCGACAGTTAATTGAACCAAGGGTTGTCACGCCTCTAAATCCGTATAAAAGCCTAATAAGATTTTTGGCGTCAACAAATACCCTGAAAATTGCGCACGCAAGTTTGTAAGCACGGGACATACATGATATGCCCCGTCAAATCACCTAGGTGCAATAACTAGGACAATGCACCCGAAATAGTCCTGTAAATACCATCACCAAAGCAAAGCAATGCGTCAATTCGAGTGAGTTTCATTCAAACACAACCTAATTTAATTTACCTAGAAAGCATGTTAAAAATGCGGTAAATAAACGCGGTAAATCTACACTAGAAAGCACGAAAAGAAAGCACGTAAACCTAAATTAGAAAGCATGTAAATTAACTAGAAAGCAAGAATAAATGAAATACACACTATATTAATGGAGATGGAAGATGGAAGATGGTAGCACAAATTACAAGCCCAAATGGGTGTCAATCCAAGAAGAAATGAAGCAATGAGCTCTCAAACCTCCAAAACCCTAACATATCCTACCTAAAATGAATTATATTTGTTTTTACAAAACAAATCCTTTATATAGTAAAAGGAATTAAATTAGAAAAGAAAAGACAAAAGAAAAGAAAAGAAAAATATCTCCTAAAAATAGGGGGTCGATCGATCGACCCAAACCGTCGATCGATCGACCCAAACCGTTGATCGATCGATCAAGCAGGTCTCAGCCACGCTGCATGTTGTTTTGGTTGTTTGCATTTCCCGTCCGCTGAAATCCCCGTAACTTCTTCGTTCTGAATCGGAATCGCGCACCGTTCACGGTCACACGAAGCTTACAAGAAGGGATACAACTTCCGTGTAGATGTTGGGCCAGGTGATTAAGCTGTGAAAAGACTAAAATGCCTTTGAACGTGCTATCGTGTACGAAAATCGAGCGAAATGCATCCGAACTTCACACTTAGCATCCAAATACCTATAAAAGATCAATTAACCCCTGCAAACACATGTTAACATAGAAATCCGAGGTTGTCTGGTTAACGAGCATAATTATAGGGAATAAGATACCCAAGGGGGCTAAAATGCATAGGTTCGAGGATGAAATATGCAATATTTGCGGCGTATCACCAGTGTACAAGACTTGCAAAAATTTTCACATCTACATTCCACTATGGCATTTTTGTAAATGATTTAAAATCTTTTATACCGCCATAGGATAAATTGGTATTTTACGTTTGTCAACAGTGTTGCAATTTGAACGTCAATCATCGTTTCGGTGAGCTTTACTTTTGCTTTTCGTCAACAAGTAGGTTTTGAAATTATTTTTAATGATATCATTTTGATAGTTGAAGCTTCATATTAATTGTTGGGTCATATATGATGATCTATTTCAAAAAATTAAAGCAGGATTGGTGAAGTTTCTAAAATATTTCTCTAGCTCTTCTAAAGCTTAAATATTAAGACAAGTGTACTATCGTTGCATTTGGGTTCAAGATACATTCTTTTACCACAATATCATTATTATTTTGTTCAATTAACTTATCTCAAATGTAATTTGTTTGTAAATATCTATCACAAACGAGTAGCCCGCACATCGTGCGTGTTTTCACCTAGTTAATGTGCTTATTAAAAAATGATAGCACACATATATATACTTATTTAACTTCTTTTGATTGTTTTTAGATTTAAAAGCCACGCAGATATAGGGGAGTTAAATGTTGTTGGTGTAAAATTATTCTAATTTTAAATGCTAGGAGATGGATCTTGAACAAGTTCATATTGAATTACAATGTTATTTGAACAGATTTTTTTTTTAAACAAATCAGACTTGCAATTTGGACCGACATCGTCTTTAAAGAAAAAAATAGTGTCATTTTAACAAAAAAGCATAATATCATGTTAACATAATACTATAATATACTAAAATTGTTGAGTTATTTTTCTACTTTGACAAGCTACACATTTGTTTAAGAGAAAACCAAATTGATCAAAGCAAAAACTAAAATAATAGATGAAAGAAATACAAAAAAATTTTAACAATGAATAAAGTTTTATTAGAAACAAATTGGATATTTCTTTGTGAAAATTGGATCAGATTTTTTCTTAATAAAATTAACTTACACAAATTAAAAAAAAAACTTTTTTGATTAGTTACAGCTAGTAACTATGTTGTCAACTATGTCCTACATTTCTTTTCCAAGAGTTAAATGAAAAAAATATTTTTGATCTAATAACTCCAATTAGAAAATATGTAATATATATTTAGTATATGTATAAATGGGACTAATGAATACATGAATTGAAAAAGGAAAAATTAATTTTCACGGTTCCCGCTGAAAAAAAGATCCGATTGTTTTTCTTAATAAAAAACTAAGGGTCCGTTTGATAGCCATATATGTCATGGCAATTGGCAAATAAGTTGGTAAATGGAGTATTTGTCTATAATTTGGTGCATTTGATATAAAAATTTGTCTACAAGTCATTTGCCAATGTACAACACCTCCTATACACAAAATTATCACATATGTTGACAAACTTTGCTTTGTTATTTGTGTGAGAAATATTTATCAACCAAATTTGCCACATCTTACAAGTGCTTTTTTTATACTAATACATTTTAAAAACTGTTAAAAAAATATTTTATAAAACTGTTTTAAATAAAAAAAACTAATTTATAAAAAAATGTTTTTAAATTGTTTTAAAAACTGTTGAAAAAACTGTTCTAAAACTGTTTTTAAAATGTTAAAAAACTGTTTTAAAACTGTTTTAAAAACTATTTAAAAATATTTTTAAATAAAAAAATATTTCATACAACCATTTTATAAACAAACTGTTAAAAATACTGTTTTAAAAGGTTTTAAAAGTGTTTCGAATAATTAAAAACGGTTTAGAATATTGTAAAAATTGTTTTAAAAAACTGTTTTATAAAAATGTTGTAAAAACTGTCTTAAAAATTGTTTAAAAAATTGTTTTAATAATGTTTTGTAAAAACTTTATTAAAATTATTTTATAAAAACTGTTTTAGAAGTATTTTAAAAACAGTTATATAAAAACGTTTAAAAGTTTTTAAAAGATGTTTATATTTTATATTAAATAAACTAATTAATTATTTGATAGACTCACGCGAGAAAATTAAGTAAAAAACAAATTTTACTCATAAATTTTTTTGTCATCCCCACTTTTACCCATTTTGAATCGAACATACCCTAACTTTAAAGACTTGTATGAGAAAATTGTTTCCTTCTAATTTTTTTTTTAAATAAAATAATAATTTATTGATAACAAAAAATTGTTTTCTTCTAACGTTGCAACAACAAAAATTAAAAATATTATCTTTTTTTTTGGTATCATATTTAAAAACATTTTCTATCAATAATTCAGTTGGTATGCTACCCACTTGCCCTTGTTTATGCAAAGCTCGTGGCTCAATATTTTATCTTTTTAAGTTAAAAAATAAAGGGTCAATTATTAAATAGTCCCTACTATAAATATATATTTTTTTAAAACGACACATATTTTTAGTTTAACCCATTTAGTCCCTCAAGCACTCAATATCCTCTTATTTTTAGAGGGCCGCGCCAGCGGCACTCCCTCTCCAAAATATGTGGCAAAGGACTTTTTGAGGCAAAATAAAAAAGTTTGGACTAAATGAGTATTAAAAAATGTCCGAGGGACTATTTGGTATATGTCCCAAAAATAAAAGTGTTGTAGACATCCATATCAGACTTTGACATTAGTGTCATTAATGCCCTTGTTCAGATGATTTGTTCCGACATTATTAGCATGGAACACGTGAAAACAAGAGGGCGATGGCTACTTAAAATATCACATGATTCTAACTTTGAAAAATAAGAGAGCGATGGCTACTTAACATATCGATTTATGGATGTGACATTTCACACATGATTAAAATACATATTTGTTTTTGTTTTGTCACATTATAATATTTTTTTCAGAATAAAAATTTTAAACTAAAAAAAAAGTCCAAGAAAAAAATTAAAAAAAACATATATATATATATATATATATATATATATATATATATATATATATATATATATATGAGTGTTAAAATTGTATGTGTTGAAATACAACAACACATGACACGTAATCGTATTTTTTTACTTATCACAATTCAATTAAAAAAATATACAATGTGATTATAAATTTTTTATTTTTTAACTAACAAGATCATGATCCAAAAAAATACAACTTGATACGAAGTCGTATTTTTTTTTCATACCGTTAGGGTGGACCATTTTTAATTGCTTTAACAATGACATTTTTACCATTTAAAGAAATGGTATGCGACTGCGGTATGTATAGGTGATCCGACGATCTATACATATTGTACATACCGCTGGCACAGACCAACATATTAGAAAAAACGATCCGCGTCTGCTGTATGTATAGGTCGTTGGACCGCCTATACATACCGCCGGTGTGAACCGTTTGTTTTAAATGGTAAAAAGATTATTTTTAAAATAGTAAAAAATGGTCCGCGCCAAAGGTATGAAAAAAATATGATTTCGTGACACGTCGTATTTTTTTTGGATCGTGATCCTGTTAGTTAAATAATAAAAGATTCATAATCGCATTGTGTAATTTTTTAATTGATTTATTTTAAGTAAAAATACGATTTCGTGTCGTTTCATATTTTAACACACACACACACACGCACACACATATGTATATATATATATATATTATATATATATATATATATATATATATATATATATAGCACTATTTTTTCATTTAAAAAATTTATTTTGAAAAACAAATGAATTTATTGGGTGACAACAAAAATAAATTAGATGTGGCAACTCCACATACTTAATAAAAACTCCACATCATTAAGTATGAGTTTTATGTCACTACAGTCGGTCGGTATAGTGCTGCTCTTTAAGTTTTACTAAATTTATGTATATTATAATAATTGATATAAATCTATTTATATTTATTAATATTAATGCAAAGGTGTCCCAATTCCACTTAAACATTTTAAATGGTCACAAAATACTCATCATCTCCTTTCTTAACTTCAAGCCTTCTTCCTTCTTTGCCTAAACTTTCTTCAAATCTCCTATTTTATTCAAAACTATACTTAGTTAAAATAATAATTATTATTATTTTACATAGTCAACCATACTTACTCCTCTCACAACTATGTTACTTTACGTATATATATTCAAGTTAGAATATATTAACAATTGCATTAATCAGCTTTAATAATATAAATATGAACACAACACAAAAAATACGATACTGAAACACAATATGAAATGAAAATTTGTTTCCTATCAAACACGAATACAATCCAAATGAAAGCGACACTATACGGAATTTATTTTATATGAAATAATAGGAATATAATCCAAATAAAAAAAGATAACGTGAAAGCTTTTTTTTACCCAAATACAAATATGATCGAATTAAAACTGCACAGCCTAAATAAAAATGACACAACACGAAATTTTATTTAATACATATAAATGTGTGTGTATGTGTGCGTGTGTGTTTACAATAATATATACATATAAATACGAACACAACCTAATTAAAACATAATACAGAATGAAGCGAAATTTTACTTTTTACCTAAGACGAACGCGATCAAAACAAAAGTGGCACTACACGAAATTTTATTTTGTTTCATTAAATACGAACACGACACAGATAAAATAAACACGACACGAAATATTTTATTCATTTTTAATGTGTGTCTATATATATAGAGAGAGAGTCAAGCTCTTGTGCACACTGAGTTTGTACATCATTTTTTTTAAATAGTAAAAAAATATAATTTTGAGCTGATTTTTTTTGTTATATATTTAAACATTTCAGGAAACAGTTAGTTCAAAAAAACTTTTTTTGCTATTTTAAAAAAATCAGTCAAACTTTCGGTGCTTTTAAGCACTTTAAAAGTTGCGAAAGTTTGGCCGATTTTTTAAAAGTAGCAAAAAAGTTTTTTCATGCTGAATTTTTTTATATGGCTCCGTTGAAATATTTAAATATCCCTTAAAAAAATAAACTTACTGTGCACAGGAACCTGCCTCTCTCTCTCTCTCTCTCTCTCTCTCTCTCTCTATATATATATATTATATATATATATATATATATATATATATATATATATATATATATATATATATATATATATATATATATATATATATATATATATATATATATATATATTAAACACAAAATAGTGAAAATGCTATAGTGAGCGAAGTTTTATTTTTAATCTAATACAAGACGACCCGAATAAAAGCAACTCGAGATGAAAGCTTTTTTTACTAACAAAAAACACAATTTAATTAAAAATATGCAACCCGACTCACATAAAAGGTGACACGACAGGAAAATATTTTTTTTATTCAATACGGTTATGACCCAAATAAAAGCACATGAAACTTGTTGTGTCAATCTTTTAGCATACGCCGCTCTTAATTAATGCATTTTCTTTATCTCTATTTCTCAATTTTGATTTTCCTTTTTAGTATAAGGACCATTCTTTTCTTTTTGGGGAAGTATATCACAGATATTAATAGTATAACTTTCAATTTGTTGACACTGATAGGGATATCCCTATATTGTTATCGGGAAGTAGGTGAAAAATCATTGAATTTTATTATAATCCACGCGAGAACACATTTTTTTAAATTTTCTAGCAAGTTTATGCATACATATATATAATTATTAACTTAGACATAATCACACTTATTAATATATATAGAGTTACACAGATGAATACATAGACAACTACATATGTATGTTCATATAGTTACACTTTATTACTTGGTACAAGGAACGTTTGATTGCATAACTGCAACTGTATCAATATAAATAAGTATAGCTATATTTTTTGAACTTTTGGTTAATTAATGAAAAAAAATGTTGATTTAAGGTACCCAAAAAATCATGGCTTGTCGTGATCATATATAATAGACATTCATGAAATTAATGAGTTAATACTCCTATTTTTATGGGTATATAAAACTAGTGCCTTCCATGCAAATCAAAAATCTCAAAATAATACTAAACTAGTAATAATATGCATATGATAAAGTAGTCATAGAATAACTACTATTTACGTTAATATACATATGATGTAATGATAGATATTATTATTATTATTATTATTATTATTATATAAATAACAATTTATGTCCTGTTCCTTTAGTTTCCCTTTTCTTTTGTTTATTCTAATAACTTTGTAAGACTATAAAAATAATATTAATGTAAATTATCCATGTGGTGGTTATTCGGAATTATTAATTTTTTATACAATTTTTTTGGAAACTCAAGTTTGCAATTAATACTATATTAAAGTCAAATATTATAATTAGTAATCTATTAAAGTAACTAAGAAGAAGATTTTCAGTTGATCCCTTTTTTCAAATCAAATTAAATTTCCCCCTATATATATATATAGGGAGAGGATCACAAGTGAACCTAAAAAGCGGACTTTTTAATGAACCTTAATAAAAAATACCTAAGAAGTCATTAATTTTAATTCCTATGTTGTAATTGGTCCGCGCCAGCGACAAAGGACACCAAATTAGGTCAGCCACGGTGGGGGTAGGGGGCGGGGGTACGGGGTGGGGGTGGGGAGGGTAAGGGTGTCTTGGGTCACACTCGTGTCCGTTACCGCTAGCGCGGACCAATTACAACATATGAATTAAAAATAATGTGTTCTTAGGTATTTTTTTGTTAAGGTCCATTAAAAAGTCCGCTTTTTAGGTCCACTTGTGATCCTCTCCCTATATATATATGTAATATTATAAACGTAGAGGCAGATGCGGAATATTTAAGGGCCAAAAAAGTGCGGACCATAGTTTCTAAAATACTAAAAAAAATTATACTGAGTTGATCTTTTTGTGATGTATTTAATCATTTCATCCCAGACGTAAAAAATCAACTCAATTTTTTCCACTTTTTAAAAAATCAGTCAAAATGCACTAATTTTTTACGTAGTTAAAACTAACGTACTTTGACCTATTTTTTTTAAAAGAGGGAAAAAATCATTTTCAATTATTTTTTTAGAGATAGGATGAAATGTTTAAATACTCCAAAAAAATTAAACCAAAATATTTTTTTAATATTTTAAAAAGATTGGTTCGCAACGAATCCTATCAATGTACACACACACACACACACACACACACACACACACACAGATATATATATATATATATATAATTATTTTCTTAAAGAAAGTTTTGTTGAAATAAGTCAAGAGGAACGGTTTTATAAACATTAACTTTTATTCTTAATGGCCTCAAAATTTATGTTGACAAGAGAACCGAACTCATGTCCTTTAGACTAACCCTTAGGGTTTACTGTTCTAACCTTGGTTGGAAAAAAGATGATGGGTCAGACAAACATCTTTAAATACGTGAGGTAAATGAAAAAGGTTGTTTTGATATCATTATTGGTAACTACAGTATGTACTTGCCTTTAATATTTGGACCGGGAATTGTTACCACGTACACTAGATGATGGGGATTGAGCAATGTTCGTTATACAAATTATAATACCCAGTATTCCTGTGCATTTAAATACTTAATTAATTAAGGTGAATTTTAAATTACTAGTTTATCGTAATTTAATTGAATTAATTATGTTAATATTTATTTAAATATTAATCGGGAGAGTAAATGGTTAATATTTATGGAATTTAAATTTCTAAGTGAATAATAATAATTTATTTACGTCATAACGTGTATTAGTGACATGACATTTTTTTATCTCAGCTGGGACTCGGGTATAGACTAATTTAGGTATGAGATAAGGATTTTATAAATTGATTCGGATGTCAATTCTGAGTGCACGGTTGAGTCCGGATGGGCCGAAATAGTCGAAAAAGTGTACCAGGGGGTGATAAATGGGTCACGGGATATTTTTGGGCATAATCGACCCACACGGGGGTATTTCGGTCATTTTGATTAGGACCATGTGACTAAAAACAGGATTTGGAGATAAAAACCTAAGTTTAGGAGTTGTGGGTAGCCATAACACAATTGGAACAAATCTGAGAATTTAGAGGAGCAAAAAGGGGGAACTCTTGGGAGCCAGAAGGAAGAACAAATGAGGTGTTCTTTAACAAACCAAATCTCTACACCAAAGGAATAATCAAACACTACGAATCATAAAGCAAGTGGTTAAACTTGTTTTTAAATTAATTGCAGTCTTCAATTCATATCATAGCAGGTGTGTTAAACAAATTGTTTTGGGATGGATTGGCAAAAATTGAGTTTTTAATTTGTGGATGTTACGAATAAAATTTTGGGACTGAAAAGGATTGTTAAATTCGTATTATGTTGTGAGGAATTAATGGATAAATGAGGAGTGATTTCTACTGTAAAGAAATTTAGGAGAAACCATTTTATAATCTCGAATTTATGTTGCCAAGTGTATAAATTTTGGGACTGAAAATAGTTAAGTTGGTTTTGATTGTTAAAGGTTTATAGTAATGAATTATGGGAAAAATCATAGTTTGAGGTTTTCCATGCCGTTGAACTGAATGAAAGAGAAGAGAGAGAAAATTTCTTAAGATCGTTTGAACGACCTCAGTTCTGGTTCGAGCGATGCTTAATATCGTTCAAATGACGTGTTGATCTCATTCGAACGAGATGCTTATTTCGACGACTTTTGTTCCTTCATACTGTTTGGGCTAGTGATGAAATTTAAAGGTTAAATTCGTACAACAGGTGCACTTACTGTTAGCCTAATTTGTTTGAGGTTTTGAAGGAGACAAACAGTAGGATGTTTGTGGGATTAAATAAATTTGGAAAGAGAAGCATTTTAAAGAATACATTCATAAGTGTGTCAAACTTATTAAGGGAAATTTGGGCAATAAATTCAGATTATTTAATGACGGGCCAAGTGAACGAGTCTGGGTATATTGTGTAACACCCCGCATTTTTAGAGATAATTAAATTTCATAAATGGTTGTAACTTGGAAATTTGAGTAATTTCTCTGAATAATAATTTTTGGAGTTTATGACTGTTAGATAATTTTCGATGAACGTTACAATGATTTTTGAGAATAAGTAGATGAGTTGAATTATTTTAATTACATGTCGCAACTCGGTAAAGCGACAAAGGATAATATTTTAATTGAAAAACTCGTAGTAAGAGGTGTTGAGTCTAATTAGTGATTCATAGTTAAGAGACTCAGATGGAGATTTCGAGTACGTGGTTGGTTTCAGAATGGACAAAATAGTCAGAATAAAGTATCCGAGGGTATTGTTTAGGCTCCGAAAATTTTTGGGCTAAAAGGAACTTGCAATTGAGTAAACGAGTCATTGTTGGGTTTAAAGGGATAAACCCTTATTTCTCTCTATATCAGGCTCGAGAGAGGGAAAGAAAAGAGAGAGAAGAGGAAAGGAAGAGAGAAAAATGGAAGAAAAGGGAGGTTCCGGCCAAACTCCGCGGGATTCGACACGGGGTCGTCGGATTTTATCCACGAGGCAAGTGTTCACTTGCTTTACTTCCTTTTGAGCATAAATCTCATATTATAATTTGGTAATAAAAAATTAGATGATTTTGAGGTTGTGTTTTCATGAATCAAAACAGGTTTTCGGAAGTTAAACGAGTAAACCCCAATAATAACCAATTTGAGAAACCTAGGATTTAATTACAATTGATTGTTGGTTATGGGTTCTAGGATGTTTAGAACCCTTTTCATTTGAGTATATGAAGTTCATTGAGGTTGGGGGACATTAGGTGAGGGTATAAAAGCTTGGGAGAAGCTTTAATGGCCGAAACAGCCTCTTGGAGAAGAAATTGTCCGGAGCGATCGATCGATCGATGGCCGAGGATCGATAGATCGGTCCTTCAAGATTTTTAGCAATTTTCCCTAGGGTTAATTATATGGAATAAATTCCAATTTTAATCTATTATAGTTTATTTAATCAAGAAAATGAAGATTCATTAAGAGAATTAATATCTAGCCAATTGAGGAAATTTATAGGGGCTAGGAGGGTACTAAGATGTGCGGCACTAAAAGTACAATTTCGAGGAAAATAAATAGATTGAGTAATTAAATGTTTAGGGCTCCTAAAATAGAGTGGGGACCTCTAAATAAATTTCAGAACGGTATGTAAACTTTGGGTTCATGGAAAATGGGATCCATGACTTATTTAATCGAGGGTGTTTAAGATGAGTAACACTCGAAGGAATAGTTCGGTGAGGGATTGTATAGAGATAATTGTGCGCATAGATAATGTAAGTATATGCCGACTATAATTGAGTAAATCATATGAGGCGATGAGGATGGAATTTGGGTTATAGGTTAAAGATAAGTTTAGGGTATACTTATATAATGGTTATGAATTGAGATATTTGGAGAGTATATAAATCCCTACAATGATCAAGGTGCGAGGTATATTTATGTAAGAGAATACTTATGGGATTAATATTTAAGTAGGAGAATTCTTAAATATCATTATGAGATTGGCAACTATAGCCATGTATACATTTGATGAGTGATAAATGTATATATATACGATGTGATTACAGTATATATACTATGATACGAATACATATATAACTGTGTGTGAATTGTATATGTGTATCTTAGAGGTTGACTTCCACGGGCTTTCCTTTGGCATAGGGTTGGAGTAGTCAGATTATATATTTTTTTCTAGTGCGATCCAGGGAGGTCGTGCGAGGTGTGTGAATACCCTGCCTTGAGGAGCAGGGAGAGTATATCACAAGGTCATATCATCCCGTGTTCGAGTGCGATGTGTGTACTCCACTTGCAGAGGAAACATGACCGCCTCCACCGTTGTGTATTTGTTTACCATGACCATAAAAGAGGCTGACTTCGTACCGTGGTATAGTGAGTAAACCTGGATTTTGGATGGGCATTATGAGACTGCATCTTCGAGTTATAGCTCGGTGGGATAGTTATTATACTTATGTTTATGATAGGTATAATCTTATACTGGATGCGTATAGTATATTGTTGTATATGAAAATGAGACATCATATAGTAAACAAATGTATATAAAGTGAAAATCCTAATAAGGTGTATTTTCCCTTTCCGGTAGACTTATATTCGAATTTATATGAATACGAATCAGAACTTCTAGTATGAACTATATGTGTATGTACATATGAGTCTTATATACGCGTCAGGTGCTGAGGGCCTAATGGATCTTGACGATCAACATTGCAAGGTAATAGTGTATCAGGGGGATTCCTTGTTTTTGATTTCTCTTCGCGAGACACCCCACACACGAACATAGAGCAGTGTTGGGAACAGGAAAAAGTTTAGCCTTTAGTACTCGCGTTAACTAGGATTTTTAGAGATTGGGTGAAACGGATGAGTTATGCATGGTATCTTAACTAGGATGTTTGTTAGGTATGCGATAGGTGTGCATTGTTAGAAGAGGGGTGAGGGGTTTCTCGTGGGAGTGCGATATCAAATTTAAACATGAGGCAAAACATATTTTTAAAAATATAGCATTTATGCACTTGCAAAATATTTTCATAAATCGGGCTCTGACCCGTTTATCTCTTTTTCCCCTCTCTTGCTATATATTACATATATATAGGTGTCTATACACATGGACGCCTGGATGATGATTCCTTCGAGTCAGACGCTTACTGCAGCAGCTGTGGATGCATGCAGGTTTCTTGTAGATGCTTCCATCCTTGAGATCTAGATAGGAGGTACTGTAGAGACATTCGGGATGATAGCCCAATTTTATTTATTTATTCTTTTACCGCCTTTTAGTGCGGCATTCAATTTGCTTATATTATGTTAAACCGAGTGTTTGGTTATTTTATTTCATGTCAGTTTCATTTATATATAAATTGTGTAAATGTTTTAATTGTATGGTTTGTGTAAAAAGATTAGTTAAATAAAATTTTGATGCCAGCCTAATAGGTTATTAGTAATTGAATGGGTTTTCGACAGTGATGCTAAGAATGAACCATATGAGACTCCGGTTTTAATTTGGTACATGATTGGTCGCCCGATATTTAATTAGGCGGGGTGTCACATATGGTATTAACACGTTAGTAGGTTAGTAATGTAGGAATTGGACGTCCCACTGGTGTGCCTTAGACCATTAAATTTCGATGACCGACGATGAGAGGAAGTAGTGTAACAGGAGGGGAGGGTTCCTTGTTTGGATTTCGCTTTGCGAGACGTCCCACGCATGAAACTGAGAAAATTTCGGAAGTTGAGAGAGGTCTTGGGCACTAGGGACATAGTTAGAATAATACTTATTTTATGTGGGTCGGATAACATATTGATTTTAGGATTATTAGGAATTAAGTTCTGTAGAATTAGTAGCTCCGAGGTAAAGAGTTAGTTGTGAGTAAACCACAAGTTATAGGACGCATGGGATCTTGAGAAGGTGGTTAAGGTTATTCAGGTGTGAGCATCAGACCAAGAAAATGATGCCCATCTTAGAGAAAGTGTTACATGTGTGACATTAGCAAGGGTTATGCAGATAAGCATGGGTTAAAAAGGTTGTATGGGAACCCTAGTAAGTTGGTTTTATATACGGCCTGAAATAGAAGGGGCGTGGCATATAAATTTTATGATAATGCCGTGAGGCAATCATAATGAATTTGGAGTGTGTCAGATGGAATGTCGTAAGAGGTACGCGATAATCCGAGTGTATGGGGAAATAAGGGGTAGCATGCCTAAGATAACCGATGAGACTGATGGGAATAGTTAAGAACTAGATTAGTCTCTTTTTGAAGGAAATCAGATGTCCCGATGTGAATGGGCGGACACTTAGAATAGTGGGTCTCCGATGGGATCGATAAGTTAGAGCAGCGGTTATAGTCTCATTTTCTTTACTTGCAGCTATAAAAGCCCTAGGTGTGATGTGACGTTAGAGTCAACCTTACGACCGAGGTAACGCTGTAGTATGTGGAGGTTTAAATAAGCTTGTGGTCAAGATAGTACGGTTGAACACACGCCTTGAGATATGTGGAATATGGTAGGGGACCATTGTATTAGCACCTTTCAACTTTGGTATACTAGGACATGGTGTAATTAGCCATCCTAGGTTGATGGTGTAGGTTATATCCGAATTTCGTGGACGAAATTCCGTTGTAAGGGGGGAAGTATGTAATAACCCACATTTTTAGAGATAATTAAATTTCATAAATGGGTGTAATTTGGAAATTTTAGGAATTTCTCTGAATAATAATTTTTGGAGTTTATGAGTGTTAGATGATTTTCGATGAATGTTATAATTATTTTTGGGAATAAGTAGATGAGTTGGATTATTTTAATTACATGTCGCAACTGGGTAAAGAGACAAAGGATAATATTTTAATTGAAAAACCCGTAGTAAGAGGTGTTGAGTCTAATTAGTGATTCGTAGTTAAGAGACTCAAATAGATATTTTGAGTGTGTGGTTGGTTTCAGAATGGCCGAAATAGTCAGAATAGAGTATCCGGGGGTATTCTTTAGGCTTCGAAAATTTTTGGGCTAAAAGGAACTCGCAATTGAGTAAACGAGTCATTTTTGGGTTTATGGGGATAAACCCTTATTTCTCTCTATATAAGGCTCTAGATAGGGAAATAAAAGAAAGAAAAGAGATAGAATAGGAAAGGAAGAGAGAAAAGAGGAAGAAAAGGGAGGTTCCGGCCAAACTCCGCGGGATTCGACTCGGGGTCGTCGGATTTTATTCACGAGGCAAGTGTTTACTTGCTTTACTTCCTTTTGAGCTTAAATCTCATATTATAATTTAGTAATAACAACGGGAGTTTGGAAGTTAAACGAGTAAACCCCAAATAATTACCAATTTGAGAAACCTAGGATTTAATTAAAATTGATTGTTGGTTATGGGTTCTAGGATGTTTAGAACCCTTTTCATTTGTGTATATGTAGTTGATTGAGGTTGGGGGAAATTAGGTGAGGAGATAAAAGCTTGGAATAAGATTTAAGTTCCGAAACAACCTCTCGGAAAAGAAGTTGTCCGGAGCGATCGATCGATCGATGGCCTAGGGTCAATCGATCGATCCTTCAGAATTTTTGGCAATTTTTCCTAGGGTTAATTATATGGAATAAATTCCAATTTTAACTGATTCTAGTTTGTTTAATCAAGGAAATGAAGATTAATTGAGAGAATTAATATCTAGCCATTTGAGGAAATTTATAGGGGATAGGAGGGTGCTAAGATGTACGACAAGTACAATTTCGAGGAAAATAAATAGATTGAGTAATTAAATGTTTAGGGATCCTAAAATAGAGTGGGGACCTCTAAATAAATTTCATAACAGTATGTAAACTTTGGGTTCATGGAAAATGGTATCCATGACTTATTTAATCGAGGTTGTTTAAGATGAGTAACACTCGAAGGAATAGTTCGGTCTGCGATTATATATAGATAATTGTGCGCATAGATAATGTAAGTCTATGCCGACAATAATTGAGTAAATCTTGTGAGGCGACGCGGATGGAATTTGGGTTATAGGCTAAAGATAAGTTGCGGGTATACTTATATAATGGTTATGAATTGGGATATTTGGAGAGTATATAAATCCCTACAATGATCAAGGTACGAGGTATATTTATGTGAGAGAATACTTATGCGATTAGTATTTAAGTAGGAGAATTCTTAAATAACATTATGAGATTGGCAACTATAGCCATGTATACATTTGATGTGTGATAATTGTATATATATATGATGTGATTACAATATATATTCTTTGATACGAATACATATATATCTATGTGTGATTAGTATATGTATATCTTAGAGGCTCATTTCCACGGACTTTCCTTAGGCGTAGGGTTAGAACATCCAGATTATATATTTTCTCTAGTGCGATCTAGGGAGGTTGTGCGATGTGGGTGAATCCCCTGGATTGAGGATCAGGGAGAGTATATCCCCAGGTCGTATCGTCCCACGTTCGAGTGCGATGTGTGTACTCCACTTGCAGAGTAAACATGACTGCCTCCACCGTTGTGTATTTGTTTACCATGACCATGAGAGAGTCTGACTTGGTACCGTGGTATAGTGAGTGTGGCCATCCCCGATCCCCGTCGCGGAGGAAAAGGATCCTTCTGGTCCTGCGCATTTCTCTCGGGAGAGCGCTTCGGCCGACGTCGTTTGAGAATGTGGTGTAGAAATGTAGAGAGATTCAGAGTCGCCAGTCTATTTTACTCAAAACAGAGAAAAGAAAAAGGGGAAGCCACCACGAAGGATGGCATCCAAAGACATACTGGTGCGTGCGAAACCAAAATGATTCAAGAAGGGTTCGGAGGCTTAGTTACGAAATGGGAAGGTGTTAGGCACCCATTCCGCCCTTTTGGTCTCATGAATATTTGTTATTTTCCCTTATATTTCCCCCCGTGATATGTGTGCATGTGTATATATAGAATGGAGGTTGTAAGGACATTGTCCGTCACATTTAATTATGTCGTATACCGCTACAAGTCGTCAAAGAATCAAGGATGTTATCACCTACAAATGACGGATCCAAATTTCAAGTACTAGTCAACATCCAAGCTCCAACGAGATAATTTTGGTAAAAATATGTTTTAACTTCCATTAGCATTTTATATTTAAAGTATTGGGATTATTTTTAAAAGGTTTAATTTTTTAAATATAAAATTTATTTTGCATAAAAGAAGTTCTATTTAAAAAAAAAAATCAAAAGTTTTTTTGTTGTGTGTCAAATGAAGTTCTCGGCCAAATAAAAAAAAATGAGGCTAGCTTTGCCTTGTTTCGTAGAGCTATTTCCAAAAGCCTTAAAGTCTTGCATGTAAAAAACTTTGGTGCAAAAGTTGTGGTTATCATTAATCCATGATTAAGCCAATGATTGGCTTATATTGCATATTGTTTTTCATGCAAGTTTTTTTTTTCAAAAGGAACTTGAGTATAGTTATGTAAACAAGGAAAAGGTTTTTACTTGTTTCCTTTTATTTGTCTCGCGCTTTGGGTCTTAAAAAAAATAAGGGTTGTCGATTTTTTTTTTATTTACCAATGATTGGCATTTGGCTTTTGGCATTAGGACTTTTTGAAAAGTTTTTTTTTTCAAAATTAGGTTACGTACAGAAACTTGTTTTTTTTAAAAGTAATTTTTTTTTTGCCACGCCACTACTATTTTAGAACCTTACGCCTTTTGTGTTTTGGAAAAATCTGCATGTCAATAGTTATCTTCTTTAACAAAATCTTTTCTAAAAAAGGGGATCAAGCACGTTCAATTTTCGGTAGAGAAGAAAAGTTTATTTTTTTGACAAAACACTTTTCAAGAAGAAATTTTTTGTTCTATAATTTTTCAGAGTGTCTTCTTCTCACTTTTAAGGGTCTAAAATTTTTTTCCATTTAATTCATAATCCCTTCTACTTTTTATGAATTGTTTTGTGGAACCCAAGACATATTTTTCTGAAATTTTATGTTGGTGATATTGGTACTGTTTTTGGTGCTAATCGAAGACTACAGTCATTGAGGTTCACTGCGTGTGGATCTTTGTTGAAGATAGAACTGCGTGTTCTTGTGGAGTAGCTACGATTGTTCCATTGCTGACGATACCGACCGACGCCTGCGGGTATTCGCGTGTCAAATTATTTCATTATAATCCGTGTAAGTTGTAATTTACAAAATTATAGTGAAATAAATGGTTTTGCCCTTCGGGTATTTTTTCATGAAATTTTGTGTCGCATGCTATATCTTATTTATGGTTTGACACACGCACACACGCAGTTGCATTTTTAGGGGTTGTTTAAAAATAGACTCTAATTAAATAAGGGTTACTAAGAAACTTGCGAAATTTAATTTAAATCATTACAACACAGTCGCACTCTTTTCAGAGGTAGGATTCCTCGACTTCTAGCATGGAAAAGATAAAGCGAGTCATCCGTATGAAGGTATAAGAATAATATTATAAAATAAGATTTACGCGATTACCCCTACATTGATCATTATAATGGAACGATAACGCATATGGAGTAATACATCACTAAGAACAAATATATGGAATATAAGGTAATTGGATTTAGAAGATAGAAAATAAGAGAAAAAGTGAGAAAAGGACTCGAGTCTCGGGTTTTACCCCGAGACGCCTACGTAGCCTATAAAGGCATCAAAGTCCACGTAGTTCGCATACAAAAGTAGGGGTGGGGTTTATCCCATAAATCCAAATGGGGGATCTCTTATTTGTAAGTGTATGTGTGTGTGTAGAAAAAGTGTTTTAGTTTTGAGAAAAGTTTGGAAAAAGTGTGAGAATCCCTATTTGGAATTAATGAGCAAACCCTCTTTTTCTTGTTTTATTGGGTTTTATTCATATGAAAATAGGAGATGTGCAATAATACTAATTAAAAAGTATATTAGGATGTGTGAGATGATATAATAAAAGTGCTAAATAAGAAAACAAGTTATTGAGAATTTAAGAGAGAGTTTGAGAATGTTTGACCTTCTTGAAGAACTTTAGCTTGATCTTGAATGTTGGAGAGCATCCCTTGCACTTGGATGATGATGGAGAGTGGCTAATTCATCAATTTTGATGAAGAGGATGATGAAAAGTGGAAGTAAAAAAGGGTTTTGGAAGTTGAAATCACCCTGCCTTCGAGAGAGGTTTCTGGGATTCGTTGAGATAGATTTTTATCAGATCTGGTATCCTCCTGCAAATGAGGTGAAGAGCTCCTTTTATATCCCCAGAGGACTACCGATCGGCATTGCCATGCCACTACCTATCGGCAGGTGCCGATAGGTAGGGTCTGGAACCTGCTATTTGGCAGTGCACTTCAGGCTTTTTCGGGAAATCGGTCGCCGAGGGCAAATCGTTGGTCAGAATCTCACATGGGGCATACCGTTAGAAAGTTAATTCAGAGACCTTCGAAAGTCCTTTGGACCGCTCTCGGGTTTGGGAGTTCACTTTGGGTCAAATATGGCTCGGAAGTGTTTGTCGGTCCATTGGAGGGGGAATCATTCGGACGCAAACGGATCGTTCTTCCGCATGGTAAGTCCGAATCGCGCACGGGACGAACTGTTGGAAAGGGGATTTAGTTCCCTTCGAAGATTCATTAGTCTTGGTCGAGAAGAAGAGTTTAACTTTTGGTCAAACTGAGTCGGGGACTGCCCAATGGATTTTAGGTCAGTGCTCGAGACATAACCCGAGTTTGTAGCGCTGAAGGAAGGTACTAGGGACCTAAGGAGAGTTAGGGGGTAATAGAATGGGGTGTCTACAGAGACCCTCAAGGGGTGAGTTTGGAACAAATGATGACTGTCGATTAGACACCATATGATGCTTTTGAGTGAGTATGACCGATTTAGAGGGTCGAGGCCGATTCTGAGGACCTAAGGAGTGTGCTAGGGATGGGATGAGGTTCAAAACTGTTGCTGACCAATTCTTCGGGTCAAAGCTAAATATGCGAGCTTAAGTGATGAGGGTCACGAATTCTATGGGTCAAAGCCAATTCTGCGGGCTTAGGGTGAAGATATAATAACCGAGGTCAATTATGACCTAAGAGTGGTGACGATCGAGGACCGAGGTCAATTCTGACCTAACTCAGGTGACAATCTAAGACTGGGGTCAATTCTGATCCCAAGAGTGGTGACGAACGAGGACCGATGTCAATTCTGACCTAACTTAGGTGACGATCCAAGACTAGGGCCAATTCTGACACAAAAAGTGGTGACGACCGAGGACCGAGGTCAATTCTGACCTAACTCAGGTGATGATCCAATACCTGGGCCAATTCATACCCAAGAGTGGTGACGATCGAGGATCGAGGTCAATTATGACCTAACTCAAGTGACGATCTAAGACCGGGGCCAATTCTGACCCAAGAGTGGTGATGATCGAGGACCGAGGTCAATTATGACCTAACTCAGGTGACGATCCAAGACCGGGGACAATTCTGACCCAATAGTGGTGACGACCGAAGATCGAGGTCAATTGTGACCTACCTCAGGTGACGATCTAAGACCAAGGCTAATTCTGACCCAAGAGTGGTGACGATAGAGGACCGAGGTCAATTATGACCTAACTCAGGTGACGATCCAAGGTCGGGGCCAATTCTGACCCAACAGTGGTGACGACCGAGGATCAAGGTCAATTCTTACCTAACTTAGGTGACGATCCAAGACCGAGGTCAATTCTGACCCAATAGTGGTGACGACCGAGGACCGAGGTCAATTCTAACCTAATTCAGGTGACGATCCAAGACCGGGGTCAATTCTGACCCAAGAGTGGATAAAGATTGGATTTTGATTCTGCTGGAGAAAGAGCTTTGTGATTTTGATCCGATCTAGGGAGCTGATAGCCGGGGAAGAGTTTAGGAGACCCCGCAGGGGGGAACAACCTATTTTGGGTGCTGTAGGAGAATTCCACTGGGGATATGATCAGGTGATCCGGAGTTTTACCGGGAGGAGTTTCACTTGGTTTTTGAGGATTCCGCTAGGGAAAGAGGGGTTCCACTTGAGTTAATGCGGGATTTTTTGGTGAAAATGTTCAAAATCTATCCTGGGATTTTTAGGAATTTTTGGGGATTTTTCTAGGCTTTCTGGTATTTTTTGGGAATTTCTGTACAAAATTTGAGGGGGGTGTCGATCGGCATGGTGTGAGAGATGTCATTCGTCATGGCGCTTGGCATCTTATAAAAAGGGGGTGAATCCCTTCATTTTTCACAGCTTCTTTTGCTTTCTCTCTCTCTCTCTGCGATTCCTCTGCAAATCGTTTTAACGTTCTGATCTTCAAGAAATGGCCGCCTTTGTGAGCACTATTGCCCACCGGGAATGGTTGACCGTTGATGACTGGGCGAATGTGGATTGGAGGGACAAGGTGCCTCTTGCTTTGGGGAGTGAGAACTCCTTTGATGCATTTGAGCCTGTTATGGATGAGCGGACCTTTCTGCAGGAGCTATCGCGTCATCGCTCTTCGAGAGTGATTCCCGACGGTTATGTAAGTAGCGTGACCTTTGGAATTTCTTTCTTTTGTGTGATTTTTCTTTCTTTCTTGACTCCTGATGAGATTTTTTCCTTTTGTCAGTCTGATATTTCTTTGAAGAACATGCGTGCCCGTGGGACAACGGGGCTCAGGGATGTCTGGGAGCATCTCCCCCCTGTGGTGCGTTGGATGGTATCATCAGCGGGTTTCGAGTGGTTGGCATCAGCGCTGCATGAGATGCCTCGTTCGACAATGGTCTTGTGTGCTTTGAGAGAGAGGCAATGGGACACTACCCATACCTTTCATTTCGTCTTCGAGGAGATGACTATGACTCCCATAGATGTGCAACAGCTGCTGGGGATGGATTGTGATGGATAGCAGATAGAGGTGAATCTCTCTTTACGGTTGAAACTGGGGGCAGTGCATGCGGAACTTGGTGATGTGAGAAGGATAGTTTCTGGGTATTCTATCCGGCTTTCCCTGTTGACGGACGTTCTGTTGGGTAGAGAGATGGATGTGGAGGATGGGCTGTAAGTGAGGTTTCATGGTGGCGTCGAGCGGCGAAGTCGTCCATTAATGGTTTCTGTCGTACCTGGGGATGTTTTTGAACATCCCTTTCTATGATTGGGGGAGTCTGACCTTGGTGACCCTTTACTCTTCTCTGGATGCATTGAGCTGGTGCTGCCGGCAAACCTTTACTGGGGCCACGTACCTTCTTGAGGTATTCTTTAGTTTGTGCATTTCCTTTCATGTATTCACATTTTCCTTATGCGTCCCTTTTTGCTTGTGAATTCAGACATGGTTCTATGAGGTGATTGGGTGTAATACCCCGCTGATCCCTTTGAAGGACAACACTGTTGGGGACTTCTGTCGTTTGTATCGATGGCATAAGGCCAATCGACAATCGAAGGGATCTCTCTCCCTGGAGGCGGTGCGTCAGGTCTTGAATGACCTGACCAGCGGTAGGGTAAGACTCTTTCCATTTTAGTCTTGGCTTTTGCACCTTTTGATCTTGTATTGATTTATTCTCGCTTAGAGATTTTCAGGTGACCTTTTATCCTTGGGGGATAGCCATTCAGGATGCGGGGGCGACCAGGGTGAACACGCGGATGAGGCATTGCTGGCTCATGAGTTCGGCCATTCCTGGTACCTCAGGGTGAGGGTAGTTTGTTAAATTGCTGAGGAGGATGTGGTGGTGCCACCCGCGTAGTCTCCTACGTCTATGAGGCGGGAGAGATTGATGTTGGAGGATGAGAGGGTTGCGGCGATGATCGATAAGTCCAACTTTCTTTACACCGATACGGCTACGCCGTATGACTATATGGATTTTGTGACGAGCTGGTTGATGGTGCCTAGCATACATGATGCACTGCCCTTCCTTCCTACGGGTTCGAGTCGGGCGGTGGGATCTTCCCATAGCAGTGGTGGTCCATCGGCATCTGCAACGGCGGCGACCTCGGAGGTCCCTTTTATGCGGTTTCATACCCCTTCATACTACATACGGCGAGCTGATGGAGGGATGGTGCCTATGTTGCACCGTCCTCATGCGATGGATCCGGAGGAGTTGGGTTTGACATAAGAGGTCCTTCGACCTATTGTATACTTTTATGTTCCTCTCTTTCCTTCTTTTGTGTTCTGGTCATCTCTGCTTTGATACTGAATTTTGCCTTTCCTTGCAGCAAGTTCGGGTGTCAACCACTTGGCTCAGGGACATCACAGACTGGATATCTTCGGTGACTGCCCATATTGGGGATGCGGTTCCTGTTCCTTCTTGCTTGGTGCCATCTACCTTATCTGGAGAGGACTCTGGCTCAGGTAGTTGTGGTGCATCATCTCGTCGTAGGGGGAAGAGAGCACGTCGCATGGGTGGAAGCTCTTGAGAGAGAAAGAGAGAGAGAGAGAGAGAGAGAGAGAGAGAGAGAGAGAGAGTGGGTTCGGGCTGAGTCCCGTTGTTTTTTCCTTTTCTTTTTATTTCCTACAAAATTGATGTAACACAAAACACAGATATATGCAATGCAATGGAGTTTTTTATTATCTTTTATTAATGATGAATGTAAAGCACATGCGATTTTTACTTTGCTGCTGAGACCGTAAAAAGAAATATTTATGGAATTTTGTGAAGGAAAGTTTTTAATTAAAAAGGGAATTTATATAAGGAGGAAAAGGGATTTTGAAATTCTGTTGAGAATATCAATTTATTTTTATTGAGTTTTCTGATTTGACAAAAGAGGAAAAAAGGGAAATTTCTAAAAATGGGGGGTTGCCGATCGTCAAGAACCCTGACCTGCCTATCGGCAGTTCTGTCCAGTCCCATCAATTGAAAGCTTTGAATGGTACTCTCTTCAGCCTTTGGTACTTTGTGGGGTATGATTCCTTTCGATTTCTGCGGGGATTAATGTCCTTTGTGAGGGTTTTCAAGTACAAAAAGGGGTAAGGGTGGAGTGTTTTCATCACACCTTTGCATTCTTACCTACTTGCCCACTACTTTTAGCTTTGCAAGATGGCTCTCCCTGGTAGCATCGAGTTTGCCAAGTACCTCGAAGCCTTGGAAGCTATGTGCTCTTATAATGTCGATTAAGATGCTTTCAACATGCGTCGAGTCTCCTTGTGGCGTAATCGGACCATTGAGTGGAACGTGCTGATGGCGGCGGTACAATTATGGTACCCCGAAGACCATGTATTCCGCTTTGGGTTGGAAGAAGTTTGTCCTACCTACGAGGAATTTTCTACCATGCTGGGTGTAAATCCCAGTGGTGTTGTGGCTTTTTCTGAATTTTCCTACTCTCCTAGGGATTTGTTGGCACGGCTTCTTCAAATTTTGCCTTCGACGGCTAGATCATTGGTTGCTGGCGGAATGATCTCCCTCCCAGCAGTGCTGCAGTCCGTGCATTTGTGGGAAGTAGGTGATGCAAGCTATGATGGAGCCGTTGTTCTGGTTCTGGTTTCAAAATTGCTGCTGGTGACTGGGGAGGTGCAAGTGGACCCGTAACTTCCAGCCATTACTTCATGGATGTCATACCGTCGCAATCATGCGGTGGTGATACTGGCGGAGACCCTGAATGGCCTGGATGCCTAGAGAGAAGGTCGTTCTGATTTTTTAAGGGGTAGCCCCATGATGCTGTTCATGTGGTTGTCTGAAAGATTCCGCTTGGTGACTCCTCCAGAGTATCCCTTGTCGGCTGTACCCAA
The DNA here is from genome assembly GCA_949130495.1 of Sambucus nigra. Lineage (NCBI taxonomy): Eukaryota > Viridiplantae > Streptophyta > Magnoliopsida > Dipsacales > Adoxaceae > Sambucus > Sambucus nigra. Next base: position 55,363,178 of record OX422224.1, on the reverse strand, counting down.
CATCTTTTCGCACCACTTCATCAGTGTTGGCCTTTATGTTGAGAACTGGGAGAATTGGCTTGTGGAGCGTGGGTCTTGTGGGCTGTATTGGTCAGTGCCTTGGTGGGGCAGTTGTAGCCTGTTCTGGAGCTAGGAGAGTATCTATATGTGCGACTGGTTGGTCTCAGATAGACCTCTTTTTATTTCCCTTGGTGGATTTTACGTCAATTTGGCTGGGCGCAGGTCGTGCCCCCTCTGACCTCAAATTTCTTTCCGGTTGAAGATTTGACTGAGCGCCTACGTCTGTTACTTGGGTCTCTGTGGGAAAATCGGCGTCCGTCGACCCGTCCCTCTCAGTCTATCTGGAAGGTTTGGCATGTCCCAAAAGATTATATGAAGTGGTTGTGGAGGAAAGTAGTCAGCAAGATGTTAGCAGTGGAGACTGGACAAAGATGGTTTGTTTTATCTAATACCATGGAAGGGGGTGTTGTGGTCTTTTTGAAGATGGTTAAGGCTCATCGATCGATGGAATGTTTACGGCACTCTATTCAAGCAAGGGAAACTTGGGGACCTCAGGATGTAGATGATGAGGGTACAAGCTCCTCCGGTAGCTGTGGGTAGGATTCCTGGGGAGTTTATTTGTGTAACAAATGTGGGGGTTTTATTCGGGTTTTTATGGTAATGAGGAGGGGAGTTATCCGTTCCTTTTTCTTATATAATTCGTACTGTAATTTCTTATTAATGAAATAAATAAGTTTCTGATCATCCAGCTGTGCCTTTTGATGAGTTTTGTATTTGAATTATCTATACTTATCGCTAAGGCATACATAATCCTTTTGTTCAAGTATTTTCAAAATGAACCGCCGTTCTCGGAGGTAAGAAAAGAATAGTATTTTGTGAAAAATAAAGGGACACACTCATGTGAGGATCATGTGTTGCCTACGTACCTCTGGGGTTTTTGAAAATGTTTTTTAAAATAGTTTTTTTTGTAGAGGATCAGGCCCACGTAGTGTTGGGTAGAGGGAAATGAAGATTTTTTTTTAGAATAGAAGGGGGGTGAGAAGAGTCGTAGCGCACCGAGATTTCGGACTAGGGGTATAATTTCTTGAGTCTGTCTAGGTTGACTAGACGAGCCATCTCTTCCCCATCTAGGTCAGTGAGCATGGCAGCACCGCCGGATAAGATTTTCTTCACATTGTAGGGGCCGCTCTAATTGGGTTTGAATTCCCTCTAGGGTCCCAAATAGGTTCTATTATCTCTTTGAGGGTTAAGTCTCCCTCTCGGATACCTCGGTCCTTGACTCTCTTGTTGAATGATCGCGCTATTCGGCGATGGTATCCTTGTATGTGGTAAAGTTTTTTTAATCTTCTTTCATCTTGGAGGGCTAGCTCATCAAGACGGCTTTGGCACCAGTCTTCTTCACTAACCTTGCTTTCGAGCATGACACGTAGCGAGGGTATTTCAAGATCCACAGGTAGGACTGCTTCCATGTCGTAGACCAGGGAGTAAGGGGTAGCCCCAGTAGAGGTTCGGATTGAGGTTCGATAGCCCCAGAGGGCGTACGAAATTTGGTCGGCCCAATCCCTACAACTTTTAGTCATCTTGCTGATGATGGATTTGAGGTTCTTATTGGCGGCTTCAATAGCACCATTGGTCTAAGGTCGGTAGGGAGAAGATTTGTGTCTCTGAATCCCGTACTCGTTGACTTCTTCTGTGACTTCTGCTTCGAAGTGCAACCCGTTATCTGATACCAGCTCCTACGGGACCTCATATCGGCAGATGATATTTTTCTTGAGGAATATGGCCACTTTCTTGGCGTTTAATACTGCATACGACTCAGCTTTAACACATTTGGTGAAGTAGTCAATAGCGAACAGGATGAACTCATGTCCGTTTGAAGCCTTTGGTGTAACCTTCCCTATGATGTCGATACCCCAGGTGGAGAATGGCCAGGGAGAGGTCATGTTGTATAATTCTCGCGAAGGTAGGTATTGAAGATTGGAGAATTATTGGCATTTGAGGCACCTCTGGACATAGGTAGTGCAATCCTGGATCATAGTGGTCCAGTAGTAGCCGTGTCGGATGATCTTTTTGGCAGGCTTGTGACCGTTCATATGGGGTCCGCATTCCCTGCTGTGGATTTTTTGCATTATTTTCTCAATCTCAGCCCCTGCGATACAGTGTAGATGAGTTCCATCGAAGTTCCTCTTCAGTAGAGCTTTATGACATATGACGTGATGGGTAGCCAGTCTTCGGAGCGTTGTTCGATCTTTATGGTTGGAACCCTCGAGATACCTACCATGTTTGAGGAGGCACCAGATATCATAGTACCAACAATCGGCTAGTTCGGGATCTTCAGTGGAGATAAGCTCAATATGGTGCCAATGGGTCAGTTTATCTTGCCTTTGAACTAGGACGGGGGTCATTATTATTCCCTCGGGCATGTCGACTATGGAGGCCGAGGTGGCGAGAGCATCGTCTAGGTTATTCTTTGCTCGAGGTAGGTAATGGAAGGTGATATTTCGGAACCGGGAGGCTAACTCTTCTAAGTGGGCATGGAAGGGTTGGAGCTTTTCATCTTTGACTTTCAACTTTCTGAGCAATTGACCGATGATAAGGGCAGAATCCCTGTAGACATCAAGGTATTGAATACCTTTCTTGAGAGCGACTTTAAGGCCCACTGTGCATGCCTCGTATTCTGTCATGCCGTTGGTGCAAGGGAAATCCAATTTAATGGCGATGGGAGTGTGGGACTCATCTGGGGCGATCAGGATTATCCCAATGCCATATCCCTTTTTGTTAGCAGTGCCATCAAAGAACATTTTCCATCGAAGGCGGTCTTGAGTGGTGCAGAGGATATCTTTATCTGGGAATTCGGAGATCCGGACATCCGCTTCATCTATGGGGTAATCAGCGAGGTAGTCATAGATGGCTCTTCCTTTAAGAGCTTTCCACGTGACATACACAATTTCGAACTCGGTTAGGAGCATCACCCATCGGGCCATACAACTGGATAAGGAGGATTTCTGAAATAGGTATTTGATGGGATCCATTCGGGATACAAGTTTGATGGGAAAGGCGAGCATGTAGTGTCCCAACGTTTGGGTGACCCAGACAAGTGCGACACATGCCTTCTCTAAAGTAGTGTAGTTGACCTCGTACCCGGCCAATTTGCGACCGATGTAATATATGGCTCTTTCTTTGCGAGAGTCTTCAAGGTATTGGGCTAGAAAAGCCCCAGCTGCAGTGTCGATTATGGTTAGGTATAGGAGCAAAGGGAGACTAGACTGTGGTGGCATGTGAACTGGAGGTTGGGTCAGATATTATTTGATTCGATGAAAAGCTTCTTGGTAGGCCTCGTTCCAAACCTTGGTTGAATCCTTTCGGAGGAGCTTGAATATCGGTTCACAGATGGAGGTTAGCTGGCCGATGAACCGGCTGATATATCATAATTTCCCAAGAATAACCTTGAACTTCTTTCTCTGTTTGGGTTGGTGTCATCTCAAGTATGGCCTTCAGCTTGGCGGGGTCTGCTTCTATCCCCTTCTCACTGACCATGAATCCTAAGAGTTTTCCATTTGTAACGCCGAAGATGCATTTATGTGGATTAAGTCGCATCTGATACTGTCGCAGTCGTTCGAAGAACTTTCGTGGATCAGGAGCATGACCTTCTCTAGTTTTGGACTTGATAATCATATCATCCACGTAAACCTTAACCTCTGTGTGAATCAGGTCGTGCAGGATGGTTATGGTAGCCCTTTGGTAGGTATACCCAGCATTCTTGAGACCGAATGGCATAACGGTGTAGCAAAAAGTTCCCTATGGGGTGACGAATGCGGTTTTTTCTTGGTGGTCGGAGTGCATCTTGATTTGGTTGTATCCGACAAAACCGTCGACGAATGACTTGAGAGCATGACTGGCTGTGTTGTCCACAATCATGTCGATATTAGGTAGCGGATAATCATCCTTTGGAGAAGCTTTGTTTAAATCTCGATAATCCACACACATTCTAACCTTCCCTCCTGATTTCGGCACAGGTACAATATTGGCTAGCCATGTGGGATATTCGATCACACGAATGAAGCCCACGTTCAATTGTTTGATCACCTCTTCTTTGACTTTGAGCGACCTTTCGGTGCGGAGCTTTCTCAATTTTTGTTCAACCGTCTTGTAACCTGGGAGAGTGGGGATCTCATGCTGAGCTATTTCAGGATCAATGACAGGCATATCATCATAGGACCATGTGAAGACATCCACGAACTCCGTTATCAATTCTTCAAGTTGTGCACGCTCATGCTCGTCAAGGGTGGCCCCTGTCCTAACATCGTGCAGTTGGCTACTAGAATCGAGATTAATAACAAAAGTCTCTTCTTCACTAACTTGAACGCAGTTATGTTGTTTATTATTAACCTTATTTAGATCAGTTAAGAATTGTTCAATTGCAAAATCATCATCACAAAAGTTTGAATAGAATTCAAGAAGTTAATGTAAGTCACAACAAGATACTCAGAGTCTTCGTTTATTTCATTGATAGGATAAACAACATTGAGAACGTCCTCAAAAGAGGTCTCGATTACATTTGAGCAAGGATAGACAACAGAAGGAGAAATAGGGTAAACATTGGGGTTAGGTGAGATTTTAAGAGGTAGAACTGGCGCAGCATGCCAGTTGAGGAGAGGTGTATCAGTAGCTTTAATCAGATGGGATGGATCCGTTGATGTAGTGCCTAAATGAATCATGCAGAGTGCCAGCCCCAGTGTCTGCAAGTTGAAAGAATCTTCGGAATCACTTTCCCCAGTCTCTTCGATATCTTTGATGAGCGGTTGCACACGGTGCGGGAAACTTTCGGCCCACAGGTAGCTATCTTGGAAAAAGATCTCCATTCCAGGCTTCATTTTCTTGTCTGTGTGGTTATACCATGGTTCTAGAAAACTGCAAAAAGGGAAGTCTCTATTTTCTTTGATGAGTCATCCATTCAAGGAGTCTCCTGAGATAGTTCGAATGCAGTCTAATCTTCTCTTTGGTCGAGACTGGCGGATCATTCTGAGATCTTTTTCTGATAGTTGATACCCCAAGCCGTAAGGAGGGAAATATTTCTTCAGTTCGATGGGCTCAAGTACCCCTTGATGCCTTCGCCCTAGACCCAGTCCGGGCATGAAGTGCATATTTCTGAACATCTGAATCACATTGACATTGCTATGAGGGTCATATTCTGGACAAACCCTTTCTTTGAAACTGTCCCCTATCGGGAGTAGGATTGGCTCAACTCGGAATCCTAATAGGAGCATATCATTTCACCCATGCTGTATCTCGAGAATTAGACTGCTAGTGCTTTCACCCTCGGAATTTTCGTTGTTGCCCAAAATGGCGATGACTCAGCTGTCGGTAAATAACTTCAATTTATGATGGAGTGAGGAAGACACACCCTTGATATTGTGGAGCCAGGGTCGCCCGAGTAGAAAGTTAAAACAAGCTGGGATTTCTATGACTTGGAACTCAACGATAGGGTTTATAGGGCCAACCCCTATTGCAAGTTTTATGGATCCGATCACCTCACGACGGGTATTATCGTAGGCGCGCATAGTGGTGGAGGTTGGAGCGAGGTCGCTTTCTTTCAGGCCTAAGCACTTGAAGGTTCTCAGAGGGCAAACATTCAAGACAGATCCGTTATCGACAAGAAAGAGTGGCACGGCCTTCCCCATAACTTCGACGAAGCTGTTGAGTGCATGATTGTGATTTGGCCCAATTCAGAGGATTTCTTCTTCAGAAAATGATAGCATTCGGGTAGAGGTCAAGGATCCGACCAGATTTATCGCCTCCTCTGGTGTGGTAGAGGGAGGAACTATGGGTCCCGTGAGAAATTTGATTATAGCATTTCTGTGCACCTGGGAAGGCATGAAAATCCCCCATACAGTGATGTTAGCTTGGGTTTTCTTCAGTTGATCGAGGATCTTTCTCTCCTCAATGGTCATTTCTAGCATAGGAAGGTTTTCAACGCCCTTCCCCTTGTCATTGGCTGGTAGTGAGTTTGGAACTTGGTAATGTCTCCCTGATCTGGTCATGTGATTTACTGAAGAAGGAGAGAACATGAATCCCGTTTCCTCGTCAATCTCAGGTTGTCCTGCCACCGTGTTTATTTCTCCAAGCAGTTCTTCAAATAAGATCATCCCACATATGTCAGCTACTGGGCCAGTTCTTCCTGAAGCTTGTTCTTCACTCAAATTTTTGAATTCTTCCCTCCTTATGGTGGCAATAATTTCGTCTTTCCATGTAAAGTCGATGCATTCCACCACTTCAACGGCTTTTTCATACAAATTCTCCCATTCTGGGGGGATATGTGTGATTGAAGGGACCAAGCGCCCTTGTAAATTCAAAGTGTCATGTAACTCGGTGATACTGCAAGTGCTGTTAGTTTGCCTGAATAATCCTGCCATAGTCTGGACAACATCATCTAGGTTGACTTCTTTGGTTGGTACCACCCACTTATCTGAATCTCGAGCCCATTTTCATGATTCCAAGAATAGTGCACTGAATCTCTGACAATCGATGACCATCTGTGAGGGCAATTTCAGCCCGAACTTTAGGAGTTTGTTTAACACTTCTGATAATTCCATACTTCCATTTTCAGAACGGGTACGGACAGCGATGCATGCTCTGGTAACGAGTGACAGTTCCTGATCGGCGAGGCTAGTAGGGTGTAGGAGGAAATATGGGCAAATTTAAAGAGGTTTAGGAGGGTATATGGATGTGATTTGAGTTGAGGGATCGAAATCTGGGTTTTCTTCCGAGAAGAGGGCATTGGTGTGATTTGGGAGTGGGCTGTGAGTAGTGTTTGGCTTAGGATTGGCTGGTGGGGCAATGGTACCCCGGTCAATGAGATCTTGGATTATGTTTCGAAGATGAAAGCATTGGTCGGTAGTATGGCCAGCAGTTTGGTGAAAGGCACAATGAGCATCGATCTTGAAGTTTCTTGGGAGTGGATTTGGCAATGGACGGGGATCCAAGGGTTTGATGAGGTTTCGGCTTAACAGGGCTTGATAAACTTTGGAGAGGGGAGCATGGAGCTCAGTGTATTCCCTTCGAATGGGGGCAGGGCAGTTTTCTGGTGCCCATGATGTGGTTGGTTGAGAGATGTTATTGATGGTTGAGACGGTGGCACTGGCAGGCTTATCATACTTTATAGGGGTGAACTGTCCGAACACCTTCTTCGGTTCGACCTCTTTTTTAACGAGGCTTTCCTCAATTTCCACTCTAGCCTCTCTGAGAGCTCGAAAGTGGGGATAGTATTGTCCTCCCATCGTCGCTCGGACATGGGGCAAGAAGTTCTTCTTCACTATGTTGACCTGCCCTTCTTCGGATGGTTGATTGGTCATGGTAGCTGCCTGTTTCCTCCACCAATTTATGAAGTTACTGACTGATTCTCCAGGATTCTGTTTGAGCAGCTCTAAATCATGATGGGTGACCTCAAGCTCTTCGTTGTATTTATCTTGCGACATGAACTCTCGGGCTACATCCTCCCAGCTACGGATTCTGGATTCCTCAAGAGATAAAAACCATTGGAGGGCGCTATCCTTCAAAGTTTTCTGAAACAATTGGTCCATCACCTCCTCGGAAGACCCAAGTAGAGTCATGGAACGACGATAAATGGAAAGATGAACAATCGGGGGTCCTTTCACTCCAAACTTCTCGATATTTAGCATCATGAACTTCTCGGGTAACCTTGCTTTAGGATAAGGAGACATGTGAGTGTAGTCCATGTAATTCCCAGAGATCCTAACTTGGTCGAACTTCTTGGTGAGCATTTTGAGATCCTATTTGACTTTATTTAACTCCTCCTTTTTTGGATCAGTGACCACAGGCAAGTTAGCCATATGCTGGGCAATGTTTGGCATTGGAAGCTGGGCAGGTGACCGCCCATTGGCAGGAGGGGCACGTGTAGCGTGTTGATATTATTTGGGAACCCAGATAGGCTCGAGTTGACCCATAGCACGAGGGAATAGGGCCTCGGGATCTTGAGGAATTGGAACATGGTTTCGTTCCATCTCCCGAACCTCGGTTTGGAGGTTGTCATTATTGGACAAGAGCTTATCTAGGACTGTCGTCAGATCTGGTTGTTTGACTGCTGCTTGTTTTGTATTCTCCGTGGAAAATGGATGGATCTCGGACTTGAAAGAGGTAGTATATGAGCAGATGAAACTCCAGGGTGATTTGACTAAAGACCGAAGCCAATAGGGAGCCAGGCCAAGGGCTTGCGATCGACCTTAGAAGGTGTAGAATGGGATTTATTTTTGAGATAAAAGGAAGAACTATTTTTGTATTTTTGATAAAGAAGGGAGAAATGTTTTTGGAATTTTAATAAAGAAGGGAGAAATGTTTTTTTATTTTTAATAAAGACGGGAGAAATGTTTTTGGATTTTTGATAAAGAAGGGAGAAATGTTTTTGGAGACGGAACTCAGCATGATTATTACAATTATTAAGTTTTCACTTGTATTTAATTCTCCTAAATGCAATGCCGGACGGGACCCGAGCCTGGAAATGTGGTTTTTTTAATATATGAAAAGCTATGGCTGGACTTGTAACCAGGATCACGAACAGGGTCCCATTTTAAAAATGCACAAAAATTGGGCGACAGATCGACCCAGAATTTTGGTAGAGTTTCGGGTCGAAACCGTCAATCTAAAGTGCGTGTCCTAGGTTTGATACTTATATGCGGGTATGTAGTTGGTTGGGTGAATCGCATGGGTTTCCCCCCGTTGGCGTGACTTCCATGATATACGTCTTGCTCTTGCGGGCAATCGGTATGTGTGGACAAGCCATTTGATATACCTGAGTGTACGTGAATTGCCTCACCATATACCTCGTGGGGACGGTACGTGTGAGAGCGAATTCGATATACTCGTCATACGTGAACGAACTCCCTGTGATATACCTCCCGTCATGACTTCGGTCAAGTAGTATGATGCGGGAGAACCGTTCGATATACGTCGAAGGTACTAGGCCAATGGAAGGTGAGAGTCATATCGCTTAGGCTAACTGCGACCTGCCGAACCAGCTCCCATCACGAAGTGACCCTCCAGTTACTGGGTAAAATTTGGTCAATAACAAAGCTCTTAGGTGATGTTGTGTGAATCATGCATGATTCTGTTATTAGTATCTTATGATGAGAATGCCTTTAGTTGATTATGCTAAACAGGGAGCAAAGTACGAGTACCCCCAAAGATACACCAAGTATGGGTGGGTGATGCATGCAACAAAGGGATATATATGTGATCCTAGGTGCACGTGGTGTGAAGTGTACATGGAGAAATTTCTACAAGTTTGTGAATATAAGCATAAACATGGGATACACATGAGAAAGGGGAACATGCAGATATGGGGGGAAACATAAGAAAATATAGCACCCGGGCAAACAGAGTCAAGCCCTAAAAAAAACAAATGACTTCCCCAGCAGAGTCACCACTGTGGCCATCCCCGATCTCTCCCATGGAGGAAAAGGATCCTTCGGGTCCCGCGCATCCCTCTCGGCAGAGCGCTTCGGTCGGCGTCGTTTGAGAATGTAGTGTAGAAATGTAGAGAGATTCAGAGTCGCCAGTCTATTTTAATCAAAACAGACAAAAGAAAAAAGAGAATCCACCCCGAAGGATGGCATCCAAAGACATACTAGTGCGTGCGAAACCAAAATGATTCGAGAAGGGTTCGGAGGCTTAGTTACGAAATGGAAAGGTGTTAGGCATCCATTCCGCCTTTTCGGTCTCTCATGAATATTTGCTATTTTCCCTTATATTTCCCCCCGAGATACGTGTGCATGTGTATATATAAAATGGAGGTAGGAATCCTCGACTTGTATCATGGAAAAGATAAAATGAGTCATCTGTAGGAAGGTATAAGAATAATATTATAAAATAAGATTTGCGCGATTACCCCTACATTGATCGCTGTAATGGAACTATAACGCGTATGGAGTAATACGTCACTAAGAACAAATATATGGAATATAAGGTAATTGGATTTAGAAGATAGAAAATAAGAGAAAAAGTGAGAAAAGGACTCGCGTCTCGAGTTTTACCCCGAGATGCCTACGTAGCCTATAAAGGCATCAAAGTCCACGTAGTTCGCATACAAAACGAGGGGTGGGGTTTATCCCACAAATCAAAATGGGGTATCTCTTATTTGTAACTGTATGTGTGTGTGTGTGGAAAAGTGTTTTAGTTGTGAGAAAAGTATGGAAAAAGTGTCAGAATCCCTATTTGGAATTTATGAGCAAACCCTCTTTTTCCTATTTTTTGGGTTTTATTCATATCAAAATAGGAGATGTGCAATAATTATAAATAAAAAGTATATTAGGATTTGTGAGATGAGATAATAAAAGTACTAAATAAGAAAACAAGTTATTGAGAATTTAAGAGAATTTAAGAGAGAGTTTGAGAAAGTTGGACGTTCTTGAAGATCTTGGGCTTGATCTTGAATGTTGGAGAGCAGCCCTTGAACTTGGATGATGATGGAGAGTGTCTAATTCATCAATTTTGATGAAGAGGATGATAATAAGTGGAAGTAAAAAAGGGTTTTGGAAGTTAAAATCACGTTGCCTTTGAGAGAGGTTTCTGGGATTCGTTGAGAGAGATTTTTATTGGATCTAGGCTCCTCCTGCAAATGAGGTGAAGACCGCCTTTTATATCCCTAGAGGACTGCCGATCGGCATAGCCATGCCACTACCTATCGGCAGGTGCCGATAGGCAGGGTCTGGAACCTGCCATTTGGCAGTGCACTTCAGGATTTTTTGGGAAATTGGCCGCCGAGGGCAAACCGTTGGTCAGAATCTCACATGGGGCATACCGTTGGAAAGGTAATTCAAAGACCTTCGAAAGTCCTTTGGACCGTTCCTGGGTTTGGGAGTTGACTTTGGGTCAAATATGGCTCGGAAACGTTTGTCGTTCCGTTGGACAGGAAATCGTTTGAACGCAAACGGATCGTTCGTCCGCATGGTAAGTTCGAATCGCACACGGGACGGACCGTTGGCAAGGGGATTCAGTGTCCTTTAATGATTCATTGAGTCTCGATCGAGACGAAGAGTTTGACTTTTCGTCAAACTGAGCCGGGGAGTGCCCGATGGCTTCTAGGTTAGTGCTCGGGACATGACCTGGGTTTATAGCGCTGAAGAGAGGTACTAGGGACCTAAGGAGAGTTAGGGGGTAATATAATGGGGTGTCTATAGTGAGTAAACCCAGATTTTGGATAGGAACTATGAGATTGTATCCTTGAGTTATTGCTCGGTGGGATGGTTATTATACTTATGTTTGTGATAGGTAGAATCTTATACTGGTTTCGTATAGTACATTGTTGTATATGAAAATGAGACATCATATAGTAAACTTATGTATATAAAGTTAAAAGCCTGATGAGGTGTATTTTCCCTTTCCGATACATTTATATCCGGATTTATATGAATACGAATTAGAAGTTCTAGTAAGAACTATATGTGTATGTACATATGAGTCTTATATACACGTCAGGTGATGAATGCCTAATGAATCTCGATGATCAAAATTGCCAGGTAGTAGTGTATCGGGGGGTTCCTTGTTTGGATCTCGCTCCGCGAGACACCCCACGCACGAACATAAAGCAATGTTGGGAATGGGGAGAAGTTTAGCCCTTAGTACTCGGGATAACTAGGATTTTTAGATATTGGGTGAAACGGATGAGTTAGGCAGGGTAGCTTAACTAGGATGTTTGTTAGGTATGCTATAGGTGTGCATTGTTAGAAGAGAGGTGAGGGGTATCTCATGGGAGTGTGATACCAAATTTAAATATGAGGTAAAACATATTTTTAAAAATAAACCATTTATGAACTTGCAAAATATTTTCACAAATCGGGCTCTGACCCGTTTATCTCTTTGTTACCTCTCTTACTATATATATATATATATATATATATATATATATATATATATATATAGGTGTCCATACACGGGGATGCCTGGATGATGATTCCTTCGAGTCAGATGCTTGATGCAGTAGCTGTGGATGCATGACGGTTTCTTGTAGACGCTTCCATCCTTGAGATCTAGATAGGAGGTACTGTAGAGACATTCAGGCTGATAGCCCAATTATATTTATTTATTCTTTTATCGCCTTTTAATGCGTCATTCGATTTTATTGTATTATGTTAAACCGAGTATTCAGTTATTTTATTTTATCTCTGTTTCATTTATATATAAATTGTGTGGATGTTTTTATTGTATGGTTTGTGTAAAAAGATTAGTTAAATAAAATTTTGACGCCAGCCTAATAGGTTATTAGTAATTTAATTGGCTTTCGAAAGTGACGCTAAGAATGAACCATATGAGGCTCCTATTTTAATTTGGTAGAGGATTGATCGCCCGGTATGTAATTAGGCGGGGTTTCACATATTGGTTGAGTAACACCAAGGTATTAAATTAATGTTTGAGAGAACAAAATTAATTTGGAGTCGGAATATAGACTCGGGTAATATTAAGATATAGGACAAGTGAGTGAGTGCGGGTATATTGGGTGAGTGACACCAAGATAATAAATTAATTAACAAGAAAATTCATTAAACTAGAGTCAGACCATAGACTCAGGAAAATTTTAGGCTAAGTGTTACGGATATTGTACACGGTAAACACGGGACATAATTTAAAATATATATAAGGTAGTTTGATAGTATATATATATTGTGTGTGCTACTAAATATCAGTGACCAGATATTTATTTAATTTATATACTCTATTGCTATTAAGGGAGGTTGCGCGATGTGGGTGAATCCCCTAGCTTGAGGAGTAGGGTGAGTATAATCCCCAGGTCATAGTGTCCAAATATAGAGGTGAGGCATTGAGATGATTGTCCTCATTACTCGGGGGAAATATGACCGCCTCCATTACATTTATCATTTATGTTCCGATTTCGACAGGCCGTAGTCGTCTCGGGAGATATTTTACAGAATACGTCCGGTGAGGTATTTCTCGGGAGGATGGGTTATATATATATTCAACATATGTGTGCATATCGTTATATGTTTCTACGTATATAATGGGATAAATGATTATATACGGGTAATTAAAGACATGAAGTGAATTGTACTACTTATATAACTAGTTAGAGTGTTATATAGCATCGAAGGAAAATGATAATTAAGTTAATGTGATGAGTAACTTATAAATCATGTTTTAAACATACTCGAGATAGAGTGGGGTGTCTGATATGAGTTATATTAAGGACTAGTTATGGGGTCAATAATTAAGTGGGATAAAGAGAAATCGTTAGGTGTGCACAATAGTTGAGGGGTGAGTCTGTCCTCAAGAGAGTGTGAAACTAGCTTTAATATGAAGAGCATTCATGCATTTTAGATTACTGTAATTTAATCACTTGTTAAATATTAATAAAATGTTTTTGGGTTCTAACCCTTGCTGTCAAATATTTTCAAAACCTTTTAGGTGTCCAGCCACAGGGACGCCAAGCCTGAGTTTATTCCAGGGAAACACAATTGCAACAGATTGAAAAAAGCTTCAATGAAAGATTGATTACAATTTAATAACAAAATGTTATAAGTCGAGTAAACTTTGAATATACTTTTTGGACAAAACTCTTTTCGATTAAAATAACAGAAGATGTGTTTGAAATAGCTTTCTGAATATGTATTCTAGATCTGGTAGTTGATTACCTTAGGTTTTAAAAATTAAAAAACATCTACTAAAGTTACCAAATTAATTAATAGGGAAGTTTTAACGTGGTAAAACCCTTAATAAGGTGAAACATCCACGGTACCCTCTACGGCACAAACCAAGAATTCACTAAAATAAAGATTCAAGTTACAACACTTAAGAAAACAAAAAAAGATCCTAAATCTAAGTTCAAATGTATACCTACTTGAGCTACTCCACTCCAAAGGTTCTCTGACTAGAACTGATCTTGTCTCCGCTGCTTCTTTGCCTTTTCCTCAATCTTCGTTTCTTTGACTTCTGATTCTAGTAACTCTTTCATATTCAAAGTTTCTCAAATAGAACCACAGACTAAGTGTTCGTGTGTGAGAATATATCTGTGAGGTGCACTAAATGCAGATTTATGGAACTCACCCTCTCAAAATATTTATATAGACAAGATCCTATGAATCAATAGGATCTAAATGACATGCAAGATCTGATTCAAATTATTTTGAGAAATATGCTTCTTATCAAGATCAGATCTGAAAAATAACCTTGCTTTTAAAACTAACCAAGGTCCTATGTGTCTCGTCTTATATTTGTACAACTTTATTTCACAAAATGTGAAATGTGATCCTAGAGACACAAACGTTTTAAGGATCTGATTCAACCTTGAAGAACTAGAAGTTTACTTTTCAAAAATCTTTCAAAGCAGAAAGGATCTAAAATAAGAGATCCAAAAATAGAACATAAAATGTAAAGGTGTGATGTTCTCTTTAGAAGATCTCAAGTTTCAACAGTGAAACTTGTTATTTCCTTTGAGATGAGATCTGAGAGAAACTATGAAAATGAAGAGGTCTTCACTTGAATAGAAACCCAACACTAATACTTATAGAAACCCTAAAATGATTCTAACTCTCAATATTTTGGTTTCTGATATATGAAACATTGAAGGTTATGGTGTTTAGGTGAAGTTATATCACTCAGAGGTGTAAGGATTTGAAGAACATGGTTTCTTTCTCTCTTCTCTCTTATATTTTCCTCTCTATTCTCCCTTCTATTTCTTCTCTCTCTACTTTCTATTTTTCTCTCAAGTTGGATGAATTGGAAAACGTCTTAAATGGCTGAGAGTTCATGAGTTTATATAGTGGCTGATGAAGGTCCTCTAATATCTACAGCAATCCTATGGTTAAGATCAATCTTGACTCATTGATTTCAAATCTAATGGTCCATAAAGAGTGATGGAAACCTCCTAACCTAATTGGTTTAAAGGGTAATGCAGGGATTTCAAATGGACAAAAGCTGAACGTCGATAAGAATCATCCAAGGGCGGAGATTAACTACTTATACTGAGTCTAGCAGAAAACACAAAAAGAAGGCTTCAGTAGCCAACACATGTACGATGGGTAAGGGATTTAAAATGAGTGTTGTAAAGTAATTACAAAGTTCCCCTAAAGTATCTAGCGGGTCAAGATCCTACCCTAGCCAACATTAATTGAATAAAAACACTTTATAAAATGCAACTTTTAACCCCAACACTTTTAATAACAAAATTTTAATAATTCCAAAACTTATATAAAATGTTTTTAAAATGTTAGAAAGGATTTTAAGTGATGTGAAATTAAATTTCAAGTGTTCAAAAACCACATATGCACATAGGAATAACACACTGAGAGTGTCCTATAGTGGTTATAAGATATAATTAACTTCCCTTTATGTTGATCTTGAGGATGACTTGGACTGGATTTCTTCATTCATTCTTTGAACCTTTGAGATATCTTTGAGAGATGGAGCAACTCATAAAACTAACCTATTTTGTCTCTATATCCAAAATAGTTGGAACTCCTATATAATATAGACTCAAATAAGTCAATTATATAGTGTGTTGTCAATCTCCCCCTTGAATATTAGAGACAAAGTTCCCTTCAGTATCATGTGCTCATGGGTGAAAAATGATAAATCCTAGTTGTCCTATACAAAATGTCTAACTACCCAATCCCATCTTAGAACCGAAAAATAAGATGAAAAAACCAATAACTCAACTATGTTACTGACTAATACCCTAAAAGTGAAACAAACTATACAACAGGTCTGAAGAAATGACTGTAAAAGATCAAACACCGAATTGGCATATTAGTTGAGTTAGAATAGAAAATAGATACAAATCGCAGCACAGATACTTAAGGCCTTCTCCCCTAATTTTTCTCAAATATACAATGGGTGAAAAAATGAATGAGAAAAACAGGAAGAAAGACCAATGGGTGTTAAGGACAAGCATTATCACAATCAATGGCAGAATCAAGGGTCTCCTACAGAATCTAGTGAGAGGAGGCGTCTTTTGTCATTTTATAAACAGCCATGCCCTAACACCTCAGAAACCAATTATAATCGTGAAACTACTGAGGTTATGATAAATGCGATAGAAATTAAGTGAGAACTATCATACCTATTTATGTTCGAAGGTACTCAAACTGTATGTCATTCAATGGTTTGGTAAAAAGCTCTGCTAACTATTTTTTAATATTCAGATATTCAATAATGAGTTCTTTTGATTCGACAAGGGCTCGAATGAAGTGATTCCTAATCTTGATTTTCTTAGTGCGGGAGTGTTGTACATGGTTTTTCGAAATATTGATAGCACTTTGGTTATCACAATACATGTTTAATTGATTTTGCGCGATACCATAATCCGTAAGCATCTTTCTAATCCATAATAGTTGTGAACAACTACCTGCTACAATGTACTCGAATTCATTGCTAGATAGAGAAATACAATTTTGTTTCTTACACAACAAACCTACTAGGTTATTACCTACGTAGTAACAAGCACCAAAAGCTCTTCTGCTGTAATCTGAACATCCTTCCCAATCGGCATCAGTGTACCCTACAATTGAACTAGTGGTGTTCTTTGTCTACCAGATACCAAATTTTAAGGTACCCTTGACATATTTAATAATTTGCTTCACACTCAATAAGTGGATTTCCTTAGGGTTACTTTGATAACGTACACATATACAGATAGCAAAGGAAATGTCGGGTCTAGAAGTAGTAAGGTATAAGAGACTCCCTATCGTACTTCGATATAGACTAGGATCAACATTTTTCCAATTATCATCCTTAGACAATTTTGTAGAAGTACTCATAGGGGTCCTAGAAGGTTTAGCGTTATCTAATCCAAATTTTTCTAACCAGTTCTGTAGCATATATGGACTGAGTAATAAAAATACCATCACTACATTATTTCACTTATAGACCTAAAGAATATTGAAGTTCACACGTAAGTGACATCTAAAATTCAGCATGCATGATATCAAAAAAGTTCTTGAGTTATTTTGGAGAAGTAGATCAAAATATTATATCATCAACGTATACTTGTGCGATTAAAACATGTTTGTCCTCTTTCTTAACGAATAAATTATGATCGTTACCTTCGCGAACAAATCCATTCGAAACTAGAAAAGTAGATAGTCGCTCATACCAAGCTCTAGGAGCTTGTTTCAAACAATATACGACTTTCTTAAGACTAAAGATGTAGTATGGGTATGAAGAATCTACAAACCCTTTAGATTGTTCAACGTATACTTCCTTAGTCAAAATTAAATTTAAGAATGTAAACTTAACATCCATTTGAAATAATTTGAATTACATGTGATATGATAGGGAAAGGAGGAGACGAACTGACTCAAGACGAGTAAGGGGTGTAAAAGTCTCATCGAAGTCAATTCCCTCTATTTGGGAGTAACCTTGAGCTACCAACCTAGATTTATTTCAAATGACCTCCCCATTTTCATCTATTTTGCTTTTGAAAATCCATCATGTGCCGATAACCTTCGAATCTTTTATCCTGGGAACAAGATACGACACATCATGACTCTGAAATTGGACAAGCTCTTCTTGCATATCATTGATCCAGAATGACTCAGAAAGGGATTCATAACATTTTTAGGTTTCTCGAGGGAAATAAAACAAGCAAATTATGCCACATTTTGAAGTTGAGATCTTGTTCTAACAGGCTCAGAAGGACTACCAATAATAGTTTCAATGGGATGGTTTTTAAAAACCCAAGTGGGTACGGATGGACTCTTAGGTGGTAGTGAATCAGTGATATTTGGAGGGTCAATAGTAAAATTTGTTTCATCCTCATATAATGTCACTGGTTGACTGGCACTACTCCTTACACTCTTATCGTCTACAATTACATTATAAGATTCCATAATCATTTTGGTTTGATAGTTGAAAACACGAAAAGCCCTACTGTTTTGAGAATAACCAAGAAATATTCCATTTTCTCCTTGGGTGTCAAATTTTGAGAGTTGGTCTCTATCTTTGCAGATGTAACAAATACTCTCGTAGGTTTTAAAATATTTTAAGTTTGGATTTTTGTGGAACCAAAGTTCATACGAAGTTTGTTTGGAATTTTTTCTAAGGTATACACGATTAATAATGTGACACGCAATTTGAACTGCTTCTACCCAAAATTATCTAGGAAGACTATTAGCATGAATCATAACCCTAACCGTCTCTTGTAAAGTTGTATTCTTACGTTCAGCAATACCATTTTTCTGGGGGGTTTGGGAGCACTAAACTCGTGTTTGTAGCCATTGGCTATGCAATATTCAGTAACACCAGAGTCCTTGAAGTCTCCATCCCTGTCACTCCTAATACAACACACTTGGGTATTCTTCTCATTCTCTATTTTTAAAATGATTTTTAAGAACTACTCGAAGGTATTGGATTTTTGTTTCATAAATGCACCCCCAAGTATATCGCGTATAGTCGTATATCGCGTATAGTCGTCTACTATAACAAGGATATAACTGTTTCCACAGAAACTGACAGTCCTTGAGGGACCCATGAGGTCCATATGGATAAGTTCTAGGGATTTTGTGGTCTTTATATCCTTAACTTTCTTGTGAGGAGATTTACTTATTTTCCCTTCCTGACAGGGTCCACTCACAGGATTAAAAGAATATTTGATTTTGGGTAACCCTCTAACTATTTCCTAGGAGCTTAATCTTCTAAGGTTATCAAAATTCGTATGTCCCAATCTGTTGTGCCAAAGGTCAGAATCCTCTAATCTGGAAACATAACAAGACGCAGACTTAGGAATTACTGTGTAATAGTTTTCCTGAGTTCTGTTTCCTATCAATATACAGTTTCCTTTTTCATCAACGATTTTGCAATCAGTTTTTGAAAAAGTAACAGTATGATTGGAATCATATAATTGAGATATACTTAAGAGATTATCTTTAAGGCCTTTAACTAAAATAACATCATTTAGCTCAAGAAGCCCATCCTCGCACAATGTTCCCTTACCTATGGTCTGGGATAAAACACCATCTCCAAACATGACCCTACCTCCTAAGAAGTCTGTTTTGTTTTTTAATTTAGTTTCCTCCCTGGTCATATGTTTAGAACATCCGGAGTCTAAATGCCATCCAGTAGAAGTGTGTTGTGACTTTAAAGCAAAAACGACAATATTACACTGGATTTGGGGTAGAAGATCATCTTTTCTAATCCAAATAGGTCGAGTTTTAAAATTTTTATAGCCTTTTGATTTAGAAAAAGTCTGTTGGGTCTTTCTAAATGGTTTCTTTTTCATTTTAGACCCTCCCTTTTTCTTTTTATAGCTAGAGTTTTGGGTGGTCTGCCTAGGAAGAACATAAGTATTTATCCCTTTCCTAGAATAGTCAAATTTTAGGTACGTAGGTGTATATAACCTTTTCTGAAAACATTCTTCAAGAGTGTTACCAAAAACTTCGCAGTAAGAACAGTATTGATGGGTGTAGGACTTGAGTTTATTGCTAAAGTCTTTGAAGATTGGTTTGGCTCTATTGGGTATAGTCGTCCATTTGTCATCGGTCTTAAGTTTCTGTCTTTGGTCTCTATCGACTGGACAAACATATTTGTCTTTCCCATTTGAATTAGGCTACTGATTATACTGATCATGGGTTGCTTGAGAGACTTTAGAACTGGATTCCCCATTTTGAACTGTAGGATAAGTTTGGCCTTGTTTAACAAAAGTAACATTTTCTGTAGAAACTTCGATCTTACTGGTGTGCACTATTTCTCCAAAACCTAGGCCAAACTTATCTTTAGTGTCAAATTTTCTACCAATAATTTTTTTTTCATAAGATTTAGTTTGGGTTTCAAAGTATTGACATTTTTTAAACACATTTGAGACCTTTTGCTTTGACTCTTCTAGTTCAATAAGGGTAGCCTTATATTTTTGTTCAAACTCATGATTTTTCTTAAGACAAACCGTCTATTTTTAAAACAAAGTCATTAATCTCAGTCTCATGTGAACCACACTGGGAAGTATAGTCTTCGGTGTTCTTTCTAATGGTTTTGTTAAGAAGGTTAATACGTTCAGTTAATGATTTGATCATTTTTTCAACGCGAGCACTTTTCTTAACCGTTTTAGTGTATAAATCATGCAGATTAAGCAAACCATCATCAAACTCACTATGTGTGTCATGTGAAGTGTCTCCTAAGATATTGATTGGTTCTTTTGGACCCACACACACGTTCAATTCGTCGGTGATATTAACCCTTTCACTCACACATAGATTATTTTCAGTAGTAATGGGAGCAGACTTATTATCAACATCAACATCAGAATCAACAGTAACAGGAATTAAAGATTTGCGAGCAGGCAAACATGCATCATCATCAGTATATATAATCTTAGCAAATAAAGACATGCAATACTCATTACTCTGAGTTGACTATGTTTCATCTTCATTAGAATCACTAGATTCGTCCCATATTTTACATATATTAGCCTTGTTATTGTTGTTAAGACTGGTTGGACATTTGCTAGCATAGTGACCTAGTTTACCACATCTATGGCATCTAACATCTTTTAAGTATGTTTTAGGTCTGTTAGGATCATAGGTCTTCCTATTGTCATGTGAGTGTTTGGTATTGTCTCTGTCATGAGGTCTGCAAAATTAATTACCTTGATAATGTGACTTTCCTTATTTAGAGGCTATAACATTTCTAATTTTCAAAATCTATTTGAAATTCTTGCTCATAAGAGCTATTTGATTGTTAAGGTCATCTAGATCACAGTCATCAATACACTCAGTGTCACAATCCAAAGTGTTCATTTTAGGCACTTGCGATTTAGAGGAAAACACAACATTAGAACTATTGGGTTTGTTCCCTCTAGTCAGTTTCTTTTTGAAATCTAACTCCAATTCTACAGTTCTCACTTTGCTACTAAGGAATTCAGGAGTCATATTAAGGTCATCCATTTCTTCAATTGCATACCTCTTATTATCAAATTTGGATGGTAGTGACTTGAGAATCTTTTGAACAATTTTCTTTCAATATAGGTTATACCATTTGAATGAGGTTTTGTAAAAATATCAGTTAACCTAA
The DNA here is from genome assembly GCA_949130495.1 of Sambucus nigra. NCBI lineage: Eukaryota > Viridiplantae > Streptophyta > Magnoliopsida > Dipsacales > Adoxaceae > Sambucus > Sambucus nigra. The sequence goes on along the minus strand of OX422224.1, from coordinate 55,342,154 downwards.
TGTAGAAGTCGTCAAAGGATTCATTGTCATCCATAATCAGGGTGTTATATTGCTCGACAAGAATTTGAGATTTTCCATCTTTGACACTTTCATCACCCTCCTGAGCAATAACTAACGTGTCCCATGCCTCTTTTGAAGTAGAACAGATAGATATTCTCTTAAATTCATGTTCATTAATGGACATAAAGATGGCATTCTTGCCTTTGTTATTTTCTAGGGATGCCTTTTTCTCTTCCTTAGTAAATTCACTAAGAAGTTTCTTAATCCTTGTTGGACCTGTTTTAGATATAGCCTTAGTAGGATGCTCATACCCTCTTTCAATCATATTCGAGACATCATCACCCAGGGTTCCTTGAATGAAAGAAACCATTCGTACCTTCCAGTATGAATAATTGTTTCATCAAAGAGTAGTGGTCTGGAGAGGTTACCTAACTTCTCAAATCTTTCTTCCATATTCAGAATAGTTGAAAGAAGTTTCGAAAACAATTTCTCAAGTTTCAGGATCACATAAATGGTCCTGCTCTGATACCATTTGAAAAGTATTCAATGAAAGCTTGTTTACAAAATAAATAACAAAATGTTATAAGTCGAGTAAACTCCAAATAAATTTTTTGACAAAACTCTTTTCGATTAAATAACACAAGATGTGTTTAAAATAACTTTCTGAATATGTATTCTAGATCTAGAAGTTGATTACCTTAGGTTTTAAAAATTAAAAACCATCTACTAAAGTTACCATGCACTACTAATCACATCAACAGTTAAGAACATTCAAAGTAATGAACACAGGAAGTTTTAACGTGGTAAAACCCTTAATCAAGCTAAACATCCACGGTGCTTTCCAAGGCACAAATCAAAAATTCACTAAAATAAAGATTCAAGTTACAACATTTAAGAAAACAAACAAAGATCCTAAATCTAAGTTCGGAGGTATAACTACTTGAGCTACTCCACTCCAAAGGTTCTCTGATTAGAACTGATCTTATCTCCGCTGCTTCTTTGCCTTTTCCTCAATCTCCTTTTCTTTGACTTCTGATTCCTGAAACTCTTTCAGATTCAAAGTTTCTCAAACAGAACCACAAATTAAGTGTTCGTGTGTGAGAATGTATCTGTGGGGTGCACTAAATGCAGATTTATGCAATTCACCCTCTCAAAATATTTATATAGACAATATACTATGGATCAATAGGTTCTAAATGACATGAAAGATCTGATTCAAATTATTTTGAGTAATATGCTTCTTATCAAGATCAGATCTGAAAAACAACCTTTATTTTAAAACTATCCAAGGTCTTATGTGTCTCGTTTTATATTTGTACAAATTTATTTCACAAAATGTGAAATATGACCCAAAAGACACAAACGTTTTAAGGATCTGATTCAACCTTGAAGAACTAGAAGTTTATTTTTTTTAAATCATTCGAAGCAGAAAGGATATAAGATAAGAGATCCAAAAAGAGAACGTAAAATGTAAACGTGTGATGTTCTCTTTAGAAAATCTCATGTTTCAATAATGAAACTTTTAATTTCCTTAGAGATGAGATCTTTGAGAAACTATGAAAACAAAGAGGTCTTCACCTGAATAGCAACCCAACACCAATACTCACAGAAACCCTAAAATGATTCTAACTCTGAAGATTTTGGTTTCTGATATATGAAACGTTGAAGGTTATGGCGTTTAGGTCATGGTAAATCACTCAAACTTGTAAGGATTCGAAGAATATTATTTCTTCTCTCTTTTCTCTTCTATTTTCCTCTCTACTCTCCCTTCTATTTCTTCTCTCTCTACTCTCTCTTTTTTCTCCGAGGTTTGACAAACTGGCAAAAGTCTTAAATGGCTGAGAGTTCATGAGTTTATATAGTGGCTGATGAAGGTTCTCGAATAGCTATAGCAATCCTACGGTTAAGATCAATCTTGAATTATTGACTTCAAATCTAATGGTCCATAAAGAGCGTTGGCAACCTCCTAACCTAATTTGTTTAAAGGGTAACATAGGGATCGTAAATGGACAAATGCAGGACGTCAATAAGAATCATCCTAGGTCTGAGATCAACTACTTCTATTGAGTATATTGGAAAACACAAAAATAAGGCTTCAGCAGGCAACACGTGTACAGTGGGTAAGGGATTCAAAGTAATTACAAAGTTCCAGTGAAGTCTCTAGCGGGACAAGATCCTACCAAAGCTAACTTTAATTGAATAAAAACACTTTATAAAATGCAACTTTTATCCCCCAACAATTTTAATAACAAAAGTTTTATAATTCCAAAAGTTATATAAAATGTTTTAAAAACGTTAGAAAGGATTTAAAGTGATATGAAAATAAATTTCAAGTGTTCAATAACCACATATGAACATAAGAATAACATAATATGCAGTGAGAGTGTCCTATAGTGGTTATAACATAGAATTTAACTTTCCTTTAGGTTGATCTTGAGGATGACTTGGACTGGATTTCTTCATTCATGCTTTGAACCTTTGAGAGACCTTTGAGAGATGGTGCAACTCATAAAACTAACCTATTTTGTCTCTATATCCAAACTAGTTGAAACTCCTATATAATATAGACTCAAATAAGTCAATTATATAGTGCGTTCTCACAGACGTGGGTGTTGCAGGATTTGGATAGACGCTTCTATTTTTCTATTCCTAGTGTAGGGATTCATATCAGTCTATCTCGAGCATATCGCTCACAATTTTATTTAGTTTCTTTTCAGATTGTATGGGATTTATTACTGTCTCTTAGTTTGGTTTGGTTTTATATTTAGCCGATGGTTTATTCGGCAAGGCTTTTATTATTCTATGTGAGGATTGATTCTATCACCTTTGGATGTTTTATTTTAATTCCGAACTTATTTTTGTCTTGGATTAATAAAAATAAAATTTGGAACCAACTTTTTGAATATTAGGTGGTTAGTAAGTTTTAAAAAGTTTTTCAACAGTGATGCCAAGAATGAAACAAATGAGATTCCTGTTTTAATTTGATATTGGACTGATCACCCGGTATTTTATTGGGTGGTATGTCACAAAAATATACTCACTCACTTATATGTATGTTTATGTTTGTGTAAAATAAACTTTATCCAATGTTCCACATGTGTGTTTATGCCATGTATTTTCTAAGGATAAAACTAGGCGTACCCACTTTGGTACCCATTTTTCATACACAATGCATTAAAATGTTATACCTTATTGTTGTCGGCCCTGCCAGGGCAAAAAGTATAACTTTTTAGTGCATCGTCTTATTAGGAGAGTATGAAAATGGGTACCAAAGGGGTAAGCATAGTGATACCCAAATTCTAAAAGGAACTATGCATGTATTTATACTACTTAATTTAGCTTTTATCATTGGCACCTCATTAGATATCATAAAATTAATGAGATAAATTAGATTATGCATAATGGGGTGGTATATCTGACGGAACAATATGTGTGATATACTAATTTCAAGATTTAACCCTTGGTATAATGATTTTTATGATTCATATGTAGAGGAGTTGATCCCTGTTTAGAGTCTGAGATTTTGATTTAATTTAAACACGTATACGTGATAGATGTTAGAAAATTGATGGATGAAAACTGAATATACATGAATACCTCCATGATCATACTTTATGTGATTTGAGACTTATACTGGGTTGGAAAATATGTAATAAACAATCATAAAATGATAAACTAAGTCATACGTACATATATTAATGATTATCATAAAGTTTAAGCCTTTGAAATTTGATTTGGACAGAATAATGTAAATCCCACACTGAAATGAAATGATGGGTTCACAAACAGGTAGCAGGGGTAAATCGGTTCGCCACTAGGTCGAACCGGTTCGGCTTGTGGGGGGTCAGGGCATGGGGTTCGCGGTATTTTTAGATGCCCATGCGAGTTTGTGGGACCATGTATGGATAACCGTGGTATTTATTAGAAATGGAAACATAACATTACTAATAAGAGGGAAACTAAGTTAACTAGATGTATAATTATGTGTTATAGAAGAAAGGAAATTAATAATTTACGTGACGGTTTATTACTAACTAAGAATAATTATGGATAATATTTACGGGGCAACAATGGGGTAATTATTAGGATAATTACTTTTACATATGGTATTATGTCACTATATTTTGTGTGTAGATACCTATGTTCGTGGACTGTACTATTGGTGAATTTACGCGCGTTCGGGGCCGTAGCACACATCGACACAGGTGTGCTAGGCGTAGTGTAGATCATAGTTTAGGTACTGCATGCATCAACCCCCATTTTCTCACGTAAAGGCTAGCCAAGTACGATAGGCCGAAGATCGATCTTGTCATTCAATTAATACCATTCTCAGCACAACATAATAACAAATATTGTTATGTGAAAGGTGGATGCTTTAAACTTTATAAATATTTTGCTGACATTACTTAAAACGAAGCCAATACTAACTGAATAATAAATCCAACAAGTAAAAAGATCACAACTCCAGCATAGTGTAAATAAAAAAATAAATCCTGGGCTAATGCCCTTACAATTCTTCGGAATAAAATAACTAAACTGATAAATCTGAGAAACTGATAAGCACGAGAGATCGAAAGGTTGGTACAAAAAAAGTCATGTTATCCCCGTCTAGAAATAATCGGGGGGGGGGGGGGACATATACAATTTTGGTCAGAGCCCGAGGTGTGCAAGAATTAACTTAATTCATTTATGATGCAATAATACAATTAAGGCAAAATAAATATTCCCCCGTCGTCACTCGCATGCGTTTAACCCTCACCCCACATCTAAGTGTGATATCAGCCGCATCGCAATAAGTCCCAAATAATAAGTATGGTCATGTCTCAAATGTATAACATGCATATATCGATAATTAAATAATTAAATATTGAAATGAAATCTCTACGTTTAATTTTCAACACCCATTTATCCCAGTATCATAAGTTTCACAAATAAGGTATAAACATCTATTATGCATTTTTGGGTCTAAATATAATTATTGTCCCCATTCTTAGACAATTAAATTCATTCCATTCAGGTCCGAGTATTTATTCATATATTTCCTTCAATATAATTGACACACTAGGGCATATACCGTTGGTGTCTATTTCATGATCTATCGGCAAGTCCAGAGGAATCCCTTATCCTAAGCGTAAAACACACATAAATTGGGGGCAGTCCCTACGCAGGACACCTGCACATGGCCCATACCCAGCGGTGACACATGAATGGTCAGTGTCAACACCTACCTCTCACAAGCGGTGCTTCCACGTAGAACCTATACGACCTACACATCGTCAAGCCCACTGTCACACCCCACTAAATTCTGGCATTGGCCACCACCAATAATAAGTCGAGCGTGAGTAAATAAAATACCATTCTTAGCATGTGACAATATGATAAATAACTGAATCAATCCCAAATGATAATAACTAATGGTGCGATAAGAGATCCATCACATGCTAAAACTCCAAATTGATAATCTAATCTCCAATAATATAAAACCTAATAATTAAATATGAATAATAAACCAACTGAAATACTCAAACAACTTATTAACCGAATGCCCCAATAAAACCCATATGAAGTCTCATAAAGAAATACGATGGAAAGGAAAGTCTAAAATAAATAAAGCAGTAAAATAAATAAACTCCATCTTCACCTCCAAACGAAATTCTCCAAATTAGTTATATGCATCTCCTCCAAAACTTATCGTGAAAAGTTAGTCAACGCACGAGGTCAGAGCCCCGAGCATGAATACACACTACTCCCCAAAATACGATATAAACATCATAATAGAATATTTTAATTAAACGAGATATGATTAAACACAATCGAAATAAATCACTAACTACCCTCAGTCATTCTTATTAAAAAATGCACACCAATATGATTTTAATTATCCATGTGCCATGTTAATAATTTAATTAAATGAACCCAATTTATTATTCTCCACATTTTTTTATCTTAATTACAGTTGTCCTTCCGTCAAGGGTGGTAAACCACTAAAGTGTCACACTTCCTCTTGTCAAAACACCAGCTGATCCGTTTAACCTGTCAATCCCACAATTTGACACGGTTCCACACACGACATGACATAAATCGTCCGCTGACCCGTTTAAACTGTCGATCCTTGACACATTATATCGCTACCAATTTTCATACCCGTTATTATCTTAGGCATTAATTCTCATTTATATATTTCATCAAATTACCCCACCCTTATTATGGATGTGAGATCCTCAAAATATCCCTTCCTCCCATACCTCTAAGGGTCCCCAAAGTACACATTTGTCCTACCCAATGAGTAGGATGAATTTCTAACAATAATAACGTCCTAGTCTCAAGCTTATGCTAGCGCGACGATGATAAAACATTAAAATCGGCCCACCCCTATAATATGAAATTCGCATGAATCTACACTAAATAGTCACATGCCTAGCAAGCATAAATCATAACCAAGGCCTACCCACTAGTCACATACCTAATAAGCATCCTATAATATAGGTGAGAAATTTACTACCCAAAACCCCCACGTCACCCGTGATGGCAAAAGTGACTAAACAAATCGCACAATACACAATTCATAAGCACAACATAGAAATATAATCATAAAGTCCCAAATTTAGTTTAATTTAATGAATAACACCATTGTTGATTTCAATACAATTAACTATGTTCAATATTGTTAAATTAATTAACATATAATAATATTCCATACGTTATATTTGTTCTCATTTTATAAGCCATAAGATTTTATAAGTGTACGCGTCCCATATAACATATAAATAACCCGAATAAAAATCTACATGAATCCTACACCCAAAAACCATAAAAACCCTATAATCTAACTTATGGATCTTAGGGTTTCAAAGATTAATTCTTATTCAAAAGTTTCATAAAAACAATCCCAAAATTTGGTGTCCACTTTCTCTAACTAAGTTACTAATTAATTTTATCAAAAATACATGATTAAGGGTTTGGGTGACACTTACGATGCATAATACCAAAGGACGATAATAGAGTATTAATACATGTGATTAAGATGAAGAAAATCTGGTAACATGGTTGGATTCCTCTCAAAAAATTAGCGAAGAGTCGTTTTTGAACAATCTTGAGAAAACCCTGTTTAAAGCTTCAAAACGTGGATTGAAAATATCTCTCCAATTGAGTTAAGGTTTTAAGGGAGGAAGAAGATGTAAAAGAGAATATTTCTTCTCTTAGGGTTTAGTAGAATGTTCTTTTAATATACCTAAACCCATCACTTTGTTTATATACCAAAAAGAATTTGATTCCTAATATAAATACAAACACTCGAAAAGTTATTACGGGCAATTGAACCGTGAGAATGGCATGAAATTTTGATATGTCGTAGAGAACAACGAGAGGGGGCTTCTGTGAAAAAATCAGGTCGATCGGATGGTGAGATTGGTAAAATATTATTTTTATCCTCCTTATCTCGAATCCTCCCCCGATTTTTATACGAAAAGTTATAATTTCCATATTTTAATCCAAATTTAAATTCCACTTAAAACCTCATTTTTATATATAAAAACCAACAATTTAAATTAATAAAAATAATTAAAATCAAGATTTTATTTTTCTCGAATTATCCAATTAATTAAATAATTAATTAATAAAAACACGGGTTGTTCCATACTTCCGCACTGGCAAAGGAATTTCATCCTCGAAATTAGACGAAGCATAATCATCAAATGTAGATGGCAAAACATAAAATACCAAAGGAAGAGAGTAGAGTATTCATGCATGTGATTAAGATGAAGAAAATCTGGTAACACGATTGGATTCCTCTTGAAAAAATAGGAAAGAGTCGTTCTTGAACAATCTTGAGAAAACCCGGTTTAAAGCTTCAAAACTTGGATTGAAACTAGCTCTCCAATGCAATTAAGATTTTGAGGCAGGAAGAAGATGTAAAAGAGGAGATTGATGCTCTTAGAGTTTAGAATAATGTTCTTTTTAAAAGTCCTAAACCCGTCACTTTGTTTATATACCAAAAAGAATTTGAGTCCTAATCAAATACAAACACTCGAAAAATTATTACAGATGATTGGATTGTCATAATGGCTTGAAAATTTAGTATGTTGTAGTGAACGGCGAGCCGGAGCTGTTATGAAAATTTTAGCTCGATCGGATGGTCAAATTTTTAAACATATTATTTCTATCCTCCTTAGCTCGGATCCTCCCTCGATTTTTATACGAAAAGTTATAATTTCCAAATTTTAATCTCGATTGAAATTCCACTGAAAACCTTATTTATATATATATAGACCAACATTTTAAATTAATAAAAATAATTTAATCCAAAATTTTATTTTTCTCGAATTATTCCAAGTAATTAAATAATTAATTAAAAAAACATGGGGTGTTACACCCACTGGTGCCGACGTGCGGTACCCGATCCGAATGCGTGAACCTTCGAGCCTATAGGAGAGTCCAAAAATATTCGTATGTCCAGACAAATACATAATAGTACATAACATTATCTCGAATAATACGTGTAGGTAATTACTCCATAATTACCATAAAAAGTCCGACAACAATCCACAATATTGTCATTGGTTAATAATTCACCATCTTAACCTTCTAGTTATTTGTAATTATCATAATTTAACAACGAACATAAAGTTTGTAATAAATTTCTCGTGTTAACCCCCTTTACAGTAAACAAACTCGCCAAAACACAATCTCATAAATCAACTCAAACCAGGCCTAAGCCAAAAAGGGACGAAGTGTCAGAAGACCCATGACGCCGCTTGAATGACTGGGGGGTTTCATTTGCACGACTCAACATGTTGCGCGAACAACATGTGGCGTCGTTTGAGCAACCTCGTGTCTTTTCCCTACACCACTTTCTCCATTCTGTTCTTCCCAGATTGAATTCTAAAAATCAGAAATAGTCATGCGAAAACCCAATAATATTTTGTTTACATCTTACAGATTCATTCCCAATAAAGTTACAATAAATGCCAAATTTTAACAATTTAAAGTCTCCAAATTCCTACCATGTTCATTTCACAAAAATGAACAATTCTTAGGGAATATACATTAAGATTTCAGCCCATTTAACCATAATAATCTCTACATTAATTAATTAATTACCTTAAATAACTATCAGATGCTTAGCGAAATCTAACATCAATATTCAGATTTTCGATCACTAATTTTCTGGGATAAATTCTAAATAAAAATTAGACCTCTACATGTGTTGTTTAATCATCAAATCAAACATACTCAAACCTAATCCTATAAATTTAAAGGGGTCATTACATGCAATGAGAAATTAATTGAAAACATAAATTAAGCAAGAGAATTCTTCCCTTAAAACTCGTGGATGAAAACCTATTGAAAGCCCCTTGATTTTCCTTTGGTTTTTTGCCCCTTTTTTCTCTTTTGGCCCTTATCCTCTTCTCTCCCGTATATGTTATTTTTAGGTTTTACGGAATGATAGTGTGGGAGTGGTTTACACCCACTTAAACACTAATAAAATTCAAATCCCGAGTTGGGCCTAAAACCCAAATTTTGGACCTCAAATGGACCTGAATCCATAACCTAACTACCCCAAAAGTTTTCCAACTCATATACCTATGACCCGTGACCATTTCTAAATATTTAAAACACTAAACCAGGTCTCTAATGCTTCCCAAAACGCATCCTAATTATTTTTATTTCACATAGACATTTATTATGTTAAAAAGTCACGCTCCCATAAATTTATTAATGTGTGATTTTGTTTTCACTAGCAAACCCATTATGTTCAATTGAGTTTTATTTTAATATAACCATAATAAATGTTTATTTAAATTAAAAGTTTACTCATTTAATTTATGTTATTCTCAAAATAAATTCAAAATCATTAAATTGAGTTATGTCTTTATATTTTATTCTAAAAATTACGGGGTATTACATTACGTAGCAGCGCCACTTATGAGAGATAAATGTTGATGCTGGGATCCATGTGTCACCGTTGGGTATGGGCCGTAAAATGGTGTACTGCATAGGTAACGTGTGACAACGCATATATAATTATGATAAATTATGTTTAAATCATGATTACCTTATCCAATATGGATAATGTGTTATTAGTTCATATAATGTTAAGCTATTATGTTTAGTTTCATAAATAATGAAATGTCGAATTAGTTGCAAACACAAAATTTTGAAGTTTTCGGTAGGAATGTTCACGTTGGAGACTAGTTTCAACCATTATAATATAACATTTGACTTGAGGTGAAAACTAGATAGTTGAATATATATGAGTTAAGTTTGTAACACAATAAAGAATGTGTAAAACAGAGGTCCGAGTAAGTAGTTATGCTGAAATTACGAAGCAAGGGAAAATATGACCATTCGTTAAGTGATATTTTTTCTTATTAGGACACCATGTGTTATGTTTTGATTGGTTGGAAGGGGAGGCTGGTTTGGCCGACTTTAAACCCTTTAAATAACCTACTCCTTCAGTAAATTCATCCAAGAGAGATTTGGAGCTTGAGGAGAGAGAATCAAGAAGTTTAGGAAGAAAAGAGTGAGGAGAAAAATTGGAGAAAAATCCGTAGGAAATTACCTGAAAGTCGCTAAGGTAAATCTATCCATAAATCTTGTTATTTTTCATGTATTACTGATTGAAATGATAGAAATCATCAATTGTTTATTAAACTTTTATGCCTTGATGTATATGTATGGGTAGATACAAGTTTCATAAAATATGAAGGTGTAAATCTTTTATATTGCCTTCTTTAAAACCCTTATGTGTTCAAACATTCATAAGTTTTTGTATACTTAATGGAATTGTAAAATTCTTGTTGGAGATGAAACAAGACTGCATACGTATAGAATATCCAAAAATTATTTAGAAATAGAAAGAAATGAATGTTGGGTGATAGTTTGAAGTTCAAGTATAGGATATGTCCCAGAAGTGTAAATACGCATACCATGTGTTTCAGGTTTTGCTAGACATAGGAAATGAACTCTAAAAATAATGAAACTCTAATTTTGTATTATTCAATATGTTTATTGAAATTCGGTGGAAGATCATAGAAAGTTGAAATGTAGAAACAAATATGAAAATTCCTCGGAGTTGACTGAACAATAGAGGAGCCTATAAGGCAGATTTACTATGTAGTAAAGAAATGGGCATATATTGCCCTAGGAAACTTGAAATGATGTGTCGTGTTTTGTATTGGGAACATAATATGATAAGAATTGAATTACCAAGAAGAAATTAAATTATGTTTGGACACTGAATTGGATATGTTAAATATCTTAACATGAAATTGGATGGGACTTCATTTATTATAAATTATTTGAATGTGATCATATGATGCTTATGAATTGAATTATGCTTAAGTGAATCTTTGGATTGTTAATATTCTTAGGATGATACTAATATTCTAACAATGATAGGAATGGAAGGAGAACCGATTGAATAACGGCAAAACAAAGGCAAGGGAAAAACCCATTAAGTGGCCAAGGTGAGTGTACTCACTAGTAAAATGCATTTATGCATGGCTATGGATATGATCAGAATATTAGTCACTGGTAAGATGTATTTTTGCATGGTTGTGGATATGATCATAATATTATGAATATGAAAATTTTCATTACGTTTTACCGACATGGGAGGTTACTCCCCGACCCAGAACAAGGGAGATTTGTCTATTAAAGACAAGGGGTTACTCCCCGGCTAGGAATGGGGGAGAATTGTCTATTGCAAACAAGATATGTGAATCATGATTCCGATAAGTTGGTGATTCATTATGAATGGGCCAGATAAGTATATATATATATATATATATATATTACCACTTGGATACGATTTATTGCATTTAATTTTATGCAATAGTGTAGTGGTGATGCATTCACTGAGCTATTTTGCTCACGGTTCCGATGTTTATGTTTTTCTGGTATGATGATGTCACTTACAAATGCAAGATATCGGGTAGGATTAGCAAGGGATGCATAAAACCTTGATTTTAGTCAAATGTAAATGGGGTAATTTAAGCCTAATTATCGTTTAAGTAAGTTTGAATAATCATAATGACTTTAGAATTGTGAAAAGTGTTTAGTTTTATGGCTTCACGTTGATGACTAAAAATGGTAAGTCATGCTTCTGGTTCGTTTAAGTCTATTATGGTTTGAATCACTTTGACTTTTAAACTTAATTATAACGAACTGGGTTGGGGCGTGTCAGCTTTTGATATCAGAGCCTAGGTTTTAGAGGTTCTGGAGTTAGAAGCGATTAGATTTCGCAGTGGACATAAAAATTGTTTTGAGTCATAAGTATTCAACTTTAAAGGATACAAATAAGTATGTTGGATTACCGAGACATTGACATGAAGGGTTTGTTGTTAAGTTTTAAATTGGGTTTATTAACTAACATATGTCATTTATTCAAATATATTTTTTTACGCGATATGAAATGTAAGGATTTTGCAGGAAAGGAAATAAGATGTTAAGGTTTATTCGGCGATGACAGCGAATATAGGTATTTTAATATGAATCATTACAAAGCGTTGTTCCAGAAATCATGATTATATGTCTGTGATGTTAGTGGGTGGAAACATTTGGTAACACTATCTGTGTCGGTATTAGAGCGTTCATGGCCACTAAAACTGAATAATTAACACATGCTCAATTGTTTTATCTGCTCTGTTCTGAACTGTTTATTCTAAATATATATATTGTCATTTACTTTATATATATTACTTGAAACTCCTATCTCTATGTATATACCTTTTGTTCTAAATTGAATAGGTATCTATTTTCTGAAAACCATGGAATATTTGGAGATTGAATCTCATTCGGCTTTTAGCTGATGTTTTATAATTAACCATTTTTCAGGAAATAATTAGGAAAGCGGATGGAACATAAGGGGACTATGTTGAAGATTTAGCTTTTAGAGCTCTTTTTGATACATTAAGTAGAACTTTGTTTTATTAGATAAAGGATGTTTGGCTCTTTAATTAAAAGGCTTTAAAATTTCTGTCAAGTTGTAACTCTTGGATATTTTAATATAAATGAAGTTTCCTTTAGAAAGATCTGATGATGTAATTCCTTCACTTTCAGTATTTTACGATTCATAACCATATGATTATACTTCCGCTATATATATATATTTTAAAAGAAAAATTTTGATGCCAGAATATTGGATGCCTTGGTGGCATGTCAAGACACTCGTTCCCTACGATTTTTGGGTCGGGGTCGTGACAGAGTTGGTATCAGATCATAGGTTATGAACCCGTAGACTATTGAGCATAGGTTTCGAATGTTATAGATTCTATGTTTCCATCCTTAGGAGATAGTATTAAAAATCTAATTTATGTGATAACCCTCCCTATGTGTTATATTCTTTATAATTGGTCTTTTAGTTTTCAATATTGATATAGTATAGTAGATCTTACGTTTGGCCACGACTGTAGAAAATGACCAAGAGAAGATCATCAATGGGAACTAGTGATTCGAGTATAGAAGGATTGGAAGGTGCAAACAAGGCAATTGAAAGTCCGGCAAAGATTGTGGAGCAGCAGGTGAACAATGGATTGCCAAAGAATCTTGAACTAAGTAGATGTACTATTGAACAGTTCAAGAAGTTGAATCCTCCATCTTTTAAAGGTACTCCTAACCCCACCGAAGCAGAAAGTTGGGTGATGCAGAGGGAAAAGATACTCGATGTTCTTAAGTGTACTGATGAACAAAGGGTGTCATTTGCAATATTTATGTTAGAAGGGGAGGCCGAACATTGGTGGAGAATGACTAAAAGAATACACGGGGACATGAATACTTACATAGGTTGGAATGATTTCTTAGTAATATTTTATGAGAAATATTTTCCGAAAATGGTGAAAGACGAAATGGCAGCTGACTTCATGACTTTGGTGCAAGGGAATATGACGGTTAGTCAATATGAGGCAAAGTTTACTGAGTTATCCCATTTTGCACATCATGTTGTAGCAACTGATGTTTTAAGAGCGAAGAAGTTTGAGCGTGGGTTAAGCTTGAATATTCGTAGTGGAATTTCCATCCTGAAATTAACATCATATATTGATGTCGTGACTAAGGCTACAATAGCTGAGAGGGATGGTGAGGAGTACAATCGAATTAGAGATGGAAAGAGGAAGTTTGGGGAACAAAAAGGAAGGAACCCGAATAATAGAAATTTCTTTAGGAACACATCCAATGTTGGGGGATCTAGTGATAACAAATAGTATAATAACCAGACATGTCAGCAATGTGGAAAGATGCATGGAGGACGACCTTGTTATAAGGATTCAGGAGCTTGTTTTAGATGTGGACAGAAAGGGCATCAGATAATAGACTGACCAAACCCAGCAAGGGTTCCGATAAAGCCTTCAAGTGCAAAGAAGGATCAAGACAGACAGGGTAGAGTTTTCGCACTTTCTGATACCTAAGCTTCTAATGCGGTAGTGTCAGGTACACTTTCTATATGTGCACAACCTTCTAAAGCTTTGATAGATCCTGGTTCTACCCATTCGTTCATATCTATACATGTATTAAATCTCTTTCGTAAATTTACTGAACCCTTGAATCATAACATACCTGTTTCTACTCCTTTGGGTGAGTTATTGATGGGTAAATTAGTATGCAAGGCTTGCCCCATAGATATTGATAGTCATAAACTATTTGTTGATTTGATAGTTTTAGACATTAAAGATTTTGAAGTCATTTTGGGGATGGATTGGTTAGCATCACATCATGCCAAGGTAGACTGTTTTGAAAAGAGTGTTACTTTTCAAATTCCTCACCAACCAAAATTTAGTTTTGAAGGAACTGGCATCATATCTCCGATGTGTATTATTTCTGCAATGCAAGCCTACATTTTTCTTAAGAAGGGATGTCAAGGATTTCTTGAAACTGTTACCAGTTTGCAGACAATAGGGCCTATCTTAGAAGATATTCCTATCGCTAAGAAATTTACGGATATTTTTCCAGATGATTTACCAGGCCTAGCTCCTAATAGAGAAATAGAATTTACGATTGACCTTGTTCCTGGAACTATACCAATCTCAAAACCACCATATCGTATGGCACCTTTAGAATTAAGAGAGTTAAAAGTTCAATTAGAAGACCTTTTGGATAAGGGTTTTATCAGACCAAGTATATCGCCTTGGGGTGCTCCAGTGTTATTTGTGAAAAAGAAGGATGGGACAATGAGACTATGTATAGATTATCGTGAACTGAATAAGGTAAACATTAAGAATAAATACCCCTTACCTCGTATAGATGACTTGTTTGATCAATTAGAAGGTGTACAAGTATTATCTAAGATTGACCTTAGGTCAGGCTATCATCAATTGAAGATTAAGGATGATGATATTTCAAAATTAACTTTTCGTACTAGATATGGTCACTATGAATTTCTTGTAATGCCATTTGGACTAACTAATGCACCAGCCACTTTTATGGATATGATGAATAGGGTGTTTGGGAAATATTTGGATCAGTATGTGGTTATTTTCATTGATGACATCTTTCTTTATTCCAAAAGTATTGAAGAACACGAAAAGCATTTAGAGACGGTATTACAAATCCTTAGGAAAGAGAAATTATATGCAAAATTAAAGAAGTGTGAGTTTTGGATGCCTAGTGTTTCTTTTCTAGGACATGTCATATCCAAAGAGGGAGTGTCAGTTGACCCTCAAGAGATTGAGGGTATATTAGATTGGCCCAGACCAACTGATGTGAGTGAGATTCGTAGTTTCCTTGGATTAGCAGGTTATTATCGAAGATTTGTTGAAGGATTTTCTACCATTGCCAAACCTTTATCTAGGTTAACACAAAAGAAGGTAAAATATGAATGGTCTGAGCAAGCCGAGAAAAGTTTTCAAGAACTTAAGAATTGATTAGTAACTCCCCAATTTTGACAATTCCTTCCGGGACAGGGGGATTTGTGATTTATAGTGATGCTTCTAAAAATGGTTTCGGATGTGTGCTAATGCAAAATGGAAAAGTAGTAGCTTACGCCTCGAGACAGTTAAAAACCCATGAGCAGAATTATCCAACCCATGACATAGAATTAGCAGTTGTAAATTTTGCTCTTAAGATTTGGAAGCAATATTTGTATGGTGAGACTTGTGCGATTTATACCGATCATAAGAGTTTGAAGTATATATTTACTCAGAAAGAGTTGAATATGAGACAAAGGAGGTGGTTAGAATTGATGAAGGATTATCATGTAAATATTCACTATCACCCGGGGAAAGCTAATGTAGTAGACGATGCTTTAAGTAGGAGGTCTACACCAAATTTAGCATGTCTTATTACAAGCCAGGAAGCACTATTAAGGGATTTGAGAAGTATGGAAATAGATGTATGTATCTATAGCAAAGGAGAAATAATTTCAAACTTACAAGTACAACCCATGTTGATAGAGAGGATCAAAATTGCACAAGTAAATGACCCACAACTGAAGAAGATTAGAGAAGAAGTCATCGAAGGTAAGAGAACTGAATTTGCGATGCGAGATGATACATTGAGGTTTGAAAATAGAGTGTGTGTGCCATGTGATGCCCAACTAAAGAGGCAAATTTTAGAGGAAAGTCATTACTCAAGATTCACATTTCATCCCGGATGTACAAAAATGTATAGGGATCTTCGAGAAGTATTTTGGTGGAATAACATGAAGAGGGAGATAGCAGAATCTATATCTCAGTGTTTGGTTCGTCAACAAGTAAAGGCAGAACATCAAAAACCATCAGGATTACTGCAACGCCTACCTATCCCCGAGTGGAAATGGGAACATATTACTATAGATTTTGTGATAGGTTTACCGAGGAGTTCAAATGGTATTGACTCTATTTGGGTAATTATTGATAGGTTAACTAAATTTGCTCATTTTCTTGCCATTAAGATTACCCATTCTTTAGAGAAGTTAGCTAAGTTGTATGTGCGGGAAATTATTAGGCTTCATGGAACCCCATTTTCAATTGTTTCTGATCGTGACCCTAGATTTGTGTCTCGCTTCTGGAAAAGCCTACAAGAAGCCATGGGAACAAAATTGAATTTTACCACCGCTTTTCATCCTCAAACGGATGGAAAATCAGAGAGAACTATTCAAACCTTAGAGGATATGCTAGGGCATGTGCACTTGATTTAAAAGGGAATTGGGGTGATCATTTACCGTTAGTGGAATTCGCATATAATAATAGCTATCAAGCAAGTATTCAAATGGATCCATATGAGGCACTCTATGGTAAAAGGTGTCGTTCCACAACATGTTGGGCAGAAGTTGGGGAAAGAAAATTATTGGAACCAGAATTGATTCAGATCACAACAGAGAATGTGAAATTAATACAAGACCGACTTCGAACCGCTCAAAGCCATCAAAAGAGTTGTGTTGACAATCGACACCGGTAGTTAGAATTCCAAAGAGGAGATTATGTGATCTTGCGAGTATCGCCTGCAAAGGGAGTAATACGATTTGGGAAGAAAGGGAAATTGAGCCCAAGATACATAGGACCTTTTGAAATCCTTGAAAGGATATGAGCTGTTGGGTATAAAATAGCCTTACCACCATAACTCTCTAGTGTACATAATATATTTCACGTATCAATGATAAAGAAATATGTCCCAGATCCAAAACATATCTTAAGTTATGAGCCTCTTAGAGTTAGAGAAGATTTGCCGTACATTGAGCATCAAGTGGAAATTTTGGATCATAAAGATCAAATATTACGAACCAAGGTTATTCGACTAGTTAAAGTATTATGGCGGAATCATTATGTTAAAGACGCAATGTGGGAGTGGGAAGCTGAGATAAAGGAGCGATATCCATACCTTTTTGAAAATTAATGCAAGTAAAGTTTGGGGACCAAACTTTTTATAAGGAGGGTAGGACGTAGTGACCCCACTTTTATATATAGTTTGTTTTTACACTCTTGTGTTACTTATTATCTTATAAATGTTGTATTATTAGATATGTGGTATTATTGGCTATCAATATAACAAACCCCAATTTTAATTACGATGAATCAACTGTAAATTGGATCAAATCGAAGTCTTATGACATATCTTAAGGCAAATAATAAGTTTTGGGGTAGAAAATATAATTTTATGAAACTTTAAGGACTAAAATAAAAATATAAAATGGGCCATTTTGTAAATAAAATATTTTCAAGGACCTCTAAGTAATATTCAAAATATATAGTGTGAAATTGCCAAAATACCCTTCATGTGTGAAATGACCCTTATACCCTTATCACCTTTCCACCATGTGCTGGTCACTTCCACCTTCCACATGTCATCTGTAGAGAGAGAGCTAAAACACTTGTCATCATTTGGTGATATTAAGACTGCAAGACCACTCCGGATTGCGACACCTCGGTGTTGAATCACCAATCCAAAAATCTTAGTCATTTGACACGTGTCAACACCGTAATACATTTGGAAACCTATAAAGAGGGCCTTAGGTTCATTTGAAACTCACACCAATTGCTTAAGAATTATAGTAAGAAAGAGTGATAGAAAGCTTGGGAAATATCTTAAGAAGGAGTTCTATAATTTCGAAGAAAGAATTCATTTCGTAGGTATGATTTTATTTAAATGTTATAATGTATTTTTAGAGTTTTAATTTTAATTTTTATAGCTTTACTTAGTAGTTATGCTGGTAAAATACACTAAGGACTTCACTAATCAAAACTTAAAGTTTAGAAGAAATCCAAGTTGATTTTATTTTCATGTAAACTTGTTTGAAATTTTTATATACGCTTTTAAAAATGATTTTTAAAAGTAATTGCTTGTTATTATGGAATCCCATTTAAGTAATTCCAAAGTCAGGCCCGGTAAAATTCTATCTAGACGAGATGGTATTTAAGTAGTGCCCCTGTGACCCTCCATCTCTACTGGGAAGGAATCCGGAAATGTTCTGTCTAAAGGAGAAGGTATTTAAGCGGTGCCCCTATGACCCTCCATCTCTACTGGGAACCGACTGATTAGAAAGAACTATGAATTGAATCCTTTAATTACGATCAATAAGTTTCAAAAGTTAAGAAAATGGTTTTTTAGTAATCCTTTGAAACAAGTTACTATTAAAATACAATATGTACACTAGACCTTGTTTAGAACATATACTTAAACCTTTATCGTATTTGTTAGATTAACGTGCGATCGAAGACTCGTTATCTATAATTTCGACCTCTATTTTAGGTGAGTACTCTATGAAATTTCTTGCGCATTTTGATTATATTATATTATGCAATCTATGTATATTTTGTGAAATGCTTTAATTCTCAAAATGCATCTGATACCGATGATTTCGTCGTTTGTTATATGTTTATATCTCTCCATATAAACATCTGATTTGAATTCTAAAATTATTGATTCACCCTATGGAAACTCTCTTACTATATTGGGCTTGACTACCGGGTGGAAATATTTGGGTGGTACCTTCCCAGCTGGTTTATCGCTGGTGTGCCCTAAACAAGGCGTTGTTCCAGAAATCATGATTATCTGTCTGTGATGTTACTGGGTGGAAACATTTGGTAACACTATCTGTCTGGGTATTAGAGCGTACATGGCCACTAAAACTGAATAATTGACTGATGCTCAATTATTTTATCTGCTATGTTCTGAACTGTTTATTCTGAATATATATATTGTCATTTACTTTATATATATTACTTGAAATTCCTATCCCTATGTATATACCTTCTGTTCTAAATTGAATAGGTATCTATTTTCTGAAAACCTTGGAATATTTGGAGATTGAATCTCATTCGGCTTTTAACTGATGTTTTATAATTAACCATTTTTCAGGAAATAATTAGGAAAGCGGATGGAACATAAGGGGACTATGTTTAAGATTTAGATTTTAGAGTTCTTTTTGTTACATTAAGTAGAACTTTGTTTTATTAGATAAAGGATGTTTGGATCTTTAATTAAAAGGATTTAAAATTTCAATCAAGTTGTAACTCTTGGATATTTTAATATAAATGAATTTTCCTTAAGAAAGCTCTGATGATGTAATTTCTTCACTTTCAGTATTTTATGACTCATAACCATGTGATTATAGTTCCGCTATATATATATATATTTTAAAAGAAAAATTTTGACGCCAGAATATTGGATGCCTTGGTGGCATGTCAAGACACTCGTTCCCTACGATTTTTGGGTCGGGGTCGTGACATAAGGAATACAAAATCGTTTCGAAACCAAAGTCAAAGTGGTAAACCCCTAAAGTCAAATATCGAGAGTTTGAAGGCAATTGAGCCAGACGCGGGCGAGTATAAGTCAACCAGATGCGTCTCCAGCTAATTTTTTTTTTATTTTTTTCCAATAATTTTACTTTTTTATTCTGAACAAAGTGGTATATTTTATTACCCTATTTGGATTCCAGGAATGTGTTTTCCCGAGAAAGGTAGTTGCAAGTTTAAAAAATAACTTCGATATTTACACCTAACCCCCTGCTTAGTTTTTCAAGTATTTCAAAAATTCCTCAAACGTTTTCTATAAGTACTTGTGTACAATTAGGCCTACTTTGTCTTCTAGCACTAACTTTAAATCCTAATAAGCTATTTGCACTCAACAAGATAAACTCATTATTAGTATGCTCGTATGCTCTCTCCCCACTAAAACTATACCTCGTGTCGTTGGTTTAC
This sequence comes from Sambucus nigra, assembly GCA_949130495.1. NCBI lineage: Eukaryota > Viridiplantae > Streptophyta > Magnoliopsida > Dipsacales > Adoxaceae > Sambucus > Sambucus nigra. The sequence goes on along the minus strand of OX422224.1, from coordinate 55,321,545 downwards.
AAACCTCCAAACAAATTTCGCAAACTCTTGTTGATGACCTTGCTTCCCCCTCTGAAATACGCATCCTTAATCTTCATCTCCACCTACATCGTCTCAGTCAATTTGATGATTCTTCCACCACATATCTTCACAAATCCAAAGCCATCTTTAATGAACTTAGTGCTGCTAGACAAAATCTATCACAAGATGAATTCAATATTCATGTTTTCAAAGGATTGCGCTCTAATTCTAAAGACCTTAACACCTCACCTACCACTCGCTCTACTCCCGTTACCCTTTTTGAACTTCACTCCCTCCTTATCAATCATGAATATATTCGCACTGATAAACTTCCATCCCTCTCCATCACACCCTCTACTATAACTTCAACTCCTATAATACACATTACGACTCGAAACTCAGCCCATTATCCCTCACAAAATCATATCTAACCTTACTCCTCTAATAATCATACTAGTCACTTATCATATGGTTCTTCTCGTGGACATCATACACGTGGTTGAGGATGGGGTCGTGGTCATTTTTACAACTATAGCTACCCATCTCACTCCTCTAATTTTTTCCCCCTCTATCAAATATCTTTTGCCCCCAACTCATACTACTCCCACATGTCCAACTCGTTTTACCCCCACCTCCACCTACCCTTCTACCCACCGGCCTTGCCATCCATAATCATAACCCGACCTCCTCTCAACCCCTTTTACTCCCATAATTTCCCAGCTCCAGGATACCGGAGCATCTCACCATGTCAATACTGACTTCTCAAACCTTCATCAACCCACTGAATATCATGGCAATAACTCTTTTCATATTGGTAATGGTAAGGGACTCTCCATATCGCACATTGGTAATTTTGTTATTCCCCCTTCCCACAATTCCCTCAACCTTAATAATGTTTATATGTACCCTCAATTTCTAAGTCTCTTCTTTTTTATCAATAATTTACACGTCATAACGATGTATATTTTAAATTTCATCCCACATTTTGTGTTGTGAAGGATCAACATACCAAGACACCCTTTCTCTATGGCAAACGTAGCAACAGACTTTACACACTATCATTTCCACTCTCCCTATCCTCTCCTTAAAATTCCATCAAAGCTTCCACTTAATATTGGCACCTTCATCTTGGACACCCTCATCAATAATTTCTTCATCAAATTCAACATCGTCATCAACTACCATAGAGATCTCTTCATCGGAATAATTTGTGTGCTTCGTGTCAAATGGGGAAGTCCTCCAAGCAACTGCTACCATGCCGTGTCAAGTCATCCTCTTTTGTTTTACATTTAATGTTCAGTGATATCTTGGGTTCGTCCCCCACCATGTCCTGTAATGGTCATAACTATTTTGTAATATTTGTTTATCATTATTCAAATTTTATTTGGATTTTTCCTATGGCTCGCAAATCTGATGTTTATTCTATCTTTATTAATTTTCAAAAATTTGTTGAACAGCAATTTAACACCAAAATAAAAAATATTCGAACTGATTAGGGTGGTGAATTTAAAAAATTGGACACTTTCCTTAATAATTGTGGCATTCACCGTCGCTATTCATGTCCGCACACCCATGAAAAAATCGGTTTTGTTGAACGTCGCCATCGCCATATTGCTGGAACCGGACTCACTCTTATGGATCATGGCTCATGCTTCGATTCCTAAAAATATTAGCATTTTGCATTTGAATCAATCGTCTTCCTTAATAATCGGTTGCCAACATGCACATTATCTAATATTACTCCTTTTCAATGTCTTTTCTCTACTGTCCCAAACTATACTTTCCCAAAACATTTGGTTGTCTATGCTTACCTCTTCACTATCCCTATAATTCCCATAAAATTGACTTTCGTTCTCAACCGTGTGTCTTTCTCGGCTATAGCCCCAACCACTCCAGGTATCACTACATGCATGTGACCTCTGGACGCATATATATAGACCGACATGTTCCCTTGGATGAAACAAATTTCCCGTTTGCATCATTTTCTACTCCTCCTACCTAACTCTCTTCACCACCCACAAGTCAGCTCTGGGCATCCCTCCCTGTTGTCCTTCCCCCACTCTCAACGCTGCCCATTTCATAGGATCCCAACTCCCTTACATCAATTGTCCACCCCATATCCTCGTCCAACATTACCTTATTGACACACCCCAACCCAGTTACCTATAATTAAGTTTGAAAGTCAAAGTTACTCAAGCAATAATTTATTTAAACGAACCATAAACATGAGTTACCTTTTTCAATCCTCAACATGAATCCTAAAACTAAAAACTTTTTCTAATTTTTAAGTAGTCATGCTTATATGAACTTATTTAAAGGATAAGTAGGTTTAAATTACCACATTAGAATTGACCAAAATCATGGTTTTATGCAGCCCTTGCGAACCCCACCTGACCTCCAAGATTTTGGTAGTGACATTAGGTTACCTGAAAAACATAAACACTGGAACCGTGAGCAAAATAACTCAATGAATGAATCATTACTACACTATTGCATAACATTAATTGCAATAAATCATATCAGTGTGATAATATGTAAACTTGCTACACAATTTCAAAAAATTAAATTCAAATAATCATATCCGTGCGATATTATATAAACTTATTCGGCCCATTCATAATGAATGACCAACCTTTTTGAACCATGATTCACATATCCTATCTACAATATATAATTTTCACTCATTCCTGGTTGAGGAGTAACCCTTTATATTTAATAGACAAATCTTATCTGGCCCATTCATAATGAATGCCCAACCTCTTCGAATCATGATTTACATATCCTGTCTGCAATAGACAATTCTCTCCCATTCCACGTCGAGGAGTAACCCCTTATCAATAACTGACAAATCTCCTGCATTCTGGGTCGCGAACTAACAACCCATTTTGGAAAACTAAAATGAACAATTTTATTATTCAAAATATTTTGATCATATCCATAACCATGTATAATTACATCTTACCAATTAGTAATATATTTATCATATCCATAAATATGTATAAATACATCTAACCAGTGAGTAATATTATGATCATATACATAACCATGTATAATTACATCTTACCAGTGAGTAATATTCTGATCACATCAATAACCATGTATAATTACATCTTACCAATGAGTAATATTTTGATCATATCCATAACCATGTATAGTTACATCCTACCAGTGAGTAATATTCGGATCATATCCATAACCATGTATAATTACATCTTACCAGTTAGTAATATTCTTATCATATCCATAACCATGTATAATAACATCTTACCAGTTAGTACACTCACCTTGGCCACTTAATGGGTTTTTCCTTTTTCTTTATCTTCAACTTGTTCAATTTGTTCCCCTTCCTTTCCTATCACTCTTACAATATTAATATCATCATAAGAATATTATAAATCCAAAGAATAACTTAAATGTAACTCAGTTCCTAATCATCATAGGATCTCATCCAAAACATTTATCATAAATGAAGTTCCATCTAAACTCATGTTAAGATGTTTAACATATCCAATTCATTGTACAATCATACTTTAACTTATTTTTGGTAATCTAATCCTTATCATATTATATTACCAACATAAAATATTACACATCATTTCAAGTTTCATAGAGCAAGATATGCCAACTTGTTTACTACATAGCAAATATGTCCTATAGGCTCCTCTATCATTCAGTTAATTTCTAGGAATTTTCATAATTTTTCTACCTCATAACATTCTATAATATTCCAAGAAATTATAATACACATATTTAATAATACAAAATTAAAGTTTCATACTTTTTAAAGTTCATTTGGTATGTCAAGCAAAACATCAAACACATGGTATGCATACTTATACTTTTAGGGAAGATTCTATACCTGAACTTCAAACTATCACCGAAGATTCATTTCTTGATATTTTTACATAATTTTAGGATATGATATACATATATGATTCTATTTTAATTTCTTACTTGAATAACTCAATTCCAGTAAGTATACAAAAAGATATAGAAGTTTGAATACATAAGGTTTTCAAACGAAGCAATTTTAAAGGTTTACACATTCAACTTTTCTTAAACTTGCATCTATCCATTCATATACACCAAGGCATGAAAGTTTAATAAACAATCAATGATTTATTTTCTTTCAATTAGTAATACAAAAAATATAATAAGATTTATGAATAGAATTACCTTAGGGACTTTTACGTAATTTTTAATGAATTATCCCTAACTTTTCCTCGCCTTTCTCTTCCTAAGCTTCATGTTTCTATCCCTTTAGACAAAATTCTCTCATGGATGAATTTGGATGAAGGATGTGGTTATTTCAAGGTGTTTAAGTCGGCAAAAAGAGCCTCCCCTCCCGACCAATAAATTTAAGACATTTGTTGTACATAAAGGACAAATACCACTTAAATGGATGGACATATTTTCCCTTGTCTCATAATTTCGATATAAATTTTTACTCAGACATCTGTTTGATAGGTCGTTTATTTTTTTACAAACCTAAATCATATATATATACAACTATCTTATTTTCACCTTGAGTCAATTGTTATATTATAACGGTCAAAACTAGTCTCAAACATGAACATTCATACCGAAAACTTCAAAATTTTGTGTTTCACATGAGGTAAGCATGATTTAAACATGATTTATCATAATTATATCCAGGTTGACACAACTTTCCCCCCATAGAAAATTTTGTCCCCGAACTTTAGTATGAATTTCACTTACCAAACAATTGGGGATACTATTTCCTCATGATATGTTCCTCTTTCAAGGTTTCTTCTTTAATTTCATAGATCATCCACAACACTGTAACTACATGACTAACATTATTCCCTAATACTTGATCCTTACTATTAAGAATTTCCACCGGTTCCTCGATACACGATAAATCTTATTTCATAATATCTTCAGTTTCTTTATCATTTACACGAAAGGATAATCGTCTAATGATTTCTTATCAATGAAAACTAATTCCCAACTCATATATTACTTCTTACCTTTATATACTTATGTCAAAAATTCACACATAATAGATTATCAGTTGTATCATCATATATTCACAATGAGTGAACATTCTAAACAATCCTAGTATCATTCTTTACGTTTCTCCCTTCATTCCTATAGTCTATCCTTATCATCGTGTAATATTTCAAATCATAATTATTCTATTAAAAGACTAGCTTCTTATAGTTTATTTGTACAACTTCCATTCAATATCTCAAATCATTAATATCATATTACTATAGACTAGCTTATTACACGTCATATTTCCATCTTCCATTCAATACCAAATACATGTGTTTGACTTTAACTACTATTCGTATCATTTATGAAGTTGAAGAGTATGTTAAATATGGTCCTCAAAATTTTTTAATCTAAATATAGCCTAACTACTTTTCATATATTGAAACTAAACAATCATTCACTAAATGTTTATTCTTAACCAAGATTTCATATTAACCTTCATATACAATGTGCAGTCATGCAGTATGAACTCAATATAACTTCTCACTATATTCCTTTTTCAGTATCATTTAATTGGTCTTTAACTAAACATACAATGACCTTAGCAAATCATTTATCCAACATAATAACCTTACAATCATCATCTTACCCCCCCCCCCCCCCACAATTTTTATTAACATGATAGTCTTATGCAACATCATTAATACACTCATCTTATCCGTTTGGTAACATGGATGTTAAATGTAACATCACCACTTAAAACTTTAACCTACTTACCAACCCCATAATACTTCTCTAACTATTATATGTTGTATTTATTTCAAATAACTTGTACAGATTCCTTAATATATCACATTATGGTATCTCAACGCATATTATCCTCACACATAATTCATGGTGACTCCACATAATGTCAATCATATTCATTATATGGCATACTCTTTGAAAGTGCGGAGCTTGTCTCAATCAACGCTCTGATACCAATTTGAAAGTCCCAGATCCTCGGTTTTTTGAGTTTTGTCAATTAAACCAAAACCAATCAATAATTTCCTTTTATATAAAAACAAACACGATGCGGAAGCGGAAGATGGTTCACAAAACACACAACAAGTTTTAATTTACTTTAAAACAAATTAAACTTAAACCAAGTGAAGTGAAATTAATCAATAAATATATTCACTTAAACCGATTAATTCATTAATCCAAGTCCTAGAATTTGCCTAAGTCATAATTATCAATTATCCAAAGTTAGGCGAAACCAATTTTTAGCAAATGACTTGAATTAAACAAACTTTACCCAATATTTAATTTAGCACCAAATTAAATGAGTGTGATAATTTAAACCAAATTTTATCTTGAATTATCCTAAGCATGCGTTCTAAATTATGATGCAAGATAAAATAAACAATATCACACTACGCCGCGATGTACGAGGAAAAACCCAAGACGGGAAAAAACCTCGGACGGCCCTAGCCACAAGTCCACTAGATATGGATTTTACAAATACAAGACAAAAGACTTACTTCCTCAACTCGAACCCTCTCAAGCCTTGATGTTTCTTCTTGTAGACACCTCTTCCTAGCGGACAACCACGGAGCTCCACCGCGATCTCGGAATTCACCGATAGGACTTTATATGGTCACCGTCACCCGAGCATGGAGCCTTTCTCCGTGTGGGTAAAACAACATGAAAACACTTCTTCTTTCTTTGTGGGTGGTAGAAGCAAAACCCGAAACTTCTCTTCAATTCGGTGTAGAGAAAACCGGTGCCAAACTCCAAGTAATTGATATGTATAAAAGAACTTGGAATAAACAAACTTGGGTGTAAACTAGAGTGTTAAGTGAATTTCTCTTTGAAAATTAGCACTCAAAACATGAACATTTTCCTAAGCAAATTTTGCTCTCAAACTCTCTCTAAGAGATAAACTAGGATGGAAAAGTTAGATTGGAAAATGTGATTCCCGCACCTATTAAACTCTGAAAAAGTTAGTTAAAAACCAAGTGGGGAAGTGGGTGCAAAACTGCCAAAAACTGTTCCCGCCTGGCAGCTCGTTCGAACTGCATTTCGTTCGAACGAAATCTCGTTCGAACGAGACTTCTAACGACGTTCCAGATTGGACTCGTTAGAAACTCGTTGGAAATCTCGTTAGAACGAACAATCTCGTTCGAACGACATTTCGAACGACGGGCCAGTATACCTTGGTGGGAACTCGTTGGCAATCTCGTTCGAACGACATCTGGTTCGAACGAAAAAACTCGTTCGAACGACATATCGAACGACTTTCAGAAATTTTATAAAATTCGATTTTGGCCCAGAAACTTTATATAATTTATTTTAAAGTTCTAATTAAATTTTTCTGAAAATAAAACACAATTTTTATTAAACCTAACACCCAATAAACTTTGTTCCAAGATCCTATATATATATAATTGCATTCATACCTTGGGAGCATGGAACCATAGTTGACGACGTAAAAACGAGGCACGCAAACCGGCATATTTGATGAGGCTTTATACTCTTTGCCGCTACGTCTTCAACAAACACTTCATAGGCTTGAGAGTATTACAATTACATACTATCCTATGAATAAATGTTTTTGTCCGGAATTGAGCCAACACTATACATGGACTCAATTGGAAATTTGTGTCCTTACAAATCTCCCCCTTTGGCTATTCCGGGACAAAAACCAAAACAAAAAAATCCTGAAGGGCCGTCAAGCTCTACTAGACTCAAAACATAACCCACCCAAACTTGACACAACCCAAGGATCAAAACGCTTTGCCATTAAACAATGCCGCTTTAGAAGAAATCCTGCACACTTAAGCAAACTCATCAAATGCATAGGGAATATCAAAGTATTTAATGCAATTAATTAACTACTCCCCTAAATTAATTCTCCCCTTAATCAAACACATGACCTACTTAGAAAGACGTTTCCCCCTAAGATAAATCTCCCCCAAACTAAGATACGATAATAATAGGATTAGATACCTTTTCTCCCCCCTATCATTTCTCCCCCTTTTTGTTCAGGAATAGACAAAGGATAAAGAACTAATAAACACGTTGAAGCTTAAAGTGGTAAGACATTAAAGCACATGAGCACCAAAAGGATAACTAATCCAAGATGGATACCAATCATGAAGTATAAGCATGGATGGACTAGAAAGCAAGGCAAAGACAAACAAAAAATCATATATATGTACTAGAAATTTATCAAGAATGCACAAGCACAGATATATAGATATAAACACACACATGACACACACAAAATATAATAGGAGTCTTTCACACTCGTATGGCAAAAATGTGTCATATGGAAACGGAAGTGTAGGGATGTGAACTAGCAACAAGTAAATTTATACCCAAACACTTAAAAAACGTTCACGGAGTTCTCATTTGATTGCAAACTTCATCACATTTAAATATAACCTCATGTGACAATATAGATTGAACTCAATGAACAAACATACACAATGCATACAAGCCTAGCATATTGATGATTCTACAAACCAATAGAGTCATGACATGAAATACGCAACTAGGATAAATGGACATTGTGCAAACCGTTGATATACCATCCAATCTCCCTCAATATGCATTTATATTAATTTTGAATGAATATATCAATCAAACATAGTCCTTGGCAAATTATTTTATTTTTAATGCCATATTTTTTGTTTTTAGGCCTTTGGACCACGTATTTCTTTTAGGTCCATTCAAACGGTGGCTTACTATCGCAAAGGATCACTTAGTCCTTTCGGAGCCCTTCCCCGTGCACATTTTATGTATCATGTTTTCATTGTTCACACAAATCTCACATGCAACGGATTTTGACATGCACTAGTCCTCCTAAGTCACAAATATGTAGATGACAAGATTGGAAGGAGAACATCTCACATAGCTCAAATATACATATGAAGTTAAAATTTCAAAAGAGCTCGTGCATGTGTGAATAGAGGCATATAAAAATAGAATCCATTTAAACAATACAAAATCCAACTACTCCATATAAAACATGGTAAAGAACATTTTAAGGATTGAAAATCTAAACCAAAAGTTCTAGCCACGTGGGAGCGTAAAAGATGGGATTCAAACACAAATATATGCCACATAAAGTGTGTCAAACTAAAATACACACAAAATAAAATCTTTTTGAGTTTTTGACATTTTTAACCAAAAACAAAGATATATACTCAAAAGAATAAACAAAAATCATTTGTATTTTTCATTAAGCTTAAATGAAATAAATAAAACACAAATGATAAACAAAAATCTTTTTATATTTTTCAATTTATTCAAACACAAAATATAATACAAAAAGAGAAACAAGTCATAATTTCTAGCATGTGATATGAAATAAGGTAATGACTAGAAAATGAATAAAACAAGCATACATTTAGCATGTGAATATAGCATGAAGTACAAACGCTAAAGTATGCAAACAACACTAACACGTTCAACCTTTAAATTTAGCAAGGGAGGCTTCATGTGATAGTAAATGAGAATCAACAAATCTTGTATCTAGCGCATTTAATAATGATTTCCTAACCCATATAGATTTATATTTAACATGATCGGGATTAGAAAATAATGAAATGCTAGATAAAGATTTCCTTGGACTTCTTTTAAGATCAAAACAAAATGACCTAAGGTGACCTTTCCTACCACAATTCAAGCATGTGTAAACAAGAGGAATGTTACCTAAGGTGTGACCCTTTTTAAAGACCTTGGACAAAGTTGACCCTCTAAAACAAACAATGGTTTTAGCTTTAGCAATGGAAGAATTTGAGCATGATGTGCTAGAACCATTAGAACTACTACTAGAGTCTTGAAAATCATTTTTCATTTTTAAAATTTCGGACTCAAGTAATAAATTAGACTCCTCAAAATTATGGGACTCCTTCTTTAAATTTTCAATAATTCCTAGAAGGTTAACACGCTCTCCCTCAATATGAGCAAACTTGTCCCTAAGAGTCTTTTCACGATTTTCACTCTCTTTCTTGGACTTTTCTAAAATATCAAAATTTGAATGTAAGTCCATGAGCTTTTCACGAAAAATATCCTTTTGAGATAAGGAGAATTGCAAAGAATCAATGTGAGCTTTAAAACAAGAATTTTCATTTTCAAGAAATTTAATTCTTTTTACAAATCTCAAATTTAATTCCTTTAAATTTTCGTTAACATTTGTTAAACCCATTTAATTCCTTGCAATTCTCGTGGACATTGGACAAATTTTCATTAAGACGTCCCATTGAGAGGAAAAAAAATATGAGAGTGATAAAAAAATTGAACCACCTAAAAAGGTAAGGAAATACAAAAAGCCGAAAAACAGATCTTTAACGCGATAACTTAGCGTTCCGGCTCTGATACCAATTTGAAAGTGCGGAGCTTGTCTCAATCAACGCTCTGATACCAATTTGAAAGTCCCGGATCCCCGGTTTTTTGAGTTTTGTCAATTAAAACAAAACCAATTAATAATTTCCTTTTATATAAAAAAAAAACACGATGCGGAAGCGTAAGATGGTTCACAAAACACACAACAAGTTTTAATTTACTTTAAAATAAATTAAACTTAAACCAAGTGAAGTGAGATTAATCAATAAATATATTGACTTAAACCGATTAATTCATTAATCCAAGTCCTAGAATTTGCCTAAGTCATAATTATCAATTATCCAAAGTTAGGCGAAACCAATTTTTAGCAAATGACTTGAATTAAACAAACTTTACCCAATATTTAATTTAGCACCAAATTAAATGAGTGTGATAATTTAAACCAAATTTTATCTTGAATTATCCTAAGCATGCGTTCTAAATTATGATGCAAGATAAAATAAAAAATATCATACTACGCCGCGATGTACGAGGAAAAACCCAAGACGGGAAAAAACCTCGGACGGCCCTAGCCACAAGTCCACTAGATATGGATTTTACAAATACAAGACAAAAGACCTACTTCCTCAACTCGAACCCTCTCAAGCCTTGATGCTTCTTCATGTAGACACCTCTTCCTAGCGGGTAACCACGGAGCTCCACCGCGGTCTCGGAATTCACCGATAGGACTTTATATGGTCACCGTCACCCGAGCATGGAGCCTTTCTCCGTGTGGGTAAAACAACATGAAAACACTTATTCTTTCTTTGTGGGTGGTAGAAGCAAAACCCTAAACTTCTCTTCAATTCGGTGTAGATAAAACCGGTGCCAAACTCCAAGAAATTGATATGTATAAAAGAACTTGGAATAAACAAACTTGGGTGTAAACTAGAGTGTTAAGTGAATTTCTCTTTGAAAATTAGCACTCAAAACATGAACATTTTCCTAAATAAATTTTTCTCTCAAACTCTCTCTAAGAGATAAACTAGGATGGAAAAGTTAGATTGGAAAATGTGATTCCTGCACCTATTAAACTCTGAAAAAGTTAGTTAAAAACCAAGTGGGGAAGTGGGTGCAAAACTGCCAAAAAACTGTTCCCGCCTGGCATCTCGTTCGAACATCATTTCGTTCGAACGAAATCTCGTTCGAACGAGACTTCTAATGACGTTCCAGATTGGACTCGTTAGAAACTCGTTGGAAATCTCGTTAGAATGAACAATCTCGTTCGAGCGAAATTTCGAACGACGGATCAGTATACCTTGGTGGGAACTCGTTGGCAATCTCGTTCGAACGACATCTGGTTCGAACGAAAAAACTCGTTCGAACGACATATCGAACGACTTCCAGAAATTTTATAAAATTCGATTTTGGCCCAGAAACTTTATATAATTTATTTTAAAGTTCTAATTAAATTTTTCTGAAAATAAAACACAGTTTTTATTAAACCTAACACCCAATAAACTTTGTTCCAAGCTCCTATATATATATAATTGCATTCATACCTTGGGAGCATGGAACCATAGTTGACGACGTAGAAACGAGGCACGCAAACCGGCATATTTGATGATGCTTTATACTCTTTGCCGCTATGTCTTCAACAAACACTTCATAGGCTTGAGAGTATTACAATTACATACTATCCTATGAATAAATATTTTTGTCCGGAATTGAGCCAACACTATACATGGACTCAATTGGAAATTTGTGTCCTTACAAATACTCTTAGTGATAACACGTACGTATAATGACCAATACAAGTCAATATCCCCCAACTAGTAGTTAATATTCAAATCCAACTGGCATCTTTCTCATACTCGTACATTATTCTTTATTTGTCATTAGTTAAAGTTTAGATCTCATTTATTTATTTACTGTGAAAATCTAATTTAGCCCCGATTATATTTTATCACAAAGTCATCACACCCCATCATACTTCATTTATATTTCACCATGACCACACCCTATTAGGTTTTATTGATATTAAGTACAAGAATACACTTGCCCCCTCTTTTCTTAATTAATAACTCCTACTCAGTTTTCATGTACACTAGATATCAATAATTTTCCACCCTTCAATCCCAAATACATCTTCAATTCTCATAAATAATTCTTACATTTCATCCCATAGAAATTCATTGCCATAATACACAACACATGCTCCTAAAAGGATTCATTAATAATTTAAAGTTCCAACTCTTTAATGCCTCATCTCAACTTTATTGTTCATATAAGCATCCCAAACGTCAAAAGAGTAATATCCACTGCATATACTCATATTATTAAAGAACTACATCTCAACTCGCATTACTATTTTCTTCTACTTATCATAATTCATTATGAACTTGTGTTCGGATCAATTCTGATATATTATATTTCAGACCATTTCACATATTAAATTTAAATATATACCACTACTAATCATATTTTTTCTCCTTTACTATGTGAATCTTAATTTTATCTAGTGATTTTAGTCTCATTACACTCATGCAATAGTAATTATCCTGACTTCTAATCTTTAAATAGAATATGGGTTCTCGTACCTCACTCTCCTATATAAATGAGGCACACACCAATCCATGGCCTAATAAGTGACACGACTCTAGTCCACATATACAAGTATAAGAAGAGATAACTTTCCATACTTCATAATTTTCGTATACCACATTTTGTCTTCTAATTTTTTTCCTTCAATGACATGTTTGTCTACACCACAAATAAAGCAATGCAATGATTCATATTAAAATACATGTATTCGTTGTCATCCCCAAATAAACCTTCACATCTTATTTCCTTTCCTGCAAAATACTTACACTTCATATCCCATATAACAATATATATGTATAACTAATAGATGTTAGTCAATAAAGCCAATATAAAACTTAATAACAAAACCTTCGTGTCCATGTCTCGAGAATCCAACATACTTATTTATATCCTTAAAAATTGAATACTTATGACTCAAAAGAATTTCTACGTCTACTGCTAAATCTTGGTGCTTCTAACTCCAAAACCTATAAAAACTAGGCTCAGATACAAAAAGCTGAAACACCCCAACCCAGTTACTTATAATTAAGTTTGAAAGTCAAATTGAGTCAAGCCATAATTGCTTTAAGCGAACCATAAACATGAGTTGCCTTTTCAATCCTCAACATGAATCTATAAAACTAAAAACTTTTTCAAAATTTTAAATATTCATGCTTATATGAACTCATTTAATGTATAAGCAGGTTTAAATTAAAAAAACAAAATCATGATTTTATGCATCCCTTGCGAACCCCACCTGACCTCGTAGGTTTTTGCAGTGGCATCAGGTTACCTGAAAAACATAAACATAGGAACCGTGAGCAAAATAGCTAAGTAAATGCATCATTACTACATTATCGCATAAAATTAAATGCAATAAATGATATCCATATAATAATGTATAAACTAATACGGCCTATTTATAATGAATGACAAACCTTTCTGAATCATGATTTAGAATTCCTGTCTGCAATAGACAATTATTCCCCATTTCTGGTTGATGAATAAACCATTGTCTTTAATACACAAATCTTATTAGGCCCATTCATAATTAATGACCAACCTTTTCGAATCATGATTCACATATACCATCTAAAATAGACAATTCTCCCCCATTCCCAGCCGAGGAGTAACCCCTTATCTTTAATAGATAAATCTCCCCCATTCCGGGTCGGGGAGTAACCTCTCTTGTCAGTAAACCGAAATGAACAATTTCATTATTCATACTATTCTGATCATATCCACAACCATGTATAATTACATCTAACCAGTGAGTAATATTTTGATAATGTCCATAACCATGTATAATTACAACCTACTAGTGAGTAATATCCTGATCACATCCATAAACATGTATAATTACATCTTACTAGTTAGTAATATTCTGATCATATCCATAATTATGTATAATTACATCTAACCAGTGAGTAATATTCTGATCATCTCAATAACCAGGTATAGTTACATCCTACCAGTGAGTAATATTCGGATCATATCCATAACCTTGAATAATTACATCTTACCAGTTAGTAATATTTTGATCATATCCATAACCATGTATAATTACATCTTACGAATGAGTAATTTTCTGATCATATCCATAACTATATATATTTACATCCTACCAGTGAGTAATATTCTGATCATATCCATAACCATGTATAATTACATCCTACCACTGAATAATATTTTGATCATATCCATAACCATGACCATATATCCATGACCATGTATAATTAAATCTTATCAATTAGTACTCTCACCTTGGCCACTTAATGGTTCTTTCCTTTGTCTTTATCTGGAACTTTTTCAACTGGTTCTCCTTACTTTCCTATCATTCTTACAATATTAGTATGTTCATAAGAATATTAACAATCCAAAGAATAACTTAAATGTAACTCAATTCATAAGCATCATATGATCCCACCCAAAACATTTATCATAAATCAAGTTCCATCTAAACTCATGTTAATATATTTAACACATCCATTTCATAGTCCAATCACACATTAACTTTTTTTTGGTAATCTAATCCTTATCATATTAGGTTCCCAACACAAAAAACTACACATCATTTCAAGTTTTCTAGAGCAAGATATGCATATTTCTTTACTACATTGCAGATCTTCCCTATAGGCTCTACTATCGTTCAGTCAATTTCCAAGAATTTTCATAATTTTTTGACATCATAACTTTCTATGACATTCCACCCAATTTCAAGAAACATATTTAATAATACAAAATTAAAGTTTCATAATTTTTAAAGTGCATTTTCTTTGTCAAGCAAAACGTCAAACACATGGTTTGCATACATCACTTTTGGGACATATTCTATACATAAATGTGACACCCCGACTAATTAAATACCGGGTAGCTACTCCTTTATTAAATTAATTCAAAATGCCCAGTTGGCTCAGTTAATAGCATCACTGTCGAAAACATTTTAATATTACTAACCACCTAGTATTTAAAAAGCAAGTTGCCAAATTTTAATTTAAGTCTGATTAACATGCAACAAATGAAATGAAGAAATAAATAACACCATTCACCATACTGAAGTAAAACGAATAACCATCACAATAGAGTAAATAAAGTCTGGAGGAAAACTCCTCACTACAATCCCATAACTGAAATGAATAACCGAAACTGAAACAAAACATACTAAAGTCTGAAAACTGAAATATAAAAGATGTCTCTAAACAAATGGGCAACATGCCCTACAACTGATAGATGGTGACTCTGGAATCCAAAAGATAGAAGCGTCTACATGCAAATCCCTGTAGCTTCCACAAGCAGCTACAGCTCGTCACCTGAATGAGTATCCTATGCTTGGTGTCCTTGTGGCTGGGCACCTAAAATGGTTTTACAAAGAAAAAGAGATTTGAAAAGAAAACGGGTCAGAGCCCGAATGTGGAGTTATATTTTAAAAACCTGCAAGAGCTTTAAAAACATTTAAAACATTAAATGCAAAGTACATGTTAGGACGTGCACTCACATGATATTCTCACCTCTCGTCTAACTGTGCACTCCTAACGCAAGTACCCATCTACAATAATATAACCACTAGCTAAGTGACATCATAACTAGCTTGACTGTAATAGTTCCTACCCTTTTTTACCCGGTTCTATTAACATATAATGCTCGTAATTAAATAGAGGTTTAACGTAAACTCAGTTACTAAATATGCCATTGATATAACTTATCAGTTAACTCATTATATATCTCGAAACAATACCATAATATTTTTACAACATTAACAGGAGGATTTCCATTAATTAAAAGTATATTATTCATAACATAAATATATGATACAAGCACCCCGCAATCTAAGCTATGGTGCACACATACTCTGCTATCCATCCCGGTACATCACGTACATAAGGATTACATATTCCGAATCTCTCAGGAATAGTTTACCGATAACAACATCACAAATAATGGAGGCGAACACAGTCACCATCACATGGGTCACGCACATACCTACGCTCCCATGACCAGCGGACTTATTAATATCACAATAAGTCTTTCTATGACCTATGTTCATCGAGGTACCAGTCTATATCCCCCCCGTAGGCACACAAGGATTAGAGGGTCCTAAGCGAACGCAACCTCCCGTGATAGCAAGTATGGTAGGTATGTCATACACACAATCCATATACTAATACTAAGTAAACACACATCTTAGTAATACCATATTTTAATCGTAGTACGTATCGCATTCACGTACTAACTATAATTATAATAGTTTATACTAATCCGATTTGTGATTATATGCGCTATAATTTCTCACGTCGTAATAGACACTCACGTCTCATCTCAAACCGCCCATGTAATACAACTCTCGTGTATAATTTACTCCTCATAATTGCCCAAAAGTCCCAATTCTATCACTATATCATTAAAGGAATGCTAACTCTACCCTTGAACCAGTTTCCGGGACTCCAAAAGTCAAAACAGTTCTAGAAGGACCAAACTGTCAACTCGTTAGAAGTCTCGTTCGAACGAGACTATTCGAACGAGATCCCAGTTCGTTCGAACGAACTGTTCCTTCTAACGATATCTCGTTCGAACGAGATATCGAACGAGATCCCTTCTCGTTAGTAACGACTGGTCAACTATTTAGAAGCTCGTTCGAACGAGTTCGTTCGAACGACCTGGGGGCTGCTTCTAACGAGCTACCAGTTTCGGCCTAGATTTTTCCCATCTCGTTTTTCACCATTTTTATCACTTCAATCCTTCTCCAAAGTTCGTTCTAACAATGATTTAAGTCCTCTAATCATACTAAAACATGCTTAGGTCATAAACTAACGTCTTTTAAGGCAATAAGGCATCCTAAACATCATTAAATCCCAAGATTTTGTACTTTTCCCCAATATCATCAAGAACATGAACCCTAGATATATATCAACATCAAATTCCAGAATTTAATTCGTTTTTCTTTCACCCAATCATGTATTAACATCAGATTAATTGTCTCCAAACTATTCTACATGCAATTCTCTTCACAATTTCTCAAGTTCCAGGATCTAATCTACATGGGTTTTCATATTTATCAAGAACAAACCCTAAATCCGAATTTTCTAACATGGAAAGAACATTTGCTGAAATTAAACATAATTAAAACACTTGCCTTGGTTTGATTTCTGATTTGGTGTAGGTTTGGTGAAGATTCTGCAGAGTTTCTTCTCTCCAAGCTTCCTCTCTAATGGTGGCTTAAGGTGGCTAGGGTTTGATTTGGGGAAACTTAGAAAACCTAAATGACAACCTACGTAGCCTTCTAGGTTAATATGGGTTGGTTAATGGGCTTAATGGGTTTAATCCACATCAGATTTACATCTCTAATTTTCGTCACTTTTAATTCCTAAAAATGTAAAATTACCAAAATACCCTTTAAGTTACCGGTATGGCCTAAAAATACCCCGGGACCCAAACTATACCCCCGGCTAGTGTTTTCTGACTATCTCGACCCTTCCGGGCGCGTTGGCGCACTCAAAATGACCATAAGGATTATAGATTTTAAATTCACTTTTATTATCAAAATATTATACCGTGACGCGGCGGTCCCACGCGTCTCAACAAAATTTCTAAAATTTCTTATATAGATCTCACGACAATTTTCATAGTACCAAATACATATGTAATCATATATGCACATAATCAAATACCAATTCGTATCTCATTAGTATTTATAACCCGGATTAATTTCCAATTAATACGCATTTAATTAATTAATCCCAAAACTAAATATAGACAAAAGTACGGGGTATTACATACTTCCCCCCTAATAACTGAATTTCGTCCCGAAATTCGAAACTAGAAAGTACCTGCTAAAAATAGCTCTGGATAACGTTCGCGCATCTCATCCTCGCGCTCCCATGTGAACTCCTCGACATTGTGATGTCGCCACTGAACACGCACTAACGGAACCATCTTTGACCGCAGTTTCCTCTCGCTTCGGTCCAAAATAGCAATTGGCCCCTCCTCGTAGGAGCTATCCGGCTGGATATCGATGTCCTCCACAGCAATGTGAGAATGAGCCAAATTATCTCTAAGGTATTTCCTCAGCGAGGAAATATGGAACACGTCGTGAATCCGATGCAAGTGCTCCGGTAGTCCAAGTCTGTACGCAACGGGTCCGATCCGCTCAATAATAGGAAACGGCCCCACATACCTCGGTGCCAACTTCCCCTTCTTCCCGAATCGCATAATCCCCTTCATCGGAGAAACCCTGAGCAAAACCTGGTCCCCCACTTGGAACTCCCTGAAAAACCTCTTCGCATCAGCATAACTCTTCTGCCTGTCTTGAGCTACCCGAATGCGACTCCGAATTAACTCAATCCTTGCCGAAGTATCCTGAATCACTTCCGGCCCAAGTAGTTTGTTCTCCCCCACCTCCAACCAACATGCTGGGGAACGACAAGGCCTACCATACAACGCCTCAAACGGAGCCATGCCAATCGTGAACTGATAGGAGTTGTTGTAAGCAAACTCCACCAGTGGAAGGTACTGCTCCCATCCACCCCCGAAGTCAATAATGCACATGCGTAGCATGTCCTCCAACATCTGATTGGTGCGCTCTGTCTGCCCATCGGTCTGCGGATGATAAGCCGTACTCAACCGCAATTCCGTGCCCAAGGCCTCCTGGAAACTCTCCCAAAACCTCGAAACAAATATCTTGTCTCTGTCAGACACGATATTTAGGGGCACACCGTGAAGTCTCACAATCTCTGAAATGAAGAGCTGGGCGTACTGTCCCGTAGTGTAATCAGTCCTTACGGGTAAGAAGTGAGCGACATTGGACAACCTGTCCACAACTACCCAAATGGAGTCGTGACCCCTCTGCGACGTAGGCAACCCCGTGATAAAGTCCATGGATATGCTCTCCCACATCCACACCGGGACCTCCAACGGCTGTAGCAATCCTGCTGGTCTCTGATGATCCACTTTTACAAGCTGACAAGTGGCGCATTTCGAGACAAAATCAGCGATATCTCTTTTCATACCGCTCCACCAATACTGTCGTCTCATGTCTTGGTACATTTTGTCCCCTCCGGGATGTACCGCAAACCGTGAGCCGTGCGACTCTGCCATAACATCGTGTCGCAATTCCTCTCCTTCCAGAACTACCAATCTTCCATTGAAGCGTAATCCCCCGTCTGAGCTAACGGTATAGGACTCGGCTCCCTCTGCAAGTAATCGAACTATCTGCTCCTGACAGAACGATTCATTAGCCTGTGCCCGTACTACTTTCGTGACAATCTGCGGTGTAACGGTCATCACAGACATGAAAGATCGGGCCACTGCATCCTGGTGTCCCAATTCCTTCCACTTTGCTTTCCACACCTCTGCCACCTCATCTGCTGGCCTACGGCTCAACGCGTCTGCTACCACGTTAGCCTTACCCGGGTGGTACTGGATGTCGAACTGATAGTCCTTCACAAATTCAAGCCACCTACGCTGCCGCATATTCAATTCCTTCTGCGTGAACAGATACTGTAGTGACTTGTGGTCCGTGAACAGCTGAAACTTCTCCCCCAAAAGATAGTGCCTCCAAATCTGTAAGGCAAATACCACTGCTGCCAACTCCAAATCATGCGTGGGGTAATTCTTGTCATGAGGCTTAAGCTTACGGGAAGCATAAGCTATGGCATGTCTCTCCTGCTGCAATACACCTCCAAGTCCTTGCAAAGACGCATCAGTGTAAACCAAATACTCAACTCCCGGTCTCGGCAATGCTAACACATGTGCTGAGGTCAATTTGTCCTTCAATTCATCGAATGCCAACTGATAGGCATCACTCCAGATGTATGGCACACTCTTACGAGTAAGATGTGTCAAAGGACCTGCTATCTCTGAGAAACCCCGAATAAATCTCCTGTAGTATCCTGCTAAGCCCAAGAAACTACGAATCTCCGTTGGTGTCGTGGGCTGTCCCCACTCCCTCACCGCTGATACTTTTCCCGGATCAACAGATATTCCCTGGTCGGAAATAATGTGACCCAAGAACTGGACTTCCTTCAGCCAAAACCCGCACTTTTCGTATTTTGCATACAACTCGTTCTGACGAAGTGTCTGCAAAACCTGCCTCAAATGCTCGGTGTGCTCCTCCTCTGTCTGAGAGTAAACCAGAATGTCATCAATGAAGACAATGACAAACTGATCTAGGAAATCCCTGAACACTCTGTTCATCAAGTCCATAAACACTGCTGGAGCGTTGGTCAAGCCGAAAGGCATAACCCGAAACTCGTAAGAACCATATCTCGATAAGAACGCAGTCTTCGAGACATCCTCCTCCCTGATACGCAACTGATGGTATCCTGACCTCAAGTCAATCTTCGAGAAGAAAGAAGCTCCTCTCAACTGGTCGAATAAGTCATCGATTCGAGGCAACGGATACTTATTCCGTATCGTGACCTTATTCAACTCTCGGTAGTCCACGCACAATCTCAGTGAACCATCCCTCTTCTTCACAAATAAAACTGGAGCGCCCCAAGGTGAGGTACTCCTGCGAATAAAGCCTTGCCCTAACAGCTGCTCTATCTGATCCCGTAGCTCTCTCATCTCAGCTGGAGCCATACGGTACGGTGCGCGTGATATAGGTCTCGTACCTGGTAGCAAATCTATAACGAAGTCTATCTCCCGACTGGGTGGTAAGCCTGGTATCTCCTGAAACACATCTGAATACTCCCTGACAACCGAGATCGAATCCAAAGGAATCACAACCTCCTTAGAGGTATCCTCCTCTATGTAATACAGATGAGCGGTCGATCGTCCCTCGGGATGAGGCATCGCCACTATAAACATCTCTTGCCCCGAAATGGCAAAAACAATGCTCCCGCTGAAGCAATCAATCATGGCCCTATATGCTACGAGCCAATCCATACCGATGATCACATCGTGAACATGCATGTCTAACACTAACATGTCTGCAGGCAATACCAAACCACCAATCTCTACCCCCACTCCCCGGCATATAAAGAAAATAAGTGACCCACTCCCCAATGGTGAGTCGACACACGTCACTGTGCTCTCTGCCGTAGCTAACAATCCTAAAGCTTTCGCGAAGTGTGTAGCTATAAAACAATGTGTAGCACCCGTATCAAATAACACCCAACCCATAGTGCCATGGATAGGAAACGTACCCTCGATCGCGGGCGGTGCCTGTGGAACTGCAGCCTGGTGAACGTTGTAGACACGTCCATACTGTAGCTGCCCCTGCTGAGCTGGGACTGCTGGAATGGGTGGCAATGCTGCCATCTATGGCGGTGCGGGAAGAGCGGCGGGAAACATAGGTCTCTGTGGCTCCTGGCGAGTACCCTGCTGCTGCTGCTGTGGGGCCCTGCCCCTATCAGGACAATCCTTCTTCTTATGGCCAGTCTTGCCACAAGTAAAGAACTTCCCTGGGAAGTTCCCTCCCCTCTGCCCCTGCTGTCCCCGGCCCTGGTGGCCGTTACCATTCCTCCATTGGCCCTGCTGGCCCTGGTGAAACTGCTGCCCATTCTGCCCCTGTTGGCCCTGCTGGCCGTTTGGACCCTGATGGCCCTGGCGAAAACCTCCCTGTCCCTGCCTGTAGTTCCCTGACCGGAACCTCTTATTATCTCCCTGCTGGGAGCCCTGCTCATTCTGTCTCTACCCCTGACCAGATTGTGCCCCGCTGGCACCATGTCCTCCAGTCCTGCCCTGATGGCTAGACTCTCCCGACCTTTTGCCCTCGGCCATATGAAAACGGTGGTCCTGGCAGTGTAACAATGCAGCGTTAACCACATCAGAATACGTGGCCAACGATAGGTTTCCTAGCAGATGCTGACGGATCCTCCAATTCAACCCATCAGTGAACTTCTCAATCTTCTTCTTTGCTGTTGGTATCTCGTCTGGAACGATGTTCAACAGATTTGTGAACTCGGGCTCATACTCGGCCACTGTCTTGCCCTCCTGCTTCAGACTCATAAGCTTCCTCCTCATCTCTGTATGAACTGCGGATGGAAAGTACTTGCGGTCAAACCGCACCCAGAACTCCTGAATCGTGAGAGTATCCCTCTCCTCCGTTGTGGTAATAGACTCCCACCACTGTAGCGCAGATCCAACTAGCTTGAAAGTAGCTAGTACCTGCTTCTGAACATCAGTGCACTCATGCATCCTCAAGTGCCTCTGCATGTCCTTCCTCCATTGGCTCGAGACAACCACATCTGAGGTTCCTGCAAACTCTGGCGGTTGCGCTTTCTGAAAAGCGTCACGTACACGCTCCCAAGCAGACGGGAATGCATTAATCTGAACTGGCGCGGCAACTGGCGCCTGAGGTGGTGCCTGCTGAATCACGGCAATCGCGGCATTTACCGCTTGGGCTACTATAGCAGCAACCTCAGCGGCGTTCATCATGCCCTGAACTGGAGCGGGCTGGGGTTCGGGCGTTGCATCCCTGGGAACTCGTCGTGCACGTCGTGGAGGCATCTGAAATAAGAACAAAGTTTATAAGTTCGCGGTTTATAAACTTAATATAGCTGAAGAACGAAGTATACACAAAAGAGTACAACAGTCCTAAAATATAGGGCTCTATATCAAAGAAACGTAGCGGAAACATAATAGCCGTACAGATCCTAAGGACACTAGAACCTGATGCTCTGATACCACCTGTGACACCCCGACTAATTAAATACCGGGTAGCTACTCCTTTATTAAATTAATTCAAAATGCCCAGTTGGCTCAGTTAATACCATCACTGTCGAAAACATTTTAATATTACTAACCACCTTGTATTTAAAAAGCAAGTTGCCAAATTTTAATTTAAGTCTGATTAACATGCAACAAATGAAATGAAGAAATAAATAACACCATTCACCATACTGAAGTAAAACGAATAACCATCACAATAGAGTAAATAAAGTCTGGAGGAAAACTCCTCACTACAATCCCATAACTGAAATGAATAACCGAAACTGAAACAAAACATGCTAAAGTCTGAAAACTGAAATATAAAAGATGTCTCTAAAGAAATGGGCAACATGCCCTACAACTGATAGATGGTGACTCTGGAATCCAAAAGATAGAAGCGTCTACATGCAAATCCGTGTAGCTTCCACAAGCAGCTACAGCTCGTCACCCGAATGAGTATCCTATGCTTGGTGTCCTTGTGGCTGGGCACCTAAAATGGTTTTACAAAGAAAAAGAGATTTGAAAAGCAAACGGGTCAGAGCCCGAATGTGGAGTTATATTTTAAAAAACTGCAAGTGCTTTAAAAACATTTAAAACATTAAATGCAAAGTACATGTTAGGACGTGCACTCACATGATATTCTCACCTCTCGTCTAACTGTGCACTCCTAACGCAAGTACCCATCTGCAATAATATAACCACTAGCTAAGTGACATCATAACTAGCTAGACTGTAATAGTTCCTACCCTTTTTTACCCGGTTCTATTAACATATAATGCTCGTAATTAAATAGAGGTTTAACGTAAACTCAGTTACTAAATATGCCATTGATATAACTTATCAGTTAACTCATTATATATCTCGAAACAATACCGTAATATTTTTACAACATTAACAGGAGGATTTCCATTAATTAAAAGTATATTATTCATAACATAAATATATGATACAAGCACCCCGCAATCTAAGCTATGGTGCACACATACTCTGCTATCCATCCCGGTACATCACGTACATAAGGATTACATGTTCCGAATCTCTCAGGAATAGTTTACCGATAACAACATCACAAATAATGGAGGCGAACACAGTCACCATCACATGGGTCACGCACATACCTACGCTCCCATGATCAGCGGACTTATTAATATCACAATAAGTCTTTCTATGACCTATGTTCATCGAGGTACCAGTCTATATCCCCCCCGTAGGCACACAAGGATTAGAGGGTCCTAAGCGAACGCAACCTCCCGTGATAGCAAGTATGGTAGGTATGTCATACACACAATCCATATACTAATACTAAGTAAACACACATCTTAGTAATACGGTATTTTAATCGTAGTACGTATCGCATTCACGTACTAACTATAATTATAATAGTTTATACTAATCCGATTTGTGATTATACGCGCTATAATTTCTCACGTCGTAATAGACACTCACGTCTCATCTCAAACCGCCCATGTAATACAACTCTCGTGTATAATTTACTCCTCATAATTGCCCAAAAGTCCCAATTCTATCACTATATCATTAAAGGAATGCTAACTCTACCCTTGAACCAGTTTCCGGGACTCCAAAAGTCAAAACAGTTCTAAAAGGACCAAACTGTCAACTCGTTAGAAGTCTCGTTCGAACGAGACTGTTCGAACGAGATCCCAGTTCGTTCGAACGAACTGTTCCTTCTAACGATATCTCGTTAGAACGAGATATCGAACGAGATCCCTTCTCGTTAGTAACGACTGGTCAACTCGTTAGAAGCTCGTTCGAACGAGTTCGTTCGAACGACCTGGGGGCTGCTTCTAACGAGCTACCAGTTTCGGCCCAGATTTTTCCCATCTCGTTTTTCACCATTTTTATCACTTCAATCCTTCTCCAAAGTTCGTTCTAACAATGATTTAAGTCCTCTAATCATACTAAAACATGCTTAGGTCATAAACTAACGTCTTTTAAGGCAATAAGGCATCCTAAACATCATTAAATCCCAAGATTTTGTACTTTTCCCCAATATCATCAAGAACATGAACCCTAGATATATATCAACATCAAATTCCAGAATTTAATTCGTTTTTCTTTCACCCAATCATGTATTAACATCAGATTAATTGTCTCCAAACTATTCTACATGCAATTCTCTTCACAATTTCTCAAGTTCCATGATCTAATCTACATGGGTTTTCATATTTATCAAGAACAAACCCTAAATCCGAATTTTCTAACATGGAAAGAACATTTGCTGAAATTAAACATAATTAAACCACTTGCCTTGGTTTGATTTCTGATTTGGTGTAGGTTTGGTGAAGATTCTGCAGAGTTTCTTCTCTCCAAGCTTCCTCTCTAATGGTGGCTTAAGGTGGCTAGGGTTTGATTTGGGGAAACTTAGAAAACCTAAATGACAACCTATGTAACCTTCTAGGTTAATATGGGTTGGTTAATGGGCTTAATGGGTTTAATCCACATCAGATTTACATCTCTAATTTTCGTCACTTTTAATTCTTAAAAATGTAAAATTACCAAAATACCCTTTAAGTTACCGGTATGGCCTAAAAATACCCCGGGACCCAAACTATACCCCCGGCTAGTGTTTTCTGGCTATCTCAACCCTTCCGGGCACGTTGTCGCACTCAAAACGATCATACGGATTATAGATTTTAAATTCACTTTTATTATCAAAATATTATACCGTGATGCGGCGGTCCCACGCGTCTCAACAAAATTTCTAAAATGCCGTATATAGATCTCACGACAATTTTCATAGTACCAAATACATATATAATCATATATGCACATAATCAAATACCAATTCGTATCTCATTAGTATTTATAACCCGGATTAATTTCCAATTAATACGCATTTAATTAATTAATCCCAAAAATAAATATAGACAAAAGTACGGGGTATTACAATAAACTTCAAACTATCACCGAAGATTCATTCCTTGATATTTTTATATAATTTTAGGATAGATATACATATATGAGTCGATTTTAATCTCCAGCTGAAATTACTCAATTCCAGTAAGTATACAAAAAGATATAGAAGTTTGAATACAGAAGGTTTCTAAACGAAGCAATTTTAAGGGTTTGCTCATTCAACTGCTCGTTCAACTTTGCGTAAACTTGCATTTATCTATACATATACACCAAGGCATCAAAGTTTAATAAACAGTCGATGATTTCTATCCTTTCAATCAATAATACCAAAAATATAATAAGATTTACGGATATAATAACCATATGGTCTTTTACGTAATTTTCTATGGATTTTCTCCAACTTTTGCTCACCTTTCTCTTCCTAAGATTTACGGTTCTGTCTCTTGAGACCAAATTCTCTCATTGCTGAATTTGGATGAAGGAGGAGGTTTGTTCAAGGTTTTTAAGTCATTCAAACCAGCCTTTCCTCCCAACCAATCAATTTAAGACATTTGTTGTACATAAAGGACAAAATACCACATAAACGGATGGATCGATTTGCCCTTGTCTCGTAATTTCGGTATAACTTCTTACTCGGACATTCGTTTGAATATCTACAATTATCTCGTTTTCACCTTGAGTCAATTGTTATATTATAAGGTTCGAAACTAGTCTCCAACATGAATATTCCTACAAAAAACATCAAAATTTTGTGTTTGTAACTAATTCGATATTTCATGAGATATGAAGGTAGGATTAGACTAAGCATAATAATTTAACATTATATACACTAATATCACATTATCCATATCACATGAGGTAAGCATGATTTAAACATGGTTTATCAAAAATATATTCCAGTTTTCACAGTTACCATCCAGACGCAACACCATATCCACTTGTACTATCATAGTCCTAGTTTAACTGTGTATGTCATGTATATCTTTGGTCAAACACAAAAATCAATTCAATATATCTCATTTCCTCAAATTATCTTTCTCTAATATCGTAACATATGTATATATAATAAACCACCCAAATATTATAAATAAAAGTTAAATAAAAATACGATGTTTTTTTTTTAATGAAAACTAACTTAAAAGAATCGTATGATACTTTTGAACAATAAACCTTACATTAACTGAAAACAGACTAGATAGTTTCTGAAAATGAAAAATTTGATAAAAGGAAGAATCGTGAATAGGAAATAAAAAGAAAAATATATATATATAAATAAATAAATTACAAAGATAAAAAAGAAAGGTTAAATAACAATAATTCTGATTTTTTTTTTTGTCAAAATCAAAACTAACTTTAAAAAAAAGATCTGATATTTTTTTTAACAAAATGCATAATAATAAAACAGATGAGAATATTTTACTGTTATATTATTATCATAAATTAGACCAAATCATTATTTCTTAATAGTTATTTTCATCTTCAGAAACTATTCTTAATAAAGTTTATGTTTCACACAATCCTCTATAAATCGGACATGGTGTAGAGCTAATGGGATATAACAAACAATCATAAAAGAGAAAGACAAGGAAATGAATAATGTTGTTTTTGTTGACACTGACGGTGACCATGGTGTTTATGGCCACCATTGTCCCCATTTAAATTTGCACCTCTCAATTTGGAATTAGAAATTCCAATTGGTATGTAAACCCAATTTAAAGTGTAATAACTCATTAAATATAAATATAAATTGTATTATTTTTTAATCAAATGTATCTTCTAAAGCCATGGCATACATACACTTTCGGTTCCTATTATGGACTGAGGACCACCCATGACATTATCAATAACAACAAACCCAAAATTCAGCCATTTTCCTTGAGCCTTATCATTAGATATTTGTTCACATGTGATACCCATGGCTTTCTGTTTTTCTTTCTTTTTTTTATTTGGCGAATTAAACTGATTTGTTGTCATTTTTTTATTAACTTTAACTCGATATAAGATTTTTTAATTTTTTTAATAGGCACTGTAGTCATTTTTTTTATGTTAGATTCTTAGACTTTGCTATTTTTTAATCCGTGTTTAGTAGAAATATTTGTATAATTTTCTAAAGTTGTGTATAATCCATGGAAACAAACATTGATGTTCACAATTGCTAACTATTTTTTTTGTTCAATTGCTTACCCTTCTTTCTCACAATGTCATTTTACTAAAATACTTAAATTTTTTTAATTTAACAAATGACTTTAGAATTTTAGAAGAAATGACGGTGTCGTGTGAAAATTATGTTATAGAGTTACCGTAAGGGAGGGGCTATCCCCACTCCCTTACAAGTTTTCCCCACTCCATTTGTATGTGGAGAGACCCAAATATCCTCAATATCTACCTCATTTCACTCATTCATAACACCCACAAGTTCTTTTTATTCATCCGTCAATTTAAAAATTAAATTACAAGAGAAACATTTATACTGAAAGCTCATACTCACCTAATAAAACAAATTCCATAATTAAAAAATAAAAACTGTACTTTCAATAAAAAAAATTGTTTTTATAACAAAAAATTGTTTTTAATAAAACCCTATCTTTAAAATATAAAAAAAACTGTTGTATAAATTATTTAAACAATCTTAAAATATACGCAAATAAATAAAGATATTTATAAAAAAAACAGTTTCTTTCTTTCTTTATTTTTTTTATAAAAATAAAAAAACTGTTTTGATTATAAAAAAACTGATTCTTACAGATAACTATTGAAATGTGATGGATGAAAAAGAGAGAGAGTTCATCCAAAACTCACCTATAAAAATTAAAAACTGTTTTGGTTATAAAAAAAAAAACTGTTTGTTATAAAAATCTGTAATTGTTTGTTATAAAAAAAATTGTTTTAAAAACTGTTTGTTATAAAAAAAACTGTTTTTAAAAACTGTTTGTTATAAAAAAAAATCTGTTTTTAAAAACTTTGTAATTGTTGTTTTTAAAAACTGTTGAAATAAAGTAAAACAATGTTTTATATAATATAAAAATTGTTTTTAACTAAAAATAAAATGTTTTAATTGTTAAAATTTTATCTTTTTTATAAAAAAAAGCTGTAGATTTGATTTTAAATTGTTTTATAAAAGAAAATTAACAGTCTTCTACAAATATAAATAAAAACTAGAAAAATTGTTTTCTATAAATATAAAATTAGCAATATTGACTTTTATACAAAAAACTGTTTTTAGAAACAACTAGCTTTTAAAAAACTGTTTTAACTGTTTTTCTAGTATTTTATTTATATTAACAGAAAACAATGTTAATTCTTTTTATAAAACTGTTTTAAATAAAATATACAGTTTTTATATAAAAGACAAATTTTTAACCGTTAAAAAAATTTATTATTGTAAGAAATGTTTTTTTAGATTATATTGAATATTGTTTTAGTTTTATAAACAGTTTTTAAAAACAACAGTCAAATTTATTTATTTTAAAAACTGTCAAAATTGTATTTTAAAATAGTTATAGAAAGTTAAAACATTTTTCATACAAAATATAATTTTATCGTTTTAGTTGAAATGTTTTTATTATTTTTTAAAATGGTGATAAAAAATTTAAACAGTCTTTATACAAAAACTATTATTTATATTTTGAAAAACAGTTTTCTGTAAGAAACGTTTTTTTTTATAATCAAAACAGTTGTTTTATTTTTATAAAAAGCAATAAAGAGAGAAAGAAACTATTTTTTTATAAATATCTTTGTTTAATTGCGTTTATTTAAGATTGTTTGAATAATTTATACAATGTTTTTTTTTTAATTTTAATATAGAGTTTTATAAAAATCAATTTTTTTATTATAAAAATCAAATTTTTTTAATTGAAAATACCGTTTTCATTTTTTAATTATGGAATTTGTTTTATTAGGTAAGTATCAGTTTTGAGTATAAATGTTTGTCATGTGATTTAATTTTTAGATTAAAGGATGAATAAAAAGTACTTGTGGGTGTTATGGATGAATGAAAGGAGGTAGATATTGAGGGTATTTGGGTCTCTCAACATACAAATGGAGTGGGGGAAACTTGTAAGGGAGTGGGGATAGCCCCTCCCTTACCGTAATTGTAAAGTTAATAAAAGATTTTGCGGGTTTATAACAAACAATAGCTTATGTCATTATCATTTCAAAGTGGTCTTTTGAAACAATATTTACAGTGTCACTTTATAACAATTCCCAACATTAAATTAACAAAAAACATAGTGTTTTTCAAGCAGAATATTATAACTTTATTTTCTTTAAACTTTATATATAAGTAAACATTTTGGGGCATTATGTTGTTGTTGTTACATAGTCTTCGTTATTACGATTTCAATTTAACTGACTACTTAAGGTATTATTTTAAACAAATCACATTCTTACTTTAAACAAATCATTGTGTTATTTTAGAATGAATCACGATGCGAATTTAACAAAAAACGATCATATCGTAATTTTAATAAAACTTGTAAGTTTTATTTTAATTTAATTTTTGGAGTTTATTTAACAATTTTCACATAAGTAAATAAAAATATATGATTTTTTTTGCTGTTTTCGAAATGAAAACAAGCTTTAAAAAAATCGTATTATACTTTTGAGCAAAAAGCCTAACATCAACTGAAAGCAGACTGAATAATTTATGAAAATGGAAAATTTGATAAAATGAGGAATTCTGAATAGAAGATAAAAAGAATATATATAAATATTTGAAACGATAAAAAAGAAAGGTTAAATATCAACAGCTTGGATTTCTTTATTTTTTTTATCAAAATGAAAACTGAGTTAAAAAAGAAGGTGATGTTTTTTAAGAAAGAACCTAACGTTAAATGAAAACAGATGGGAGAATTTTATTTGTTCAATTATTATTAGACGGTAAACCAAATGATTCGTTCTTAATAGCTTTCTTTAATCTTTATAAGCTGTTCTAGCATCTAGAAAGCACTTTTATGCTTCAGAGAATCCTCTATAAATACGACAATGATGGAGAGCCAATGGGATATAACAAACACTCAAATAAGAGAAAGAGATGGAAATGAAGAAGGTTGTTTTGCTGACTTTGTTGGTAGCTATGGTGTTCATGGCCACCTTTGCCACGTCCAATGCCAATGACGATTCGGTTGTTAACAACCGTAAAATCATGGACATGGACATTCTCCTCAACGCTGATACTTCCCTTGGTGTTTGCCAGGGTAGAGCTTGCGCTCCTTGGAGCTCCTGCCAATCTGGTTGTAAGTGTGTTGGAGTGGGTGGTGTAGGTTTTTGTTTTGATAAGTGATTTGGATTGAGCAACTCTATATACAAACACGCATATATGTATTTAGTTATGTGTACGTGGGTGTAAGTTTGTATGAAATAAGCTCAATCTAGTGTTCCAGGGGATCTACATTTATACGTACCTGTTTATGTGTATGTGTCTCTAAGTTTGTATGGAATAAGCTCGAGTGTTCAACGAGCATCTACATTTCTGTATGCTATGTTACTGATTAATGAAAATTATGCATGCGTTTATCGGATATAACAATGTTTTAAAGTATGTGTTGTATTCGAGTCGAATCGGACACCTGATCTGTTCATATATATATATATATAAATATATATATTCTTGTGCGGATTAGTCCGCATTTTAAGAGTCCGGACCAGACATGTGTCACCTAACGGTGCGCCTAGAAATTATCACCTAAGTTATAGGGCACTCTCTCTCTTTTATGGGCACCATCACGTGACACATGTCCGGTCCGCACTCTTAAAATGCGAACTAGTCCACACAAAAGCAGGACTGTATATATATATATATGCGCGCTCTCTTGTAAGGATTCTTTATGGCGTAGACTTCTCAACATATCATTTTTTAAAAATAGTTAAAAAACTGAATTTTTTAATGAAGTTTCATGAATATAATCTTTACGGTAAGAAGATCATCTCTAATTTTTTTCGTAAAAAAAAAAAGTTGAGATGAGGTAATGTATAAAAAATGGTATAAATATGAAATTTTGACCATCATCTCACCCACTTTCTGATTGATTTTTTTTTATGAAACTTCATGGATATGAGCTCGACAGTGAGAGGATCATATGTACGAAATTTCATCAAAAAGTTCAATGAACCAAGTAGTTGGCGCAGACCCAAAAATTCAACGGTCGAAAATGCATATTTATACCATTTTTTTACATATCACCTCATCTCAATAGTTTTTTTACTTTTTTTTCTGATGAAAAAAATTGGGGATGGTGTTCTCACCGTGAAGATCATATTCATAAAATTTCATAAAAATATTTATTCTTTACTAATTTAAAAAATTAATATATATCAAAATCTACATTATAAAAAGTTTTTATATGAGACTTTCTGTCATATATATATATATATATATATAATATATATATATATATAGCATAGTAATCATTATCTTGTGCATGTGATCAATTTGATATAACATGTTGAAACTGTCAGGTACACGGCACATGGGTTTCATTTGACTAACCAACATTCTGCAATGGATATACATGGGATAATATTTCCGATCACCTGGGACAGTATTAAGACTTCTTAGATATACCGTTTTCAAATAGGTTATAAATTCTCTTAGATTATCTCTGGAACCGTGGGCATATTTCAAAACTGCTATTTTGTCAATCTATTTTGCATTTTGACTCTTCGAAATTGTGGGCATATTTGTAAAAATTGATCTGATTAGCAAAATTGGTGCAAAAGTTAACCAAAAAGCGAGTAAACTATGTTCCTGCAGCGCTTCACTTGCTCCACGAGTTTTATTTTTTTATTTTATTTTTTAGCATTTTTCGTTATTTGTTTCAATTTTTTTTCATTGTTTTCTCGGCACTTCACTTGTCGCTTGAGCACTGTTTTGCTTATCGCCTTGGAATAAATCAACTTTTTAGCGAAGCAAAAAGGCATATGACTATTTTCAGCGTGCAAAAATGCCACCATCAAGCACGAAGTACTTCAATAAAGATCGAAGACGTGCATAATTAATATCTCATCACGTGATCAAGAACAAAGCCTATCACTTACAAGCTCTTTTCCAAAATTAAAAGAAGATTTTGAGATTAAAGTCTTAAAGAGAATAGTTGTGTGCGCGTTAGTGGGTAAATATTGGGTCCAAATTAGGGTGGTTATCGGTCTTTTTATCTACATTCGATTTTTGTACGTTTGGTTTTCAATTCTTCAAAAACCTTTACCGATACAAACCGTTCGGTATTTCGTATTTTTCAATAAATTTTCCTTACGGTAATTCATTTATTTGAGTATTTTTAATTTTGATTTTCTGAGTTTTTTGCTCATCTTTTTACTTTTATTGTTTATTTTTTAGGTTATTTTCAATTTTCACACTAAATATAAATAACACGTAAACTTAATATATGTTATAGGTCATACACATAAAATATCCAAAAGCATAGGCATAGAACCAGATTACTCACACAAGAACTAAAACGACTTCGTCCCGTAGACAAAATAAATGAATAATCATGTGTTCTTAATTTGAAAATCTTCTATATTTTCAAAATATAAAAATACTACCCACTTTGATACTAACTTTTCTGATAGATGAGTTAAATTAATGATATAAATTTTAAAATATAATATAAAATTTGTATTTTTGGATATAAAATTTGTATTTTGGATGGTACTTTCGGTATTTAATTTTAGCAAGGTAATTTCGGTAAATCGATTTTTTATTTGTAAACCAAAACAACCACTAAAATTTTCGATAATTTTGGTTTGCGATAATGAGAAATCATAATTTTTCTAACAAAAGCGGTACGGTGCGGTAAAAACATATTGAAACTACCCGTATCCCAAATTCATGCAATTCAAAAAAATCTTCTCAAAGGGACAATGGTAATTTCACTTTAAAATTATTTTTTGACTTCATAAGAAAAATTATTTTATCATTCATTGTATTAAAAAATATTTTCACACATTATTCATATCCTATGAAAATTCAAAATGGCCCATGCTGCAAAAAGGGTAAATTTGAGTCTAACTTGAAAACAAATTTACTCTACATAATATTTGGCTTATAAGGTGCCAAAACAAATTGTGGAGTCTCTCATACGTGAATGTACAATCCAGAGAGCATTGTTTTTTTCAAAACATCTCAAGTAGGATTTCATTAAGGAGACTACAATAAATAGAAAATTGAATAGCCTAATCGAAACAGGCTCGGGTTAAGCAAAGGGAAAATAGAGAAAAATATATATACAAATAAAAAGGAAAACTTCAACAACACCGAGAGATGGACTTTTAGAACAATTGACATGTCTGGAATTCTAGTCAAAACACATCCTAGTAATGAAATCGAGAAACTAGTGACGACGACACCAAAGTGTAACACTGTGTAATTCTGAGTAATTTGTTTTAGCGGCTAAATTGCTTGTGTGATGTAATTTAATTGAAATGTGAAATTAATAAATATTAATTAGTGTGAACATGATTAATGCTTATTTGTAAATTTACTAGTGTGATTAAGTAAATGTAATTAAGTTAATTGTAGTGCGTCATATATGAGTAGAAACAATAAAAATCGACAATATCTCAACCGGGGCACTTGTGCGGGCTATTTTTGGGTTGAGATATGATATTTATGTTTAGTGACTCGGATGGTGATTTCGAGTGCACAGTTGATCCGGAATAGGTGAAGACAGTCAGAATTGAGTATCTGGGGTTAACGATTAGGTTCCAAGGACATTTTATACTAGTTTGGGCTAACGTAGGGGTATTTAGGTCATTTTGATGCAGCCTAATAACCTAATTTTCGGATTTGAGGATTAAAATATAAGGGTTAGGTGGGTGAGGCTGCCATGCTATTTATTTTAAACCTTAAGAGAGAAAGAAGATATGAGAAAGAAAAGAAATCAAGGGAGAAAACTAAAAGAGGCCAACTTGGGAGGAGAATTCAAGGATTGCTAACATCGAATCATCACACGAGAGAGAGAACAGACCCTATGAACATTCAAAGTCATGTAATTAACTTAATTTAAATCAAATTGATGTAACACCCCATATTTTTTAATAAACTTTTGAATAATTATAATTTAATTAATTTATGTATTTTAAATTACACGTGTGCCGTAATTTAATTGAATTAAATAATTATGAGTTTAATAAATATTAGTCGAGAGAGATTATTGTAAGGACACAAATTTCCAATTGAGTCCATATATAGTTTTGGCTCAATTCCGGACAAAAACATTTATTCATAGGATAGTATTCAATTGTAATATTCTCAAGCCTATGAAGTGTATGATGAAGACGTAGCGGCAAAGAATATAAAGCTTC
Source organism: Sambucus nigra (assembly GCA_949130495.1). Taxonomy (NCBI): domain Eukaryota; kingdom Viridiplantae; phylum Streptophyta; class Magnoliopsida; order Dipsacales; family Adoxaceae; genus Sambucus; species Sambucus nigra. Next base: position 55,286,361 of record OX422224.1, on the reverse strand, counting down.
ATCAAAATGCCGGTTTGCGTGCCTCGTTTCTACGTCATCATCTAAGGTTCCATGCTCCCAAGGTATGAATGTAATTATATTTATATAGGAGCTTGGAACAATATTTATTTGGGTGTTAGGTTTAATAAAAACCATGTTTACTTTCAGAAATAATTTAAATAGAACTTTATATTAAAGTATATTAAAGTTTCTGGGCCAAAATAGAATTTTAGAAAAATTTCTGGAAGTCGTTCGAAATCTCGTTCGAACGAGTTTTTCGTTCTAACGAGGTTTCATTCGAATGAGACTCCCAACGAACCTAATCTGGTCAGTCGTTCGATATTTCGTTCGAACGAGGTTTCGTTCGAACGAGTTTGCCAACGACCCTAAACTGGTCAGTCGTTCGATATGTCGTTCGAACGAGTTTGGTCGTTCTAACGAGATATCTAACGAGTTTCTAACGAGCCCAGTATGGTCGCTCGTTAGAAGTCTCGTTCGAACGAGAGTCAAGTTCGTTCGAACGAGATGCCAGGCGGGAACAGTTTTGAGCAGTTTTTGGCAGTTTTCACCCCATTTCCCCACTTGTTTCTTAACTGATTTTTTAAGGCTTTATTAAGGACGGGAATCATTTTTGAAGGGGTATCTTTTTCATACCATACAAACTCCTAGAGAGTGTTTTGATAGAAAATTTGTTTAAGGAAAAAGATCAAGTTTTGATTGTTATTCTTTAATGAAAAATCCTACACACTCTAGTGTTTACACCCAATAGTTGTTTATCCAAGTTCTATATACATATCTTTACTTGGAGTTTTGGCACCGGTTTATCTCTACCGAATTCAAGAAGAGAAGTTTTGGTTTACTTCTACATCCATCAAAGAAGAAGACTTTTTGTTGAGATTCTACCCACTTGGAGAAAGGCTCCATGCTTGGGTGACGGTGACCATATAAAGTCCCATCGGTGGATTCCGAGACCGCGGTGGTGTTCCGAGGTTGTCCGCTAGGAAGAGGTTTCTACGAGAAGAAGCGTCGAGGCTTGAGAGGGATCGAGTCAGTCGTTGTAAGTCTATCTGTCTTGTAATTGTAATTCCATATCTAGTGGACTTGTGGCTAGGGCCGTCCGAGGTTGTTTCCCGTCTTGGGTTTTTCCTCGTACATCTCGGCGTAGTCTGATATTGTTTATTTTATCTTGCATCATAATTTAGAACGCATTCTTTAGGTTTAATTCAAGATAAAATTCGGTTTAAATTATCACAGTCATTTAATTTGGGACTAAATTAAAGATTAAGTAAATTTGGTTTATTCAAGTCATTTGCTAAAATTGGTTTCGCCTAACTATGATATATTGATAAATATGACTTAGGCAAATTCTAGGACTTGAGTAGGATTATTTATTTGTGAAATTAAAACTTGTTGTTTTGTAAGTTGAACCATCACCTTTTTAACGCTTCCGCATCTCTTGAGTTTAAATAAAAAGGAAATTATATTTTAATTGAGATTATTAAAATCCGGGGTCTTTCAAATTGGTATCAGAGCCAAAAACGATAAATTATTTCGTTAAGATCCTTTAATTTTTTGGCTAAAATGGATTTTTCCCCATTTTCAAAATTTCCGATTTTCGATGGTTCAAACTACGCGTATTGGAAAGCGCGAATGAGATCGGCACTAAAATCTATCGACGAGAGAGTTTGGATGTATGTTGTTACCGGATACTCCCCACCAACTTACTTAGTTGAAAATGAACGTGTTGTCAAACCCGCCGATAGATGGACTGAAAATGAGTTTAAACTTGCTAACTTTAATTCCCGAGGATTAAATGCCTTATTTAGCGATGTCGCACCGGATGAATTCCGACGTATTATGACGTGTGAAACCGCTAAAGAAGCTTGGGATATTTTACAATTAACTCATGAAGGAACTAGTGTCGTTAAAGCTTCAAAACTCCAAAACCTCACCACTCAATTTGAAACTATCAAAATGGATGAATTAGAAACTTTTGATAAATTTTATGCTAGACTTTCTGATATTGTTAATTCATCTTTTAACTTGGGAGAGAAAATACCTGACGACCGTGTTGTAAAGAAAATTTTAAGGTCCCTACCCGATAGATTTATTCCAAAGGTGACCGTTTTAAATTCTTTACCCACTTTAGCCTCTACGAAATTAGAAGAGCTTGTAGGTGATTTACAAACCTATGAACTTGATATGTTTCCCTCTAAAAATGAAAAGAAAATCGAAAAGGGCGTTGCTTTAAAAGCCCGAAAAGAGGTCAAACAAGTAGTAGAGAGCGATAGTGATAGTGACTCGGAAGATATGGCTTTGTTTGCTCGCAAATTTAGAAAATTTCTTAACATTTACAAAGGTACTTTTAAAAATGATTTTAAGAAATTTGATTCTTCTAAACATGATAAAAGCGAGAAGTTTTCTAAAGCCGATAAGATCCCTAAAACAAGTAATGACAATTTAGATAGGGACGAGTCTAATAAGTGTTTTGGTTGTGAAGGTTATGGCCATAGGGCTTTTGAGTGCCCCACTAAACTAAGGAAAGAGGGTAAACGACCCATTTCATATAATGCGACCCTTAGTGATAGTGATAAGGAAGAGAAGCCCGATTCCCCCACTAAGAAAAATTTTGTGGCTTTTATGGCTAGTCATGTGAGTAATAGTGAGAACTCATCGAACGATGAAACGATAGCACATGCCACTTCCAAGGTCATTGTACATGATTCTCTTATTTTTTATGATAGTGAGAGTGAAGAAGAAAGAGAGAGTGAAAATGAAGATGAGGTTGATATGAGTGAACTTCAAAATGCTTTTCAAGAACTTTATACCGAATCTATTAAATTGAAAAGAGCTAATTTGAAGTTAGAAGCTAGTTTAAGAGAGAGAGTCAAGGTCATTGATGAAAATGCTTTAATAGAAGACCTTAGGACACATGAGAGGGCTCTTCAAGAGAAGCTTGAATATGTAGAAGGCGAGAGAGATAACCTTAGGGGTTTAATGGAATCCTTGAAAAAGGAGCTTCTTGCTTTTGAAGAGCGAAATGCTTTATTAGAGTCTACCATTTTAGAATTACAAGACAAATTAAAAGACTCTAGTAATGTCAAATTTGATTTGGAGTGTCGTTCGGAAAAACTAGATAAAATGTTAGGAACGGTCCAAATTAAAAATGACACTTGTGGTTTAGGCTTCAATACTTGTAATGAATTTTCTTATAATGCCAAAACCACTGCTTTAGGAGAATCGTCTAGGAAAGATTTTAGAGATCACTCCTTAAGAAAATCTTTTCGATATGTTCTTACTTGTACACATTGTGGTCGAAAAGGTCATCTTAGGAAATTTTGTTTAGATCTTAATCGAATTCCTAGAGAATCCCATAGTAAAGTAACCACGGTTATTAACGATCCAACACCTCAAGATAGTAATTCTTCATTAATTTGGGTTAGGAAATCCGACTTGGTTGCCTTGCAAAATAGGGATTTTGATTCTCATTTACTTTCACATGCTCCCTCCCATGCTAAATCTAAAGGATGAATGTGTTAGTGTTTGCATACTTTAGCGCTTGTACTTCTTGCTATATTCATATGCTAAATGTATGCTTGTTTAGTCATTTTCTAGTCACTGCCTTATTTCATATCACATGCTAGAAATTATGACTTGTTTATCTTTTTGTATTATATTTTGTGTTTGATTTAACTGAAAAATATAAAAAGATTTTTTTTATCATTTGTGTTTTTATTTATTTCATTTAAGCTTAATGAAAAATACAAATGATTATTGTTTAGTCTTTTGAGTATATATCTTTATTTTTGATTAAAAATGTTAAAAACTCAAAAAGATTTTGTTTTGTGTGTATTTTTGTTTGACACACTTTATGTGGCATATATTTGTGTTTGAATCCCATCATTTACGCTTCCACGTGGCTAGAACTTTTGGTTTAGATTTTCAATCCTTAAAATGTTCATTACCATGTTTTATATGGAGTTTGTATTGTTGAAATGGATTCTATTATTTATGCCTCTTTTCACACATGCACGAGCTCTTTTGAAATCTTAATGTCACATGTTATATTTGAGCTTTTTGAGGTGTTCTCCTATCAATCTAGTCATCTACATATCTATGACCTAGGAGGACTAGTGCATGTCAAAATCCGTTGCATGTGAGATTTGTGTGAAAAATGACAACATGATAAATTAATATATGCACGGGGAAGGGCTCCGAAAGGATGAATTAAATCCTTTGCGATAGTAAGCCACCGTTGATTGGATCTAAAAGAAATACATGATCCAAAGGCCTAAAAACAGAATATTTGGCATTAAAAAGAAATCAATTGCCAAGGCCTATGTTTGTTTGATATATTCATTCTCAAGCAAAAGAATATATATGCATATTGAGGGAGAATTGGATGGTATATCAACGGTTTGCACAATGTCCATTTATCCTAGTTGTCATTAATGTCATGACTCTATTTGGTTTGTAGAATCATCATCATGCTAGGCTTGTATGCATTATGTATGTTTGTTCATTGAGTTCAATCTTTATATTGTCACATGAGGTTATATTTAACTGTGATGAAGTTTGCAATCAAATGAGAACTCCGTGAACGTTTCTTAAGTGTTTGGGTCTAAATTTAATTGTTGCTATTTCACACCCCTACACTTCCGTTTCCATATGACACATTTTTGCCATACGAGTGTGCAAACTTATTGTATTTTGTGTCATGTGTGTGTTTATATCTATATATATATGCAAGTGCTCTATTGGTATATTTTTAGTACCTATATATATGATATTTTTTGACTTTGCCTTGCTTTTATTGCCCATATGCTGTCTTGTCTTTAAGCTTCAACATGCTTTTTATTAGTTATTTATCCTTTGCCTATTCCTGAACAAAAAGGGGGAGAATGATGATAGGGAGAGAAATGGTATCTAATCATATTATTATAGTATCTTAATTTAGGGGGAGATTTGTCTTAGGGGGAGACGTCTTTCTAAGTAGGTCATGTGTTTGATAAAGGGGAGAATTAATTTAGGGGGAGTAATTAATTAATTGCAGTTAATATTTTGATATTCTCTATGCATTTGATGAGTTTGCTTAAGTGTGCAGGAATTATACTAAAGCGGCATCTTTCTATGGCAAAGCGTTTGATCCTTGGGTTGAGTCAAGTTTGGGCAGGTTATGTTTTGAGTCTAGTAGAGCTTGACGGCCCTTTAGGATTTTTGTTTGGTTTTTGTCCCGGAATAGCCAAAGGGGGAGATTTGTAAGGACACAAATTTCCAATTGAGTCCATATATAGTTTTGGCTCAATTGCGGACAAAAATATTTATTCATAGGATAGTATTCAATTGTAATATTCTCAAGCCTATGAAGTGTATGATGAAGACGTAGCGGCAAAGAATATAAAGCTTCATCAAAATGCCGGTTTGCGTGCCTCGTTTCTACGTCATCATCTAAGGTTCCATGCACCCAAGGTATGAATGTAATTATATTTATATAGGAGCTTGGAACAATATTTATTTGGGTGTTAGGTTTAATAAAAACCATGTTTACTTTCAGAAATAATTTAAATAGAACTTTATATTAAAGTATATTAAAGTTTCTGGGCCAAAATAGAATTTTAGAAAAATTTCTGGAAGTCATTCGAAATCTCGTTCGAACGAGTTTTTCGTTCTAACGAGGTTTCGTTCTAACGAGGTTTCGTTCGAACGAGTTTGCCAACGACCCTAAACTGGTCAGTCGTTCGATATGTCGTTCGAACGAGTTTGGTCGTTCTAACGAGATATCTAACGAGTTTCTAACAAGCCCAGTCTGGTCGCTCGTTAGAAGTCTCGTTCGAACGAGAGTCAAGTTCGTTCGAACGAGATGCCAGGCGGGAACAGTTTTGAGCAATTTTTGGCAGTTTTCACCCCATTTCCCCACTTGTTTCTTAACTGATTTTTTAAGGTTTTATTAAGGACGGGAATCATTTTTGAAGGGGTATCTTTTTCATACCATACAAACTCCTAGAGAGTGTTTTGATAGAAAATTTGTTTAAGGAAAAAGATCAAGTTTTGATTGTTATTCTTTAATGAAAAATCCCACACACTCTAGTGTTTACACCCAATAGTTGTTTATCCAAGTTCTATATACATATCTTTACTTGGAGTTTTGGCACCGGTTTATCTCTACCGAATTCAAGAAGAGAAGTTTTGGTTTGCTTCTACATCCATCAAAGAAGAAGACTTTTTGTTGAGATTCTACCCACTTGGAGAAAAGCTCCATGCTTGGGTGACGGTGACCATATAAAGTCCCATCGGTGGATTCCGAGATCGCGGTGGTGTTCCGAGGTTGTCCGCTAGGAAGAGGTTTCTACGAGAAGAAGCGTCGAGGCTTGAGAGGGATCGAGTCAGTCGTTGTAAGTCTATCTGTCTTGTAATTGTAATTCCATATCTAGTGGACTTGTGGCTAGGGTCGTCCGAGGTTGTTTCCCGTCTTGGGTTTTTCCTCGTACATCTCGGCGTAGTGTGATATTGTTTATTTTATCTTGCATCATAATTTAGAACGCATGCTTTAGGTTTAATTCAAGATAAAATTCGGTTTAAATTATCACACTCATTTAATTTGGGACTAAATTAAATATTAAGTAAATTTGGTTTATTCAAGTCATTTGCTAAAATTGGTTTCGCCTAACTATGATATATTGATAAATATGACTTAGGCAAATTCTAGGACTTGAGTAGGATTATTTATTTGTGAAATTAAAACTTGTTGTTTTGTAAGTTGAACCATCACCTTTTTAACGCTTCCGCATCTCTTGAGTTTAAATAAAAAGGAAATTATATTTTAATTGAGATTATTAAAATCCGGGGTCTTTCAAATTGGTATCAGAGCCAAAAACGATAAATTATTTCGTTAAGATCCTTTAATTTTTTGGCTAAAATGGATTTTTCCCCATTTTCAAAATTTCCTATTTTCGATGGTTCAAACTACGCGTATTGGAAAGCGCGAATGAGATCGGCACTAAAATCTATCGACGAGAGAGTTTGGATGTATGTTGTTACCGGATACTCCCCACCAACTTACTTAGTTGAAAATGAACGTGTTGTCAAACCCGCCGATAGATGGACTGAAAATGAGTTTAAACTTGCTAACTTTAATTCCCGAGGATTAAATGCCTTATTTAGCGATGTCGCACCGGATGAATTCCGACGTATTATGACGTGTGAAACCGCTAAAGAAGCTTGGTATATTTTACAATTAACTCATGAAGGAACTAGTGTCGTTAAAGCTTCAAAACTCCAAAACCTCACCACTCAATTTGAAACTATCAAAATGGATGAATTAGAAACTTTTGATAAATTTTATGCTAGACTTTCTAATATTGTTAATTCATCTTTTAACTTGGGAGAGAAAATACCTGACGACCGTGTTGTAAAGAAAATTTTAAGGTCCCTACCCGATAGATTTATTCCAAAGGTGACCGTTTTAAATTCTTTACCCACTTTAGCCTCTACGAAATTAGAAGAGCTTGTAGGTGATTTACAAACCTATGAACTTGATATGTTTCCCTCTAAAAATGAAAAGAAAATCGAAAAGGGCGTTGCTTTAAAAGCCCGAAAAGAGGTCAAACAAGTAGTAGAGAGCGATAGTGATAGTGACTCGGAAGATATGGCTTTGTTTGCTCGCAAATTTAGAAAATTTCTTAAAATTTACAAAGGTACTTTTAAAAATGATTTTAAGAAATTTGATTCTTCTAAACATGATAAAAGCGAGAAGTTTTCTAAAGCCGATAAGATCCCTAAAACTAGTAATGACAATTTAGATAGGGACGAGTCTAATAAGTGTTTTGGTTGTGAAGGTTATGGCCATAGGGCTTTTGAGTGCCCCACTAAACTAAGGAAAGAGGGTAAACGACCCATTTCATATAATGCGACCCTTAGTGATAGTGATAAGGAAGAGAAGCCCGATTCCCCCACTAAGAAAAATTTTGTGGCTTTTATGGCTAGTCATGTGAGTAATAGTGAGAACTCATCGAACGATGAAACGATAGCACATGCCACTTCCAAGGTCATTGTACATGATTCTCTTATTTTTTATGATAGTGAGAGTGAAGAAGAAAGAGAGAGTGAAAATGAAGATGAGGTTGATATGAGTGAACTTAAAAATTCTTTTCAAGAACTTTATACCGAATCTATTAAATTGAAAAGAGCTAATTTGAAGTTAGAAGCTAGTTTAAGAGAGAGAGTCAAGGTCATTGATGAAAATGCTTTAATAGAAGACCTTAGGACACATGAGAGGGCTCTTCAAGAGAAGCTTGAATATGTAGAAGGCGAGAGAGATAACCTTAGGGGTTTAATGGAATCCTTGAAAATGGAGCTTCTTGCTTTTGAAGAGCGAAATGCTTTATTAGAGTCTACCATTTTAGAATTACAAGACAAATTAAAAGACTCTAGTAATGTCAAATTTGATTTGGAGTGTCGTTCGGAAAAACTAGATAAAATGTTAGGAACGGTCCAAATTAAAAATGACACTTGTGGTTTAGGCTTCAATACTTGTAATGAATTTTCTTATAATGCCAAAACCACTGCTTTAGGAGAATCGTCTAGGAAAGATTTTAGAGATCACTCCTTAAGAAAATCTTTTCGACATGTTCTTACTTGTACACATTGTGGTCGAAAAGGTCATCTTAGGAAATTTTGTTTAGATCTTAATCGAATTCCTAGAGAATCCCATAGTAAAGTAACCACGGTTATTAACGATCCAACACCTCAAGATAGTAATTCTTCATTAATTTGGGTTAGGAAATCCGACTTGGTTGCCTTGCAAAATAGGGATTTTGATTCTCATTTACTTTCACATGCTCCCTCCCATGCTAAATCTAAAGGATGAATGTGTTAGTGTTTGCATACTTTAGCGCTTGTACTTCTTGCTATATTCATATGCTAAATGTATGCTTGTTTAGTCATTTTCTAGTCACTGCCTTATTTCATATCACATGCTAGAAATTATGACTTGTTTATCTTTTTGTATTATATTTTGTGTTTGATTTAACTGAAAAATATAAAAAGATTTTTTTTATCATTTGTGTTTTTATTTATTTCATTTAAGCTTAATGAAAAATAACAATGATTATTGTTTAGTCTTTTGAGTATATATCTTTATTTTTGATTAAAAATGTTGAAAACTCAAATATATTTTGTTTTGTGTGTATTTTTGTTTAACACACTTTATGTGGCATATATTTGTGTTTGAATCCCATCATTTACGCTTCCACGTGGCTAGAACTTTTGGTTTAGATTTTCAATCCTTAAAATGTTCATTACCATGTTTTATATGGAGTTTGTATTGTTGAAATGGATTCTATTATTTATGCCTCTTTTCACACATACACGAGCTCTTTTGAAATCTTAATGTCACATGTTATATTTGAGCTTTTTGAGGTGTTCTCCTATCAATCTAGTCATCTACATATCTATGACCTAGGAGGACTAGTGCATGTCAAAATCCGTTGCATGTGAGATTTGTGTGAAAAATGACAACATGATAAATTAATATATGCACGGGGAAGGGCTCCGAAAGGATGAATTAAATCCTTTGCGATAGTAAGCCACCGTTGATTGGATCTAAAAGAAATACGTGATCCAAAGGCCTAAAAACAGAATATTTGGCATTAAAAAGAAATCAATTGCCAAGGCCTATGTTTGTTTGATATATTCATTCTCAAGCAAAAGAATATATATGCATATTGAGGGAGAATTGGATGGTATATCAACGGTTTGCACAATGTCCATTTATCCTAGTTGTCATTAATGTCATGACTCTATTTGGTTTGTAGAATCATCATCATGCTAGGCTTGTATGCATTGTGTATGTTTGTTCATTGAGTTCAATCTTTATATTGTCACATGAGGTTATATTTAACTGTGATGAAGTTTGCAATCAAATGAGAACTCCGTGAACGTTTCTTAAGTGTTTGGGTCTAAATTTAATTGTTGCTATTTCACACCCCTACACTTCCGTTTCCATATGACACATTTTTGCCATACGAGTGTGCAAACTTATTGTATTTTGTGTCATGTGTGTGTTTATATCTATATATATATGCAAGTGCTCTATTGGTATATTTTTAGTACCTATATATATGATATTTTTTGACTTTGCCTTGCTTTTATTGCCCATATGCTGTCTTGTCTTTAAGCTTCAACATGCTTTTTATTAGTTATTTATCCTTTGCCTATTCCTGAACAAAAAGGGGGAGAATGATGATAGGGAGAGAAATGGTATCTAATCATATTATTATAGTATCTTAATTTAGGGGGAGATTTGTCTTAGGGGGAGACGTCTTTCTAAGTAGGTCATGTGTTTGATAAAGGGGAGAATTAATTTAGGGGGAGTAATTAATTAATTGCAGTTAATATTTTGATATTCTCTATGCATTTGATGAGTTTGCTTAAGTGTGCAGGAATTATACTAAAGCGGCATCTTTCTATGGCAAAGCGTTTGATCCTTGGGTTGAGTCAAGTTTGGGCGGGTTATGTTTTGAGTCTAGTAGAGCTTGACGGCCCTTTAGGATTTTTGTTTGGTTTTTGTCCCGGAAAGCCAAAGGGTGAGATTTGTAAGGACACAAATTTCCAATTGAGTCCATATATAGTTTTGGCTCAATTCCGGACAAAAATATTTATTCATAGGATAGTATTCAATTGTAATATTCTCAAGCCTATGAAGTGTATGATGAAGACGTAGCGGCAAAGAATATAAAGCTTCATCAAAATGCCGGTTTGCGTGCCTCGTTTCTACGTCATCATCTAAGGTTCCATGCACCCAAGGTATGAATGTAATTATATTTATATAGGAGCTTGGAACAATATTTATTTGGGTGTTAGGTTTAATAAAAACCATGTTTACTTTCAAAAATAATTTAAATAGAACTTTATATTAAAGTATATTAAAGTTTCTGGGCCAAAATAGAATTTTAGAAAAATTTCTGGAAGTCGTTCGAAATCTCGTTCGAACGAGTTTTTCGTTCTAACGAGGTTTCGTTCGAACGAGACGGCCAACGAACCTAATCTGGTCAGTCGTTCGATATTTCGTTCGAACGAGTTTTTCGTTCTAACGAGGTTTCGTTCGAACGAGTTTGCCAACGACCCTAAACTGGTCAGTCGTTCGATATGTCGTTCGAACGAGTTTGGTCGTTCTAACGAGATATCTAACGAGTTTCTAACAAGCCCAGTCTGGTCGCTCGTTAGAAGTCTCGTTCGAACGAGAGTCAAGTTCGTTCGAACGAGATGCCAGGCGGGAACAGTTTTGAGCAATTTTTGGCAGTTTTCACCCCATTTCCCCACTTGTTTCTTAACTGATTTTTTAAGGCTTTATTAAGGACGGGAATCATTTTTGAAGGGGTATCTTTTTCATACCATACAAACTCCTAGAGAGTGTTTTGATAGAAAATTTGTTTAAGGAAAAAGATCAAGTTTTGATTGTTATTCTTTAATGAAAAATCCTACACACTCTAGTGTTTACACCCAATAGTTGTTTATCCAAGTTCTATTTACATATCTTTACTTGGAGTTTTGGCACCGGTTTATCTCTACCGAATTCAAGAAGAGAAGTTTTGGTTTGCTTCTACATCCATCAAAGAAGAAGACTTTTTGTTGAGATTCTACCCACTTGGAGAAAAGCTCCATGCTTGGGTGACGGTGACCATATAAAGTCCCATCAGTGGATTCCGAGATCGCGGTGGTGTTCCGAGGTTGTCCGCTAGGAAGAGGTTTCTACGAGAAGAAGCGTCGAGGCTTGAGAGGGATCGAGTCAGTCGTTGTAAGTCTATCTGTCTTGTAATTGTAATTCCATATCTAGTGGACTTGTGGCTAGGGCCGTCTGAGGTTGTTTCCCGTCTTGGGTTTTTCCTCGTACATCTCGGCGTAGTGTGATATTGTTTATTTTATCTTGCATCATAATTTAGAACGCATGCTTTAGGTTTAATTCAAGATAAAATTCGGTTTAAATTATCACACTCATTTAATTTGGGACTAAATTAAATATTAAGTAAATTTGGTTTATTCAAGTCATTTGCTAAAATTGGTTTCGCCTAACTATGATATATTGATAAATATGACTTAGGCAAATTCTAGGACTTGAGTAGGATTATTTATTTGTGAAATTAAAACTTGTTGTTTTGTAAGTTGAACCATCACCTTTTTAACGCTTCCGCATCTCTTGAGTTTAAATAAAAAGGAAATTATATTTTAATTGAGATTATTAAAATCCGGGGTCTTTCAATTATGATTATTATTTATGGAATATATTTACTGAGTGTGCAGTAAATAATGCGTGATAATAATTATATGTTGTAGTGAGTTAAATGACGAGATTTTATTATATCTCAACCGGGAGCCTGGTATAGACTATATTGAGATCGAGATATGGATTTTTAGTCAAGTGACTCATAGGATGATTATGAGTGCACGATTAGTTCCGAGTGGGTCGATATAGTCGGAATAGTGTACCCAGGGGTAGTAATTGGGTCCGAGGGCATTTTTGGTCATAAACGGGCCTACACGGGGGTGTTCGTGTCAGTTGGGCTTCTCCCATTAGCTTGATTTCAGGATTATAAATATTTAACCTAAGGCTAAGAGGGTTGGGCAGCATCCATTCACATTCTAACTCTAAGAACTTGAGCGAAAGAGCTTTGGGGAGCCAAATCAAAGAGGAATTGGGGATTTTCTTCATCAATTCATCTTCAACAACATGTAATCAGACCCTACTAATCTAGACAAGCAAGTGATTATCTTGATCTTGATTTAGTTTGTAGAATTTTGGATTCATATCATAGTGGGTGGAAATCAAAATTTGTCTTGGGATTGGTTATCACATGAAAAACGGGTTTTAAGGAATTGAACATGTTGTATAGATTAAAGGTTCAATTGATAATGATACATGATTCAATATTATTGGAATCTGAATTAATATAAAATCCCAGCAGTTGATGTTGATTAATTTCGAATTATAGAATTGAATTTGAGAAAACGATCGAATGAAAACCTTGGAAACCTAATTTGGGAATTGACGATTTATAATGGAAATCAATTGTATTTAAAGGCTTAAATGGTGAATAAAACTTGTTTTAAATGTGTATACGCATTGGGGATGAATAGGTAAAGATATGGGTTGAAAACATGAAGCTTGGGCGATTAACAATGATGGAAAACAGGCCGGGGAAGAAGGTTGTGCATCAGGCGATCGATCGATGATGCCTTACTTTTGGTAGTACCGCTAGTTTTTATTTATGTTACCTTAATTATTTTTGGGACATTTAAGGTGGGTTTAATTAGTGAAAATTATATAGAAACTAATACCGAGGATCTTAATAGAGGGGTATTAAGAATTTAAAGCTTAAGGAATGAATTTTGTGAAATAAATTCTAAAGTGTTAATACACGGGCCGAGTGAGTGACTCCGGGCATTGGTAGTAGAGTGGCACTAAGTTAATAAAAATGAATTGTTGTGAAATTAATTAAATTTAGAGTCGGGAAAATATACTCGGGTATTATGGACTAGTTCTACAGGAGTTAGGCACGGGTTAGCCAAATTTAATTGAATTATATAGATACGGAATGTGTGATAGTGTGTATATATAGGTGTGCTTTATAGATATTGGTGTGAATGATATTTATATGAATACATACCCCTCTATTGCTATCATAGGAGGTTGCGCGATGTGGGTCAATTCACTGGCTAGTGAATGTAGGGAGAGTGTAATCCTAAGGTCATAGCGTTTAGTATTTATATGTTGTGATTCTTTTTAGGATGAGACGTCTTGGGTATAATTCGGTCTCACACTAGGAGAACTATTATCGCCTCCACTACACTTAAATTTTTATTACCTAATTCGGTGTGAGTTAACCGTCTCATGGTATCCGGATTGGATTGAGTATACATGGGGTGATAGCATTTTAGAGAAAGCATCTGGTGAGCTATTACTTGGGAGGACGGTTACTATACGCGACATGTGTGTGAATGTTGTAGTATACTAGTAATCATATAATACAAATAAATAATCATATACGAAATAAATACATAAAGTGTGAATGTATTTAAGATGTAATGAGTGTGAATGCTATATGGTTAGTTAGTATTTCAGAAATAAATAGTGTGAATGTTATGTGGTTAGTTAGTATTTCATATATAACTAGTGTGAACGTTATATTGTTAATTAAAGTTGAAATTATTAAATAAGTTAGTGAGTGAAATAGCTTAAAAAGTTAGGTAAGGTTACTCGGGTTAGACTAGTGTATCATGAGTGTTCATAACAAGGCTAGTTAAATGGGGTAGTATCACTAGGTGGGTTATGAAGGAAGCGATATGTGTACACAATAGTTGAGGGGTGAGTATTATCTCATGGGAGTGCGACAATAGCTTAAATATGAAAAGTGTTCATGCATATATATATATACTTTTGAGCAAAAAGCCTAACATCAATTGAAAGCAGACTGAATAATTTATGAAAATGGAAAATTTGTTAAAATGAAGAATTCTGAATAGAAGATAAAAACAAAAATAATATATATATATATATATATATAATTGAAAAGATAAAAAAGAAAGGGTAAATAACAACATGGATTTTTTTTAAATTTTTTTTATCAAAATGAAAACTGATTTAAAAAAGAAGGTATGCTATTTTTTTAAGAAAAAGCTTAATTTTAAATGAAAAAAATAAGAGAATTTTATTTTTTCAATTATTATTAGAAGGTAAACCAAATCATTCATTCTTAATAGCTGTTTTTCATCTCTAGAAACTGTTCTAGCATCTAGAAATTACATATGACCGTTTTACCCTTGGTTGGATAAGGTTTATGTTTCACAGAATCCTCTATAAATACGACATGGTGGAGAGACAATGGGATATAACAAACACTAATATAGGAGGAAGAAATGGAAATTAAGAAGGTTGTTTTTATGACTTTGTTGCTAGCTTTAGTGTTCAGGGCCACCATTGCCATGTCCAATGCCAATGACTAAAAGGTTGTTAACAATCGTAAAATCTTGTACGTGAACATTCTACTCAAAGCTGATAGTTCCCTTGGTGTTTCGCAGGGTAGATTTTGCACTCCTTGGAGCTCCTGTCAATCCAATTGCCCAAGGACATAATTTTAAACCCAAACTTGTTTATATTTTAATTCCTAGTGACATGACACCAATTGCATAGCCAGAATGGGGGGTGTCACGTGCTTTACATGAGATACCCTTTTAACATCCAAAGATCCCCATACTAGAAACCTGTGTAAATTAGCCAAACTCCACCTCTAAACCAACTAAAAAACTTTGCTTAACAAACTCTATAAAAACCACTTCAATTGAAATCCATCGTAGTTGAGTGCAATTTTAAAGTAAAGTTTGAGAGTTCTTACAAATTCTATGATTTTATGTGTGAATTCTTAATTATTGAATGTTTTTATGTTTCTGGATATAGAATATAAATATGTTTTTACATGAGCTTGTTTACGTGTATATACACTGTATAAGATTAAAACAAAGAAACACCATTAAAGCTTGAGCTTCAGTCGTGGATTCTGATTCCTTGACTTTGAACTAGTTTCAAAGTGGGAAAAGTTAAGCTGTAGTTATCACGAACCTATTGTATGTTTAATTGAACAAATAATGACTCTTGATACCTCAAATCAGGACTTGAAGTTTCGGGCCCTGAAATTTTGAGAAACCAAATTCTTAGTTCCTACTCCACTAAAATCCTCAGACCAAGTTTAATATTATCCATTTTTGATATAAAATAACACTTTTATAATTCCTTAATGAGAATCATAAGTTTACAAGAGTTCCATTCGGTCAAAATTTCGCCAGTTTTTAAAAAATTCAATAGTTTGATTTAGTCCACTAAATTCCTTAAAACTAATATGGTTGGATTAATTTTCAAAAATGGGAAAAATTTCTTTTAGAAATCCACTTAAAAGGAATTCAAAATCGTTTAGAAATTAAGGTCAAAGTGATAAACCCATAAAGTCATATATAGAAAGGTTGAAGGCGATTTAACCACATGCGCGCGAGTATAAGTCGACTAGGTGCGTCTCGAACTAGTTTTTTTTATATTTTTCCAATAACTTTATTTTTTTTATTTTGAACAAAGTGGTAAATTATATTACCCTATTTGGATTCTAAGAATGTGTTTTCCCGAGACAGGTAGTTGTAAGTTTAAAAATTAACTTTGATATTTACACCTAAACCCCTGCCTAGTTTTTCAAGAATTTCAAAAATTCCCCGAACATTTTCTATAAATACTTGTATATAATTAGGCTTACTTTGTCATGTGACACAAACTTTAAATCCTAATAATAAGTATGAAATAATCATTTGAAAAGGTTTTAAAAATTTCACTTTAAGCCCCTTTTAATTATTTTTACACTGAAATCCCTTTTAATTTTTCATTATGCTACATTACATACACATTGTTTTTAACCTATACAGCCCACTTACACATGTTATAGTTTCAAACAATCCAGTCTACTGCCAATTTGGCCGCACAACCAATCAGAATTCATAATACACAAAGTAGGTGATTTAAATTTCAATATTATATAGTTTGAACTTATATCTTTCAATTACTGACTGTTATATCACTATGTGATTGTTGTGAACTCAAAATTCAAATACGAACTCCTTTGATTAATTCACATTTATATCGTAATATTGATTCCCTCGATATTCTCCAAACCGATAACCCATTATACCAAAACCCCTCAGTATGGAAGAACCCTACAAATTATTGTTAATTGCATATAATGCTACAATTTATTATACTTATCAGTATAAACCCAAGTAGAATATCTTGTGATTTAGTAATTAGACCTCGTTATAACCACGATAAATCTAATTGGCCTGTAGGACTCAAATATGGAGTGCCTAGTTTTGTTTACTCTACGTATGAGTCCCATTCTAACTAAGGGTGTCGAACTATATTTTACTATTCCCCGATTATTAGGGTTGCATGTTTAAGTGTATTTATGCCTTAAGCGATATTGTAACGATATTTCTACACTACTGAAACCCTATGACTGATAATTTATGTGCTATCCTATTATAAACTAAACCAACATCGTAATAACTCAATACTCAGTTATCGAGTTATTCTCACAATATTATTCATTTATATATCAATAAGCTTCAGTATACCCCTACTAGTCTTATGATATTTCCATTTGTTTCATTTGGTATATATTCAAGAGTTTTCTTCTTTTAATTTCTAAAGCATCACTTTATCTTGTATAGAAATAAAAATTATCTACTTGGCAAGTTTGCTTAATTGTTTTCAATTTAGATGGACGAAGAACCTGAAGAAGATCAGTTAGCACCCGTGTCTTTGAACTTTTATTCACTTCTACCTCCAAAACTATTCACAGTTATGGACAGTAATGGAAAAAAGTGGTAGTCCCAATTAGAATATCTACACCAAAATCTATGAGCATTTATGAATCCCAAGTGTTGATCTTATGTTTTAAATTTTTGTACAATATGAACAGTTAATATTGTATTTTCTTTTATTGTCAAAAATCGATTTCGTTCAATTTTGTTTCCCTAAACTAATTATTATCTTTCGCTTTACTCTTATGTATCATTAAAGCCATAAATATTCGGGGATGCAACAGCAATAGTTCGTATTTCGTTCCTAAATAATTCTCTTTTTTGCGGGAATATTGCCGCCAATATACTGGGAGTTATTGTCAAATAAAATCTGACTTTCTTGGCCAAATATATTATCTCTTGGCACGGAATAATTTTCGTGGTAAATAATGTTTTTTTTGCTACGAATCTTGTTTTGTAGATAAGAAATTCAAAGACAAATGTAAGAACGATTGTGCTCAGAAGAAGAGAGGATTTAGGGGGAAAATCCATCATCTTGGGGGTGAAGATCATCACCAAAAGTGGAGTTTCAGAAAGGAAAATCTCAAAATCCATCATATCTAAGGCAGGTGTTTTCTTTCATTGATAATCTTATGTAGTTTCATTCATTCATGTAACTTTGGTGTAGAATAACATGGTTTTCAGGTTAGAAAAACTCAGGAAATTAAGGTTTTGAATTATATAAATGAAGATCGGTGAGTCTAATGTTGTTTTCTATGATGAATATGTTATAAATCTATAATAAAAGATAAGTTATTGGATGAATTAAGATGAAGAGATAAAATCTTGAAACTAGTGTTTTCAATGGTATGAAATTCTTTATTTAATTCATTTTTGGGAGAATTAGATGTTCTTTTGGGATGGTTTTTACATAGAAATTTTTGTATTATGCGTGGGGTTGATTAATGGGTCATGTATGGGGGTTTGGCGAAGGTTAGAACCACAATGGATTAACCTTAAAGGAGAAATCCATTCAAAAGTTCGTTCTGGTAGCCTAAAAAACCTTGCGATTCGGTTTGGCATATAGCAGACTCCCAGGTCCTTTGGACCGAATCGATTCGGATGGGCCGAATCGATTCGCTTTTTGGAGCCGAATCGATTCGGAAAGAGGGGAATTTTTGGAGATGTTTTTCTAAAAAGAATTTCATCCCCTTTTGTTCGAGGTTATCGATTGGGGATCTCTATAGGAGATATTTGGAGTATGTTTTGGAGACTTTTAGTGAGTTTCCCTTATAAGAAAGTTTGGAATCATATTGACTAAAATTGAGGAATATCGATTAAATATTATGGTTTCTTCTAAGTGGGGAAGCCTACCTTAATTGGGAGGTTATACTTGGAGATGATAAATTCCATTCATATGAAGGAATGTGAATAATTTAGAGATCCCGGATCTTAGGATCCAAATCCCAAATGGGATTATTTCAAAGGTTCATAAACTGAATTGAACCCTATAATGGATGGAGGATCATAAATGTTATTTGATGTGCATACGGATATAGAAATATCCTTATTGATGATTGATTTGGGAGATATCTCACACAATGATAAATGCTATTTGGGGTGCATTAAGATATAGAATATCCTTAACTTAAATGGAATTGAAAGACAATTCATAATAGAAGCGACATGAGAGCTTCAAGCGAGAATTAGTATAGAATATACTAAGTGGGGTTAATGTGTGAGGTTGGGCGTTAGTATATCTTGAGAGAAATATACTAAACAAATGATGTTAATCAAATTGCGCCTAAGAGCGTATAAATGAAAATAAATATGATGTTGCAGGTATACCTTATATAAAATGGTATATCTTTATTATGTGGGATGTATGTATACCTTATATGATGGTGTATATACATGTTAAGCATACCCCCTCCTTGCTATCATTGGGAAGTTTCGTGCGTAGAGGGTGAACATTCTGACTAGAAAAGTAGGATGTGGATATTCCCCAGGTCATAGTCGTCCTTTGTGGTCAGCAAATGACATTTATGATATATATATTTATTTATTTTGGGGGTGAGAGGTCGGGGGTATGTGACGCTCTCACTTTCCGATTAAGAACTATGACTGCTTCCCGGACGTCGTGTGCGTGAGTAGATCACGAGGTGGGTGTCGTTGAACCCCACCAGGTGGCCCCAGTTTGCTACGTATATGGGCTGCTGCAATATGATAGCATGTGAGCCTGCATCCTTCGAGTTATAGTTCGGTTGGATGGTTATTATTGCATGTGCTTGTATTTGGGTATCAAGGGCATAATGGACCTCAACGACCTACATTGCCAGGATTAGTGTATCGGCGGGGTTCCGTGTTTAGATTTCGCCTCAGCGAGACGTCCCACGCATGAACCGCAGTGTAATGTTGGAACTTGGGGATAAGTTTAGTCCTTAATGCTCATAATTATCTATCTATATATATATATATCACCTATCCCGACAATCGACAGTGCCAGGAGTAGTGTAACAGGGGGGTTCCTTGTTTGGATTTCGCTTCGGCGAGACGTCCCACGCATGAAACGTCATGTACTGTTGAGAATTGGGAATATTAATTAATTAAAATTAGAAAATAAATTTGGGTTACAAGATTCATGAATTGAGGGCATAATGAGCCTCGAGGATTAATACGGTCAGGAGTAGTGTAACGGGGGGGTTCCTTGTTTGGATTTCGCTTCGGCGAGACGTCCCACGCACGAAACGCAGTGCCGTGTTGAGAATCGAGAGGAGTTTAGTCTTTATATTCATGATGCTAATAACTCATATATAATTACTATAATAATTATATGTATGGTTCCATGCTTTATAAGGGCATCACTAGAATATAAAATTCTAGTAAATGATATTGTTGATGTATTGTGATGATGTGGATATGATTGGATCATGTAACTTTATATGTTCAACAAATGAGCATTATAAAGATAACTATAACAATTACATTAAAGTTAATGTATATAGCTTAAAGAAAATAGAAATAAATGTAGAATTGGGAGATAGGTTACATGGTTTAACTTAAATACTTTATTTGGGTTTAAGTTAGAATCGTCTTACCTAATTAGAATCGGACATCCATTTGCAGACACGTGCATACCCTTAGTGCGCGCTTTAGATGAGAGGTGAGTTGAATTGTTATGGAGAGTTCGATTCCAACTAAATCATGTAATAATGCATTTATAATTATTATGCATTTTAATACACTTGCTATAAACTGTTTTTCAAAACTCGGGGCTCTGACCCGTTTATATTTTACTCCTCCATGTATATATTGTATTATTTCAGGTGTTCCTCCGCAAGGACGCCTTGATGTTCATCCATTCAGTATTCGAGGAGCTGTGGCAGTAGCGGACTGTTGCGGCACTTTGCTTTAGTCGATTCCTATCTTTGTATATCTAGATTAGGATTCAGTTGTATTGAGTTTGTATTCAAGGTGTTGTAGATTAACACTTCTCCATTTTAGTTCTCATATTTGTATTGTCTGTTACCCGACAGCATATTCGGGTATTTCATTGTTGATATTTTGCTGTACAATGTATTGTACTCTTTTATATTATTGGAGCATGCACATTTCACTCATCATAGTTAGATATACATTGTTGGTTATGTGATTTATTGGTTTTGTTGTTGTTGTTGAATAAAAAGTTTTAAATTTTTGACAATTCGCACTTAATGATTTCGGGTTGTTAGCCTTATATTATAGTGTCGTATGTCGATGTTGAGACTGTGCCATCTGGGATACCTAATTTATGTAGTATAGGGCTGGCCACCCGTTATTATTTGGAGCGGGTTGTCACAATATGTAAGTCTTTATGTCATGTAATATTCACATTATGAAATGTTTGGTAGTCACCACAGTGAGCTGACTAGAATAGCAATGAATATTAAATGTAAAGATGACGGTAGTAGTAACTCATGACGCTTATAATTGTAAAGATATTAATGGGGTTTATTGAGTTTATTTCTTCAAGCAAGGTTATTCCTTACAGGGAATCGATTTTGAGTGATTGAATGAACATCATAGATCACATACATTATTATAGTACGTGAAAATAAGTTGTCCACAAATATCGTGTACAATATAATGAAATAACATTATATCCAATAAAGTAATCTAGAAGCATCATATAATCGATATTTCACGGTTTACTACTACAGAAAACTCACGATTATGCACTTAATTTATATCATGTTATCGATGTGTTTGTTGTTAAATGAAAGCATTAATGAAGTGAGTAATTTATCTCATTATCTTATCATATTATTGTATCCCATTTTGTTTCTCTAAAAATTTCATATTTAAGTTGTTTAAACAAATTAAGTTTGTTTACATGTTGCACACTCGGACTAATAATGATAGAGATAATATGTATCTTTTATGATTTGAAACGAGTTTTTCATCTTAGTAGAGTTTGCAAGTTATACTTACTATGCTATTGAAAGTATTTACTTTTGATGGAAGGATTGTTTTCTTAAACAAATTCAAAATCCTAATAAGATTCTTTTTTGTTTTGTTATTGGGGAATCAAATCGCCATTTTTTTTTCATAAACCCTCTATTTTTTGGGAAAATATTTGTCTAGACTTGATCGTGAGGGGTATGTTCTAAAGAATCTTTTGATGTATATTTTTTCAAAGGTTATGTTATTCCTTTTGATGCTTTGTATGAAATAAAATTTTGGACATATTTCATTTAAATATTTTTTTTGCCTGCATTATAATCGTAACCTCATTGATTAAACTCTTTATCCTTGTACCAGATTAAATCTAGAATCCCTTTAATAATTTTCGTGGAAAAGGTTTTTGTAATATCTCTTGTAAATGTTGATAGTCGAGTTGTGTTCTTAAGGTATTACAATGTATAACATGAGGATGACCTATATGACCCAAGTGGGAGATTATGAGAAACTTGCCTTAAAGTGGACCTACATAGATCATATAATTGGACACATACTTGTTGCATTAAAGAGAATCGTAATGTCAAATTCGTTATGAATGGTGAAATTAGTGGTAGTAGAAAGTCATGAAATGTGGTTATAAAGGAAGGTATGGTACTTATCCCATTATCAATAACTTTCTTGAATACTTGTTCTTTTTGAACAAATAAATGATCAACCACTAAATGATAGTATTGTGACCATGAGACAAGTGTAGATAAAATCATAAGGAATAGTATTAAGAAGATCATAAAAGATCTACTATCCTAAATGATTATGTAGTGTATATGAATGAACATGAATTTGGCGCATAGAAAAATAATGACCTGGTTTTATTTTCACAAGTCATAAGAAGTGCAACTAATGGACTACAACTAACTTAAGAATCTCGTTGAATTACATAATTGATGAACTAAAGTCGGCTATGAGGGGGTCATCAAGACAAAACGCGACACTAACTGTAGTTAAATGAGATAAAGCTAAATTTTAGTAAAATATTTCACCGTTAATGAAGAAAAGGTTATAAATGAACCTTCTCAATTATATGTAAGGACATGGAATTCTTATGACATTAGTATCTCATTATGATTGAGAGTTACATGAAGTGAATGTGAAAATTGCTTTTTGGAGTCTTATAAACCATGTGTATATGTTTAGGAGATCATTTTATAAACATAAGTTTCCCACATGGCGTATTTTAAGAAATAATATCATTATTTTTTTAATCATTGTATATTTGTATACACCTTAAGATCAGTGGGAGTAAGTTTATATATATTTTTTTATATACAAGAACGGATTTAGAAAATAGAGAATCAAAATAATTTTATGGGTTTAAAAGTTGTGTTTGAAGTAATGAGATGCTTAAAGGACTATATGCTCACATTTATGATGTATGTGTTCATGTAAATATGAACAATTATTGTGACTC
This sequence comes from Sambucus nigra, assembly GCA_949130495.1. Lineage (NCBI taxonomy): Eukaryota > Viridiplantae > Streptophyta > Magnoliopsida > Dipsacales > Adoxaceae > Sambucus > Sambucus nigra. Next base: position 55,263,146 of record OX422224.1, on the reverse strand, counting down.
GGATTTACTAGTTGTATGGATGGTATGAAGTTCACTCTTGCTTAAGTATGCTTGTTTTGGTTTATCAACCAATATAATGAAGGTGTGCAACGCAAACCATCCATTGACTATTGTGAAAGATGAGTTTGTATCATACTTCATGCTACAACTTATGTATTTTGGCAGCGTGACTTCATTTCGAAACTTGGAGTTATCGACACTATTATCAAGCCGCTGAAATATTGTGATAATGTCGTAGCAATATTCTTTATGAAGAAATATTAGGTATTCCTAAAGTAACTAAGCACGTTGAATGAAATACCTATCAGAAGAAATTCAGAAACAAAGAGTGACAATTAATCACATTATTACAATTGATAATATAACAGATCCTCTTACGAAAGGACTATCTTCAAAGACCTTATGGAACATATCAAAGAGATGGATCTCGATTACTAAAATTATGATTGCTATTTGGCTTAGTTGTTTGACACTATTCCTTAAATTTAATAAAAGTGTTTTTGATTTCAATTGTTTATGTCTTTTGTGAATGCATGCATATGATTATAAATTATTGTTGATAGAAATAGTCCTTACTCAAAAGGATATTATAAGGACAATATGATACCCAATATTAAAGGCTTAGTTGAATGAAACATTGGTGTTGTAGTACATGGAAGGAACCATGCTCTTAAATAGCTTGGAACTGGCATGACTCGCATCCGTGAATTATTTGATTTAAACAAAGTAGATTTATCAGTTATTGTTCACCTTATGGTACCTAATTTAATTATGAGGCTTATTAAGACCAAGTGGGAGACTGTTGGAAATTAATATTAAGTGTTGAAATTAATTATTTAATTTCAATTATATTAAATTCCGAATTTATTAATTTTCCAATTATATGGTCTTGATAAATGTCAGATAATTAATTAGGAACGTGATAAATACAAATATTATAAGATTAGGACAATCTTATCCGTTAGTCACATGATGGTTAGTGGCATTTAGTGGGAGACTTGAAATAGAGTTCCACCTTGACTAGGATTCCGGACCTCTTTACCTTATAATTAGAGCAGTCCTACACCATCTGAAGTTATCTCATAACACACTATTTTCTAAGGTGGGAGAGAAATTTCGAGATTCCATTTGAGTGTAACTTTTCCAAGAAGGAAGACTGATGGAGCAATGCATTGGATTTAGTTAAGTCTTATTTTTTATCTTTTAAACGTATTGTGTGAAAACATGAAGATCTAAGATCTTTTTATTAAGAACAATTGTATGCTAATTTTTTATCATATTAACGTATTCATGATTAATAATAGGGTATTCTTAAGAATGATTTTACAAGAAGAGGATGATACAAGTCGCAGAGTTAATTTATACGTCGAGATCCAAAAAATAGATTTAGGAATGAGCGTTAAATCTGTCGAAACTCGTAATTTTTTTGAAGATTCGATTGGGAAAAATGTGAAAAAACTCAATACCAAATGTTTAATTCTCAAGTAAGTAACCCCTTTTATATTTTAGCCAGCTTTGAAGACTCAGCAATTCTGAATCAAGATGTGGGTGATGGCAAAAAACAAAAGGGATGAATTAAAAATTCTAAAGTGGTTTTTTTTTTCGTCCTTAATTGATGACGGAAAATCCTCTCTTAAATATAATTTAAGACATTTTTCTCATTGTTCAAGATATCGTAGATTTTCGTAATTTTCTTTGAATTTTCATTATGGCCTTTAAGAGCCGCTAGGCGAGGCTTTTCCTCCTATTTATTTATAAATAAATTTCTTTTCTTCAATAAAAAAAGAAATAAAAAAGCTATATATTGCAACATGTAAAACCACGATATATGCCAAGAAATTTTTCGTCTCCCAATAGTTATCCACCAGAATTATACAATTGTTAATTAAACACTTTTAACATTTAGTTTATGGCGATTAAATACTCCTTGTTATTATATACTCTTTTTTACAATTAAATATTCTTTGTTTATGGCTACGGGAAACATCGCTATTCAAAAATGTCCTATGAGAGTTTTTAAGTGATCCCATGATTTTCATCCGGATGGAGATATGTTGTTACCTCGGTATGTATTTCTCTACCTTTACTTCCCATTCATCTTTAAAATAAATCGAGTATATTCTCGAATGCTAGTTCTTTTGGATGTCCATTAAAAATGGATGGTTGAACTGCGTCTTTAACGAGACTCAGTTTTGTTGGGTATATCGGTATATATATTTATTTTGAATGAACTAAATAAGTTGGGGTAAGTGGCCTAGTGGTAAGTTTATGTGGGTTTGGTGCTTGAGGTCTTGGGTTCAATTCCTAGGGACCACACTATTTATTAAGGGTCAAAGATTGGGCATTGGGCCTTGGGGTCTTTGGGTCTTTGGGCTTCTCTTGAGTGCCCAGAATTTTTATCTTTTATTAATTCGAAGAAATTCTTAGTGGAGATATTAGTGGGTTAGTTGGCTAAAATCACTAACCATGTTTTTTACCATTTTCCCTATATAAGAAAAGGCTACAGAGTCAGAAAGGTATTAAAAATCTCTGTCACGTTATCTGCAGAAATTCTTTTGCTATTTTCTGTAAATCACTTTCTCTGCAAAAATTCTTTTGCTATTTTCTGCAAATACATTTATGTTCGTCATGTTTTTGGGAGTGCTAGAGTATCCTGAGAGTTCGAAGATTTAACATAGAGCTGGTGTTTAAATCTGATCGTTGAATCCTGAGAGGTGTATGTTCACGAGGCTGACAACTACAAATATCAGCGAGCAATTTCACCTTTAGGACTTTGTGTCAAACAGAAATCTCTATCGATAAGTCCTTCTAAATTTATCTATTTCGAATTTGGGTTATTTCGTTTATTCTGCAATTACTATTTCCAACAAGTTTGGTTAGAGTTTGCATTGAAATAGACTTAACCCGAGTGTTAATAAATCGGGTGTGGATTAGTTAAGGGGAAGACGGGAATGGCTTCTGGGAAAGAGGGGTCTATGAGGATATCCCTATGTCCTGTAACTTTTGTCTCAAGAAAGACCATGATATCAACAGTTGGATGATAGCAAACTAAAAAAAAAAATCCATTTGCTTCATTGATTATTATTGATTAGTGCAGCAATAGGATTCAGTCATTTGAAAAAAGTGGAAAAGTTTCTCAATCTTATCAAATGGTTAAGATCTCAAATGATCCATCCAGTTTAAGTGGAAAAGAAAATCTTAAAGAAAACGTGGAAGTTGAAAAGTCTACCTCTTATAGTTTATAGGAACGAAGGATTCAAACTGATCAGTTACTTAATAAGATTGCAAAAGACATGGAAAAGATCAGTAATTCCTGGCAGTTATACAAAAATAAAAAGCAAGAGGATTTAACTTGTGTGTCTAATGTATAACATCAAATGGGTGAGAATAATCAATATCAATTTTAATTGTGTGAACATACCCCTAAACATATAGTTTCTGATCAAAATATTAATGGAGAATTAACTATTTATGATATTGATGAGTCATAATCTTATGATGAAATGCCTCATCTAGAGGACATTCCAAATTTAAATGATATTATGTCACCTGACACAAAAGATACATTACGGATAGAAGAGGATAACAATAGTCCTGAAATAAATTTAAATGTTGAGATCCCAAAGTATGATTTCAGAATGTCGTCTAATTCTGCCGAAGCACGTGCTTTTATTGAAGACTCGGTTGGTAAAAATTATGGATAAATTCAATATCAAATGTTTAATTTTGAAGTCAACAATTAATTTGATATCTTACAGCTTGTTTGAGAGTTTAATTTTGAAGTCAACAATCCTCTCTTAAATAAATTCATCGCTTGGGAGTTTACATAGGAGAGAAACTGTTGTTTCACCATTTTCCATCGCTTGGGAGTTGAAAAGGAGAGAAAAGAAAGGAAAATTTTAAAAAAAAATTCCCTTCCTTTCTCTACAAAACTCTCCTTCCAAATTGAAAAGAAATGGAGAGAAAGGAAAGTTTTCTAAAGAATGTATCTTATTTCCCTTAAAAAAATTATTTTCTTTCCAACTCCCAAACACTAGAAAAGTAAATTATTTTATCTTCCTTCCTAAATCTTTTTTCTTCTCTTACTTTCTTTTATCTCTTATAAATTTTCATTCATTTATTTTCTATCCTAATAAAATTTTTCTTTCCTTTCCTTTCCTTCCTCTAAAAAACTCCCAAACAAGCCGTTAAGCATCATGGAAGAGTCAACATTAGCCGATCAAGACGTGGTTGTTGGATTTGATCGAAAGGAAGGACCTAGAAATCCTAAGGTAGATTCGTTTCCCCCATTAACTGAAAAGGATAAATCGAAAGTTAAATATAATTTAAGTTGGATTCTTCTCGTTCAAGACTTCGTAAATTTTCGTTATTTTTATTTTTGTTTTTCTTTAGTGCTTGTAAGAGCTCATAGGTGAGGCTTTTTCTCCTATTTGATTATAAATGAATTTCTAACTTAGTTTTAATAAAGTCTTCCAAGGCTTATACACATAGTTTCTTTTTTTGCTAACTTTGTCCCAAGACAAAATAATTCATCTTTTGTTCTATATATAATTTAAGTTGGGCCATAGAAAACGATGAGAAAGTGAGGTGGTCCGTGGGAAAATGAAAATGATAGACTCTGTAAACCACCTAACATGTTACATATCTATTTTGGGAACCTCTAGTGATAAATGCAATACAATTGAGATAGTAGTCAATCATCAAATGGATTTAACTTTGGATTTTTAAATTTTCTGTTTTTCTCAAACCAGCTCACTTTCATGGTCTTCTCTGCCGCCCAATTAATTATTTTTGTATAACAAAATATTATTTAGTTTTGCCTTATGGCAATGTTAGACAAATAATAAAAAAAATTCGATGTGTACAAGCCATTGGAGACTTTATTAACTTATGACAGGTTAGTTTAATTTACAATTGCACAATATATAATTTACAATTGTACAATTTTACAATATTATTTAGTTCGTTATTTTTAATTTACAATTGTACAATATCCTAAGGTTGATCTGCATTGAGAATCGTCCATTTCATTATTCCATGTGAAAGGTTACTTGTCCCAATATATAGTTTACAATTCTACAAATCTGGCGGATGTCATGGCATTTTTTTTTATAAATCAATCAGCCCAGAGCTGAACTATATTAATGAACTGTGTGAAAAAACATCACACATGTTTGCAGCCGGCACAAGACAAAAGCCACTTGCACAATCCAACACGTTGCAAGCCAAAATCAGCCACAAAACCGAGGCAACCCCAAAATCATGGTTTTACTACCGGATGATAAATTTGTCCCTTGATAAAATTCAGCTCGTAACTAAAAAAAAAAGTAAAAAAAATTAAAAACAATTAAAAGTGTATATATATTTAATAAATTTTAAAAATTATTTTTTAAAAAGTATATTTATTAAAAAAATTAAAAAAAATATTTGTTTTTGACACGATATTTCATGTATGAGCATGAAATGAAAAAATATCATGCATTAAAAAATAAAGATATTTTATCAAAAATCATGCTCTTTTGTTATATATATATATATACTAGCGAATACCCGTGCCGAGGGCAAGGCGATAAATTTGTCCCCGTGATAAAAAAACCCAGCCCATAAAAAAATAAAAAGAAGAAAGAAAAAAAAAATAGTTAAAAAAAATCCATATCTATTTATTAAAAAAAAAACACCTTTTAGCATGACATTTCATGCATGGGCATGAAATGTCAAAAATATCATACATGTCTTTTTGCCATCTCCATATGGCTCCATATTATATGGATATATATATATACTCGTGCTGATGACACGGTGATAAATTTGTCCTAGTGGTAAAACCCAACCCATAATTAAAAGAAATTTAAAAAAAATAAAAAAATAAAAAGTAAATTAAAAAATATATATTTAATAAATTTAAAAATAAATATTTAATAAAAAAATAAAAATAAAAATATTTTTTTTAGCATTATATTTATGCATGGGCATGAAATGAGAAAATATCATACATTAGAAAATAATTTTTTTTTTGTCAAAAATCATGTTCATTTGTTATATGTATATATATATATATATATATATATATATATTGGCAGTTGCTTGCTAAAACTTTATAAAACGACCCAACATCATTATTCTATTCTATGTGAAAGGTATTCTCCCATAGTATAGTGTTACCATGTCTACCATGATTATTGAGATTCCCCAAGCTTGAACAAACTCAAGTCGGTGTCCATACCTGCTAAACTGTTGATAGAAAAAATAATGTTTCGGCGACATACATAGTAGTCCGGGCTGATCCAAAAAAATATATTTTTTTTAAAAGTCATTTTTTTAAAATAATAAAAAAATATTGATCCATTTTTTATTAAGTTATTTTTAAAGATCCAATTTGTTAATATTTGATCCATAAACTATTGAAGTTTTTTTTTTCATCTTTTATTTATTTATTCACTGTTAAAAAGAAAAATATTTGTTTTTAGCGTGACATTTCATGCATGCGCATGAAATAAGAAAATGTCATGCATTAAAAAACGAAGATAATTTGTCAAAAATCATACTCATTTGTTAACATATATACTAGCGGATACCCGTGCCGATAGCACGGTGATAAATTTGCTCCAGTGATAAAACCCCACCCATAATTAAAAGAAATTAAAAAATAAATAAAAAATATTTTTAAAAATAATATATTTAATAAATTTTTAAAAATATATGTAATATAAAAAAAAAACATTTTCTTTTAGCATTATATTTTATGCATGGGTATAAAATGAGAAAATGTCGAACATTAAAAAATGAAGATTTTTTTGTCAAAATTCATGTTCCTTTGTTATATATAGACACGGAATTGATCTCCTACGGATTTTTGGCAAAAAAAAAAAATGCGAACCCTGGTTAGCTCCTCATGTTTCCTCCAAGTTCTGGTTGGTTTGCACTAAAATTTTCTGTCTTCGTCAACATGCATCAAACCTCAAACAAATCATTTTTAAATTGAAAATTTCTCTCTCCTAGTACTATGACCCACGTCTCTCTCTCTACTATCTTGAATGCACCTCGAAGCACCAATTATTGTTTTACAATGGATTTTATAGAGTTTATTAAAAATATGTGAGAATATATTTTTTTATACAATAGTTTTTATAAAATTTTACAATTTTTTTGACAACAAAATTGATATGGTTAGGGCAACTGGTGTGAATCCTCATCCATTAAATGATGTGGGTCCGTTTCAGCGGCACTAACCATTTACTATTAGAAATATTAATTTTTTTGCAATTTTTATTTTATAAAAAAGATGAATTTTTATATATAAAATATTTTTTATTATAAAACGAAAATGTTTTTAATACAAGTCTTTGATAAAACACAATTTTTTAAAACAAAAAATGGTTTTTTTATGTAAAACTATTTTTTTTATAAAAGAAAAAAACTACAAAAAAAACGTTTCTAATATTTTTTTTAATAAAAGACGTGTATTAAAAACTGTTTTGTTTTATAAAAAAGGTGTTTTATAAAAAAAAAATATTTTTTTATATAAAAATCGTCTTTTTTATAAAAAAAAATGCAAAAAAAATGATATTTGTAATCTCACTTAGTTAGTGCCGCTGACGCGGACCTACATTATTTAATGGATGTGGATCCGCACCAGCGGCACTAGCCACATAAGTTTAGAAAAACTATTATTTAAGAAAAATATTCTTGTATTTTTTTTTATAAAATATTGGTGCTTAGAGGTGCATTCAAGATAAAAAGGGAAACGTGGGTCATAGTATTAGGAGAGAGAAATTTTCAATTTAGAAATGATTTGTTTGATGTTTGATGCATGTTGACTATGATACTTAAAAGGAGAGAGAAAATCTTAGTGCAAACTAACCTCAATTTGACGAAAAATAAGGAGCTAATTGGGGTCCGCATTTTGTTTTTGTGTAGAACATCAATTATATATATATATTGGCAGTTGCTTGCTAAAATTTTATAAAACGACCCAACATCATTATTCTATTCTATGTGAAAGGTCTTCTCGCATATTGAGATTCCCCAAGCTTGGTTGAACAAACTCAAGCCGGTGTCCATACCTACTAAATTGTTGATAGAAAAAATAATGTTTCGGCGACATACATACTAGTCCGGGCTAGTCGGAAAAAATATTTTTTATTTTAAAAGTCATTCTTTTTAAAGTAAAAAAAAAAAAATTGATTCATTTGTTATTAAGTTAATTTTAAAGATCCAATTTCTTAATATTTGAACCATAAACTACTGAAGTTTTTTTTTTCATCTTTTATTTATTTATTTATTACTGTTATGGTTCATAATTGGATGAATTTTGAAAATCTTTTCAATAATTTTATAACATGTAATAGAGTAAAGTTAACTCAACAATTTAAGTAGATTATAGTAGTGTGTTAACATGATATTGTGATTTTTTGTTTAAAATTGCATTGTCATCTTTTTATAATGAGATGACATGAGTCCAAACAACAAGTTTGATTTGTTTAAAAAAATATCCCTTTAAAATGACATTATAATATGATGAGTATGTAACCGCGTTTAATATTACAAAAAAATATCAATTCTAATTTTTTTAAAATCGTTTTATCATTTGAACCACGCTATTTTTTTTTTGCAAGAAAATCAAATTAATTATAAACAATTAGGACAAAGCGGCTCTCCTAGATGGCTATTACCAGCGATAAAGAAGATTAAAACAAATGAAAGAAAAACTTCCAAACTACGAAAATTTACATTGTCTTGAGTGAAAAGTTGAAGCCCTTAAATTATATTTAACAGCCGATTTCTCTTCATCCATTAAAATTGAAAACTCCAACTGTGTCTTTTTAGGTTCTCCATTATGTTCAATTACAACTCTTAAAATTGAAAAGTCTAACTGTCTTTCTAGGTTATCCCTTCTGTTCAATTACAACTCCCATGTCTTGACTGATTAATGTTGAGTGTTCCATGTTGCCTAAGAGTTCAAAGTAATTTTTGACTTGAGTCTTACATGGTGCTTCTTATACAATCTATATATTTCTTAGTGTCAAACCATATGAAATATTTATTTGTAAACCAAAATTTAATTTAAAATTGTATTTAAATTATTATCCAAGACAATAATGAAACATCCACGTAATATGAATAAAACCCAACATAAGCATATGTTTCTATATCCAACTGAAATAGAATAGACTTCGAGCTTTTACACATACAATAATCCAAAAATAATAAGATTGACATAGAAAAGCAACCTTGTCTAGAATCAACAATATGATGTCTGATGCGCAAGAAGAGACGGCAAGATTAGTGTCTCGTTAATCCTACTATCCATGTCTAGGAGCACCCGAGGGGAAAATATTTATAATTTTGGTCAGTGCCCTAGAGTGTACACGAATTAACTTACTAAATTTAGATTGAAAAGTACTGTTAATTCAAATTAAACATTTCCCATCGTCACTCACATACTTTAAATATCTCACCCATCATGTAAGAGCAATGACATACGTACAACCACCCCAGTCAAAAAGTAGATAACATGTAAAGTGTAACAACCCGCCTAAAATAATAACGGGTGGCCAGCCCTATACTATATTAAATCAGGAGTTTCAGATGGTCCAGTCTCAACATCAACTACCGGTACCATATAATATATGACTAACTACCCGATATCATATAAGCGAGATGTTAAAATTTAAATAAAATAAGCAACATACAACAAACTAACACTATAACATAACCAATAAGAAAAGAAATATGCATGAAAGAACTAAGATAAAGGAAATGCTAGAAATAAAATGAAATAAATAAATAAAACCGAAAGTACTACAAAAAGTAGACCCGAATAAGTTGTCGGGTCACAGCCAATACAATAACTGAAATGGAATAAATATAAACATGTATATAAATATCCCTTGGGTACGAACCCGATATACAATATGAATCCTACCTAGAATTTTAAAAGGAGTAGGAAGCGGCTACATGATACATCCGCAACAGTCTGCACCTGTCACGGCTCCCAAGACTCTGGATAGAAAGTCATCCGGCATCCATGCGGTAGGATACTTGTGGGTATACATATATATACAAGCAGGAGAGAAAAGTAAACGGGTCAGAACCCGAATTGTGAAAAATATTTAGCAAGTGTGTTAACCGTGCATAATAAATATCGGTGCACTTATTTAATAATTAAAGTGAGATCGCACTCTCGTGAAATCCCAACTCACCTCTCATCTAAAGGCACGCACCTATTTGCGTCCTCAAATTTTATTAGTTAAATTATCCCCATTTATTAGGACAACCTAACTTATCATAGGCCTAGCCTATACCCACGAGATCTACCTTCCTAACATAACCCAAGAATCCACCCCTTTTCTAAACGCAGTTAAGTATTTATTTTCATTCATATGTGCCTTATTAGGCTTAATGGATTCCGGTTTATAATTTAACCAATTATAATCTTAATAAATTACCCATATGTATTTGGGCAGAACCATATGATTTAATTTAGAATTAACACGCTTACAAGATTATTATTGACAAAACTTCCCTCCAATTTCAACGCTGCGCTACGTTTCGTGCGTGGGGTGTCTCGCAACCCGTTACACTACTCCATGTCAACGCCGATCCTGGAGATCCATAATGCCATACATACCGTATAATACTACTACTACTACTACTAAATTTTTTACTACAATATGAAAACAACTACCATCTCCAATAATGTCCTTGGGATGATGTAACCGAAATATTCCTTAAACGCGATACATCAATCCCCCAATCATCTAGTACACCATAATCATCCAAGATGTACTCCATAAAAGTCCATATCCTTTTATCTAGGATATATAAATATATGTATAGGCATTTTATTCTAACCATATATATATATACATACCATCATCCAATCCCATGACCATGTATACATACCATATATGATGTACCAAGGCCATGCACAAATAAATACCCGGCTATATATAGCGCCGATAAAACTGCATCAATGCTATCATCTTCCCAGTGCCCGGCTCACGTAGCAATAATGGGGCCACCATGGTGGGACTAAACGACACCCAACTCGTGGTAACTCACGCACACGACGTCCCAGGAAGCGGTCATAGCTCCAAACCGGCAATGAGACGAAACATACCCACCACGTCTCATCCCAAAATAAATATATATATCATATAATAGCACACGGGACGACTATGACCTGGGAAATATCCACACCCTGCTTTTCTAGCCAGGATGCTCACCCTCTACGCGCGCAACTTCCCAATGATAGCATGAGCGGGGTATGCTTAACCAAATAAGTGTATATATCATTCACATGCAGAATATATATACATCCATATGATCCAATCATATAATTAATCATTAAACCATCATATACGGTTTAAGTATCAATACCACATATGTCCACAACATAAATATATCCATATATTCATATTCATACATAGATATATGTACATATATTTACACATCGCTACATCATTATAAATACAAACTAATTCCCGTTCATATGTGTAAGATATATAAAATCGGCTATAAGTATACATAATCCTCAATATACAAGCCGTCACCACAATTTCCTTTAAATTTACCTCGATATGTGAATGCAATCCCTCACTTGAAATATATTCAATCATTTTTCCTATGATGAATAGTCTCCCAAACCATATGTATATATCTATACATATATATTCAACATTAGGGTTATCACCCAAGAGTTTGTGTTGGAATCCATCACTACACATTTCATCCATATTCCAAAAGTACATAATTTCCTTTAGTACTATTTAACCATAGGCACATACATGACCTAATAGTCTAAAACCTCAAATTATTCCAACCTTATTTCAAGTATTGGAATCTCAATAGTCATATCCCCACAATTACGTGTAAACTATCCTAAGTAGAATTTATGCTACCGCTTATTCTAGTCGATAGTACGATCCCAAGCGTTCCCAATGTCACCTATGGTTCGAATAAATCTCAGGAACCCTTACTCCTATTGAGTTATCAATTGTTCCTTAGTCTAAACATTTCTAAGGATATGAGATCCCTCACTCTCTAAGAGTTCTCAACCTCACATCATATTTATACCTGTATCTATAATTGGTATTCCCAACCTCAAAGAGGTTTCCCCACAATGTCCATATGCAACCCCGATACGTACATGGGTACATTTCTCCCAAATTACCCTAAGGAGTCCCCAAAATCCTAATATGTAAGAAACTCCTTATATGTCTTTAAGAACGTATCTTTTACATCATAAGAGAAAGCCCCCAAATCAATAAACCCAACCAACAAGGGCTAGAATTCCTCCTAGATAAACCCCATAAAACAACCCTTAAGAAAGCCCCTAAGAATAAACTCCAAAAGAAAAAGGGGAAAAGAATTTCCCATTCTAGGGCTAAAAATAGGGGACCGATCGACCGGTCACAGACCCCCGGTCGACCGCGGGTCAAGATTTTTCCTACGAAGAAATGCAATAGGCTTTTCCCTTAAGGCGCGGTCGACCGGTCCCCAGACCGCAGTCGACCGGCCGTACCAGTTGCCTTAGCCGATTTTCAATTTTCAGCAAACCCATGAAATTTTTACCCTAAAATCTAAATTCTAACCTCCAAACTTTTATCACAACATGGTTCCAAGCAAAATAAACCAACCCAAAGTTGATCTCAACCAATTCTACACCATTAAACCTATATTGAAACATTGATTTCAAGATTTAATCCAAAAATCTAGGTTTTGACATTAATACCCAAAAATCCGTTTCTTTAACCCACAATTATGAAATGAAATACACAAATAGCTATTTAGCAAGATTAAACACTTGCCGCAGATTTGTAGAGGTTGGTTCGTCCTGGATGTCGCGATTGGGCCGGAATCTCCAAGCTTTTCTTCCTCTCTCTCCTTTCCTTCTTCTTTCTCTTCTTCTTTTCTCTCTAGGGCTTTTTCTCTCTTTCTCTCAAATGAGAAATGGCTTCATCCGTAAGCCTCCAAATCCTTTAAAACATAAACCCAATTTTAAGTGTTAATGCACACATTAAATGACTCGTTTACTCCAATTCGAGTCAAAATAACTTAAAAACATTCCGGAGCCGAAATAAAACCCAATGACAGTCATTTTGATTATTTCGACCCTTCCGGGATCGATGGTACCCTCAAAATCATCATCCGGAATACTTTGAAATATTCTATATTTTTGGACCTCATTTCCCAAATTTTGAAATTCTCCAATTTAATTAAATTTTATTTTCCCCCCAAAATTTAATTTCTCAGTCTGAAAATCATGGGGTCTTACATAAAGGTGCCAACGTAAATATAAAGGCCACATCTAGCCTAGTTAATGTACTGAAATAAAATCATTTACATTCCGGATACAACTACCCAAGGCACCCCAGTCACTACCCACAAAGTGACACAACAAAATATCATGCATACTACATATTATTGGTTTGGTAATTTATTGTCTACGTGCTGAGATAAAAAACTTATCTCATTCATTTTTATTTTTTATATATATATACATATGTCCTTATATATGTGAGACACTCAGGCATCTACTAATAGCGTCTCGTTCGTGCTCTATCGGTATGCCTATAGGAGTTTTCTATCATAATTGTACATCACAATACACATACAAGTGGGATTGTACCAACATAGGACACCATGAATGACCCATGCCTAGCAGTGACATATGGATTCCGGTTTATTTTATTTTTATTTTTTTTAAGAAAAGAAATTTAGTTATAAGCTTATGACAATAAGCCTCTCCTTGTTGCTCTTACTTGCGCTAATAAAAATCTAAACTAAATATAAAATTTTACAAAATCTAGAACGATAAAAGACGACCTCAAATTATATTTGAGAGTCAATGTTTCCTCATTAGTTAAGGTCGAAAAAGGAACCACTTTCGAATTTTTCCTCCTTTAATTTTATTGCCTACCACGTCTTCATTGAGAAATGTCGAATCGTCAAAGTTGCCTAAACTATCAAAGGATTTACTGACTTGAGAGTTGAACATTTTATATTGCATTTTTCCACATTTTTTCCCAATCAAATTTTCAATAAAATAACGAGCTTGGGAAAATTTAGCCTTCATTGCTAAATCATATTTTGGGATCTGAACATATATATTAAATCTAGGACTGGTAAAATCCGCTTCAACACACAATGAATCACCAATTAAATTTGGAATGTCCTCAAGAGGGGGCATTTTATCTTTCGATTTTGATTCATCAATCTTATTACTATTTTTATCTACAAAGGAAAAATTATAATTTTTTGGATCCGATACCATATTTTTTGGGGTATGATTACAATTTGTTTTTTCCACATTTGGAGAAGCAATGTTTTCAGGGCGAGTTATTTTCTAAATTATAAGATTGATATTCTATGAGAACCAAATCTCCAATATGATCGAAGTTATCCACGTGGGTTCTTTGATCAGTTTCTTCCAAAAATTTTGGAGCTACCGAATCTTTGTCCTCATCATTTGATATCTGAATAATTAACACATTTGAATATTTTTGTTTGTCATGTTGAACATGTCGGATCATCATATTAGAATTATGCTTCCCGGTATTCTTACCTAAAACCACCGCCCCTATATTAAAGGTCTTGTACTGACCGTTTCCAACCAATTATCACTCATGTATCTTTAGGCCCCATATTATGGGATTACCATAACTAGCTTCCACCTCTTATTTAACTAACTCAAAAATGATCTGAGTTGACTTAGTGTTTGAAACCCCACCAGGGCGGGAAATAAGAGTAGGTTTTTTCTTTTTTTCAACATTTTTTTTATATTCTTTAACTGCTAAAGGAATAGCTTGATTCTTCTTTTTCGGGAGAATTTTTTTGTGGATTTATGCATTCATTAACAGTATGTCCAATAGCTTTACAAAAAATGCAAAATCTTGGAAGAGATTCATGAACCAAAGAAATGAAGAAACTACCCTGACCTCTTTCAGCCAAAAGCTTTTCCAACTGTTTATTTTTCAAATAAACTTCTACTAATACCCTTGCATAAGTCCCATAAGTCCTTTCTAATGTGGCCTTGTCAATATGTAGAGCGATACCAGTACCCCTAGCCATAGGTAAAAGGAGTCGTGGGTCCCAGTATTCTTAAGACAGATCCATAAATCTAATCTAAATTGTTGCAATTAAAATGTAATGAGTATAAAGATTAAAACCAAGTAACAACTCAAAGAGTTTAAGAAAACCAATAGATAACTTATAACTATGAAGGGACCGGACCTTGTTCAATCCAATGTATGAATAAAAATAAAGATTGTAATAGCTCGTACCAATATGAGTAAGAATATAATTTTTTTAAAGTTTCCAGTGAGATAGAGTTTGAAATCCTCTATCTTCAATGGCCTGTCTCCTTTGGCAATAACAAGTCTATCAATGACACTAGAAGAGCTAGAATCCTTGATAATTTCCTGGTAGACTTCGTCTATAAGACGAATAGTCAAATTCTCCCCACACAAGTACGGGGCACACAAGGAATGAAGTATTAGTGGAGGTTAGTGATTTTGAGAAGATAGAGTATTTTTTTAACAAGAACTTCAACAAATGAAGGTTTTTATAATTATAAGTCAAGGACATGAGAACTATGTGGAGAATGGACTACATAAAAAGGCTTGGAACCAAAATACAAGCTTGGATGAGAGCTTGGACCCATTTCAAAGAGTAAGTGGACAAGAATTTTAGGAAAAGGGGAATTGGGTGATAGAGAATGAGGATCTTCTCCCTCTCCCCATTATGGATTTTGGTTATATATGTTTCTCTGTCTTCAAGATTATAAACATTAATTGGGTTTCTAGTAGAAGAAAAATCACTTGGTGTACGCGTGATGGGAACTCCGAAAACTCTTCGTACGTTTGAGAAAAACTAGTACACTTTCTTAGGCCGTAATCCCGACAAATGGATCCCACCATCAACACTTTTCTCTCATAAGTTGTGTTGCTATGCAGTAATAAAATTATGATCCACACTATGCCTAGCCCACCAGTGTCGATGTGTGCTGTGGTCTCGAACGTGCGTTACCATAACCGATTATGACCATCCACGAACATATGTATGTGAACATAAAAATATAAATACATATTATTCTCTTACAATATGTAAATGTAATTACCCTATAATTACTCCAAATCCTACCATTAAATTAAGTAAAGAAAGGAGAAAAAATACATTTAAATAAATACAACCTTTTTTAGAGTTTATAGTCGTTTCTTCATTAACTAATTTTGTATGAATTTAATATTATTAGTAACATAAATGAAAATAAATTTAAATAACTAACATACATCAAAAGGGTTATTGGCGATTTACTAGCTTGAAGTTTAGTCATTGTTTCACTCAAACTCTAACATACCATGATTGGTACATAAACCACAGATTTCCAATGACACTAATGGGGAGAGAGGAATTTTACTTATGATAATTATATCATCAACGTACAAAAGTAGCAACACAATACTGTCGAAAGAGTGTTGAATAAACAATGAGGGATCCGGTTCACTTCATCTAAAACCAATCTTGAGAAAGGTAGGCAATTATGTGTTGAAACCAAACCATGGGAACTTTCTTTAGATGATAGATAGCTTTATTAAGTCCACATACATAATAAGGAAATAATGGATGAGAGAGCGTATGAGGTTAGTTCATATATACTTCTTGCAAGACCCCGCAAAGGAAATCATTCTATATGTCCAGTTGATGAATGGACCACCTTTGAGTAGTGGTTATGGAAAGTACAATCTGAATTCTAGTTTGTTTAATCACCCGATAAAATGTATCTTCAAAGTTTATTCCTACAATTAGATTATATCCCTAGTCTACTAAACGAGCATTTCATCTGTCAACGGTTCCATCGGATTTGGGTTTTATCTTACCCACTTGAATCCAATGAGATGCATGTGAGGTTGTCAAGGAACAAGAACCAAGTTTGATTTTAGTGAAGAGCTTTTAATG
Organism: Sambucus nigra; assembly: GCA_949130495.1. NCBI lineage: Eukaryota > Viridiplantae > Streptophyta > Magnoliopsida > Dipsacales > Adoxaceae > Sambucus > Sambucus nigra. The sequence continues at coordinate 55,246,184 of OX422224.1, read as the reverse complement.
CCTCATTCATAGCGTGAAACCACATAGAATCCTTTATATCACCTCGAATCATGTGAGGTTCTTGTGGTGGAGAAAAAGAGAAAATTCATGTGTGAAGACTTTCTTCTTGGGTCTTGGATTTGGCTCTAGTGATCATGGAGTGATGATTGTGGGAATTAATCACAAAACATGGAGGAAGGTATTCAAATTAAAGAGGCATGGTAAAGGTGATGTCATCTAGGTTATAATTGGTAGTGGAAGACGATTTTGGTTGGGTAAGTGTGGAAGATATAGGAGACAGTGAATACCAATGTTGTGAAGAAGGTTTGTTGAGTTGAAGAATTCAAAGTTGGGTAAATGTTGTTTGGGGTTTCGTCATGTGAGTTATGAGATTAGTGTTCAAGTAATGGGTTATACATATTTGACCCTAACTTTCAACCAAAGTTTAACCTAAGGGCATATATTTTATATGATTTTCAAAATCAACCCATTAAATTTGAATAATTACATAAATGGCCCTAAAATTTGATAAAAACAACCTATAAACCTTGAAACATATATAAAAACTACCCAAGGAAATAATTTTAAACCCAAACTTGTTTAGATTTTAATTCCTGGTGACATGACACCAGCTGGATAACTAGAATGGGTGGTGCCATGCGCTTTACATGAGATACCCTTTTAACATCCAAAGAACCCAATACTAGAAACCTGTGTAAACCAACCAAACACCACCTCTAAACCAACCAAAGAACTTTCCTTAACAAACCCTATAAAATCCCCTTACCACTTCACTTGAAATCCATCCCAGCTGAGTGAAATTTCAAAGTAAAGTTTGAGAGTACTTACAAATTTTGTGATTTTATGTGTGAATGTGTAATTCTTTAATGTGTTTATGTTTCTTCATATAAAATATAAATAAGTTTTTACATGAGCTTGTTTACATGTATATACATTGTATAAGATCAAAACACATAAAACACCATTAAAGCTTGAGCTTCGGTCATGGATTCTATTTCCATGACTTTGAACCAGTTTTAATGTGGGAAAAGTTATGCTTAATTTCTCAGGAACCTATGTGTGTGTTTAATTGAATTAAGAGTGACTATTGACACCTCAAATCAGGACTTGAGGTTTCGGGCTTTGAAACTTTGAGAAACCGAATTCTCAGTTTCTACTCCACCAAAATCCTTAAGACCAAGTTTAATCTTCTTCATTTTCTTTATACAGAATAACACTTTTATAATGCCAAAATGAGAATCATAACTTCTAAAGAGTTCCATTTGGTCAAAATTTCACCAGTTTTCCGTAATATAGTAGCATGATTTAGTCCACAAAAATACTTAAACCTAATATGGTTGAATTCATTTTTAAAAATTAGAGAATTTTAATTTAGAAATCAACTTAAAAGCAATTCTAAATCATTTCAAAATCTAGGTCAATGTGGTAAACCCCTAAAGTCAAATATCGAGAGGTTTAATGTGATTGAGCGACACGCGCGCGAGTATAAGTCAACCAGGCGCGTCTCCAACTAATTTTATTTTCCAATTTTTTTTTATTCTGAATAAAGTCGTATATTATATTACTTTATTTGGATTCCGGGAATGTGTTTTCCCAAGAAAGTTAGTTGTAAGTTTAAAAATTCACTTTGAAATTTACACCTAACCCCTGCCTAGTTTTTCAAGTATTTCAAAAATTTCCCAAACTTTTTCTATAAATACTTGTGTATAATTAGGCTTACTTTGTCTTCTAACACTAACTTTAAATCGTAATAAATAAGTATAAAATAATCATTTGAAAAGGTTTTAAAAACTTCACATTAAACCCCATTTAACTATACGCGACATATGTGTGAATGTTGTAGTATACTGGTAATCATATAATACGAATAAATAATTATATACGAAATAAATACATAAAGTGTGAATGTATTTCAGATATAACCGGTGTGAATGTTATATGGTTAATAGTATTTTAGATATAAATAGTGTGAATGTTATGTGGTTAGTTAGTATTTCATATATAACTAGTGTGAACGTTATATGGTTAATTAAAGTTGAAATGATTAAATAAGTTAGTGAGTGAAATAGCTTAAAAAGAAAGGTAAGGTTACTTGGGTTAGACTAGTGTATCATGAGTGTTCACAACAAGGCAAGTTTAATGGGGTAGTATAACTAGGTGGGTTATGAAGGAAGCGATATGTGTACACAATAGTTGAGGGGTGAGTATTATCTCATGAGAGTGCTACAATAGCTTAAATATGAAAAGCGTTCATGCATATATATATATATACTTTTGAGCAAAAAGCCTAACATCAACTGAAAGCAGACTGAATAATTTATGAAAATGGAAAATTCTTAAAATGAAGAATTCTGAATAGAAGATAAAAAGAAGAAAATATATATATATATATATATATATATATATATATATATATATATATATATATATGTGCGTGTGGGTGTGTGTGTATATATATATATATATATATATATATATATATATATATATATATATATATATATATATATATATATATATATATATAATTGAAAAGATAAAAAAGAGAGGTTAAATAACAACAACTTGGATTTTATTTTCATTTTTTTTTATCAAAATGAAAATTGATTTCAAAAAGAAGGTGTGCTATTTTTTTTAAGAAAAAGCTTAATTTTAAATAGAAAAAAATAAGAGAATTTTATTTGTTCAATTATTATTAGAAGGTAAACCAAATCATTCATTTGTAATAGTTGTTTTTCATCTCTAGAAATTGTTCTAGCATCTAGAAGTTACATATGACCGTTTTAGCCTTGGTTGGATAAGGTTTATGTTTCATAGAATCCTCTATAAATACGACTTGGTGGAGAGACAATGGGATATAACAAACACTTATATAGGAGGAAGATATGGAAATGAAGAAGGTTGTTTTTATGACTTTGTTGCTAGCTTTAGTGTTCAGGGCCACCATTGCCACGTCCAATGCCAATGACAATTGGGTTGTTAACAATCGTAAAACATGGACATGGACATTCTCCTCAAAGTTGATAGTTCCCTTGGTGTTTGCCAGGGTAGAGTTTGCGCTCCTTGGAGCTCCTGCCAATCCAGTTGCCTAAGGACATAATTTTAATCCCAAACTTGTTTATATTTGAATTCCCAGTGACATGACACCAATTGCATAGCCAGAATGGGTGGTGTCATGTGCTTTGCATGAGATACCTTTTTAACATCCAAAGATCCTCATACTAGAAACCTGTGTAAATCAGTCAAACTCCACCTCTAAACCAACTAAAGAACTTTGCTTAACAAACTCTATAAAAACCACTTCAATTGAAATCCATCCTAGCCGAGTGCAATTTTAAAGTAAAGTTTGAGAGTTCTTACAAATTTTGTGATTTTATGTGTGAATTCTTAATTATTGAATGTGTTTATGTTTCTGCATATAGAATATAAATATGTTTTTACATGAGCTTGTTTACGTGTATATACACTGTATAAGATTAAAATAAAGAAACACCATTAAAGCTTGAGCTTCAGTCGTGGATTCTGATTCCTTGACTTTGAGCTAGTTTCAAAGTAGGAAAAGTTAAGCTAAACTTATCACGAACCTATTATATGTTTAATTGAACAAATAATGACTCTTGATACCTCAAATCAGGACTTGAAGTTTCGGGCCCTGAAATTTTGAGAAACCAAATTCTTAGTTCCTACTCCACTAAAATCCTCCAGACCAAGTTTAATCTTATCCATTTTTGATATAAAATAACACTTTTATAATTCGCTAATGATAATCATAACTTTAGAAGAGTTCCATTCGGTCAAAATTTCACCAGTTTTTCAAAAATTCAATATCTTGATTTAGTCCACCAAATTCCTTAAAAGTAATATGGTTGGATTAATTTTTAAAAATGGGACAATTTTCATTTAGAAATCCACTTAAAAGGAATTCAAAATCATTTCAAAATTAACGTCAAAGTGGTAAACCCCTAAAGTCATATATAGAAAGGTTGAAGGAGATTTAGCCACATGCGCGTGAGTATAAGTCAACTAGGTGCGTCTCGAACTATTTTTTTTTTATATTTTTCCAATTACTTTATTTTTTTTATTGTGAAGAAAGTGGTATATTATATTACCCTATTTGGATTCCAGGAATGTGTTTTCCCGGGAAAGGTAGTTGTAAGTTTAAAAATTAACTTTGATATTTACACCTAAACCCCTGCCTAGTTTATCAAGTATTTCAAAGATTCCCTGAACTTTTTCTATAAATACTTGTATATAATTAGGCTTACTGTGTCATGTGACACAAAATTTAAATCCTAATAAATAAGTATGAAATAATCATTTGAAAAGGTTTTGAAAATTTCACTTTAAGCCCCTTTTAATTATTTTTACAGTGAAATCCCTTTTAATTTTCCATCTTGCTACATTACATACACATTGTTTTTAACCTATATAGACCACTTACACATGTTATAGTTTCAAAAAATCCAGTCTACTATCAATTTAGCCGCATAACCAATCCGAATTCATAATACACAAAGTAGGTTATTTAAATTTCAATATTATATTGTTTGAACTTATATCTTTTAATTACTGATTGTTATATCACTATGTGATTGTTGTGAACTCAAAATTAAAATACGAACTCCTTTTATTAGTTCACATTTATATCGTAATATTGATTCCCTCGATATTCTCGATTATTCTCCAAACCGATAACCCATTATACCAAAACCCCTCAGTATGGAAGAATCCTATAAATTGTCGTTAATTTCATATAATGCTACAATTTATTATACATATAAGTATAAACCCAAGTATCATATCCTGTGATTCAGTAATTAGACCCTGTTATAACCACGGTTAATCTAATTAGCTTGTAGGACTGAAATATGGAGTGCCTAGTTTTTTTTACTCTACGTATGAGTTCCACTCTAACTAAAGGTGTCGAACTATATTTTATTATTCCCTGATTATTAGGGTTGCATGTTTAAGTGTATTTTATGCCTTAAGCGATATTGTAATGATATTTCTACGCAATTGAAACCCTATGACTGATAATTTATGTGTTATCCTATTATAAACTAAACCAACATCGTAATAACTCAATACTCAGTTATCGAGTTATTCTCACAATATTATTGATTTACATATCAATAAGTTTGGTATACCACTAGTAGTCTTATGATATTTTCATTTGTTTCATTTGGTATATATTCAAGAGTTTTCTTCTTTTAATTTCTAAAGCATCACTTTTTCTTGTATGGAAATAAAAATTATCTACTTGGCAAGTTTGCTTAATTGTTTTCAATCTAGAATGAAGAAGAACCTGAAGAAGATCAGTTAGCGCCCGTGTCTTTGGACTTTTACTCACTTCTACCTCCAAAATTGTTCCCAGCTATGGGCAGTAATGGAAAAAATTGGTAGTCCCAATTGGAATATCTACACCAAAATCTATGAGCATTTATGAATCCTAAGTGTTGCTAAGATGTTTTAAATTTTTGTACAACATGAACAGTTAATATTCTATTTTCTTTTATTATCAAAAGTCGATTTCGTTCAATTTCGCTGCCCTAAACTAATTAATATCTTTCGCCTTACTCTTATGTATCATTAAAGCCATAAATATTCGTGGATGCGACACCAATAGTTCGTATTTCGTTCCTAAATAATTATCTTTTTTGCGGGAATATTCCGGCCAATATACTGGGAGTTGCTTTCAAATAAAATATGAATTTCTTGGCCAAATCTATTATCTCTTGGCATGGAATAATTTTCGTGGCAAAGAATGTTTTTTTTTGCTAAGAATTTTGTTTTGTAGATAACAAATTCAAAGCTAAATCTAAGAACTATTGCACTAAGAGGAAGAAAGGATTTAGGGTGGAAAATCCATCATCTTGGGGGTGAAGATCATCACCAAAAGTGGAGTTTCAAAAAGGAAAATCTCAAAATCCATCATCTCTAAGGCGAGTGTTTTCTTTCATTAATAATCTTATGTAGTTTCATTCATTCATGTAACTTTGGTGTAGAATAACATGGTTTTCAGGTTAGAAAAACTCAGGAAATTTAGGTTTTGAATTATATAAATGAAGATCGGTAGTCTAATGTTGTTTCCATGATGAATCTGTTATAAATATATAATAAAAGATAAGTTATTGGATGAATTAAGAAGAAGAGATAAAATCTTGAAACTAGTGTTTTCAATGGTATGAAATTCTTTATTTAATTCGTTTTTTTTTTAGAATTAGATGTTCTTTTGGGATGGTTTTTACACAGAAAATTTTGGATTATTTGTGGGGTTGATTTATGGGTCATGTATGGGGGTTTGGTGAAGGTCAAAACCACGATTAACCTTAAAGGAGAAATCCATTCAAAAGTTAGGGTTGGCAACCCAAAAAACCAAAACGGTTCACTGGGGGAACGATCCGGTTTGGTCCAGCCAGCGAACCGGTTTGGTTAAACTGGCTTGCAAACTTTGCCTGATGGTTATTTTTCGTATCGTTTGAGGACTGAGCATTGAATATTTAGTCCATGGATGAGTTTAGGTTTCTAGGAATTCATTGTGGAGGTTAATAAGTGTCGTAGGCTAATCGAGGATGGATTTTCTCTAAGGAAATTGTTTTAATAAGTGAGTGAATGTTTAGGGGTAGGAATCGAGAAATAATGTGAAGATTTTGTTATGGACAGGCTAGTGCTTGGTTAGAATAGCATGTTGTCCAGAAGTACATAATTAAATAGTTAAAGTATAATTAATGCAATACTTCGATAAGATCAAGAAGTCAGGGTAGAGATTTGGATTAGTAGGCAAGTGATACGAGAGAAATTACACACGTTAGTAGATTTTATATACATACATGTATCGAGTGTGGCCAGTATATATGTGATTGAATTTATGGAACATACCTAATCTAATATGATATCCTTGGTCATTGCACGTAGTGGGGGGTCCATTGTGGAGTTGACCAGCAGGTGTTGGATTGTTTCCTAACCATTGACTAGCATGTGTTAGATTGTTAAGTTCGTTAGGTGATAATTGTCTTTGAGAACCCCTGCATTAACCGACAGTAGTACTCCTCTAGTCCCAAAAAGATACGTACCTCAGTGGGTGTGGTGGGTTGTTCCCACTTCATACCTGTAGAAACCTTCCTTGGGCCCACTAATATCCCCCTCTCAGAGATAAGGTGGCCCAAAAACTTCACTTTTCATAACCAAAAGCCATATTTCTTGAACATAGCATACAGATGGTGGTCTAGTAGTGTTTGTAAGACTACCCGTAGATGCTGTGTGTGCTCCTTTGCAGTCGGAGAATAAATTAGAATTTCATCAATGGACACTATGACGGACTGATCTAAAAAGTTCCCGAATACTAGGGGTGGAAATTTTATAAACGACACAAAAAAATGACACGGAACAACAAGAAACTGTCCCGAAATTGACACGATATTTCGTGTTTACGTCGTGTTCTTGTCGTGTTTTTTTTACACGAAGTCGTGTCGTGTCGTTTTCGTGTCTTAACTATGAGTAGTGTCGTGTCGTGTTATCGTGTTTGTTAGGTGTGAAATTTAAGAAATTCTTGTATTTGTGTCGTGTCATGTTATGTTTTATTCGGGTCGTGTTCGTGTCAACTAAAAAAAACATGAATTCGTGTATGAAAAAACCGTGTCGTGTCGTGTCGGCCCAAAACACGACCCGTTGACCCCAATTTCCACCCTTACCGAATACTCGATTTCTTCAATCCATAAAAACTTTCGATGTGATGGTTAGCCGAAACATCATAATCGGAATCTCATATAATCCGTATCTTGTAAGAAATGTCATCTTCGAGACATCTTGCTCCCGGACTCTCAACTAAAGATGTCCCAATCTCAAATAGATCTTAGAGAAATAAGCAACTCCCCTAAGATAATCAAATAAGTTATCAATGTGGGGCAATAGATATTTGTTCAGAATGGTGATTTTGTTCAACTCCCAGTAGTCGATACAATGAAGCAAGGACCCGTCTTTATTTTTGACGAACAAAATTAGAGCGCCCTATGGGGAATTACTACTCCTAATAAACCCCTAACCCAATAATTGAATGATATGATCTTGAATCTGCCACATCTCTAGAGCAACCCTCTCGTATGGTTTTCGACCGATGGGTCTCGTATACGGAATCAAATTAATCACAAAGTCTATCTCCCGACTAAATGGCAATTCAGGGATCTCCCCAAATACGTCAGAAAACTCGCTAACTATAAGGATGGAATCTAGTGATAGAACGGCCTATGAAGAAGTCTCCTCCTCAATATCGTGTAAGTGCATGCTCGACCCACCCCTAGGGTGTGGCATCATAACCAGGTACATCGCTAGACCTAGAATGGAGAAGACGAATGACCTATCGTAATAGTCAACACATGCTATGTATGTGGCCAGCCAATCCATATCTAATAAGACATCATCCTCGTGCATGTCTAGTACTTGTAAGTCTTTTACGAAAGTGAGTCACCCTATCTTGATCCGTATACCCCAACATATTAAACGAATGGGTGCCCCTCTACCCATAGGTGAGTTTACGTGCAGTACAGTGTCACGTGGAAAACTTGTGATAAAAATGAATGAGATTCTGCCGTGTCAAATAAAATATAACATACGTGGCCAAATAATGTGAACATACCCTCGATAACCTGAACTGGTGATGGTTCCTCTGTCGGCGCAATATTATACACCCATTCGTATTGTAGTTGGGGCGATTGTCCTTGAGCTTGGGCAACATGTGTTGGTGGGACTCTGTAGATAACTACTGGTGTTGTCTCTATGACCCCGGATATCCTCTCTGACCACCCTACTCCTTACGTTCCTGATTACCCAGAGTATAACAGTTCCTAATATATGGGTGTCTTTCTGTCTGACAAAATTTTTGGCCTCTAAACTGATAGTCTTTGACCAATTGTCCCCTTATACTCCTGACCCTAATTGCCATGGCCCTATTGGCCCTCCCCTTGATGCTCGTGGACGTTCTTGCCTAGGCTATCGGGACCCTGCAATCGCTTATGGTTACCTGAAGGTGGGGGACCCCCAAACTGCTGGGGCCCCAGACTGCCACTACCACTCATCTTACCATGCAGGTTCAATGTCTCAACACTATGTCTCTTTCTTCCTTTCTCTTCTGAAAAGGCCCGTGGTCCTGGCAATATAGAAGGGTTGCATTCCCTATCTCATTATACATGGTGAACATTGGGTTCCCCAAATGTGCCTTCCTAACATGATAAGCTTACCCTAATATAAATTTATCCATATTTCGTTGTTCTGTACTAACTTCCTCCTTTACAAAGTAAGAAAATGCATTGAACTCTTCCTCGTATTTCTCCACTGTGCGGTCCTCCTGTTTGAGCTCCATAAATTGACTCCTCATCTCCGACTGCATCGCCTGAGGGAAATACTTCCCTTCGAATGTTTCTCATAACTCTTCTATGGACAAGTTATCCCTTTCTAGAGATGAATTAATTGACTCCCATCAGTGGATTGTTTCCCCTACAATTCAGAATGAAACCAACATATGCTTCTTAACTAAAGTACAATCAACCATTCGTAAATTCCACTTAATATTCTTTTTCCATTTTCTTGGCACCAAGATATCTGAGTAGCATACGAACTATGGAGGTTGGCCTTTGTCAAGTCCTCTATTTCTCTAGCACCACTTAGCCTCGATGCTTGGGCTAGTGCTTCTACCTACTGCGGTGGTGGTACCTACTGAGCCTGTGGTGGTGGAATGTAGTGGAGCATCGTTGACATCACAGTAGAAGCTTCATGAGTAACAATTGTAGCTATGTTAGTCAGTGAAATCAACTATGGGGCCGGTGGGGCCTGAGGTTGCTTTTGTGCCTCCAATTGAGACTCTTCATTTATAGCGGGTGGGACTTTTTTACTAGGTCTGCCTCTCATTCCATTTGTAATCTGAAAGAATCCACGATTTGAATTAGTATAGATCGTCAGAATATGAAGAATCCTAATTATAATATCTACACATCAAAGAACGCTACGCATAATGTAATGAACGCAACACAGGTCTTAAGGACACTAGAACCTTGATTCTCTGATACCAACTATAATAACCCCCATTTTCTCACGTGAAGGTTAATCAAATACAATACAACAAAGATGGGGCTTATCATCAATTTATATCATTCTTAGCATCATACCATAAAAAATAAATTAATAGTCTGGAATGAATTCAAATGTATGTAAATAAATAACCACACACCACTAAGTTAACATCCATAGAATGAATAACTAAATAAAAACTCCAATGTAGACACATATCTCAACTCAAATGAAATGAAATAAACTTCGGACTTATGCTCTTACAATAATACAAAATGAAATAATCAAATGGAAAGACAACCTAAGATAGAATAAAAAAAATGAAATCTTGGAAACGGAAGCAACGACAAGACTTGTTTTACTGAAAGTTCTGATATCCTTGCCTAGGCACATTTGGGGGGGAGGTGGGAGGGACATTTGAATTTTGGGTCACCGTTCTAGGGTGTGCTGGAATTAACTTACTTATTTTTATGGTGCAAAAGTACAATTAATTCAAAATGAGTGTTCTCATCGTCACTCTTATGAATAATACATCTGCCCCCATCTAGGAGCAGTACTACTCGAATATAAACCCATAACCTGATATGGATATAGAATAAGTGCAACAGGTAAGATAATTATCCATCTAATAAGATTATGTACCGAAACAACATTTAAATGCCCTTAATTAATTATTTCCTGATTTACCCATGATATACTACCCATAAAGAGATAACGTATACTATCATTCATACTATGTAGTAATGGGCTTGTATCTTTAGTCCACGTCTTAAGACTTGGGAATTTCTTTCATTTATTTCCTTAAATTTCACATTTGTCATTATATAGCTGGCACTAAGGCATCTAGCTAAAGTGTGTTGCTCGTGCTCTATCGATGAGTCTGTAGGAGTCTCTTATCCTAAATGGACTAATCAATCCACTGCCCATACCAAGTGGTGTCATATGGAACCAACATCAAAACTTAACTCCTAGAAGTGGCACTGCGACATATTACCTAAAATATGACCTAACACTACGTCTAGCCCACCTATGTCGACGTGTGCTTCAGTCCCGAACATATGTACCCAAACCGATAGGACGGTCCACAAATCCAGGTATGTGACACACAATATATAGTTACATATTATCATATGTATACCCCACAGCTGCCCAGAAGAATTATTCCATACTTTTCATTATTTAACAATTGACTAGGACATGAATTATTAAATAGTCCCTCTTACACAATGTCGTTAACCGTGTAGTTAATTTAATTCTTCTTTAATAAGTAGTGATACATTTCCTTTTTTAATAAATTCAGCGAATACCTACACATGGTTCTACCAAATCGTATGAACTCTTAAAAACCAACCGGACCCAACGGCAGACCCCATGCCCGGACACCCATAAGCTGCATCGATTCGGTCCAGGGGTGAATTGGTTCACCCTTGGATGAGCAACCACTCACAGATTTTGTAGAATTCAAAAATCATTTTTTCCACCTAACACAAGATTTCTAAGGCTTTCTACCGAATATACTTCTCAATTCCAGTTTCATTAACCTTATTTACCCTATTGGGGTTATTTATTATATGACTAATTATCAAATTCAACTTCCAATTATTAGGATTGAATGGACGATTAAGCTCCGAGTATTTTCAGATTTATGTATGCATAAATTCTTAATATCCACCACATGTAAGGGAAGTTATCATCATAAATTAATATCATTAACACATGCAATAGTTCTCCAAGAGAAATAAATCATATGAATTCTACTAGGTCTTAAATCAAGAATCTTTCCCAACAATCAACCCATAATTTCTACACATCCTGATTTCTGGATTATCATACCATACTTTTAAATCCCAAACCTTTATAAATAAGATTCAATCCGTCGATTAATTACCACAAATCCTATATATCTATAATTCTACATGAAAATACATCACAATGATTTAAGAAGCATTTTGAACAATTAAAGGTAAGCAAGAAAATTCATGAATTAATAGTATTGGTTGATTCCTTGAATCCCCTTTGAATGTCCCTCTTCAATTATTTGTTTTGGATTCTAACCTCCTTTATCTTAGTGATGTAGTCTAGGGTTCTTAGATGTAACTCCCATGGAGTTATTAAATCTCTTAATATAGGAAATTAACATGCAAATCTCGATCTTAGCATTGGCCACAACGTAAGACCCTCAAATGAGCCCAAATACCTTATCCACTTATCCCAATAATCCTAACTCATATATATATACTCTCTGGGACCATTTTTAAGGGCCTAAAGCATCCTAACGAGTTGGTAAAACCTCTCAACGTGTGTCTGAAATATTTTTATTCAATAAAGATATTTCAAATTGTGTCGCACACCATATTTTAATTATTTTATAGACATGATGTACAGTCAATTTCCCATAGCAGGAAATATTTTTATTCAATAAAGTATTATTCTCTACCGAAAGTATTTATGATGTACAGTCAATTTCCCATAGCAGGAAATAAAATAAATTAGTTTATTCCTCCTGAATAATTTTTTTTCTCATTTAATATAATTGCGATAAATTTCCTTTTGTTCCAAAAATACTATTATTTTACTCTGAAAATACGGGGTCTTACAGCATGCAAGCATACAAGTTTTTGGGTAGACTCATCTTGTCAAAGGTAATAGATCAATCTCACATGTTTCTCTTCATCAAATGCATTCAAATCTCTGGAAAATTGATAATTAATGGAAAATTATGCTTGAAGGGAATGGATTTTATAGCATGTACTTTGAATCATTAGAATAAATTAATAAGGTGTGGATTCAAGGGTCTATAAAATTTGATATTTGTTTGTTTAAACCTCTTAAATGGGTTTTGGATTTCAAACCGGCGTGTTACGTATTGTCTAAAGCATGTGTTTGGGTTAAGCTCTTGGATTTACCGGATGAGTATTAGCATCCAAGTTTAATATTAGAAATTTCTCAAGGGGTTGGTAACACTATAAAAATTGATCAAGCAACATTAGCTCGAAAATATGGTCTATTCGTTCGTTTTTTAATTGAGATTGTTTTTTCTGATGAAATTCAGAAATTTGTTATGATTGAATGAGAAAATGGAGTCAGATTCCCACTGGAAATTGAGATGGAACAACTGTCATTTTTTTAGATTTTTCTGGTTGTGTATGCCATGCCATTTCGAAGTGGAAAAATATAAGAAAAATATGTACCATCTCAACCAATGGGAGATGAAAGAGATGTGTGCAAACCCAGGTTCTTGGCTACGTATGATCAATTAGTAGACAAATCTGCTCATCCCTGATTTTCAGAGAATAGGAACTATCAAACTAATCACCTCATTATTTCGAATTTGGAAAAGTCCTTAAAGTCAGGGATGTTATCAGGTAATTATTTCGAAATTAGAAAAATCCTTGAAGTCAGGGACGTTATCATCTAGAGGTCAAATGGCTACGTTGGGTGAGGTTAATGCTTATAACAGGTGTAAAGAAGCCTCCATATTCTGTAGAGGAAAATATCAAACAAGTGCATATCTAGTTGTTTTAACCAAGTATAGTTCTCGACGTCTCATTGAAGTTGATGGAGTTATAGAAGCGAATACCATGGCTGAATTTATTTATTCAGATGAAAAAATTGAAAAGGTCAACTATGAAAAGCATTTCACTCCTCCTAATATAAAGGTCGAAAATCCTTCACCTATTTAATTAACTAAGGTACATAACAACAAGCAATCTCCCATTTTATTGGAACCTCTGGAACAAACGGTGGATTAGCTTGAAAAAGAGGAACAAAAATGGAATAAGCAAATTTGTGAACAAACTCTAAAAATTCTTGTAAACATCAAAAAAATAAACAAAATTTCTTTCGGGGAAATTTCCACTACTGTAACTTAAATTAAACTATTTCAGTTCATTTAAAGGATTCATTGAGGGTAGAAGTGTTGGAAATTAATATTAAGTGTTGAAATTAATTATTTAATTTCAATTATATTAAATTTCGAATTTATGAATTTCCCATTTATGTGGTCTTGATAAATATTAGATACTTAATTGAGAACGTGATAAATACGAATATTAGAAGATTAGGTCAATTTTATCTGTTAGTCACATGATGGGCACTGGAATTTAGTGGGAGACTTGAAACAAAGACCCACCTTGACTAGGATTCCGACCCTCTTCCCCTTATAAATAGAGGATCTCTACACCATCTAGGGTTATCTCATAACACACTATTTTCTGAGGTAGGAGAGAAAATCTGATATTCCATTTTAATGTAACTTTTCCAAGAAGAGAGACTGATAATTAATCAAGATTGATCAATGCATTGGATCAAGGTAAGTTTCATTTTCTATCTTTTAGACGTATTTTGTGAAAACATGAAGATCTAAGATCCTTTTTTTAAGAACAATTGGATGTTAAAGTTTAATCATATTAATGTGTTCATGATTAATATTAGGTTGTACTTAAGAATGATTTTACATGTGGTATCAGAGAAAAAGTTTAAGATCTCATAATTTGCCTTATTGACGTCGTTAAAACCCTTAAAATTACGTTTTGGCCATTTTTGATAACAATGTTTACGTCAATATCTCACAACAGAAAATTGATTTTTGAATTTTCAAAATTAATTTGAGATCCTGGAGTAATTATCTACATCCATGTGGTGCTAACTCAAATTTTCTATTTTTGGTAAAAATTACGATTTTCCTAAATATTATGTATTTTTTCACCATGGGGGATGCATTTTATGTTCATGGTTGTTCTAATATTCATGATATGTATTTCTTGGTATTGATGAAAGGGTTCAATATAAATTTTTGAATATTAGATGTTTGATTATGTGTTGAACAATAACATTTCGATATATTAGGTTATTGTTCATAATCTATAATTGGTAGTGGAAAGGGCCTAATATAATTATGAATTGATGTTTCAAAAATAATACTTATATGGCGTTGGATGGGGGAAGACATGAAAGTGACTTAATCTATAATTGTAAATATTAGATTATGTAATACCCCGTATTTTTATGGATTTTAAAATTGGAGATTTATTGAATTCAATTGAGATATTAATTTAATATTAATCCGACATTTTATTTTAAAATTATGGGGAATTTGTTGAATATTATTGGATGAGTAAAGTAATATATGGGATTGATTTTATTAAAATTGTCACGAGTGAATAAAATGGCAATTATAGAAATTTAATTCGGGACACGCCTGTGTCATGTCAGGACTAAATTATTATTATTAAAGTGAATAAATTATAAGTCATCCGTGTAGTCGTTTTGAGTGGGCCAAAGTGTCCAGAAGGCTCGAGATAGTAAAAAAAGTGTACTCGGGGGTTTAGTTTGGGTCTCGGAGCATTTTTAGGCCTAATTAAGACCCCGGGAGGGTATTTTAGACATTTGGTATTTTTGGATAATTAAACCCTTGAATTTTCTTAGTATTTATTATCCATTTAGATTTGTCTCTTGGGGTTAACAAACACAAAGCCTAAGCCATCCATTTGAGAATAAGGTGAAGTGATTAGAGAAGAAGGTGAAGAAATTTGAGAAGAAAGTGAAGAGTCTTCAAGCAATCCAAGGCCTAGAACTCACCGGATTTCATAGCCACCACACCCAAAACGTAGATCGCATGACGAGGAACGCATCTATATAATTTTCATCAGCAAATAATATCGTTGAATCCCAGGAAAGTACCTATCTTGCTAATTTCCAAGTTAATATAACTTCCATGTTAGTCTAGGAATGAAAATCATATGTTTTAATTGAAGAATTATATGTTTTGATAGAGAATTCCTATATGTTGTAGGGAGAATCCATGTAGTCTAAAATCTTGATCATATGTACAGGATTACCCACGAATTTATTATAATATTTGGGAAGAAAATCTTGATTAAATTAGAGGGTGGTGATTATTCATACAAAATTTGGTTTTATAAAGAGATTTGAGATTAAACCCCTTTTTGATTGATTTGTTGAGGATTTATTGATGTAGTTACGTTAGAACTTGTTTATGTCCATTGCTTATACACTTGGTTTGCTTTGATGGGGGTTTGGGATGAAATTATAGAGGTTTGGAGGGTTTAAATTGGTTGAAACTGTAGGCTGAATATTGCAGAAAACTGGGCAAGAACTACTTGATCGATCGATCGACCCCCTTTCCTCGATCGATCGATCCCTCCTGGAGAAGTGCATATTTCTATCCTTTTTGTTTAGTCCGGTTAAAATGCATATGAACCCTTGATCATCATTGATAGAGTATAATGGGTTATTAAGAGGACCAATAGGGTTAAAGTAGACTTCGTTGAGTGAAATTAATATGAGATGAAATTGTGGTTTAACTGGGAGTTATTTATACTTTGGGAATTATTCGTACGTTTACTAAAAGATTGAGACTCGTGAAAGATTTAGACTAGAAGGTAAGTGAAGGTATACCTACTGATAATTATACATAATGAGAAAGAATACATCGAGAGATGAGAAGAAAGAATGAAGTAAATAATAAATGAGAATAAAAGAGACGAATCCGTTATGCGAGATAATTAAGTATAATTTATGCTAAGCACGGATGACAATAATTAATGGTCGTGGGTGAACCTAATTTGGAACATATAAATATTTATATGTATAACTTTGTGATTGTGCGTATATTATGCATCTGTGTATGACATACCTAGCTTACTTTCTATCGATGGGAGGTTTGCGCATGAGGGCACTCATATCCTGATGAATCCATGGGATTTTTTATTTGTCGCTCGAGAACATAAGACTATGAAAGACTTATCGGTGAGTTGATAAGTCCGCTGACTATGAAAACGTAGGTATGTGCGTCACCCGTGGGTATGAGAACCATGTTCGCCTCTAATTTTTGTGTTGATATTTGTGGTTCGAGGAATCTTTACCGAACCTATAGTCCCCTATACAGCGACATGATGTATTGGGACAAGATAACAGAGTAATGCAGCACCGCAGTTGTGTCTCGGGGTGCAGTATAGTATATATATAATATAGTGAATATATATATATACATGTGGTGATATCTGTTATGTGGATAAAGTAGAAATGTAAGATAGTTATGTATGAAAACACTTAGTTGAATTGAATTAATAAGGGACTTATCCATGTTGAATCTAAATGGATATATATATATATATATATATATATGTTTATAACATCATTATATGTATTATAAGGTTAATACGTGGGAATAATTTGGGCTATAAAGAATGGATACATGTGGTTAATCTAGTTAGCATGGGAACTATAACTAGGATGTCCTACAGGTAAGGTAGGAGTGCACAATAGATGAGAGGTGAGGATTCTCAAGAAAGTGTCGCATACTAACATGGTTGTGATATTAGCCGGTAAGCATTTTAAATACTTGCTAAACTATTTTTAAATCTATTTTACACTCGGGCTCTGACCTGTTTTCTGTCATTTCTTGCTCTCTTGTATATATATGTATGTATTACAGGTGCCCAATCATAGGGGTGTCATGCCTAGGTTCTTTGAATTGGACGTGCTGCAGCTTATGTGGGAGTTGCAGGCCCTTACTTTAGACATCTTCGTCATTGAATCAGTTCCTACTTTAGATCTTCATCATTAGAGCACGTGTCGCCCGATTTCCTATTCCATTTAGATCTTGTCAAGGATTTATGTTCATTTATATTTTCGGTATTCAATACTCCTGGGGAGTTAACTCTTGTTAGGATGATTTGATTTATGGTTCTTATACTTGGTTTGGATTATATCGATGGTTTAAATTCTTATGTGTAAATTGCCATCCGTAGTATTTATGTGAGTCTTAACTGTTGGGTATTAAAATGGTTTTTATATTGGTATTTAATAAAAGAAAAGTGAGGTTTTAAATGGTTTTGACACTTAGCGTAATTATTTAGGGTGTTCAAATTTGAAATATTATTTTACGACATTGATGCTCAGAATGAACCAACCTTTCACCTTGATGTTAATTTAATAAAGAACTGATCACCCGGTATTTAATTAGGTGGGGGTGTTATAGGTGGTATCAGGGCATCAGGTTTTAGTGTTCTTTAGGATCTGTGCGTCTTATTATGCTTTCAGCGTAACTTTCTTTAATATAGAGCCCTATGTTTAGGATTGTTGATTTCTTTGGTAAGATTCCGTTCTCCTGCTATAGCGTATATATTAGATAATCTTATTTGCATTCGGACGTGTTCGTACAAGAAGTATGGCAGATGAGGGCCATGAGACGGATAGCGGAGGTCGTACTTAGGAGGTTATAAAGTATGTTCGGGGATGATGACTGTAGTCGAGGTCACCCCTAGTATGGCATGAGAGGCGAGGACTGTAAAGACGGTTAGGACGCAACCTTCAAATTCCAAGTGATACTATAGTTGAAGGTGATGCCAAATTAGACTCACCCAACGTAGTACACTTGGGAGAGGGTCCAATGGAAAATTGAGGAGAGTCATCAGTAAAAGTTCTAGAAACGCGGGAATTGGGTGTGTTACCCAACGAAGGCAATATATTCAAAGGCTTGGACATATAGTGGAGTGTGGTTAACTAAAACTTAAAATTTGGGGTAAATGTTTCTTGACTCATCGGAGCAAAGTTATAATAGTGGGAGTCAATAACCACCGCCCGTGAATGAGGGTACATTTTATATCTATGGAATTATGGTGCGCATAGTGATTGACACTAGGACCTCACATTCATTTGTAGCTATTAGAATTGCGTGGACTATAGGGTTACTAGGCTTGGCCATTGGCACTATTATTTATGTAGACTCACCGACGGGTAGTGGGATGCCTATTATTTTCTTTTATATATCAAAACGTGAGTTTAATTTTATCGGGGATTCACTTGTTATAGACATATCCAAGTAAGATGTGATTATCGGCATGGATTGACTTGTTGTATATGAGACCAAGATTGATCGTTATAGCCAACATATTGTCTTCGATATGAGATTGAATGAGTAAAATTTTATAAATAGATAAAACCTGTTGGGATGTTATATACTATAGACTAAGAACCTGAGGATTTTCGAGGATCGACTATTTTAGGTAGTAGTGTATTGGGGGGTTCCTTGTTTGGATTTCTCTCTGTGAGACACCCCACGCATGAAACTAAAGAACGTTGGGAGTCGAAGTAAGTTAGGTCTTTTGAATATGAGTTTATAACCTTTTCCATTATATGTATATATTTATATTAATCATAGAGTTATGATTTGTAGCATGATTTGAGGTCAATGAAATCGCCAAATGAGAATGTGAAAATCATAGAAATACGGATTATAAACTAGGTAGTCAGTTAATTAAGAGTAACCTTACAGAGAAATCACATTCATTTAGACCTTACGATGGAAAGTATGCACATTGAGTGTATGGGCGTCCTGGATGGTTTGATTGTAGTATTTTCCATATTTGTGTAACAGTAAGTATTGTTGAGGTTAATAAAAGTAGACGTTGTGACTTCCAGATTTAGTTGTTTGATGACTTAGGATCGTTACTCCCATAATTTTTCCATGAGGATGGTATAGTACGAATTTGGCTAGTTTAACTCAAGATAATTTAAACTAAATAGTAAGGCTTGGAGTATAATATTAGTGGGGGTATTCGGTAATGTACTGTATGTGTGGTACGGCGAAAATTACATGAGATGTGAGATTAATAACCGGAGTTGTCCTTACCAGTTACACATTATTTTTCTGAATTTCGGGATGAAATTCCGTTATTAGAGGGGAAGTATGTAATATCCCGTATTTTTATGACTTTTAAAATTGGGAATTTATTGAATTTAATTGAGATATTAATTTAATATTAATCCGATATTTTATTTTAAATATTTACTAGCGTGATGAAATTTAGTAATTATTGGGAATTTGTTGAATATTACTGGATGAGTAAAATAATATATGACATTGATTTTATTAAAATTGTCATGAGTGAATAAAATGACAATTATGGAAATTTTATTTGGGACGCGCCTGTGTCGTGTTAGAACTAAATTATTATTATTAAAGTGAATAAATTATAAGTCATCCGTATAGTCATTTTGAGTGCGCCAAAGTGTCCGAAAGTCTCGAGATAGTCAAAAAAGTGTACTCGGGGGTTTAGTTTGGGTCTCGGGGCATTTTTAGGCCTAATTGACACCCCGGGAGGGTATTTTAGACATTTGGTATTTTTGGGTAATTAAACCCAAGAATTTTCTTGATATTTATTAGCCATTTAGAGTTGTCTCTTGAGGTTAACAAATACAAAGCCTAAGCGAGCCATTAGAGAAGAAGGTGAAGTGATTAGAGAAGAAGGTGAAGACATTTGAAAATAAAGTGAAGAGTCTTCAAGCAATCCAAGGCCTAGAAGTCACCGAATTTCGTAGCCAACACCACCATAACATAGATCACATGACGAGGAACGCATCTATATAATTTTCATCAATAAATCATATCTTTGAATCCGAGGCAAGTTTCCATATTGCTAATTTCCAAGTTAATATACTTTCCATGTTAGTCTAGGAATGAAAATCATATGTTTTAATTGAAGAATTATGTGTTTGGGAAGAGAATTCATATATGTTGTAGTGAGAATCCATGTAGTCTAAAATCTTGATCATATGTACAGGATTACCAACGAATTTATTATAATATTTGGGAAGAAAATATTGATTAAATTAGAGGGTGGTGATTATTCATGCAAAATTTGGTTTTATAAAGAGATATGAGATTAAACACCTTTTTGATTGATTCGTTGAGGATTTATTGATGTCGTTACGTTAGAACTTGTTTATGTACATTGGTTATACACTTGGTTTACTTTTATGGGAGTTTGGGATGAAATTATAGAGGTTTGGAGGGGTTAAAATGGTTGAACCCGTAGGCTGAATATTGCAAAAAATTGGGCAAGAACTGCTTGATCGATCGATCGACCCCATTTCCTCGATCGATCGATCCCTCCTCGAGAAGTGCATATTTTTATCCTTTTTGTTTAGTCCAGTTAAAATGCATAGGAACCCTTGATCATCATTGATAGAGTATAATGGGTTATGAAGAGGACCAATAGGGTCTAAGTAGACTTGGTTGAGTGAAATATATATGAGATGAAATTGTGGTTTAACGGGGAGTTATTTATACTTTGGGAATTGTGCACGCGTTTACTTAAAGATTGAGACTCGTGAAAGATTTATACTAGAAGATAAGTGAAGGTATACCTACTAATAATTATACTTAGTGAGAAAGAATACTTTGAGAGATGAGAAGTAAGAATGAAGTAAATAATAAATGAGAATAAAAGAGATGAATCCGTTATGCGAGATAATTAAGTAAAACTTGTGCTAAGCATGGATGACAATAATTATAGGTCGTCGGTGAACCTAATTTGGAACATATGAATATTTATATGTATTACTTTGTGATTGTGCATATATTATGTATCTGTGTATAACATACCAAGCTTACTTGCTATCGATGGGAGGTTTGCGCGTGAGGGCGGTCATATCCAGATGAATCCATGGAATTTTTGATTTGTCGCTCGAGAACATAGGACTATGAAAGACTTATCGGTGAGTTGATAAGTCCGCTGTATATGGGAACGTAGGTATGTGCGTGACCCGTGGCTATGAGAACCATGTTCACCTCCAATTTTTGTGTTGATATTTGTGGTTCGAGGAATCTTTACCGAACATATATTCCCCTATACTGCGACGTGATGTATTGGGATAAGATAGTAGAGTAATGCAGCACCGCAGCTGTATCTCGGGGTGCAGTATAGTATATATATAATATAGTGAATATATATATATTCATGTGATGGTATCTACTATGTGGCTAAAGTAGAAATGTAAGATAGTTATATATGAAAACACTTAGTTGAATTGAATTAATAAGGGAATTATCCATGTTGAATCTAAATGGATATATATATGTTTATAACATCATTATATGTAGAATAAGGTTAAGACATGGGAATAATTTGGGCTACAAAAAATGGATACATGGGGTTAATCTAGTTAGCGTGGGAACTATAACGAGGATGTCCTAGAGGTAAGGTAGGAGTGCACACTAAATGAGAGGTGAGGATTCTCAGGAGAGTGTCGCATACTAACATGGTTGTGATATTAGACGGTGATATACTCATATGTACCCTCGACTAGGCCGAGGGAACCCTATAACTGGACGAGGCCCAGACGACCCTCCAGGGGGTCAACCTCTCAACAAATATCAGACGACCCCTCATCTTGGTCCGGATGACCCTCCAAGGGGCCGACCCCTCACCAGGCCCAGACGACCCTCCAAGGGGCCGACCCCTCATCAGGCCCAGACGACCCTCTTAGGGGTCGACCCCTCATCACTATCAGACGACCCTCCGAGGGTATGACAGTACGAGGCCCAAAATGGGCCTGACTCAGTATCGGAATGAACTTTTCCCTCGACCAATTATATGATAGGTCGAGGGTGACATCATCACAGTGCATGGCTTGGGAGACGCGTGGAACAGTGCGCATGAGGCTCACATGGCACGTGGAAGACCATTATAACAAAATCACCCCCTCGCGTGACGGAATATTCTGTCATTATTTGGCATCTACATGTGTCAACAGGAGATTGGCTAAATCATCATTCACATGCACCATGCATACTTGCGGTGTACACTACACCCCCAAGACCTATATATACTTATCACCAACAACCCTACAAGGAGATCGAGGGCTAACTGTAAACCCTAGCTAAAACTCTGCTTGTACATACAGTAGAGAGAGAAAGTGAGCTTATGTGCATTGTATCCAAGGCCATTAGTGCCCATACTTAGTGGATCACACACACATAGTGGATGTAGGCCTAATTAGTTGAACCACTATACATCATTGTATTATTCCTCTTATCCTCACCTCCTTCTCTATACTAATACACGTACATCTCTATGGCTGCCATGGTTATTACTGTTTGAGCTCATCATCAGTTATCTGGTGGTGCTGAATCCAAGCATCATCAGTTTGGCGCCGTCTGTGGGAACGAGAAGACATCTCTTCCTCTGTACAACTTGACCTCACTGGGAACTCTGGTGGTGAACCAGTTCTCCCCCTAAGAGGAAATGTTTCACCATTAAAAAGACCCGCTAAGGTTCTCAAGCTCACCAGTCTTTTCTTCATTTCAGTTTTTCATAGCTCAAACACATGGCACTGGAGATGCCACCGCCACCACTTCCTCCATCGGATAGTGGAGTAGGACCCAACTCTAGTCAGCCACCACCTCAGTCTGAGATGGATGATGTGACGGCGGCCTTGAAGTCTCTGGCAGCAAGCCAGCGGATCATGCAGGAGCAGTTCACAGCTCTAAGCCAGAACATACTAAGACCACCAGGGGTCTCACTAGAGATGATTACTTCTACAGCGGCTCCGGGGTGGCATGAGGCCAGGGGACCACCCCAGGCACCACGCAAAGACCTTCCACACCCTCTGTGGTGGAGGGATGTTGCTGACCACCGGCGTCTACGCCTGGGGAGGGCAAGGAAACCCTTGCCCTGAGGACATGTATGATGATCTGGAGGGGGAGGAGGCCCCCATAGAATGCTGGGAGCCATATGAGGTCTCCAACAATACTATTCGACCTCTCCAGTAGAGCAGAGGGAAGTGTGGAAGGAAAAAGCCTGACGATCGCCCGAGAGGCTCTACTTTCGATCGACTGAGCAGGGGGTCAGCCTTTGAGAGGCTGGGCCCAGTAAATGACCTGCGGGAAAAATTATCCAGATCAAGGAGTGCTGCGAGGTCCAGAAGTGAGGCCGCAGATGGCCGACCCCATGGGGGATGACCCCAAGGACGGGACAACGGCCAGGGGGAAGTAAACGGCCGCAGCAGAACCCTCCGTCCACCTCAAAGAGGCGGCAGGGGATAACATCGGCCAAGCCGACCCTACGAGGCCCTGGAATGACTCGATCCAGCGACTGGAGGATAAGATCAGAGATATACTGAAGAGTCGGGACCCTCTTCAGAGAGGATACTCCTTAGGCTCACTCTTTATGGTGAAGATAGTCAACTTCCCTACGCCATCAAAGTTCAAGCCACCTGCGATCACCCTGAGATATGACGGGAGTGCCAACCCTGTCCACCATATTGAGATCTATCAATCAGCGGTAGACATATACTCTATCTCAAATGACATGAGGTGTCATGCCTTCTATGGTACTCTGACTGGGGCTACACATGTCTGGTATATGTCTCTTCCAAAAAACTCGATTGAAAACTTCAAATAGTTGGCAGATCGGTTTATCCACAACTTTTTCATTGGGGTGAGGCCACAGAAGAAGACCACACATCTGCTCTGTGTTAAGCAGGGGAAGAATGAGAGTCTAAGAGACTACATAGCCAGATTCAATAAAGAGAAGTTAGAGGTTGAAGATTATAAGGAGAGAAAATCCCTGACCGCTCTCATTGGAGGACTCCATAAGGGAAAGCTACTGTGGAAGCTTGTAGAAGACCCTCCGAGGATGATGGTTGAACTGCTGTCAGTAGCAGGAGAGGTAATGAACGCCGAAGAGGCGATGGCTGAACTGCTGTCAGCAGCAGGAGAGGTAATGAATGCCGAAGAGGCGATGGCTGCCAAAGGCGAAGACGAAAAAGGAGGCACCAGTAAGGGCAAGTACCATAAGAAGGGCAAAGAAGGGAAGAAGAGGTCTACGGATGACAAGTTCGCCGAGTACACCCCTCTAATGGTCAACTGTGAACATATTCTCAATGAGATAAAGAGTGACCGATCCCTGAAGTGTGCTGAGAAGTTGAGGGCAGCCCCCAACAAGAGGAACAAAAACATATGGTGTGAATTTCACCAAGACCATGGCCATGTGATAGACAAATGCTTTGCTCTGAAAGATGAGATTGAAAAAATGCTAAAAGAAGGGAAGCTGAGGAAGTATGTTGACAAGAGTGCCTTCAAGAGGGGCCGACGGGACGACCCCAGGAAAAAGTGAGGCGATGCATGCCGAGAAGATCTTCTAAAAAGAGGAGACAACCCCTCTGAGGATGAGGACGACCCTGACCTACCTCCGAGAGACGACCACGGCCCTGTCAAGAGACTTAATATGATCTCTCTTAGCATGGGGATGATCTCCGGAGGGCTAGCTAGGGAAGGGTCGGAGGCCGCAGATAGGAAGTCCCACGTAGCTGAAGCCAAGGCAGTGACGAAGACAGTACACTCAACCTCTCTAGAGGCAAAGTCAGAAAAGAGGAAGAAGGTCGATATGGATACTCTGATGGTGGGTTCTCAAGAATGGACTTCAAA
The DNA here is from genome assembly GCA_949130495.1 of Sambucus nigra. Lineage (NCBI taxonomy): Eukaryota > Viridiplantae > Streptophyta > Magnoliopsida > Dipsacales > Adoxaceae > Sambucus > Sambucus nigra. The sequence continues at coordinate 55,220,887 of OX422224.1, read as the reverse complement.
GGCCTCTTAGACCCACATGATGATCATCTCGTCGTCACTACCAGGGTACTTAGATGTGAGGTGCCTAGGATCTTGGTAGATGGGGGTAGCTCTGCAGACGTGATGTTTTGGCCATGCTTCAAAGCCTTAGGTCTTAGCCGTGCTAGACTCATCCCACAGCATCATCCGTTTATTGGGTTCAGTGGGGAAAAGGTTCATCCCCTTGGAATATATGAGGCCGATGTCAGGTTGGGGGGCGAGTGGCCGAGGTGGCTTACCAAGAAGGTCAACTTCTTTATGATGGATGAACATGTCTTTTCAGCCTATAATATTATACTGGGGCGGGTAGACCTCAAGGGGTTTGAAGCTGTGCCGTCTACGGTACATCAGATGATTAAATTTCTAACCGCTTACGGGGTGGGGAAAGTTCAGAGAGACCAGACGACAGCACGGGAATGTTATTATAACTCCGCTGAAGAAAGAGAGGCACATAGGAGGGCTACAACCACTTACAATATTGATACCCTAGACCCCAGAGACGACACAAAGCTGAAGAAAGGAGAGGCCGCGAATGAGGTAGAATCCATCATCCTCAATGAGGATGACCCAGAAAAAACTGTCCAAGTCGGCAAGTCTCTGAAGACAAATATCAAGGAAGACCTCATTAAACTATTGAGGAGAAAACAAGGCGTCTTTGCATGGAGTCATGAAGATATGATGGGGATCGACCCCAAGATCATGTGCCACAAGATAAACATGGTAGAGGGTGCAAAGTCGGTAAGTAGAAGAGGATAATTTACTCTAGAGAAAAGTATGAGGTCATAAGGGTTGTGGTAAAAAAATTAGAAGATGCTGAGTTTATTAGAGAGGTTATCTATCCTGAATGGTTGTCCAATGCAGTCATTGTCCCTAAGGCCAGTGGTAAGTGGAGAATGTGTGTGGACTTCACCGACCTCAACAAGCATTGTCCCAAAGACAGCTTCCCCCTCCTCCGCATTTACCAGATGGTAGACGCTACCGCACGCCATGAGCTCATGAGCTTAGTGGATGCCTATTCAGGGTACAACCAGATCTTCATGGACCCTGAAGACTCAAAGAAAACATCCTTCATTACCGATAAGGGGACATACTGTTATAGGGTCATGCCCTTTGGCCTGAAGAATGCAGTGGTTACATACCAGCGCCTTGTAAATAAAATGTTTGAAGACCAAATTGGGGAGTCTATGGAGGTCTATGTAGATGATATGCTAACTAAAAGTTTGAAGGCATAGGACCATGTAGCTGACCTTGATAGGACCTTTAATACAATGGATAAGTATCAGATGAAGCTCAACCCAACCAAGTGTGTCTTCGGGGTCAGGGCAGGGAAATTCTTAGGGTTCATCGTGAATCAAAGAGGCATTGAGGCCAACCTTGAGAAAATAAAGGGCCTCCTATAAATGAAGACCCCCAAAACCATTAAAGATGTTCAGAGTCTCACGGGGCGAGTGGATGCTTTGAATAGGTTTGTGTCTAGAGCCACAAACAAGTGTTTTCAATTCTTTAAAATTCTCAGAAAGGCCTTTGAATGGAGTTAAGAGTGTGATGAGGCTTTCAAGGAGCTAAAGTCATACCGAGGGTCTCCCTTGATATTATCACGACCAGTACAGGGTGAACAGCTACATGTGTACTTAGCCGTCTCTGAATCAGCCACCAGCGCAGCCATTGTGAGAGACGAAGACAGGGTACAAAAGCCTGTGTATTTTAATAGTAAGGCACTCTAGGGGGAAGAGCAAAGATACCCACACATGGAGAAGTTAGCCTATGCCTTAATCCATGCATCAAGAAAGATGAAGCCATACTTCCAGTCCTATACAATGGTTATCCTCACTGACTCTCCTCTTAGGCAGGTCTTACATAAGCCAGAAAAGTCAGGGAGGCTAATAGCCTGGGACATAGAGCTGGGGGAGTTTGACATTGTGTATCAACTTAGGAAGGCCATAAAGGGGAAAGCATTGGCATATTTCGTGGCTGAATTTACTTGGGAAGACGATGAAACTGAAGATGAGAACCTTGGGAAGACAGATACCCTACAAAGCAGACTCGCCAACACACCCGCAGACAAGGCTGAGACAAGCACCACTAGAGGAAAAGTGGCCAAGAACAAAGATGGAAGATATCTGTTTAGACAGGGGTCCCTCACCGAGGAAATTTTCTCAGAAGAACACACCGTGTGGAGCCTCTTCATCGATGGGTTCTCTTGCGATAGTGGAAGTGGAGCTGGACTGATAGTATCTGCACCTGATGGCATAGACATTGAGTATTCCATCAGGTTCAACTTCAAAGCATCCAACAATGAGTCCGGATATGAGGCCCTGATAGCAGGACTCTCTTTGGCCATGTCTCTTAGTGTCGGCCAGATTTTGGTCCATAGTAATTCAAGGCTAGTAGTGAATCAGGTACTAGGAACTTACGAGGCCAAGGATGAGAGGATGGACAAGTACCTCGAGAGGGTGAGATCATTGATGAAGAGCTTCAGGGAAGTAAAATTGAAGAGGATACCTAGGCTCGACAATGGTCTAGTTGATGCCCTAGCTAGACTGGCCTCGACAACTAGGACAGTTATCAGGAGGACAGTCCCAGTGGAAATTTTAATTCGACCAAATATAGAAGATACTGAGGGAAAAATTAGCACTTGCCTGAATATTTCTAAGGAAGCTTCATGGATGGACCCTCTGATCAGATACATTAAAGAGGGGTAGATGCCAGAAGCAAGGGAAGAAAGGACGAAGTTGAGATACAGAGCTGCAAAGTTCACTGTCATTGGGGATACCTTGTACAAAAAGGGGTTTTTGCTCCCCCTACTTAGGTGTGTGCACCCATCTGATGTCCCATCCATTTTACAAGACATACACGAAGGATCATTTTCAAGCCACATTGGAGGCAGGTCTCTGGCAAAGAGGGTGGTCACCCAAGGATACTGGTGGCCGACCTTGGGGAAAGATGCTACAACATATGTAAAAAAGTGTGATACATGTCAAAGTTTTGCCACCATCCCACACCAGCCCCATCAGCCTCTTACCTCCATTACATCCCCATGGCCATTTGCAGTGTGGGGGATCGACCTACTAGGCCCCTTGCCTAGGGACATTAATACCTATCGGTTCCTCATCGTGGCCATTGACTATTTTTCAAAATGGGTGGAGGCAGAGCCGATGGTCACGAATACCGAGCAGAAGACATTCCAGTTCATCTAGAAAAATATTATATGCAAATATGGTCTCTCCAACACCCTCGTCTTGGATAACGGGACTCAATTTAAGAATACATCTCTACAGAAGTACTGTGAAAGGGTGAGTATCAAACAATTCTTCTCTACCCAGGCCGACCTCAGGCTAATGGGTAAACAGAAGTTACAAACAGGACGATCCTAGACGGGATTAGGAAGAGACTTGAAGAGGCAAAAGGAAGAGAGGTTGAGGAGTTATATGATGTACTGTGGGCCTACAGGACGATGGCGAAGACCTCTACCGGAGAAATCCCATTCATGCTAGCATATGGCTCAGAAGTCGTCATCCCCACCGAGATTGGGTTTCCTACTCATAGGATCCAAATGTATGACCCCCAGAGAAATACGGAAGAGAGGAGACTTGACTTAGACCTGATTGAGGAAAGGAGGGAAGACGCCGAGGTAAGGCAAGCCGCCTAGTAGAAGAGGACTGCAAGGTTTTACAATCAGAGGGTGAAGCAGAGACCAATTGCAGTGGGGGACTTAGTCCTCAAAAATACTTGGCAAAAGGCCAACAAGCTCCACCCGAATTGGCATGGCCCATATAGGGTCATCGATGATGATGTCCCTGAGACCTATAGACTAGAAAACCTAGAAGGGGAACCCTTTTCTAACCCCTGGAATGCAGATCATTTGATGAAATACTATCAGTAGTGTTGTAATGTTCTGACGGACCATAATTCTAATGGGTGCTGCTCCAACAGAACACTTGGAATGTTAATGAGAAATATTAGTGTTTCCTCTCATCTTGTGTTTGTCAGTTCTAGTATATCTGGGATCATTTTTGGAAAATCAACCCTCGACTATAATGAGGATCAATGGTGGGAATGACCCCACCCTTCCCCTCAAGAAAGATGAGGGATTACTTTATTAAAAACCATTAAGTTGGTAGAAGCAACCCTCGGCTATAATGAGGGTCAATGGTGGGGATGACCCCACCTTTGCCCTCAAGAAAGATGAGGGTGGACTTTATTAAAAACCATTAAGTTGGTAGAAGAAACCCTCGGCTATAATGAGGGCCAATGGTGGGGACGACCCCACCCTTGCCCTCAAGAAAGATGAGGGAGTACTTTGTTAAAAACCATTAATTTGGTAGAAGCAACCCTCGGCTATAATGAGGGTCAATGGTGGGGACGACCCCACCTTTTCCCTTAAGAAAGATGAGGGTGGACTTTATTAAAAAACATTAAATTGGTAGAAGCAACCCTCGACTATAATGAGGGTCAATGGTGGGGACGGCCCCACCCTTGCCCTCAAGAAAGACGAGGGAGTACTTTGTTAAAAACCATTAAGTTTGTAGAAGAAACCATCGGCTATAATGAGGGTCAATGGTGGGGACGACCTCTCCTTTTCCCTCAAGAAATATGATGGTGGACTTTATTTAAAACCATTAAGTTGGTAGAAGCAACCCTCGGCTATAATTAGGGTTAATGGTGGGGACGACCCCACCCTTGCCCTCAAGAAAGACGAGGGAGTACTTTGTTAAAAACCATTAATTTGGTAAAAGTACCCCTTTGCTATAATGAGGGTCAATGGTGGGGACGACCCCACCCTTGCCCTCAATAAATACGAGGGAGTACTTTATTAAAAACCATTAAGTTGGTAGAAGCAACCCTCGGCTATAATGAGGCTCAATGGTTGGGACGACCCCACCCTTGCCCTCAAGAAAGACGAGGGAGTACTTTGTTAAAAACCATTAATTTGGTAGAAGAAACCATCGGCAATAATTAGGGTTAATGATGGGGACGAACCCACCCGTTTCCTCAAGAAAGACAAGGGAGTACTTTGTTAAAAACCATTAATTTGGTAAAAGAAACCCTCGGCTATAATGAGGGTCAATGGTGAGGACGACCCCACATTTGCCCTAAAAAAGAAGAGGGAGGACTTGAGCATTAATTAAAATTGGTTAAAAACCACCCTCGGCTATAATGAGGGTCAATGCAGGGGACGACCCCTCATTCATCCTCAAGAAAGACGAGGGTGGGGTTACTGATATTGTTAATATAAAAAACTCACAATGCAAAAGAGACGAGTATGAAAGACCACAAGATAGATGATATTATAAATAAAATATTACAAAAGGATGTTTGTTCTCCAAAAAATAAAGTACATTCATGAGATACATAAAGAGGGTATCGTCCACAAACAGCCACCCTATTGAGCAGCATCAGAGGGCAGGGCCTCAACGTCAATAAGAGAAGTCTCCTCAACGACCATGACAGGCTGATCCTCAGACGTGCTGACACCCTCGACATGCACTTGAGACTCCACCTGTGCCAAAGACTCAGAAATCAGGGGGTCGTCCAGTTGGACTGCTTCGATATAGGGGCGGACAGAAGATAATGCATCAGCAAACTTAAGGACGACCCACCTTCAGGCCGTCCTAATCCACCTCTCTAAGTATTCAAGGCCTAAGCCTTGAAACTCATCCGAGAGTTTGTAGGCCTCCACAGCGTCTGCCGCTGCTTTCTTCACTTCCTCACATAGCTCAGTCTTGAATTAGGTCCCCTGATGGGTCAAGGCTTCATCCTTCTCTTTAATAATCAAGTCCTTGGCCGCCATGTCTGCATCATGCGGCCTTGTCAGCTCGTTCCGGCCCCTCGCATGCTCAGTCCTGACACTCTTCAACTCAGCCATTGCAGTCTCAAGCTCTGATTGTAGATTAGCCTCGTGCTGAATAACCCTCTCAACTTCATGGAATTTTACTTCGTTCTCAGCCATCCACTTAGTGTCCGAGGTAAAAGAACAGACAGACTGCATAAGAAAAAGAAACTCATTAAGAGGCCGAGGAAACAGTTTGTGAAAGAATGCAATTAAGGGAATGAAGTAAGAACGAGTACCTGAGCTAGGGTGTACAGACCATAGTCATACACCTTCGCCGGAGGCATCTTGGACAAGAACTCATAGTCGGAAGCCGAGGGGGTAGAAAACATAGATGCCTTGGCCGCCCTCAGGTTGGCAATCATAGAAGATGGCCCGGCCTTCAAAAATGCCATGTTTTGGGACCAGAAGGCCCCCATATTGGAAGAAGAGGCGGTCCCCTCAGACGCCTCCACCCTTTCCCTCGTCCTAAAATCTGGTCGAGGTTCAACGGGGACTTCTGGCTCTTTCTTTTTTTGCCTGTCGGAGGTTGGCTCAACATCCGTCAGCCCCACAGTCTTTATCTTCCTTGGAGCTTGCTGGGGCTCCTTGCCCTTTTTCTTGCCCAGACCAGATAGTAAGCTTGGGGCAGTCATTTCCCAAAGATGGTTTGATATACCTGAAGGATGACCTGAAAAGAGGATGACACGTCAAAAAAATGCAGGGGCAAAGATGAAACACTTGAAAAAAGCAAAGATTGGGCAAAAAATAATACAACTCACATAGCTCTGTCAGGGCAGCTTCCTTGAGGAACGGAGGGGTCATCAGATCTTCAAACTTTGCAAGTTCACCCTCTTTCCCTCGATCTCTCAGATATTCGACTATGTCTTTCTCGTCCCGATTAAGTTCGGGGTCTGACCTGGCCTTCATCGAGGGATTATACCATCTTCTTGGGACCCTCGGACCATCGACTAAAGGTTGAGCCTTGGCGGAAAATTCCCATTCTCTAGAGACGAAGAAGAATCTCTCCTTCTAATCGTGGTTGGAGGTTTGTGCCACATGGAGAAGTTTTATATCAGACTTCCTCGCCCCCAGATCATAGTACCCAGGCTTCTTAGACGAGGAAGTGATATTATAGCAGGCTAAGAAAAGATTGGTCGAGGGATCGTCAGTAAAGGCATTCTTCTATAGGGATACGTAGCCTAGGATCGTCCTCCAGGAGTTGGGAGGAAGTTGAGAGGGGGCGACGCCGAGGGCTAATAAGATATTTACAACGGCAGGGTGTAGAGGAAACCTGACACCGACCTTAAACATTTGTTTGTATACTGTGACCTCTCCCTCTTCACCCTCAAAGACCCTATCATACTCAGAGGGCACCCTCATATTTATGTTGGGGGCACACCAAATGCATGCCTCCAAAGCAAGAGGTCACGATCCCTGACTGAGGAGATATAGGACGAGGCATGGGAGGTGTCAACTGGGTCAACATCTGAGTCCTCACCATCATCTTCAGTGCCCTCTCCCTCAGCCTAATCACCTGTCAGAGGCCCATGAGGGAAAGCCATCTAGAAGGCATAAGGGGACAAAGTTATCACAAGGACAGCCTCGGAAGGGACCACACCCTCGGCCTGTCGGCCTGGGCTAAGATCAGACATTTCTCTCCTCTCAGAAGGGCCAACACCTGATCGTAACGAGGCTCTCTCATCCATCTCTCCTGACCGACTCTCGACTGGATGACCGAACGACCCACAAGACTCAGATGGTTTTATTATGGCTAGAGGAATGGGGAAAATGGGTCATACCCAGTTAGGGATGGCCCCTCGTCTTCTCTTTTCCTCTTCCTCTATTTGCCTAATCTCTGTGAAGAACTTCTCTCTCAGGGATGGAAACTCCTCTGCTAAGCTGTAAAGCCTCCTAAGCATCAAGGGGAAGACCCTACACTTAGAAGAATTTGTTTAAGTCAACCACAAACAATCTCATAATTGACCAGGTTGGACTTTTCGATCAAAACCAAAGAATTAAAGGGTTTTTATCAAGGAACATTCAAGAACAGACTGCCAGAGAATATGCCGGAAAAGCTTTGAAACAGCCTAAGGAAAATCCAACCCTACGACCCTAAAATAAGAAAGCAAACAGAAATGAATAAAAAGAGGGCACTAGGGCAAAGGTGTTACCTAAGAAGAAATAGCAGAATTGCCGAACTCAAAATGTCGAAATTACAGAAATGGATAGAAAGAGGGAAGCTAGAGAGAGAGAGTTCAGGCGCGAAGAAGAAGAAGAATAAGAAGAAAGAGAAACTTAAAAAATTGCTTAAATACCTTATTGATGAATTGTACCATCAACCAATGCAGAGCATAGCCCACGAGGAGGGCATCATTACGGCATAAAGTCCCAGGCAGTGTGCAGCCGCCACGCCTAGGTAATCGGAACGACAATGAGTATCTTCCTAAGTGTCATATCATCTTGACAGGTGTCACTCATCAAACAGACCATACACTTGTATGAAAAGCAACACTATCCCTCAGCCATCTCAGTAGCATCTATAGCTAAGGGTTGGGGGGTGATTTATATACCCATATGTACCCTCGGCCAGGCCGAGGGCGCCTTGTAAATGGATGAGGCCCAGATGACCCTCTAGGGGGCCGACCTCTCAACATATATCAGACGACCCCTCATCTTGGTCCGGACGACACTCCAAGGGTCCGACCCCTCATTAGGCCCGAACGACCCTCCAATGGTCCGACCCCTTATTAGGCCCAGACGAACCTCCAAGGGGTCGACCCCTCACTAGGCCCAGATGACCCTCCAAGGGGCCGACCACTCATCAGGCCCAGACGACCCTCTAAGGGGCCGACCCCTCATCAGACTCAGACAACCCTCCGAGGGTACGACAGTATGAGGCCCAAATTGGGCCAGACTCACTGCCAGAAGTAACTTTGCCCTCGGCCTATGATATGATAGGCCGAGGGTGACATCATCACAGCGCATGGCTTGGAAGACGCGTGGAATAGTGCGCGTGAGGCTCACCTGGCACGTGGAAGACCCTTATAACAAAATCACCCCCTCACGTGAGGGAATATTATGTCATCATATGACATCTATAGGTGTCAACAGGATATTGGCTAAATCATCATTCACATGCACCATGCATACTTGGGGGGTACACTACACCCCCCAAGACCTATATGTACTTGTCACCAACAACCCTACAGGGAGATCGAGGTATAATTGTAAACCCTAGCTAAAACTCAACTTGTACATACAGTAGAGAGAGAAAGTGAGCTTATGTGCATTGTATCCAAGTCCATTAGTGCCCATACTTAGTGGATCACACACTCACAGTGGATGTAGGCCTAATTAGCTGAACCACTATACATCATTGTCTTATTCCTCTTATCCTCACCTCAATCTCTGTACTTATACACTTACATATCTATGGTTGCCATGGTTATCACTGTTTGAGATCATCATCACTTATCTGGTGGTGCTGAATCCAAGCATCATCAGCCGGTAAGCATTTTAAATACTTGCTAAACTATTTTTAAAACTGTTTTATACTCGGGCTCTGACCCATTTTCTGTCATTTCTTTCTCTCTTGTATATATATGTGTGTATTACAGGTTCCCAACCATATGGGCATCATGCTTAGGTTCTTTGGATTGGACGTGATGCAGCTTATGCGGGAGTTGCAGGCCCTTACTTTAGACGACTTCGTCATTGAATCAGTTCCTACTTTAGATCTTCATAGTTAGGGCATGTGTCGCCCCATTTCCTATTCCATTTAGATATTGTTAAGGATTTATGTTCATTTATATTTTTGATATTCAATACTCCTTGGGATTTAACTCTTGTCGGGATGATTTCATTTATGGTTCTTATACTTGGTTTGGATTATATCGATGGTTTAAATTCTTGTGTGTAAATTTCCATCCTTAGTATTTATGTGAGTCTGAACTGTTGGGTATTAAAATTGTTTTTATATTGGTATTTAATAAAGGAAAAATGAGGTTTTAAATGGTTTTGGCTCTTAGCTTAATTATTTAGGGTGTTCAAATTGGAAATATTATTTTACGACAGTGATGCTGAGAATGAACTAGCCGTTCACCCTGATGTTAATTTAATAAATGACTGATCACCCGGTATTTAATTAGACGGGGTGTTATAGATTATTGTGTATGCAAATATATTTGGACCATTAATTATACATTAAGTTTTGAGTATTATATTTTTTGGGGCATTGACTTTTTATAAATAATGTTTATGACTTCCAGAAAAATTATTTTTGAATTCCGTCGAATATTTGAGTTTCTGGAGTAATTTTCTACAGTTCCATGATGCTAACTCATTTTTTTGGAAAACTTTTAAGTTATTCCTTATCTCATCTATATTTATCTAGAACTCTGATAAAACCTTTCTCTAATGATCCTATTTTAGTTGAATATTCTTGTCAAACACAGGCCAACATATTTCATACGGTAGGATATTAAACTTGCGCTATTATTAATATTTATATTTTGATGAGTCTCATGCCGAACACAGGCCAATGATTCATATTGTTGAATTTATGATATTCATGTTTTATTGAGTCTCGTACCAAACACAGGCCAACGATTCATGTGGTTGAAAATAACAATTATTGTTTATTCTAATGCTAGTACTCCCATTAAGTTGAATTAAATGCCATGCAAAGGCTACAATTCCTACGTTCGGATGCTAGATTTGTGATTTCGTTGCATGCATGCATATTTGAATGCATGACTTGCAAATTTTGAAACTCATATGTAGGTATTCATTCCGTTTAATCAAATGCTAAATACAGGCTAAGATTACATATACAGATATTATACTTGTAGTCATTTCAGATTATCCTAATGTTTATTATAAGGTTAAATTGTAGCGTAACACATGCTAAAATTTGAATCAAATAAACATTGGAATTTATGTAAATATTAAATAATTGGGATCAATGTTATATAGTCATATTTACATATGCCACTGGTATGATATTTGTGATTATAACCATATTGTGCATTAGTATGATCATGAATGATTTGGGTGAAAATTACTGATTTGTTACTCATACATAAGTGATGAAGCAAAAGTAAATGATTTATGTCTTCCATTTACTATTATTTATGTAATATCTCATGTAAATTCTTTGTCTATTTGATTTTCACATTAAGTCTAATTTTTCATGAATTTCAAATTAAGGAATAGACAATAATATAGTTATTCATGTATTACTGGTATTTTGAACATGTATGCGTATCCCTTAAAGTGGACCTACATAGATCATATAATTTGACACGTACTTGTTCCATTAAAGAAAATCGTAATGTCAAATTCATTATGAATGGTGAAAATAGTGGTAGTAGAAAATCATGAAATATGATTATAAAGGAAGGTATGTGTGACACCCCGTCTAATTAAACCCCAGGTGATCAGTTCTAAATTAAATTAGAGCAGGTTTCTCAGTTGGCTCCTTCTTAGCATCACGGTCAAAACTTTTTAATTACTAACCACCTACGTGAAATTAGACCGGTGCCAAGTTTTATCTTTCATTAATTCATTGAAATACTCATGTGGAAGTAAATCATTAACAATCACAAGCTAACTGAATCAAACCATCACATATAAATAAGAAACTATATGAATAAACCATCGGCTAAAATCTAACACAATTGTAAATACAAATAATAATGGATCTCAAGTATCTGAACTAAATACTAAATAAAACTGTGAGCAACATGATCAGATATCTGATAGAAAATCCCTACACTAGGAATAGAAGGAATAGAAGCGCTTATCCAAATCCTGCAACATCCACATATGCTACAGCAATGAATCAAGCCTGACGTCCCTGTCGCTGGACACCTAAAAGTTTTGAAAATATTTTATATCAAGGGTTAGAACCGAAAATATTTTGAAAACATTTAGCAAATGATTAACTTGCAGTAATAAAATATGCATGAATGTGCTTCATATTCTAGTTAGTGTCGCACTCTCTTGAGGACAAACTCACCCCTCAACTAATGTGCACAAGTAATGCCTTCTTTATGTCCCACCTAGTCCTCTACCTCGGAACTAGATACTTAATATAACTCTTCTCAACTGCGCTTCTCAATTCCGAGTATTTTTAATGTATAGCTTCTAAGTTATCTATCGCCTTAACTTAATTAATCATCTTCCCTTGAACGTCATATAACATTCACTAGTTATATAAATAATACACTTTTGTCCATGTATTTAAATTTCACGTATGTAATTATTCACCCCATTATATACGTACATCTATCTTACAATAATCACGCCTGCTGAATATGAATATAACCCATATATAAATAACATAATTCACTTCATGTATTTAATGACCCGTATATAACTATTTATCCCACTATATACGTAGAACCGTATTACAACATTCACACATATGTTGAATATAAATATAACCTATCCTCCCGAGTAATAAATCACTGGATGTATTCTCTAAAGTTCTATCACACTAGGTGTACCCGCTTAAGTTAGTTACCCCAAGTCAGAATCGCTCATTAACTTGGCCAAAAATATAAACATAATGGAGGCGGTCATATTCCTTCCATGAAAGTGGGATAAGCCCCTCGCCCATATAACGAACGCTATGACCTGGGGATATACCCGCCCTACTCCTCAAGCTAGGATATTCACCCACATCGCGCAACCTCCTCTGATAGCACTAGAGTATATATATTAATAATATCTAATCACTGATATTTATATGCACACACCATATATATATGATATCGCACACAGTATATATATATAAATATAAAATATCCCGACTTTACCGTGTAATGAATTCGTAACACTAGCCTAGACGTAGTATCTCAAGTTTATGGTCCAGCTCTGATTATTAATTAATTTTCACCTCAATTAATTAAATTACTTTTGGTGTCACCCAACCAATATACTAGAACTCGCACTCGTGGTCCGAAATAAATATAATACCTAAGTCTAATCCCCGACTTCGAATTAATTATTATTTTCTCCATAACTAATTTAAGTGAGTAATGTCGCCCTACTACTATACCCGAACTTATTCGCCCAGTTCGTTATTTTATTTCTCTAAATTTCTTCTCAAAATTCATACGTAAGTGTTACACTTAATTACCCCACCACTCCCAATTATATGCCCCTATAATTATGAGGATATTAACCTCCCTAATTGAATTTTCTTCCTTAATTGGACTTAGTGGTAATTAAACTTAAAGGGAATCACCCTAAAACGCCCAAGACCAATCTATCAAAAATTCTCAGCCATCGATCGATCGATCCCCAACCATCGATCCATCGATCGAGCAGGTCCTCATCTTCTTCAGCTACCTGATTCTGCCATTAACGAATTTCTCTAATATCTAAGCTTGTCCTTGGTTCATCTTAAGCATACACATCATTATAACTATATGGAAACATGATTAGGACCTCCCCTAGAACCTTAAACACAAATTAAATTTCACAAATGTTTACTTTTCCGAATTTGGGAAATTTCCGGGTCTTGACTCGTTCAGTCCCACTTTCATCTGCTTGTCCCAAATTAGTTCATAAATTTCTACTGGGTTTTCACATCTGAATAAATCATTATATCATAACCATGTAACACAATGACTTCCCACATTAATGTCCCATTAATTTCATTCAAGTGTTCTATATACAAAAATCCCATTTTTGTACCCTTATGTACCCAAAACGAATTTCAGATTTCCACATCACAAAAATATGAAGTGAAAACATCAATTAATGTTACAGAAAGTTAACCACTTACCTTTAGAATTCGTAAGGTCTAATCCGAGGTGAACTTTGCAAGGTTGATGACGAACTTCCAATAGGTTCCTTGTCTTGTCTCCAAAAGATTCCAATTTGGCTCTAACTGCTACCTCTCACTTTCTCCCCAAGTTCTTAGATTTATGTTTATGTTTCTCTGTCGTTCCCCACTCTTAGATTTAGGTCTCAAAACACTATTCCCATTTTTAGCCTAATGGGCCAAGCCCAAGTGAACCAAATAACCCCGTGTGGGCTCGATTATGCCTACAAACGCCCCGTGACCCGTGTACTATCCCCGGGTACACTTTTTCGACTATCTTGTCCCATTCAAACTCAACTGTGAGCTCAAAATCAACATCTGAATTAATTTATAAAACTCCTTATCTCACACTCAAATAGTTTATACGAACTCCCGGTTCAGATAAATAAATGCCACGTCACTAATACACGTTATGATGTAAATAAATTATTAATATTCACTTAGTAATTAAGTTTCCCTAAATATTAACCATTTACTCTCCGATTAATATTTAAATAAATATTACCATAATTAATTCAATTAAGTTACGACACACAAGTAATTTAAAACTTCCCGAATTAATTAAATATTACATGCACAGAAATACGAGGTGTTACAGTATGGTACTTATACCATTATCAATAACTTTCTTGAATACTTGTTCTTTTTGAACAAATAAATGATGAACCACTAAATGATAGTATTGTTACCGTGAGAGAAATGTAGATAAAATCATAAGGAAAGTATTACGAAGATCATAAAAGATTTACTATCCTAACTGATTATGTAGTGTATCTGTATGGACATAGATTTAGCATATGGAAAAATATTGACCTGGTTTTGTTTTCACAAGCCATAATAAGTGAAACTAATGGACTACAACTAAGTTTAAAATCTTGTTGAATTACATAATTGATTCACTAAAGTCGGGTATGAGGGGGTCATCAAGACAAAACGTGACACTTACGGTAGTTAACCGAGATAAAGATAAATTGTAGTAAAATATTTCACCATTAATGAAGAAAAGGTTATAAATGAACCTTCTCAATTATATGTAAGGACAAGGAATTCTTATGACATTAGTCGCTCATTATGATTGACAGTTACATGAAGTGATTGTGAAAATTACTTTTTGGAGTCTTATAAACTATGTGTATATGTTTAGGAGATCATTTTATAAACATAAGTTTCCCACATGATATATTTTAAGAGATAATATCATTATTTTTTTAATCGTTGTATATTTGCATACACCTTAAGATCAGTGGGAATAAGTTTATATATTTTTTATATACAAGAACGGATTTAGAAAGTAGAGAATCAAAATAATTTTATGCGTTTAAAATTTGTGTATGAAGTAATGAGATACTTAAAGGAGTATATGCTAACATTTATGCTGTATGTGTTCATTTAAATATAAACAATTATTGTGACTCAGATTTACTAGTTGTACGGATGGTATAAAGTTCACTCTTGCTTAAGTATGTTTGTTTTGGTTAATCTACCAATATAATGAAGGTGTGCAACGCAAACCATCCGTTAACTATTGTGAAAGCCGAGTTTGTAGCATACTTGATTCTACAACTTATGTATTTTGGTAGGGTGACATCATTTTGGGACTTGGAGTCATCAACACTATTATAAAGCCGCTGAAATATTATGATAATGTCACTGCAATCTTCTTTATGAAGAAATATTAGGTATTCCTAAAGTAACTAAGAACGTTGAATGAAATACCTATCAGACGAAATTCATAAACAAAGAGTGTCAATTGATCACATTATTACGAGTGATGACATAGAAGATCCTCTTATGCAATGACTATCTCCAAAGACATTATGGAACGTGTCAAAGAGATGGGCCTCGATTAGTAAAATTATGATTACAATTTGGCTTAGTTGTTTGACACTATTCCTTGAATTGAACAAAAGTGATTTTTATTTCAATTATTTATGTTTGTCGTGAATGCATGCATATGATTATAAATTATTGTAGACAGAATTAATCCTTATTCAAAATGAGATTATGAGGCCATTATTGTACCTTATATTGAAGGCTTAGTTGAATGAAACATTGGTACAGTAGTACGTAGAAGGAACCATGCTCTTGAATAACATGGAACTGCCATGACTTGCATCCGTGAATTGTTCGATTTAAGCAAACTATATTTATCAGTTATTCTACACCTTATGGTACCTAATTCAATTATGAGGATTATTAGGACCAAGTGGGAGACTGTTGGAAATTATTATTCAGTATCGAAATTGATTATTTAATTTCAATTATATTAAATTCCGAATTTATGAATTTCCCAATTATTTGTGGTCCTGATAAATATCAAAGAATTAATTCGAAACGTGATAAATACGAATATTAGAAGATTAGGTCAATCTTATCCGTTAGTCACATAATGGTTAGTGGCATTTAGTGGGAGACTTGAAATAGAGTCCCACCTTGACTAGGATTCCGGCCCTCTTCCCCTTATAAATAAAGGAGCCTTACACCATCTGGGTTATCTCATAACACACTATTTTCTGAGGTGGGAGAGAAATTCTGACATTCCATTTTAGTGTAATTTTCCAAGAAGGGAGATTGATGGTGCAATTAATCAAGATTGATCAATCCATTGGATCAAGGTAAGTCTTATTTTTTTATCTTTTAGACGTATTTTGTGAAAACATGAAGATCTAAGATCCTTTTATTAAGAATAATTGTATGGTAACGTTTAATTATATTAACGTGTTCATGATTAATAATAGGGTGTTCTTAAGAATGATTTTAAAAGAAGAAGATTATACCAGTCGTAGAGTCAATTTATATGTCGAGATCCAAAAATTAAATTTAGGAATGAGCGTTAAATCTACCCAAGCTCGTGATTCTTTTGAAGATTCGATTAGGAAAAATGTGAAAAAACTCAATACCAAATGTTCAATTCTCAAGTAAGTAACCCCTTTGATATTTTAGCCAGCTTTGAAGACACAACAATTTTGAATCAAGATGTGGTTGGTGGTAAAAAACAAAAAGGAGGAACTAAAAATTATAAAGTGGTTTATTTTCCATCCTTAATTGATGAAGGAAAATTCCCTCTTAAATATAATTTAAATCCTTTTTCTCATCGTTCAATATATCGTAGATTTTCATAATTTGGTTAGAATTTTCATTATGGCTATTAAGAGCCCTTAGGGGAGACTTTTCCTCTTATTTATTTATAAATATATTTATTTTCTTCAAAATAAAAATAAAAAAGCGATATTTTGCAACATGTAAAACCATGATATATGCCAAGAAATTTTTCGTCTACCAATGCTTATCCACCAGAATTCTACAATTGTTAATTATTCACTTTTAACATTTAGTTTATGGTGATTAAATACTCCTTGTTATTATATACATTTTTTTATAATTAAATATTCTTTGTTTACGGCTATGGGAAACATCTCTTATTCAAAAATGTCCTATGAGAGTTTTTAAGTGGTCCTATGATTTTCATCCGGATGGAGATATATTGTTACCTCGGTATATATTTATCTACACTTACTTCCCATTCATGTTTATAATAAATCGAGTATATTCTCGAATACTATTTCTTTTGGATGTCCTCTAAAAATGGATGGTTGGACCGCGTCTTTAACGAGACTCAGTTTGGTTAGAGTTTTCATTGAAATAGACTTAACCCGAGTGTTAATAAATCGGTTGTGGATTAGTTAAGGGGAAGATGGGAATGGCTTCTGGGAAAGAGGGGTCTATGAGGTTATCCTTATGTCCTATAAGTTTTGTCTCAAGAAAGGCCACGATATGAACAGTTGGATGATGGAAAACACACAAAAAAAATCCTCCTGCTTCATTGATTATTATTAATTAGTGCATCAATACGATTCAGTCATTTGAAAAAAGTGGAAAAGTTTCTCAAGCTGATGAAATGCTTAAGATCTCAAATGATCCATCCATTTTAAGTGGAAAAGAAAATCTTAAAGAAAGTGTGGCAGTTGAAAAGTCTACCTCTCCTACTTTATAGGAACAAAGGATTCAAACTGATCAGTTACTTAATTCGATTGCAAAAGGCATGGAAAAGATCAGTAATTCCTGGAAATTTTGCACAAATAAAAAGGAAGAGGTTTTAACATTGGTGTCTAATGTTTAACATCAAATGGGAGAGAATAATCCATATCAATTTTAATTGTGTGAACATACCCCTAAACATAAAATTTCTGATCAAAATATTAATGGTAATTTTTCTACATGAGATGTAATTATTTATGATATTGATGAGTCATAATCTTATGATGAAATGCCTCATCTAGAGGACATTCCAAATTTAAATGATATTATGTCAGCTGACACAAAAGATACATTGAGGATAAAAGAGGATAACAATAGTCCTGAAATAAATTGATTTGTCGAGATCCCAAAGTATGATTTCAGAATGTCTTCCAATTCTGCCAAAGCACATGCTTTTATTGAAGACTCGGTTGGTAAAAATTGTGGATAAATTCAATATCAAATGTTGAATTTTGAAGTGAGCAATTAATTTGATGTCTTAGAGCTTGTTTGGGAGTTCTATTTTGGAGAGAAATGGAAGGAAAGGAAGGGAAATTATGCTTCCTTTCCATCGTTTGGGAGTTTACATAGTAGAGAAAGTGTTGTTTTACCATTTTCCACTGTTTGGGAGTTTAAAAGGAGAGAAAAGAAAGGAATATTTAAAAAAAAATTCTCTTCCTTTCTATCCAAAACTTTCCTTTCAAATTGGAAAGAAATGGAGAGAAAGGAAAGTTTTCTAAAGAATGTATCTTATTTCCCTTCAAAAAATTATTTTTTTCCAACTACCAAACACTAGAAAAGAAAATATTTTATTTTCCTTCCTAAATCCTTTCTCTTCTCTTCCTTTCTTTTATCTCTTATAAATTTTCCTTTCTTTTCTTTTCTATCCTAATAAAACTTTCCTTTCCTTTTCTTCCTCTAAAAAACTCTCAAAACTAGCCGTTAAGCATCATAGAAGAGTCAAAATTAGCCGGTCAAGACGTGGTTGTT
Source organism: Sambucus nigra (assembly GCA_949130495.1). Classification (NCBI taxonomy): domain Eukaryota; kingdom Viridiplantae; phylum Streptophyta; class Magnoliopsida; order Dipsacales; family Adoxaceae; genus Sambucus; species Sambucus nigra. The sequence goes on along the minus strand of OX422224.1, from coordinate 55,202,216 downwards.
GGATTTAATCGAAAGGAAGAACCTAAAAATCCTAAGGTGGATTCGTTTCCACCATTAACTGAAAGGGATAAATCGACAGTTAAATATAATTTAAGTTGGATTCTTCTCGTTCAAGACTTCGTAAATTTTCGTTATTTTTATTTTTGTTTTTCTTTAGTGCTTGTAAGAGCTCATAGGTGAGAATTTTTCTCCTATTTGATTATAAATGAATTTCTAACTTAATTTTAATAAAGTCTTCCAAGGCTTATACACAATTTTTTTTTTCTAACTTTGTCACAAGACAAAAGTAATTCATCTTTTGTTCTATATATAATTTAAGATGGGCGATAGAAAAGGTTGAGAAAGTGAGGTGGTCCGTGGGAAAATGAAAATGACACACTCGGTAAACCACCTAACATGCTACGTATCTATTTTGGGAACCTCTAGTGATAAATGCAATACAATTGAGACAGTAGCCAATCATTAAATGGATTTAAATTTGGATTTTTAAATTAACAGTTTTCCTCAAACCAGCTCACTTTCATGGTCTTCTCTGCCACCAAATTAATATCATTTGTATAACAAAATATTATTTAGTTTGCCTTATGGCAATGTTAGACAAAAAATAAAAAAAAAATCAGATGTGTACAAGCCATCGGAGACTTTATTAGCTTATTACGAGTTAGTTTAATTTGAAATTGCACAATATATAGTTTACAATTGTACAATTGTACAATATTATTTAGTTCGTTAATTTTAAATTTACAACTAGGTTGAAACCCGCGCGAATAAATGATGCTATTTAAAAGGTAACAAAGGCGAGGTACTTGTTGAAGCATGCGTGATGCGCAGTTAGAACATAAATTAATGCATTATTAAGGCGTTGATTTGTTAAATTATAATTACAATAAAAGAACTTAAATATATTGAAATTGATGTATATCAGTGATTGTTAAACTCCAAGTCGAAACGCATACAAAGATAGCCAATGTGTTACATTGTGATTGGAAAGAAATTCGAAATTAGATGAAGTAGATGAAGTTTTAATAAGGTGATGAAGACTGAGGTCTTGAAAATGAAGTTAAATCATCCTTTTTTTCCTTGAGTCCATGTTCCTACAAAGAAATTAAAAGATATGGTGAGAAAATATGATGAAAGTATTGTATAATAAATGTTAATATAATTTGAATGTAAAATAAATTTAAAATACCTTGAAGGAAGCTTTCGTTTTGGGTTAACTTCGCTTTCTACATAATTTCCATGAGGTGAACTATCATTGTCTGCGATAATTATCGATTCTTCTGATGTTGAGACTGGATTTGTTTCCTATTATGTAAATGAGATATGATTAGAGTAAGAAAAGAAATTATAATATAAATTTGTTATTGAGTATCTACCAAATACCTTTTCAATGTTGTGGTCAGTGAGTGAAATATTTCCGTCTGAAGAATCTTTAAAAATGGATGAGACGGTGAAGTTTTCATAGCCACGTATTAAGTTGTAATTATTGAGCTTCAGGCGGAATTTGTGAGAGGTTCCGACGATCCTTGTGATTGCTAGTGGAAGTGAATATTTTGGTAACTGTTGAAAATATTAAATATATTATTTTTGAAAAAGGAATATGTAAAATGAATGTATTGATAAAATATTAAAATTATTATGAACAACGTACGGAAACATCATGATTAATATTTGCAAGGTCAGAACATTGGACATTGATTAAAGATTCAGCTTCTTTGTTAAAGAGGACGAATGTGGTGGTAGCTGTTTGGTCCTTGACTGAGATTTGAATTTTGTACCTATTTATGGATAATTATATAATTGTCAAAATAGTTGTGTAGATCAATAAATGAAAATAAGATGTACGAATAAAATACCTTGGAGAAGGAATAAGTTTGTCTGTGTTGCATGTTTCACAGAAGAAAGAAGCGATATAATGTTTAAGTTTCTTATTGCAGTGATTGCATGTTGCATAATACCAACCACCCTGTTCGTCCACACCTGTGATTGTTGCGTTGCAAGTGACATATATAACCTGTGAAATATATAATATTTATATTATAATTAGATATTGAAGGAGTCATAGGAAATGTATATTTAAAAGTGGATACCTCATTTGGAGAGTTGGACCGAAGGGATAAGATTTCCTCAATGGATTTTGATTCTCCTTGAATTTGAATTTGTGAATTGTTGTCTTTGTTTGGATCAGTTGTCATGGTCAAAGGACGATTTTCGTTATGAAGTCTGTATATATATCATAAAGGTAAACCGGTAATATTTTAGATGTGAACAAATCCAATATGACATTTAAAAAGACCTGTAAAGAGAATTATAAAATTAATAATTGATTTAGATTATGAACTCAACTTTCTTCAATACGCAAAAGCACGACTACAAACGTTTCGCTCTCTAACAATCTGTCATCTTTGTGAAATAATTTTATTGGCCGTCGGTCATTGGGTTTTCCAGTACCTCCCAGTAGGGTGTGAGTTGCGGTGTTAGCCCCCTGAAACAGCCCCCTCCCTGGTGCTGTTCCACCAAGTTTGCACTGCTTACTGCCTTCATGGCCCCCATATGTGCTTCAGCCCCACCCTTTTCTCCCCTTGCCTACGTCCCCAACCCTACAACCCCTACCCATCATTTGCCTAGGAACTTGCCAGATCAATTTCCCCCACAACTATGACCTTGCTACCTGCACACAGTACAGGGGTCCCTACAGACAGGCTACATCCCACTTCCAAATCGTACCGGACCTGCTAGAGTCTAACAACCAAGTTTTAGTCCCAATTTAGGACTTACCCAGATTTGATTTGATCCCATCACATGGCAGCAAGCATTCTGAACCCGGCAGGCCTATGTAGGGAACCTTCTCTCCCTCAGGTGACCTTACGGAGTTTGTATCTCATAGGTCCCATTTTATTAGTGTAACCATTTGAGACTATTTGGTACAACCTTAAAACATTGTTGTGGCCTCTGTGTGTATGGATGGTGAGGCTAAGTGTTATTTTGAGGTTCCCTAAATGATTGAAAAGTTCGTGGCCATATTTGGTGTACAATATTGCTAGAGGAATCTGAGTTGAATTTTCTGTTTTTGGGGAGCCTAGTGCAGATGATTTTGGTTGAAAACTTGTCCTTACTGCAATCTTATGGATTGGCAGTTGGGACCTCTAGCTGAATCGAATGTCATCCTTCTATTAGAACAGTTTTTCGAAGGTTTCTCTCATGTTCTTCTTATTTTTTGTTTGCTCAACAGTTAAAATCAGTTGGAGAGTAGATTCAATCAACATTCACCGATGTTATGTTGGAGAAAAATCAATATATATAGGCCTCTGGGCATTTGAACCCAATGAAATGAATATGTATGCATCTCGGTGCATTTCAAAACAACGAAATTTTTTGCATTCGTTGAAATTGTCCATCAATGGAACGTGAATGCAGTTTCTACTAACAGGAGTGATAAAATACTTATATTATTGTCAATAAAGTTTTACTTGGTCATAATGTCTTGAATGCATTGAACATCAGGATTTATATAGACTTTGGATGCATTGGTTGTTGACAATGAGTAATCACCTATGGAATAAAAGTTGTATGAATAATTAATTGTATTGTTTGAAGTCGTGAATATATAAAGATGATATTATTAAATATAAATTCCACTTACCTCTAAATTGTTTGACCGTAGTTGATGTAACAGCCACAATCAAATGATCAGTGAAATTCTGGCATATGTCTTCAGTTATTAGTGTCATTTCTTCGGCCCAAAGAGTGACGGAAATCCTTTCCCCCCTGTGTAATAGGTTTTGTGATTAATTGGTAATGAATAGTATATATTGGAAATGAACTAAGTTAATAATTGAAAAATGGGAAGGAATGACCTTTGATTTTCAAGCTTCAAAACCCTTTTCTTTACTATGGATCCCCTGACCGGTTGATCCTCAACAGGTAATATAAAAGTCAAAAGGACACATCTAATGAAATAAAAAGTGAACAGATATATATAAAGAGAATTAAACGATTCTTGTTAATTGTATAATGAGTAATGAATATAAAATACCTGTGAGATATGTGTCATTGCTCAATTTAGATCTCAATTCATCAAATTCCAAACATTGGAAGTGATATTTTGGAAGAATGAAATTGTCAGCTTCAGAATGTAAAATTTTTGATGATGGAGTGGATTCAATCATTAGATTGTGTGATGAGACCCTATAGTTGTGCTTAGTATCCATTACTCTGAAATTGGTTATTGTGTAGACTTTTCCAACGTCTAGTGAATTGACGAATCTGGCAAATAAGTATTTGCGCAATACTGCATGTATTGAATCACCCTATGCAATAAAAAAATTATATGAAGAATTGATAAATATTTATTAAATTTACGATATTTTGTGTGAGAAAAAAATAATAAAAACCTCAATCTCTAAATTATGTACCTGGTCATCAACTAAGAGAAAGTCATCAGATATTTTTGGGTTATTTCTAGTTCGAGTCTTGGATTCCCATTTTCGAACGACACGTACAAAGATGGTCCAATCATCCCTGCGTAGTGAAAGATCTTCAAGTCTTGTCACTTCTTTCATGGTCCTGAAGTGTTTTCAGAGAAAATACATATTTGTTAAATGAATAAAGGGAGTTATATCATAAGTAAAAGGATTTTCTATATTAAAACTATTGTGAATTACGCAAATATACCTATAGATAGAGATGATAGAACCTCATCGTACACAACATTTTTTGTGAAATGTATTTTAATTTGGGAATCATTATTTATGTATAATTTTAGGCCGCTGCTTGAAGTAACTCTAGATATAGCGACATAGAGTTGACCGTGACTGAAAATAGGCTTGGGTAAGTATATTGAGACTTGATCGAGAGTTTGGCCTTGGCTTTTTTTAATTGTCATAGAAAATGCCAGACGAACTGGAAATTGGCGTATCCTCAAAATAAATGGCCATTTGGAGTCTGTTGCAGTCATAATTATTCGTGGAATGAATACTTTTGCGCCTATATTAGAACCTGTGATAATTCTAGCCTCTATGACCAATGGAGATATGTGACACCCCGACTAATTAAATTCCGGGTAGCTACTCCTTTATTAAATTAATACAAAATGCCAAGTTGGTTCAGTTAATAGCATCACTGTCGAAAACATTTTTAAAGATTACTAACAACCTAGTATTTAAAAAGTAAGATGTCAAATTTTAATTTAAGTCTGATTAACATACAGTGCAAGAATAATGAAAGAATAACATAACCATTCACCATAATGAAGAAATAGAATAACCAATAAATAATACTAAGTCCGGAGGAAAACTCCTCACAACAATCCCATCACTGAAATGAATAAAACGAAGTATTCTGAATTAATTACATGCCAAATAGTCTGAAAATCGGAAATAGGAAATGTCTCTACTAGAAATGGGCAACATGCCCTACAACTGATGAATCCTGAATATGGAGTCAAGATGAATGAAGTGTCTACTAGCAAGGTCCTGTAACTTCCACAAACAGCTACAGCTCGTCACCTGAATGAGAATCCTAAGCATGGTGTCCTTGTGGATGGGAACCTAAAATGGTTTTTACAAAAAGTAGATTTGAAAGCAAACGGGTCAGAGACCGAATGTGGAGAGTATTTAAAAATAGCAAGTGCTTTAATAACATTAAATCAACGAATGCAAAATACATGTTAGGACGTGCACTCACATGAAATACTCACCTCTCGACTAATTGTGCACTCCTAACGTATATCACCCATCTAAGTGATATTCACTTCTAACTAAATTGACATGAAGTCTTACCTTTCTACTCGGTTCCCATTACACATTCTAATGTTATCAATTTAATAGAGGTTTTACTAAAATTTGGGTTCTCAAATATTATCCATACAATACAATACAGGTTGTCACTTTATATTTTCTCAAAGTGTTTCCGTATTTACACACAATACCACATGAAAGTTCTCATTAATTAAGTGTATATTATTCACGTCATAAATATACAATACAAGCACCCCGAGTCTAAGCTGCGGTGCACACATACTCTGCTATCAATCCCGGTACATCACGTACATAAGGATTACGCATTCCGAATCTCTCATAAATCGTTCTCAGATAACAACAATCATAAATAATGGAGGCGAACACAGTCACATCACATGGGTCACGCACATACCTACGCTCCCACGATCAGCAGACTTATTAACAACCCAATAAGTCCTTCTTTGACCTATGTTCTCGAGGTACCAATCTAAATCCCCCCCGTAGGCACACAAGGTTAGATGGCCCTAAGCGAACGCAAACCTCCCGTGATAGCAAGTATGGTAGGTATGTCATACACATAAAATCATATACATATACTAAGTATGCACACATCTTAGTAATCACCATAATTTATTTGTGGTACACTTCTCATTCTCATACCAACTTATAATGTTACACAATTTATATGTTCCCGGTTAATTCAATTATTTAGGCCGTCAATAATTCTCGCATCGTAATAGACACTCACATCCTAATTCATAATTTCCCTTTGGTTCAAACTACACTTCTAGGTTTTACTCCACGTTATATCCCAAATATATCAACTAATCATCAAGGAAATGTTATCTCTACATATAAACAAGGTTACGGGACACTCGGGATCAAAACAGGCTAAAAAGCCTAAACTGTCAGCTCGTTAGAAGTCTCATTCGATCGAGGCTGTTTGAACGAGAGTTCGTTCGAACGAAGTGGGCTTTCTAATGAGATCTCGTTCTAACGAAAGGCATCGAACGAACATCACCCTCGTTAGAAGTCAAAGGTCAACTCGTTAGAAGCTCGTTCGAACGAGCTCGTTCGAACGACCTGGGAAGGTATTCTAACGAGAGGCCAGTTTCGAGCCCAGATTTTCCCTATTTCGTTTTTCCAACTATTCTTCCTCTCTAACCTCATCTAAACATCAATCCAACAATTGTTCAAGGTTTCTAATCGTCCCTAAACATACTTAGGTCACATACTAACGTGTTTTGTGGAGTTAATTCATTCTAACATCATCCAAATATCAAATCTATACATTTTTCCCAATTTCAAGAACATGAACCCTAGAAATTCTTAAATCCCCAATGAGCCTAATTAAATCCGTTTTTGTTTCATCCAAAATGTATTATCATCAGATTAATCACCTACATACAATTCTACATGCAATTCCTCATCAAAATACAAGTTTCTAATTCCAATTTAATGGGTTTTCATCAATCTCCCAAAAACAATACAATTTTATCAATTTCCTTCGCATGGAAGAAGCATTCTCTGCAACTAATGGAATTAAACCACTTGCCTTATGTATATCTCTGATTTTGATGTAGAATTGATGAATGATTCTCTCTGTCTCTACATAATTCTCCTCTCTCTCTCTCTACAAGTCTTCTTCTCCAAGGTGACAATGGTGGCTAGGGTTTGCCTCAGGAAACTTTTTGGAACTAATTCCAATAACCTCCGTAGCCCATTAGTTTATTAGTGGGTTTAGTGGGTAATTACCAAATCATATTTTTAATTCCTAATTTTCGTTGGTTTTAATTCCCAAAAATTCAAAATTACCAAACTACCCTTTTACGTTGCCGGTATGGCCTAAAAATGGCCCGGGACCCAAACTAAACCCCCGACTAGTGTTTTCTGACTATTTCGACCCTTCCGGACACGTTGGAGCACTCAAAATGACCATACGGTTAATGTAATTTAAATTCACTTTTATAATTAAAATAATTATATTCCTGACGCAACTATCACACGCGTCTCAACAAAATTTCCAAATTGCCGTATTTCAATCTCACGACAAATTTCATAATTCAATATTCATATGTAGCCATATATACTCATTATAGTAAAATACCAACTCACATCTCGTTAGTATGTTATCCGGATTAATTTCCAATTAATTCACATTTAATTTAATTAATCCCAAAAATAAATATCACAAAAATACGGGGTATTACATACTTCCTCCCTAATAACTGAATTTCGTCCCGAAATTCGGAACTAGAAAGTACCTGGTAGAAATAACTCTGGATAACGTTCACACATCTCATCCTCGCGCTCCCATGTGGACTCCTCGACATTGTGATGTCGCCACTGAACACACACTAACGGAACTATCTTTGACCGCAGTTTCCTCGCACTTCGGTCCAAAATAGCAATCGGCCCCTCCTCGTAGGAGCTATCAGGCTGGAGATCGATGTCCTCCAAAGCAATGTGAGTATGAGCCAAATCGTCTCTATAATATTTCCTTAGCGAGGAAATATGAAACACGGCGTGAATCTGATGCAAGTGCTCCGGTAATCCAAGTCTATATGCAACCGGTCCAATCCGCTCAATAATAGGAAATGGCCCCACATATCTCGGTGCCAACTTCCCCTTCTTCCCGAATCACATAATTCCCCTCATAGGAGATACTGTGAGTAAAACCTGGTCTCCCACTTCAAATTCCCTGAAGGACCTCTTCGCATCAGCATAGCTCTTCTTCCGGTCTTGAGCTACCCGAATGCGACTCCGTATCAGCTCTATCCTTGCCGAAGTATCCTGAATCACTTCCGACCCAAGTAGTTTGTTGTCCCCCACCTCCAACCAACATGCTGGGGAACGACAAGGTCTATCGTAAAATGCCTCAAATGGAACCATGCCAATGGTGAACTGGTAGGAGTTGTTGTAAGCAAACTCCACCAGTGGAAGATACTGCTCCCATCCACCCCCAAAATCAATGATGCACATACGCAGCATGTCCTCCAACATCTGGTTTGTATGCTCGGTTTGTCCATCGGTCTGCGGATGATAAGCCGTACTTAACCGCAATTCCGTGCCCATGGCCTCCTGAAAACTCTCCCAAAACCGTGAGACAAATATCTTGTCTCTGTCAGACACGATATTTAGGGGCACACCGTGAAGTCTCACTATCTCTGCAATAAAGAGCTGGGCATATTGTCCCGTAGTGTAGTCGGTCCTTACGGGTAGAAATGAGCGACTTTGGACAACCTGTCCATAATTACCCAAACGGAGTCGTGACCCCTCTGAGACGTAGGCAACCCCGTGATAAAATCCATGGATATGCTCTCCCACATCCAAATCGGGACCTCCAATGGCTGTAGAAGTCCTGTCGATCTCTGATGGTCCACTTTTACCAGCTGACACATGGCGCATCTAGAAATAAACACGGCAATATCTCTCTTCATATTGCTCCACCAAACTGTCGTCTCATGTCTTTGTACATTTTGTCCCCTCCGGGATGTATCGCAAATCGTGAGCCGTGCGACTCTGCCATCACCTCATGTCGCAATTCCTCCCCTTCCGGAACTACCAATCTACCATTGAAGCGTAATCCCCCGTCTGAACCAACGGTATAGGACTCGGCTCCCTCTGCTAGTAATCGAACTATCTGCTCCTGACAGAACGAGGCATTTGCCTGTGCCTTTACCACCTTCGTGACAATCTGTGGTGTAACGATCATCACAGACATGAACGATCAGGCCACTGCTTCCTGGTGTCCAAAATCCTTCCATTTGGCTTTCCACACCCCTGCCACCTCATCTACTGGCCTACGGCTCAACGCGTCTGCTACCACGTTAGCCTTCCCCGGGTGATATTGGATATCAAACTGATAGTCCTTCACAAACTCAAGCCACCTTCGATGTCGCATATTCAACTCCTTCTGTGTGAATAGGTACTGTAGGGACTTGTGGTCCGTGAACAATCAAAACTTCTCCCCCAAAAGGTAATGTCTCCAAATCCGTAGGGCAAATACCACTGCCGCTAACTCCAAATCATTAGTGGGGTAATTCTTCTCGTGAGGCTTAAGCTTACGGGAAGCATAAGCTATGGCCTGACTCTCCTGCTGCAATACACCTCCAAGTCCTTGTAAGGTCGCATCGATGTAAATCAGATACGTAACTCCCGGTCTCGGCAATGCTAACACAGGTGTTGAGGTCAACTTGTCCTTCAACTCATCAAATGCCAACTGACAGGCATCACTCCAAATGAACGGCACACCTTTACGAGTCAGATGTGTCAAAGGACCTGCTATCTTGGAGAAACCCCGAATAAACCTCCTGTAGTATCCTGCTAGTCCCAAGAAACTACGAATCTCAGTCGGTGTCGTGGGCTGTCCCCACTCCCTCACCGCGGATACCTTCCCCGGATCAACAGATATTCCTCGGTCGGAAATAATGTGTCCCAAAAACTGAACCTCCTTCAGCCAAAACCCGCACTTCTCAAACTTTGCATACAGCTCGTTCTGACGTAGCGTCTGTAAAACTTGCCTCAAATGCTCGACGTGCTCCTCCTCTGTTTGGGAGTAAACCAGAATATCATCAATGAAGACAATGATGAACTGATCAAGGAACTCTCTGAACACCCTATTCATCAAGTCCATAAACACGGCTGGAGCGTTGGTCAAGCCAAAAGGCATAACCCGAAACTCGTAGGAACCATATCTCGTTAAAAACACGGTCTTTGAGACATCCTCTTCCCTGATACGCAACTGATGGTATCCCGATCGCAAATCAATCTTCAAGAAGAAAGAAGCTCCTCTCAACTGGTCGAATAGGTCATCGATTCGAGGCAACGGATACTTATTCCGTATCGTGACCTTGTTCAACTCCCGTTAGTCCACACACAATCTCAGTGAACCATCCCTCTTCTTCATAAACAAAACTGGAGAGCCCCAAGGTGAGGTACTCCTGCGGATAAAGCCCAGACCTAACAGCTGCTCTATCTGATCTCGTAGCTCTCGCATCTCTACCGGAGCCATACGGTACGGTGCGCGTGCTATAGGTCTCGTATCTGGCAATAAGTCTATGACAAAGTCTATCTCTCGACTGGGAGGTAGGCCTGGTATCTCCTGAAATACATCGGAATACTCTCTGACAACTGGGATCGAATCTAAAGGGATCACAACCTCCTTAGAGGTATCCTCCTCTATGTAATACAAATGAGCGGTCGAGCCTCCCTCGGGGCGAGGCATCGCCACTACAAACATCTCTTGCCCCGGAATGGCAAAAACAATGCTCCCACCGAAGCAATCAATCATGGCTCTATGAACTGCGAGCCAATTCATACCGATAATCACATCGTGCACATGCAGATCTAATACCAACATGTCTGCAGGTAATACCAAACTACCGATCTCTACCCCCACTCCCCGGCATATAAAGAAAATAAGTGACCCACTCCCCAATGGTGAGTCTACACACGTCACTGTGCTCTCTGCTGTGGCTAACAACCCTAAGGCCTCCGTAAAATGTGTAGCTATAAAACAATGCGTTGCCCCCGTATCAAACAAAACCCGACCCATAGTACCATGGATAGGAAACATACCCTCAATCGCGGGTGGTGCCTGTGGAGTTGCTGCCTGGTGAACGTTATAGACACGTCCATACTGTAACTGCCCCCGCTGTACTGGAGCTGCTGGAATGGGTGGCAGGGCTGGCACCTGGGCTGGAGCTGGGAGGGCAGGTGGAAAAAGTGGCCTCTGTGGCTCATTTCGGGCTCCCTGCTGCTGTGGGGCCCTCTCGCCCTCTGGGAAATCCTGACGCTTATGGCCATGCTTGCCGCACAGAAAACACCGTCCTTTGAAATTTCCTCCCCTCTGTCCCTACTGACCACGACCCTGCTGGCCGTTACCTCCACGCCACTGGCCCTGATGTGTACGCTGCTGGCCCTGCTGGCCCTGATGCTGACCCTGCTGTCGATGTTGGCCCTGCTGGCCCTGCCTATAACCCCCATATCCTTGCCTGGAATCACCTGAACGGAATCGCTTAACAGGGTCCCCCTGATGGTAACTCTGCTCGTGCTGACGAGTCTGTCCATGAGATGGTACTCCACTAGCACCATTACCCCCGGTCCTGCCCTGCTGGCTGGACTCTCCTGCTCTCTTGCTTCCCTGAAGATGGAAGCGGTGATCCTGGAAATGTAGCAATGCGGCATTGAGTACATCAGTGAAAGTACTCAGGGATAAGTTCCCAATAAGGTGCTGACGGATCCTCCAAGCTAACCCGTCGACAAACAACATAATCCTCTTGCTCTCAGTAGGTGCCTCATCTGGCACAATAGTGAGAAGTCTCGTAAACTCCTCCTCATACTCTCGTACAGTCAGATTCTCCTGCTTCAGGTTCAGCAATTTCCTCCTCATGTCGGTCTGCACTGCGGGTGGAAAGTACTTGCGGTCGAACCGCTCCCAGAACATCTGAATAGGGATCATGTCCCTCTCCTCTAAAGTGGTAGTGGACTCCCACCACTGCAACGCGGCTCCCACCAGCTTAAAGGAAGCCAATAACTGCTTTTGCACATCGGTGCACTCATACATACGGAGATGCCACTGGATGTCTTTCTTCCATTGGCTAACTGCGACAATATCAGAGCTACCAGAGAACTCAGGGGGATGCGCCTTCTGAAAAGCATCCCTCACCCTCTCCCATTCAGAGGGAAGCTGTGCTGGTACGGGCACCACTGCCTGAACCTGGGGTGGAGCCTGTTGTATCACCGCTATCGCGGCATTCATCGCCTGAGCAACAATGGCGGCTACTTCGTTGGCATTCATAGTACCCTGTGACGGAGCTGCTGGCTGCTCGGCCTGGGCACGTCTATCCTTCGGAGCACGTCTCGGAGGCATCTGAAATGTGAAAAAGTTTATAAGTTCGCAGATATAAACTTAAAATAGCTGAAGAACATAGCATATACAAAAGAATACAACAGTCCTAAAATATAGGGCTCTACATCAAAGAAAGCTCAGCGGAAACATAATAAGTCGTACAGATCCTAAAAGACACTAGAACCTGATGCTCTGATACCACCTGTGACACCCCGAATAATTAAATACCGGGTATCTAATCCTTTATTAAATTAATACAAAATGCCAAGTTGGTTCAGTTAATCACATCACTGTCGAAAACATTTTTAAAGATTACTAACCACATAGTATTTAAAAAGTAAGATGTCAAATTTTAATTTAAGTCTGATTATCATACAGTGCAAGAATAATGAAAGAATAACATAACCATTCACCATAGTGAAGAAATAGAATAACCAATAAATAATACTAAGTTCGGAGGAAAACTCCTCACAACAATCCCATCACTGAAATGAATAAAACGAAGTATTCTGAATTAATTACATGCCAAATAGTCTGAAAATCTGAAATAGGAAATGTCTCTACTAGAAATGGGCAACATGCCCTACAACTGATGAATCCTGAATATGGAGTCAAGATGAAAGAAGCGTCTACTAGCAAGGTCCTGTAACTTCCACAAACAGCTACAGCTCGTCACCTGAATGAGAATCCTAAGCATGGCGTCCTTGTGGCTGGGCACCTAAAATGGTTTTTACAAAAAGTAGATTTGAAAGCAAACGGATCAGAGCCCGAATGTGAAGAGTATTTAAAAATAGCAAGTGCTTTAATAACATTAAAACAGCGAATGCAAAATACATGTTAGGACGTGCACTCACATGAAATACTCACCTCTCGACTAATTGTGCACTCCTAACGTATAGCACCCATCTAAGTGATATTCACTTCTAACTAAACTGACATGAAGTCTAACCCTTCTACTCGGTTCCCATTACACATTCTAACGTTATCAATTTAATAGTGGTTTTACTAAAATTTGGGTTCTCAAATATTAGCCATACAATACAATACAGGTTGTCACTTTATATTTTCTCAAAGTGTTTCCGTATTTACACACAATACCACATGAAAGTTCTCATTAATTAAGTGTATATTATTCACGTCATAAATATACAATACAAGCACCCCGAGTCTAAGCTGCGGTGCACACATACTCTGCTATCAATCCCGGTACATCACGTACATAAGGATCACGCATTCCGAATCTCTCAGAAATCGTTCTCAGATAACAACAATCACAAACAATGGAGGCGAACACAGTCACATCACATGGGTCACGCACATACCTACGCTCCCATGATCAGCAGACTTATTAACAACCCAATAAGTCCTTCTTTGACCTATGTTCTCGAGGTACCAATCTAAATCCCCCCCGTAGGCACACAAGGATAGATGGCCCTAAGCGAACGCAAACCTCCCGTGATAGCAAGTATGGTAGGTATGTCATACACATAAAATCATATACGTATACTAAGTATGCACATATCTTAGTAATCACCATAATTTATTTGTGGTACACTTCTCATTCTCATACCAACTTATAATGTTACACAATTTATATGTTCCCGGTTAATTCAATTATGTAGGCCGTCAATAATTCTCGCATCGTAATAGACACTCACGTCCTAATTCATAATTTCCCTTTGGTTTAAACTACACTTCTAGGTTTTACTCCTCATTATATCCCAAATATCACCAATATATCAATTAATCATCAAGGAAATGTTATCTCTACATATAAACAAGGTCACGGGACACTCGGGATCAAAACAGGCTAAAAAGCCTAAACTGTCAGCTCGTTAGAAGTCTCGTTCGAACGAAGTTGGATTTCTAACGAGATCTCGTTCGAACAAAAGGCATCAAACGAACATCACCCTCGTTAGAAGTCAAAGGCCAACTAGTTAGAAGCTCGTTCGAACGAGCTCGTTCGAACGAGCTCGTTCGAACGACCTGGGCAGGTCTTCTAACGAGAGGCCAGTTTCGAGCCCAGATTTTCCCTATTTCGTTTTTCCAACTTTTCTTCCTCTCTAATCTCATCTAAACATCAATCCAACAATTGTTCAAGGTTTATAATTGTCCCTAAACATACTTAGGTCACATACTAACGTGTTTTGTGGAGTTAATTCATTCTAACATCATCCAAATATCAAATATATACATTTTCCCCCAATTTCAAGAACGTGAACCCTAGAAATTCTTAAATCCCCAATGAGCCTAATTAAATCCGTTTTTGTTTCATCCAAAATGTATTATCATCAGATTAATCACCTACATACAATTCTACATGCAATTCCTCATCAAAATACAAGTTTCTAATTCCAATTTAATGGGTTTTCATCAATCTCCCAAAAACAATACAATTTTATCAATTTCCTACGCATGGAAGGAGCATTCTCTGCAACTAATGAAATTAAACCACTTGCCTTATGTATATCTCTGATTTTGATGTCGAATTGATGAATGATTCTCTCTCTCTCTCTCCAGAATTCTCCTCCTCTCTCTCTCCACAAGTCTTCTTCTCCAGGGTGACAATGGTGGCTAGGGTTTGCCTTAGGAAACTTTTTGGAACTAATTCCAATAACCCCCGTAGCCCATTAGGTTATTAGTGGGTTTTAGTGGGTAATTACCAAATCAGATTTTTAATTCCTAATTTTCGTTGGTTTTAATTCCCAAAAATTCAAAATTACCAAACTACCCTTTTACGTTGCCGGTATGGCCTAAAAATGCCCCGGGACCCAAACTAAACCCCCGGCTAGTGTTTTCTGACTATTTTGACCCTTCCAGACGCGTTGGTGCACTCAAAAATACCATACGGTTAATGGAATTTAAATTCACTTTTATAATTAAAATAATTATATTCCTGACGCGACTGTCACACGCGTCTCAACAAAATTTCCAAATTGTCGTATTTCAATCTCACGACAAATTTCATAATTCAATATTAATATATAGACATATATACTCATTATAATCAAATACCAACTCACATCTAGTTAGTATGTTATCCGGATTAATTTCCAATTAATTCACATTTAATTTAATTAATCCCAAAAATAAATATAACAAAAATACGGGGTATTACAAGATAATTGTGTAATGATCAATCTTGTCCCATTGCAAAGGCCGGCACTTTGATTTATGTTTCTCATTAGCTTAATAGGTGAACCTATCTTTAGGTCCAATTTATAGCTTGGTAGTCCAGCAAAGTTCAAGCTATTTTAAAATTCAACAGGAAAAAGCACATCCTGGTCACGAATGTCCCCAGCAGCCTTAGATATTGAGTCTGAGCTAAAATAAGTTGTTGCATCTCCGGGAATGGCATTTAGTACGTACGCATTGATGGTGTCAACCATATGGTTTGTTGGAGTTAGAATAGCTCGACCCTTAATGTAATCTGGATCATTGTATCTCGTCACCAAATCTGGGTATGCACTTGAAACAATATCAGCAATTGGGTCATCGGAATGGGGTATAAGGTTTGAATTTGGGATTTTTACCCACGATGGAATTTCATCATCTTGAAATGATTATGTGTGTAGTTTCCCGCCACCTAGTGCCAGAACCCAATCTCTAAATGAAGTTGAATCTTGTATCCTCATGTTCTTCGATAGGTTGAATATATGGCAGAAACTCCATAGCTTTGATTTGTTAATTGATGGATTTACAATTTCTTCTCTTCTTCCCTTATGAACAACAGGTAAGGTTTGACGAAAATCACCACCCAAAAGAATTGCAATTCCACCAAAAGGCTTTTCAAAAGATTTTTCATCATTGAATCGCATGATGTCTCTTAATGTTCTGTCAACAGCTTCAAAACAATGACGGTGGTTCATAGGTGCCTCATCCCAAATAATTAGGGATGTTTTCCTAATGAGCTCTGCAAGATGAGTCCGTTGATGAATATCGCATGTTGAATCGGCGTGAATATCAATGGGAATCGTAAATCTTGAATAAGCAGTTCTTCCACCGGGTAGCAACAATGATGCGATCCCTGAGATGCAACTGCGAGAATAATTTTTTCCCTCTGAACGCAAGCGTGCAAGAATTGTTTTGTACAAAAATGTTTTACCCGTGACACCTGCCCCATTTACGAAGTAAAAGCCTCCTTTGTTTTCTTTGACGGATCGTATAACATGATTATAAGCAACTAGTTGTTTATCTTTCAATAAGTTCAACATGTTTGTATGTTGTCGGGACAAAGAATCTGCATCGTAAGAAAGTTCCTCTCTTAAAAGCCTATTATCCTTTTCTTGAATCATTGTAGCATCGGGAAGTGGCATCGGCGAGAAATCTTTTAGGGTTTTCCCATTTTTGTTTAAAATATTATCAATCTCATGAAGAGCATAATTCTTCAATTGATTTTCACTTAGAATAAGATCAGGTAGGCATAAGATTTTTCGTTCGCGATGAAGCAAATCTTCTGATAAAATCTCCCAGTTGTCGTCCCAAAGTCTTTTTGGATCAGAAACTTCGCAAAAAAGAAGCATTACAACAAATAGGTCACGCAATTGATTACCCGTAGCCCATTGAGAATCCTGATCTAGAGCGTTGTGCCATTCTTTGTCTTCTTCTAACATGCCAAGAGCATAACATGCTTCTTTGCATGTTGGATAAACAATTCCATTAACCATCTTCACCCCATTATAATTTCTTGCTCCACGGACAACGTTTAGGAGCATACGAAGGTAAAATCTCTCACCAGATGCTGGATGAGCATATACTATACGGCCTAAGCATGTGCCTAAATTTTTCCTTCTAAACCATTCCTTTGCCGTTGAGTCCCAAACCCATTTTGAAGGGAATTCAGCATAGGTTAACTCCCTTGCATCCTCATGGTTGCAATTTGTCGTCATCCATTGTGTAAACATAGTCTTCTCAACATCTATCCTGTCAATCACATTATTCAGATTGTCCGAATCTTTAAAAGTGACAACTTGCTCATCCGGCAGATGGAAACTCAATCGCTCAACACCGATGCTTCGATATTGTACATGAAACTGATTAATTCTCCAGCAAGCTTCACATGCAGATAAGTAACGACAATCGAGGAATGTTTTAATTTCATCAACGTCTAAGATTTCGTTGTTGCAATCGTGATCATTACGGAAAATTGATTGCGTCAGCTCCATTGTTGTTCTATCTGGTCCTTTATTAATGTACTTGAAAAGATACTTAATTTCCCTTGATTTATTACACCATTCCACATTTATGTGAGCTTGGTATTTGACGACTAAGTCAATATTGTGTGGAACAACAAATCTATTGTCAAGTTTGATTCCCATCTTTTCTACAAATTTCCCGTCATCTCTCCGTCTATAAATTGGGAATCCATTATCATCGAATTTGGTCATGGAAGTGAATTTTTTGGGGAATTTTTTAGAGCAACATCCGTCTACCATACATGGGGAACGGGGATTTGCGTGGCCACAGGGTCCATGCATAATGAATTGGGAAATAGATGCGTAGCCAACTGGGTCGCTAATACAATCGGGTAACTCAGATGAAATAATGTTATCAATATCATCTGATGTTGGTTGTTTTGCATCTGCATGTAGAAATAGAAGTATGTGGGCGTGTGGCAATCCCCTTTTTTGGAATTCAATTGTGTAGATAGCTGTCATAAAATGTAAACGTTTTTATGGCTATTGACGTATTATAAAAGGTTAAAAAATCAAATATTACGATTTCTAATTTACAATCATTAAATATTAAATATGAGTTACGTACCTGCCATTACTTTCCCAAAGTGTTTTCCTTTAACTAAATCCTTCATTGGAGCATCAAGTTTGATTTTAAAAACTCTTGTGATAATATCTGGCCTATCCTCAGGCTTCTGTCCAGGAATCATATCAAGAAACTTTGTGATTTCTAGCCATTTAAAATTAGCCGTGAAGGTGATAAACAGATCTGGATTACCAAAGAATCTACAAATAGCCATTGCGTCTTGGAAATTTAAATCCATATAACGTGGACCCCCAGTGAAACTTGATGGAAGGACAATACGTTTTCCTTCAGACGAAGGCGTTGAATCTCCTTCAAGAACAGCATCTTTCAAACCATTATGTAGCTCATCCCTTAATTGCGGTTGGTTGTTTCTAATCCACCTCAACCTTTCATGTTCAATGCATGTATATGCATCGACAACATATTGTTGAAAAAGTCTTCCGGAACGTAAAATGGTGGGAGATTCATTAATTCTTTGATGCAAACGGTATCCGTAATATTCTCTCATAGTCAAGCAATTTCGTTTAGTCTTACGTTTCCCATTATTTCTTCTATAAGTTATACCCAGTTGGTAGCCATCTTCACCGTATGGGAATAACAATGGGTATTGCATCGCCATAAAGGATGGATGGATATCGCTAATTCTTTGCAATCCATTTGACTTATGGTCAACAATAATATCTCTCATAACATTACCCTCAGTAAAATCACCAACAATGAGTGCTGCTATTTCTGAAGCAGTAGGCAAATTGTAAACCGATGGGTCTTTTGAACGATTTTTAATCAATCTTATTCTCACAGGCATGACATTTGAATTCTCAAAACGCTCAAGTGCCATTCGGAAAACTTTGACAATTTGATTATGCTCATCAAGCATAAAAACTAATTTGGAAATAACTTCTACATCCAACTTTGATTTCGGTCTATCTCCTCCTAAAGATTTCATTCTATTCCTCAATTCATTGTCCGTGTCATAAATATAAAGTTGTGCAAATTTTGGGCGTTGACATTCAACTGGAACCAATGAACCAAGCAAATGATGGTTTTCTCCACTAATGCGATAGACATAGGGTCCAAATCCATTATTTATTTGATTATCAACTTTAGAGCCAGTAGAGGTAAATGCAAACATGGAATTGTATGCTCTAATGTTGTCTTTGAATTTAGTTGAACCACCATGATTTTCAGAATTCAGTAGATCGCTCAAAATATGTGGTGGTTCTTTTATAATGGGTAAGATGATCTTTCCTTCTTGGCAACACAGTGAGAATTTAGGACACGCAGGAGAACGATTCTTATCAATTCTCTCATCATACCATAGAATTGCACTAAAATTGTCACAAACAGCGCTTGGACCTTCAAAATCCCATGCTTCTTTAAACTTTCCTACAAATTCGTTAGATTTTTGAATTTATTAAACCATAATAGAAGTAAATACATATTTTTTTATGAGTATTTACAATCAATGCTTACTGATATCATACTTACTTTTGGAAATGCTATTTAAATGATCCTTAATTCGAGTCGTATGCTCGGTTGTCGTTGTATCCCCTATATTTCCTACATTACATATAATAGGCATTAATTATATTATAAAAAAATATATATTTCTTTTTAATATATATACATGTTACTATTATGTACAGTTTATAAATGACTTACCTGATCTAGTTACAGCATGTAATGATTCCAAAGCATGATTTACATAGTTAATGGTATATCCAGAATTGTTACTTTGATGGTTAACCACATTAAATGAGTCATCAGCAAACGTTGTTGTCATGACATCTCCATTTTCTAGCACTTTTGTTCGAGACGTAATTGTCTTCCGCTTCTTTGGGATAGCACTGCCTTGATTCCTTACGTTGTTAGCATTAAAACTACGATGTTGAATGGAAGATATGTCTTCAATCGTGGGAGGAAGATTATATGGCATATTACTTAGAGTAATAGTTGGCGTTGACGTACGATGTGCGTTGCTTGATCGCTTATGAAACATTATCAACCTACGATGGGATCTAGCAATGCGAGATTGGTATGCAGGATACATCTACTTTGAATGGAAATAACAATTATGTTTAAATGGTTGAATAATATCATGATATATATATATATAAACATGGCATAGAGACATCGGTTTATATAATTGTTTCTCTATCTATTTGTCTTATATTTGCACATAAGAAGATAAAGTCATTCATTTTTTAGTTTGCTTGAGAAAACCAAACTTTTATTCATTGTAACATAAAAAGTATTGGATGGGTTGCTTGGAAATATACTCTTAAGAAGATCCCAATCAATATATATTTTACAAAAATAATCGAAGGCACTACCAAAAATTGACATTTAAGATGTCAAAATTGGGAGATTTGAAAATTTGATAGAGAGGTTGAATTTAACATTTCATGAGTGAAATAAAAAGAATTACCGGATATTTTTTTAATACATAATTCCCAATAACACTGAACTATCATTGAATTATTTAAATAAATAAAAAAAGACAAACATATTAAGAATAAAAAAACACTTCCCTAGTATATAGTGTACTATGTAGATTGGAAGAACTACTCTAAGAGTGTGACGACAACAATCGAGCGAAACATTGATAAAGAGTAGGAATATCAAACGGAGGTTCATTATGTAATGACCGTTAAACATGGGGAGATTTGGGTATTGGATGTTCAGTCCATTGACGCTGGTGACTCGCCAATGTATGGCCACATTGTAGTATCCCTAGGGCCAGAGGTCGTACCCTCATTGTGTCATTTCAAACAAATCATAAATATAATCAAAATATAGAATAAAAATATCATGTTCAAATATCATGTTTAAATAAAAAAATGTAGTTGAAGATGTAGTTGAACACAAGTATTTGTAACTAATTGGAAAATATAAAAAAATGATGGTTTTGTCATTTAGGAAATTTAGGGCATTTTAAACACACTAAGCAGAATACATCATCATAAACCGATTGAAAATCTAAATCTACATTACCTTAACTTTACGTTTCCTTTATTAAAAATATAACAATAAATATAATTTGAGGGGAATGGAAAATACCTTATTCTGAATGACGGTCCACAGCCAAAAACGGTATGCTCCAGAAAAAATCACTGCAACATAGAATATCCAACAATACAATTAATTTTATCAAACTATTTCGGATTTATTACATACGACAGGCCATTATACTTAGTGATAGAGCAGTTTAACAAAGTCTTGAAACTCAAACAAAAATATGCATTTCACGTAATATACTGAAGTGATAATAAATCCCCATTCATTCAATTTCATGCAGACAAATTAAAATATGTGAGTCAGCACAAAAAAAGGCAGATCAACTGTTTTGAAATTCAGTAGGAGCTAAATATAAAACAATGAAAACAATCAAACACACCAAGAATATGTAAATGATGTTCATTGCCTATAATTACGGCCACTACAGAGATTCATATACACATTATTTCCTAATAAAACAAAACGGAGTTAACAGCAATGGAACACCTGAATTTCAAAAATGGGAAAAACAGATTTGAAGGTTCAAGATTTCACATTTTAAAACATATTACATAATACAACAGAGCCCAGAGCTCATTAGTAAACTACCTGGAAATGGCCTACTCTTTAGGGAATTTAAACATAGGTATGTGTTATCAATTTAACTTGGGAGAATAGTGGAATCTTCATCCTAGCCATCACATATCATCAACATTTCCTAATTCTTATTCTTATGATAATAAAATTTTTACCTACATTTCAACTTTCTCTACCCTTATCTTATAGTTCCCAAAGTAAAGTATATACTCTAAGACAAAGCATAGTAGTCACTAAAACCAAAATTCATGATCCATAATAATATTATAATTGGGAAAATTTCAGCTTCGCAGAAAAAAAATGTTCTGCATGACATAGTCAATCTGATTCAGTACCATATCCCTAATACTGGACGGCCAGTCGGAGGAGGTACACGAAAATGTTGAAGTGGGGTGAGTTTTTTTTCTGGATCTCAAGCATGGGTACGCACAGTAGGTGTAAGATATTTTACCTTAAAAATAAATATATAGTAGCAAAATTTATCCCTGGATGTCCACAAACAAAGGTTTGGAACATTTTAAAATCTAACAGAAGATTGTGGGACAAAATGTAGAACTTAAATACAACAAAATCCATCAAAATTCAAAGAGAACTTCTCTTAGTCCATCAAAAGTAAAAGGAACATCTCTCAGTACATCCAAACCCATCGTCATCTCAGACATCAAACAAAAAATAGACAATGACCAATTTGAAATAAGATACAAAATCAACCCACACACACTAAATACACACCACCATACCAGCTACCACACGTGTTATTAAATGAGTGCATAGTAGTCAGTATTTTACAATGGAAGTGACGAATTATAAACACAAATTTATAGGAATGCGTTTATAAAAAACTTTAAGAAAATAGTGAAAAACTGTTAATAAATTTGTTCGTTTGTATGGCATTTCATCGAACAAGAGATGAGCCCAAACAAAAATAAGCATTTCACGTATTATACTGAAGTGTTTCCTGACCAATAGGAAAAAGATGTATGGGTTTGGAGGGAGGGAAGCTCTAGTAGGCACTGACATGCCTTTTCTGGGAGTTTCAATTGTGAATATTACCTCAGCCAATAATGGTTAAGTATAAAAACAAAAATGTTAATGGAAAATTTTTTTTATTAACTTTTTTAGATTACTTGTAAAACATTAAAGGATCATGTAATTAACAATAGAGGAATCAAAATTTCAATTCCAATTCACTTTATTTAGTTTCTTCTCTTTTCACAACTTCTCCAGCTTTTTTTTCGAAACCACAAATATTAATTGTATTCTCTCATTCAACATTCACGTGAAGAATGGTAGTCATATGATAATTAGATACAACATCAAGACAATCTGATCATCGAATTATAAGACCCTATGTATTATAACAATATGAATAACATCCCATCCAATATTACTTCATTACAGTATAAACACGGGATAGAATATATGAATCAAGGATTGACCACTTACTTTTTTTACCTAAAGTGATTGTCCTGTATATTACTATTTCTCATTATTGTTCATGAGTTCAAACAAATAAACTTATGGTAATGACAAATTAAGTTGTTCCAAATAAAATTACAACATCTGTGAATATTTGAAATATCAAATGGGTATCATTAATTAGAGGATACCTGCATTGGACTACAAATACATATACTTTAAGGTGTCTAATATGATATCAACTAACCTAAGGAAAAGTTTTTTAAAATACATTATGTTATCATACTTTCGCACTCCACTGTAATTATAAAAATAAATCGAAATATGATAATTTAAATATGGCCCTAAAGCTAACTGTTTATGGAGAAATTACACATTCATATATTACTATTTCTCTTTATTGTTCATGAGTTCAAACAAGTAAACTTATGGTAATGACAAATTAAGTTGTTCCAAATAAAATTACAACATCTGTGAATATTTGAAATATCAAATGGGTATCATTAATTAGAGGATACCTGCATTGGTCTACAAATACATATACTTCAAGGTGTCTAATATGATATCAACTAACTTAAGGAAAAGTTTTTTAAAATACATTATGTTATCATACTTTTACACTCCACTGTAATTATAAAAATAAATCGAAATATGATAATGTAAACATGGCCCTAAAGCTAACTATTTATGGAGAAATTACACATTCATGTTAAGTGCAATTTTGTTCCAAAATATATAATAAACAAAACTATTTCAACTACTGATGAAAAGTCGCTTTAAAGGTATATAGTAACTGTAAATCATTTTTGAAGAATCATCTAGAGCTAAATATAAAAAAATGAAAACAATCAAAGACACAAAGAATATGTTGCAACTTTATTCAACATTTTCTCAAACACCTCATGGGCATTTTTGGATTCAATGATTGAGCATTTAATCTCAAGGCCTCAAAGACCCACAACAAATTAAATCATGCAGCAACTAATTCATACATATCAGACTTATGAAACATCAAATATGCAGTCCAAAGAGTTAAATACCTTATTGGGGGCCGGAAATAATATGTTTCTGAAAACTCCTCTTGCAAAATAAAATCTTCTTGCAGATGAGGAGCCCTTGTACCCAGCCGCATCTCCAAAGATATATAAGATGGGAAGACCTGCTCAACTTCCATCGTAGATAATAAGGGATGGGAGATGGGGGATGAATTTTAGTGCACCTCAATTCGAGGGAGGAGAACGAACTAATGTGGGATGTGGGATGTGGGAGATGGAAGGAGATGGAAGGATGAATGACCAATCCCCAAAAATGCGGCCATGTATCTACTTTTGGATTTCCCAAAAATGGTGCCGTGTATCTACTTTTGCATTTCACGGGTATAATTAACACACACAGAGACGGAGACGCACAAAACAAACAATAAATTTTAGGCGCCACGTGGATAGCACAAAACAAACAATAAATTTTAGATGCCACGTGGATAGCCTAATCACAAACAATAATAAATGCCTTGTTTTGCATTTTATAGTAATAAAAGATTGTACAATATCCTAAGGTTGATATGCATTGAGAATCGTCCATTTCATTATTCCATGTGAAAGGTCACTTGTCCCAATATATAGTTTTTTTTTCCTATTTCAGGAGTGGAAAACGAGATATATGTACCCTACTATCGGATCTCCCTTTTTTTTAGTTTCTTATTTATTTATTTTAACAATTGTTTATATAAAAAAATAGTTTTTTATATAAAAAAATAGTTTCCCTATTAATATAAAAAACAGTTTTTAATATTATTTTATTACAATAGTTTTTTTTGTTATTTTTAATTAGTATTTTTTTTGTTTTTTTATATTATTTTTAATTCATTTAGTCCTTCAAACATCTATTTATACAATATTCTCTTATTTTTAAAGGTCCGAGCCAACGGCATCCCTTATTTTTTAACTTATTTTGTTTTTTAATTTTACAACATTTAAAATAATTTTTGTATTTCTTAAAATTGTTTAAAGGTCCCCCCCCCCCCCTTTTTACGGATGTCAATTCATTTAGCGCATCAAATAACCATTTACTCAATATTCTCTTATTTTTAGAAGTCCGCGCCAGCGGCACTCGTTATTTTTTAAAACAATTTTAGAATTTCTTAAGCTGTTTATAATGTGAAAAAAAAGTTTATTTTATTTATATTAAACTAACTTTTATTTCCTGACACAACTTTTTTCAAAAAAAAAAATTTTAAAATTTAAACACATCAAATTAAATAGTTTTTTTTAATTAAAATTAAACATTTTTTATTCAAATTAAAATTACAATTATTTGTTTAATATGGGTCCGGGAATGGGGGTCCGCGCCAACTGCACTATTCAATCGCGCAATCATGTCAATAAACATAGTTTATTATTTTATTTATGAAAAAAATATTTTTTTATTTAAATAAAGAACTGTTTACTTTCAATAAAAAAAACTGTATAATTTGATGTGTTAGACTCACGATTGATTAGTCTCGCTGCCGCGGACCGACATTTAACAAATGATGGGCCTGGAAATATAGATCCGTGCTAGCGGCACTAATCAATTCCCATATCATAATATTTTTTATTTATGAAAAAAATATTTTTTTAATCGTAATTTTTAAAAATGTAAAAAATCTTTAAAAATATCAATTGTTAAAAACAAAAGAAATAAAAAGTAAAAAAAAAAGGTCACCCGGTAATATTCCGGTAAAAGCATCCGGTACACATATCACTACTCTTGAGGAATTTATATATATATACACTACCGGATGCTCGTGCCGATGGCATGGTGATAAATTTGCCCCCGTGATAAAAATCAGCTCATAATTAAAAAAAATATATATATATTAATTCTTTAAAAAATAAATAAATAAATAAATAAATTTATATATATATATATATATATATATATATATATATATATATATATATATATATATATATATATAATAAATTTAAAAAATATATTTATTAAAAAATATTTATATATATTTGCTTTTAACATGACAGTTCATACATGGGCATGAAATGAGAAAATGTCATGCATTAAAAAATAAAGATCTGTTGTTAAAAACGATGCTCCTTTGTTATATACATATATACTAGTGGATATCCGTGCCAATAGCACGGTGATAAATTTGACCCGTGATAAAACCCAACCCATAATTCAAAGAAATTAAAAAATAAAAAATAAAATTTTAAAAATATATTTAATAAATTTCAAGAAATATATTTAGTACAAATTTTTTAGAAAAAACATTTACTATTAGCATTATATTTTATGCATAAACATGAAATGAAAACATGTCCTGCATTAAAAAATGGAGATTTTGTTGTCAAAAATCATGTTCCCTTGTTATATATATATATATATTGGCAGTTGCTTGCTAAAAATTTATAAAACGATCCAACTTCATTATTCTATTCTATGTGAAAGGTCTTCTCCCATAGTATAGTGTTACCATGTGTACCATGATTATTGAGATTCCCCAAGCTTGCTTGAACAAACTCAAGTCGGTGTCCATACCTACTAAATTGTTGAGAGAAAAAATAATGTTTCGGCGACATGCATACTAGTCCGGACTAATCCGAAAAAATATTTTTTTATTTCAAAAGTCATTTTTTTTCAAATAAAAAAAAATTTGATCCATTTTTTATTAAGTTATTTTTAAAGATCCAATTTGTTAATATTTGAACCATAAACTATTGAAGTTTTTTTTTTTCATCTTTTATTTATTTATTCACTGTTATGGTTCGTAATTGGATGAATTTTGGAAATCTTTTAAATAATTTTATAACATGTAATAGAGTAAAGTTAACTCAACAATTTAAGTATATTATAGTATTGTGTTAACATGATATTGTGATTTTTTGTTTATAATTCCATTGTCATCTTTTTATAATGAGATCACATGAGTCGAAACTACAAGTTTGATTTGTTTAAAAAAATATCCCTTTAAAATGACATTATAATATGATGAGTATGTAACCGCGTTTAATTTTACAACAAAATGTCAATTCTATTTTTTTTAAATCGTTTTATCAAGTGAACCATGCTATTTTTTTTTTTTGCAAGAAAATAAAATTATTTATAAACAATTAGGAGAATGCGAATATCTAGATGGCTATTACCAACGATAAATAAGATTAAAACAAATGAAAGAAAAACTTCCAAACTACGAAAATTTACGTTGTCTTGAACGAAAAGCTAAAGGCCTTAAATTATATTTAACAGTCGATTCCTCTTCATCAGTTAAAATTGAAAAGTCCAACTGTGTTTTTTTAGGTTCTCTCTTCTATTAAATTACAACTCCCATGTCTTGACTTATTAATGTTGAGTCTTCCAAGTAGCCTAAGAGTTCAAAGTAATTTTTGACTTGAGTCATCCATGGTGCTTGTTATACAATCTATATATTTCTCAGTGTGAAACCATATAAAATATTTATTTGTAAACCAAAATTTAATTTAAAATTGTATTTAAATTATTATCCAAGACAATAATGAAATCCAACATCCACGTAATATGAATAAAAACAACATAAGCATAAGTTTCTATATCCAACTGAAATATAATAGATTTCGAGCTTTTACACATACAATAATCCAAAAATAATAAAACTGACATAGAAAAGCAACCTGGTCTTGAATCAACAATATGATGTCTGATGTGCAAGGAGAGACGACAATGCTAGTCTCTCGATAGTGCTTTTATCTCTGTCTAGGAGCACCTGGGGGATAAATATTTATAATTTTGGTCAATACCCTAGAGTGTGCAAGAATTAACTTACTAAATTTAGAGTGAAAAGTACTGTTAACTAAAATTGAACATTTCCCATCGTCACTCACATACTTTAAATATCTCACCCCTCATCTAAGAGCAATGACATACGTACAACCACCCCAGTCTAAAAGTAGATAACAGGTAAAGATTCCAACGTAAATATAAAGGCCAAATCTAGCCTAGTTAATGTACTAAAATAAAAGCATTTACATTCCGGATACATCTACCCAAGGCACCCCAATGACTACCCACAAAAGGACACAACAAAATATGATGCATACTACATAGTATTGGTTTAGTAATTTATTGTCCACGTGCTTAGATAAAAAAACTTATCTGATTCATTTTTATTTGTTTATATATATATATATATATGTGTGTGTACTTATATATGTGAGACACTCAGGCATCTACTAATAGCGTCTCGTTCGTGCTCTATTGGTATGTCTATAGGAGTTTCCTATCCTAATCGCACATCACAATACACATACAAGTGGGATTGTACCTACTTAGGACACCATTACATGACCCATGCCTAATAGTGACATACGGATCCCAGTTTATTTTATTTTTATTTTTTTTAAGAAAAGAAATTTAGTTGTAAGCTTATGACAATAAGCCTCTCCTTGTGGCTCTTACTTGCGCTAATGAAAATTTAAACTAAATATGAAATTTGACAAAATCTAGAACGATAAAAAAGACGACCTTAAATTATATTTAAGAGTAAATTTTTCGTCATTACTTAAGGTCGAAAAAGGAACTACTTTCAAATTTTTCCTCCTTCAATTTTATTGCCTACCACGTCTTCATTGAGAATTGCGGAATCATCAAAGTTGGCTAAACTGTCAAAGAATTACTGACTTGAGAGTTGAACATTCGATATTGCATTTTTCCACATTTTTTCCCAATCGAATTTTCAATAAATAACGAGCTTGGGAAGATTTAGCCCTCATTGGTGAATCATATTTTGGGATCTCAACATATATTTTAAATCTAGGATTGGTAAAATCCTCTTCAACACTCAATGAATCCCCAATTAAATTTGGAATGTCCTCAAGAGGGGGCATTTTATCATTCGATTTTGATTCATCAATCTCATTACTATTTTTATCTACAAAGGAAAAATTATAGTTTTTGGGATCCCATACCATATTTTTTGGGGTATGATTACAATTTGTTTTTTCCACATTTGGAGAAGCAAAGTTTTCGGGGTGAGATGTTATCTAAATTATAAGCCTGATATTCTATGAGAACCAAATCTCCAATATGTTTGAAGTTATCCACGTGGGTTCTTTGATCAGTTTGTTCCAAAAATTTAGGAGCTACCGAATCTTTGTCCTCATCATTTGATATTTCAATAGTTAACACATTTGAATATTTTTTTTATCATGTTGAACATGTCGGATCAGCACATTAGAATTATGCTTCCCGGTATTCTCACCTAAAACCACTGCCCCTGTATTAAAGGTCTTGTACTGGCCATTTCCAACCAGTTGTCACTCATTTATCTTTTGGCCTGATATTATGGGATTACCATAACCAGCTTCCACCTTTTATTTAACTAACTCAAAAACGATCTCAGTTGACTTAGTGTTTGAAACCCCACCAGGGCGGGAAACAAGAGTATGTTTTTTCTTTTTTTCAACAATTTTTTTATATTCTTTAACTGTTAAAGGAATTGCTTGATTCTTCTTTTTCAGCAATATTTTTTTGCAGATTTATGCATTCATTAACAGTATGAGCAATAGCTTTACAAAAATTGCAAAATCTTGGAAGAGATTCATGAGCCAAAGAAATAAAGAAACTACCCTGGCCTCTTTCATCCAAAAGTTTTTCCAAATGTTTATTGTTCAAATGAACTTCTACTAATACCCTTGCATAAGTCCCATGAGTCATTTCTAATGTGGCCTTGTCAATATGTAGAGGGATACCAGTACCCCTAGCCATTTGTTAAAGGAGTCGTGGGTCCCAGTATTCTTAAGACAGTCCCATAAATCTAATCCAAATTGTTCAGTTGAAATGTATTGAGTATAAAGATTAAAATCAAGTAACCACTCAAAAAGTTTAAGAAAACCAATAGATAACTTATAACTATGAAGGGACCGGACCTTGTTCATGCCAATGGATGAATAAAAATAAAGATTCTAATAGCCGTACTAATATGAGTAAGAATATAATTTTTTTAAGGCTTCCAGTGAGATAAAGTTTGAAATCATCTAGCTTCATTGGCCTGTCTCCTTTGGCAAGAACAAGTCTATCAATGTCAGTAGAAGATCTAGAATCCTTGATAACTTCTTGGTAGACTTCGTCTATAAGACGAATAGCCAAATTCTCCCCACACAAGTATGGGGCAGACAATGGATGAAGTATTAGTGGAGGTTGGTCATGTTAAGAAGATAGAGTATTGTTTTTACCAAGAACTTCAACAAATGAAGGTTTTTTTTTTTAATTATAAGTCATGGACATGAGAACTATATGGAGAATGGCCTACATAAAAAGGCTTGGGGACAAAATCCAAGCTTGGATGAGAGCTTGAACCCATTTCAAAGAGTAAGTGGACAAGAATTTGAGGAAAAGGGGAATTGGGTTATAGAGATGGAGGATCTCCTCCCTCTTCCCATTCTGGATTTTGGGTATATATAGTTTCTCTGTCTTCTAGCTTGTAAACAGTGATTGGGTTTCTAGTAGAAGAAAATTCACTTCGTGTACGAGTGATAGGAACTTCGAAAACTCTTCGTACGTTTGAGAAAAACTAGTACACTTTCTTAGGCCGTAATCTCGACAAATGGATCCCACCATCAACACTTATCTCTCATAAGTGGTGTACACTTTTTTTTTTTCTAACTTTGTCACAAGACAAAACTAATTCATCTTTTGTTCTATATATAATTTAAGATGGGTGAAAGAAAAGGTTGAGAAAGTGAGGTGGTCCGTGGGAAAATGAAAATGACACACTCGGTAAACCACCTAACATGTTACGTATCTATTTTGGGAACCTCTAGTGATAAATGCAATACAATTGAGATAGTAGTCAATCATTAAATGGATTTAACTTTGAATTTTTAAATTAACAGTTTTCCTCATACCAGCGCACTTTCATGGTCTTCTCTGCCGCCCAATTAATATCATTTGTACAACAAAATATTATTTACTTTGCCTTATGGCAATGTTAGATAAAAAAAAAAAAAAAAATCAGATGTGTACAAGCCATCGGAGACTTTATTAGCTTATTACGAGTTAGTTTAATTTGAAATTGCACAATATATAGTTTACAATTGTACAATTGTACAATATTATTTAGTTCGTTATTTTTAATTTACAATTGTACAATATCCTAAGGTTGATATGCATTGAGAATCGTCCATTTCATTATTCCATGTGAAAGGTCACTTGTCCCAATATATAGTTTACAATTCTACAAATCTGGCGGATGTCATGGCATTTTTTTTTAAATCAATCAGTCCAAAGCTGAACTATATTAAAGAACTGTGTGAAAAAAAATCACACGTGTATACAGCCGGCACAAGACAAAAATCACTTGCACAATCCAACACGTTGCAAGCCAAAATCAGCCACAAAACCATGGTTTTACTTGTCCCAAGATATAGTTTTTTTTGTTCTATTTCAGGAGTGGAAAACGAGATATGTACCGGAGGGTTTCCGGAATACTATCGGATCTCCCTTTTTTTTTTTTAGTTTCTTATTTATTTATTTTAACAATTGTTTATATAAAAAAACAGTTTTTTATATAAAAAAAAATAGTTTCCCTATTACCATAAAAAACTGTTTTTAATATTATTTTATTACAATAGTTTTTTTTGTTATTTTTAATTAGTATTTTTTTGTTTTTTTATATTATTTTTAATTCATTTAGTCCTTCAAACATCAATTTACACAATATTCTCTTATTTTTAAAGGGCCGAGCCAACGGCATCCCTTATTTTTTAACTTAATTTTTTTTTTTTAATTTTACAACTTTTAAAATAATTTTTGTATTTCTTAAAATTGTTTAAAGGTCGCCCCCCCCCCCCCCCCCCCCTTTTTTTACAGATGTCATTTCATTTAGCGCTTCAAACACCCATTTACTCAATATTCTCTTATTTTTAGAGGTCGCGCCAGCGGCACTCGTTATTTTTTAAAACAATTTTAGAATTTCTTAAGCTGTTTAAAAATGTGAAAAAAAAGTTTATTTTATTTATATTAAACTAACTTTTATTTCCTGACACAACTTTTTTCAAAAAAAAAATTTTAAAAATTTAAACACATCAAATTAAATAGTTTTTTTAATTAAAATTAAACATTTTTTTATTCAAATTAAAATTACAATTATTTGTTGAATATGGGTCCGGGAATGGGGGTCCGCGCCAGCTGCACTATTCAATCGCGCAATCATGTCAATAAACATAGTTTATTATTTTATTTATGAAAAAAATATTTTTTTTATTTAAATAAAGAACTGTTTACTTTCAATAAAAAAAAAACTGTATAATTTGATGTGTTAGACTCACGATTGATTAGTCTCGTTGGCGCGGACCCACATTTAACAAATGATGGGCCTGAAAATATGGATCCGTGCTAGTGGCACTAATCAATCGCCATATCATAATTTTTTATATTTATGAAAAAAATATTTTTTTAATCATAATTTTTAAAAATGTAAAATATCTTTAAAAATATCAATTGTTAAAAACAAAAGAAATGAAAACTAAAAAAAAAAGGTCACCCGGTAATATTCCGGTACACATATCACTACTCTTCAGGAATTTATATATATATATACACTACCGGATGCTCGTGCCGATGGCATGGTGATAAATTTGCCCCGTGCTAGAAATCAACTCATAATTAAAAAAAATAAAAATATTAATTCTTTAAAAAAAATAATAATAATAAAAACATATATATATATATATATATAATAAATTTAAAAAAATATTTTTTGAAAAAATATATTTATTAAAATATATATATATATATATTTGCTTTTAACATGACAGTTCCACTACACCAAATCTGCCAATTTGTCAAGGTCATTGATCTTGACAAATCCACCTTGTCAAGGTCAATGACCGTGACATTTAGAGGCGAGACAACTTTTTTTGTCACGGTCGTGTCACGGTCATTAACCTTGACACAAAACTCGCGTTTTGTGTCACGGTCGTGTCAAGGTCAATGACCGTGACACGTTTGTCACGGTTTATAACCGTGACAAAGCCGTGACCTTTTTTCAAAAAAATTGTCACGGTCATTGACCGTGACAATTCTGGACAGAATATAAAAAAAATCTGCTGGGCCGTATGGCCACTGCCACTGCCCAGCAGTATATTTGTACATGTTATAACAACGCTGTACCTGTTCCAAACATCATATATCCAACACAAACTAAAGATAATGCAAATATATATTCATGACAGTATAATCCAAATATTCAAAGTAAAAATAATATACATGACGATATAATCCAAATATAATTAAAATGGACAAACTTGAAAATAATGTTACTACATGTCTTGAATAAAACTGAGGTGAGTAGGCCACACGACATACGAATTGACGCACCCACTAATATACGTCGTGCCGCATTGTTCGCGCAACCACAATAGGGAGTTTTCCTTCCCGGGTATGACATGCGTGACGAGCACCCTGGACTCCATCTCTTGAAGCACACGTCCATGGACTATTCCACCCTCGACGATATTCGGGTCCCTCAACCCCCGCCCTATCCGCTGGCCATCAAATACGTCCAATATGAACACGCTCGGCCAACCAATTGTCGACAATGGTCTGTTGGAGGGCGTCAAATAGGGAAGTGGATCGTCGAAGTACGAGCGTGTCGGTGATGAAGCAGCGAGGTCCACATCCCCGTCATCCTGCGCCTCGTCCTCCCGCACCTCCTCCTCCACCGCCTTCTCCTTCCCTTTCCCTTTCCCTTTACGGTCTCCACCCAACGTACGCTTCATGAATGCGTACATATCTTGGACAATCTCCTCCAAACGGGACAGCTTCGCGTCGTGTGAATCCACCGTTCGAGCCAAGCCGGTGTCGCTCGTCTCCAATCCGATGATCCTAGATTTTGCCACCCGCGAGCTCACTCCCCTTGTCCTCCCCTTGCGATCAGAGCCAAGCACTTAGCTGAGTGCGTCTGTGGACAAAGATGCCTTGTCGGCATCAGACTGCGACTCATGCACTTCCTTAAGCTTTGCCTGAAACGACAAAAAGCACATGATTAGTAAAATAAGTAAACTAAAAAATTATAACGTAATTAACAATAATTAAATTGTCGGATTACTTACAATCATGGCCGCGACGCTCGGGGACACCTCCTTGTCCTTCCCCTTCTTCGTCCGAAGAGCCACATAAGTATCGAGCCTATGTGGCTTACCCCCTGGCCCACTCCCTACCCCCTGAAATAAAATAAAGTAAAGTAATATTAGTATCGGCCCCGCAAAGTAAAATAATATCCAATAATATATTTATGTAGTTATAGATAAATTAAATCTTACCTGCATCCTATGCTCCTCCTCAGCGTAAGAGGTCCGGCCGGAGTAGTGCACGTCCGTCTTTTTAGCCCGATTTTCCCTCCCCGATTGGCGAGATGCCAATTGTCGATCCTCGATCTCATTGTCAATGAACTTTTGCCATTGTGCCAATGAGATCGGCTCCTTGGGCGGGACGGATCCGCGCCAACCTAAAATGGACTCTCGTGTTTTTCCAAAGTACCGTGTCCACATATTTTTCTTCCACGTCTTGTGTTGCTCCCTCAACTGCTCCAAGACGGAATCGCGTAGCTTTGGATCCAAGTTGAATTGTTCCTGTCCAACAAATACAATGTTAGTTGCGAATAAATATAAATATAAATATAAATATAAATATAAATTGAAATATTCATATAAATATTACCTGTAGTGTCGCCCAATCAGCTAACTTGAGCTCATACGGCACCTCCTTCCAACTCATAAACCCCGGGCCGATGACCGTCTTTAGCAGCTCGAGGGATCTCGCTAAAAGCTCCGACTTGTTTTCGACGATAATCCAAAATTTTCCATATTTGGGAACCTAGGGGCGGAGGAGCCCTCGTCGCCTCCGCTACCACCGAACCCAGACGACATCATCATAAACAGCATCATCATCTTCGCCCTAACATCTGAAGGAGACATTTTTGCTGTAAAAAAAATGTTATTAGTACAGATAAAAAAATGTTAATAGTACACATTTCGTTTTACCTAATTGAATTAATTGAATTAATAGTACATATAAAAAAATGTTCCGTCTATATTATAACGTATGTGTAAGTTCCGTCAATACCATTTCGTTTCAATTTTGTAATATTATGTTTTTTCCAAATATTTAAAGAGTTATTAAATGGGTGCCCCACCACCACCCCCACCCCCTGCCCCCCTACCCACCCCACCCCCACCCCCTCCCCCCACCACGACCGTGAGAACTACATATAATGTTTATCAATAAAATTATGACATGATATAATTATAATTGTAGCATAAATTTCATTATCATGGGTTTTACCTAATTGAATTAATTTCATGAATAAAATTATTATCAATTTAAATGAAAATATCAATTATTATCCAATATTTTTGAATGAAATATTTATTTTGAATGAAAATATCAATTATTATCCAACTATTATCAATTATTTATTTTGAATGTAAATAATATTCAAAACCCCACCCCCACTCCACCCCCACCCCCACCCCCTCCCCCTCCCGATGTTTATTATCCAATTATTATCCAACTATTATCAATTATTTATAAAATTGATGTCTACTTTTAGTGTTGTGTATATATGTTAGTTGATGCCATTATATTTTTAGCCTAATTATATTCTAAGGTTATCTCAATTTATATTTTTCTTTTTCTATCTAATAATTTTCAACGTAAGAGCACAGTACATAACGTAATTGATTTAGATTATGCCTATCTACGTAACTCTAAAACCTAATTGTGATTAAAATCTGATTTATATGGATTAATTCTATTACATTTATAATTTAACTAATATAGTTGAAATTGGTGGCAATTTACTTTGGTTTGGTTTATTTCTAGTTGAATCTGAGTTAGAATTTTTAGATTATGTATAGGAATTGAATTTTAATATTAATCCTTCATAAATCCCTTGAATACATGCATAAATTTGTAGAGATTGAAATTAAATTGCTTGAGATTGAATTTCTATGGTTCTTGATAGAGAATCGGGTGTTATGAGTAAATATTGAATTTATATTAGGTTTTTTATGTTGTAATCATGTTTGAATCATGTTTTATTCATAGTTACCTTATTCAAATGTAATATGAATCGTATACGAAGTTTTCGGGGTCATTAATTGAGTTTATTTGGATCTTTGGGTTTGGAGGGGATAACTAAGTTTTACTTTTAGATTCACTTAACCTTAGTAAAGCATGTTGTTAGGATGGTTCTTACGTTTATAATATGTGATAAATTCAATATTGTACCTAACTTTGTAATGATACTAAAGACCCTCCCCCACCACACACCACCACACACACACACACACACCCCACCCCACCCCCTGCCCCCCTCCACCACCCCTCCCCCCCCTCCCCCACCCCCTCCCCAACCACACACCACCACACACACACACACACCCCACCCTACCTCACCC
The DNA here is from genome assembly GCA_949130495.1 of Sambucus nigra. Lineage (NCBI taxonomy): Eukaryota > Viridiplantae > Streptophyta > Magnoliopsida > Dipsacales > Adoxaceae > Sambucus > Sambucus nigra. The sequence continues at coordinate 55,165,416 of OX422224.1, read as the reverse complement.
CCTGCCCCCCTCCACCACCCCCTCCCCCACCACACACCACCACACACACACACACACACCCCACCCCACCCCACCCCCTGCCCCCCTCCACCACCCCCTCCCCCACCACACACACAAACACACCCTACCCCAGCCCACCCCAGCCCACCCCTGCCCCCTCCACCACCCCCTCCCCCACCCTGCCCCACCCCGCCCCACCCCCTACCCCACCCTGCCCCACCCCCCACACACGCACACACATACACACATATATATATACACATACACACATAAATATACACACAAATATATATATAAATGGAAGAGAGAGAGAGAGAGAGAGCAGCGTCGAGAGAGAGAGAGAGAGAGATGGAGGGAACGGCGCGGGAGGGAAAAAAAAGGGGGATAGGGTTTTTGCTGCGAACATTGTCACGGTCGTGTCAAGGTCTTTGACCGTGACAAGTATTGTCACGGTCAATGACCGTGACAATTTTTTGACACGGTCATGTCACGGTCAATGACCGTGATAAAAAATGAGTGTTTTTTGTTACGGTCCATGACCTTGACAAGGCTGGTCGGCCGAAAGGTGTCAATTTGCCCATTTTGGTGTAGTGTTCATACATGGGCATGAAATGAGAAAATGTCATGCATTAAAAAATAAAGATATGTTGTTAAAAACCATGCTCCTTTGTTATATACATATATACTAGTGGATATCCGTGCCAATACCACGGTGATAAATTTGTCCCGTGATAAAACCTAACCCATAATTCAAAGAAATTAAAAAATAAAAAATAAAATTTAAAAAATATATTTAATAAATTTCAAGAAATATATTTAGTAAAATTTTTTTAGAAAAAACATTTTTAGCATTATATTTTATGCATGAACATGAAATGAAAAAATGTCCTGCATTAAAAAATGGAGATTCTGTTTTCAAAAATCATGTTCCTTTGTTATATATATATATATTGACAGTTGCTAGCTAAAATTTTATAAAACGACCCAACTTCATTATTCTATTCTATGTGAAATGTATGATTATTGAGATTCCCCAAGCTTGCTTGAACAAACTCAAGTCGGTGTCCATACCTACTAAATTGTTGAGAGAAAAAATAATGTTTCGGCGACATACATACTAGTCCGGGCTAATCCGAAAAAATATTTTTTATTTCAAAAGTCATTTTTTTAAAAATAACAAAAATTTTGATCCATTTTTTATTAAGTTATTTTTAAAGATCCAATTTGTTAACATTTGAACCATAAACTATTGAAGTTTTTTTTTTCATCTTTTATTTATTTATTCACTGTTATGGTTCGTAATTGGATGAATTTTGGAAATCTTTTAAATAATTTTATAACATGTAATAGAGTAAAGTTAACTCAACAATTTAAGTATATTATAGTATTGTGTTAACATGATATTGTGATTTTTTGTTTATAATTCCATTGTCATCTTTTTGTAATGAGATCACATGAGTCGAAACTACAAGTTTGATTTGTTTAAAAAAATATCCCTTTAAAATGACATTATAATATGATGAGTATGTAACCGCGTTTAATATTACAACAAAATGTCAATTCTATTCTTTTTTAAATCGTTTTATCATTTGAACCAGGCTATTTTTTTTTTGCAAGAAAATAAAATTGTTTATAAACAATTAGGAGAAAGCGAATCTCCTAGATGGCTATTACCAACGATAAAGAAGATTAAAACAAATGAAAGAAAAACTTCCAAACTACAAAAATTCACGTTTTCTTGAGCGAAAAGCTGAAGGCCTTAAATTATATTTAACAGTCGATTCCTCTTCATCAGTTAAAATTGAAAAGTCCAACTGTGTTTTTTTAGGTTCTCCCTTCTATTCAATTACAACTCCCATGTCTGGACTTATTAATGTTGAGTCTTCCAAGTAGCCTAAGAGTTCAAAGTAATTTTTGACTTGAGTCATCCATGGTGCTTGTTATACAATCTATATATTTCTCAGTGTGAAACCATATAAAATATTTATTTGTAAACCAAAATTTAATTTAAAATTGTATTTAAATTATTATCCAAGACAATAATGAAATCCAACATCCACGTAATATGAATTAAAACAACATAAGCATAAGTTTCTATATCCAACTGAAATATAATAGACTTCGAGCTTTTACACATACAATAATCCAAAAATAATAAAACTGACATAGAAAAGCAACCTGGTCTTGAATCAACAATATGATGTCTGATGCGCAAGGAGAGACGACAATGCTAGTCTCTCGATAGTGCTTTTATCTCTGTTTAGGAGCACCTGCGGGGTAAATATTTATAATTTTGGTCAATACCCTAGAGTGTGCAAGAATTAACTTACTAAATTTAGAGTGAAAAGTACTGTTAACTAAAATTGAACATTTCCCATCGTCACTCACATACTTTAAATATCTCACCCCTCATCTAAGAGCAATGACATACGTACAACCACCCCAGTCTAAAAGTAGATAACAGGTAAAGATTCCAACGTAAATATAAAGGCCAAATCTAGCCTAGTTAATGTACTAAAATAAAAGCATTTACATTCCGGATACATCTACCCAAGGCACCCCAATGACTACCCACAAAAGGACACAACAAAATATGATGCATACTACATAGTATTGGTTTAGTAATTTATTGTCCACGTGCTTAGATAAAAAAACTTATCTGATTCATTTTTATTTGTTTATATATATATATATATATATATATATGTCCTTATATATGTGAGACACTCAGGCATCTACTAATAGCGTCTCGTTCGTGCTCTATTGGTATGTCTATAGGAGTTTCCTATCCTAATTGCACATCACAATACACATACAAGTGGGATTGTACCTACTTAGGACACCATTACATGACCCATGCCTAATAGTGACATATGGATCCCAGTTTATTTTATTTTTATTTTTTTTAAGAAAAGAAATTTAGTTGTAAGCTTATGACAATAAGCCTCTCCTTGTGGCTCTTACTTGCGCTAATGAAAATTTAAACTAAATATGAAATTTGACAAAATCTAGAACGATAAAAAAGACGACCTTAAATTATATTTAAGAGTAAATTTTTCCTCATTACTTAAGGTCGAAAAAGGAACTACTTTCAAATTTTTCCTCCTTCAATTTTATTGCCTACCACGTCTTCATTGAGAATTGTGGAATCATCAAAGTTGGCTAAACTGTCAAAGAATTACTGACTTGAGAGTTGAACATTCGATATTGCATTTTTCCACTTTTTTTCCCAATCGAATTTTCAATAAATAACGAGTTTGGGAAGATTTAGCCCTCATTGGTGAATCATATTTTGGGATCTCAACATATATTTTAAATCTAGGATTGGTAATATCCTCTTCAACACTCAATGAATCCCCAATTAAATTTGGAATGTCCTCAAGAGGGGGCATTTATCATTCGATTTTGATTCATCAATCTCATTACTATTTTTATCTACAAAGGAAAAATTATAGTTTTTGGGATCCCATACCATATTTTTTGGGGTATGATTACAATTTGTTTTTTCCACATTTGGAGAAGCAAAGTTTTCGGGGTGAGATGTTATCTAAATTATAAGCCTGATATTCTATGAGAACCAAATCTCCAATATGTTTGAAGTTATCCACGTGGGTTCTTTCATCAGTTTGTTCCAAAAATTTAGGAGCTACCGAATCTTTGTCCTCATCATTTGATATTTCAATAGTTAACACATTTGAATATTTTTTTTATCATGTTGAACATGTCGGATCAGCACATTAGAATTATGCTTCCCGGTATTCTCACCTAAAACCACTGCCCCTGTATTAAAGGTCTTGTACTGGCCATTTCCAACCAGTTGTCACTCATTTATTTTTTGGCCTGATATTATGGGATTACCATAACCAGCTTCCACCTTTTATTTAACTAACTCAAAAACGATCTCAGTTGACTTAGTGTTTGAAACCCCACCAGGGCGGGAAACAAGAGTATGTTTTTTCTTTTTTTCAACAATTTTTTTATATTCTTTAACTGTTAAAGGAATTGCTTGATTCTTCTTTTTCAGCAATATTTTTTTGCAGATTTATGCATTCATTAACAGTATGAGCAATAGCTTTACAAAAATTGCAAAATCTTGGAAGAGATTCATGAGCCAAAGAAATAAAGAAACTACCTTGGCCTCTTTCATCCAAAAGTTTTTCCAAATGTTTATTGTTCAAATGAACTTCTACTAATACCCTTGCATAAGTCCCATGAGTCATTTCTAATGTGTCCTTGTCAATATGTAGAGGGATACCAGTACCCCTAGCCATTTGTTAAAGGAGTCGTGGGTCCCAGTATTCTTAAGACAGTCCCATAAATCTAATCCAAATTGTTCAGTTGAAATGTATTGAGTATAAAGATTAAAATCAAGTAACCACTCAAAAAGTTTAAGAAAACCAATAGATAACTTATAACTATGAAGGGACCGGACCTTGTTCATGCCAATGGATGAATAAAAATAAAGATTGTAATAGCCGTACTAATATGAGTAAGAATATAATTTTTTTAAAGCTTCTAGTGAGATAAAGTTTAAAATCATCTAGCTTCAATGGCCTGTCTCCTTTGGAAAGAACAAGTCTATCATTGTCACTAGAAGAGCTAGAATCCTTGATAACTTCCTGGTAGACTTCGTCTATAAGACGAATAGCCAAATTCTCCCCACACAAGTATGGGGCAGACAATGGATGAAGTATTAGTGGAGGTTGGTCATGTTAAGAAGATAGAGTATTTTTTTTACCAAGAACTTCAACAAATGAAGTTTTTTTTTTAAATATAAGTCATGGACATGAGACCTATATGGAGAATGGCCTACATAAAAAGGCTTGGGGAAAAATCAAAGCTTGGATGAGAGCTTGAAACCATTTCAAAGAGTAAGTGGACAAGAATTTGAGGAAAAGGGGAATTGGGTTATTGAGATGGAGGATCTCCTCCCTCTTCCCATTCTGGATTTTGGGTATATATAGTTTCTCTGTCTTCTAGCTTATAAACATTGATTGGGTTTCTAGTAAAAGAAAATTCACTTCGTGTACGCGTGATAGGAACTTCGAAAACTCTTCGTACGTTTGAGAAAAACTAGTACACTTTCTTAGGCCGTAATCTCGACAAACGGATCCCACCATCAACACTTATCTCTCATAAGTGGTGTTTCTACGCAGTATATAAAATTATGACCCACACTATGCCTAGCCCACAAGTGTCGATGTGTGCTATGGTCTCGAACGTGCGTTACCACAACCGATATGACCATCCGCGGACATAGGTAAGTGAACATAGAAATATAAATACATATTATTCTCTTACAATATTTAAATGTAATTACTCTATAATTACTCCAAATCCTACCATTAAATTAAGTAAAGAAAGGAGAAAAAATACATTTAAATAAATACAAACTTTATTAGATCTTATAGTCATTTCTTCATTAACTAATTTAGTATGAAATTAATATTATCTATTAGTAACATAAATGAAAATAAATTTAAATAACTAACATACTTCAAAAGGGTTATGGGAGATTTACTAGCTTGAAGTTTAGTCATTGTTTCACTCAAACCCTAATGTTCCATGATTGGTACATAAACCACAAATTGCCAATGACACTAATGGGGAGAGAGGAATTTCTCTTTATGATAATTATATCATCAACAAACACAAGTAGCAACACAATACTGACGAAAGAGTGTTGAATAAATAATGAGGGATCTAGTTTACTTCATCTAAAACCAATCTTGAGAAAGGTAGGCAGTTATGTGATGAAACTAAACCATGGGAACTTGATTTAGACGATAGATAGCTTTATTAAGTCCACATACATAATTAGGAAATAATGGATGAGTGAACCTCTCAGGTTACTTCATATATACTTCTTGCAAGACCCCGTAAAGGAAATCATTCTGTATGTCCAGTTGATGAATGGACCACTTTTGAGTAGTGGTTATGGAAAGTGAAATATGAATTCTAGTTTGTCTAATCACTTGATAAAATGTATCTTCAATGTTTATTCCTACAATTTGATTATACCCCTAGGCTACTAAACGGGCATTGCATCTGTCAATGGTTCCATCGAATTTGGGCTTTGTCTTACCCACTTGGATCCAATGAGATGCATGTGAGGTTGTCAAGGAACAAGAAACCAAGTCTGATTTTAGTGAAGAGCTTGTAATGCCTCATGCATAGCTTGAAACCACCTAGAATCCTTTATATCATCTCGAATAATGTGAGGTTCTTGTAGTGGAGAAAAAGAGAAAATTCATGTGTGAAGACTTTCTTCGTGGGTCTTGGATTTGGCTCTAGTGATCATGGAATGATTATTATGGAAATTAATCACAAAACATGCAGGAAGGTATTCAAATTAAAGAGGTATGGTAAAGGTGATTCCATCTAGGTTATAATTGGTAGTGGAAGACGATTTTGGTTGGGCAAGTGTGGAAGATATAGGAGACAATGAATGTCAATGTTTTGAAGAAGGTGAGTTGAGTTGAAGAATTCAAAGCCGGGTAAATGTTGTTTGGGGTTTCGTTACATGAGTTATGAGATTGGTGTTCAAGTAATGGCTTATACCTATTTGACTCTAACTTTCAACCAAAGTTTAACCTAAGGGCATATATTTTATATGATTTTCAAAATCACCCATTAAATTTGAATAATTACACAAAGGATCCTAAACTTTGATAAAAACAAACTATAAACCTTGAAACATATATAAAAACAACCCAAGGACATAATTTTGAACCCAAACTTGTTTAGATTTTAATTCCCGGTGAATGACACCCTCAGGATAACCAAAATGGGTGGTGCCATGCGCTTTACATGAGATACCCTTTTAACATCCAAAATACTAGAAACCAGTGTAAACCATCCAAACTCCACCTCTAAACCAACTAAAGAACTTTCCTTAACAACCCCTATAAAATCCCCTTACTACTTAACTTGAAATCCATCCCAGCTGAGTGCTATTTCAAAGTATAGTTTGAGAGTACCTAAAAATTCTGTGATTTTATGTGTAAATGCTTAATTCTTGAATGTGTTTATGTTTGTTCATATAAAATATAAAAATGTTTTTACATGAGCTTGTTTACATGTATATATAGTGTATAAGATCTAAACACAAAAAACACCATTAAAGCTTGAGCTTCGGTCATGGATTCTATTTCCATGACTTTGAACCAATTTCAATGTGGGAAAAGTTATGCTTAAGTTATTAGGAACCTATATGTTTGTTTAATTGAATTAAGTGTGACTCTTGACACCTCAAATCAGGACTTCAAGTTTCGGGCTTTGAAACTTTGAGAAACCAAATTCTCAATTTTACTCAACCAAAATCCTTAAGACCACGTTTAATCTTCTTCATTTTCTTATACATAATAACACTTTTATAATGCCAAAATGAGAATCATAACTTCCAAAGAGTTCCATTTGGTAAAAATTTCACCAGTTTTCAGTAATTTAATAGGCTGATTTAGTCCACCAAAATCCTTAAACCTAATATGGTTGAATTCGTTTTTAAAAATTAGAGAATTTTAATTTAGAAATCAAATTAACAGGAATTTGAAATCATTTCAAAATCAAGGTCAACGTGGTAAACCCCTAAAGTCAAATATCGAGAGGTTGAAGGTGATTGAGCGACACGTGCGCGAGTATAAGTCAACCAGACGCGTCTCCAACAAATTTTTTTTTCCAATTTTTTTTTATTCTAAGCAAAGTCGTATATTATATTACTTTATTTAGATTCCGAGATTGTTTTTTCCCAAGAAAGGTAGTTGTAAGTTTATAAATAAACTTTGAAATTTATAACTAACCCAAGCCTAGTTTTTCAAGTATTTCAAAAATTCCCCAAACTTTTTCTATAAATACTTGTGTATAATTAGGCGTACTTTGTCTTCTAACACTAACTTTAAATCATAATAAATAAGTTTGAAATAATCATTTGAAAAGGTTTTAAAAACTTCACATTAAACCCCATTTAATTATTTTTACACTGAAATCCCTTTTAATTTTCCCTCCTGCTACATTACATACACAATGTTTTTAACCTATATAGCCTACTTACCAGTAATTTAGCTGCACAACCAATCGGAATTCATAATACACAAAGTAGGTGAATTAAATTTCAATATTATGTAGTTTGAACTTATATCTTTCAATTACTGATTTATATATCACTCTGTGATTGTTTTGAACTCCAAAATAAAATACGATTGATTCCCTTAATATTCTCGATTATTCTCCAAACTGATAAACAATTATACCAAAACCCCTCAGTATGGAAGAACCGTACAAATTATTGGCAATTGGAATATCTACAACTAATCTATCACCATTTATGAATCCCAAGTGTTGCTCTGATGTTTTAAATTTTTGTATGGCATGAATTGTTAATATTGTATTTTATTTTATTATTAGAATTCGATATGTAATAAGATGTTAGGGACCTCACTAATAAAAAACTTTTCAATTTCGCTGCGCTAAAATAATTATTATCATCACTTTACTCTTATGAATAATTAAAGACACAAATATTCCTGGATGCGACACTAATAGTTAGTATTTCGTTCTTAAATAATTTTCTTTTTCATGGGAATGTTGCACCAATATACTAGAAGTTATTTCCAAATAAAATTTGAATTTCGTGGCTAAATCTATTATTTTTTGGCATGAAATAATTTTGATGGAAAATAATGGTTTTTTTGCTACGAATTTTGTTTTGTAGCTAGGAAATTCACAAGGAAATGTAACAACAGTTGTATTGAGATCACTACACCAAAAATAGCAAACTGGCACGGTTTTGAACGGTGCTAGAACCAGGTGTTCTAAAATGGCCATTTTTCCTGGCATGGTTTAAAAATGTGCTAGATTTGGCCAAACAGGAATACTTCTGGCACACTTTTAAATCGTGCCAAAATTTGATACACTTTTGGCACAGTTTTGAATTTTGCAAAATTTTTGGATCAAAGTAAAAAAAATTAATTATTTTAAAACAATAAAATTCACAAATTGCGAATCTCACACGACGTTAATAAACTAATGTACATACAAACTTCAAAAAATTACAAGTCTTAATAGTTCACATACAAAAAAAAAATGGACAAAGTTTCCTCTACTTTTTGGACATTAAAAAACCTGCGTAATGTAAAGCACGCACGACGATAAAAAATAAAAATAAAATTACAAAAGTCCACACGACCATAAAAGTTAACGATAAAACTACGTAAGTCCGCATGGCCATAAGACAAAAAATAGAACCTTGAATATTAATGATATTTAATTAATAATCCCCTTGTTGTAAACCATTGACTTCTTCATGTGTTACACATTAATAAAAGCTAACGACAAAATGTTATCCTGCAAAAAATAGGATACAAAAAAGAGATAATATTAGTAACCAAGTAATTTTTAAAAAAATCTTATCCAAGCTAAAAAATTGCATATACGAGTTACAATTATTATTATATGATCAAATCGAAAGTCTTCGGACTACGTGGTCAGCTCATACGAGTTACATTAGTCACATGCGAGGTGTTAGTGCCTCTTACGGGACCATTTGAGGACTGGTTTGAGTTTTCACCCTCAAACGGTTTGTTTTTAAGCATAATCTAAATATTTTCAAATTATCATCATATTCAAAAATCGAGAGATCGGTGACTATGCGGCCAATTCCTACAAGTTACATTGGTCCCATGTGAGGTGTGCATGCCTCTTACGGGACAATTCGGGAGTGGTTTGGGTTTTCACCCTTTTAACGACTTATATTTAAGTCTAATCTAGATATTTTAAAATTATCATCATATGCTCAAACCGGGAGACCCGTGACTATGCGATCAGTTCCTATAAGTTACATTGGTCCTGTGGGAAGTGTTCGTGCCTCTTACGAGGCCAATTGGGGGATGGTTTGAGTTTTCACCATTTAACGTCTAGTTTTTAAGCGTAATCTAGATATTTTCAAATTATCATCATATTCTGAAACTGGGAGTCCCAAAACTACGTGGTCAGTTCCTACAAGTTATATTGGCCCCGTGCACACTATCCATGCCTCTTACGGGGTTGGTTTGGATTTTCACCCTTTTCATGACTTGTTTTTAAGCTTAATTTGAATGTTTTCAAATTATCATCATATTCTCAAAGCGGGAGACCCGTGACTACGCGATCAGTTCCTATAAGTTATATTGCTCATGTGCGAGGTGTTCATGCCTCTTACAAGGTCGTTTGGGGGTTGGTTTGGGTTTTCACCCTTTTAATGGCTTGTTTTTAAGCCAAATCATAGATATTTTCAAATTATCATCATATTCTCAAACCGGGAGTCCTGTGACTACGCGATTAGTTCCTACGAGTGACATTGGCCCCATGTGAGGTGTTAGTGCCTGTTACGAGGCTGTTTGGACGCTAGTTTGTATTTTCACCCTCTAACGACATGTTTTTAAGACCAATCTAGATATTTTCAAATAATCTTCATATTCTCAAATCGAGAGACTCGTGACTACACGGTCAGTTCCTATAAGTTATAGTGGTCCCGTGCGAGGTGTTATTGCCTCTTACGGGGCCGTTTGAGAGCTAGTTTGGGTAATTTCACCTTTTTAACGACTTATTTTTAAGTTAATTCTAAATATTTTCAAATTATTATCATATTCTCAAACTGGGGGTCCCGTCACTATTCGGTCAGTTCCTGTGAGTTACATTGATCTTGTGTGAGATGTTCATGCTTCTTAAGGGGCCATTCAGGGGTTGGTTTGGGTTTTCACCCTCCAATAGCATATTTTTAAGTCAAAGTCTAGATATTGGTTTAGCTATTGTGCAACTTTCACTTTGATATTTTCTTTTTCAGGCGTTTTCTTGAAATACTTCCTTGTCAAATAAAGGAGTTTGATAATAATTTTATTAGTGTAATGATAATGTCCTTTCATTCTTCCATGCCTGAGATGAGCTTCTTAGGTTGGGGGTGTGCAGGATCCTAAGCAATTTTCAAAAATTGGAAGAGATTGTATCTCTTACCATTTTCATTGTTATTGTGCTTGCTATTTATTTACTTGTTGATCTTAAGTTACGATGTTTAGGATTAGATATGAGTAGTCTTTTTTCTACCTAGTTTATCTATGTTTCTCCTTTAGTTAATTACTAAAATTAGGACTCTAAGTAATCAGTTATAGTATCAATTTAAATAAGGCCTACAAGACAAGATACTGATAAACTTATGCAAATTTAAAATTACCTTTTGTTTCATGTTTCCAACTGATTATAAGGATAGCCCGCTGGTCGAAAGAAATGGTGCAATTTATATGAATAGGACTATAAGTTAACTTTAATTATGATTGGTGGCATTTATATGAATAGGACTAACAAAAAAAATCTAAAATGCTTGTTATAGATATATAGTTGTTATATATATATATAGTTGTTATATATATAGGCAATATGTATAACAACCAAATAGCTATTTAAAAGATAGGTATGGGCCAAAGGAGAGAAAAGATGTGTCCTCAAAAGATCGGTTATTATTAGAACTAAAGAAGATAATATCAGATGATTATAAAATGGGCCCCGAAGAGTACTAACAAGGAATTACGGTTGATTGTAAGATTATGTGGTTTCTACAGTCTTCTCTACAAGAAGAAGCAACAATTCCATGTCTGACTCCTCGTTTGTCTTATATTCATGGGGCGATGTTCTGTTAAATCCCAAGTAAACCTAATTAAAGATTACAATAAAACAACACATAAGACATGAAGTTAAATCTCGTTGAATTCAAACAACAAAACTGATGTTTTAGATATTGAATTCAAATTACAGCACATAAATCGAAGAATTCATACATTATTTAGCGAATATAATCATGAAAATAGAAAAATATTGATTAGATAAAATATGAATTGCAACTACAGTACATTCATTACCAAAATATACGCTTACTAGTGGACACAAGTGCAAGTAGAAAAGTGAAAATATACCTCATAAAGCATAACTTTGTGTGGTTATAGTTTGTTTGGTGATGCCGGGAACAATGTTGAGCAGGGAAGTGATTCTAAAAAACGAACTAATATGATTCCATTCTATTCTGATATGCCTAAGGTCATGATTGAATTTTTTTCCAACATTTAACACGTATCAAATGTGCAAGCGTAAGGGCCAAAAAAACACGCCTGATGAGATTACCTACAGTACGCCAAGTAACACATATAACTAAAAGGCAATTCATTGGAATCACATATCTCTACTGCATTCAATCCTCTCCATTATTTCATCATTTTCAGATAGAGAGCCCAAACTGCTACCTATACTAACAATCGAGATATACTCATATGCACTAAGTATGAAGCGATCTTATGTTATGATGGAATAATGACTGCCAATCAAGTGTTAGGTTCAATTATGATAAATGGAGAATGAAGAAATTCAAAAATCCACAAATTCAAGTAAATTCATAAAAACATATATTAGTCAAATTCTCAAAAAACTTTAAATTGCAGTATGAAATTAGAACATAGTCTTCAAACTTTGAAATTTGATAGGTAAACTTTTTGAAAGATTGCCTAAGATTTAAATAGGTAAACTTTTTGAAATTTAATATCCATTTCAAATGTGTCTTTCTAAAATTAACCCATTAAGGAAAGATGACGGATTTTGATGCTTCTAATTATGAAGAGTAAGTGGAGTTCACGATGACTACATATAGGAAATCAGAAGATAAGAATATCACATAAAATAGTACATAATGTATGGACAGTATACATTGTGTACTTCTCTACATGTATGGACAGATTAAATTTTGACAGTATACAATGTATGGACAGATTAAGTTTTGACTCGTGTACATCGAAAGTAAAATATACCATTCAATCGCCACCAATATTTTTGCATAAAAAGCTTCTTCAGACAATTTTTGATTTTGCACGTGCAATCTGTTTTTCTCCTCTAATATTTGTACATGAGGTACATTACGTTTGTTTTACTTCAATTAAGCATTCGACTCATGTAACTCAAAACATTAATAAACACTGTATTGAAACTAAAATTCATTTGGGTATCTTTTCCAAATTTACCAATCCATTTCTTCTCCAAATCATCCCTTGTTTCAATTGCCCAGTTGATTGGGCATATCCTCTTAAATTGGAGGCATCTACAGTAGAGATAAACAGAATTAGTACGACTCGTGTGTGTGTAAAAGATGATTTGACTCGGAATATCCTAAACGAATATGGATAGGGTGTGGTGATATTGGTTTTTGGCAAGATGTTCTAGTTTGGAAAATATGCCAATGTATTGATCAAGATGCTTAAATAAAGGCCACGATGAAAACAACTGCATGTTCAATGTGTCAAATAAGGATGGAGTCATCGCAAAGTACATAAATCAACCAGTCAAGAAAGAAATTCAAACTCAGAGACAAAATTAAGTGTATAAGGTCAAGAATGCAATAGTAAGGTATAAGGTCATTGATGAAGCAGTAGTGAAAGAAGTCCCTCGGAAAGTTGTTATTCTAGAAGAATATAATATTGACTTAGAAGATGTTTTTTTGCAGAAATTGAATAGCAGAACAAGCAAATCACTGATCAGGTTCATAAAATTCGTAAAGGGAAGGAAATTATCATTAAGAATGATGTAGAAGGCAAATCTATTGTGGAGGAAAAAGAACAAGCATTAGGGGAAGTAATTGGAGGTACCAATAATTAATTGTTTATCGATTTCATCATGCAAGCTGCAACCCCTAACAAAAAAGGTTTAGAAAGTACATCACAAGGCCCTTATCAACAACTGAATAATAGCAGTGAAGAAGTTTTTAAAGCAGATTGTAAAAGTGTTACCCATAGAGCCTCTGATTTAACTGACTGTGAAATGCAAGAATTTCATGAAATGCCTTACCATTCAGATTCAGATCCTATTGTTAAAAGACCAGTGCCAATGATGGAAGAATTAGTTATATTTGCCAAGTGTCTTGAATATAAGATTAAGAAGATTAGAGAGGCTAAAAAAAGAGATTCTAATAAAGCAATGAATAGTGGTGAAACAGTGAAGCATAGGAAGAATAAGAGTAGAGCTATTATTCCAAAGATTGTGCCTAATGATCCCTTATTTTGAAGAATCACCAGATCAGGTAATGAAGTCCTCCTTAAACCCAACTCACAACAATTAGATGATTAACCACATTGTGTGGAATGCAATAGGGGTGGGCAACAAGGCCACCTGTAGAAGAATTAAAAAGCTATTAAGATTTATAAAATTTCGGCACCAAAAGTAAAACAAGCTAAAATAAATTCTATTATGCTAAAACTTGGTTTTGAAGGTTGCTGCTTTAATACTTCGAACAAAATTAGTTTTTTTTAGCAATTTGGTATGACCTATACAGTGATGATTGATGAGGAACAAGTGCTACGTTTAAAAATATCTCACCACATGTTGAATGATGATGTGATCATAACCCTTGTGTATGCCAAATGTACAAGTATTAATAGAATTCCCTTTTGGAACAGTATTGATAAGTTATCTACTGATTATATTAATAATCCTCATTTGATAATTGGGGATTTTAATATAGTTTGTCATCCAGATTAAAAAATAGGAGGGAATTCCCAAGATTTTCATGGATCTCAAGATTTTAATTATGGAATTTCTCTTAATGGTTTGATGGATCTTCGTTTCATGGGTTCTTAGTACACCTTGTGTGATAATAGAAGTGAGGAAGAGTTGATTTCTGCTAGGTTGGATAGAGGCCTTGTAAATGCTAAATGGCTTACTGATTACCCTAGAACCATAATAAATCATCTTAATAGGTGATGTTCAAACCATAACCCATTGTTGTTATCTATAAAGACTGCCTTAGACAATTGTCCCAAGTCCTTTAAATAATAAAAAACGTGGTGTGACCATAAAGATTTATAGTGAGTTATAGAATTTTCTTGGGCTACTGTTGAGAATGCTAGTCATATGAGATCCTTCTCGAGCAAATTGAAAAGATTAAAAGTTGCTTTGAGACAATTGAATAAAAGTACATTTAAAGACATTTTAAAAACAGTTAAGGATCTGGAGGATGAGCTTCTTACCAAAGATATTTTGTTTGAAATTTATATTGATTCTCAGAGTAGAGATTTTGTTTGCATCATATAGGCATATTAAAAATTGATGATCTACAGAGAAGGTATCCAGACATTCTACAGACTCCGCGCCTTTAATATTTGAGAACCTTAGAGAATTAGATTAGGAATGAGCTTCAGAAGTTTTAAGCTTGAGGAAGCTTTGAAAAAATGATGTAGTTAAATGCAAGGACCGTCCAACATGGCAGGCATCCAATTGGAATAAAGTCGAACATATAGTCGGACATAATATAATTAATTGAAATATTAATACAATGTATGCACATCAATGTACTAGATCGTGTATGGAATGTATGCACATTCCAATGTATGAAATGAGTCAATACAAAATACGAATTGGATCGTGTTTGGATTCCAATGCATGCACGTCATTTTTAGCTTTTGCCTCCCGCAAGCTTAAGACGCATGAGAGGAATTACCCCACACATGACCTAGAGTTAGCAGCGGTCGTCTTTGCATTGAGAATATGGAGACATTATTTATTAGGGGACAAATTTTTCTTGTTCATAGACCACAAGTCACTGCAGTACCTATTCACTCAGCGAGAGATGAATATGCATAAGCGCAGGTGGTTACAGTTCATGAAGGACTATCAGTTCGACATAGAGTACCATTCGAGGAAGGCCAATGTAGTTGCTGATGCATTGAGCTGTAGACCGGTAGACGATGTAGCGGATGTCTGGAAAGTAAAGTGGAAAGAGTTGGGTCACCAAGATGCGGTAGGCCGTTCCTTCATATTTGTCATGACAGTGACACCCAAGATTGTTACGAGGGTAATACAGGCACAGACAGCAGACCCATTTTCCCAGGAATAGATTGTACGACTTTTAGCTGAGGGTGCTGAGTCCTATTCTTTTAGTTCCGATGGGGGTTCAAGGTTTAATGGGAGATTGGTGGTTCCCGAAGGAGAAGACTTATGTCATGTAGTAATGACCCAGTCTCACGGGTCCCGATTCGCAGTGCATCCTGGGCGACAATACAGGTGGAGTGGGATGAAAAAGGACATTGATGAGTTCATGTCCAAGTGTTCTACCTGCCAGCTGGTAAAGGTAGACCACGAAAAACCGTCGGGGTTGCTTCAGCTGTTGGAAATACCTGCATGGAAGTGGGAAAGTATTTCCATGGATTTTATTACTGGGTTGCCTACATCACAGTGGGACCACGACTCCATCTAGGTGATTCTGGACCGTCTAACCATGGTGGCTCATTTTCTGCCCATGCGGACAGACTATACCATGGGTCAGTATGCTCAGTTGTTCATTTCTAAGATTGTCAAATTACATGGGGTGCCCCTGAATATTGTGTCAGATGGAGACAAGATTTTCGTGTTGTATTTCAGGAAAAGATTTCTGGAGGCCATGGTTACAGAGTTGAGGTTGAGTTTAGCTTATCACTCACAGAAGGATGGACAGATAGAGCGTACCAATCAGATGTTGGAGGATATGCTACGCATGTGTGTCCTTGATTTTGGAGGAGGTTAGGAGCCACATCTTCCACTGGTAGAGTTTTCTTATAATAACTCTTATCAGTTCACGATTGGCATGGCTCCATTTGAGGCATTGTATGGAAGGCCTTGTCGTTCCCCAAATTGTTGGCTAGAGGTGGGGGATAGGTCTAACACCCCATATTTCTAGTAATTAGAAATTAATTAATTCGATAAATTTTAAATTACATATGTGCCTTTATTTGATGGAATTAAATATTTTGGGAGATAATGATTAATGTTCATGGAATAATTTGTGTGACAATTATTGAACGTCGGAGGAAGTGGTATCGACGAGAGTGTGTTGGATCTCGATCGAGGATTGCGTGTAGACCATATAAAGTGGATATATAAAATTATTATAGAGTGACTCGAATGATGATTTAGAGGTCACAATTGATTTTGAAAGGGTCAAAATAATTAAAATAGTGTACTCGGGTGTATAGTTTGGGTCATAGAGCGATTTTAGACCAACCCAGCACCGTTTGAGGGTGTTTCAATCATTTGGTAGTTTAGGGTAGAAGGAACTCCGATAATTAAGAGGTTATATCTTCCCCTTTGAGTTAGAAGCTAGGGTTGACATAAAATTGAGAGACGAAAGACCATAGGAGAGGAAGAAGAGAAGAAAATATGCTTTCCACCTGAAGAAAACCTATTGGTGGTTTGATACTTATTGATGAGACCTAATTAGGCTGCGTCGCATAGCTAGGTAGATGACATTAGGCATGTACATTAGTTAAGAGGCGAGGAATTCAAGGGAGTGTACGTTGGATCAACATATGTAATCAATAACTTCTTTTAAACCGTGATTTAAATGCTTGCTAAATGTTTTCAAAAGTTTTGGGCTCTCACCCATTTCCAAAATATTTTCAAAACCTTTTAGGTGTCCAGCCACGGGGATGCCAAGCTTGATGATCTATTCTAGGGATGTGTAGCTGTGGTACTTATGGATGCTTGAAGGATTTGGATTTAACTCTTTAGTTACTTCATTCCTAGAGTAGGATTAAGTTTCAATTATTTTATTTGGGCATGTGGCCCATTCAGTTAGTTCATTTATTCAGTCTCATCAGACTGTGTACATTGGATTCAATTTTATATTGTTAAATGTGTAGTTGGATTTTTGTTTTAGGAACCGATAGTTTATTCGGTATCGTTTTATTCAGCTATTCACATTGTGATTGGTTCAAATTATTATTACTGCGCTGATGGTTTGGTTATTGTTTTTATTTTCTCATGAGGTTGTTTAATGAAACATAAAATTTCTCACCGTCTTTTTTAATACTAGGTGGTTACTAAATTTTAAAACATTTTTGATTGTGATGCTAAGAGTGAACCAAATGTGATTCCTGTTTTATTTTTATAAAGGATTGATCACTCGGTATTTAAATAGGCGATGTGTCACAGATGTTACTAGAGCCTAGTTCTAGTGTCCTTAGGATATGTGCATCTTTTTATGTTTCATATTAGCGTTCTTTGATATAGAGCCTTATTATAGGATTGTTGTATTCTTCCTTACATATGCGCATTTATGTTCTTCGGCCAATTACATTGGATTTGATGGTGAAATAACACAATTTGATCTGATTTCAGATGCCACCTAGGAGAGGACGACCATCTATAGCAACAATGAGGATTAATGTAGAGAAGGAGGCTCAACAGGAGCCACATGTACCACAACCACTTCAGGGAACGGTGACAGTTGCACAGGTGGCCAAGATCTGCCAACGCAACCACGACTGTGATGTCAGTTCACTTTCTGTAGGTACAGCCACAGTAGCGAGTGGTATCAGTAGTTCAGGCCCATTCGAGGCCTTTGGATTGGCAGAAGGTTAGAGAGGATTTTCATAAGGGCTGCCCAATAGAGTTTTAGGAGGTCTTAGATGCGATTGTAATATGCCAATGGAAGAAGGACCTACAGCGCCATCTTCGAATGATTGAGTGCAGTGACACTCAAAAATAGATGTTGACTACATTCATGCTTGTGGGAACAGTGCTACAGTGGTGGGAGTCAGTTACCACTACTAGGGAGAGAGATACAATGCCAATTATGTAGTTTTAAGAGCAGTTCGATCGTAAGTACTTCCTATCTACTGTCAAGACAGAGATGAGGAAGAAATTCATTGATGTGGTGCAGGGAGATCACACAGTGGAAGATTACCAGGAAGAGTCCAATCATATGTTTAATTTTACACTAGTTGAGGTAAACATCAAAGGTAAAAAAAAGATGAAGTACATGGATGGACTAGCTTGGGGGATCGGGCAACTTTTGATTGGTTATTGGAGACTTATACTGACGTTGTCAATGTTTCACTACTTCACTGCCAGGATCAACGCTTCTATCTAAGAGGAAGTAAGATAGTGGGAAAATCTAGTCAGGAAGGTGGATTAGGATAGAGAGGTTACAATGGTGCAGTAGGTGTCTAGATGCCAGGAACATGATTCCCGACAGGGAGATGATGCCAAAAGGTTTAGGCCAGGGAGTTATCAATATGAGAGTCACGGTTTTAGACAGGGCCAACAGGGTCCTTAATAGCAACAACAACACATTCCTCAGGGCCGTCAGGACCTAGGAAATAATGTGGGAGGCCAGCAGGGCCGCGGTCATAGGCAGGGATATTTTTCGATCTAATGTTTCACTTGTGTGTATGTAGGCCATAAAATAAGGGATTTTCCAAAATGAGGCAGGGTCCAAACACATGATGAGTCCCTAGATGTACAACCATTGCAATAGATCTTGGGTGTGTTTCGATGCGAGAATTACGTTCAGGAACTAGTCGACCACGCGCGGCAGATAGCGAATGGAGGTAACATTTTATTTTAGTAAACTATGAGTACATAATTAGTTCGGTTGACACAAGTGCATCACAATATATAATTGTTAACACACAAATTCGAGTGTGAGTTCGGTTTAGTGGGTGCATTTGAAATATCAGCCTGGTTATTATGAATATATTTACCGTTGGGTAGCAGGGCTCTTCGGTGTCGCCTGTAAGGGAGTGAGTGTGGGCACTAAGAGGATTTGGATGTTATGATTTGATACTTTTGGGAGTTAGGAAAGTGGAGTTTATTATGATCATGTGTAGTGACTGGTTACCCAGGGTTTGAGCGGTAGTAGATTGTACAATAAGACTATCATGCTTGTTGTTCCAGGGTGAGATATATTGTTTTGCGAGCCATCACCTGAAAAAGGGGTGAGATCGAATATATATATATATATATAGAGAGAGAGAGTATGGTATCATAGACTTCGATGAGTATGTCATCTTGTTATGATTGATCCCCGTGCGTAAGGACTTTTTACTGATTTGATTCAGGGTGCATTATGTTTATTGTCGAGCGGAGAGAGATAACTCGTTATTTATATGGCGCTGAGAACTTAGTGATAGTGATGGCACCGTATTCGATGTTGTCTTTGGTGACATGAGAGTGGATGAGTAGACCTTTTATGTTAGGAGACAACAATTTGGGGGTACATTTTATGGATTGAGGCTCTAGCGGATCTCGATGACTGCCAATGTTGGGTAGTACTGTATCAGGGGGTTCCTTGTTTGGATTCCTCTTTGAGAGACATCCCACGCAAGAAACTTAGAAAACATTGGAAGTTTGAAGAGGTTTGGTCATTAGGACATGATCTTAGTGCCTTAGTTATTGTACCTATGTGTAGTTATAACTGTGAGTTAATAGTTATATTATGATTTAAGGCTAGTGTAGCCGGGAAGTATTTATGCTGATATGCACGTGTATAGGGTGTATGGGTGTCGTGGTTAGTAGAATCATATTTGAATTATTCGTGATCAGGGGAGGTAGAAATGTTTATAGTGATCTTAAGACTAAGGTTATAAGGAAGTATATGAAGCTGCTAATACCATACTTATCCAATTTTGAGGATGAAATTCCTTTGTAGGGGAAAAGTATGTAACATCCCATATTTATAAGTAATATTAAATTAATTAATTCAGAAAAATTTAAAATAGACTTGTTTCGTGATTTGATGGAATTAAATATTTTGGGAGATAATGATTATTGTTGATGGAATAATTTGTGCGACAATTATTGAACAATGTAGCAAGTGATATCGATGGGGATGTGTTGGATCTCAACCGGGGTTCGTGTGTAGACTATATGAGGTCGAGATAGAAAATTATTGTATAGTGACTCAGATGATGATTTAGAGGTCACAGTTGATTCTGAAAGGGTCAAAATAATTGATATAGTGTACCTGAGTGTATAGTTTGGGTGGCGGAGTTATTATTGACCAACCTGACACGGTATAAGGGCGTTTCGGTCATTTGGGAGTTTAGGGTAGAAGTAACACTAAAAATTGAAAGTTTATATCTTCCCCTTTGAGTTAGAGTTTGTGGTTAACATAAATTGGAGAGAGGAGAGGCCATAGGAGAGGAAGAAAAGAAGAAAAACTAGGCTTTCGACATAAATTCTTACCACCGACATGTTAGAATTGAAATTGGAACAAGGAGAGAGGAATATCGTCATTCTAAAATGAATTCAAACCTGCAAATACAAGGCATGTGTTTATCTTTCCTATTTTTAAAGAATTTATAATACCCATGTAGGGATTTAGATGAATATAACTCATGATTCGGAATCGGATTGCATGTAGAATAATTCCTTATGTGAAGATAAAATCAAATTAGAATATATGTGATTATTAATATGGATTCTTGATGGGTTCTTAGTTGAAGAACATGAATCTTGAATGACTTAGGGTTTAATTGATGAAAATAAGATGTTAATCAGCCAAAATTTTTTATGTGACTTTAAACATAGTCCATTTCTATTGTACCTAGAATTAAAGAGTGTGGACCATACATATATGGAAAGTTTTATGTATTATATTTCCAATGATCTCTGAATCATGTCATTTAGAGTTCTTTATATGGAGTAAACGAAGTTTTACTATAGGGTGTCTAATCAAATCTCTCAGCATAGTAAGTTGCCAGAATTTGTTTTATTACTTTAAATGTATGCCATTTTAATTGTCTTAGAATTAGAGTGTGATCCATAGATGTCTACAAAGCTCTATGTCTTATCTTTCGAATTAGCTTTGAATTAGTTCATTTGGAGTTCTGCAGAGGGAGAAATCAAAATTTTACTACAAGGTGTTTAATCTGCCAGAAAATTTACGTCTCGATTCGATTACGAATAGTTGCCCAATTTTTCTTGTTTAAAGCCTGAATTTGTGAATAAATAATGGGGAATTTTTTTGGGACATCTTTAAACTATAATGAGGGATTTATTGCATTACAGTAGGCCTAATGTGGGTTTGAGGCATACCCATAATGAGAGAATTAAGGCAAATATGTATTGTGCATGAATTGTAAAATAATAAATTTGAGGGAATGATAACGGATCATGAAGAGTATGAGTGGACCTGTGATGTTGACCAATAGTGTATGAGTGAATTAACTACTGAAATAGGTTAAGGGGTAACTGTGTCCCTTTGGGTAAAGTGTTGTACTCGATAAAATGTGATAAGATGTAATAATTGTGAATCGATAGTACGTTGAGTATTCGAGAGATATATATTATGTACGGATTATATTTATAGGTTGGGTGTATACCTATACGTATTATATTTATTGGTTGTGTCTATACCTATATGCGATATATGGATAGGTTGTGTGTATGCCTACTATTTACTTCCTTTGTGGGTGAACATACCTTCGCTACCTGCTATCACGAGAGGTTTCTCACAGAGGGCGATCCCACCTTGACAATTTCAGTGAGGTCTAAATTTTTGCCCTAAAACATAGAAAATAGGTACGATGACTATCTAGGTGTATGATAGTATTGACGATCAACTGCATACGTTAGGTATGTGCGTAACCCATAGGCTTGGAACTATGTTCACCTCCATTGTGTGTTGTTTGATATATGGTTTGAGGAGACATTCTGAATCAGTAGCCCTAATTTACTAGGAGAGGTACTTGGACTTGATAGAAGAGTATGCAAGTATGCATCGTGATGTCCAGTCCGGGAGATGTTGTATTTATATATATATATATATATATATATATATACTTGTGTGATTTATCCTACTCATGTGTAATAGTAGGGGAGATATATAATGTATATCCATAGTGATGTTCATTGTATTTATGTGCAATAATAGATAGAGATAAAGCATATCTAAAGTATAAAATAAGTTGAGAAAATTAATGAAATAATTTAGTGATAACATATGCGTAATGTTAACTAAATGGCTTAATAATAACATACGGAACTTGTTAATTATTAGTGCTTCTATAGCGTACTTTGTGGGCGGTACGGAGGATGTTAACTAGATAATTACCTATGGATTCAATGAGTAAAGATTGGAATACCATGTCATACTGTATGGGTAGTACGGGGGAGCTAAACATGTTAGTGGTTATAGAATTATTCATAAGACATAGTTGGGCGAGGAAGCATACCAAGGTAGTTGACGTTAGGTGTGCACATTAGTTGAGAGGTGAGGAACTCAAGGGAATGTACGTTGGAACATGTGTAATCAATAAATGCTTTTAAAGTGTGGTTTAAATTCTTGGTAAATATTTTCAAAAGTTTTGGGCTCTAAAATATTTTCAAAATATTTTAGGTGTCCAGCCACAAGGACGCCAAGCTTTATGATCTGTTCAAGAGATACATAGTTGCGACACTTATGGATGCTCATAGGATTCTGATTAAACACTTCAGTTATTTCATTCCTAGATAGGATTCAGTATCAAATCTTTCATTTGGGCATGTCTCCCCTACAGTTAGTTCATTTATTCATTTTTATCAGACTATATACATTGGATTCTGTTTTATTTCGTTAAATGTTCAGTTGGATTTTTCTTTTGGTAACCGATGGTTTATTTGGTATCATTTTATTCACTTATTTATCTTTTTATTTTTTAAGATTATTATTACCGTGTGGATGGTTTGGTTATTATTTTTTTCACATGAGGTTGTTTAATGAATAATAAAATTTGGCACCGAATTTTTGAATACTAGGTTGTTAGTAAATTTTAAAACATTTTCGACAGTGATGCTAAGAATGAACGAAATGCAATTTCTATTTTATTTTTATACAGGATTGATCGGTATTTCAATTGGTGGGGTGTCACAGCAAAAAAGAGTGAGATCAGCCAGGATGTTCTTCTATTAGTGGTACTGTTATTTGATCTGCTACTAGCTGTGAGTGCAGGAACTCATTTGGAAGAAGTCTCAGCAACATTAGAATAACATGCGTTAGTACACCCCCTTAAGTGACGAGTGGAGTGAAGAAGAACACCAAGCTTTAAATGTAAAGATGAAAAGGGTAGTCGAAGGAATAATTTGATTAAAATATATGTCATTTGAGCATGAAAAGGAACAAATTGAGTGATGAGAGATCCACGGGCAAACTGTTCATGAACAAACGGATAGTCTAATTCAACGTGCTTGGGTTTCGCTGGCAGGACATGATTGACTGATAGGTATAGGGCACTGAGATTATCGAAAAAAACTATCACTTGTTGTACAGGTAGACCAATGTCGTTTAGTAAATGAGTCACCCATATGAGTTCAGTAGTTATAGCTGGCAAAGCACAATATTCTGCCATGGAGCTAGACCGAGCAATGATAGATTGGCATTTTGAAGACCAGGAGATCTAATTTGCACCAAGATGTAAACAAAGTCTAGAGGTGGGACTTCGAGTATAAGGACAAACCGCCTAATCTGTATTAGAGAAAGCATAAAGATTATGAGATGAATGAGAGACAAAGCGGAGACGAATTTTGACCTGCAAAATAGACAAATGCAAACATAAGGTCAATTTTAAAATGAACTAGCAAATAAAATGCATCTATTTGGGGTATAGATTAAACATTTTTGGGTGCATATCAATTAGAATCACAGTTACAATGAATGAGATATGATTTTTTAAGTTAAAGTTTATAATTGACACCCTCACGAAAATCATATTTTTTTATCGAATTTTGGCTCTGCTTTAATGAGTTTAAAACAAAATTAATCCAAAATTTTTTTGGAAGTCCCACAACAAGTTTTGAAGGATATATGGTACGCATTATTTTTATATACAATGAGTTAGATATAAGCTCTAAAACTTGGCTCCAAAAAATTGCAAAATCTAAAAATTCTTGGTTTATACGATGTACAATATTTTTTTTCCTAGTAACTTTGCATGCTATTTTGAAGACATTGTGGCCAATAATAATTTAATTTCCTCGTACATAATTGTCTTAATGTGCCATTTTTAGATAAGTATTTACAAAGAAATGGTCTTCTGGACAAGGCCACTTAAAATTACAAATCTTGGATTTTTACTAAGAAAAGGTGATGGACAATATTTTTCCCACATTTTTTGGCCAATAAAACTATGGACTATTTTTATATTTACCCAGCAGCCTAATATGTCTTTTCATATTTTTCATAACATGGGATAATTTTTGTTATTATCGATCTCCATTTATTGAGATTATTTTGGCATTTTAGGCGTTGTTTTTTGAATGCCTGAAAAATATGGTAAAATATTCAATTTTATTTTTTCCACTTCAGGAGTGAAAAATGAAGTATGGATCTTACTAGCAACATAAAATTTATTTATGTATTATTTCAAGAGGAGAATTATGATTTATTTGTGCACGGATTAATTTGTTTAAATTATTGCACGATTTGTTCGTTGTTTGTTTAGACCAGCTTATACTATTTGTGTGTTTGACTCTCTCCCTTAGAAGGCGAGTGTGACAAATTCGTCTATTTGGATGCTTATATTAACAATGTATTAAGATCTTGTGTTTGTTTGCTTATTTTTTCTTAAGTTTGTTCCTATGTAAACGTGCCATTAAGACATCCCCATTTGGCTTATTTATAGATGAAATGTATAAGATTTATTATTATTATCGCTTTAATAATTATGAGGAGAGAGTTCTATTTATTCGAAATCTTTTATTAAAGGGGATCTATTTTCTTAATTGCACAATAATACGTAAGAATTGTCTTATTACAAGCTCATAAATTGCAAATAGGGACCTACATGTAGCCTATCCACACTTAATATTGTATGATGCGACTATTATTTCATTATCATAAAGAAAATGTAATAAGTTTACACTTATGATAAATTGTGGTAAAAAATTTAGTATTCGAAGCATTCCTTAATTAAAAAAATGGAAATTGGTTTAGAAATAAATTAGAAAATGAACTACAAATTTTTACATTATTAGGAAATTATTACGAGCTTAGAGGATTATTAAATAGAAATGCGTGGTCGCTGGTTTGTATTTTTCTACTATATTTGGATTTTCTATGAGTGTTTTACTACGAGGTGTGAAGGATTTATAATTAGATGGTTGGGAGGCTTTAGGATTAACTTTTAACGTCCAAGGTGTTTTAGGACTTAGTGAAACTAAACATAGGGATTAAATCCTTCGGGAAGATGTAGAATTAGTAGGGAACCCCAGAGTGGGGGTAGTTTTATATTGATTGTTCACTTTTGAGTGAAGTATGTTATAATACCTAGAAGTGAAGCCCTTAGAGATCACACTATTGTTATGTGCATTAGGGATTTATTTATCTTGTATACATTATAACATGAGTTAGGGAGGGTGAGTACCTAGTAGAGGGATCTAGTGTTTTGGTGTAGATTTGGTATATGTTGGATACATAGGAATTCATATATGAATGCTTAAGGCCCGGGATGTCTTAGAGTATGATCCGTAAACCATGATAGAGGGTAACATATGATTTAGATGATATGGGATAACGAGGGGGAATACAGTCAAAGACATGAGAGGTCTTGAGGATTGGCTTAATATTATACAGGGTCGATTAAGGTTAGTGCGTCTAATAAAATTATCTATTGTTACTGTTTTATTTGTGATCCGGTAGAGTTAAATATATTTTCTTTCACTCGTTTGTGAGGGTTATACTTTCTTGTGTGTTTATACGCAATTCATACCATGTGTGAGTACTCACGGGTGACGTACAATATGAGTCATAAAGTTGTAGGTGTGGAAAACTTATCTATATTTATAAGACTTAGGTATTATGTGTCGGACCGATATTTATCTGACCCAAGTTATTCAGGTTGTTCAGATAATTCCCTAACAATATATATATGCCATTCGTATAGGTCTGAAGTGTGTCACCCTGCCTAATTAAACACTGGGTGATTAAGTCGTTATTAAAATAAAACATGATTCCATTTGGTTCATTCTCGGCGTCACTATCAAAAAAAATTTAAAAACATTTACTAACCACCTAGTATTCAAAAAATCGGTGCCACATTTTTATCTTTTTATTTAAACAACAACAATGGAATCAATTACAATTATTAACATTACATGTAATAATAAATAATCTGAATAATCACCAGATAAATAGCTTAAACAAAATAATACCGAATAAACCATCGGTTCCCAAATCCAATATAAAAGTCCAATATTAATACAAGTCTGAATACAAAGTCTGACTGACATAAATGTAATAACTTAGGGCAACATGCCCGAATGAAATACTGAACTGCATCCTACGCTAGGAATAGATTAACTAAAGTGACTAAGTCTGAATCCTGCAAGCATCCACACGTTTTGCAGTTACATATCCCTGGAACAGATCATCCTACTTGGCGTCCCTATGGCTTGACACCTAAAAGGTTTTGAAAATGTTTTGCAAGTACGTGTCAGAGCCCAAGTCCTTTTGAAAATATTTTACAAGAATTTAAATTGGAGTTTAAATGAATAGTTATTAGATACACATGTCAGGTTGCGAAGACTCCCTTGCGTTCTCCCTTGCGTTCCACACCTCTCATCGATAGTTCGCACCTAACGTTTTCTACTAACCCTTCCTAGTCATGCTACCCAAACTAACTTGGTGTCCAGTATCTAGCTAACTACTAACCAATACGGCTCCCCTGTCCCGCCCATACAGTACTCTATCGAATACCCTTAATTATCATAAAGTCCTTAGTTAGGTATCTCATTAAATTAACTCATGCCTCCCATATAGTACGTTACCAAATAATTAATATTCAACATTACTATTATGTTATTATTTGTACCATCCCATTAAGTTCTCACAACAACTTTATCTCTAGATACTATCTGTCTCTTTTGCTATTTACACTTAAGTAGATTATTTAGATACGTTATCTAATCTGACAACTATCACGCATAAGTAGATTAATCATTTCTTTAGATATACACTATCTTGTGTCACTACTATCACACATAAGTAGATTAATCATTGTTTGGATATACACTATCTAGTCTCACTACTATCACATATAAGTCGATTAAACATCAATGAATATATATACATGTCACGTAATATATATATAATACATATACCAAATTGTTCATAACGATGCGCACTCGCGTACTCTGCTATCAGTCAAAGTACCTCTCGTACCGAATCATGGACTATCAGTTCTAAATGTCTCCTTGAACAATCAATAAAATTACACATATTGGAGGCGAACATATCACTAAGTCTTTGGGGCTATGCACACACCTAGAATACCCAAACAACCTGTCGGCATCACTTTTTCTCTCACATAGTTATCCACAATCAGTACTATGCTCTAGGGCACAAATCTAGACCTCAGTGGTATCGTCAATATGGGATCGCTAGCTTCACAGGACCTCCATGATAGCAAGTAGCATAGGTATGTTAACATACACAAAAGTACATAATGGGCATTCACACAACCTCCTCATATGTATATCCAGTATAAGCCCACACATGACCTATAATAATATTTTTGTATAGGTATACACTTAACCTAAAATAACAAATTCAGTATAGGTATACACTCGACCCATAATAAACCCCCGTACGTAGTATTTATCTCTCGAATACTCACTGTACAATTTTTTCATAATAGAACTCTATATCGTGTACTCCCAAGTATTATTCTTTACCCGAGGGACCGTTGTTACCCCTATGTTAATTCAGTAGCTAATCCACAATAGTACCACTAGTCTAAATCATAATTTCACTTATCATCTCCATGATCCTCTCTCATTCTCTTGAATCGATCTATTAACCATTAAGCCCATCTAACCTTAGCCTTAATTACACACCCTTGTGACTATCTTTCGAACCCACCAAGGCCTACTGTCATCTAATATATCCATCATAATATTCTAAGGATGTCTCAAAAGGTTCCTAATTAATAAATCTCATTTCTAGAGCTTAAAGGGCAAAATTTCACAAATCTAACCAAACCGAATCGATCGGCCTTGACTCAAATCGATTCGCTTAGCTGATTCGATTTGACAAGGAGCCTAATCGATTTGAAAATCTACAGAAACCCAGGTTTCTCTACGCAATTGCATTTTTCCACGTTTTCCTTAATCAAAACATCATGATTCTATACCAAACTTGATACCATCATTACTAAACCTCATTCTAGTACATAGGGATCATTTCTAATGAAAAGTTTCCACACTAACATCAATGATTCAGTCCAAGAATTGGATTTTCTTCAAACAACATAAAACCCCAGTTTTATCATGTTCTTTATCTCTATTAATCAAGAATCCATATTTTCTTCACATAAATCATCCCAACCCTCTTATTTCATTTTACTAACATTAAGGAATATATTTACATGCATTCCTACTTCAATTCATGCATTACACCCACCCAAATTCATAATAAATCTTCCAAAAATATGTAAATCAAACCCTACTCTACATGGGTATTATAACATACTTAATATAAAATGAAATTTAACACTTGCCTCTCAAAAGTAGGTCTAAATCTCACTGGTACGATGATATGATTTTTATCGCCTCCCTTCGATCTTGATTCCGTTGTGTTCGGGGTGAAAAATGGTGTAGGAAGCTTGGTTCTCTCCTCATCCTCGTCATCCCCTCCTATGACCTCTCTCCCTGAAGCTTTGTGTGAACCCTAGCCTCTGACTCTAATGGTCATATATAAACCTACAATTTTCGTAGTTTTTCAAACCAAAAGCTCCCGAATGACCGATATTCCCTCAAATGGAGTCGGTTTCGTCTAAAATCACCATGGGACCCAAACTATACCCCCGATTATACAATTCTGACTACTTCGACCCTTTCGGAACCAAATGTGACCTCAAAATCACCATATGAGTTACTTTATACAATCATCTTATTTCCACCTCAAAATGCGACACATGTGAAATTAAACTTAAACTGAGATAATTAAATCCAAATCACCGAGTTAAATAATTTATCCAAATTAAATAAATTCCTAAATCACGAATTTAATTGATTTCCATATTCTCCAAAAATACGGGGTGTTGCATACTTCCTACCTTACAAAGAAATTTCATCCTCGAAATTCGAATAAGATTCGCACTCTAAGATTCCTACGCTACTTAAAAGCATATACTCATAAGATCACTACATATATTTCTATCCCTCCTAATTGTGGATAATAATAAATTAATTCAACTACCCAGGGCACCCATACACCCTATACCCATGTATAACTGCACAAATGGTACATGACTTCACTAGTCTCAAATTTTAACATAGCTATTATCCCTCAGATATTACTGTATAATCAAACCATTACAAAGGTACTGGACTCAAGTCCTAATGACCAAACATCACCCTACTCCCTATGTTTCTCTAAGTTTCATGCGTGGGATATCTCGCAAAGTGAAATCAAAACAAAGAGCCCCCCGATACACTACTACCTAATATTATTTGTCACTGAGATCTGTTAAGCCCTCAGTCCATAGCACGTACCCCTAATTCCTCGTCTTTTAACATAAAAGTATACTCGTCCACTACCATGTTACAGAAAAGACAACATAATTACGGCACCCTTAGTATCACTAGTTTTTTAGCCTGAATAAATCATGAGTTATATATCTCCGCGCGATAATAATCCATTCTACCTTGAATCACATCAGTAAACGTCCATACTTACTGGGAATAAGATGAAAATATAATCATACTGTAAGAAGTTTATTATGCACACCCAATAACATATATACAATTATATATAAGACAAACCCTCTTTTAGGTGATACCTAGCAAAATAAATCATAACCTAGAATAACTACTATGAAGTCCTACTATAACAGTCTACTATAGTTCACACTATCGCTAACTAGTCTAAACTCAGTAGGTATTTTACTTGATTCTCATAACTCTCGAAAGAAATAAACTAACACTTAATAAAATCATCCTTTTTGTGTACACTCGCGATCTCTTGTAAGTGACATTAAAAAATCGTAACCCCACGGTAAGTAATTACATATACACATAATAAGGACATAAAATCTAACACCCCGCCTAAATTCGACTCACTCATGAATTCTAGTGATAAAAATCTTACCTAGTGATACCCTCACTTCAATTCGATTTACCCCATACTCAATAGAATAGTAAAGAACATTTACCTCTATATTCTAACTGCTTTGGCTGGTCATCGAGTAACTGGTGGAAGTCCTTGGGTTCGAACTGAACCATGAACTATCGTAGTGGCTGTACATCCTGAACCATGTCCTCTGGTTGTCCTCTGCCTCACTCAGGACAATGTCTCTTCCTGTGGCCTATCTCTCCACAAAAGAAGGATTTCCTAAAAAAGCCTCCATTCCATTGGTCATGTCCTAGTTGGCCTCCCCCTCCATTCCCTTGGCCTTGGCATCCTTGAGGAAAAAAGTACTATTGCTCCTGCTGAGGGCCGTACTGAACCTACATGAACCCATCACCCTCGGTTTGATACCCTATGTATCTAAATTTCTTAGCGGCATTCCCCTGACAGAAATCCCACTCATGCAGTTTTTGTTCTCTGCTAGCACTAATCATATCATATCTTCCAGTCTCACTAGACTCATTCGTTATTTTTTTATTCTTCATGTACCATCGCTGGTCTTGGCAATGAATTAGAACTGCATTAACCCTCTCATCATGCGTCTCGAATGACGGATTACCCAACAAGTGCTGTCGATTCTTCCAGGCAAGTCCACCCATAAACTTACGCATCATCTTCTCTTCCGTGTTTACATTATCTAACATAAAATTGGATAGCCGAGTGAATTATTCTTCATATTCTGCAACGGTCCTATCTCACTGAGACACATTGAGAAGCTGTCACATCATCTTTGTCTCTATAGCTGACTGAAAGTATTTGCGATCAAACTACAACAAGAAATCCCCAATACTCAACACATATCTTTCCTCTGCTGTGGTTACAGACTCCCACAACTACAAATTTGCACCCACTAACTTGAACGTCGCTAAGGACTATTTCTAATTGTCACTATACTCAATTATGCAAAGGTGGCGTTGTATGTTCTTCTTCTACTAACTGGCAACAACTGCATCCGAGTTACCCTGAAACTCTAGTGTGTAACCCTCGTGAAAAGTCTCTCTTTATTTTTACCAATCGAATGGCCCCGGGGGGGCCTGAACATTGGAAGCCACTAACGGTTGTGGCTGGGCCCGAGGGAAGTGCGCTGCCAAGGATGTCATAGTTGTGTCGACAACCAAGGCCGATATCTCAGCCACATGTGCTGTCGATATCATCTCTAGCTATGATTGTGGTGGAGGTACCAGTGGCTCCTGTTGAGCCTCTCTAACCTCATCTATAGCCTCTACTCTCGCCTCTCTATCTCTCTCTCTCTCCTGGGAGGCATCTGAAAATAGATTAAAATATTTATAAGTTTCACCATCAAATACAAAGTAATTGGTAAAAGTATGTAATCACGCATATGAAAAGGAATACATCAATCGTATCATAAGGCTCTACATCAAAGATAGCTAAGAGAAAATGTGAAAATCCGTACAGTTCCTAAGGACTCTCGAACCTGATGCTCTGATACCATCTGTGCCACCCCGACTAATTAAACATCGGGTGATTAGGCCATTATTAAACTAAAATAGGATTCCCATTTGGTTCATTCTCAGCATCAGTGTCGAAAACATTTTTCAAAAACATTTACTAACCACCTAGTATTCAAAGAGATGGTGACAAATTTTTATCTTTTTATTTAAATAAGAACAACAATAAAATATATTACAATACTCAACATTCCACGCAATAACAAATAATCAAAACAATCACGAAATAAATAGTTGAAACAAAATAATACTAAATAAACCATCGGTTCACAAATCCAATATAATAATCCAACATGAATAAAAGGCTGAATAAAAAGTTTGACTAACACAAATGAAAAAAAATAAGGCAACACGCCCGAATGAAATACAGAACTACACCCTACGCTAGGAATGTACTAACTAAAGCGAATAAGTCCGAATCCTGCAAGCATCCACAGGTGTTGCAGCTACGCATTCCTGTAACAGATAATCCTGTTTGACGTCCATGGGGATGGATACCTAAAAGGTTTTGAAAAAGTTTTGCAAGTACGGGTCAGAGCCCAAGTCCATTTGAAAATATTTTGCAAACATTTAAATTGTAGTTTAAATGAACAATAATTATATACACATGTTCATTGCGAACACTCCCTTAAGTTCCTCACCTCTCATTTATAGTGATCACCTAACATTTTCTACTAAGCCCACCTAGTCATGCTACCCAAACTAACTAGGTCTCAAGTATCCGACTAACTACTAACCAATCGGGCTCACCCGTACCATACATACAATACGCTACTGAATACCCATAATTATTATGAAGTCCTTAGTTAAGGGCAACACCTCGTTTTTTTGGGCATTTATTTATTAATTAATTTGGTATTTTTTAAATTACTTGTTTGTCATAATTTAATTGAATTAAATATTATTACTATACTTCAAATATTATTCTGGTGAGTAGACGATTAATATTTATGGGTTTTAAAGTTGCTAAGTGAATAGTAATATTTAATAAGTTAATGGCCGAATATTAACTTTTAGTAATATAATTCGAATGACAATTCTGAGTGTACGGTTAAGTCCGGATGAGTCAAAATAGTCAAAAAAGAGTGCTTGTGGGTAGTAAATGGGTCTCGGGTCATTTTTAGGCATAACCAAGCCCACATAGAAGTGTTTGAGCACTTATAATAAAGCCCACAAGCCTAAAAAGGGATTGACTTAATGAACCCTAAAGCAAGAACAAATGTGGGTATAATTGGAGAAACCATGGGAGCTAAAATCAAGAACAAATGTGAGTGTTCTTCATCAAATAATCATCATCTACACTAACGGATTCAGGCCCTACGAACCCTAAGGCAAGTGGTTAAATTTTCTTTTAAATTAATTGTAGGGATCAATTCATATCATAGTGGGTATTATAAGAACATGTGATTTTGAATTGGTTTGATATCTAAATGCGGGTTTCGGTTAGTTTAGATTTATGAACTGCAAAAGGATTTGGAATTTTGAGTACATAATATTTTATCTGTGGGGGGCATCGTTATTAAGATTTGGGATCTTAAAACTTGGTTTGGTGTGAGTTTTGGGCTTATACGAAGAATCTAGGCAGCTGGGTTTCTTGAAGTTGTCAATTGCGCAGCAGATTAGTTGAAGAAGAAGGAGAAGGGAAGTCCAAGGTCATTCAAATGACCTGGGCTTGGTTCGAACGATGGCCAAAGTCGTTCGAATGACCGGTGAAATGGTTTGAATGATGTGCTAAGTTCGATAGCTCCTTTCTCCCCCTACTTATTGACTTGGGTTTTTATTTGGAGGGTATATTTACGACTGTCTTGGTATTTGTGTGAGAAAAAATTAGTGAGATAGTTAGGTAGATTTCAAAAAGGAAATTAAGATTGGAATTGGAGTAATTTAGAAACCTTAGATTTTTAAGTTAGCTAAACTTATGAAGGATAACTTTGGGTTATAAATTCTAAATATTATATTGCTGGCTAAGTGAGCGAGTCTGGGTTTATTGGTTGAGGGAGTTAACCTTAATAAGTTTAGCCTTAATTAGTGGAGTTTCAGGATAAATGGAATTTCAAAATAAAAAGGGAGTTAACCTTAATAAGTGGAATTTCTGGAATATGTTCTACAAAATGAAAGTTTGGACCGAAGGAGCGAGCCTGGGTAATTTAGTTGGGTGACAAACCTAGAGTAATAAATAATGTCAAAATTATTTAAATTACAAGTCGGAATATAGACTTGGGATGTTAGATTAGTGTTACGATAAATTGTGCACGGAATAGACTGGATTAATTATACACACACACACACCCACACACACACCCACCCACACACACACACACACACACACACATACACACACACACACACACACATATATATATATATATATATATATATATATATATATATATATATACATAGGAGAGGGGTGTTTGAATAGTGAAATGATCTAACGAGTGTGATTTATTTTCCTGCTACGATCTAAGGGTATTACATTGTGCCATGTCAAATGAAGAGGATTATGACATAGCAAATGAGGCAATACCCACTTGCGCCCCAAAACCACACCGTCTCCTCTCATTCACTCTTGTCTAACTCATTGCTACTCTTTCCCCTTTCAACACAAACCCCTCCCAATAACACAAACCCCACCCGCCTTCGTCCCCATCCACCGTCGCCCTCCACCGCCACCTCTGCCAACTTAAGGCAGTCTCTCTCTCACCCTTTTACACGCACACGCACGCACACACACATAGATCTGGAAGCTTAATCGCACACACTCGCACGCAATTTTTACAGATCTAATGTTCATTTTACAAATATAATATCTTTGGAAGTATGAACATGAGACACAACTTTCATAAGAAAATGTATGTTCTTTTTACATTCAGACCAATGGTTTAGTAAAATATGGGTTTTATGAACTGTAATCAAGGTCGATCAAGATCTGTTGAAATTATTTGAGTTTTTCATTTGATCCAGGAGCTTTATTTTTTCACCTTTTATAACATTTTATTTGCAGATCTGATGTTTATTTTGTAGATCTAATGTTTTTGGAAGTGTGAACATGAGAAAAAAATTTCATAAGAAAATGTATGCGCTTTTTACATTTAGACCTAGGGTTTATTAAAATATGGGTTTCATTGATTTTGTTTCCCTTTTTGTTGACCTTAAAATTTATGTTTCTATTTATTTGTAGAAACAATTTTAATTGCTTTTCTTTAAGATTTAAATAGCGATTTGGTTTGGCTTTTTTTAGCAATATGTTTGATTTTATTTTAAGAGATGGTTTTATACACAACATTCATTTCAACTATTGCCATAAATTTGGCAATGAGTTCTAGATTTTGGATTAATTTATGGCATGCTAATGCACCCCCTCTATTTGTGTGTGAAATTTATTTATGTACATGTATTTTGAATGGTTCTCTATGTGAATGTACTAAATAACGGTGCTTCTACGTATCATTTAATATGTTTATTTATCATTCATTTGCGATTTATATAGTGGTAATTTTACGTATTGTAGGTGATATGGGGATATTTTTCATTTCGACTTGGAAGCGATGATTTTGCTCCATCTATATGAAATGGATGGGGTATAGTAGCATGCTTCTTGGTTCTTTCTTTTTCCATCCTATTTTGGATCATATTTGTTCACATGCCTTTCATTACAAAAATGATTATTTTTATTGTGAAGTGACATTAAAAGGGATATCATTGTTCTATGCATTGAGAATATTATTATTTTGTTCATAACATTGTACGTTATGCCAAATATTGTTAAGTGAAATATGAGTTCAATCTTTATGCCGGGTTTATATGGGATTTGATTTATAGGTGTACTAATTTGGGTGTTTATAATGGTTGTTGTTTCATGAATAATCACTCAATTTAATTACTTACATAAGGCCTTGGTGGAACTTATAATTTTGGGGGGTTCATTAATGTTTCAGTCAAATATCGTGCCTATTTCACTCTCTGATGGAACCTAAAATCGTTTGTTGCCATAGTATTTCTGTTAAATACTTTGCCCCATTCATTAATGAGTTAGGCATGAGTTTTTTTTAGTCCCATTGTTTTTTTTTTTTTTATTTGTGCATTTATTTGAGTGTTGTAAGGAGTTGTAGTTATTATTATTATTATTGTAGAGGATTGGTACTGTGGGAACCCGAAATTAGTACCATGGGCCTGGACGAGTAGCCCAGTCCTGGCGGCCCAAAGTCCAGGCCCCTCATCTCTTATTTTGATCCGGTCTCCCAGCCACGTTCTAATTAAGGGAAGTTATAGGGGAGATGGAAGACGTGGGAGAACCCATCACTTCCACTTACCTACATGTACATGTATATATTAAACCCTAGGTTCGGGGTAAAAGGATAATTTTTTTATTCTCTGTAATTGCTCTCTGGAGTATATAAATAATATCGACTGCACCACCGTGGACGTAGGCACATCTTTGCTGAACCACGTACATCCTTTGTTGTGTGATTGACATTTTACATTCCTTGTTCTTCCTTGGTAATTGCTTCTCTCGTATTTATTTGTGTTGCATAATAATTGTCACCACAATTGGCGCCGTCTGTGGGAAGCGTTCATCTTTCCCTGAGAAGAGCCCACACCAAGAAGGGAGTTTAAGATGTCTGGCCACAAAAACAATGCCCCTCAGGCAGGAGATATTCAAGAGCCACCTGCTCCTCGTAGGATTAGGTCTGAAGTTCGACGTTCAAATCAGAGAGCTCGCCTCGAAAGGCCAGCCTCATAAGAAAGTCAGGGACAAGCGAGGTCCACACAAATATCCAGATTGATTTATGCATACGAGGCAAGGCTCCACGAGCAGAGGAAGTCTTCCCGCGGATACGAGGCTGAGAATGCTCGCTTGAGAAGAAGACTGGAAAGACTGGAGAGGGAGCTTCGTCCTGATAACAGGAGACATCCATACCGCACTCCTAGCCCTCAGGCGAGCAAGTATCGCAGCTGAGGAAGGAGCCCTAGACGAGAATCTCAAAAGGTCGAAGGAGGCGAGTCAGACGATGACCTCGGCGAACAGCTGCGAAGAGCTCGTCGCTACCAGAGCCCTGCTCGCAGTGACGAAAACATACAAAATCTAGTCTGCAGGGAGATGGACCAACATCCTGCTCACCACGGAACAAGATTAACCAAAAAACTCGCAAGGCGAGCTCTCAAAACCCAGTTGAAGTCACCCTTCACGAGGGAAATCGAAGAGGAGGAAGCCCCTATGAAATTTACAATTCCAAGGTTCAAGATTTACGACGGGAAGACTGATCCCATCGATCACGTCAGGCAATACCGATAGGCCATGACCCTCTGGATATCACCAGATCCCCTTGTATGCCCCATACCAGGACAAAATGGCATTCATCACGACAGTTGGGTTATATTGCTACAAGGTCATGCCCTTTGGGCTCAAGAATGCAGGGGCAACCTATCAGCGACTCATCACTAAAATGTTCAAGGACCAAATAGGAGACACAATGGAGGTCTACATTGATGACATGCTCGTTAAGAGCAAGAAGAAGGAAAATCACCTCTCAGACCTGTCAAAGACCTTCGAAATGCTCATGAAGTGCCAGATGAAACTTAATGCGAGGAAGTGTTCCTTCAGTGTCCAGTCGGGAAATTTTCTTGGGTACTTGGTTAGTAAGAGAGGCATATAAGCTAATCCAGACCAGATTGATGCTATCAATAGTGTGCAACCCCCTTGAACAATTCGGGATGTGCAGAAGCTCACTGGAATGCTCGCTGCCTTAAATCGCTTCATCTCCAAATCCTCCAAGAAGTGAAAGCCTTTTTTCCAGCTTCTAAAGGGGAGTAAACCGATAGAGTGGAGCCCAGAATGCTCGCGAGCTTTGGATGAGCTCAAGTCTTACTTAAGCTGTCCACTGTTGCTTGTCATACCGCAGCAAACGGATTCTCTTTACCTATACCTCTCCGTATCCAATCACACTATCAGCTCTGCGTTAATATACGAGGTTGCAGGAATCCAACACCTCGTTTACTACGCGAGAAAGACCTTATTATACGCCGAGCAAAGGTACATGACTTTGGAGAAGCTCGCCTTTGAACTAGTAATAGCCTCGAGGAAACTGAAGTATTATTTCCAAGCCCATACTATCAGCGCCCTTACATCGCATCCCCTTAAGGCGGTCCTAAGGAAAGCGGACTTATAGGGTAGACTGTCTAAATGGTCAGTCGAGCTCGATCGGTTTAACATCCAATTTCAACCAAGGATAGCTATCAAGGGTCAGATCCTTGCAGATTTCATAGACGAATTGATGGGCGAAGAACTCTCTAACCAACCTCAACCAACAAGGCAAGAGAAGAACTAAGAAGCAGAGAGAACCTGGAGACTCTTCGTTGATGGAGCCTCAAACTCAAAGGGGGTAGGTGTAGGCATTGTTCTCATCACTCCAGAAAACACAATCCTCAAATAAGGAATCAGTCTTGGATTTGCAGCCTCCAATAACGAAGCAAAATACGAAGCCCTAATAGCCGGTCTCCAAAAGGTAAAAACTCTAGGAGCAAAACATTTACAGGTGTTCGAAGACTCTCAACTAGTCTCCAATCAGATAAGTGAAGATTACAATGCAAAGGATGAAAGAATGGCAGCCTACCTTGCCTTAGTGAGAAAATTAATGTCAAGCTTTAAAGAGATCAACGTCCAGCAGTTTCCCAGGGGGCAAAACAGTCATGCTGATGCCTTAGCAGCCTTGAGTTCAGTAGTTGACTCTAACCTTAAAAGGTTCATCCCCATCAATTTCCTTATTTTTTTTAGCATTAACCACAACAGCAAGCTACGAAAAGTGGAAAAAATACTCCAGATAGGATTAGACCCCAGCTGGATGGACCCCTTAAAGGACTATTTAAAGGATGGCACACTCCCAGATGATAAGAAAACTGCCCATCGGATAAGAGTCAAAGTTGCTCGCTTTCACTTATCCAGAGGATATGACATATATAACAAATCCTTCTCCAGTCCCTACCTTAGATGCGTCCACCCAGGTGATGTCGAGCAAGTGCTACACGAGCTTCGTGAAGGAATCTGTGGAAGTCATATCGGAGGAAGGTCTCTAACCTTTCGAGCAATGAAGGAAGGCTATTGGTGGCCATATATGCAAAAGGACTCCGTAGTATATGTCCGTAAATGCCTGAAATGCCAATTCCACGCTCCTATGGCCCACCAACCCACCAACAACCTAAATTTCGTGTTCAGCCCATGGCCCTTCGCCCAATGGGGAATGGACATCGTGGGACCACTACCTACCGCTGCCGGTAATCGTAAATACCAGTTGGTTGCGATTGACTAATTCACCAAATGGATCGAGGCAGAACCCATGGCGAACATCCGAGATGCTGATATGATAACATTTATATGGAGGAATATAATCACTCGGTTTGGAATCCCCAGAACCATCATCACTGATAATGGAACGCAGTTCGAAAGTGGCCCCTTTCAGAACTTCTGTAACGAACAGGGGATCAGACACCATTTCAGTTCGGTGGCCTACCTTCAAAGTAATGGCCAAGCTGAAACTTCCAACAAAACTGTGATCGATGGATTAAAGAAGCGATTAGAGCGAGCCAAAGGCGCATGGGTAACAGAGCTACCCCATATCCTATGGGCGTACCGAACCACTCCTCGGCGAGCAACATGAGAAACCCCATTTTCGCTGACATATGGCATAGACGAAGTCATCCCACTAGAAGCAGGTTTGCCAATAATGAGATCCACCCTTGTCGACCAAGGCCTGAATGATGAAGCATTGCTCGCCGAACTCGACCTAGCCGACGAACGCATAGAGCTAGCCCAGGTAAAATTAGGGAACTATCAGTAACAGCTCGTGAATCATTACAACAAAAGGGTTAGCTCGAGGACATTCCAAGTGGGAGACTATGTTCGAAGGAAAGTCCTGGGCAGCACAGTAAAGTCGTCAGACGACAAGCTAGGCCCAAACTGGGAAGGACCCTTTAAAGTAACTAAAGACGATCTGCAAGGTGGCTATCACTTGGAAACGATGGAGGGCAGAGAGATACCACGAGCATGGAACGCAGCTAATCTCAAGAAATTCTATTTTTAGATCTTTTTCTTGTATGCTTTTGTTGTGAAAATAGAAGTTCATTTTCCTTATTACTAATGAATGTTACTTAATTAGTTACACTCTGATTGATGACAGCTGCATTCATCGCACATCTTTTCCAAATAACAAGCACACTGATCACTATATCAGGGGAATACCCCTCCTCAGGTCATCGTCATAAAACACGAGAGACCTCTTAGCATTGCCCCTGGCAATATATGAAGCCCTATAGGGGATCCTTAGGCAATTCGACCAAATTTTATACTAGTCATCAAACCTACTTCGGTTGAGTAAAATCCTGATCGGATGAAGACATCCAACACCAGGTGTGTCCTCGCCAATTGCCCCACTTAGGCCTAAGGGAGTGTGACGACACAACCTAAAAGGTAAAGTGGAGCACAATGGTATCTTGGTATTATACTGGACTGGGGGGACACTTGCATAACAAAACAAATAATGTTGTAGACCAACAAGAATATGAAAAGTAGGATGCACGCATTTAGTCGGCAAAATTTCCCAAAACATAAACTTTTCATTAATCCATCATACTTACAACAATGGTAATACAAGTTTAGTCGGCAAAATTGCCCAAAACATTTACATTATCAAAAATACAAATAAAATAATAACAACTAGAAAAATCTCAATGAGGTGGAAGCCTCCGAGCAAGATAATCAGCCACTCGAGTTCTTCGTCCGTCATCAGGAGCAGGAGCTAGCTCTTCCACCACCTCGTTTGTATTCGACTCCAATAATTGCTGAGGAATAGCATCGATGGGGATCAATCGATCATCCCTCCGGAATGGGTTAGGCATCAGTGTGGAGGAAGACATCTCATGACGATACCATAGCACCGAGTTCCTCAGGACTTGCAGCTCCTTTAGGGCACTTAGCCACCCCCTGATAAAAGAAAGCTCCTCGAACTCAGATAGCCTTGTTGGAGCATTCGACTAGCCTTGATCATAACCGTCAACCCACACTTGCCGAGGGCCTTTCTTGAACAAGTACCGTAACCAAGTAACGTCCCTCTGACGCCCAACAGCGATTACATAAGCTCGCTGAACATCACCGCGGAGTTCTTCCATTTCCCTATCGCGAAGTTCATCTACTTCCCTATTTCTGCTCCTGGTGCTCCTATCAGCTCACGGAAGGGGAGGGTGAGTGGGACCTCACAACATAGGAGGAGTAACATTATGATTAGCTCTATTTCGCGATGATGAAGAGCCTTGTAATACTGCTCGAACAGTGCTCGGTGCATGCTCCCTAAGTCGTAAGACTTCTCTCCCCAGGTCTTCATTCTCCCACTGAAGAGCCTCCCCGACTTGATTGATCTTGAAGGCCTCTAATAGTTTTATTCTCAGCACATTGACCTCCTCTTGCACTGAAGCACCAATGTCCTCCATCTCCTGTAGCCTGTCCTTCAGCTTGGCAACGAGTTCAGATTGCTCCTTATACTTCTGATTTCTAGACCTAAGGGACTTGGAAAGCTTAAAGAAGGCCTGGCGAACTTCGAGGCTCGCATTGGGACCAAGGGTCCTACCCAACTAGGAAGTAGAAGGAATGTAATCATCCACATCAACTAACTACAAGCAAAAGAAATAAAAAGCAGAGAAAGGGACAAATCAGTACAAGTAGAAATGAAGACTTTTTCATTAATGAAGATTTAGATTACATCGAACTGAAAAAAGAAAGTTTACAGACTGGAAAAAACAAAAATACAAATCAATCCTATCAGACAACTAATTAACAACCTCCGATAGCCCAGAGGTCAATGGCCCTTTTCCCTTATTAGCATCAACAAGAGCACTGCCCTCGACAGGGGTGGTCTCTGTCACCTTAATAGGAGAAACGTCAGCAGGGGACGCCTGAGGAACATGATCATAGCCTTCAACGGCTGTTGTAGAGTCCTCGTCTACGACTGGCCTCGGCCCTGGGTCATGCTCATAAAAAAGGGGAGATGTAACATCTACTCCAGCAGCAATGAGAGCCTTGTTCCAACCTTTCATGAAGTTCAGACGGCTAATATAGCCTATCTGAACTTCAGCATCCTCATATGCTGCGGCCCAGCCAAACTTATAACAGTCTTCCTTGGTAATAACAGCCTTAGACTCCTTCTTCTTCAGCTCTTCAGTGAGCACCATATTCTCCTCAATGACTGTAAGTTTGCTCGAGCAAACCAAGTCATATGCCTTCCTCAACTCCTTCAAATCTTGGACTGTAGCATCCTTATCCTTGTTAGCGGTGGCAAGAGACAAATTGGATGAGATCCGAGCAGCATCAACGACTTTGAAGTTGGCCTCAAGCTCTTTACCCTTCAGCACGACGAAGTCGGTAACAAACTGCAGGAAAGGGAAGGCATTAGAAGTGGAAAATAGGGGAAGTCAGAAAAACATAAGAAAAAAAGAAGGAAAAAACCTTACCAGAGCAAGCCTCTGACTAGCCTGAAGGGCCAACTACTCTGACCCTACTCCCCTTTGGTGATCAGCCGGGAGGACAGCTCTTTCGAGCAAAGCCGGGGCCAGTTGGGGAGAAATTGCCACGGAGACCCCCTCGGGCAGAGCAGACACTGGGACTAGGGCCTGCCCATCCTTCATCCTCGCTTCAGCCCTCCTCTTCTCCTCCTCCTTCTCGCTCTCTTTCCTCTTCCTCTCCTCTACTTTCCTTTTCTCCTCCATTCTCCTCCTCTCTTTCTCTCTCTCATCTTCTCCTCTTCCTTCTTCTTCCTCTCCTGCTCTTTAGCAGAAGATCGAGAACCAGTGGCCACAGCCCCCGAGGCAGATTTTTGTTTATTCGACCTCTGTGCGAGGAGCATATGGTCTTCATCATCATCATCCCGGATCAGGTTCTTTCGAGGTGGAGACATTCCTTCACTCGAACTGGTAGAAGTGCTCAATGACCCTCGAGCTTCAAAAACCTCCTTACGATCAGAAGAGCTACTACTGCTAGAGCTCTCTCCCCGCAGATCACTTACAACTCCAATGATGTCACTCTCAGAGCTACTCTCTTCCTCATCCAATTATATAGGACCTGCAGCAGTCTCTTCAGATAACTCAAACTCCGGGATACTATCCAGAGGCCTTGCTATAAAGCTGGAACTAACATTTTTGTACTCGAGCAGGAAGGCAGCAAACCTGGGGTGCTCGCCGTCACCTAAAGGCTCCCTGATTTTCCAAGCCTTTACCAATCTGAAAGATGAACCTCATTGAGTGCAGGTTCCAAGTTCTTTGACTTCGCTGTAAAAGAAAAAGCAAAGCTGAGTTAGAAGGATTACAAATCAACAAAAATTAAAATAACAGTACAATGTCTACCTATGTATTCCTGCCTATAAAAGGGGACAAAGAACCTCTCAGACCTTGACCCTTCAAATTAGGGAGAAAACTGCCAATTTCTAACAAGAAAACCTTCTCGCCAGTAGTCCTTATGGGAATCAGGTAGATTTACTACCAATACCCTGTTAAGGCTCCTAGCTTTGAGGTAAAGGACACCAGAACTAGTTCGAGAAAAGGAGTAACAGAAACAGACCTCAGCGAGCCCTAACCTAGTTCCATACAATTGATTTATCCTATGGATTCCATTTACTATTTTCCACACATTGGGCGAGCATTGTGCAGGAACAATATTGAAATAGCCAAAGAAATGCAGGAACAAATCATTGGGAGGAAAAGTGAGTCCCCTCTGGGAAAGCAACAGAACATGGATCCAGTGAGCATCATCTATCTCCCTAACATTTCTAGGAGGGGAGGAACAACACTCAATATCCACCCACTCAGGAATGTTGTAAAACTTCCTAAACTCAGAGACCGACCTATTCCCAATCTTCGCCATTGAAACGCCCTAGAAAACTACAACTCAAAGAGAAAGCACAGAGAAAAGA
The DNA here is from genome assembly GCA_949130495.1 of Sambucus nigra. Taxonomy (NCBI): domain Eukaryota; kingdom Viridiplantae; phylum Streptophyta; class Magnoliopsida; order Dipsacales; family Adoxaceae; genus Sambucus; species Sambucus nigra. Next base: position 55,121,074 of record OX422224.1, on the reverse strand, counting down.
TACAGGGAACTTACAAGAAAGAAGACCAATTCGAACTATGAAGAAGCACGAGCCCAAACAACAAGAAAGCAATGAGACTGGAGATTGAGAGAAGAAGGTACGAAGCGCTAGAACTCGCAAGGAATGAGAAAGTGCTAGAAAAATTGGAACGACAATAGAGAAGTACCTATTCCAAGAAACCTTCAAATTCTACTAATCATAGTGCACGAGATACAAAGCGAGTGCCGCAAAAATCATCTTCCCGGTTTCTGAAGAATTGCAAAACAACCATTATGGCTAATCATTTAAATCTATTGAGCCCATAAACATGGCCCAACAAATTTAGGGGCAATTATGACTACTCGAAATTAGGACCATGGGCCTGGACGAGTACGCCAGTCCCGGCGGCCCAAAGTTCAGGCCCCTCATCTCTTATTTTGATCCGGTCTCCCCCCCACGTTCTCATTAAGGGAAGTTATATGGGAGATGGAATACGTGGGAGAACCCATCACTTCCACTTACCTACATGTACATGTATATATTAAACCCTAAGTCCGGGGCAAAAGGACAATTTTTTTATTCTCTGTAATTGCTCTCCGGAGTATATAAATAATATCGACTGCACCACCGTGGACGTAGGCACATCTTTGCTGATCCACGTACATCCTTTGTTGTGTGATTGACATTTTACATTCCTTGTTCTTCCTTGGTTTTGTTTCTCTCGTATTTATTTGTGTTGCATAATAATTGTCACCACAGGTACAACCATGAAAGTATAAGGATACAATTTACACTGTAAGGTTACAATTTTCTTGATCGACAACTATTCTTTGTGTTGTATGCATCAAATCTTATAGTTGGCAGACATTGTGTTTGCTAAAATGCCTAATGAGTTGAAATTGGACAGTCTGCGACGTCTAATATCTAATGTGCATGTATGTGTTATTGAGATGAACATATTTTGTACAATCATATTTTCATTTGCTGCTGCAACCTATTCAGTTAAAGTTTTCTTCGAATTTTGATATAGAATACAAGAATGGCATATGGGAGCGAATGTTGGGATGATATTCTAGACACGTGTAACAAATTAGAGGTCCCACCAAATGGGAGCGAAATTCGGATCAATCTTCACTAATTCAGTCGGAAAACAGAGAGACACCTACAGTAATCTGGTGTCTGTTCCAACTACGCCTTTGGACGCTACCAGGTCTGATTACACCATTCTCAAGTTGGTTTATGATTTCTCATGAAGTTTTTATCTATTGTAATCTGGGTATTTCATGTTGCATTGCATGATAACTTGATGCATTCATATACGCAGTCTCTTTGCAAACATCCAATTTTGATTTTTTTGGTTGTTTGTAGTATCAAAGCCTTATGCTGAATCGGGAGCTAATTCCCCTATTGAGCTAGATGTTGCTCCAATGGATATTTGATGATGAGATAATCATTTTTTATTTATTCGTGGAATATTTATTCTACTTATATCTTACATGTCGTGACATTTAAGAAGTTCAATAATCGATTAGAAATGTGTTTTCAGGAGCATATTTATATAAATTTCGATATTATAGTTTCATGCATACCCATGGATCATAGGTATGTCATGGATATTTGAGTTTATTTGTTTTTGTAAGTTCAATTCTAATGATTAAAAAGACTTATTCCATCTTCTTTTATACAATGTGGATATGTTTAAATAAAAATCACATGAAAAGAATTGGTTGTAAAGTATTTACTTTACGCTATGCAATATCTGTTTTTAAGCTCTACCATTGTGTTTACTTGGATGATTCTTATATGAACCAATAAATCTAATAAGGCCCTTTTTCTTTATGGATATTGTTATTTATTTTCCGTATTTTTTCAATCGATCATCAGATTATTGATTGATCAACATAGACAAGACATTGAATATTATTCACTTTGCGGAGAAACCAAAAGTCGACGTGCTGAAAGAATGGTAGAGAGATTCACTAAGATTCATACCCTTTACAACCTCTTTACATCAGATCTGGTGGAGTGTCAAATATTAGACTAAAATTCAATGTTAGACTTTCTTCTACTTTCTTGGTAATGTTGTGGATTGATACCACATAGTTAATGAAATTGGAAACATAATCTCTATTTATTTTGTTTTTGTTGTATACTTTGGGCTTTGTATAATTTTTTGTACTGAATTTCTTAAAATTTATTTTATATTTAATATTTCTTTAAATATCTTTTCTTTTCTTTATGTATTTTAAAATACTCCATTGTACATTGTGTAGAGAATGTATTTCACTGTTAGTATGTTTTGAAGTTGATAAAGGTATATTATCCTACTAATGTAGAGATGGTTATTGATACTCCTGTTCAGATATTGAAGAGCAGAAACATTGATGGATGGTCTATTGTCCATGGCGAAGAAGTTTAACCAATCCTTCCCAATGCTACTTATATCCTTTCAAAAATACATATGTATCTACTGTATAGAAGATTCTGTTATATAGCACGAGGAGGCTTTTTCTGCACGGAGGATGACATATTTGAGTTTTGTACAGATGATGGTCAAGATTTAGATGGATTTCCAGCTAAAGGTGTAGAAATTAAACACCTTCGGATTCACTATTTTTGGTTGCTGTGAAGGATTGTTGATGACGAGCTCTAGAAAGGCACATGGGTTTAGACATAGGAATACTGAAATGAAATTAATTTATTGTTGTTTGCGATGTCAATTCCATATTTTATTAAGATTATATACATATATTATATTCTCTTCTCCTCGACACCGACATGTAATCTATTGTGATTTAGGGATTTATCTTAAATTTTAGTTTGGACATTTTTTTGAAATTTGGGTGGTTTCGATTTAAGCATGGTGGTGAAGATGGCTAGCTGTGTCTATAGAGTATGAGCAATGATGGATTACTCTTGGATTAAAAGCAATGATGAACAGTACAGCTAGGTTTGCTGATCCAATATGGTGATCCAACTGTAATGAAAAAATCTTGCCTTTAATTATTCATCAAACTTTGGAAGTTGTGATTGCTCAGTATGATGCTAACCATCTCATTACTCAGAGAAATGTAGGTAGCACAATATTTTCTATTTGGGAATTTAATTTACTTAATGCTCATCCAGGGTAACATTGTATTTAAATCCCTCAAGGCACGTATGCGGGGTCGCATGAGACACCTGGGGGATGATGTCGTGTAAGTTTTTCAGTTCATTGGAGTTTTTATGCTCTTTCTCCTCGGTCAGACCATTTATTATTCTCATCATGACTATATTTACCAGGGCATGCTCTTCTCCCACAGATATCTTAGTTTCATATGTTAGTATGACTGGTGCATTTATGCCTTGGATTTGCTACGTGCCATCATGAGATCCATGTCATGGAGGGGGGAACGAAGTCCCATAAGTTACCTGGTGATCTGGTTGGTATGTTTTGATTTATTTATTTTCTTTATTCTCGTCTTCTTTTATTTTGATGCTAATATCTCTCCACACTTTCTTTGCAAAAAATGGGACTTTGAGGTCTTTTTCTACACAGAGAGTCCTTGAGAGAATAAGAGGATGAAAGTTAGCACCTTTTAAGGTGATGGAGGCAAGCCAACCACCGGTTGGGTTATTATACATATACTAAGAGGGAGACTTCCTTGAGTGGTTTAACTGATGAGTTAGTATGTATTCATACTATAACCTTTTTATATTTTAGACGTATTTTTTTTTATAATAATTTTTTCTTATTAGGTTACATGTCTCATTATTCCCTTGGAATATGTCCCATGAGAACTGATCTGAAAATAAGTCCATTACTCAGACCATTTCACACTTACTAATCTGCACAGATGGAGTTGTGTTCCTTTACGTGGGTGAGGTGGTTGTCCATCAAAGGATACATCGAGTAAAATTTTCTCCTTTAGTGGAGCCTCCTTTTTGGTGTAAGGGATCCACATTTTTTTACTCCACAGGACTTAGCAACGTATATTAGAGGTGTTCCAGTGGTGAGTGCACACATTAATTACATTATTCCTTACAACGTGTTCATCATAGAGAAGCTGCTGTCAAATATTCTTGATGGACGAAGAGGGCCATGGTTGAAGATAGGCGCTTCCAATAGATACTTCGATCTCCCCATCACATGATTATTAAACCGAGGCTACCATAACATCCAGTAGATCTTCACATCCGCCCTTGGTAATATGGGTACCTAGATTATCCCATCAGTATATTTTACGAGGGCTATGTTCCTTCATCGTAATCCTACTTCTCTATGCCCAAGGGGGTCGAGGTATGCAATAATCTTTATTTTCTTTTTAGATCATCCTCTAATGTAGTGGTATTTTATCATAGACTTTTACTATTCCTTGCATGGTATTGGAGTAGTTTTCCTGATACCTTGGCTCGTTCTTATCTCTCATTCGCGGGATAATGAGAGACTTCAGTGATCAAGAATTCCTTTAAGCCTTCCTGCGGGGTGCTTTTGGTCCCATGACTGGAAGAACTCCCGAAGAAGACATCCCAAAGTCCTTCCGAAGGGCGAGTCCCTGATTTAAGGGTCCCTCATCTCCTGTAATTTGCAGGTGAAGTCCCGTGATTCACGAGGTTATAGGGATTCCGACATCAATGTCTGACTCGAGCGATGGTGCTGATGAGGACGATAGAGATTATTCCTTCATAAGTCATGGGGATAATTTTTAGATAATCCTTCACTTTTCATTTTTTATGTATTTTTATTTTAATTTTTAACGATTGTAGAAAATAGATTTTGTACATAAATAAAGAGGAGGAGACCCTTTATTTGAGAAATATTCTTTTTGAGTTGTTGTATTTTTTATATTTCTTTCTTTTTTCAGTTATTTGACACATGCATGATACAAAGAAAAAAGAGAAGGAATAAAAACTAAAATGGCAAAAGTATTATTTCAGAACTTTTAGACTTTCCATAGTTTCCATTTAGTGACCAGCCATTTCAATACGATTTTTTGTGGCTAAAATATCAGTCGGTCCTAGGGTCCTCTTAGGAGGACTGGTCGATCCTTCCTTGTTCCCTTGCTTCTTCCCTATAAATAGGACCAGATCTTGGTTTTGAAAATTCACATCTTCAGCCTTTCTATGACATAGTCTTCAAAATAGCTCTCATATTCTTTTCATATGTTCGTGAAATGGCTCGCCCGGCATGTTGCATGTTGTAGGTACGAAACATCCTAAAAGAAGAAGTACACCAAAAAATATTAGCATCGTGCCTTATGTCACGGACATTGTATTACTTTAATATGAAAAAATGTATATAGGAGTCTTTTGTGTTTAGTTTCTAACTCCCTATTGTTTATTTGTGAAAACGTGACCTTTTCTAAATCAATGCTCTGATACCAATTTGAAAGCGATGGATCCCCGGATTTTTAATTTTCTCAATTAAAATTAACTTATGATTTCCTTTTATATAAATCTAGATGTGGAAGCGTTAGGATGGTTCAAAAAAACAAACAAATAACAAATTTTAATTGTCTTAAAATTAAACCGAGTGAAATTAACTTAAACACACACAAATATTAATTTCACTTAAAACAATTAATTCAAGTCCTAGAATTTTCCTAAATCATATTTTTGGCCCAAACAATTTTAACACTGAAGTTAAATAACTTGAATTAAATAAACTTTACCCAAACTTTAATTTAGCACCAAATTAATTAAGTGTGATAATTTAAACCAAATTTTATCTTTAATTATCTTAAGCATGCATTCTAAATTATTATGCAAGATAAAATAAATCAATCACTCTACGTCGCGATGTACGAGGAAAAACCCAAGATGGGAAACAACCTCGAACGGCCCTAGCCTCAAATCCACTAGATACGAAATTACAAGTACAAGACAAAAAGGCTTACAATAAATGACTCGATCCCTCTCAAGCCTCGACGCTTCTTATTGTAGACACCTCTTCCTAGCGGATAACCTTGGAGATCCACCGCGGTCTCGGAATCCACTGATAGGACTTTATATGGTCACCGTCACTCGAACATGGAGTCTTTCTCATAGTGAGTAAATCAAAGTAACCAACTTCTTCTTTGTTTATGGGATGTAGAAGAAAAACCCGAAACTTCTCTTCTTCAAATAGGTATAGAAAAACCGGTGCCAAACTCCAAGCAATTGATATGTATATAGATGAACTTGGAAGAACCAAATTTGGTTGTAAACTAGAGTGGTAAATGGTTATTCTCTTTGAAAATTAACACTCAAAACTTGATCTTTTTCTCTTTATGAATTTTCTCTCTAAACACTCTCTTAGAGTTAGAAGGATATGAAAAAGAGGCCTTGGAAATATGGTTTTTCGTACTTCATAAAGTCTGAGAAAAATTAGATAAGAAACAAGTGGGAAAGTGGGTGAAAAACTGTTCAAAACTGCCAAAAACTGTTCCCGCCTGACATCTCGTTCGAACGACATTTCGTTCGAACGAAATCTCGTTCGAACGAGAGTTCTAACAAAGTTCCAGATTGAACTCGTTAGAAATCTCATTGGATATCTCTTTCGAACATAAGGTTAGTTCGAACGATATATCGAACGACATTTCAAAGGCGTATACTGGAAACTCGTTGACAAACTCGTTCGAACGATATCTGTTTCGAACGAAAAACTCGTTCGAACGAACTTCCAGAAACTTTGGAAAATTTGATTTTAGCCTAGAAAACTTTATAAACTTATTTTAAAGTTTTAATTAATTCTTTCTGAAAATAAAAAACAGTTTTTATAAAACCTAACACCCAATAAACAAGTTCCAAGCTCCTATATATATATATAATTGCATTCATACCTTGGGAGCATGGAACCATAGTTGATGACGTAGAAACGAGGCACGCAAATTGGCATATTGATGAAGCTTCATACTCTTTGCTGATATGCCTTCAACAAACACTTCATAGTCTTAAGAATATTACAATTAAATACTATCCTATGAATAAATGCTTTTGTCCAGAGTTGAGCCAAAACTAAATATGGACTCAATTGGAAATTGGTGTCCTTACAAATCTCCCCCTTTGGCTATTCCGGGACAAAAACCAAACAAAAATCCTAAAGGGCCGTCAAGCTCACTAGACTCAAAACATAACCCACCGAAACTTGACTTAACCTAAGGATCAAACGCTTTGCCATTGAAAAATTCCGTTCTATAAGAATTCCTGCACACTTAAGCAAACACGTCAAATGCATAGGGAATATCAAAGTATTAAATGCAATTAAATAATTACTCCCCCTAAATTAATTCTCCCCTTTATCAAACAACTCACATACTTAGAAAGACGTCTCCCCCTAAGATAATTCTCCCCCAAACTAAGATACAATAATAATAGGATTAGATACCATTTTCTCCCCCTATCATTCTCCCACTTTTTGTTCAGGAATAGACAAAGGATAAAGAACAAAGATAAAAGCATGTTGAAGCTTAAGGTGATAAGACATGAAAGCATATGGGCAACAAAAGCAAGGCAAAGGCAAAACAAAATATCATATAGATATATGTACTAGAAATATATCAATAATGCACATGCATATATATATAGAGAGAGAGAGAGATAAACACACACATGACACACACAAAATATAATAGGAGTCTTTCACACTCGTATGGCAAAAATGTGTCCTACGGAAACGAAAGTGTAGGGGTGTGAACTAGTAACGATTAAATTTAGACCCAAACACTTAATAAATATTCATGGAGTTCTCATTTGATTGCAAACTTTGTCACATTTAAATATAACCTCATGTGACAATATAGATTGAACTCAATGAACAAACATACACAATACATACAAGCCCAGAATATTGATGATTCTACAAACCAATAGAGTCATGACATGAAATACGCAACTAGGATAAACGGACATTGTGCAAACCGTTGATATACCATCCAATCTCCCTCAATCAGCATTTATATTAATTTTGAATGAATATATCAATCAAACATAGGCCTTGGCAATTGTTCTTCTTTTTATTGCCATATTTTCTGTTTTTAGGCCTTTGGACCACGAATTTCTTTTAGGTCCATTTCAAACGGTGGCTTACAATCACAAAGGATCACTTAGTCCTTTCGGAGCCCTTCCCCGTGCACATTTATATTTATCATGTTTTCATTTTTCACACAAATCTCACGTACAACGGATTTTGACATGCACTAGTCCTCCTAAGTCACAAATATGTAGATAACAAGATTGGAAGGAGAACACCTCACATAGCTCAAATATACATATGACGTTAAAAATTCAAAGGAGCTCGTGCATGTGTGAATAGAGGCATATAAAAATAGAATCCATTTAACCAATACAAAATACAACTACTCCATAAAATTATGTTAAAGAATATTTTAAGGATTGACAATCTAAACCAAAAGTTCTAGCCACATGGAAGCGTTAAAGAAGGGATTCAACCACAAGTATATGCCACTGAAAATGTGTCAAACCAAAATACACACACAAAAAAATCTTTTTGAGTTTTTGACATTTTTAACCAAAAATAAAAAATATATACTCAAAAGACAAACACAAATCATTTCAATCTTTCATTAAGATTAAATTATCGAGAGATAAAACCCAAATGATAAACAAAAATCTTTTTGTATTTTTCATTTAATGCAAACAGAATGAAGGACATATAATACAAAAGATAAACAGAAATCATAATTCTAGCATGTTATAAGCATGGAGCATAGACTAGAAAATGATTAAACAAGCATACATTTAGCATGTGAATATAACATGAAGTACAAAAAGCTAAAGTATGCAAATAATAACACATTTATCCTTTGGATTTAGCAAGGGAGGAAGCATGTGAAAGTAAATGAGAATCAAAAACCCTATTTTGCAAGGCAACCAAGTCGGATTTCCTAACCCAAATTAATGTAGAATGATTATCTTGAGGTGTTGGAACTTTAACTATCGTGGTTACGTTACTATGGGATTTTCTAGGAATTCGTTTAAGATCAAAACAAAATTTCCTAAGATGACCTTTTCGACCACAATTAGTACAAGTAAAAACATGTCGAAAAGATTTACCTATGGAGTAATCTCTAAAAGCTTTCCTAGTAGATTCTCCTAAAACGTTGGTTTTCGCTTTAGGAGTAAATTCATTACAAGTATTGAAGCCTAAACCACAAGTGTCATTTTTAATTTGGACCGTTCCTAAGATTTTATCTAGTTTTTCCGAACGACACTCCAAATCAAATTTGACATTACTATAGTCTTTTAAATTATTTCGCAATTCTAAAATGTTAGACTCTAATAAAACATTTCGCTCTTCAAAAGCAAGAAGCTCCTTTTTCAGGGATTCCATTAAACCCCTAAGGCTATCTCTTTCGCCTTCTACATATTCAAGCTTCTCCTGAAGAGTCCTCTCACGTGTCCTAAGGTCTTCTATTAAAGCATTTTCATCAACGACCTTGACACTCTCTCTTAAACTAGCTTCTAACTTCAAATTAGCTTTTTTCAATTTAATAGATTATTTATAAAGTTCTTGAAAAGCATTTTGAATTTCACTCACATTGACCTCTTCTTCATTTTCACTCTCTCTTTCTTCTCCACTCTCACTATCATCAAAAACAAGAGAATCATAAACAATGACCTTGGAAGCATCATGTGTTAACGTTTCATCAATCGATGAGTTCTCACTATCACTCACATGACTAGCCATAAAAGCCACAAAATTAGGCTTAGTGGGGGAATCGGGTCCCTCTTCCTTATCACTATCACTAAGGGTCTCATTATATGCAATGGGTCATTTACCCTCTTTCCTTATTTTAGTGGGGAACTCATAAGCCCTATGGCCATAACCTTCACAACCAAAACACTTATTAGACTCGTCCCTATCTAAATTTTCATTACTAGGTTTAGGGATCTTCTCGGCTTTAGGGATCTTCTCGCCTTTGTCATGCTTAGAAGTTTCAAATTTCTTAAAATCATTTTTAAATTTATCTTTGTTAATTTTAAGAAATTTTCTAAATTTACGAGCAAACAAAGCCATGTCTTCCGAGTCACTATCACTCTCGCTCTCTACTACTTGTTTGACCTCTTTTCGGGCTTTTAAAGCAATGCCCTTTTTAATTTTCTTTTCGTTTTTAGAGGGAAACATGTCTTGTTCATAGGTTTGTAAATCACCTACGAGCTCTTCTAATTTCATACAGGCTAAAGTTGGTAAAGAATTTAAAATGGTCACTTTTGGAACAAATCTATTCGGAAGGGACCTTCAAATTTTCTTTACTACTCGGTTGTCGGGTATTTTCTCTCCCCCAAGTTAAAAGATGAATTAACAATATCGGAAAGTCTAGCATAAAATTCATCAAAACTTTCTTTTTCGTTCATTTTGATAGTTTCAAACTGAATGGTGAGTTAATTGTACCTCCGTGAGTCAATTGTAAAATATCCCAAGATTCTTTAGCGGTTTCACACATCATAATACGTCGGAATTCATCCGGTGTGACAACGCTAAATAAGGCATTCAAACCACGGGAATTAAAATTAGAAAGTTTAAACTCATTTTCAGTCCATCTATCGGCGGGTTTGGGAACACGTTCATTTTCAACTAAATAAGTTGGTGGGGACCACCCGTTAACAACAGACATCCAAACTCTCTCGTCGATAGATTTTAGTGCCGATTTTATACGCGCTTTCCAATACGCGTGGTTAGAACCATCAAAAATAGGAAATTTTGAAAATGGGGAAAATTGCATTTTAGCCAAAAATATTTAAAGGATCTTTAACGAAATAATTTATTGCTTTGGCTCTGATACCAATTTGAAAACGTGAGCTTTTCTAAATCAATGCTCTGATACCAATTTGAAAGCGATGGATCGCCGGATTTTTAATTTTCTCAATTAAAATTAACTTATGATTTCCTTTTATATAAATCTAGATGCGGAAGCGTTAGGATGGTTCAATAAAACAAACAAATAACAAATTTTAATTGTCTTAAAATTAAACCGAGTCAAGTTAACTTAAACACACACAAATATTAATTTCACTTAAACGAATTAGTTCAAGTCCTAGAATTTTCCTAAATCATATTTTTAATTTAAACAAATTAGGCCTAACCAATTTTAACACTGAAGTTAAATAACTTGAATTAAATAAACTTTAACCAAACTTTAATTTAGCACCAAATTAAATTAAGTGTGATAATTTAAACCAAAATGTATCTTGAATTATCCTAAGCATGCATTCTAAATTATTATGCAAGATAAAATAAAAATCAATCACACTACGCCGCGATGTACGAGGAAAAACCCAAGACGGGAAACAACCTCGAACGGCCCTAGCCTCAAATCCACTAGATACGGAATTACAAGTACAAGATAGAAAGGCTTGCAACACACGACTCAATCCCTCTCAAGCCTCGACGCTTCTTCTCGTAGACACCTCTTCCTAGCAGATAACCTTTAAGCTCCACCGCGGTCTCGGAATCCACCGATAGGACTTTATATGGTCACCGTCACTCGAACATGGAGTCTTTCTCCAAGTGAGTAAATCAAAGTAAACAACTTCTTCTTTGTTTATGGGATGTAGAAAAAAAACCCGAAACTTCTCTTCTTCAAATCGGTAGAGAAAAACCGGTGCCAAACTCCAAGCAATTGATATGTATATAGATGAACTTGGAAGAACCTAATTTGGGTGTAAACTAGAGTGGTAAATGGTTATTCTCTTTGAAAATTAACACTCAAAACTTGATCTTTTTCTCTTTATGAATTTTCTCTCTAAACACTCTCTAAGAGCTAGAAGGATATGAAAAAGATGCCTTGGAAAAATTGTTTTCCGCACTTCATAAAGTCTGAGAAAAATTAGTTAAGAAACAAGTGGGAAAGTGGGTGAAAAACTGCTCAAAACTGCCAAAAACTGTTCCCACCTGACATCTCGTTCGAACGACGTTTCGTTCGAATGAAATCTCGTTCGAACGAGACTTCTAACGAACTTCCAGATTAAACTCGTTAGAAATCTCGTTGGATATCTCTTTCGAACATAAGGTTCGTTCGAACGACATATCGAACGACATTTCAAAGGCCTATACTGGATACTCGTTGGGAAACTCGTTCGAACGACATCTAGTTCGAACGAAAAACTCATTCGAACGACCTATCGAACGAACTTCCAGAAACTTTGGAAAATTCGATTTTAGCCCAGGAAACTTTATAAACTTATTTTAAAGTTTTAATTAATTCTTTCTGAAAATAAAACACAGTTTTTATAAAAGCTAACACCCAATAAACAAGTTCCAACCTCCTATATATATATAATTGCATTCATACCTTGGGAGCGTGGAACGATAGTTGATGACGTAGGAACGAGGCACGCAAACCGGCATATTTATGAAGCTTTATATTCTTTACCGCTACGCCTTCAACAAACACTTCATAGTCTTGAGAATATTACAATTAAATACTATCCTATGAATAAATGTTTTTGTCTGAAATTGAGTCAAAACTAAATATGGACTCAATTGGAAATTTGTGTCCTTACAATTTGAAACAATAATATATTCTTTGGTGCCAGATCAATAAATGACCAAATTATTTGATCTTTTTACGACCTGACCTGTTTATAACTCAATTTAATGATTCTTTTTTGCCCCTTGACTTGATCTACTGGATTCCAGTTTCTCCAACAGGTTATTCATGAAAACCATGAGAGTTTACATGTTTACGTATTTTGGCTTCTTCATAAGGTATTATATTTATCTCTCATGGATTCCACTTTCTTCATAAGTGTTTATATTCTATTATTTTGAGTTCTCAATTTATTTTGAGTTCCGAATGACAGATCATGTAATGTATTACTTAAATATGTTTATTTAATTAGTGCACACATGTGTATGCACTATTCGACTAATAAAGACGCATGTTTTTGAGCCGTACATTGAGCAACTAAAACAAAAGGAAAAGGTCCTAGAAGCTGTAAATGGAGTGCTATATGAGAAATGTAAGCCAAAACCACTATAGGGATGGAATGAAGATAGAGGATAAGGGTAATTTTAGCTAATTTCATCTTTGGAATATTTTGGAAGCATGAGGAGAAGGCTTGGGAAGCCAAGTGCAGTGCTAATTTCAACTGACCTTCAAGGTTTGACCGAGTATGTGGATAAGGCTTCAGAAGCATTGAAGTCAGAACTGAAGTCCAGTATCGAGAAGGGGGGGTGCCCAGAAGCATTTAGTAACTGCTTGAAGTAGATAATTATGAATTTGCACCCTTAGAGAGAGTAATAATAAAAAGTCGTAGTGTTTTTTCAATTCATCAATGCTTTTAGCATTTTCGATTTTGTAAACTTCATTGGGTTAATGCAATTTTCAATTCTAGAGAATTGAAGGGTGGATTTGAAAAAAAAATACTTTTGAATTATGTACCTAAACCACAATTCTTAGTTACTTGAAGTGGTTTGTTCCTTGCAACCATGTCAGTTCCTTTGTCTTAAGAATAATGTTGGTATTAATTCAAAACATAATGTTTTTAAAATTACATTTTGTTTTATCTGGAAACAAAAATTTTAACCGTATTGCAAGTACATACTTTGGAAATTTTTTTCGTATGGTGAATACGTATTTTGAAAATTTTCGTTGTGCCTCCAGGCACAGGCATATACTAATATATGTATATATGTGCGGTGATTGTGTAGTATATATACACTAGAGGATACTCGTGCCTGAAGGCACAACGAAACTTTTCAAAGTGTGTAATCATAAAACTGCAAAATTTTTTGAAAGTACGTAAAATCAAAATAAGGCATGATATGATGATATTTCAAAAGTACGTAAAATCCCGGTGGTAAAAACATTTTAAATATTTCGTAATAGTGATTAGATTTTAGAAAATAAGGCACGCGATAACATGATATGATGATATGAACTGACAAAAAATTATAAATTAATGTTTAGACCCTTAATATTTCAGATCATAACGACACCTAACTAATAAAATGTTATTTTTTCAACTAATAAGACTCGAACGTGATAAAACTGATACATTTCAAAAATAATCTACTAATATATAAATTATAGCTTTTTCTATTGTTCGATTTGACTATCTTATCATTGTATTCTATTGGTTTAATGAAGATGGCAAATGATTTCATGGAAACATTTCCATCACAAAACAGTCACTAATATCCATACACATTACATGTTGAAAAATACAATGTATATTCTTACTATGCTACAGATAAATCCTCCTAGTGGTATAAACTATTTTTTACTATCATTTCATAGTCTTATGAGGTCATCACAGTCTTAAGCCAATAAATTCTATGGTTTCCTTGTATAACTAAATTTTGGATACACATGAACTGAAGTTGATTAAACAATTTAAGAAAAGTAACTAAACCTAAACTTCTAAAGTAAAAAAAAATGTGAGGAATACAAAAGAAGTTGTGAAAAAATACTAATTAAGGGGGGCTCCAAGACCAAACCTTTCCAATTATTTCTACGCAATCTCATTTATGGGGCTCACCACCAAAAACATTGAGCTCACTGACTTCATGGTCTTCACGGTGGGTCTCCAAACAACAACGTAAGCCCTTTTACCCAATCGACAACCTATTCACAACAGTACAACCTAGAAACCAAAAGAAGGTAAATCAAATGCTAACACATGATGCAAATCATATAGATGTGACAAATACGAGTAATGGCATAGCCTATTCCAATAACAAACAAAATAAATATAAAGGGTGAAGAGAGTGAAATGAAATAGCATTTGTGACATTGTTTAGTGGTTCTTTTAAAATCTAAAATACATATATCTAAGATATAAAAAATAAAGTAAATAAAGTATACCATTGAAGTAAATAAAGTATGTAGCATTAAATATAGAAAATAAAGTAAGTAAATTAATCACCCGACTTGAGTCTCACTCGAGTTATGACTCGGTTCTGTGGTACACTCAGTTCTGTGGTACCCTATTTTCAACCATAATTTCTTAGATTAATATGTAGCAGCTCATAATCTTTTCCTGCAAACAAAATATTAACATTAGCATAAATATTATGTTTCAATATCAGTGTTCACCTTTAAATAATAATAACCGCTTATCCATCAGACCGTGATTCAGCATGTTCAACATTAAGGCCCTTTGGCACATCTGACACAACACAAACATCTTCCAAAAGACCATGTATTCGTACTCATTTTTTTCCAACAGCTTCATGTTGCAGGTATGCAGAAACCCTGGTACTTCCCTTTCAACAATATCCAACATATGAGCCTCTGTCTCCTTCGTTAGTATGTCCAGTTGAAGTTACCTTTTATCAATATGGGACTGAAGTCCTACCATTCATTTCATTTTTCCTCTATCTTAGCAGCATTTTCAACTGACGTTTACTGAAGGGATATAAACTCTTCCAACTCTGCCATCAAGCTTTCTTTATGTAATCAGCAATGGAGGCAAGTGCTGGCTGGAGTGTTGACTTCTAGTCTATTTAAACTCATAAAAAACATAGATTCCATAAACTATATCAATACACCTGAAGGAATATAGTGAAAGAAAACTATGTCACTCATAATTAAGAATAAAAAATATCACCATTTTATAAGAATCTCTGAGGATTTATTTCTCAAATGGACAAATTGTGAGAATTTACCAAGATGTAAGAATATATCAAGAAAAATAGGACAATATGCTAAGTAAATAAGTATTATTGCTCCATCCAAATTATTCAAAAATAGAACAGACCATCACATTCAAAATGCAATGATATATGAAATTCAATGTACCTGATACACATTACATATTGAATTTATGCCCCTAAAATATATCTCGGGTACATCTTAACAAACAATCACAAAAGTGATCAAGTACATTTCTACCTTTTGTAAGCAAAGTGTAATACCCCATACTTTTATGGATAATTAGATTACATAAGTGGGTGTAATTTGGTAATTAGAGGAATTCATGGGAATAGTAATTTTGGATATTTATGAGTGTTAGACGATTACATATGTGTTATACATCTACTTTTGGGACTAAGTAAATGAGTCAGAATATTTTTATGACTTGTCGGAGTTGGGTGAAGCAACAAAGGTTAATATTTTATTTAGAAAACACGTGTCGATAAATGTTGGGTTTAAATGGTGAATTTTATTTAAGTGACTCGAATGGATATTTTGAGTGCACGATTGCTTTCGAAATGGTCAAGAAAGTCAAAATAGAGTACCCGGGAGTAGCGTTTGAGTTTCGAGGACTTTTAGACTAGTAGGGACTCAAAATTGTGTATACGAGTCAAAGAAATAAGAAAGAAAGAAAGAAGAATAAAAGAGAAGAGACAAGGGGGGATTTCCGGCCAAACTCCATGGGATTCGACTTGAGGTCATCGAATTTTATCCACGAGGCAAGTGTTTACTTGCTTTATTCATTTCACTGTGTATATCTCATATTCTAGTTTGTAAACTATATGATTTTTGGGTTGGAACCTTTGAAATAAAATGGGGAAATTTGATTTTGAGGTCACAAATTGATGAGATGTTAACTCTTTATGAATTCTAGTGTCAAATCCATGTTATTGGTGTGTATATATGGTTAAAATGGAAGATTGTGAAAGTTAGGTTTAATTAAGTTATGGGTTAAAATTTTTGATGTAATGATTGAATCCCTTAATTTTATTTGATGTGTTGGTTAAATCATTATGTGTAGATGATTATTTTGTTGGTTGTTGAGGTATAAACCATGGAAAAAAAATTGAGAAGAAGGTGAATAGTAACTCAGCGTCCTGGACTAATCAATTTACCTATTTGTCAAAAAATGAAATTTGTAGATCATTTCGATACCGTCGCGTGGGCGCCGACCACGTATTTTTCTGATTTGTTTTGAATTAGTAATGATTTTTCTATGAAATGGTGTCCGGGATCAAAATCGTTAGTGAAAAATCAAACCTGATAGTGGGAGAATTAAGGCTAGAATTGTTTAAAAATAAAGACTTGAGGAGATATAAAAACCTTGGAGGGTTTTGTTAATTCGGGTTATATTTTAAATGGATGTTGGGATGATTTTTTTTTTTTTGTAAATTAAGCAAATCGCCCGAACTGTAAGCCCCAATTCGAGCGAATCGATTCTCTTAAGGGCGAATCGATTCACTTAGGAAAATATGTATGACTGGCTCAGGGAGAATCGGATTTCAATTATAAGAATCAATTCGGGTATGAAAAGAAGAAAATTAGAACAATTTTGAATCGATTCATCGGGGGAGAATCGATTCGGGTGGAAGCGAATCGATTCGAACTCCTGCGAATCGATTCGCACCTGTCAGTTTTTGATAAATTTTTCCTTGGTTTTAAAAGATTAAAAAGAAGAATTAATTTATGGAGAATATTATGAGGGAATTATAAAAAGAGTATTAGGACTTCCAAATTATTCGATGACTATTTTAGAGAACCTTATATTAATTGAGTGTACAATTTGGGGTATTACTTTTATGAATGTTTAGGACGAGAAACATTCAAGAGAGGTCTTCGGCTAGTGTGTTTATATATTTCTGTGTAGAGAAACGAATATGGGCCGATTACATTTTGGTGAATCCTAGGATGCAAGTAGGATGGAATTTAGGATATGTGCTAGAAAGGACTAAGCTACTATCCGGTACGTCTATATTGACGATAATTATTATAGGTGATACGATACCTATGGAATTAGAAAAAGTTGCTTGTGTACTTATTTAATTATTATGAATTGGTATATTCGGGTTTATATTATAATCCTTAAAAGTAACGAAGGTGCGAGTTATATTCTAAATAAGAGAATGATTATGGAATTAGTATATTATGTGTTTGAGTACTTATATACTATTACGAATGGGAACATTCAGGTTATTGGCTATCGATATATGAGTTCGGTAATTATAGCGAAAGTATATTGAGGAATGTTACATAATATATACGTGTATTGTTACGATATATATACGATTTTCTTATAAATATATTGGTATGAAAATGATATATTTATGTATACTTATGTCTCTAGTACTGTCTAGGGAGGTTGCGCGATGTGGGTGTATCCCCTGGCTTGCGGAGCAGGGAGAGTATATCCCCAGGTCATATCGTCCCGCATATGGTTGCGATAAATTTTATCCCACTTTCAGGAGGGAATATGACCGCCTCCACCATTTAATATTTCTACTATGATAATGAGAAAGTCTGACTTGGTACCGGGGTAAAGTTGAGCAAACTCGAATGTGGATAGGTACTTTGGGACTACATCCGCGAGTTATAGCTCGGTGAGATGGTTATTATACTTATGATTGTAAAATAGGTATAAATATACTTGTTGCGTATAATGCATTGCTTGTATATGATAATGAGATATCATATAACTTTGAATGGTTTAAAGTGTAAAATGAATAACATGTTATTCTTCTTTCGGTAGATTTATATTCGGATTAATACAAATGTGAATCGTAGGTTCAAGTAAGAACTACATATATAAAGGATATTATATGTCAAAGAGGAAATGGTATTTTAAACTAGTGAAAGTTACGGAATATGAATGGTATAGTTATACATTGAAACATGGAATATATATATATATATATATATATATATATATATATATATATATATATATATATATATATATATATATATATATATATATATATCGTCCTCTTCTATAGCACATTGATGATTATATCAACTAAAAGATTTTGTAATATCTTACGTTATAACACATAGTATATCACGCAAGGTAGGTGATAGTTATGAGAATTCAGAGGACGGGTAAAGAGATTTGTTAGACGGGGTAGGTTAATTAGGTTGTTTAAAACGTATGCGATAATTGTGCACTATTATAAGAGGGGTGAGGTGTATCTCATGAGAGTGCGATACTAGTTTAAATATAAGAGATTTCATGTTTTAAAATATGGCATTTATGCACTTGCTAAATATTTTCAAAACCTCAGGCTCTGACCCATTTTTCTATTTTCCCCTCTCTTGTTATATATGTATATATTAGGTGTCCAGACACAGGGACACCTAGATCGTAACTCTTTCAAGTCAGACGTTGCTGCTGCAGTTGTGGATGCAAGCAGGATATTGCATAGTTATGCTTCCATCTTTGTAATCTAGATAAGAAGTATTGTAGAAACATTTGGGTTGATAGCCGAACTATATTCTTTTATTCTTCTACCGCCTTTTTGTTGCGGCTTCGATTTTTTTGTATATCATATGTTGTACCAACGGTTTGGTTATTATATATTTTCAGTTTAGTTTTAGTTCATATATAAACTGTTGTGATTGTTTTCCTTTTGTTGGTGTTGTTAAAAAGATTAGTTAAATAAAATTTTGATGCCAGCCTATTAAGATATTAGTAATTAATTTGATTTTCGACAGTGATGCTGAGAATAAACCATATGAGATTCCTATTTTAATTTGATATAGGATTGATCACCCGGTATTGGGCGGGGTGTCACACAAAGTAATTAAATTTATTTCAACTATGAACGAAAAATTGTAGCAGGGGTGTAATTTAAAGGTTATTTTCTATAAATAAATAACAAATATGAAAACATGTTTAGAGTTGAGAAATGCTATAAATGGCTGGAACATATATATTAGTCACAATATGTAACATAAATGAATGATTTCATCCAATGTATGTTCTTTCTTGGGTGGTTTATATGCAAATCTTTCAATGGAGATGTGAGAACTAAAATAATAAAGTAAAAGAAATATATAAAAACCTTAACAATTAAGTTGTGTTAAACCTGTGAAAAGATGTGTCAATAGCCTTGCATAGTACACCCAAAGAAAAAATCAAAATCGTACAGTTAATCTCTCTATATATCCATAAAACAGTAAACAAATATGTACCATAAATGAAATCTATACAATAAAAAGCACAACAAATGAGCAGATTTTCAAATTAAAATCAAGAAATAACGTAGGCATGAACAATAACAACTAAAATGTAAATAAAATGCTAAAACTTATAACATCAGGCCCATAGATCATTGTTCTGTAATTAATGTTTCAAAAAGGGATCATCCCAGTCTTTAAAAAATAAACTTGTTTACAATTACATCAAAATTCCATCCTTGAATAAAATTAAACTTACGTAGAATACTTATTTTCTCAATGATAATAGTGAAACAGACCTGAATACAGTTCTCGAATATAAACCCCACATGCAAATGAATTCCAAGCCCCAAATTAATACAACAATGAATTATAACATACTAAGAAGGTTTATAACATAATAACTTGACATTGGCATAATATCAAAAACCATTCAACATACATCTAGTGATTATTTCACTTAGGAAATACAAAAAACAATAGGCCTACCATGTAATAATTCATGACAGATCCCCCTTTCTGTATAAACCCAACAATCGAAAATGCCAAGTCTACAGCTGCACGGTAAGGAACTGGACCTCCAAAATTAGTAAACCTGCTCAACATATTAAAGGCAATTACCATACCGTTAATGTTAATTAAAAATAATATAGATGATACGTTGGTAAATTTACCATCCAGTCCAGGCTTCAGTCCCCATCTTCGGTTTATATGCCTTGTTTGGAGAGAAGTAATCAAAGTAAAAATTGTTGCAAGCATTAATTTGTGCATTTTGGGAAAAAGCAACGAATTAAATTGAAACTTTAAAGGAAAGAAATATATGTAAAAGAATTAGTTGAAATAATTAGTCTAAATTGCAGGATCCCAAAAAAACTTATGTACTTTTTCTTATCTTCTCTGTTTTTTATTTGTTTGTGAGTTAGATTGATTGATTGATGTGGAGCCATGGACACACAAAATTGATTTACGTATATTTGATGTGTATAAAGAGATTGGTAACATTCCAATTAGAAATAATCAATAAAATATAAAAGAGACACAGGGCCTTGTGATGCTGACAGACACAAAACTAAAGACAAAATAGATAACCAACAACATTTAACCTAGTACTTGTACTCAACCTATTAAACTTGTACTTAACCTTTTAAACAAAACAACATAAATAAATTAGATAAAAAGTAAACACCATGATTTATATAGGATGTAAAACAAATCCAAAAATGTTGGTTTAGTTCACCAAAAAGTTTTCATTACCATGAAAATGAAGCCCCAATTTGATTTATATTGGATCACCACCTTATATGAACAAAAAATAGTTTGTTCTTGCAAAATTGTACAACAGTGACTCAACTTTCAAATATCTAACATCAAAGTTACAAAAAGATCTAGGAACTATCTCAAATCCATGTTACGAAGAGAAATATAGGCTAATGATTTAAAAAGTACCATCTGATCCAAATGAATCTCATATTTCCTTCAAACAATAAAACCCATAAAAATGGTGTGGGCGTCAATACACCAATCGATCAACAGAGTTATGACACAATTAGGATTAAAAAATGGGGGCAAGCACGTGTAAATAAATATGAGTAAGATAGTACAAGAAAACACATGTAAGTAAATATGAATAACACATCCAAATAAACACCCGATTATGAGTGTTTGAATATGAAGAAAGTACACATTATTTGTAGAACCCTAATCTAACCATTCTCATAAGCCAAGCCAAAACAACAAAGATAAATGAACAAAAACATCTCAGAGAGATGAACAAAAAAAATAAGAATGCAAGTTTTCACAAAACAAATGATACTAAAATTGGGTATAAAAAAATACTTCAAATAATGGACCAAAGATCTTTTCCTAGAACCCTAATCTAGTACGAATGTTAGGCAAAAAACTAGAATCTGAACCAAATGGGTTACACATTGTATCAATTGGGGTTAGAAACAAAATACATGGTGGTTATAAAGTAAATATGAAAAAACAAATCCATTGTCATTGGAAAGCAAAAAAAACATAAAATTTAAACCCAAACCCCTCATGAACATATCTGATATTTCTAATTCTAAATCACTAAAACCTAATTTCAAAACCCTTAGAAATAGAATATGGTACCTGATTAGGGTTTCAATATAGAAAATATTAGAACTGCAAAATGAAAACTATAATTGATCTGGAAGAAGACAAATCTAATTTGGACGTCATTTTGAACCCACATACCATGTCTGAACCGTTGCAATGTCGGGGTTTCTCGGATATGTGATCAGTGAAATAACGATTCGTACATGAGAGGGCAAAGAAGAGTGTGAGGGGTAAATAGATTCTTGTAAGGTGGTAAATGAGTGCTTTGGAAATGTGTAGATGTTTAACTTATTGGGAGAAAAAATGTACATGAGAGGACAGAGAAGAGTGTGAGGGGTAGAGAGATGCTTGTGTGGTCGAAAATGAGTGCTTTGGAAATTGTGTAGATGTTCAATTTGTTGGGCAAAAAATGAAATTTTGTAAACGGATCTTATCCTTTTGTTTAAGACGTGATTCGGTGTCTTAATCCCAGCCATTATTTTGCACATACATTTTTAGAATTCAAAAACAATGATGCTCTATTATATGGATTTGGGTGCTTTATAAATATTGGTGTGAATAATATTTATAGGAAAACATACCCCTCTAGTGCTATCATGGGAGGTTGCGCGATGTGGGTAAATCATGTGGCTTGAGAAGAAGGGTGAGTATAGTTCCCAGGTCATAGCATCTGTATTTAGTAGTGAGAAGTCTTAATTATAATTGACTCTCATCTCTAGAGGGAAATATGACCGCCTCCGGTGCATTTATTTTGTTTCACTAATTCGGGGAGCTAACCGTTTCAGGGTGTCTGGGTGGATGAGTATACCTAGAATGATAGCATTGTAGACAACCTCCGGTGAGTGTCTACCCGGGAGGATGGTTATATATCTACGACATGTGTGTGAATGTTATAATATGATAATACGTATATATCGTACAGATATTTATATACGGGTAAAAAACGTGATGTGAATTGTACTGATTATATATATAAATCATGAGAATGTTATATGGTCCCAAATAAGAAATGATTAATTAAGTTAGTGTGTTGAATAACTGAAAAATCATATATTAAACATACTCGGGCTAGAACAATGTGTTAGGAAGGATATTGTCGAGAACTAGTCATGGAGTAGAAGACTAGGTAGGTTATAGAGAAAAGCGTTAGGTGTGCACAATAGTTAAGGGGTGAACGGGTCGTCAAGGGAGTGTGACACTATCTTAAATATGAAAAGCATTAATGCGTTTTAATTTACTCTAATTTAATTCACTTGCTAATATTTTCAAAATGTTTTGGGTATTAATCCTTGCTATAAAATATTTTCAAAACCTTTTAGGTGTCCGTCCACAGGGACGCCAGAATTGTTTCTATTCTAGGGTTATGCAGCTGCAGCATATGTAAATGTTGCAGAATTTTGACTTAGCCATTTCAGTCATTTCATTCCTAGAGTAGGATGCAGTCGGTATTTCATTTCGGCATGCATGACAAGTTTTTTCATTTGCTTTAGTCAGTTGATGTACTCAGTTTTTATTCTGGTGGATTATATTTTTGGATTTGGGTCTTGTAGCGGGTGGTTTCTCGGCTAAGATTGTGTTATTCACTTTCTGTATTATTTGACTAAATGATTGTGTGAATGGTTTAAATTATATTCATTCGCATGTTGTCATTGATGTTGGGTAAAAAGATAAAATTTGACACTGTTCTTTCTGAATACTAGGTGGTTAGTAAGTTTTAATAGGTTTTCGACAGTGATGCTAAGAATGAATAAAATGATATTCCTATTTAATATTATATAGGAGTGATCACCCATTATTTTATTAGGCGAGTGTCACAGATGGTATCAGAACATCAGGTTCTAGAGTCATTAGGATCTTTGTGGCTTTTCACCTTTCAGCGTAGCGTTCTTTGATATAGAGCCTTATTATAGGATTATTGTATTCCTTTATGTATGCGACATACGTTCTATTGCTGTTAAGTATAGTTGATATAATTCATACAGTTTCAGTTGAATGGGACAGATCGAACATTATAGGACGATAAGCGTGGGACATTGGAAAGACTGCGGGAGGGAGGACTCAGGAGAAGGCATAGAGTATTTTAGGACCAGTGACACATTAGGAGTCACTATGATTATTATTCGAACAATTGAAGTTGGAGTAACCATTGGGGCAGAGTCGTTGCCCCAAGAACCTTCGCGAAGGACGATGGTGCAAATCTAAAACTCCAAGTGTAGACGAGAAGGGGTGAGGATCGAAGAAGATTTTTATTTCAGAAGAACAATCCACTAGAATTTGAGGAAGGTGCGGAAGGGTTATTTTCCAAGGGATGGAAAACATTCAATTGGGATCACATGTGTGGGAGTGTAGATATACTCAAGTCAAAATTCTAAGCAAAGATGTTTGCTCATAGGAGCAGCGTAGGGTAATGGGGGTCAATCACCATAGCCATGGGAAAATTACCATGGATAACGAGGAATTTGCGATCTGGATTATTACTAACCCTTTCACTAGAGGTTAAATAGAGAGGCAAGGGAGATTTCAGTAATTTTCCAAAAGGGTCGGACAGTGGTCGGATGTGAAGGAAAGTTGATGGAATTCATAAACTTCGTAACCGACAAAAAGGGCTTGTAAGTTGATAATAAACCCATGGGTAGAACATATGTGTCTGGATAAGAGATCCAGCTAGGATGACTGGTGTCATTGTCATCAAGGTTGTACAATTACAATTAATGTCAATGCTCTTGTTAGAAGGGCGCTAAGGGTGTTAGAGAATATAATAAAAGGGAAAGATTGGATGGTTCCGTGTTAGTAAGGCGCCAAGGGAAGGGAGATCCAGTAAAGAACCAAAAGTAATAATAGAGAATTAATTGAATTACTACCAAGTAACTGTGGGTTCAGTTAGGAGTGTCAAGACCAGCAACTAGTCCTATAGGGCCGATGTAGCCAAATGGACAATCGGGTAGCATTCGGGGTCCAGACAACAAGTTCCATAAAAAGGACTGATTAGGCACATATTCTTCAAATTTATCTCCTTAGTTTTGGTATTTTTATGATCCCGTGCAGTCTAAATATCTCGGATTTGTCTCCTATTTATGCTACTAACCTCTTTTTGGCAAGTATTTCGTGTTTTGTGTATTTCCCATGTGCTTTATAGGTATTTCATGCAAGTTAGTGCGAAGGAGAAGTCAAAACAGTGAAAGAAACCAAGAAATGGAGAGTTGAAGGGCATTTTTGTAATTATACAGTCTTAGTCCAGAGGTTGGGACAACTAAAAAGTTTAATAGCTCCAAATTAAAAGAACATTGAAAAAAACGACACCCTAATCCGAGCTACGGTGAAGAAGTTATGCCCATTTAAAGTTGGAGACAGAAAGTCAAAAATTGAAATTAATTCTGGAAGCTGAAGAGTCAAAACTCTTGAAATTTCTTGTTTAATTCCTTTTTATTAGTTGTAAAACGTGGAGGTGCATGGGAAAAGTCATTTTTTAGGTGTATAAAAGGCCAAGACCTACATCCTTCTAAGGGAGTCGAATTCTAGAGAGTAGAATAGAATTTTAGACACAGTTAGATTTTAGAGAGTCTTTTTGTAAGTTTGAGGAAGAAGAATTCTACTGGATTCAAGTTCATCTCTTTTCCCTATTGCTGAATACAAGTATCAGTTTTTCATTCTCTTATTTATTCTCTATTTTATTTTCAATTCAATTCTCAATTGTTTTGCAATTTGTTACCAATGTTTGCTAGATCCATAATTCCATGTATTGGTATGAATTTGTTTTCTAGAAAAATCATGTCCAACTAAATTCTCAAGGGCTGGGGTACATGAATTCATTCCGAGGTGAATTACCCATGTAGAAAATAGAGGTTAAATTAAATATTGACCGAATCATATATGGAAATCATACAAACTTAGCCGATCTTTTAATCCCTCTTGCCCTAGGTACTTGGGATATTTAAGAACGCTATGCAAGTGTAATTGTCCATTCACCGCTTTGTATTTGCTTTTGATTTCATATGATGAGGGTTAGTTTCCTCGTATATGTAATGCTTAGGATCTGTAAGACTGCATTTAGTCAAAATTTCAATTTACAATTCTAATATTCTATACGGTAATTTACTAAGGTTTGAGGGATTGTACCCCAACCTGTTTTCTCTCATTTTGAAATCTAATTTCTTTACAATTCTTAGTGTTTTTGTGCACATTTTATTTCATCATAAATTGGAAATTTAAACCCATAAATCATCTTTTTCTTTTATTTTATTTTAACATCAACTTTAGGATTAAACAACCTTACCTTTGTCGTCATGTTCACACGTCCTAATTCCCTGTGAATTCGATGCCTAGACTCGCCACTATACTCCTTAAGATGTGTAGTTACAAGTTTAGTTTTTTTTGTATTGAGGTTGGAAGCCGATAACAACGACTAGCGTATTACACGGACGCTCGCTTTTACACCTCGACCAAACTGGCGCCGTTGCCGGGGAATTAGGTAGACTTTAGGTTAGGTTGGTTAATCCCGAATTTGATCAAAAAATAAAAATAAAATAAAAATAAAAATAAAAAAATGGGTGTCACATTTTTTAATTGCCCAATTTGAAATGTCTAACTTTAACTCTTTTGCTGACTTTAATTGTTATGCTAATAGTGAGGAGGAGGCGCTCAAGACTTATGAACATTGGATCAATATCACTAAAGACGAGTCTCACAAATACAAGCCCAGTGCTAAGGCCATCCCAATTTATCAAAATGAATTGCTTGAAGAAAAAAGACTTGAAAAAGAATATTGGGAAAAAAATCGTTATTGGGAGAAAGAGTTAAATGCATTATTTGAACACAATGAGGATTTTTCTTTCGATATTTTTGAAGTTGAAGAATGTTTTCAATCAAATGAGGAATTCGAGGTGCTAAAACCAAGGAAGCCTACTTTGGAAGAACTCTTGATTATTATCAAAAAGCAATTTGATGACCTTGCTGCTACAGAGTTGAAAATTAGAGCAACATGCAAGGAGTTGAATGAATATTTGGACAAATTAGAGAAGGTCGAGACTAGCGCTTCACCTAAAAATTTTGAGGATGAAATCATTGAGAGTGATGCAAGTACTTTTGAATCTCAACCTCTTATAAATATTTCAAAACCTATTGAGGTTAAAGCTCATTTGTCTCCTTGTGTACCCACTATTATCGAACCATTAAAGCCATCACAAGAACTGGACGAATGTCTTGACGATGTTGATCCGATTCTTTTATGGGAATGATATTTTAAGATTCTTCATCTTACGGGCCAGACACTTAGACGTGTCACTCCACCAGATCCATTTGAAAATTTTGGGGGAGAAGATTTTGAGGACAAGGACTCTATGCTTGAATTGTTTTCTAATATGGAGTCTTTCTGTTTGTGTGATCCGCTTCCCATACTACTTGAAAAATCTATGGAACGTGATTCTATTTTTCTTGGATCCTAATGGGACTTGTCCTCTTATTCACCCAAATCCCTCATTATCGCCCTAGAATTTTTAAATGGTGATAGTTCATTTATTCCACTTTGCACATGCCTTCCGTTGTTCAAACGGAATTCTTATTTTTCGGGAGGCATGCTTTGTAGTGAGAGTACACCATTAATTCCTGAAAGTCAAATTGTATTTTGGGTGGACCCTCAAATTTTTCGACTTCTAATGTATGATTTATTAGCCGTTCAAATTTTAGGTTGTAAAATAGTTAGTTTTTTATTACTATTTTTTTATTTTATTATAGTCTAGTTTCGATAGTTAGTGTTTTATTTTTTTTTATTTTTTTTTACTATGCTTGGTTCTAACATGTTTTGTAGATTCAATGGACTCACACTCATCGGGGATCGTTCCATTTGGGTAATATCTTTTTTTTCATCTCTTTATGTTGTGTTCTTAATTCGCATTGAGGACAATGCAACATTTAAGTTAGGGGGTGTGGGATATTCTTCCTATTTATTAGATTCATTGATTCGATCACATGTTCTTTCCAAGTGTATTTTTTTACAAAATTTAAAAAAACATTGAAAAATGTTGAAAAGCCAAAAATATATTTGTTCAAAATAAATAAAAATTGGAATTTAAATTTGTCAAAAATATCACATTTATTCTGTTTGAAGTCTCAAATTGTTAAATCTCAATTGCACTAAACCAAAATTGACCAAAGATGGAAATTGAAAGAAAATTGACGACTTTACGAATAAGTATGGAGACTAGTCCAACCCTATGAGATTTCTAGCCTATCGATCTTTTTGAGATTTTAAATCAATCTGAGTTTATGATTAACTCAAAGTTCTTTTCAGCGTGTTAATAAGTCGTCGATGATCTCAATTCTTTATTTTGATCGGTTATGGGAAATGTGTGAAATGTTGTCTCAAAATTCGTGCTAAATATATCTCTAAACTTAATTAATCTTGAGATGCATATGTTAATGTGATTAGCAATTTGAACAATGAAGTAGGACCTCTTTTGTTTAACCCAAAAATATTAGCCATAATAAAGTTATGAATAATTATCCATTTACAACCCACTTAGAGCCTAATATAATATTTCCCTTTCGTTTGATAACCCGAAAACCCCAAATAGCCCGGAATTGTGAAAATTGAGAAAATTCATCAAGTAAGTCCAAAGTGTGTAATAAAAAAGGGGCAAGAAAAGAAAAATAGCAAGAAAAAAAAATGAAAAAAAAGAAAAAAATGAAAAGAAAAAAAAGAAAGAGAAAAATGAGCAAATACCCGAAAAAGCCCAAATAGACGTCATCGGGACATTTTCCAATTTCGAACAGCCCATCCATTCCCATTTTTACTCCTTACACCTTTTAACCCGAAAAGTCCTAACCGAGTTCGAATTGCGAAATTGATTACCACGTGCAGAGCTAAGATACAAAAAGATAATATGAGAGATTAAATGGTTTGAACTAGAGATGATGTTTCCCGTTTCCTAATAATTGTATTCCGATGATGAGATATTTTCACCATATATTTCCTTCTTTTTAATTTTGTATGCATGAATTTGTGTCCATTATATTTACTCTTTATATCATGCATACCGAGAGAATAGTCACATTCCGAGTGATTCGTTTTAGAGATCATTTCGTGAGAATTTGAAATCAAAACGAATTTTCGGATAAGTAACGTAATGATCAATCGGTGGAAATTGGCGGTTATATTTTCGGCTTCGCACACACACACTACGATTTGAGACTTGTAAATATTACTTGATGATGACTATTTTCTGGAAAAGTTTAAATTATACAATTTTTAGGTATTTTCAATTTTCTTTGAGTCGAATTTTGTGGGTATATTCTATGCAAACCCTCACGAGGCACCACTCGTCCTACTAGGGTAACCTAGGGGTTTAAAGGCTTGTTGCATACGCTCAATGCAATCGCTTGCCTGCGAAAGTGGAATTTTATCTCAATAAAATGATTTTCAAGAGTTGAGCCTTGATAGGATTCTTTTACATTGCTCGGGGAGCGCAAAGTTCTAAGTTAGGGGGTGTGATTAGGCACATATTCTTCACATTTATCTCCTTAATTTTGGTATTTTTATGATCCCGTGCAATGTAAATAGCTTGGATTTGTCTCGTATTTATGCTCCTAACCTCTTTTGGCAAGTATTTCATGTTTTGTGTATTTCTCATGTGCTTTATAGGTATTTCATGCAAGTTAGTGCGAAGGAGAACTCAAAACAGGGAAAGAAACCAAGAAATGGCGAGTTGAAGGGCATTTTCATAATTTTGCAGCCTCCGTCCAGAGGTGGGGACAACTAGAAAGTTGAAGAGATCCAAATTAAAAGAACATTGAAAAAAATGACACCCTAAATCGAGCTACGGTGAAGAAGTTATGCCCATTTGAAGTTGGGGACAGAAAGTCAAAAGTTGAAATTAATTCTGGAAGCTGAAGAGTCAAAACTCTTGAGATTTCTTGTTTAATTCGTTTTTATTAGTTGTAAAACATGGAGAGGCATGGGAAAAGTTATTTTTTAGGTGTATAAAAGGCCAATCCCTACATCCTTCCAAGGGAGTCGAATTCTAGAGAGTAGAATAGAATTTTAGAGGGAGAATTAGATTTTAGAGAGTCTTTTTGTATGTTTGAAGAAGAAGAATTTTTCTGGATTCAAGTTCATCTCCTTTCCCTATTGCTGAATACAAGTACCAATTTTTCATTCTCTTATTTATTCTCTATTTTATTTTAAATTCAATTCTCAATTGTTTTGCAATTTGTTACCAATGTTTGCTAGATCCATAATTCCATGTATTGATATGAATTTGTTTTCTAGAAAAATCATGTCCATCTAAATTCTCAAGGGCTGGGGTAGATGAATTCATTCCGAGGTGTATTACCCATGTAGAAAATAGAGGGTAAATTTAATATTGACCGAATCGTGTATGGAAATTATACAAACTTAGCCGATCTTTTAATCCCTCTTGCCCTAGGTACTTGGGATGTTTAAAAACGTTATGAAAGTGTAATTGTCCATTCACCGCTTTGTATTTGATTTTGATTTCATATGACGCGGGCTAGTTCCCGCGTATGTGTAATGCCTAGGATCTGTAAGACTGCATTTAGTCAAAATTTCAATTTACAATTCTAATATTCTATACGGTAATTTACTAAGGTTTGAGGGATTGTACCCCAGCCTATTTTCTCTCATTTTCAAATCTAATTTCTTTACAATTCTTAGTGTTTTTGTGCACATTTTATTTCATCACCAATTGTAAATTTAAACCCATCAATCATATTTTTCTTTTATTTTATTTTAACATCAACTTTAGGATTAAACTACCTTACCTTTGTCGTCACGTTCTCACGTCCTAATTCCCTGTGGATACGACACCCAGACTCGCCACTATACTCCTTAAGAAGTGTAGTTACAAGTTTAGTTTTTTTTGTATTGAAATTGGAAGCCGATAACAACGACTAGCGTATTACGCGGACGCTCGGTTTTACACCTCGGCCAAGGATCAACACGGACATGGATGACAGAGATAGAGCAAGGAGACAAAGAGGTATCTTGTATTTTAAAGAGTAGAAACACATATGTGGACCTTGTTCATAAAAAGATAGGGGATAGGAGCGAGATGCCTCGTAGGGGCAGCAATTATATAATTTTTGTTCCATTTGGAAAAGGGTGTCATTTCTAGGAATCGTTTGAGCTGCCAGTGTTTTGAGCAACTGAAACTACGAGTTTTATCCCGAGATGATTGGGGATATTTTTCGTAATGCGAGCGAGCCACGATAGTGTATTAGTACTAGATTTGCGTGAGAAACGGGTTTAGTAGAGATATTGTGTAACAACCCTCGCTTTTGAGAACCTATTTTATATTTATTTGCTAGGTATAATAATTAGATATAAAATGTTGGCATGTGGAGTAAGTATTAGTTTAAGGAAGAAAAGTTAATATTTACTAAGATGTTGCAGATTTACCTTAAATGTAGGTGAATATCACCATGATGTGTTTTATTGCGTCATAAGATTTAAAATGACATTTTGGCTTAAAATGAAACCGAAACTTAAAAATGAGTTATAAAATTTTCAAATGATAATTTGGACGGTGTAGTTAGTTTCGGAAGGTGCGAGATAGTCAATTTATGTGCCATATTGTATTTTGAGCTTTTGGGCACTTTTGAATTGTTTTAGCTTAAATGTGTAGTTGCATACTATTTTAAAGCGGTATTGATTACTTAAGTTGGAATTTTAGACTTAAGTTAAGGTTTAGTCTCCTTAAGTCTTCTAATTTTTCCCAAGTTGTTTCCCTAACTTAGAGAGAGAGAGAGAGAAGAAGAAGATAGCTTGTGGGGAAAAGAGAGATTGAAGATTTGGAGACTGATCTTGCTTACATCTTCATCAAATCTGAATTTGCAAGCTTGAGGCAAGTTTTCTACTTGCTATTATATGATTTAAGTTGAATAAGTAGTGTTGATAGTTGTGGTTAATAATGGTTTAAGAAAGTTAGGGTTTTTATTCGATTTATGGGCTTTGAATCTTTGGAGATTGATTTGATTTGATATTGGGGTAAATTATGGTTTTTTGTTGCATTTATAATCAGTTGGTGGTAATAAATGATAAGGGTTTTGGTTGGTTGAAGTTGGGAGAGATTTGGAGTCCAAGACTCCGTAGCCAAAACTTGGCAAATCTGCAGAACCGATTCGATTCGCCTTGAGATAGTTTCCAGGTCTGAGTCGACCGAATCGATTCGGCTGGTCCGAATCGATTCGGCTGGTCCGAATCTATTCGACAATTATGCAGAAATTCATTTTTCCTGACCGAATCGATTCGGCTAGAAACCCAAATCGATTCGGCTAGTCCAAATCGATTCGGAAATCCTGCATTTTTCTTTTCTAAATTTAACCCTTTTTCTTTAGGATTAAGACCTAGGAACCTTCTTCTAAGAAGTAAACATAGAGTCCTAGAGTTTTAGTTGAGTTTGGTTGTTACCCTAGAGTTGAATGGGTTCACTTGGGGTTTATTCTATGGGTACCAAAAGTGATGTTTAGGCATTACTTTTCTTTTCGTATATTATTAGGAATTAAGAGTTCTAAGCCCATATGTGGATATTTTAGAATCCCTGTTGAGGTATATAAAAACTTGGGATTTGAAAAATGTTGGTGATCATAATGAGAATAATTCGGGACTTAAAATATGATGAATATTAATGAGAATATTTAGGGACAATGGTTTCAAAAAAAAATGAAACATACATGTGATTAATGAAAGTGATAATGAGATGAAATTGGTAAATGTTAATTTACTTAAACACAACTCTCTAAATTCTATCATAAGGGAAGCTCGTGCATGAGGTGATGTCACCTGGCTAGTGAATGCAGGGAGACTATAGTCATCGGACATATGCGGGTTTTTATATGTTTTTCTGCGCTAGTGAGGTAATTCCGGGTGTGGTTATGACTCACTCGCAGGTATATGGCCACTTCCCGATGTGCGCTAGGTGCCCAGGTTGTCTTGTATAGATATGCCCTGGAAGATGACAGTTATTTAGGGGCGCGCGCAGTGGGGAAACTCGGAGGGGCGGTCTTAGAATCCTTATATGTATAAGAATATAACTTTTCTAAATCAAGTGGGACTTGATATATGTGAATTTCCATTAGAAAATATAATGGTAATTATATTCCTGTTAAGGAATAGAAAATGAAAAGATATGAGGAATAATGATGTTAAAGTTTATTTTCTTGTTTAAATAATAACTGTTAGTATCGTTTAAATTGCCTTATTATACTTGGTGATTAGGTTGTTAGATTTTCACTCACTTCATTCATGATTAAATGTCCATATCTATCATGCTTCTTGTTCATCTGGTAATCATATATAAATTGGGCCCTGACTCGTTCATTTCCATGTTGTACATGTTATTGTATCCTCTGAGGTGCTCATCCGCAAGGGCGCCCGTTGTGATATTACTATTCCAAATACTTTTGAGGAGCTGTGAGAACTTGCGGATATTACAGGATGCTTTGTTAGACGCTTTCATTTTTGAACTCTAGATACGATCAGGTCTTTTATTCGGGTGGGTAGCCCAAACTTTTGTAATTGCTTAATGGATGTATTATGTAAATTATTGAACTGTTGTTATACATTGGATGTAGCTGTAGACCGACAGATTATTCGGTCCTTTCATTGTATGTTGATTTAGTATTGATATAAGTTCTTTTGAAATTCCACTTTCTTATCGGATTGGACTGTTTAATTTATTTTCCTTAACTTGTATTTAAACCAAAATTTGATAACCCGTTTTCGGATTTATTGGGTGGTTTTCCCGCATACTTACTTTGTTGATATGATGCTGAGAATGATTTCCATCCATGATTCCTATATGTTGAGGTATTGGGCTGGCCACTCCTTATTTCGGATTGCGGGTTGTCGCATATTGTTAATAGCACTAGTATGCATATATTTACCGTGGAGTAGTGGGGCGGTCTTCAGTTCCACCTATAAGGGAGCGGGTGGGTACACTGGGATGATGCGTATTTTCATCAGGTCAACTCGTTTGAGAGGTGATATTCGAGGTATGGTTTTATCCTAGTTACGGACGGGTTCACAATGGTGGGTGGTTATAGCAAGTCTATCATGTTCGTTGTTCCAGGGCAGGTTATGCTTTATAAATATTTAGGAGTGAATAATATTGGTGGGCTTTAGAAATATTTGTGTGCTTTATAAATATTGCTGTGAATAATATCTATAGGAATTCATACCCCCTAGTGCTATCATGGGAGGTTGTGCGATGTGGGTGAATCCCTTGGCTTGAGGAGTAGGGTGAGTATAGTACCTAGGTCATAGCGTCCGTATTTAGGAGTGAGATGTCCTGGGGATGATTCACTCTCATTTTTGGAGGGTACGATGACCGTCTCCGCTGCGTTTATTGTGTTTCACTGATTCGGGGAGCTAACCGTGTCAGGGTGTCCAGGTGGATGAGTATACCTAGAATGATAGCATTATAGAGAACATCCGGTGAGTGTCTACTCGGGAGGATGGTTATATATCTACGACATGTGTGTGAATGTTATAAAATTATAATACGTATATATGGTGAAGATATTTATATACGGGTCAAAGAGATGGTGTGAATTGTATTGATTATATATATACCTCGTGAGAATATTATATGGTCCCAAATAAGAAATGGTTAATTAAGTTAGTGTGTTTAATAACTTAAAAATCATATATTAAACATACTCGGGATAGAATAGTGTGTCAGGAAGGATATTGTTGAGAACTAGTCACGGGGTAGGTGACTAGGTAGGTTATCTAGAAAGGCATTAGGTGTGCACAATAGTTAAGGGGTGAGCCGGTCCTCAAGGGAGTGCGACACTTGTTTAAATATGAAGAGAATTCATGCATTTTAATTTACTACAATTTAATTCACTTGCTAAATATTTTCAAAATATTTTGGGTTCTAACCCTTGCTATAAAATATTTCAAAACATTTTAGGTGTCCAGCCACAGGGACGCCATAATAGTTTTAATTCCAGAGTTACGCAGCTGCGACATATGTGGATATTGCAGAATTTTGACTTAGTCTCTTCAGTCATTTCATTCCTAGAGTAGTATGCAATCATTATTTCATATGGTCATGTCGCCCTAATTATTTCATTTGTTGTAGTCATTTGATGTACTCATTTTTTATTCTGGTGGTTTTGGGTCTTGTAGCCGCTGGTTTCTCGGCAAACATTGTGTTATTCACTTTTAGTATTATTTGACTCAGTGATTGTGTGAATGGTTTAAATTATATTCATCTGCATGTTGTTATTGTTGTTGGGTAAAATGATAAAATTTAAAACTGTTTCTTTCTGAATACTAGGTGGTTTGTAAGTTTTAATAGGTTTTCGACAATGATGCTAAGAATGGACCAAATAAGATTCCTGTTTAATTTTATATAGGACTGATCACCCGGTATTTTATTAGGTGGGCTGTCACATTAATTCTCTCATTAAATTACCCCGTACCTCCCATACAAAACGTTACCAATTAACTAATATAAAACATTACTCTTATGTTATTATTAGTACCATCCTATTAAGTTCTCACACCAACTTTATCTTTAGATACTCACTATTTATCTCTTCTACTATTTACACTTAAGAAGATTAAACATTATTTAGATAAGCAATATCTAATCCCACTACTATCACACATAAGTAGACTAACCATTCCTTTAGATATACACTATCTAGTCTCACTACTGTCACACATAAGTAGATTAAGCATTATTTAGATATACACTATATAGTCTCACTACTATCACACATGAGTCGATAAAACATCCATGAATATATATACATGTCACATATTATTATTATTATTGTTATTATTATTATTATTATTATTATTATTATTATTATTATTATTATTATTATTATTATTATTATTACTATTATTATTATTATTATTATTATTATTGTTGTTGTTGTTGTTGTTGTGGTGGTGGTGGTGGTGGTGGTTGTTGTTGTTGTTGTTATATAATACAACATCTCCACAATTGGTCATAACGATGCGCACTCGTGTACTCTGCTATCAGTACAAGTACCTCTCGTACCAAATTATGGACTACCAGTTCGGAATATCTCCTCAAACCATCAATCAAATTACACATATTAGAGGCGAACATAACGCCAAGTCTTTGGGGCTGCGCACATACC
Source organism: Sambucus nigra (assembly GCA_949130495.1). Lineage (NCBI taxonomy): Eukaryota > Viridiplantae > Streptophyta > Magnoliopsida > Dipsacales > Adoxaceae > Sambucus > Sambucus nigra. Next base: position 55,085,081 of record OX422224.1, on the reverse strand, counting down.
TAGCATTCCTAAACGACCTGCCAGCATCACTATATCTTGCAAATAGTTATCCACTATCAGTACTATGCTCTGGGTCACAAATGCAGACCTCACTAGAAATGTCAAGGTGGGATCGCTCACTGCACAGGACCTCGGTGATAGCAAGTAGCGTAGGTATGTTAACATACACAAAAGTACATGATCGACAATCACGCAACCTAATCATATGTATATCCAGTATAGGCACACACATTACCTATAATAATATTTCCGTATAGGTATACACTTAAACTATAATAACAAATTCAGTATATGTATACACTCAACCCATAATAATCACCTGTACGTAGTATTTATTTCTCAAATACTCACCGTACAATTTGTTCATAATAAAACTCTCTATCATATACTCTCAAGTATCATTCTCTACCTGAAGGTCCCATTGTGACCCTGATGTCAATTCAGTAGCTAACCCACAATTGTTCTACTGGTCTACATTATAATTTCCCTTATCCTCTTCGTTATCCACTTTCATTCTCTCGAATCAATACGTTAACCATTAAGCCCATCTAACCTTAAGCTTAATCTCACACACTTGTGACTAATTCACGAATGCACCAAGGCCTACTGTTATCCAATGTATCCCTCATAATATTCTAAGGATACCTCAAAAGTTTCCCAATTAATGAATCACATTTTTAGGTCTTAAAGGGGATAATTTCACAAATTCAGCCAAACAGAATCGATTCTCCCTTGACCCGAATTGAGTCGCTTAGCTGAATCAGTTTGGCAAGAAGTTCAATCGATTCGAAAATCTACAGAAACACAGCTTTCTCTATGCAGTTGCATTTTTTCGTGTTTTCCTTAATCAAAACCTCATGATTCCATACCAAAACTTAAACCAACATTACTAAACCTCATTCTAGTACATAGGGATGATTTACAATGAAAATTTTCCACAAAAAAATCAATGATTCAGTCCAAGAATTGGATTTTCTTCAAATAACATAAAACCCTAGTTTTGTCATGTTCTTCATCTTTAGTAATCAAGAATCCAAATTTTCTTAACATAAATCGTCCCAACCCTCTGATTTCATGTTACTAACATTAAGGAATATATCTAGATGCATTCCTACTTTAATTCATGGATTACACCCACCCAAATTTATATTAAATCTTCCAAAAATAAGTAAATCAAACCCTACTCCACATGGGTATTATAACATACTTAATATAAAATGAAATTTAAACACTTGACTCTCAAATGAAGGTCTGAATCTCGTTGGTATATGATATGGTTGTTCTCCCCCCGCTGCGATCTCGATTTCGTTACGTTCAGGGCAAAAAATGGTGTAGGAAGTTTGGTTATCTCCTCCTCCTCATCATCTCCTATGGGCTCTCTCCCTTAATCTTTGTGTTAACCCTAAACTCTTACTCTAATGGCCCGATATAAACCTACAATTTTCAGTGTTCTCCAAACCACAAACTCCTGAATGATCGAAACGCCTTCAAATGGTGCCAGTTTGGTCTAAAATCGCCCCGGGACCAAAACTATACCCCAGGGTATACTATTTCGACCCTTTAGGAACTAATCGTAACCTCAAAATCACCATATGAGTTACTTTATACAATCATCTTATTTTCACCTCAAAACACGACACGTGTGAAATTAAACTTAAACTGAATTAATTAAATCTAAATCACCGACTTAAATAATTTCTCCAAATTAAATAAATTCCTAAATCACCAGTTTAATTAATTTCCATATTCTCCAAAAATACAGGGTGTTACATGGAGTAATGAGGAGGTCTCAGTAATTTAAATAAACATAAAAAAAATGGTGACTACAATTAATGATATTGTTCAAGTTATACATTGTATACATTATGTTTTTGGTAATAAATAGGTAGATTGATAAATTCAGAGTTATCCAGAATTTGATCCTCAATGATTTTGTTACATTAAGTTCCACCCTTAATATTTCCCTTAAAGAGTGCAATTTGCCCCTCAGGGCACAATACACTGATTAGAAGAAAAATAAGAACAAATAAATCAATCAAAATACTGATAATAAACATATTAATTAAATTGAAAAAAAACTTAATATTTAATAAATTTAATGAAAGAATAAAAAATCATATACATTTTCGAGAGGAATATGTGACACTTCCCCAACGTTGCCCAATTACAGTTTTTGCCACGTAATCCTTTGTCCATAATGTTGTTAAATCTAAATTTTCGTTGCAATATAATAGATGGTCGTTTATGCATGTTGTAACTCAACCAAGTTATCCCTTGTAATGTTACTATACCTCACCCAATACTACTTGAATATAGCCACGCCCGAGGTCATTGAATGATTCTGCAATCTATCGAATTGTATGGAGTGAATACCTATGTGGCCATTAAAGTATACAAATTGTTTGTATTATGCCATTAATGTATTTTTTTTCCCATTAGCTCCTAAAGTAATTTTTTTTCATTAAGCGCCTAGAGTATCTATACTGTGCGGTTAGGCCATTCCATCCATTTTGATTGTTAATTTAACGGAATTTGGGTGTAGAAATGGTATTTTGGTTCGTTGATAATTAAAAAAAATAGTTTAAATATTTAAAAAGAATCTAAATACTTATTAAAATAATTTTTTTTATTAATAACAATTTTTAAATGTTTTTTAATGTTTTTATTTGTAGAAAATGTTTTTAAAACAATTATTATTTTGAAACAAACTTTGATCCTCAATCATTTTGTTACGTTGGGATCCACCCTCACTATTTCCATAAATTGTGTGATTTGCCCTTAAGGGCATAATACACTGACCAATAAAAAAACAAGATCAAACAAACAAGTCAAATACTGGCAATAAACAGACTAATTAAATTGGAACAATAACCTCCAATTTAATAAATTAAATGAAGAAAATAAAAAAATCATATTCAATTTCAAGAGGAATATGGGGCGCTTCCCCAACATGGCCCAATTACAATGTTCGTCGTGTAATGCTTCTTTGAAATTACGAACATTGCTTTGTCCATGAGGTTGTTAAATGTAAATTTTCGTTGCAATCTAGTAGACGGTTATTAAAGCATATTGTAACTCAACCCAGTTGCCCCTTGTATCACTATTGTACCTCCCCCAATACCACTTACATATAGCCACTCCTGCGGACACTGACTAATTCCGCAATCAATCAAACTGGAATGAGTGAATCGCTTTTATTGCCATTAAAGTATATAAATTATTTTTATTAACACGTTAAAATATTTTTTAGTCACCAATCCCCTAAAGTATCTGTATCGTGTCAGTTTAGCCCTTCCATCCATTTTTACCGTTAATTTTGATGGAATTTAGTGGTAAAATAGGTTTTTTGGGTCCTTGATGATTAAAAAATAATTCTTAGTATTTAAAAACAATTTAAATATTTAAAAAAAAAACATTTTTGTATTAAAAACAATTTTTAAAATGTTTTAACGTTTTTATTTATAGAAAATATTTGCGAAAAAAAGTTTCTATATGAAAAAATTTAATGTTTTTGAAACAATTATTATTAGAAAATAGACTTTGATCCTCAACTATCTTGTTACTTTGGGTTTCACCCTCACTATTTCGCTTAAAGAGTGCGATTTGCCCATAAGGGCATAAGTCTCTGACCAAAAGGAAAACAAGATCAAACAAACAAATCAAATAGTTAAGAACAGTTTAAATATATATTAAACAAATGTTTTCGTATTGCAAACATTTAAAAAAAATGCTTTTTAACCATTTTATTTTTAGAAAAATTTTTTGAAAAAACATTTCTTTCTCGAAAATATTAATATTTTTAAAAAAATTATTATTTACACTAAGGGTCCGTTTTTCAAAAGTGGGCAAATGCCCTGAATGGCAAATTTTTGCATGGAATGACAAAATTCCTTCGCAAATCCTATAAATTTTCTTTTTACGTTGTTTGATAATATTAACTTTTCGAGCTGCAAAAACGAGATGTTTCTTAAAATTATTTGTAGAAGTGATAAATGTAAACAACCTCATATATAAAAAAAGTGATTTTTAACCAAAAAAAAACAATTTTTAACCCAGAAAATAGTTACTAAAAAAAGGTTCTGAAAAAATAATTTTAACAAAAAAACAATTTTTGAACAAAAAACTGTTCTTAAAATAATAGTTTTTAACACTAACAGTTTAAAAAAACAGTTTTGACAAAAGTAAAATTGTATTGTAACGAAAAAAAATTATAATAGTAAAAAAATTGTTTGGACAAAAATAAGTGAGTTTTTTCATTCAAACCATTTTTTCACCAAAAAAAAATTTTAACAAAATTTTTAAAAAAAATACATTCTTAATACAAGGTTAGTACAGTTTTTAACCAAAAAGTGAAAATTTTACAGAAAAAAAATTAACAAAAAACAATTTGAACAAGAAAGAAAACTGATTTCACAAAAATAAATCAATTTTTTTAGCAAAAAAATGGTTTAAAAAAAACAGACAACACAAAACAGTTTTTAACCCCCAAAAAATAGTTTTAATGAAAAATAAAATAAAAACTTAAAAACTGTTTCTAACAAAATAAAAAAAAATTAACAAAATATATTTTAAGAAAAATAACAATTTTCATTGGGATGACAAATTTGTAGAAAAACTTTGTCATCCTATATATGTAAGCAAAATTTGTCTACAAAATTGTCAAAAATATGGCAAAATATATATGTGAATATGGTATCCACGAAAATTCTTCTATAAAAAATAAATGTTATCAAAGATAAAAAATATTAAATAAAGTATTTATTTATCACTATTAAGTTCATTTGTCATGGTGTATCAAAGGGACCCTAATATTTTTATTTTGACTTGAAGTTAATGTTAGAATTAATATTTAATTATTTAATAATTACAAAATTTGGCAAAATTTTCTAATTATACATTAAATAAATTAATTAGTTCTCCTAATCAGTGTGGTCCAAATAAGGGTACGAATTTGAATATATTTATGTATTAATTTTAGAAAAATTATTATTACAAAGGTCACATGACTTTTGGTACATTGTGAGTCCCTTTAGCTACTTTGGTGGATGGTAGATGATGAGTTTTAAAAGAAATTTCGGGTCCCCTTCCACACTATATGTAGTAAACCAATCTCCACCATTTGGATCACAAGAACACACAAAAATATATTTGGGCTAGGATGGAAAAATCCAGATTTTCCAAATTTTTCATATTTTTGAACTCTGGTTGTTTTTTAAAGAGATTCTGGATCATTTGGAGGAGCTTTTCTCATGACACATCAAAGAGTACAAGCAAATCAAGTATTCCTAGAAAGACGTATTTTTCCATATAATTTGTAGTTAAAAACGAATTTGTGTTTGGATGATTATATTAAGATCCTATAAGAATTAATTTCATGTTATAAATAATTCTTATTATTTTGACATGTAGTATCAGAGCCTTGTTTATATATTGTCATGCTATCCCTTTACGAAATTCATTTGTTCATACTACATATAATGATAAACCCAGATTTTATTGATTAATTCCGCACTATTTTTTTCTGATTTGTTTATCATGGTTAGTAGTATTTTCATGACAATTGTAACTCTGATTTGGTTATAATAATGTGTTGTGTTACGTGTTATTTTTATTTTTTTAACATTGCTTGAGAATTATCATCATAATATGTGTTACATGTTAAATTCTGTGAGAAATTGTTCTTATGGAAAATATTTAATTCTGTCAAGAATTTGATTAATTTTAATCTGATTAAGAACAGTTTTAAAATTTTATTAAAAACTGTTGTGTTTGGTTGATTTTAATAAGAACAGCTTTATAAGTTGATTTTCAATCTGTTAAAAATTCTTGTTTGATTTTCAATCTGTTAAGAATTTCCTATTTGTTTTTTTTGTTCTAAAAATCTGAATTTAAACTGTCTTGATTAAACTGATGTGTTTATAACAGTCTTGATCGTTAATCAATCTATTTATGATTTTTCCCGATATTGCACATTGTATTTGTTACATAATAAAGCTAAATACATTAACACTGTTGAGGTTTATTTACCAAAGTAGAACGACAATTGGGAAAAAAGGTAAAAGTCATTCGAACAGATAGAAGTGGTGAGTTTTATGGAAAATATGACGAAACGAGCCAACATCCCGATCCTTTTGCTAAACTCCTTAAACGTTTAGGTATTTGCACACAATACACCAGGCCAGGTTATCCTTGGCAAAGTGGTGTCGCTGAAAGGCGCAACCGTACTCTTATTGAAATGATTAGGAGTATGATAAGTAGAACTGATTTACCTATATTTTTGTGGATCCATGCTCTTATGACTGCTGCACATATCTTAAATAGGGTTCCTACTAAGGCAGTTTCAATAACTCTTTTTGAACTATGGAAAGGTTGGAAACCGTCTTTAAGTCATTTTTCGTGTTTGGGGATGTACAACAGAAGCATTTATTGGGTATCCAGCAAAATAAAAAAGGGTATAAGTTCTACTGTCCTAACCATACAACAAGAATTATTGAAACTGGAAATGCAAAATTCATTAAACATGGTGAAGTTAGTGGGAGTAATGACTTTTGATATGTGATTATTCAAGAAATCAAGGAAACTTATCCTCTTCCAAGAATTATGGATAACCATAATGAGGTTCCGTCTGTTCCTATTGTTCGTATTGATGTTGTTGAATTGATTACTGCTCCAAATAACAACAAAGAACAAATGGATGAGCCACATACTGAACAACCACTAAATGCACCTATTACTGCAACACCATAAGACATAGCTTTAAGGAAATCTCAAAGAAATCGGAGATCAGCTATTTCAGATGACTATGTGGTGTATCTTCAAGAAAATGAATTTGATCGAGGAGATATTGATGATCCAGTCTCATATGAAAAAGTTTTGTCTAACATAGATTCTAATAAGTGGATTGATGCCATGAATAATGAAATAAAATCTATGGATTTTAAACAAGTCTGGGAGTTAGTTGATTTTCCTAAAGTTCATAAAGCAGTCAAGTCTAAGTTGATATATAAAACCAAACGCGACTCAAATGGCAATATCGAACAACATAAAGAAAGACTTGTTGCCCAAGGTTTTACTCAAAAAGAAGGCATTGATTATAGTGAAACCTTCTCTCCTGTTTCAAAAAACGATTCACTTAGAATCATATTATCATTAGTAGATCATTATGACTTAGAATTACCTCAAATGGATGTTAAGACAACTTTTCTTAATGGTAGTTTAGAGGAAGAAGTCTATTTGGAACAACTAAAGGGCTTCAATAAAAAAGGACAGGAACACAAAGTCTGTTTGTTAAAGAAATCCATATATGGACTTAAACAAGCTTCTCGTCAATGGTATATTATATTTTATCATACCATTACATCTTTTAGGTTTAAGGAAAACATTGTTGATCGGTGTATATACTTAAAGACCAGTGGGAGTAAGTTTGTATTTTTAGTTCTATATGTTGATGACTTGTTTATCGCCAGCAGTGATATTGGTTTACTACGGGACACTAAGAAGTACCTTTTGCAAAACTTTGAAATGAAAGATTTGGACAAGGCATCCTTCATGATCGGGATAGAGATCGATCAATAGGATTGATAGGATTGTCTCAAAAGACATACTTTAAAAAAGTTTTATAAAGGTTTGGAATGCAAAATTGTAATCCTATTAATGTTCCACTTCTAAAAGGGGAGAAATTTAGTTTAAGTAAATGTCCCCAAAGTGAATTGGAAAGGGATCACATGAAAAGTGTGCCATATGCTTCTCTTGTAGGAAGTTTATTATATGCACAGGTTTGTACCCGACCAGATAATAGTTTTGCCATTGGGATGTTGGGCATATATCAAAGTAATCCGGGTGACTTCCATTGGAACGTTGTAAATAAAATGTTAAGGTACTTGCAAGGAACCAAAGAATACATGCTCACTTGTAGGAGATCCGATCACCTGGGGTGATTGGTTATTCAGACTCAGATTTTGGAGGATGCCTTGATAGCAGGAAAAGCACTTCAGGTTATATTTACCTTCTGGAAAGAGGAGACATTTCATAGAAAAGTGCTAAACAAAGTGCCATCACTTTTTCAACTATGGAGGCTGTGTTTTTGGCTTGTTTTGAAGATACTAATCATGGGTTATGGTGGCGAAATTTTATTTCATGACTTTGTATTATGGGTTCAGTATTTAAGTCGTTGAAAATTTATTGTGATAATGTCACAGCAGTATTCTTTTCAAAGAATGATAGATATTTGAAAATAGCTAAGCATATTGAGATGAAGTATCTATCTATTAAAGAAGAAGTTCAGAAACAAACTGTGTCAATTGAACATATTAGTACTGATTATAATATAGCGGATCCTTTAACGAAAAGGCGATCTCCGGAGATATTTTTGCAACATGCTAAAGAGATGGGTCTCTAGTAGTTAATTGTGTAATTGCTATTTTCTTAGTTATTTGACACAACATTTCATATCAATAAAGAGTTTCTGAGTTCTAAATTTTTGTATTAATTATATACATGCATGTGAATGACTGAATGTGACAGAAATAGTCTTTTTGTAAAGACATTATAAGACCATTTTGATAACTCCCATATTTCTCCTTATTAAATGTGACATTGGTGGCATGTTGTGACACCTCGCCTAATTAAATACCGGGTTATCAGTACTTTATTAAATTATAACCAAGGTGAACCGTTGGTTCATTCTTAGCATCACTGTCGCAAAAATAACTTTCACAATTAAGCACCCTAAATAATTAAGCTAAGTGACAAAACCATTTTTAGACATTAATTTCCAAGTTTCATTTAAAACCCAACATTTAAAACTTCACATGATCCATAGTTTAAGAATTACACAACAATTATACTGGATCATATAATCCAAACAATTAAGCATCCAACTAGTTAATTCAAACTTTAAAACTTTAAGGAAACCATCCTGACAGCAAAAATCCCAAAGTAAAAATACAAGAAATAAAAGAATCACAATCTCGGATAAAAACATCTGATAATGGAAAGGGGCGACACATGCCCAACTGGATAAAATAGAGCTAGAAGTAGAATCAATAATGAGGTCGTCTAAGCAAAAGACCTGCAACTCCCACCTAAGCTGCAGCGCGTTACTTCCAAACGATCCTATGCAAGATGCCCCTGTGGTTGGGCACCTTTAATATATACATATATATATATATATATATACAAGAGAGAAGAGAAAATAGGAAACGGGTCAGAGCATGATTGTAAAACGGTTTAAAATTAGTTTAGCCAGTATTTAACATGCTCACCGGCTAATGCAACAATCATATTAGTGCAGCACCCCCTTGAGAAATTCTCACCTCTCTACTAATGTGCTCACCTATCACACTAATACTCCCAACCGTTTAACTTATCTTTTCTTAAGTTACTCAAAAGATTTCATGCCGAAAATTTCAAATGTTAAGGAAGTTAATTTTATTTAATAGAAAATTTATCACATAAGCTTCATTTGATTATAAAGTTACTCATTAAAGCATCCTTCTTTTCAAACACTTATACCCAGGTTGAATTAATTATTCATGCATGCCTACCTTTAATCACAGTAGGTAGTTCCCAAATTTCTAGTTTAAGGATATATATATTAATTACTCATATAATATATATACTAACGGCACCCCACATAAACTTTATGGTGCTGGCATACTCTGCTATCCAGTCCCCGTATCACTCATACTAAGGGAAATACAAGTTCGGAATCACTCTCGAACTGTATTAACACAAAACACAGACAAATTGAGGCGAAGCATAGTTCCGAGTCACTAAGAGGTCATCACATACCCACACGTCTCTTAGGACCGTCTGACTATCGATCCGATAGCATGTACCAAGTATTCCTATATTCTAGGGTACGAGTCAATATCCACCATAAAGGTCCCATCGAGATAAGACTGTCCCAGCGCGGTAACCTCAGGGATAGCAAGTAGCGCGGGGATGATTTTTACACGTATATAGTATATGCATAAACACAGTCATATATGTATACTACTATTCCCATATCAAAACTAGGTACACTCTTACGACCCATAATAATGATATTTATCCTTATTGCACATTACTAGGTTATCACGTATAACGGTTTGTCTTTTATTCTTATTTATGGGATTATTCCAACTTACTACGTAACACTCGTGAATTCCTATCTCCTTAAGTGTAATTTTAGTAGGTACTTATTTATTTTTCAACGTAACTTCCTTATGAGTCTCACCCTTTAACACATGTTCCCATTGTTCCTTATGTATAAAACACCCCCATGAAATGTTAATCTCGTCTTACATTAAAGGTTCCATAATTTTATAAAGTCCTATTGCCTCCTTTACATCCCAAAACGTTTTAATAGAAATGACCAAAGATTACTACTCACTTAAATTGAAATTAATCATTTAAAAAGGAAAATATAAGTCTTCCAGGAAGGGTCGATCAAACTATGGAAGGGGTTCGATCGATCGATGCATCGATCGATCGATGCTCTTGGGTCGATCGATCGATCAAGCAGGTATAGCAAATCTGCAGAATTTCTAGTTACGGGTTCCTTATTCCAAAATCATCCAAACCAATATTTTTGATTACCAAACTCCCAAAATTTCATACTACAAGTGTTATATCCTCAAATAAGTCATATTCTACGTCAGGCATGCATATTTTCATCATGAGTAACGAATTAAATGGGGCATAATCCATAAAAATATTAAAAACCCCAATATTTTCTTTGTTTAGTTTCTTCCAATTCTTTTACCAGATTTCATACTCATAATTTACTGAAATTTCGTTGTTCAATCTCTTCATGTGAATTGGATTTCCAGAATACATCTATCACTCATAGATCATGCGAATTCATGTCTCCAAAATAGGTTTTTCTTTCACAAAAACTAGTCCTAATCAATCCTAGGCTAATATTATTGGAGCATTAACTGAAATAGAGCAAGATAGATACTTGACTTGGAATTTTTGGTTCAGATTTGTGGAGAGATTGGTGTGGTTTTGATCCTCGTTACGCGATCTAACGTTTGGCGGCGACGGCGGTGCAAACGATGGAGTTCTTGGCCTAGAACTCCTTGGAAAGATTCTCCTCTTCCTCTCCAATGGTCGTCTTTGGTTTATGGAGATTCTAACCCTAGAAAATGACTCTTAGCATCTGATATACCATTAGAAATTTCGTGGGTTTTCATACCCAAAAATGTAAAATGTCCAAAACGCCTTCCCGGGGTGTTCATTAGGCCTAAAAATGCCTGGAGACCCAAACTAAACCCCCGAGTACATGATTTTGACTATCTCAACCCTTCCGGACACATTGATGCACTCAAAATGACTATACGGGTGACTTGTAATTTATTCACTTTTAATAGTCCGAATTTAATCCCGACACGACACAAGCGTGTCCCGATAAATTTCCAAAATTACCAAATTAGATTCTCGTGATAATTTTACTAATCATAATTACACCACTTAATTTACCCATAAAGTAACTTACAACAAAATAATTACAAACTTTCATCACGCTAGTAAGTATTTAAATGATTTTTTGGTTTAATATTAAATTAATATCTCTAATTAAATTTAATAAATCCCCCGAAATTAAAAGTCATAAAAATACGGGGTATTACATAAATCCCCCCTAATAATGGAATTTTGTCCCGAAATTCAAAAAAAATAAGGTGTACCTGGTAAGAATAACTCTAGGTACTTCTCACGCATGTCCGCCTCACGCTCCCAAGTGGATTCCTCCACATTATGATGCTCCCAATGGACCCTTACGAGTGGCACTACTTTTGACGTCAATCTCCTTTCACTATGGTCTAGGATAGCCACAGGCCTCTCCTCGTAAGAGTTGTCGGGCTATAAGTCAATCTCCTCAATCGCGATATGGGTGTGGGACATGTCATCCCAAAGGTATCGTCTCAACTAGGAGATGTGGAATACATCCTGAATGTGATGTAAGTGCTCAGGCGTTCCTAATCTGTATGCTATCGGCCCCACCCTCTCGATAATGAGAAATGGTCCCACGTACCTCGGGGCGAATTTCCCTTTCTTACCGAATCTCATCACTCCTTTCATAGGAGATACACGTAGTAGTACTTGGTCTCCCACATTAAATTCTCGGAATAACCGTTTTGCATCGGCGTAGCTTTTCTACCTGTCTTGGGCTACCCGAATGCGACTCCTGACAATCTCAATCCTAGCAGAGGTTTCCTGAATCACCTCTGGTCTGAGCAACTTGTTGCTCTATATTCCTCTTGTTATTGTATTATAAATAGTGTTCAGTGTAAACAATGAAGTAAGAAATATGAATATATTACATGTTCAGTCTAGTTGATTAATCTCAAACACTCTTTAATTTTTTAAGTAAAAAAATGTGAGTGTTTTATTAAAATGACATTGTTAGAAACTAGGGTATACAATTTGAAAAAGGACACCACAAAATATTTAGCAATTGCGAACATTGATGTTTTTTCAATAGATTACATACAATTTTCTAAAATTATATATATACTTATTCTAAACACAGATTAAAAACTAGTAATGTTTATAAATCCAATTCCTAAAAAAATAACTACAATGCGTATGAAAAAAAAATTAAACAATCTTATCTCGAGATAAAGTTTTGAGAAAAATCAAAACAAATCAGTTTCGATTTAACAAAAAAATTATATATAAACCATTTATGCTAAGTCATCATCTATTTCCCACTTGAAATAAACCCCTTGATTTTTTCTCTACCCGTTTACCTTTGGTGAACCTTCTTTTCCTCTCATTTTTTGGTGAACTTTCGTCATTAACCATGTAACACCCCGTATTTTTATGATTTTTAAATATTAGGATTAGTTGAATTTAATTTAGGAAATTAATTAGGAATTAATCCGAATTAAAATAAATATTAACTAGCGAGTTAAGGGTTAGTATTTATTCATGTGCTTTCTGTTGAATATTACTGACTAAAATAAAGTAAATTATGATTGTGAAATTATTATAATTGTCGTGAGTGAGAAATACGACAATTTTGGTAATTAAGTTCGGACGCGTGTGTTAGTCATGTCATGACCAATTTTAAGGAATTATAAAATAAATTATTGATAAGTATTTCGGATAGTCATTTCGAGTGTCCTAACATGTCCAGAAGGGTCGAGATAGTCATAAAAGTCTACCTGCGGGTTTAGTTTGGGTCCCGAAACAATTTTAGGCGCAGCCGGCATCCCGGGAAGGCACTTTGGTAATTTCTATATTTGGAATTTAATTACCTACAAAATGAGGTGATAAAATATATCATCCACGTAAGTGCAATTGGGGTTCTTATGAACAAGTTTCAAGAGAGAGCCACAGAGGGTGACGGAGAACCAATTCCAAAGTATTGATGCTAAGAACCACCTTCTTACACCACCGAGACCACCATCGCGTAGATCGGAAGAAGAGGAACACAACCATACCGTCTACACCAGCAGATTAGACCTTCGAAATGAAGGAAATTTTTTATTTCTTACTTCCTACTAGCAATAATTGTGCTCATGTTAGCACAGGAATGAAATACACGATTTAGAATTAAATTCGGTGAAATTAGAGAATTTAAATGATAGATTAAGAGTTATTTTGATGAATAATTGAATCCCTGCGTCTGTAGAATTGGAATCCCCAAATTATATGTTGTGATTGAGAAACGAATATGGTTTTTAATGTTTGTTGAATTGAAATTGGAAGAACTAGGGTTTTATTGGTTTAATTTGGGGAATTTCGTATTTCATTGATGCATTGCAAAGATTTAATGATTCTAGTTTGTTAGAAATCATCTAAACACGTTAGGATATCAATTATGCTTGCGATTTTGGTGTTTGGGATTGAACAATAGAGGTTTTAGGGTTGTTAATGGTGGAAAAATGCAGAATTTAGAGGTTGAAGGTGAACAGGTCTGGTTGTGCAAAATCACGCTCAAACGAGATAGCATCTCGCGTGAAGTCATTTAGACAAGATATAATCTCACGTAAAGTCATTCAAGCGACAGGTTCAAAATCTGGAAATTTCTATTTTTATCCAAGTCATGTTATATAGTTAATTTGAATGATGAGAATTGTCATTTGATGAATTTAGTGCACTGTAGAAATATTGGGTAGTATTTGAGGTGTAATACTTTAAACATTCGAAGCGGTAATTTAACCTTGGACATTTCGAGAAAGAGTAATCGAATTAATTATATTATTGGTAGTAATGAGAGAATACTACGTATGGATAACATATATTCGGGTTTGGTGAATACCTATTGATTTTAATAGAATGTGTGAATGCCTATTATATGTTTATTATTATGTGTATGACATACCAAGCTACATGCTATCGCGGGAGGTGGAGTAAGAGATAATTTTATCTTGAGGACCCTTCAGGGGGATATTTGACTTGTATCTCAGAACATAAGACTAAGGTTGGATTGCCATTTGTGTCAACGATGGTTTTGCACAGTCATTTGGGTGCGTAGGTATATGCGTATCCCAAAGGCATAGAATTTTGTTAACCACCAATATATGTGATTTTTTTATATGGTTCATGGGAGATTTCTGAATCGAGTCCTTATTTGTATGAGATGTACCTGGACATGATAGCAGAGTATGCAATGCACTACAGGTGTATCCTTAGGGTGCTGTATTAGTGTATATATATATATATATACATACATATATATAAATATAAATATATATATATATATATATATATATATATATATATATATATATATACACACACACTAGTGATGGAAATATATATATACTTGTGTTTTAGTTAAAAGTTTTATAATTGTAGACAATTAAAATAATAGAAGTTTAATTAACTTGAGTTGTGAATACTTAACTTTAGTGTGATAACAATTAATCGAGATAGTTAATGATTAATATTTAACACGAGTATTAGGGAGTACGGGATACTACTACGAGATAATTTGGAGTATAAGCCTATGAACTAGTTGGGAGTATTATAGATAGCTAGGTTGGATTAGATGTTTGTTACGCGTGCATAATAGTTGATAGGTGAGAATCTCATGTGAGATTTAGAGACTAACATGCACATAATACGTGTTTTGTTGCATATCTTAAATACTTGTTAGAACAAATATTTTTACAACTCGGGCTCTGACCCATCTCTTGCATTTTTCTTTTTTCTCGTATATTGTTTCTATTAGGTTTCCATCCACAGGGATGCCAGGCTTAGGCGATCAGACTATTTGACGTGTTGTAGTTGTTGTGGGAGCTATAAGTCCTCCTACTTAGACACTTCCACTTTAGTTTTATTCCGTTCTATTTAGACATTTCATTTAGGTCATGTTTCACCATTCTCAGTCATTTTATCTGAGAGATTGTACTCAGTTTACCTTAGTAATTCTTTCTAGTTGGTTTGAGTATTATTATGGTTTATTAGTTTTGAGACATTGAATTGGAATGTTTTATCCACTCTTATTTATTTCTGCAGTTGATTCATATCCAGGATTTTATTCATGTTTATGGTAATTTGATTTGTGTCCTAATAATTGGATTTTATTTTAATTGCTTTTGGGGTATAACTTAAAAATGGAAATTTTTTGACACTAGCATAATTAATTATTAGGTGATTAATAAGGTTCTATGTTTTCGACAGTGATGCTAAGAATGAACCAACCGAATGTTTTGTTTTAAACTTAATAGAGGACTGATCGCCATGTATTTAATTGGGAAGGGTGTCACAAGTGCTATCAGAGCATCAGGTTCTATAGTCTTTTATGATCTCTGCGGCTTATTATGCTTTGAACTTAGCGTTCTTTGAGATAGAGACCTATGATTAGGATTATTGCGTTCTTGATTATGTGATTACATCTTTAGTTATTTGAGATTTAATAACTGTGGACTTATAAATTCTTTCTCATTTCAGATGCCTCCCAAACGTGCACCAAAGGTCAGAAATGCCTAACCCGTGCCCCAGCTAGTACAGGCTCAGGATACGATGAACGCTGCAAAGGCTGCTGCCATTATCGCCCAGGAAGTTAATGCAGTGCTAAACGTTGTTCAGCAGGATCCACCACCAGTACAAGTAGTAGCACCAGATCCAGTACATGCATTACCTTCTACTTGGGAGCGAGTCAGAGATGCCTTTCAGAAGGCACACCTCCCACAGTTCCAGGGGAGTTCAGATGTGGTAGTAGCGAGTCAGTGGAAAAAGTACATTCAGTGGCACTTGCGGATGTATGAGTGCATAGAGGAGAAAAAATAGATACTAGCTACCTTCAAACTAGTGGGAGCAGCGCTTCAGTTGTGGGAGTCCACTACTACTTCAGAAGAGCGTGACAGGATGACTAGTCAGGACTTCTGGGTGTAGTTTGACCATAAATATTTTCCCTCCGCCGTTCAAACTGAGATGTGGTGAAAATTACTTGACCTCACCCAGGAGGGGAGACTGTAGCAGAGTATGAGGAAGAGTTTACTAGGTTGGTAAACTTGGTACTAGCTGAGGTTCCCAACGTAGAGAAGAAGACTCATATTTTCTTGGACGGCCTAACCTGGAGGATTCGACAACATCTTCTGGGTAACACTTCCTGATAGTTCTATATAGATGTACTTAATGCAGTTTTACTACACCATCAGGATCACAGTTTCCATGCCAAGGGGAACAAATGAGGAGCTGATTCTAGCCAGTAGGGCCAGACAGGTGGGGGTAGTATTAGCGGGGTACCAGTAGCTCAGCAACATCAAAGGCAGTGTGAGCAGGGCTCCCAACAGGGGGACTCTACTAAGAGGTTTATATCACGTGGCTTCTATCATGGGCAAGGAGGTTTTAGGAATGGCCAGCAGGGCCCGCAGGAACAAAAAACCCACCAGGGTTAGCAGCAATTCCGATAGGGCCAAGGGAGAGGTGGCAATAGCCAACAATGCCGAGGCCAACAAGGGCAGAAATGAGGTAACTACGCAGGTAGATGTTTCACTTGTGGAAAGACTGGCCACAAAATATTTGAGTGCCTTGACAAGGTTAGGTTTCCTCAGCATCAGGAGCCTCAAATACCTATGTTTCCTTCCACCCTCCTAGCACCAATGCAGATTCTAGCTTTGCCTTCCATTCCAGTAACCCCTATTCAGCAGGGACAACTACAGTATGGATGTATGTATAACATCCACCAGGCTGTATTTCCACAGGCGCCACTCGTAGTTGAGGGTATGTTTTCTATAAATGGGTCTATATGGCGTATTTTATTTGACACGAGGGCCTCAGACTCTTTCATATCCACTAAATTTGCACGTATCGTAGGGTTGTTAGACACGGACGAGAGTACAGTGACTTATGCAGACTCACCGCTGGGTAATGGGTTGTTGATTTTTTTTATATGTTGGGGAGTGCGTATAGAGATTAGGAATCTTATTCTTCCTTCTGATCTTCTAGTTTTAGATATGTCTAAGTACGATGTCATTTTTTGTATGGATTGGCTAGTCATGTATAGGTCCATGATTGACTGCTTTAGCAGGAGCATCATTTTTGCTATCAGTTGTCAGGAGATGTTTATAGTGGCGATGCCTCGCCCAGAGGGAAGATCGTCCACTCACCTTTTTTATGTAGAGGAGGAGACCTCTACGAGAGTTATTATTTCCCTGGATTTGATTCCACTAGTTTGGGAGTTTGCTGACGTGTTTCAGGAGATATCGGTATTACCACCTAGCAAGGAGATAGAGTTCGTGATTGATTTAAAACCTTATACTCGACCGATAGCTCATGTGGCTTATCGGATGGATCATATGAAAATGAGCCAGTTACGGTATCAGATAGAGTAACTTTTGGGACAGGGTTTTATCTAGAGGAGTACCTCACCTTGGGGTTACCTAATCATGTTTGTCAAGAAGAGGGATGGATCTTTGCGGTTATGTGTGGATTATCGAGAGTTAAATAAAGTCACGATATGGAATAAGTATCCTTTACCTGCAATTGACGATTTGTTCGACCAGTTGAGAGGATTAGCCTACTTCTCGAAGATAGACTTGAGGTCAGGATACCATAAGTTACGTATCATAGAGTAGGACGTGTCAAAGACTGCCTTTCTGACGCGATATGGGTCCTACGAGTTTTGAGTTATTCCATTTGGTATAACCAACCCACCGACAGTATTTATGGACTTGATGACCTGGCAGTTCCAATATCAGTTTGTTAACGTCTTCATTGATGACAAATTGATTTATTTATAGATCGAGGACGAGCATGTCAAGCATATACATAGGGTTTTATAGACTTTACGGGATAATGAGTTGTACGCCAAGTTTGAGAAATGTGGATTCTGGCTTCGAGAGGTACAGTTATTGGGGCATATTATTTCAGAGAGGGGGATATCAGTGGACCCCAGTAAAGCGTTAGCGGTGAGGGAGTGGGGACAGCTCATGACACCGATGGAGGTGCGGAGTTTCTTAGGGTGAGAGGGTTATTACAAATGATTTATTCGAGGATTCTTTAAGATTTCGGGCCCGATGAGTATTCTGACCCGTAAGAGCGTACCGTTTGTTTGGGATGATGCGTGTTAGCTAAATTTGAAGAGATGAAGGACAAGCTGACTTCAGCACTGGTAATAGCACTTGCCAGGGTAGGAGTGGAGTACTTTATCTACATATATGCATCGTTACAGGGTCTTGGTGGAGTATTATAGCAGGAGGATTATGATATAACATATGCTTCTCGCAATCTTAAGCCTCACAAGAAGAATTACCCCACCCACGACTTGGAGTTGGTAGGAGTCATGTTTGCTCTTCGGATTTGGAGACATTATCTGCTGGGGGAGAAATTTTACCTCTTCAAAGATCATAAGTCACTACAGTATTTGTTCACTCAAATAGAGTTGAATATGTGTCAGCACAGGTGGATTGAATTTGTGAAGGGCTATGAGTTCACAATCTAGTACCACCCAAGGAAAGCTAACGTAGTAGCTACTATGTTGAGCCGTAAGCCAGTAGGTGAGGTGGCCGAGGTCTGGAAAGATAAATGAAAGGAGTAGGGACACTAGGACGCAGTGACCCGATCTTTAATGTCAGTTATGACCATTACGCCCCAGATAGTCACGAGGGTTGTACAGGCTCAGGCAGTTGATCCATTCTGTCAGGATCAAATTGTATATCTTTTAGCCAAGGGAGATTAGTCTTACTCGGTGGGTTCAGATGGGGTCTTGCACTTCAATGGACATCTAGTTATTCTAGAGGGGGAAGATCTGCGACATGCGGTGATGTTAGAGTCACATGGATCACGATTTATGGTACATCTCGATGGGGATACCATGTACCAGGATATAAGGCGAAAAAATTGGTGCAGTGGGATGAAAATAGACATTATTAAATTTGAATCAAAGTGCGCCACTTGTCAACTGGTGAAGGTAGGCCATCATAGACCATCAGGATTACTTCAGCCATTAGAAATTCCTATGTGGAAGCGGGAGAGCATTTCCATGAACTTTATTATAAGGATCCATACTTCTCAGAGGAGTCACGATTCTATATGGGTGATTGTGGATCGATTGACTAAGGTAGATAACTCTTTGCCAGTCCGAATAGATTACACAACGCCACAGTATGCACGGATCTTAATCACAGATATTGTGAGATTGGATGTAGTACCTCTAGATAATGTGTCCGACCGGGACAAGATCTTTTTGTCTCATTTGTGGGAGAGCTTCCATGAGGCCATGGGTACAGAGTTGCGTTTGAGTATGGCCTATCACCCACAGACGGACAGTCAGACCGAGTGGACTAATCAAATGTTGGAGGATATGTTACATATGTGTATTCTGGATTTTGGAGGAGGTTAGGAGCATTACCTCCCGCAGGTAGAGTTTTCATATAACTAATCTTATCAATTTGTGATTGGCATGGCCCCGTTTGTGGCATTATATGGTAGACCTTGTCATCGGCCTCCTTGTTGGCTAGAGGTGGGGGACAATAAGATACTAGGGCTAAAGGTGATTCAGGAGACTAAGACCAGGATAAAAATGATTTGGAGTCGTATACAAGTAACTCATGACAGGTAGAAAAGCTACACCGATGTAAAATAGTTCTTCAAAGAGTTTTTTGTGGGGGATTAGGTTTTGTTAACAGTATCTCCTATGAAGGGGATAATGCGATTTGGGAAGAAGGGGAAATTGGCATCGAGGTACGTAGGGCCATTTCCTATCATCAAGAGGATCGGACCAGTAGCATATTGATTGGGATTGTCGGATCACCTGCATAGGATACATGACGTGTTCCATATTTCTTCGCTTTGACAATATCTTCGGGATGAGTTAGACCACACTCACATTGAGTTATAGGATGTGGACTTACATACAGATAGTTCATATAAGGAATGAAATGTGATTATCATAGACCATAGAGAGCCGATATTGAGGTCGAAGGTAGTTCCACTCATGCATGTTCAGTGGACGCACTAAAACATCGGGGAGTCTACTTGGGAGAGCGAGGATGAGATGTGCGAGAAATATCCAGAGCTTTTCTCACCATGTAAACTTTTACTTTCTGAATTTCGGGACAAAATTCCGTTATAAGGGGGAAAGTTTGTAACACCCCGTATTTTTATGATTTTTAAATACTTTCATTAATTGAATTTAATTTGGGAAATTAATTAGGAATTAACCCCGATTAAATTAAATGTTAACTAACGAGTTAAAGGTTAGTGTTTAATGATGTGCTCTATGTTGAATATTACTGTGTCAAATAAAGTAGTATATAATTGTGAAATTAATATAATTATCGCGAGTGAGAAACACCGCAATTTCGATAATTAAGTTGGGACGCGCGTGTCAGTCGTGTCACGACTAATTTTTAGGAATTATAAAGAAAATTATTGATAAGTATTCTGGATAGTCATTTTGAGTGCGCCTACGTATTCGGAAGGGTCAAGATAGTCAGAAAATTCTATCCAGAGGTTTAGTTCAGGTCTCGGGATAATTTTAGGCCTAGCCGGCATCCCGGGAGGGCATTTTGATAAAATATATCAGCTACGTAAGTGCAATTAGGATGCTTATGCACAAGTTTCAAGATATAGCCACAAAGGGTGAGGGAGAACCAATTCCAAGGGATTTAGTCCAAGAACCACCTTCTTGCACCACTGAGACCACCACTGCGTAGATCGGAAGACGAGGAACACAATCATACCATCTGCACCAGCGAATCAGACCTTCAAAATAAAGGCAAGTGTTTATTTCTTACTTCCTACTAGCAATAATTGTGCTCATGTTAGCATAGGAATCAAATACATGATTTAGAATTGTATTCGGTGAATTTAAAGAATTTAAATCACAGATTAAGAGTTATTTTGATGAAGAATTGAATTCCTATGTATGTAGAATAGGAATCCCGAAATTGTATGTTGTGATTGAGAAACGAATCTGGGTTTTAATGGTTCTTGAATTGAAATTGGAGGAACTAGGGTTTTATTGATTTAATTTGGGGATTTCATATATAATTGATGTATTGCAAAGATTTAATGATTCTAGTTTGTTAGATATCTTCTAAACATGTTAGGATATCAATTTGGTTTGTTGTTTCGGTGTTTAGGATTGAACAATAGAGGTTTTAGGGTTGTTAATGGTGGAAAAACGCATAATTTAGAGGTTGAAGACGAACATGTTTGGTTGTGGAAAATCTCGCTCAAACGAGATAGCATCTCGTGCGATATCGCTCAAACGAGATATCATCTCGCATGAAGTCATTCAAGCGACACGTGTTATTCGTTCAAGCAACAAGCCTTCGGGTTCGAGCGACATGTCCAAAATCAGGAAATTTCTATTTTTATCCAAATCATGTTATATAGTTAATTTGAATGAGGAGAACTCTCATTTGATTTATTTAGTACATTGCAGAATTATTGGGTAGTATTTTTTGTATTAGTGTTTGTATATATATACTCTAGGGTATGCACGTGCCCGAAAGGCACGAATATAAATTTACCCCCAACATTAGTACTTCAGCTTATGACACGGCAACATCAAAGTTCAACCAAGGTATTCAACATGAAAACTTCCAAATCTAAATGAGTAAGATTTCCAAAGTATTGAATCTTGTATAATTAAATCAAAAGTTATTTTTACTACACAATTTAAAGTAAACAATTGAAATTTTTCGAGCAAAATTTCACCTATTTATAGGGCAACTCATTGTGTTTAAGAAAGGATTCCACCAATACAAATAGTCCATCATGACCCTATTAGTAATTGTAAATTATTATATAACACAAATAATTGTAAACAAAATATAATTTTGGACATAATTTTCTTTGTTTAACAAATAGTTCACGACAACAATAAAATAATCGCTTGAATCTCACATAAAGGACATTATACCCATCGAATACTAATTTAAGTCAGCAAAAAATTTACAACACAATGTATAAACAATTAAAAAAGCATCAACAAACATATTATTAAGAAAATAAAAAAAGAATCAACAAACACCATATGTCTTTTTGTTTCTAAGCACATCACACACACCCTACATCATAATTACCTTCTTCACCCTTGGATGGGAGGACAGAAACTCAACAAACTCAGGATAATTAACCTTCTCAATTGATTGTCATGCTAAAATATTTTGTGTATTCTCCGGTTGCTTCTCAACACGCAAGGCCATTGTCTTAATACCTATTAAATAGATCCAGCAATCAAATGTCTTACCCCCATTAAACAGATCCAGCAATCCAGGTAATTGAATAAACTGATTTTGAAACCAAATAAAACAAACGGCTCGATCTCTGCAGGAGCTCCATAAGAAACGACTGTTCGAAGAAAATCCATTCAGTGCCCATGATAGTTTGTTCGTGACATTGCTCCCCTCCACCTTAGGGAACGGAAGCTCTGCCTTTGATCATTTAGTTGCAACAAAAACAACCTTATAAAAGAGAACACGATCTAAAATGAAAGGACAGAAACTCAGTGAAATGAGAGATACTTAAATGAATGACAATGAGCCATTGAGATTTAAAAAAAATAGCAAATGGCTATACTATGCCTAATGGAGTTAGCAATACTTTATGGTGGTAAAACAATAATTAACATATCAAACTCCCTTACATACACAACATCAATAAAATGCAGGTCCCAAACTCGATAATCAGCATAAAAAACATAACATGATATAAGTCCATGATATAAGTCCTGAACTATAAAAAAGAGCATATGTATTATAAAAAAGAATATACATGTTTCATATCAATGTTCCTGAATTATCATCTCTGAACAAAAAAAGAATGCACAAAAACAAAAAAAATGCACAAATGGAATAAAAAAGAAAAATGCACAAATAATGGCCCCATACCAAAAAACATGTGAACAAAAAATAGACCACTGTGAACAAAGAAACCTGTGAACAAAAATGCACAAACTGAACAAAAAGAGAGACCAACACTAATACGTGACATGTATGGCATCCATCACAGTGCAACCGAATCTTGAGAACCACGGTAGTCACGGGAAGCTAAGCGACCACAATAAAAACAAAACAAAAAAATTCAATCAACTAAAATATTAATCAAAAAATATAGCGAGTAGCCGAGTGTCAACTAAAAAATAGCTAGCATGCCCACCTCTTTAGGTGCTTTTTTCTCTTCCGGCTTCTTTTCATTGGGATTTTTCTCCTCGGGTTTTTTCTCATTCAATTTTTTTCTATTCCAATGCCTCTTTAATTTGTTGGTGGCACAGTTAGGGTTAAAGCCTGTACGTCATCCACGCCTTCACATACCGTATTATGAGGATCTAAAAATTTGATTTCCTTGAGTTATCCGCAAATTTGGAGACCAACATAACAACAATGCATTGAATCGTTTTATTTATGAAATTTTTTTATACCTTCGAAATGATGAATGGAACGTTTCACTTTCTTGGCACACCCTTCGCAATGCAAGTCGAGCTTTAAGATGACGGGGATTTGTCCATCATTCTTCTTATAGCCGACTTACACCTTCTTTTCTCCTTTTCTTCCACTTTCTGCAAAAAATGTACTTGTAAGTTTATGAGTCACTGTGTGAATGTAAATGGAATTGAGGACAAGACATATTTAAGTAATACATTACATTCTATATACATTGGTAGTTAGGAAACATTGATTAAATTATAATAAACCATTAGTTAAATCATTTTCTTGTTCATTATCTTATCATGGACCCTTGTCCTTCTGCAAGGCAGGTAGGACACAACGACTTCCTAGATTGGTTAGGAAATCATTGGCAAAAGAACTTACATTTACTGGTAGAAAAATTAGCGGTAGAGATGCGATAGCAGTGGGTATGTGGTAAAGATGGGAGATGACTTCAATTAAATTTTAGGGTAAAGTAAAAAGGAACCCCTTGAACTATTTAATTCTTACAAGAAACGATTTGAACTATTTATAATGAAAAAAACACCCTAAACAATGTATTTTAGTTACAAAATCTCCCCTGTTGTCGGTAAAAATTATGAGAAGGGGTCTTTACAAAAAAATGCATAGGGAGTTTAAGCATTAAAAATATGTCAGGGGTGTTTCTTACAGAAACTGTGTTCAGATGAGTTTTTTGTTGCTCTTTTCCTTTAATTCCACTCATCCCTGTAGCAACACCGATGCATTATCATTCAGGCCTTGTTAATTACTATGTTCGTGCTAGCGAAGCTCATTTCATCGCTCTTGCAATCTCCCGGAGTATAAATGGCTGGTGCATAAATGAATACTCTATTTGTCTTAATCTCGTAAATAAATGTAGCATCGTTCGCTTCACAAAGTTAACTAAGATGTATTTCTCACAGCGGCCTACAACTCAACTTTACACATCCAAAACTATTAATCATGCAAGTTGTACCGGTGAGCAACTTCCAATGAAATTTCACCTTACGGGGTCTAATATGGCTTGTATCTCAATACAGGTCCGATTGTTCGACTTACAGAGGCGTCGTCAAGTTACGTCAACTTGCATCATATATGAACTTAACCATCCAAGCGAGCATTATGTGTTGCACATATCGAGTCAATATCAATCTCTCGACCATGAAGAAAATGCCTATGTCAGGCAACACGTGCAGCTATTGTTGCTTCATCTGAAAATGCCGCAACCCCAAAGCCCCTATGAGAAGTTTTCTTCATATCCTTTGAAACTAAGTCAAGACTAATCAAATTCAGAGGTGATCCATGATGATAAATGTGACACCCCGCCTAATTAAATACCGGGCGATCACCCCTTTATTAAATTAAATCAAGGTAAACAGTTGGTTCATTCTCAGCATCACTGTCGATAAAAATAAATTTTTCCAATTTAATACCCTAAATAATTAAGCTAAGTGTCAAAACCATTTTCATACATACATTCCAAATTTGAATTTAAGAAAAGATTTATTTATTTAAAAACAACATTTCTACAATTAAGAATCACATCACAATAAACCAAGTAATATAATGCATTCGTCATTCGAATGTCAACATATGAAAACTAAAATCACAAATCCATACTGAATAAATCCCATAGAACAATACTGGAAATAACTGAAATATAAATGTCCCAACAACAATTGAAATAATGGAAAGGGCGACACATGCCCAATTAATGAGAATGCTAAAAGTGGAGTCAATAAAGGAAGCCGTCTACGCAAGTGACCTGCAACTCCCACCTAAGCTGCAGCACGTTCCTCTCAAGGGATCCTAAGCAAGACGCCCCTGTGGCTGGGCACCTGAAATATATACATATATATACAAGAGAGAGAGAGAGAGAGAGAGAAAAAGAAACGGGTCAGAGCCCAAAAGTGTGTTTGATTTAAAATACGTTTAGCAAGTATTTAAATTGATACAGGCCAATGCAACAACATATTAGTGCGTCACTCTCTTGAGAAATACTCACCTCTCTTCTAATGTGCACACCTATCGCACTAATCTTCCCAACGGTTTGTTTTAACATTTAACGCTCTAGTCTTTCTAAAAGATTTAACTTAACTTAAATTACTCGCAAGATTTTCCATTCACGATTCCATTTTTAAAAAGAATGTTCCAAACAGTAATCAAAGTTCTCCATTTTAACTTTATAAAATCAATAAAGTTTTACAGTGACATATTATACTTTTTCAAAACAAGTATTTAATAATTTGAGCCAACAACCATGTCCTACTTATCAAATATCAGTAGACAGTTTCAAATATCATAATCTCATATATATATTAACTACTCGTATAATATATATATAACAGCACCCCGAGTAAAACTATGGTGCGTGCATACTTCCACTATCAAAACCCCATACCACTCAAATCAAGAGGAACACAAATTTGGAATCACTCTCGAATTTTATTAACACATACACAAAAATATCGAGGCGAAGCATAGATTCCAAGTCTCTAAGAGGATGGCACATACTCGCGTCTCTTAGGACCGTCTGAACTATCAATTCGATAGCCTGTACCAAGGATATCTATCTTCTAGGGTACAAGTCAATATCCCCCATAAAGGTCCCATCGAGATAAGACTGTCCCAGCGCGGTAACCTCAAGGATAGCAAGTAGCGCGGTATGTTTTTCACATGCATATAATATATGTACACCCAATCATATAAATATACCACTTTATCATATTGAAATAGGTTCTTCTCGTCACCCATAATTATACCAATTATCCTTAATTTCACATTTATAGAATTACGTATAAGGTTTCATTCCTAACCTTAACTCGAAGGGTTTTCTCACTTATTACCTAACACTCATGGGCTATATCCTCACAAATCTGAATTTCAGTAATTGTCGTTATTAGGTTCCAACGTAACTCTCTTACGCACCTCACCCTTTAAATTTATAAGTTTACCAACCTAAAGTAAATATCTCAGAAATACCATTCTCGTTGAAGATTAAAGGTCCCAACAATTATTCATATACCCTACTGGTCCTCAATGTCTCCCAATTTATTTTATCAAGAATGCCCAAGTATTTTATCACGACCATTTGAATTTAACTCATTTTAAAGAGGGAATTAGGTGTCTTCCAGGAGGGGTCGATCAATCGAAGCTTGGGGCTCGATCGATCGAAGCTCTAGGCTCGATCGATCGATCAAGCAGGTCTGGGTAAAATTCTGCAGAATGCAGTTACGGGTTTCACTAAACTTTTTCATCCGAAACTATGTTTTTCCATTCCAATCGTCCCAAAAATCCTACTATCATCATTATAACATTATACCAGGTGTTTATAACGTAAAGCATGTGTATAACTATCATTAAACATGGATAATTAACTCAAAATCCCATCTAATCATCAAGAACCCTAGAGTTTTCCTTAATCAAGGTTCTAGTCTGTTTTTACCAGAAATTCCTTCTAATATATCATCAAAATTTCGTGGGTTATATTCCTCTACATGGCAAGGGTTCCAGAATTTCCATATAATCAAAACTACATGCATTATCCTAACACAAATTGAGTTTTCTTCCATAATTTCCATCTCTAAACAATCCTAGACTAATATGAAGATTGCATTAACTAAAATACGCAAGTCAAATACTTGCCTGGGATTTTGGTATGCAGATTCACGGCAGATTTTGGTATGGATGCGTTCCTTGTCTCGCGATCTACGCGGTGGTGGTGGTGGTGGTGGCGGTGTAATCCGGTGGCTTTTGGCCTTGAATTGCCTTGGAGCTCTCTCCTCTCTTCTCCAATGGCCGTCACTTGATGTCTGGATATTCTAACCCTAAAAGGCTAACCTAATGGCTGATATAGGTTGCTGAAATTCGTGGGTTCAATTACCCATTTATGTAAAATGACTAAAATGCCCTCCTGGGGTACTATTTATGCCTAAAAATGCCCCGAGACCCAAACTAGACCCCCGGGTACACTTTTCTGACTATCTCGACCCTTCCGGATGCGTTGGCGCACTCAAAATGACCATACGAACAACTTATAAAATATTCACTTTTTATATAACAAAATTAGTCCCGACGTGACACGGGCACGTCCCGACTTAAATTTCCGAAATAGTCATTTAATTCACTCATGACATTCAATATGACCAAAATAATATATTACTATGCTCATTAGTAATATTCAACAAGTTTCCCATAATTACTAACTCTCGTCACGTTAATAATTATAACATAATTAATTTCCGGATTTTTATTAAATAATCATTCACATTAAATTTAATAAATCCCCAAATTAATATAGCATAAAAATACGGGGTATTACAATAAAAATAGAAAAATGTAGAGTAGAATAAATATTTCCAAGCAAAACAGAGCCAATTTTAACCCAAAAAAAACTAAATAAAAAGAGTGTTGAACCTGATAGTACGTTTTTTACTCCAACGACCATTGAGAGGGAACTCTCTTGATATTCAATTTCAATATGCTCAACTTCCATTATAAAACTAAAACTCAAGCAAGTGGTTACTCAATCCACTGATTACTAAACAAAAATTTACTCATAATCAGTGAAAATAAATATAAATTCAAGCCAAACAGTTAAATGTTATGTTATATTCGAGTAGAAATCAACCTTTAAATCGAAAAAAATAATCACGTCCTGACGGATTTTGAAACCTACTGCTGCCACTGGAAACCAAAAATTTACTGATCAATGTTGAAGCCTCTGGCACGCAAAGAGAGAGGGATGAAATGAAACCTCTACAATCTCTTCTTCTTATTGTTCTTCCGAAATACCAACCTATTAGTTCTTGTTCCAAAGAAAATTCATCTTTTAATTTAAATTCTATAATGTTGAATTAAAGTTGTAGGACTCAAAAGTCGACAACTTTATAAATTATAACAGACATGAGGGAGTCAAAGTTAGAATAAGAAGCTTGAGTTGAAGATGACACTTTAATGGAAATATTCGAAACTGCCAGTAATTCACGTCATTAGGGTTTGTCGTGCAATGTAATGCATTTTAAGCTTAAAATAAATACTAACAAAACTATAATCTATCAAAAAAAAACACTCACCTCTTGTAAAGGAAATGATGGAAAAACTCTGTTGTGGCTTCATGTTGGATCCCATTTGTTGAATCTTAGCTTCTAATGGGATTTCTTAGTTCAGATGTTTCCAAATGAATTTGTGTTGGATCAAATGATCCTATACGCCATGATCAAATATCAAAACACAAATTCTATATACATATAGAGTCTTAGATTTCGATAAAACTGAGATGTAACGAACACAATAGTACTAATATTATTACATCTCTGGACAAAAATTGTTATTAAATATACCCATAAGTTTCAATTACACTTCAAAAATGTGTTTGGCAATCCCTCAATTACAATTAAACTCAAAGATAGATAGAGTGTAACAGATGCAAAAAATGAATCAAAAAAGGGAAAACCACCACTAAACTCACAAAGAAACAAAACTTCGTAAACACATAATAGTACTAATATTATTACATTAAAGAAAGTCATTGGTACAATTGCAAAACTATCCCGAGCAGAAGCTGAGTGAATGAATTAGGAGTAAATGAGTCTCAGAATAACAAAATTTTCACCTATTAAATTACAACAAAGTAAATTCTAAAGTCCTACCCTAGCATCAATCATGATGTGAAGAAACGAAGCTCAACTAAAATCATAAGAACTCTCTGTAAGGACATTTTTGTCCAACACACTTGTATATGTCATTAGCCGTAACACCGTTGCAAAGATTCAAAGTTTATTCATCATCAACGGAATCCGAAGATCAAAAGAAAGGAAGAATTCAGAAATCCAGTCAGCCGGACCGGTCCGCCCCAAAATAAAAAGAACCGGTCCGCCTAGCCTAGGACCGATCCGCTGAAATAAAAAAGGAACCGATTCGACTGCGGACCGATCCGCCCAGTACCGGACCGGACCGCCTTGCTCTTTGAAGACCAGTGAGCCCCGAACCGAATGCAAACCGAATTGGCTTCAAATTAAAAGAACCGATCCGCTATCGGACCGATCCGCCTAAGGCCCGGACCGGTCCGCCCTGGATAGAATTTTCCAGATCGTGATTCAGATTTTTTAGGGTTTTGACTCCTTATTTAAACCACGATCAGTAGTTGGTTTCGATAAGACTTTCCCACGATTTTCAGAGCATATCAACCCTAAAGTCTTCACCTATTAAGTCCTATGATTCTAGGTTTTTAGATTCACACATCTTCCATATCTATGTGAATCAAATTTGGTAACCCAAGAACACCATTGCTGTTGTTCAACCCATGTGAAGTGGACCGCTTCTTCCTCTTCATTGCAGCCCTACTGGACAGGGATAGTTCCAGCCGCCAACCCTACTGGAAAGGGATATTCCAGCCGCGACTACAGAATCCGATACCCGAGGGTAATTCTTAGTCAAAAACTTGTATTTCAGTGTAATCCGATTGTGAGTCGTTTCTCTTACAAATTATAGTGATATACAAATGGTTTTGCCCCTGTGGGGGATTTTTTCCTTAAACTTTGTGTGTTGAATAATTCTTGCATGATTTCATATTGTTTCAATCACACCTAGTTGCATGCTTAGGGTTAATTTGGGTTAAAAATGGTATTTATTATATTATTTCTTAATTGAACGCAAGCGCCAACTCTTTCACTCTCCAAAAACAACAAATATTACTTCCAAATCTCTCTCATTTTTGATGATTTAGAGAGGACTCTCCTGTTATTTGATAAATCCATGTCCTTGTTTATGACTTCAGAGGAGAAACCCACTCTCGGTGGTACGCAGATAAAGACCTGCATACAGAATATTGTGATGCCTCTGGACCTTGCAGCATTCGCTGACGCACTGCCCATATTTATTTTGATAATGCTGGTTATTTAGACCTTATCGCCAAGTGCATTGAATCTGCAAAGCATAACTTCTTCTGATACGGTGACATCTTTTTCGATGTTATCTTCACAGGAGGGCGTACACAACCTGTGACAGATTATAACCCCAGAATTGACATAACAATGATCACTATATGGATTTGAATCAATAAAATGACTCAATTAAAACTGCCTAATATGTGCAACTAATACAAATATGTGTGTGTGTGTGTGTGTGTGTCTGTCTGTCTGTGTGTGTGTGTGTGTGTGTGTGTGTCTTAAATGAAGCTACCTTGAACACAAAAAAGATGGGAATGCCATGAATCAATAGATACCTACCAATTAAGATGGGAATTCTAATTTTTTTCTCAACACCTCATATGTTTTTCACTGTAAATAGTTGCTAATGATCAACTAAAATTGGGACTGCTATATAATATCTCCACAGAAGCCATATCTTCCCATTAAAATTGCTACTGCATCCTTCAAAACCCAACTTAGACTTGAACTTATCAATTTTCTTTTAATTCACCTTTGACTCTAACAATGCAATCAATGGAATTTTATAAATTCTTCAAAACTTCATAATTCTTTCTTAAGCAGATTTCTTTGCAACCCCCTTATATTCCAAATGATTAAATTTAACATTAATAATTAGGACGATTTTCTCAAGTGCCATTCTAATTTAACATTTATTTAACCTTTTGCCGCTCAATAATAATTATGAGACTCGTAAAACCTATTTCGAGAGTCATGAAAACTCAATGTTTAGGAAGTCTTGAAAATTCAATGTATTAAAAACTCAATGTTTAGGAAGTCATGAAATTTTTATTGAAATCAGACCAATGACAAAATATCATTAGAGTACGATCTTCAAACTGTTGCTTGCTTCCAAAAATTGTAATTAACTAAATCACCATCTCACTAGCATTGATCGTACTCATGTGATCAAACTTGGTAATGTACCTAACATAAACCATAACATTGATTGTATGAGTTAATGAAATATACCTCAAAAACACAATTTAAATTCCACATTGAAGTCACGTCTTAGCTCATGTCTGGCTTCAATGCACTTACTATTCCGATGTTCAATAAATCAAAAAATACAAATCAAAGTTTATGTATAGAGATTGGAATACAAAATCATAAAAAATAAAAGCAGGATACTTAACTAGAAAAATCATAACAGCTATACAATCTCTCATATTCGGGACAAAAATGACAATTAGCTCACATCCGTCGCTAATGCACTTATTTTCGGTTCTAGTGTTTAGTAAATCTGAAAATACAAATAAAAGTTTATGTATAGAGATTGCAACAAAAAATCAAAGCAGGATACTTAAGTAGAAAATTCACACATGTATATAGTTGCCAACACAAAACTAATATGGTTCTATGATACTTCTAAGCACTTGATTATTAGCACCTCATGTGCTAAGATGATGATGCAGCACATGATTGAGAGGGCCTGCTCAAACACTCTAATTATGCTTGTTATTGTTCCTTTTATGCATGCCCTTTTATGAAGGCCTTATACTCTGCTGTTGTTTATTCACATATTTCCAGATTCCTACATCTTGGTTTTCTTCACCTATTCAATTTGAAGATTGCCTCTATCATTTACTTAAAGGCTGCACCTCTTGGCTGATTTTTCACCTGCTTTGATAATATCCCCTTTCTGGCATTGCTGCCTCTGCTTCTTCATATCTCTCTGTATCCATTGCTGATACTTTTTATGTTATTTCTCACACCATCATAAGCGAAAAAGAATTATTGATGCCATCGGAGATTCTATATATGATTGTAGATCAGGTGGCTTTGATTCCAATGTCATCGATGTGATCGATTTAGGGAGGTTATGAGTATTGTCATGCCAATGCCAGAAGCACAATAAAATACATTGTCTCTTTAATTTTATTACAATTTATTGTACTATGGGATAAAGTCTATGTCGATCACTCCTATTTCGTATAATCATCATATATTTGTTCTTGTTAGTCCACATTTCATAATATATGATTAAGATGGCACATCGTACTCACATGGAGAAAGTAACATTTGTCATGAAGACAAATAACTTATAAACTGATGTAAATCAAGTAGATGAACAATTGGGGAACACAAAAGGACTCAAATGATCCCCAAAAAGCTTTCTTTCTGGAAAATCATTTTAGGTTCCACATATAATACATATGATTAATAACAGGAGGTAATCAAGGAATTAGAAGTAAATTAAAAAATAAACTTTTGAAATTCGGTAAAAGTAAATACTTACATAGCTTCCCTATACAAAATGTATAATG
This sequence comes from Sambucus nigra, assembly GCA_949130495.1. Taxonomy (NCBI): domain Eukaryota; kingdom Viridiplantae; phylum Streptophyta; class Magnoliopsida; order Dipsacales; family Adoxaceae; genus Sambucus; species Sambucus nigra. The sequence goes on along the minus strand of OX422224.1, from coordinate 55,052,063 downwards.
GTTTTGGAACCAACGTCAATATATGCATAAAACTTAAAATCTATAAATAGGCACATAATAAAGAGAAGAAAATGAGTATATCGTTTAGGTTGTTCATGTATAATCAGTAACCTGTAAAAGAAAAAATAATCAACAAATCACAAAAAAAATTATTACACCCCAACACATAAGCATACATTTGAACAGATATAAAAAAATGAATGAAATAGAAATAGATCTTAAACAAAATCAAAATCAATAAAGCCCTAAAATAAACCCAAATCAAATCGTAATCCTCATGTTCTCAAATTTGTTTTCAAAGCCCTAAATCCCGTGTATGTGCGTATGTATTATAGGAGACGAAGAAATTAAATGAGTGTGTGTGTGTGTGTGTGTGTGTGTGTTCATGTGTGAGGGAGATTACATGTAGGAGGAGTCTAATATCCATACGATCGATGGAGTTTAAGAGAGAGAGGGAGGGAAAAGAGAGTTACCTACTGATTTGTGAGAGAGAGGGGAGAGAGAGTTGAGAAACGATCGAGAGATGAGAATGGGGTGTAGTGTTTGCGTGTTTCTTTGTTTTGTGGGGACCAAAGGTGTAATTTTCTATATTACCCATGTTTTTGAATTTTGAGTAAGAAGGGAAAGGAAATCAAGTGTTAAAAAAGAGGGTGAAACCAAAAATAAAAGGGCAAAAGAGGAAAATGCATCAAAATGACCTCAACCCTTCATTTCGTGCCTTGTTGGATTCGATCTGAACCGTGAAGTGTCTCTCCATCTTATGAATAGTGAAAACACCATTGTAACTTATTATACACACACACACACACACACACACACACACATACTTGTGTTTTAGCTACAAGTGTGATAATTGTATACTACTAATATATTGAAAGTTTAATTAACTTGAGTTGTGAATACTTAACTTTAGTGTGATAAAACTTAATCGAGATAGTGAATGTTGAATATTTAACAAGAGTATTAGGGAGTATGGGATACTATTACGAGATAATTTGGAGTATAAGCCTATGAACTAGTTGGGAGTATTATAGATAGCTAGGTTGGATTAGATGTACGCTAGGTGTGCACAATAGTTGAGAGGTGAAAATCTAATGTGAGAGTTCGAGACTAACATGAACATAATATGTGCTTTGTTGCATGTTTTAAATACTTGCTAAAATAAATTTTTTACAACTCTGTCTCTGACCCGTCTCTTGCATTTTTCTCTTTTCTCGTATATTATTTCTATTAGGTGTCCATCCACAGGGACGCCAGGCTTAGGCGATCAGACGGGTTGTAGTTGTTGTGGGAGCTATAAGTCATCGTGCTTAGACACTTCCACTTTAGTTTTATTCCTACCTATTTAGACATTTCATTTAGGGCATGTTTCACCATTCTCAATCATTTTATCAGAGACATTGTACTCAGTTTACTTTACTAATTCTTTCTAGTTAGTTTGAGTATTATTATGGTTTATTAGTTTTGAGTCTTTGAATTGGAATGTTTTATCCACTCTTATTTATTTCTACAGTTTATTCATATCCATGATTTTATTCATGTTTATGTTAATTTGATTTGTGTCCTAATAATTGGATTTTATTTTAATTGCTTTTTGGGTATAACTTAAAAATGGAAAATGTTTTGACACTAGCATAATTAATTTTTAGGTGATTAATAAGGTAATATGTTTTTGACAGTGATGCTAAGAATAAACCAATCTAATATTCTGTTTTAAATTTAATAGAGGACTAATCGCTCCACCATCCTTAAGTGATTTTGAATATCCTTTTTCCAACGTCTAGCTTCCAGGATATCATAACTATCTGCATAGTATGGTGGGCAACCCTTAATGAAGGCCTCCCAGGCTCTGTCCCACACCATCCTGGGTGTATGTACTTGTAGAACCACATATTTTGGCTGTGGGGGTAATGGTTGTTGCGACTGTGGTGGATGAAAGTGATGAAGCATAGTTGCCATCGCGATGGAGACTGCCTGGGTCACGATAGTGGCAATTTCAGCTCGGCATACCTAGGTGGGGCTAGTGGCGGATAGGGTGTTGCTGCTAATATAATGGTCAACTGTGAAAATCATTTCACTGTTCCTAATATAATGCTAAAAAATCCTTCACCTATTAAATTAACTAAGGTGGACAAGAACAAGCAATCTCCAATTTTATTGGAACCTTTGAACCAAATAGTGGAGTATTTTGAAAAAGAGAAACAAACATAAAATAATCTAGTGTGTAAGAAAACTCGAAAAATTCTGCTAGTGGGTCAAAAAAAGAAAAAACTTTCTTTACGGGATAACGTCACTACTGAAACTGATGAGTCATATTCTAAAGATGAAATCCCCCCTTGAAAGGACCTACCAAATTGAAATGAAACCATTTCAACTCATTGAAATGATTCATTGCGGGTAGAAGATGGTGATACCAGTCCTCGAGTTAAGTTTATGTCGAGATCCAAAAATTAGATTTGGTAATGAGAGCTAAATTTGCCCAAACTCGTGATTTTATTGAAGATTCGATTGGGAAAGATGTGAAAAAACTCAATACCAAATGTTCAATTTTCAACTCAGTAACCCCTTCGATATTTTAACGATCTTTGAAGACTAAACAATTCCCAATCAAGATGTGGTTAATGGAAAAAAATGGAAGGGAGGAACTAAAAATTCTAAAGTGGTTTCTCTTCCGTCCTTAACTGATGAGGAAAAATCCGCTCTTAAATATAATTTAATTCCTTTTGCTAATCGTTCTAGATATCATAAATTTTCGTAATTTGTATAGAATTTTCATTAAGGCTTGCAAGTGCCCCGAGGAGAGGCTTTTTTTTCTTCTATTTTCTTATAAATAAATTTCTTTTCTTGAACAAGAAAAGAAAATAAGAAACTAAAAATTGCAATATGCGATGCCATTATATCCGCCAAGAAATTTGTCGTCTCCCAATGCTTATCGACCATAATTCTTCAATCTCCCAATGCTTAAGATCATTAAATATTCCTTGTTATTATATACTATTTTTTACAATTAAATACTTTTCATTTATAGGTACGGGACACATGGCTTATTCAAAAACATCCTTTGAGAGTTTTTAAGTGGTCCTATGATTTTCATTCAAATAGAGAATATGTTATTACCCCGGTATGTATTTATCTACCTTTTCTTCCCATTCATCTTTTTAATAAGTCAATTATATTCTCGAATGCTAGTGCTTTTGGTTGTCCAACTGCGTCTTTAACGAGACAGAGTTGGGTTAGAGATTGCATTGAAATATTCTTAACCCAAGTGTTAATAAAACGGGTTTGGATTGGTTATAGGGAAGACATGAATGGCTACTGGCAATGAAAGAAAACATGGCAGTTGAAGAGTCTACCTCTCCCGCTTTATCGAAATGAAGGATCATACTGATCAGTTACTTAATTCAACTGCAAAATGCACAGAAAAGTCGAGTAATTCCTGGTAGTTAGAAAAAAATAAAAAGGAAGAGGATTTAAGCCATGTGTCTAATGTTCAACCTTAAATGGGTGATAATAACCCATATAGATTATGTATTTTTAGGACTTAAAATAATATTAATTATGGATATAGGACAATAAATATTTAATTTTCATTTTTAGTCCCTATTTTCAAATTAAAGGGACACGTGGCATATTGTGATTGGTTGATGTTTTATGAATATGGGTCTGCGCCAGCGGCTTTATTCAAAAATAGGGACTAAAACTATAAATAAAATATCTGTTGTCCTATTTCCAAAATTCATATTACAATAGGTCCTAAATTTATAAAACCCCTAGCCCATATCAATTTTAATTGTGTAAACATACCCCTAAACATATAGTTTATGATCAAAATATTAGCGATAATTTTTCTTGAGGAAATACAATTATTTCTGATATTGATATATCAGCTCATACAAAGGATACATTGCCAATAGAAGAGGATAACACGAGTCGTGAAATAAATTTATATGTCGAGATCGCAAAATATGATTTCGAAATGTCGTATAATTCTTCCAAAGTGAGACTTGGTTGGTAGAAATTGTGGATAAATTCAATATCAATTGTTTAATTCTCAAGTCAATAAATGAATTTCTTTTCTTACTAAAAAAAATAGTCATGTTTTTAATAAAGTCTCCCAAGGCTTATACAGTTAGTTTTTTTTCTAACTTTGTCATAAAACAAAATTAAATCAGCTTTTGTTCTATATATAATTTAAGTTGGGCGATGGAAAAGGTTGATAAAATGAGGTGGTCTGTGGAAAAATGAAAATGATACACCATGTAAACCACCTAGCATATCTATTATGGGAACCTCCACTTATAAAGACAATACACTTGAGATAGTAGTTTATCAACAACTGGATTTAACTCTGGATATTTAAATTCACAGTTTTCCACAAACCAGCTCACTTTCATAGTCTTCTCTCTCGCCCAATTGATATTGTTTATGTTGACGAATTTTTTAATAGTGTACAAAATATGAACACATAATTGGATTTGAGGCGTAATAAATTACTGTCCCTAAGGTGTTATTTGCCCCCACTCGTACAGAGTTTGCTAACGGGTCTATGAAAATTACCTCCAAGATACAACAAATCCACAGGTTTATTCAAGTAGCAAACTTAAAGAATACCCCAGAACACTCTATGAAATTGGCAAGAAGAAATAATAGAGAAAGAGAATTTTTTCATAATTAATTATGATAGGATTTTACCTTCTATATATAGCCTCTTGTGGTGTCTATTCACGAACATACACCACATCCAAAGGTCATTTAATCACGACCTTTGGATATATAACTATATTTTGAACGTTTCAGATTTGAACTAAAAAGGAGCAACTATACGGATTAACACTTAATGAATTGGTGCCAAAATCCGACGGTTCAGATCCTCTCACGCCATAATTATGTGTCATTTATTATGGATTTAATATGGACCATTTGATCTTATGACGTTGTCAAAAATCAAAGGCTCCAACTGCTCCTCGCGACGATGCGAAGTGCAAAGTGCGCCTCTAAAGCGCCCTAAGTGCCCTAAATGCCCAATCGCACACGCGCGCGCGCGCGTGTGCGGATGGTGCAAAGCACCATCCTTGGACCTAAGGTGTACACTAGTAGCATACACTTAATTGCACATAAGTAATCTCTTATAACACAAGAGCATTTATTAACCCACTAAATTTTTCACACTTTTCTAATGTGGGACTTTGGTTTTCCCACTTCCGTTTGTCTTTTCTCATTCTAATTAATTAATGGTTTTAACCTTTCAATCTCTCTAGCCATTAATACCCATTAACATTAAAATCATCCAACAATTTATATAATGAAATATTATTTAGTTTTGCCTTTTGGCAATGTAAAAAAAAAAAAAATGATGTGTACAAGCCTTTAGAGACTTTATTTAAAAAAAGGAGTGGTTAGTTCAATTTACAATTCTACAAATGAGGTGGATAAGCATTGAGAGACGTCACATTTCTTGGAAGATATCATGTCTGTGCTTGTCACAATATATAGTGTTAAAATTTTAAAAATGACCCAACATCATTATGCTATATGAAAGGTCTTCTCCCATAATATAGTCTTATCATGTGTATCATGCTTACTGAGATTCACACCTTCTAAATTGTTGACAGAAAAATAATGTTTCGGCAACATACGTACTAGTCGGGGATAATCCGAAAAAATATTTTTTATCCCACAAGTAATTTTTTTTATATAAAAAAAAACTTTCATCCATTTTTTATCCAGTTATTTTTAAAGATTCAATTACTTATTAAAAAAAGATCCAATTTGTTAATATTTGAACAATAAACTATTGAAGTTTTTTTAATCTGTTATTTATTTATCCCTTGTTATGGTTAGTGATTGGGTGAATTTTGGTAATCTTTTAAATAGTTTATACCATATGAAGAGTAAAGTTGACTCAACAATTTAGTACATTATAGTATTGTGTTAACATGATATTGGGATTGTTTGTTTAAAATGGAATTGTGATATTTTTATAAAGAGATGACATGAGTCCAAACTACTAGTCTGATTTGTTTAAAAAAATATCCCTTTAAAATGACATTATAATATGATGAGTATGTAACTTCTTTTAATTTTATAACAAAATATCAATTCTATTTTTTTAAAATCGTTTTATCAATTGAACCATGCCAATTTTTTTTTGTTAGCAATAAAATAAAATTATTAATAAACAATTAGGAGAAAGTGCCTCTCCTAGGTGGCAGTTACAAGTGATAAAGAAGATTAAAGCAAAAAGAAAGAAAAACTTCGAAACTACGAAAATTGTCATTGTTTGGAGCGCATTATATTAAAGAGTCGATTTCTCTTCGTCTATTAAAATCGACAAGTCCAGCTGTGTCTTTCCAGGTTCTCCCTTATATTTAATTCCAACTCCCGTGTCTTCATTGATTATTATTGAGTCGCCCATGTAGCCTAAGAGTTCAAACTAATTTCTGACTTGAGTGTTGAGTCTTCCACGGCGTTTGTTACACAATCTATATCATTATTAGTCTCTACCCATATAAAAATATTTATTTGTAAACCAAAATTAAATTTAAAACTGTATTTAAATTAATATCCAAGACAATAATGAAATCAAACATCCATGTAACATGAATAAAAACTAATATAAGCATTAGTTTCTCAGTCCAACTGAAATAGAGTAGCCTTCGGGATTATGCCCACACAATAATCCAAAAATAATAAAATCCTCATAGAAAATCGATCTAGATCAACGATATGATGTCCACTGCGAAAGGTGGGACTGCAAGGCTGATGTCCTGATAGTCCTCCTATCCCTGTCTAGGAGCACTTGGGATGAAAACATTTATAATTTGGGTCAGCGCCCTAGAGTGAGTAATAATTAACTTACTAAATTTTGAGTGCAAATGAACTGTTAATTCAAATTGAACATTTCCCACTATCTCACTTACAGAAAATATCACACCCCTCATCTAAGACAAATGATATATGTACAACCATCCAAGTCAAAAAGTAGATAACGGGTAAGGGTGCCAATGTAAATATAAGGCCACATCTAGCCTAGTTAACGTACTGAAATAAAATAATTTACATTCCAGATACAACTACCCAACGTACCCCAGTCACTACCCACAAAGTGTCACAACAAAATATCATGCATAGTACATAGTATTTGTGTGACACCCCGCCTAATAAAATACCGGGTGATCAGTCATATACCAAATTAAAACACAAATCCCAGTTGGTTCATTCTTAACATAACTGTCGAAAACTTTTATAAAACTTACTAACCACCTAGTATTCCAAAAAGACGGTGCCAAATTTTATCTTTATAATTAAACAAAACAATAACATGCAGAAAGATAATATGATTCATACACAACAACTTAATTAAGTCAACTGAATCATTTATTTAAACAATTTTCCAAATAAACCATCGGCCACCAAAGTAAATAGTCGAATACAAACATCCAACAACTGAATAAATAAATGTGAAAACTGTACTGAAAAGTTTGGACGACAATACCTAAGTAAAACTGAAATTGATAAATGATTCCTAATCTAGGAAAGAAGGAACGATTCATCTAAATCAAACTCCTGCTAGCATCCACATGTGCAGCAGCTCTGTGTCCCTGTAATAGAATATCATGTCTGGCGTCCCTGTGGCTGGACACCTAAAAGGTTTTGAAAATAATTTTATAGCAAGGGTTAGAACCCAAAATATTTTGAAAATATTTAGCAAGTGAATTAACTGTAGTAATTTAAAATGCATAAATGCGCTTCATATTTAAGTTAGTGTCTCACTCTCTTGAGGACATACTCTTCCCTCCACTATTTTGCACACCTAACGATTTTCTTAACCCCACCTAGTTGTACTACCCCGTCACAGTAGTCCTGGTATAATCTACCCTTGCCTTTCTACTCTAAACCAAGCATTATTATTAATAGGTTATAAGTTATCTCACCAATATCATATAACCGTGACACAAGTTATATAAAGTAAATACATCACACACTGTATTATTACCCGTATATAATATTTACTACCATTATATACGTACATTTACTAAGAACATCCAAACATATATCATATGTATATCCATCCCTTCGAGTATACCCTCGCCAGATGATTTCCTCTGAAGTGCTATCTCACTAGGTGTGCTCACATAACCTAGTTACCCAAGTTGGAATCGCTCACCAACCAGGCCCAAAATTATAAACGTAGTGGAGACGGTCATATTCATTCCCTGAAAGTGAGATAAACCCCTCAACGATATATCGGACGCTATGACATGGGGATATACTCACCCTACTCCTCAAGCTGGGGAATTCACCCATAACACGCAACCTCCCTTGATAGCACTAGTAAAATGGGTCATTACAGGTCTACTTGTAAGGAACCAATTTGATTACATTTAAAATTGTTCAATTCATTCATTTTAACCATTTGATTGAATAAATTAATTAATAAACTGTTTGTTTCACATAAATTAATGTAATTTTTGTTTTTAATCTCATTTTTTAGTTTGTTTTTTGTGTAGGTGTTCACGTATTTTTCATAAAATACCCCTGATCATTTTCATGATGTTCAAGTGTACTTTACATTTGTATACGCATGTTATGTACAGTACACACGCATTGTGATGACCAAAGCCATTTTATCAATGCGTGTACTTGGTAAAATATGCATGTACTTTATGACGTACACGCAGAATATATAAAGTACACGCATTTAAAAATGGATTTGGTCAATTCAATCTGTGTATACTATATAAAAGCATGCGTGTACTTTATTTATTGCATTTAATTTTGATTTACATGATGAAATATGTGTGTACTTTATGATGTACACGCATGAAGTACACACATAACATAAATATAATAAGCGTGCACTTGATGAAATAGTGTACTTTATGAAGTACACACATAATATATAAAGTACACACATTTAAATATATGTGTACGCGCATGTTTTTATAAAGTACACGCATATTGATATGACCAAAATCTAATTCAATATATGTGTACTTTACGTATTCTGCATGTTATTTTACAAAGTAGACGTATATAAATGAATGAACTATTTGAAAAATGGTTTTGGACATTACAATGTGCTTGTACTTTATAAAAGACACTTAGGTCACTCATATTCTTAAATTCCTACGTGTATTATGGTCCGCGCCAGCGGTATTATTATAGAAGTATTTCAATAAGCGTGTACTTTATAGACTATGCATGTACTTTATAAAGTACACATGTAATATATAAAGTACACGCATTTATATAATAGTTTGGGACAATACCTTATGCGTGTCCTTTATAAAAACGTTCGCGTATTATAATTTATAATAGAAAGAATCGTATTTTGACATATTTTGACAATACAATCATATTTTTACATACCAATTTTTTTACAATAAATGATATTAATGTTTACATTTTTTACAATAGATTGTAGTTTGTTCTTTTTTTTAGTAAAATATATGTGATCATTTTTATAAGGGTTCACGTGTACTTTACTATATTTGGTGTATGATATAAGTGAGAATCCATGCATGAAAGAAATAAATTTCTTATTAAAACAGAGAAATAAAGTACAATTTTTTCACATAACAAATGCTGAAAAAACTAAAGAAGCATTCTATTAGAGAAATTTGTTAAAGGCATCTATGGTGTCAAGAAGAGAGTCAATTAAATTCGACCATACTCGAAATTCTTCTTCTATGACAGTTACAAGGCCTTTATAGTGTGCCTTCTTCTCCTTCAGCTTGGTGATTTTCAAGGGAACTTCTTGTCTATAGAAAGACATGAGGTCTTTATGTATTTGAGGAGGGTCCTCATCCACATCAAATAAATCTATGGGCTTGGGTGGAAGCCCGGGGTAACTGCTCAAAGGCAGTTTCATATAAGGAAAGATTTTCTTCAATTTCCTCTTTTTTTTCTTTTATCTCTCTCAAGAATATCTCGCAACTTTTCTACTGGAATAGTCATTATGTAATCTTCATCCTAGATGTAATGGTTAAGAAAGTAACAAGTATTACTCTTTTACATGAAAAGTTAAGGCTATTTATTTCTTTGACCAGAAGTAGTTGGGAAGTGAGTAGTTGAACTTAATAAATTGATTTTGGTTATTGTGTTCTTCTGAATAAATATATAAAGTAGTTTTCAATTAAAAATAAAAACTTATTACATTAACCAGTGCGTGTAAATTATTTATTTTTCTTGTACATTGTTTATACTGCGTGTACTTTGAAGAATTCATGTCTGTACATAGTAATTATCACTTGTAGATCTGGTTAAAATGTTTGTACATAGTCTCATAACACTCAGGTTCATTGTTTTTCTGTACCTTACGTGGATTGGGCGCCACGCCAATGGAAATAAACAATTTTGGCATAATAAATATTGTAAACAATAACCAATATAAAACAAAATAAATTACAAATATGTTATGTATTTCAATCAATATATATGTGCTTTTTCTCCTTTCGAGGGAATAAATATTTTGATAGAAGAATTTCCCTTAGTACATATGCTCTGTGTTTTAGCATGTCAGGGTCTTGAAACAATTTTCGCATTTCCTTAATTTTGCTAATTTGTTCAATGTAGTAGATGCAGAACACCCCACAGTCAACTCTGAAATTAAAATAAAAAAAAATATACAAATTAGTATGATGTGAATGAAATTTTTTAAAAATATACAAATTAGTAATTTTTAGAAATGAATTTTTTGATTAGGCATGATATTACTTAGGGCATTCATGATCTCTTATTAAGTAAAATTTGAGATCACTTTCCAGCAATAATTCTACTGTCCTTTCTTCTTTCTCTGTCAATGGATCATCATCCAATGTAAACACATTTGATGTACCTTCATCAAACTTTCTCTGAGTTTTGAAACCATTGTTTTTCATTATTTCTGCTTCAGTCTTCAATAGGTATAGTGTTTTTTGGAAGACAGAAAACTGTTAAGAAGATAAATATTTAGTTTATAAAAATAAAAGAGTATATGAAGATTAAAGAGTTAAAAGTACACGCATAATATTAAAGTACACGTGTATGTTATTTATCCATTTCACGCGTATTTTAAACTATGATGTGTGTACTTTTCCTAAAGAGTGAAAAGTACACGCATAATATTAAAGTACACGTAATTTGTGTTGGTCCATTTCACATGTATTTTAAAATATGATTGGTATACTTTAATAATATCGGTGATTATGTGCAGCTAATACAAAGTACACGCATTAGATGATAAAGTACACGTGTATCATATAAGTACAAATAACATTACTAATTAAGTTGAGGCACTAACCATTTTTTTCGCATCATCGATGTATATTGTGTTTGTTTCCTTGTCGTCGGATCAAAGGGAATCCATGTGGATGACTTTGTTTTATATTTTCTATATCGCAAGTAATGTGAAATGTCCTATGTTATCTCTTAGTACAACGAACAAATTATTACAAGTGCCTTAGTATTCAAATAAATATCTGTATAATTCCCCCTTCTTATGGACTTCTTATTTTCTACAAGCTTCTATCTGAATAAAAATTATGGAGATTGTGTTAAGAAAAAAAACTAAAATTTTGTTTCATAAAGCTTTCGGCTTAATTGTACTTACCCAATAATAATCAGAAAATGTGTGTGAGTGGGAGATCCCTTCCTTTGACAATTTTAACCTAAATACATGACTAAAGCCAAGTATTATCTGTTTCACACAATATAAAATGGTGAGAAAATAATAATGTTGAAATTTATTGAATGTACAATATTTGGACTACATACTTGGCTTGAAATTTTTTGATTCTTGAGGACTTCAAGAAAATCTTCCCATGGGACATACGAAACCAGCCCTTTGAAAATAAATTTCCTGCATTTTATATAAGCAATATGAATTTGATAATAATAATAACCTTATTCTTTTGCACCAAAAAATATAAATTAGCGAAGTGATAAATCATAAAATAATACACTTTACCCTGGCTCGGCCTTTTGAATAAACTCTTCAATTATTTTCTTCGCAACTTCATCGAGATATTTGTACTCTTTGACTGATTCAAGCTTGGAATGAGTTTCTTTCACTTGTTGAGCTATTGTTAGAGGCCCTTTTCTCAGCTTTGTCTCTTTTTGTTTTTTAATTAGTTCATGCTTATCGATTTCTCTATCATTTTTCTTTTCTTCTTTCCTCTAGTAACAGGCCCTTTTATTTTAGGTATTTCGGGGGTGCCCTGAACTGTCTTTGAGGTTAGTTCAATCTTCAAGATCGAAATTTCGCCCATGAGTTGTTTATTAGTGTTTTTCTGATGTATTTAAACAAGGAATGTTGGATTGTAAGCATTTTTTGAAATAATGATTTAAGTTCTCTTGCGTGTATTTTGATAAAATTTGTGTTTTTCATCCAAATTTCTGTGTATATTATAAAGTACAGGCATGTATTTTATAAAATACATGCATGTACATTATAAAATACACGCGTGTACTTTATGAAATTTATAAAATACACATGTACTTTCATCATAATTTGCGTTTACTTTAGAAAGTACACGCGTGTACTTTATATCTATTGTACTTTATAGATACCTGATCAGTTTTTTTCACTGCTGATTCATCAAGCATTTTCTTCAATTCCGAAATTTCGTCATTAAGGATTTTATTATTACTTTCCTGTTATATAAAAATAATGTTAGATTATATGCAATACTTGAATAAAATTGTATTATTTCTAATCAAATAATGCGTGTACTCTGCATTATTTCTAATATCAAATAAAGTTACATTAAAAATACTATCAAATAAAACTGCGTGTACTTTAGGAAAACTGCATGCACTTTAGAAAAAATGCGTGTACTCTGCATTATTTATAATCAAAAGCACCTATTGATTTCTTTTCAATTCTGACTCCTCAAGATTCTGCCTCAATGTTATCTTTTCTATGTCAGCATCTCTTCGTTTTTGTAATGTATCATCATACTTTTTTTGAGATCTTCACCAGTCAAAGATAGATATCCATTTTTTTGTTACAAAATTCGTGATGATTCTGCCTGTTTTTTCAATGATTCATTCAGTTCTTTAATTCTATCTGAGTCACTCATTGTGACTTGATCAAGATTTTCTTTTAAAGAATTTTTTAACTCAACTAGTTGGGCATTTTTCACCTCCAACTTATTTAGTAAATCTTTTTCGTTCAAAAGGTTGGAATTATCCACCTTGAACTTATTCATTTCCTCTTAGGCTTCCAAAAGTGAATCACGATCTACATGGATACATTCAAAATGGTTTGACAACCCGCTCACCCAAATAAGGGGTGGCCAGCCTGATACTCCAATAATAATGGTAATCATAGATGGAATCATTCTCAGCATCACAACAATACAATAAGTATGCGGGACAACCACACTATATTTCAGAAAAGCGGGTTGCCAAAAAATTTTATTTTTTAACTTAAGGAAAGAATTTAAACAATGCAATTTAAAAAGAAATTGGAAACCCACGGAACTTATATTACATCCGCATCATGTATACAATAAGGGGACCAAATATGTTGTCGGTCAACAGTCACTACAATGTAATGCAACAGTTTAATTTAGCTACATAATACATTACATTAGACAATTACAAAAGCTTGTGCCACACACCCGAATAAAATAACCCGATCGTAACTAGAGTACAAAATGAAGGCATCTATAACAAAATATCCCGTAATATCCGCAAAGTATCACGGCTCCCAAAAACACCGAAATAGGAAAGTCAGTACGGTCATCCTTGCGACGGAGCACCTGAGAGGATACAAGATTCATGCACAACAAGAAATATGAACGGGTCAGGGCCCGGTTTTATATGATCACCAGACTAATAAAGAGTATGACAATTATGAATAGCTAATCACGAGGAATAAAGAATCTACCTACACAATCTTAAAGCATAAGCTAGAGCAATTTAAATGATCATAAGTTTAATTTAGTTATTCAAGAGGATATGAATGATTAACATTAATTAAAAGCCTCCATCATTTTCACTTATTTCATTTCATCGTTTCGTTCCTTATCATGAAACATAATCACAATTATATGCTCTTTGTGGAATTTATCATATATCAAGTCCAACTTGAATAAGAAATGTTATATTCATATACATATAACGATTCTAAGACCGTCCATATGAGTTTCCCCACTATGCGCGCCCCTAAATGGCTATCATCTTTCAGTGCCTATCCCCAAGATAACCTAGGATCCTACAACGCAAGACGTTGGAAAGTGTCCATATGCCTGCGAGTGAGTCATAACCACACCTAGAATTACCTCACTAGCGCAAAAATAACATATAATAACCGATCATATGGCCTAGGACTATATTCACCCTGCATTCATTAGCCAAGGGACTTCACCTCACGCGCCTCAAAACACAAGTTACCAAGATTTATTCCTATTTGTTTACAAACAAAGAAAATGAGTGAACCATCCCCCATAGAAGATTCAACACTAGTGAAGGTACTCTCTGCAGATTTAATCAAATCTGTAGAATGAGCGAAGCTTCTAGAAATAAACGAGTGTATCGCACCCGTATCAAACAATACATGACCCATATGCCCCTGAATGAGAACCTTCCCCTCAATAGCTGGCGGCGCGGGTTGGGCAGGAGGAAGCATAGCATCCTAAATGTGGTAAACACGACCATACTGTAGATGTCCCTATTGCGGAGGGGAAACTAGATTAAATACTTGTGGCAGTAACTGAGCCTATGGATGCTGTGGAACCCTAGGAAGCTATCCCCTAATCAACTGAGGACACGCCCTCCTGTAGTGACCCAACTCTCTACATTGAAAGCATCGATTCGTCACATTCTTCTGATTTCGGCCCCGGTTATTTCTAAACTGCCCAACTCCTTGGCCTGGATGGCCTCTACCACCATTACCACCCCGACCTTCTTATTGTTGTTGGAGGGCGCCTGGATACGGTAACATTTGCTGGGTAAAACGCTGTCGTTTAGACAAGTCCTCTTGTTGGGGGTATCCTTTGTAATAACCCGCCCTTTTGGAGATGATTAAATTCCATAATTAAGTATAATTTGGAATTTGGAGAATTTCTCGAAATAGTGATTTTGGGGATTTTCGAGGATTTAATGATTTTCGAAGGGTGTTATAAATTATTTTGGGTTAGAATAGTGATTTTCGGTCAAGTACCTCGGATGGAAATTTCGACTGCGCCATTAGTCTCGGAATGTCCGAGATAGTCGGAAAAGAGTGTCCGATTGTCGAAATTGAGTTCCGGGTAATTTTGGAGTTAAATAGGCTCGTAATTGGGTAAACGAGTCGTTTTTGGGTTTTTAGGGGTAAAATCATTTTTCTCTATATATATAGAGGTAGAGAGGGAGAAAAGAAGAAAGAAGAGAGGGGAGAGAGAGAGAGGGGAGAAAAGAAGAAAAAAGGGGGAGATTCCGGCCGGCCTCCGCGGGATTCGGCTCGAGGACATCGGATTTTATCCACGAGGCAAGTGTTTACTTGCTTTATTTATTTTTGAGCATAAATATATCATATCATTGTTGGTATAACAAACCCTAATGATTTTGGGTTGGGTATTCGTGGATAAAACGGGTTTTCGGGAGATAAAACGAATAAACCCCTAAAATTGGTAAATTGGAGATTTTAGTAATTAACCAAAATTATTGGGTGACTCCGGGTTCTGGGATGTTTAGGACCTGTATTATAGGTGTATTTGTTGTTGGTAGAAGTTTTAGGCCATTGGGTGAAGAGATGGAAGCTTGGGGGAAGCTTCCATGGCCGAACAGCTTCTCAGAGAAGAAGCTGCCCGACTTGATCGATCGATCGAGCCTGGGGGATCGATCAATCGAAGCCTTCGATCGATCGACGGTCAGGGGTCGATCGATCGACCTCTGCTGAAAGTTGATAATTTCTCTTAGGGTGATTCGGATGGGATAGATTCCATTTCATCTTGCTTTGAGGTTAATTAGGTGATAACCTAAGGGACCTTTTAGGACTTTATGGTCCATAAATTAAGGTAATTTAGGAGGGTAAGGTAAGGGTTTTAGTGTATAACCCTTCATCTATATTTTCGAGGAAAATGGAGTAATTGTAGAACTTGATGGATTAGGGTTCCTAATTATATTGGGGACTTCTAAATGATAAATTGAACTAGGAATGGTTTTTGGGTTCAAGGGATTGAAATCCTTAACCCACTGAATTAAGGTTGTTCGGGTGAGATGAATCCCGAGAATAATTTCCGTAGGCATATAGGCCTATATAATTATGCTTATAGGAAGCATAATTATATCGATTATCGTTAAGTATATCCTAGGAGATAATTAGGATAATTTGGGAATATAGATAATTGTTGAGTTCACTTAGAGTGAAGGGTATCATTCGAGATATCCAATAAATCCTTAGAATAGGATTGAGAGTTATAGTGATAATTAAAGTATGAAATACTTTGGATTTAGAATCATGCTAATATAAATGCATGATTATGATTTCTGGAGGAAATCTTTGGGGTTATGGTCATCGCTAGATGCTATAGGCCACTATGGCCGTTTATATATATTCTAGGAAGAATATATATAGGATATGTATATACTATGTGGTTTAGGTATGTATATATGATGGAAATGATTTTGAAAATATAAAAATGAATATTTTCAAAATGGAAAGAGAAATGTTTTTCATAATTAATAAAATATGGATTACACACCTCTCTAAATCGCTATCATAAGGGAAGTTGCGTTCGTATGGTGAAGCCCCCTGGTTAATGATGCAGGGTGGATATAGTCCTATAGGCCATGTGAGCGTTTGTTGTTATATTTTCTGCGCTGGTTAGGAGATTCCGGGTGTGGTCTTGACTATCCCGCAGGCACATGGTCGCTTCCCGACGTCTTTCGATGTAGGATCCCAGGTTGTCTTATGATAGGCCCTGGAAGATGATAGCCATTTAGTGGAGCGCACAGTGGAGAAATCCGGACGGGCAGTCTTAGAACGCGTTTATATTATAGCAGTTCATAATAATGGATTTGCTTTAATTACATTTCCTGGATATAGGAAGGGAAATGGGTTATATAAATTGGCTTCGGTAACACTTCCCGGATGGAAGAAGGGATGTGGAAGCATATGTTATGATCAAAGCATTTTTATGATAATGAAAATGGCTTTGAATACATTTCCTGAATATAAAAAGGGAAATGGGATATTTTAAAAAGGAAAAGCATTTTTATGTTAATAAAATTGGCTTTTAAAAAGATATATGTTTTGGTAAAGCAAATCATGTTAATGAATTGGCTTTAAATACATTTCCTGGATATGAGAAGGGAAATGGAAGTTTTTGAAATAAAAAGGATAAGTATTGGTAAATACTTTGTGTATAGAATACACCTCAGTCCGGGAGATAGATCCGGATGCGTATTATAAAGATACAATTGATTTGGTAATCCTCAGTCCGGGAGATATTATCCGGACATACATCATAGATGTACGTATATGTATAAATCGAGTGCCGAGGGTCTAATGGATCCCGACGATCGATCGTGCCGCATAGTAGTGTATCGGGGGGTTCCTTGTTTGGATTTCGCTTCGCGAGACACCCCACGCACGAATATGGCACTGTGTTGAGACTGGGGAGAAGTTTAATCCTTAGTGCTCTAATATTATAAATATGGTATATATATATTCTATATATCTTTCTGTACTGAGAGACTGGTGGATCTCGAAGATCGACCTTGCTGCATAGTAGTGTATCGGGGGAGTTCCTTGTTTGGATTTCTCTTCGCGAGACACCCCACGCACGAACATGGCATAACGTCGATATTAGAGTGATGTTTAGCCCTTAGTACATCTGTTTGACTATCTAGGTTAGATAGTGGTGGGGTATTAGACTAGTTTAGCAGGGTAGCTTGACTAGGATGTTTAAAGGGATGCGCTAGGTGTGCACTGTTAGTGGAGAGGTGAGGGGTATCTCATGGGAGTGCGATACCAATTTAAATATGAGATAAAACTATTTTTCTAAAAATAAAGCATTTATGCACTTGCAAAATATTTTCTAAACATTCGGGCTCTGACCTGTTTGTCTACTCTCCTTTCTTTCTCTATACTATATATATATATAGGTGTCCAGACACAGGGATGCCTGGATGGAAACTCTTTCGAGTCAGACGTCTGCTGCAGCAGCTGTGGATACTTGCAGGTTATCGGTAGACGTTTCTTTCCTTGTACTCTAGATAGGAGATATTGTATAAACATTCGAGCCAATGGCTCAATTGCATTTATTTATTCTTTCAGTACAGCATTCGATATGGTTGTATATTTGGACCGAGTGTTCGGTTATTTTAATTCATTTCATTTTCATTTCAGTTCATTACGCATTTAATTGTGGATGTTTTAATTTGTTCGCTAAAGAGTTGTTAAGTAAAAGTTTTTAACAGCCACCTAATAGGATATTAGTAATTAAATGGATTTTTCGACAGTGATGCTAAGGATGATCCATATGTGACCCCTGTTTTAATTTAATATTGGAGTGATCGCCCGGTATCTTATTTGGCGGGTTGTTACAGATGGTATCAGAGCATCAGGTTCTAGTGTCTTTAGGAATCTGTGCGGACGTACTACGCTTTCAGCGTTGCTCTCGATTTGTATAGAGCCCCAGGATTAGGATTGTTGATATCTCTTGTGAGATTTCGATCTCCTGCCATATTAGAAGAATATAGAAATCTGTTACGCGCTCGTTGAGAATCGTGTGCAGAGCTCGGAGGGCAGCAGGAGTTGGAGCTTAGCTGGGGGAGCTGGTAGAAGACGGGGACGAGGACCTTAGTAGATGCCACTCTCCTTGTGGCAAATGCTAAGGACTGTTGCGACGACTACTAAAGTATAGTAGTTATGAGCAACCAAGTACAACTGTGATAGAAAGTGGTACTCAAGTTGGATTTCCCCGTGGAGATAAGGGTTCCAAAGGGATCTTACGGATAGTTCTAACCGTGAGTCCCCATGAATCAGCAGGACGAGAAGAATGCAGTTTTTGGAATTTTTCGCCTAAGGTTCAGCCAGAGGCCGACGGTGAATAAAGAGTATTATGGCGAAGTGAACCTTGTACCTAATTGAGTTAGGTGCAATGAATCTTGAGTCCTTTCCAAGAAGGATGGGCTCACTACAGAATGGGTATGTTCGAGGACCCCATGGTTGGACATCCACTCGGGGATATTGTTATTATGAAGTTGTGGTTATGAGTTTTACCTCAATTGAGGAGCTATATTTGGCGTGACTAGATAAAGTCGTGGTATTAGTTAGCCCTGGACTCGTGTGTGTAATATGAGTTTTGTTTCGGTCTCGATAACATAATAATGTAGGCTTGTGTGTTTTCCGCGATAGAGGAATTCTATTTCCCTTCATTCGCCATAGAGGCGGGTGATTATATTTTGTATATATACGTATACGGTATATGGTGTATCGGAGCGATAGCAGCTAATGATGGCAAGTCTATCGTGTCCGCAGTTCCTGGAGAGAACGGATTGTGGTTGCGGTGTCTCACCTGGATACAGGTTGAGTACCCCTTTGTCATTATGGATTGATAGAACCTCGATGAGTAGAGGTTTCCTTATTTTGGTTGGTATATGTGGCAACCTTATAGATATAATTTAAGGCCCACAGGATCGTTGTTGAGCTGTGAGATTTGGCTCAGTATTGGTTTGCGCGAGGACTTAGAAATAGTGTGAGCGCCGGGTGGTGTGACTCTTAGTTAGAGATAGGAGTTCAGACCACCTTTTGTTGATAAGGGATAGGATTATCCCGGTTGCATGTCTGAAATAACGGGACTCCGTGACCAACGAAGTCAAGTGTTAATGTGTGGAGGGGTTCCTTGTTTGGATTTCGTTTTGCGAGACACTCCACACATGACACTTAACGGCGCCGAGCATGGAGAGCTGTTATGGGATGCAAGGATGTGGGTTAGTCTTATAGTGTGGATGAACCACTATAGACTACGAGCCCTGTGATTATGGTACTCTTATGGAAATATTGTGCTATGGAAAAGCACTCAAGTGGTCCTCTCGCCACAAGTAGTTGGGTGGAATAGGACTTAGAGAATTTGATTTGAGGATGATTGCCAGGCCTTTTTAAGAAGGCAAATTTAGAGGAAATCGGAGATCGGGGTGATGTACATAGTGTTCCTACCAAGAGGAGGCACTTTGATTAGTTAGGTTTCCTTCTGTATGGGCGGAAGGATAAGATAGTAGGAATGCATTCATAGGCTAGCCTAGTAGGATTTAGGACGTCCCGCTTCTGTGCCTTGGGTTGTTATATCTCGATGACCGACTACGCGAGGGAGTAGTGTAATGGGAGGGTTCCTTGTTTGGATTTCGCCTTGGCGAGACGTCCCACGCATGAAACCAAGCAATCGTCGGGAGTTGAGAGAGACCTTGGGCACTAGGGACATACTTAGGATTATATTAGTTTCGTGTAGGTAGGGTAACGCATAGATCGTAGCATTTTTAGGATATAGGTTCGCTAGTATTAGCAGCGCCGAGGTTAGGAGTATTGAAATGCATGGGTTCGGAGGACCCATAGGTGAGTATTACACCGAGGAAAGGAGACCCTTATTGGGAGAGAGTGATGCGTGTCAGACGTTCGTAATGTTTGTGCTGATATGCACACGTTAGAAAGGTGTATGGGCACCTTGGTAAGCTGGTTTGATATACCGCCTAGTTACGATAGGAGCAGTACACAAGATTGAAATCCATGCCAAGAGGCATTTTAGAGGATGGGTATTAAGTGACGTATTAGAGTCACTTTATGATTGCGGTAGCCGCATAGTGTATGGTTAGGAACCATTAGGTTAGTATCTTTTCCTTGAGGTTTTAGGATTTGTAGTAATCCTAGTTAAAGGGTGTAAGTTACATCTGAATTTCGAGGACGAAATTCTGTTGTAAGGAGGGAGTATGTAATAACCCGCCCTTTTGGAGATGATTAAATTCCATAATTAAGTATAATTTGGAATTTGGAGAATTTCTCGAAATAGTGATTTTTGGGATTTTCGAGGATTTAATGATTTTCGAAGGGTGTTATAAATTATTTTGGGTTAGAATAGTGATTTGCAGTCAAGTACCTCGGATGGAAATTTTGACTGCGCCATTAGTCTCGGAATGTCCGAGATAGTCGGAAAAGAGTGTCCGATTGTCGAAATTGAGTTCCGGGTAATTTTGGAGTTAAATAGGCTCGTAATTGGGTAAACGAGTCGTTTTTGGGTTTTTAGGGGTAAAACCATTTTTCTCTCTATATATAGAGGTAGAGAGGGAGAAAAGAAGAAAGAAGAGAGGGAAGAGAGAGAGAGGGAAGAAAAGAAGAAAAAGGGGGAGATTCCGGCCGGCCTCCGCGGGATTCGGCTCGAGGACGTCGGATTTTATCCACGAGGCAAGTGTTTACTTGCTTTATTTATTTTTGAGCATAAATATCTCATATCATTGTTGGTATAACAAACCCTAATGATTTTGGGTTTGGTATTCGTGGATAAAACTTGTTTTCGGGAGATAAAACGAATAAATCCCTAAAATTGGTAAATTGGAGATTTTAGTAATTAACCAAAATTATTGGGTGATTCCGGGTTCTGGGATGTTTAGGACCCGTATTATAGGTGTATTTGTTGTTGGTAGAAGTTGTAGGCCGTTGGGTGAAGAGATGGAAGCTTGGGGGAAGCTTCCATGGCCGAATAGCTTCTCGGAGAAGAAGCTGCCCGACTTGATCGATCGATCGAGCCTGGGGGATCGATCGATCGAAGCCTTCGATCGATCGACGGTCAGGGGTCGATCGATCGACCTCTGCTGAAAGTTAATAATTTCTCTTAGGGTGATTCGGATGGGATAGATTCCATTTCATCTTGCTTTGAGGTTAATTAGGTGATAACCTAAGGGACCTTTTAGGACTTTATAGTCCATAAATTAAGGAAATTTAGGAGGGTAAGGTAAGGGTTTTAGTGTATAACCCTTCATCTATATTTTCGAGGAAAATGGAGTAATTGTATAACTTGATGGATTAGGGTTCCTAATTATATTGGGGACTTCTAAATGATAAATTGAACTAGGAATGGTTTTTGGGTTCAAGGGATTGAAATCCTTAACCCACTGAATTAAGGTTGTTCGGGTGAGATGAATCCCGAGAATAATTTCCGTAGGAATATAGGCCTATATAATTATGCTTATAGGAAGCATAATTATATCGATTATCGTTAAGTATATCCTAGGAGATAATTAGGATAATTTGGGAATATAGATAATTGCTGAGTTCACTTAGAGTGAAGGGTATCATTCGAGATATCCAATAAATCCTTAGAATAGGATTGAGAGTTATAGTGATAATTAAAGTATGAAATACTTTGGATTTAGAATCATGCTAATATAAATGCATGATTATGATTTCTGGAGGAAATATTTGGGGCTATGGTCATCGCTAGATGCTATAGGCCATTATGGCCGTTTATATATATTCTAGGAAGAATATATATAGGATATGTATATACTATGTGATTTAGGTATGTATATATGATGGAAATGATTTTGAAAATATAAAAATGAATATTTTCAAAATGGAAAGAGAAATGTTTTTCATAATTAATAAAATATGGATTACACGCCTCTCTAAATCGCTATCATAAGGGAAGTTGCGTTCGTACGGTGAAGCCCCCTGGCTAATGATGCAGGGTGGATATAGTCCTATAGGCCATGTGAGCGTTTGTTGTTATATTTTCTGCTCTGGTTAGGAGATTCCGGGTGTGGTCTTGACTATCCCGCAGGCACATGGTCGCTTCCCGACGTCTTTCGATGTAGGATCCCAGGTTGTCTTATGATAGGCCCTGGAAGATGATAGCCATTTAGGGGCGCGCACAGTGGAGAAATCCGGACGGGCGGTCTTAGAACGCGTTTATATTAAAGCAGTTCATAATAATGGATTTGCTTTAATTACATTTCCTGGATATAGGAAGGGAAATGGGTTATATAAATTGGCTTCAGTAACACTTCCCGGATGGAAGAAGGGATGTGGAAGCATATGTTATGATCAAAGCATTTTTATGATAATGAAAATGGCTTCGAATACATTTCCTGAATATAAAAAGGGAAATGGGATATTTTAAAAAGGAAAAGCATTTTTATGTTAATAAAATTGGCTTTTAAAAAGATATATGTTTTGGTAAAGAAAATCATGTTAATGAATTAGCTTTAAATACATTTCCTGGATATGAGAAGGGAAATGGAAGTTTTTGAAATAAAAAGGATAAGTATTGGTAAATACTTTGTGTATAGAATACACCTCAGTCCGGGAGATAGATCCGGATGCGTATTATAAAGATACAATTGATTTGGTAATCCTCAGTCCGGGAGATATTATCTGGACATACATTATAGATGTACGTATATGTATAAATCGAGTGCCGAGGGTCTAATGGATCCCGACGATCGACCGTGCCGCATAGTAGTGTATCGGGGGGGTTCTTTGTTTGGATTTCGCTTTGCGAGACACCCCACGCACGAATATGGCACTGTGTTGAGACTGGGGAGAAGTTTAATCCTTAGTTGTCTAATATTATAAATATGGTATATATATATTCTATATATCTTTCTGTACTGAGAGACTGGCGGATCTCGAAGATCGACCTTGCTGCATAGTAGTGTATCAGGGGGGTTCCTTGTTTGGATTTCGCTTCGCGAGACACCCCACGCACGAACATGGCATAACGTCGAGATTAGAGTGATGTTTACCCCTTAGTACATCTGTTTGACTATCTAGGTTAGATAGTGGTGGGGTATTAGACTAGTTTAGCAGGGTAGCTTGACTAGGATGTTTAAAGGGATGCGCTAGGTGTGCACTATTAGTGGAGAGGTGAGGGGTATCTCATGAGAGTGCGATACCAATTTAAATATGAGATAAAACTATTTTTCTAAAAATAAAGCATATATGCACTTGCAAAATATTTTCTAAACATTCGGGCTCTGACCCGTTTGTCTACTCTCCTTTCTTTCTCTATACTATATATATATAGGTGTCCAGACACAGGGACACCTGGATGGAAACTCTTTCGAGTCATACGTCCGCTGCAGCAGCTGTGGAAGCTTGCAGGTTATCGGTAGACGTTTCTTTCCTTGTACTCTAGATAGGAGATATTGTATAAACATTCGAGCCAATGGCTCAATTGCATTTATTTATTCTTTCAGTACAGCATTCGATATGGTTGTATATTTGGACCGAGTGTTCGGTTATTTTAATTCATTTCATTTTCATTTCAGTTCATTACGCATTTAATTGTGGATGTTTTAATTTGTTCTCTAAAGAGTAGTTAAGTAAAAGTTTTTAACGGCCACCTAATAGGATATTAGTAATTAAATGGATTTTTCGACAGTGATGCTAAGGATGATCCATATGTGACTCCTATTTTAATTTAATATTGAAGTGATCGCCCGGTATCTTATTAGGCGGGTTGTTACATCCTTCTCTTTGTTTGTTTCCCAAAGATTGGGATGAGGGTAATGTTCCTCCTCCTATCCCATTGCCTCCGGGTTTCCCAGCTTGCCCCAAAGCTGAAGCCTTCTTACCACTTTGAACATATAACCGATGTTCCTGATAATGGAGTAACGTCGCATTCATCACATCTCCAAAAGTCTGCAAAGTCGTATTACCCAGCAAATGTTACCGTATCCTCCAGTGCAAACCTCCAATGAATTTGGAGATAATTCTCTCCTCTGAAGTCACCTCGTAAGGCAAAAATCTTTCTAACCGAGTGAAATCCTCTTCATACTCCGCAACTGATCTCTCACCTTGTACCACATCTTGAAGCTTCCTTCTCATCTCCTTTTGAATTGCGGGAGGGAAATACTTCCGATCAAACAAAACCCAAAAATCATTGAAAGTCATAGCATCTCTCTGCTCTGGCGTAGTCATCGACTCCAACCAATGTAATGCAACTCCAACTAAATTAAAGGTAGAGAGGATTTGTTTCCTTTCCTCACTACACTCCACCATGCGCAGATGGCGCTGCATATCCTGTTTCCACTGATTGGCTACTATGACGTCAGAACCTCCTTAAAATTTTGGGGGATGACCCTTCAAAAAGGATTCCCTAAATCTCTCCCACGAAGAAGGTCAGCAGGAGATTGTACATCCTGAGCCTGTTGCTGTTGAGATTGTGGTAATTGCTGAGCCACGACAGTCATAGCAGTATTAACCGCTTGGGCCACAACATTTGCTACTTCAACAGCATTTATAGTTTCCAATTGCGGCGGGGGAGGACCTACCTCCTCTTATACGACTCGATTCCTCCTAACTGGGCGACCTCTCTTAGGCAGCATCTGAGATGAAGAAAAAATAGAATTAGAATACTATATAAAATAAATTATCTTGCAGAAGATTGCAAACATAGGTAACAAAACTGTCCTAAAATTAAGCTCTATATCAAAGAACGCTACGATAGAACGTGATAAGTCCGCATAGATCCTAAAGACTCTAGAACCCGATGCTCGGATACCATCTGTGACAACCCCCTTACAAAAATAAGGGGTGGGCAGCCCGATAGTCCAATAATAATGGGAATCATAGATGGAATCATTCACACCATCACAATAATACAATAATTATATGGGACAACCACCCTATATTTCAGAAAAACAGGTTGCCAAAAAATTTTGTTTTATAAGTTAAGGAAATAATTTAAACAACCCAATTTAAAAAGAAAGTGGAAACCCATAAAACTTATATTACATCTGCATCAAGTATACAATAAGGGGACCGAATATGTTATCGATCAATAGTCACTACAACGTAATGCAATAATTTAAATTATCTACATAATACATTACATTAGACAATTACAAAATCTTGGGCCACACGCCCGAATAAAATAACCCGGTCGTAAATAGAGTACAAAATTAAGGCTTCTACAACAAAATATCCCGTAATATCTGCAAAGTATCTCGGCTACTCCCCAAAACACCGAAATAGGAAAGTCAGTAGGGGCATCCTTGCGACAGAGCACTTAAGAGGATACAAGATTCATGCTCAATAAGAAATATGAACGGGTCAGGACCCAATTTTATATGATCACCAGATGAATAAAGAGTATGACAATTATGAACAGTTAATCATGAGGGATATAGATAATAATCTACCTACACAATCTTAACGCATAAGCTAAAGAAATTTAAATGATCATAAGTTTAATTTAGTTATGCAAGAGGATATGAATGATTAACATTAATTAAAAGCCTCCATCATTTTTCACTTGTTCCATTTCATCATTCTGTTCCTTATCGGGAAACATAATCACAATTATATGCTCCTTGTGGCATTTATCATACATCAAGTCCAACTTGAATAAGAATAGTTATTTTTATATACATATAATGATTCTAAGACCGCCCGTCCGGGTTTCCCCACTGTGAGCGCCCCTAAATGGCTATCATCTTCCAGGGCCTATCACCAAGACAACATGGGATCCTACAACGCAAGACGTCAGGAAGTGGCCATATGCCTGCGAGTGAGTCATAACCACACCCCGAATTTTCTCACTAGCGCAGAAATAACATATAATAACTGATCATATGGCCGAGGACTATATTCACCATGCATTGATTAGCCAGGGGACTTCCCCTCACGCGCGAACTTCCCTTATGATAGCATTTAGAGAGGTGTGTTTAAGAAAATTATCATTTACCATATTCATTTTCCATTTTACATATCTATGTTTCATTTTGTCGGAAACCATAATCATTTACATTTTAGTAAATACATCATATTTTATCTGGAGCCATAGTAGTTCATATCATCATTACAACCTCAATGAATGAATAAACTCTCAATTTATTCTCCAAACATTTTAGGGCGTTATAATAAACCACCAAGACTATCATCCCTCAATTGAGCCTCTAAAGTACCCCAGTATATATCTGTATAACTCCTAAACTCAAGCTAACTTAGGAATGAAAATAACCCTTTAACATCTATTTGTAAAACCCCGAAATTACACCATATAATCCAATTCTAATCTAGGGTAGTAACCATACATTCTAAGGCTGTAGGACACTAAGTTTACTTTATACAAGAAGGTTCCTAAGTCCTAAGCCTAAAAGAAAAGGATGAAATTTGAGTTAAGAAAATAACTCAAAACAACCTGATTTCGAATCGATTCGCTCAAAAGCGAATCGATTCGGATGAAAAATCCAAGTTTTTACCTCAGCCGAATTGATTCGGCCTTAACCCAAATCAATTCGGGTTTCCAGACCTGTAGTCTGACCCCATAGCGAATCGATTCGCCCTAGGGCTGAATCGATTCGCCCTTGCGAATTTTCCAAGAATGGGTTACGGGTTATGAACCCTAGTTTTTACCAAAACCAATTTCTACTCCATTTTTACACACATCCATCAACATTAATCTACCCAAAATCATTCTACATGATTATCAACTACCATAATCCACAATATCATCAACATAACCCATTATTAGAGCTCAAACACCATAAAATTCATATTTGTTCCATTAATTCTAATACCCAACTATCACACAAAGTTACTCCTCTTAAACCATATATTAGCAAGTAGAAAACTTGCCTTGAGGTTGAAATCTCAGATTCTTGGAAGATGGAAGAAAGATCAAATCCCAAATCTTCAATCTCTCTCTTTTCTCCTCTTTTCTCCACAATTCTCCTATTCTCTCTTTTTCTCTAGGTTAGTAAATACACTTGAGAGAAATAAATGAGGTGCAAGACTTAAATGGTTAATACCACATTAAAATAATTCACAACTACACATTTATGTTAAAACCAGTCAAAAGTGCCCGAAACTCAAAAATTCAATATGGCACTTATTTTGACTATCTCACACATTCCGGGACTAACTACGCCCTCTAAATTGGTATCCAAAAATTTTATAAGTCATTTCAAGTTCCTGTTGCATATAAACCATAAATGTCATTTAAAGCATATGACACTATAAAACGCAACGTGGTGACATTTATATACATATACATTAAATATGCAACAATCTAGTACATTTTATCTTTCAACTCATTCAATTAGTATTTACTCCAATTTTCAACATTTTATATAATTACTTCACACAGTAAATTAATATAAAATATGTTCTCAAAAGCGAGGGTTGTTACAAATGGTAAGGTTCGCACTCTCCACCTCCAAAGAGGTCACCTTCTCTAGTGCACCCTTAAGGTCTTCTGCTACTTTAGATAGTTGGTTATTTTTTTCCAACAATTCACTTTTCAAAACAACAATATGTTCCCCAAAATTAACCTTTGGATGATCATTTCCCTTCTTTTTCTTTGGAGTCACAGTGTTTTTAAGGGGAATATTCCAACCATATGAAAATTTGTTATCATTAATATCTTCAATAACTTTTTCTGATAATGAATCAGCACGTATAGGACTTTCTGTAGAAATATTCAAAGAGTAACTTGATCCTTCAAACTGAGATTCCTTTTGTACATAACTGTCCTTACAAGATGGTTTATTTGTAGGGTGCTTCAAAATTGTTGTTGCAATGTCATTCTTCACAAACCATTGCCTCAAATAACAGAATTTCCACCTCTAGAATTTTGGCGTCTTATCTATATATTGTTCAACAGGGGAAATAATTTCAAATTTCTCACATGCCCAATATTGTGATCATACAAAAAACAAAATGGTATTAATATTTGTATTACCTAGGTTTTCATAATGGAAAGAACTAGTGATTTGTTCAAAATAAATGCAAAATTAAACATGTAATTTGTAAATTTTACAAGTGAATTTTGAAAGTACACGTGATTTTAACAAAGTAAACGCGTACTTTGCCAATATAAGTTCGCGGATACATTCTAAAGTACACTTATAATATTAACAAAAAATATAGCAAATGTATTTTGAAATTACAATGGTTATATTTACAAAGCATAGTACATGTGTACTTTGTAAAATACAAGTGTACTTTATGAAGTATAAGTGTACTTTATAAATACACGTGAAAATATGACGTGCATTTTCAAAATACACATGAAAATGTCACGTGCATTTACAAAATACACGTGAAAATATCATGTGTGTTTTCAAAATACACGTGATTTTTACAAAGTACGCGTGAGTATCGGTATGTAAATTTTAAAATATCAAGATTGTTTTTTTCTCATCAGTAGGGAAATGACACATCCAGTAACTGTGCTAGGTTTTGAACTTGATAATTTATCAAGTGAATGTATGAGAAACTCATGAACAGCAGATGCCCAATCATACTTATTGATTTCCTCAATATTGTCGATATATTTCAACCAAAATTGTACAAGGGTGAAGTTTGAGTTGGAGAAAAATAACATGATCAAGAAGTGGAGACACACAATTTTTACAAAATCGGCAATGCCTTCATCTGTCTCCAATTCGACTGATTGCTTCAAACCATTCAATATTTCAGACTTTCTTATTCTTTTTGCGAAGTATCGTGCATGTAATCCAGGTTTTTTAGCAGTATTCCATCCCTTTTTCAATTCTATTGATTTTTAACCCTCAACTAGTGGTATGCCAAATATTTGTGACACCCCGCCTAATAAAATACCGGGCGATCACTCCTATATCAAATTAAAACAGGAGTCTCATGTGGTTCATTTTTAACATCACCGTCGAAAACCAATTAATTACTAATATCCTATTAGGCCGACGTCAAAATTTTAAATTAACTAATCTTTTTAACCAAACCATCCAAATAAAATAAGGACAACAGTTTATATGCAACAACTGAAATAAAATAAAGTAAAATAACCGAACACTCGGTCCAAATAATACAACCAAATTGAATTCCACACAAAAGGCGGTAAATGAATAAATGAGTACAGTTGGGCCATTAGCCCGAATATGACTACAATACCTCCTATCTAGATCTCAATGATGGAAGCGTCTACAATAAACCTGCTTGCATCCACAGCTGCTGCAGCAAACGTCTGACTCGAATGAATTATTATCCAGGCGTCGCTGTGTCTGGACACCTATATATATATATATATATATATATATATATATATATATATATATATATATATATATATATATATATATATATATATATATAGCAAGAGAGGGGAGAAGTAGAGAAAATGGGTCAGAGCCCGATTGTTGAAAATATTTTAGAAAGTGCATAAAATCCATATTTTAAAATATGTTATTTCTCATATTTTAAACTGGTATCGCTCTCACATGAGATACACCTCACCCCTCTTCTAACAGTGCACAACTAGCGCATACCATTTTAGACAACCTAGTTAAGCTACCCTACCTAACTAATGTAATTACCCATCTTCTAATAAACCTCATCGATTCGGGTACTAAGGACTAAACTTCTCCCCATTCCCAACATTACGTTACGTTCGTGCGTGGGGTGTCTCACGAAGCGAAATCCAAACAAGGAACCCCCCCGATACACTACTACGTGACAATGTTGATCACCGGGATCCATTAGGCCTTCAGTACATAACATATTTATACCATCTCGTATTTATTAATAGTTCTCATTAGAACCTATTATTCGCATTCATATAAATCCGGATATAAATCTACCGGAAGTAATATCACACTTTATTCATTCTTTTCACTTTATACAAGGTTAGGTTATATGATATCTCATCTCATATATATCAACAGTATACTATACGCAACAAGTATATTAATCATCCACCGAACTATAATATAAGTGGCTTAGTCATTCTCATTTACTAAGCATCCGTGAATTATCTCAAGTACACATATATGTTAATCGCAATACATATATAGATATATAGCACCCCTAGCCTCAGCTGCGGTGCACTCATACTCTGCTATCCAATCCAAGTACATCTCGTACAAAAAGGATTACCCGTTCCACATCACTCAGGAACTGTAACAATACAAATCACACGTATTGGAGGCGAACATAGTTCACGTACCTACGGGTCACGCACATACCTACGCTCCCATAAGCAGCGGACTTATCAACTCACAAATAAGCCTTTCACAGCCCTATGTTCTTGAGGTACCAAATCTAAAATCCCCCCGAAGGCAACACAGGATAAGATTGTCCTCTTCCGAACGTCAACCTCCCGTGATAGCAAGTATGATAGGTATGTCATACACATAATAAAAAAAATCATATAGGTACACATTCCACCTATATACATATATCATCAATTTGGTATTCACACAACCATATTATAATTATAGGTATTTCTCTCACCTATACATAATTCCCCATGGTAATTATTTAATCCATGTATATAATAACATTCGAGCATACGCACAACCCGTATAATAAATTTCCCACGTAGTATATTTATCTCTCGAATATCCTACGCATTAATCAATTTTAACTAATCCTCAATACATCATTTCCGATATTTTCTCACCGCACGATGACAATACCAACGACACCGATATATATTATTTATCTATTCTCAATCTTTTATGGCTATAATCTCCAAACTCTCGTAACGATAGCCAATAACCTTGAATATTCTCATTCACAATAATACAAGCCGTCACACAATTAAAACACTACCCCAATACATGTTCCCTTATTTAACATTCAAATCACACTTAAATACCCCTTTAAGTATTTTTCCTCACGAACACCCCTATTTGGGTAAATCTTGGATTTTACTTTCAACTAACCCAAGGTACACGCCTTACTAAAAAAAATATTTAGAAGTCCCCACACTATTTTTAGGAACCCCAAATATTTATCTCCAAATAATTCTAGCCTTTATTTTTCCAATTTCCGAGTGCATTTCCGAGTTGGTGATTTCACCCCGGAACTGCCATCTTCTAAAAATCATAACAATTCGAAGAAAAATCAGAAAAATACGCGGTCAGCGCCCACGCGACCGTATCGAAATTATCTACAACTTTCGTGTTTTGACCTAGAGCTGAATCGGTTGTCTTCCTATCCGAAACAGCCCAGAAGTGGGATGGTCACTATTCACCTTCTTCTCCAAAAATCCAAACCTCCATTAAAACACATCCAAGCTTTTTATCTCCTCTCTCATCATCATTCAACCTCAAATAACCATAAATACACACATTCAAAGGGTTCCAATCATCCTAGAACCCAGATCCAACAATTAATTTCAATTAATTTCAAGTTTCTCAAATTGGGTATTAATCGAGTTATATCCGTTTTAATCTTTCGAAAACCCCTTTGATCCACGAAATTTCAACCCAAAAATCTTTAGTTTTATACCAACTACAATATGAGAAATTAACACACTAAATCAATATGCAAGTTAAACACTTGCCTTGTGGAATAAATCCGACGTTCTCGAGTCGAATCCCGCGAATTTGGCCGGATTTTCCTTCTCTTCTTCTTCTTTTCTTTCTTCTTCTTCTTCTCTTCCTTCTCTCTACTCTCTTCTCTCTCTTAGGGCAGAAATGAAAGGGAAAGGGGGCTGCTTAAGTCTTTAAACCCGAAATTGGGTAAATGCACAATTGTTAAATGACTCGTGTACCCGTTTACGAGCCCCTACTAGTCCAAAAATGTCCGGAACCCAAATACTACCCCCGGGTAGTCTATTTTGACTATCTCGGCCAATCCGAACCTAATGGCGCAGTCGAAATCTCCATCCGAGGTACTTAACTAAAATTCATTAATTTTGCCCCAACATGTTCAATATGCGTATTTTCCAATTTAAAATATTTTCTTTGTCGCTTTACCCAACTTGCGACATGTAATTAAAAATAATACATGTAAATATTAATCTGGCACTTACAAACTAATATTTACTATTTACTTTATATTCTGAATTTATTCAATTTCACTCATAAATTCCATAATTACTATTCACAGTAATTCCTCAATTTACCAAATTACGCCCACCTTTGTAATTTAAATATCTTTAAAAGTACGGGGTATTAAAAGTACGGGGTATTACAATATTTCACTTATATCTATTGGCATTATTTTTATCCTACTCTTCATATGGAAACTTTTGGTTCCGTATTATACAATTGGTTAATTGATAAAATATTTGTATCGGTCTTCTTATTGCCCACTTATACTACTTTTCCATGGTAGTATGCATTAAAAAGATTCCAAAATGGAGTCTTCTTAAGAAGTTAAATATGCCTATTATTTATTTTATCTTTAATCTGAAGAAAATCATAAAGAAAGCTAACAATATTTGATCGATATTGGTCATTCTTCTTTGCATGGCGTTTAGATTTCAATGACACACTAGAACTAGAACTAGAACTAGAACTAGAACTGGAAGTCGACGAAGAACTATCATCAGACCTATTGGTCATTCTTTTTTGGTTCTTTCCTCTTCTTGCCTTCATCTTCCTCCACATTCTATTGATCTATAAACAAAATTTAAATTACTAACCTATAATGATATGTACAAAAAATAAAATACATGTGAATTAGAATAAAACAATAAAATACAAGCGTATTTAACAAAAGTACATGCAATATTCTCACAAACAATTCATACAATTCTAAACAAAATACATGCTAAAGGGGGTAATATATATCATCTGTTTCATGGTAAAACCTAACAGAGGTTGTTCGACAAGTCAAAAATCAAGATTCTCCATTCCTAACATATTCAGTAAAGAAGTGATACAATAGTTGGATGATAAAAGCTCCAACATTATCAAAACCCCTTAAGCAATGTTGTTCAATTCGTTTAGATAAATCCTTCACTTTCGATTCAATTACTTGAAGTTGTTGCACATCAAAAGTCCTTAAATGTCTGCATAGTAGTAGTAGAAACCAGGTGACCTTTTATCTCTATCATTGATCCGAAGGAGAAAATGAATTTCATCATCATTAGTACTATTAACTGTCAATGTGAAAGGTTTTGTATTATTAAGATCTTTGAAGGTTCAAGCAACAGTTTTGCAGTTGAACATGCTTGATTGTATGCTTCCTAAACAATAATACAATAATATAAAATAATACACTCATAATACACATTAGTACACGTATATTGGATGGAACAAATTGAATTTCAATGTGCATGTACTTTATGAATTTTTTGTGTACTTTCAACAAAGTACACGTAAAAATGAAAAAGTACACGCAATAATACTGCTTACAAACTAATAAAATCTCATTCAAATGTCGTTGGCGCAGACCAAAATAACTCCTAAATATTAACACAGTAATAATACTTCTTACAAACTCATGGAATATCATTCATATGCCGCCAGTGCGGACCAAAATAAAATAGGATTGATTAAATATGGATTTAAAATATATATTTTATGGAGTGCACGTATAAAATATAAAAGTACATGCATATTTGAGATAGAAATTCGATTTCAACGTGCGTGTACTTTGTGTATTTTGTGCGTACTTTTTGAAAGTACACATAAAATACATAGAGTACACGCAATAAAACAGGGCTTGTACATGTACTTATTCTAATCATGTATATATTTCTAGTCCTCGATAAATGATGTATACAGGAGAAAAAGTACAATGGTGAACTACATATATCTAACATGCAAAAGTGTGTTTTGCAATTAAAATGAGGAAAACAAATATATTTTTTCATATCATGAAGAAGAAGAATGTGATTTCATCAGTTCATGTGTCTACAAATTTACACATATGAGAACACAAAGTACACAAGGATAAACAAGTGATAAGAGAATGTATACATACTTGTTAGTTGTGTTTGAAAGAATTTGATTAAGAATGTAAAATGATCGGTAGAACTTCAACGATTAGGGTTTTATCGAAGAGAGTTATGGTTTTGATCGAAGAGAGTTAGATTTTTTATCGAAGAGAGTTTTTGGTGCTTCGATAAGGAGTATTTATATGTTGTTGTTGACCAAAATTTTATTGAGAATGAGATTCGTTTTGGGGTTTTGATCGAAGAGATGGTACGACTAAAGTTTTGATTCAAGAGAGAATTCAGTATTTTTGGCGCTTCGATTTTTGAAAAGTGTGTGTTTGTTTTAATTTCGGGTTATTTATATGTTGGACCTAATCATTTAAAATTGGTTGGCCCTGATTTTTTTGTCCAAAATTGTTAGTTCAAGGACTAGACCATAAAATCCCCTAAATATAAATATAAAAATAGTGTCTCTTAAAGTAGTTTTGCTATTACAAATTCACATAATTTGACCAATTTTTTTAAAATAACAAAAAAAAATATTTTGAATTGCTTTTTTTTGGAGTCCCTCAGAATGTGTAAATACCACACAAGACAATCAATTCATAATTTTTTTTACTATTTAAAAAATAAGTCCGCATTGGTGAACATCATATGTGGTCTCTCTCTCTCTCTGTGTGTATGTGTATATATATATATACTCACACACCCACACACAGAGATTCAGAAGTGAACACAAAAGATGAATATTTTAATGAACCTTAAAAAAATACCTAACACCCGATTAATTTAAATTCTTATATTGTAATTAGTATGCGCCATTGACAACGAAAATGCGTATTTTTTAATACATGCATATGACACACGTGTGACATGTGTGTTTGTTACCCCCGGCTCGTGTCACATGCGTGTTCAATTACAACATATGAATAAGAATTGATTGGGTATTAGGTGTTTTTTGTTAAGGTTCATTAAATTGTTAATCTTTTATGTTCACTTCTAAACCACTCCCTATATATATAAAAGAGAAACAATGCTACTCTCAACTAAATTGATGATTCGATTATTTTATTTTGCAATAAGAATAAAAACATCTAGCTATAAAAAAAATGTTTTCTGTTATATATCTCCGTTACCGTTAAGAATTAGGTTGGTTGAGTCTATGCCAAAATTGTAAAATATTCACCATTAGATAGTTTCAATGATTAGTTGTAGCACTGTGCACGCAACTGTTCGATTAAAATTGTGTCAGATATTTAGCACAAGCCGCATGAAAAGAATGGTATATAATAAAATGTTGGATATTATTTAGTTGATATAAATGGATATCATGTCAATTAGTTTTTAATGTAAACTCAACTCCAATGTTTATGTAATTGTCAACTAACAAAAAATTTACTCATTAAAAATATTTGGATACATATTTCTATAATATTTAAATAACATGTTTCATTTACTCTTTCTACACAAGATTTGTAAAACACCCGCATATCACGCGGGGTCAAAATCTAGTATACAAATAAACTCACACATATATATATGTATGCCTATGTATGTCTGTTTACGTTTGTGTAAAATAAGTTTTATCCAATGTTCCACATGCGTAATTATCTATATATGCTATGTGTTTTCTAAAACGAACTATGCATGTATTTATACTACATAATTTAGCTTTTATCATTAGCACCGTAATAGATATCATAAAATTCATAAGATAAATTATATTATGCATAATAGCATGGTATATCTGACTAAACAATATGTGTGACATAAAGAGTTTTACTCTTATATGAAAGTACGAATGGTAGTAGAATAATAAGAATGTTGACCAAAATAAGGAATTGTTCTCATTTCTTTAAAGTACATGCATGGCCCATATATATAACTTTACATGATATGAAAAAGTAAAGCCTAAGAAATAGCTAACTCATTGGATATAAGAGAGATTGGCGACATACTTTATTAAAGGTTGTTTTGTTTGTCACGTGGGCTTGATCGTGGCAACTGTTATTCGGGTAAATAGGATAATGCAGTGAGGCAATCTGGG
Source organism: Sambucus nigra (assembly GCA_949130495.1). Classification (NCBI taxonomy): domain Eukaryota; kingdom Viridiplantae; phylum Streptophyta; class Magnoliopsida; order Dipsacales; family Adoxaceae; genus Sambucus; species Sambucus nigra. The sequence goes on along the minus strand of OX422224.1, from coordinate 55,015,454 downwards.
TTATTATTATCCGGGTAAACAGGAGAAAGCAGTGAGGTTATAATCATTTGTAGGAGCCTTAATACTCCCCCTCAAGCGAAGGTGTGATGTAATTCATACACCAATATTATCATGAAGATACCAAAATTAAGGTGTAGCAAGCGATTTTGTAAATATATTCGCAAGTTAAAAAGATGAGGAAAAAAGAAAATAACTAGTAACCCTTGAGCAACTTTTGCACGGATAAACATGTTTTGTGCAGGCATGGAGAATAGGATTAACAATCATATAAAGTTCACTGACATTATTCTAGAAGAGTGTGGGAGGACAAACCCTAGAAAGGCCAAATCACATAAAAGATATGTAAGATAAATAAGTTCAGTCACTGCACTGGCAGGAGCACGATATTCCGCTTCACAAGAAGATCGAGCAATAGTGAGTTGCTTTTTAGATGACCAGGAAATACAATTGGGGCCAAGAAACATACAAAACGCAGAATTGGATCGATGTGTAAGAGGCAAACTCACCAATCTGCATCAGAAAAACTATAGAGAAGTCCCATATTGGAGGTTCCATGAAGATATCGCAAAAGATGTTTAACTTGTTGAAAGTTTGCCTCAGTGGGAGTATGCATGGATTGACATATGTTATTGACTATGTGGGTAATGTCGGGATGAGTAGGAGTAAGATACTAAAGAGAGCCAACTAAATTGATGAAGCATGTGATCTTTTTCTAAGAGATAGAGGACATATTGTGTTGTGTGAGATAGAAACCAATTCAAAATGGGATGGCTTCAATGCCGAGGAAATAATAAAGTTATCCAAGGTCCTTAACAACAAATTCAAATGATAACTTGGTGGTAAGAGTGCCCAAAAGGGAAGTGCTACTACTAGTGATAATGATGTCGTCTACGAGAGCAAAAGCAAAATAATACCATGATAATGATGGAGAAAAAAATAAAGATGAGTCAGCTTGATTATAATAAAACCCAAGTTGAAGTAGATAGGAGTTGAATTGATCAAACCATGCTCTTGGAGCTTGTTTAAGCCCATATATAGCTTTATTAAGTTTGCACATATAATGCGAATGCATAACATTGATAAATCCCCGTGGTTGGCGCATATAAACATTTTTCATAAGATACACATGGAAAAAAGAATTTTCAACATCAAGTTTCTTGAGTGGCAAGTTATTAATGAAAGCAAGCTACAAGACAACTCGAATTATTACGGGTTTGATAACTGGACTAAAATTCTCACTAAAATCAACACCCATAATTTGATTATGACCCCGGGTAACCAATCTGGCTTTATATTTCTCTAGAGATCCATCAACCTTTAATCTTATACGATAAACCCACTTAGACCCATAATATGCGTGTGTGGTTATTTTAGAATTATGTCCCATGTATAGTTATCAGCAAGTCCTTATAGCTCATCTTGCATGGCGTGTACCTAATATGGTTGTTGGAGAGCAGTAGAAAGGTTGGTTGGTTCAGGGAAGGAATTTATTTCAACAAGAGGAGTGGTAGAGGATTTTGAACGGGTGGTAATTGGGTGAGTTTTAAAAGTCTGAATATTGGGAAGGTTGTACTCTCAGGATGAGTGTGGGAGAGGCTGAGAAATAGGAAGGAAAACTTCCAATTGAATAGGCTAAAGTGTGGAGATGGGTGTAGTTGGTGATAAAAGATGAGAGGCAAACTCACGGACTGGTATTGAACGAGTGGAAGTAATAGGGTCAGTAACATGTGGTTGGGTTGACTGGGAAGCACAATCAGTTACATCAAGGGGCAATTATTGGGTAGGTATGTTGTCAAAGGCTACAGTAAATGTTGTGGTTGGTAGCACAAGAGGTACTGTATCCCTCTCGTTCTGATGGTCAACAGCAGTTATGTGTTGCTCATCTGAAATGATGGTACAAGAAGAAGAGAATGGTTGGGGTGTAGATAAGATAGGACAAGTATGGTCAGTGGGTATTAAAGCAAGAGGACTGAAGGTCTTACTTGAATTTGTACGAATGAAATTGTAATTATGAGAGGAACTGACAGGACTGGAAATTGAGGTATTTGAAAGACCAGTTGAGGTTTATCGAGATAGGATACTATTGGTATGTAGAAAAATGGACAAGGGTGGTTGAGATGAGGTAGAATTTAACATAATAGAAAAGGGTGTTATTGTCTGAATAAATTAAAAAAATTACGGATAAGTAACCATATCTATCGGTTGGGATTGAACAGTAGCTTGGGGATTTGAAACATATTGAAAGTGTTTAAAAAAAATAGCAAGTCTCGAAATAAAAATTCGCTTGGTATGTGGTTGATAACATCGATATCCCTTATGAAGTGAACTATACACAATAAATACACAAGGATAAGATTTTGTTATGAATTTATTTTGAGTTTTGTTTCGTATATAGGGAAAACAACGACAGCCAAAGGTTCTTAAAATTGAATAGCTTGGCCGAGTGGCATAAAGTTTGAAAAATGGTGTGATTTTTTAAAGGTGCAGAAGGTAGGTGATTAATGAGATAGACACCAGTGAGAAATGCTTCAGCCCATAGAAAGTTAGGAATATTATCATGAAACATTAATGTTAATCCACTTTCAACAATGTGACTATGTTTTCTTTTAGACAAACCATTTTGTTTCGGCATTCCTCGACATGATATATGTCTAATTTTGCCATAAGTAATAAGATATGAATTAAAATTCTTGAAAGTTCAACACCACCATGACATTGGAATTTTTTTATTTTATTTTCGAATTGGGTCTTTATTATTTTATAAAAGATTAGAAACAGTTTATGAAAATCAAATTTTAGTTTAAGTGGATATAACTAGTTATAACGTGTACAATCATCCACAAATATACCACAAAATTTAAAACCTTGAGAAGATGTCATAGAAGTCAGTTCCCATAAAAAATAATGAATTTTTTTCAAAAGGAACATTAGAAATTTTGTCATTTATTCCAAAAGGTAATTTGTAACTTTTTCCAAGTTGACAACTCTCACAACTTGCTAGAGATTTATTCAAATGATCTACATGCAAAGAATAACATTTATTTAAAAACTTTAAAGACTTGACTTGTAGATGACCCAAACGTTGATGCCAAATATGATGACCTTCTTTCTTTTCATTAATGGAACTTAGAGCCTCTCCATGGTTTTCTTCAAACATGCAAAGTGAGCCTATTATAATTCCCTTGGCTAGTTGTTTGTGAGTCTTCTTATCGTTGACAATAAAACCATCATTAGTAAATTCAAGTAGAATTTAATTATCACTAAGTAATTAACTCATAGAAATTAAATTATTTTTTATTTTAAGAATAATTAAAAGATATTTCAAAATTAAATTATCATTCAAAAAAATTTCTCCAATGTGAGTTATGTCAAGTTTAGATCCATATCCAATAATGAATTTATCACTACCTTTATATGAAAAAAGTTTAGAAAATTTACCAGTGCTATTTTTCATATGAGATGTGGCTCCTGTGTCAACTTAAAGACCATGATCTACTTGTGTATCAACATTAATTGCATGCAAGGCTATATTAACTTGGTCTTGTGTTTGAAAACAGTAGTCCCATCGAAAGAAACAAGTGGGTGAGTTATGGCTTGTTCTTCCACATGTTTGCAAGGCCATACTATTTGGATTTATTCATTCATTTCTTGTAAATTATTGGGTCACTTCTGGTCAAATCATTCCTTGAAAACCACTTGAGGGAAATCATGGCTCATGATTTGTACCACAAATATTAGAACTTTGATTTGACTATGAACCATATTTTTTTTTGGTAAACATTGAAATAGAAGAGGTTACTTAACGTTTACACAACGATACCATAAGCCATCAAGGCAATAACGAAAAGCAAGAGACAGAACCAGAAAGGGGAGGGGGTAGCACGGCATAAGCAACATAGACTATATCATAGGGTTAACGAGCATCCTGCGCAAGGCCTTGGGGATTTCTTCAATCTCAACAAATGTCTCCTCCTGGACTTTAGCCTCCCGTGCCAGCCAGTCTGCACCACGAACCATACCCGCATTGGCATAGATGAAGTCAGCGCCCACTTTCCTCATGAGTTCGTAGCAGTCCACCCTAGTATTCTCAAAGTCGGTTTCACGATACTGGACCCCCTTGAAGATATCAATAAGCTCGTGGGAGGTGGTCTCAATAACAATATCCTTCCAACCCCGCATGTTGGCCATATTGAGGCCGTGAAAAAGACCCTCCATAAGGGCTCGGAGGAGAGAAGGGGTACCCCTGAGACGTCCATAATACCCACTCTTCCAGTGCCCCTGGTCATCAAGGACATAGGCCCCAAAGGTGGCAATGCGGTAGGTAGGATCAGTACAAGCTTGGAGGGCAATCCTGGTCTTCCCCCGGTCCACATGCTCCAGGAGACAGTAAAGGGCTTCCAGAACCTCGTCATACTCGATATAGTCGTAGATCTGACGCCTTCCAATGCGAGCCAGCCCATCAGCCCACATATTATTAGCCCTCCTGATATGTGACACCTTGATTTCCATTTCGTCCATAATAGCGATGCACTCCTCAATAATATTAGTCAGGGGATGGTTTTGGTGGTTCTGTCCATTCAGAAGGTGGACGGCGTCCATACAATCACTGCGAAGTAAACATCCCTTCCAGCCCTTGAGATTGGCCAAGTTCAATCCATGCAGTATGCCAACAAGCTCAGCCTTTAGCGGGCTGTTTTCACCAATGATTCTGCCGCTAAAACCAATGATCCACCGTTGTTCATTGCTGCTGACAGTGCCACCAAAGCCACCCAGGTTGCTGAATGGGTCATAGCTACCATCAGTAAATATCTCGAGACCTGAAAAGGGGTAAACACTTAAAGGGGAATTAGATACATTGCCCGGATCATGGTTGGGGCTAACCTTGGGGATAGCAAGTAAAGCAATTTCACTTGCGAGGGCCCTAGAGTTGGCCCAAACCATGTTCGAGGAGATATTTTTATTTTCAAAAATTCGTTTATTGCGTGTAGTCCAGATGTGCCAAAGTGTGGAAATAAACATTGCCTGGCCAGGTTGTGTGGGATTATCCCAAATGTTGTCTTTAATCCAATCAAAAAAGTAAATGTTTTTCTGGGTGTTCCACATCGGTGGAGGGAAGATAAGTTCCCACACCGCAGTGGCCAGGTGGCAGTTTCTAAGAACATGCTCAATGTCTTCATCATACTCACAGAAATCACAAAGTTTAGAGTTAGACAAGCGTCTATTAAATCTCTGGCAGTTAGTAAGTAGTTTCTTATGAAAGATTAGCCAGATGAAGGTTTTAAGTTTCTGGGGGATTTTAAGTTTCCAAATGAGATTCCAGTTAATGGAGTGTGGGGTGTTAAGGTCAATTTTTACAAGGGAATTATAAGAGGATTTGATTGAGAATTTTCCGTTGGGGGAAGGTCCCCAGCTAGGTCTGTCCGCATGGTATTGAATATGGGGGAGGGGGGGTACCCAGTATTAAGTTGGAGGTGTTGTTGTTGAAGGTGTTCTTTATGAGTTGTTCATTCCAGGCCCCATGCTTAATGAGGTCGCTGACCGTGGTAACATGTTGTATATTTTGAGGTGCGGATAAGGTTGACGTACCCACCCACCAGTCCTTGAAAATATTAGTGCAATTCCCATCCCCAATAATCCACTTGGTATTTTTAACAATATCACTTTTGCACTTGTAGATGCTCCTCCAAACATTGGAAGCCTGAGCCTTGCGGGTCCAATTTCTAGGGTTATCATGTGCATTATACTTTGCTCTAATCACACGGACCCAGAGGGAGTTTTTATTGTTCATAGTTTTCCACCCAAGCTTAGAAATAATGGCGTGGTTGTTCTCTTCACTACTCCTAAGTCCCAGACCACCAAGCTCCTTAGGGCGGCAGACCGTATCCCACTTAACAAGGTGAACTTTCTTTTTCTCATCAGACTCTCCCCACAGAAAATTCCTATTAATTTTATCTAGTTTATCATTAATCTTTTTAGGGAGGATTGAGGTTTGCATGTTATATACCGGGATGGTGGCGGTGACCGATTGTATGAGGGTAGTCCGTCCAGCTAGGGACAGCAGTTTGGATTTCCATCCAGCAAGTCGCTTTTGGACTTTCTTTAAGATATGGTTGAAGTGATTAGTTGTGACTTTTCCATGGATGAGGTTATTCCCGAGGTACATACCCAGGTCATTGGTAATACTAATGCCGCATCTTCTTCCAATCTCGCCTGCACTCAGTTTAGGGATGTTAGGAGATGTGAAGATTTTAGATTTTTGGAAGTTGATGGTCTGACCAGAGATATTGCAAAAGTGATTGATAGTCTTCATGGCAACATTACAACTATTTTGAGAGGCTTCAGTGAAGAGAATGAGGTCGTCAGCAAAGAAAAGGTGGGAGATGGTGGGCCCATTGGGGGAGGCTTTAATACCTTTCCAGTGACCCTGGTTCACCTGATGGTTGATGGCTGCTCCTAGGTACTCCATACACATGACGAATAGGTAGGGGGATAGGGGGTCACCCTGTCTGAGACCCCTCGAGGGTTTAAAAGGCGGTAGCGGTGATCCGTTCCACAGAACAGAGGTGGACGCACTGGTAACACAACTAAGGATGAGTTGTCTTAATTTAGGGCTGATGTTGAACCAGACGAGAACACGGTCCAAGAACTCCCAACTAATTTTGTCGTAGGCTTTCTCGAGGTCGATTTTAAAGATAGCCCCCCCCTTCTTGCCTTTTCTCTTTTACAGGGAATGAATTATCTCCTGTGTAATAATAATATTATCCGTTGTCTGGCGACCCGGGAGGAAACTTGCTTGGTTGGGGCTAACGATTTTACATAGGACTGGTCGGAGTCTATTAACTATGATCTTAGCAAGGATTTTGTAGGGTACATTACAAAGAGTGATGGGTCTAAACTGGGTAATATTCTCCGGATTGTCAATTTTTGGGATAAGGGTGATATGACTAGAGTTAGCCGTTTCCGGGAAGGAAAGCGAGGAAAAGCATTCCTCCATGAATTTAAAAAGGGATAGTTTGGTAGTATCCCAAAAAGTTTGATAGAACATAGGTTGGATACCATCCGGGCCCGGGGCTTTGAGCCCATTCATGCTGAACACCGCACGTCTGACCTCATCCATAGACAAGGGCAGGTCCAGAAGGTTATTGTCAATATCCTCAACCTGGGGGTGATTGAAGTTAATGAACATGTTACTATTAACAGGGGCGTGGTCGGTAGTGAGAAGAGATGTAAAGTAGTTATTCATATGACGCGAAATCTTTTCACAATTATCCACCCAATCCCCATCAATTTTTAGTCTATCGATCTTATTACGGCGCCTTCTAATGATGGTAGAGGTGTGGAAAAATTTCGTGTTTTTGTCCCCTTCACTAAGCCATTTTATGCGTGATTTTTGTTTCCAAAGAAATTCCTCATGCCGAAGGATGTTGTTGTATTCGTTTTTCAGTTGGTTCTCAAGAAGATTGAGGTTGTGAGAAAAGTGTGCTTCCTGGGCAATTTGAATACCTTTGAGTCTACTAAGAATACGTTTTTTATTTAAATTGATGTGCCCATAGACAGCATGGTTCCATTGCTTAATTAAAGGGATACAGTTTTCGAGGTTATGCTGGAATCTGCGATTATTAGCCCAATTATTAAGTATAATGTTCTGGAAATCAACCCGTTCAAACCAGCAAGCAAGAAGTCTAAAGGGACGGGGGGTGGAGAGGTTGTGATTTTTACCTTCGAGGCTTATGAGCATAGGGCAGTGGTCCGAGGCGGTGGGCGGAAGATTCTCGACAATAGCGTCCGGAAATTGTAACCGCCAATCAGGGTTGGCCAGAGATCGATCCAATCTCACGAGAGTGTTTGCAAAGCCATCTCTATTGTTAGTCCAGGTGAGGCGTGGACCCGTGCTGCCAAGGTCCGTGAGATTGCAGTTATTGACGTTCGCCATGAATTTGTTGCACTTATAGTCCTTACCATGTTTGGAGTAACTTCTCTTCTCCGAGGAGTCAAAGTGGTCGTTAAAGTCACCCGTGGCAAGCCAAGGGGTCTCAAGGTCTTGGGCTAGGTTTTTGAGGTTGTTCCAGAGGGTTTGGCGAAGGGTGTATACAGGGCTAGCATAGATAGCGGAAAGCAGCCAATCATCGTAGCCCTTGATTGTAACGAGGAGGTGGATGGCCTGTTCGGAAACATTGATAGGTCGGAGTTGAATGTTACTCTGGTTCCAAAGGACCCAGATGCCGCCGGATCGTCCTCTAGCCTCCGAGATCTCCCAGTTGGTGAATCCCAGGCCCTCAAAGAAGCTAGAGAAGCTGGAAAAAGCGGTTTGGGCTTCGATGATGATGAACACACTGGGCTTAAAGTTATTGCAGAGCTCATTGAAAGTGGGTGGTGCATAGGCTTTCCAGCATGTCTGAATCCTCTCCCCCTTGATGAGAAGTGTCCTCCAAAAATTATGTAGGAAAAGCCTATACCTCTGTTCGGTCTATATCTTCCTCTATTATGGTATTGAACAGGATCTCTAATGGCATTTAATGCGATGGAATGATGAAAAAGTTGGGTTTGCTTATTTTTCGGTTCCTTTGAAGTTTCTTCATGAATATCAAACCCCTTAAGTGAGGTTATTAATTGAGGCAAAGAGGGTTGAGGAGCTTTTCCTGACATGACTGTGCAAAAAACTTTATATTTTTCTCCAAGTCCTGTAGCAGAAGTTATGACCTTACTATCTTTATCAAGAGGTTTATAAATAGAAGATAATGCATCACAAAGGCTTTTAAATTCCATAATTTATTCATTAAGGGACTTTCCTTCGAATGTAATATCATGTATTTGTTATTTTAGATGGAATTCTTTTTCTTTTGTGGACTGCTGAAAATTATCTTCTAGACACTTCCATGTCTCTTTTTCACTCGCATAACCAATAATACAAAATTGTCATTCCTTTGAGATTGCAACTGATAACTAGCATCCAACGAGGATATATTTTTCCTCCCATGTATTTGTTTCTTCACCTTTGTTATTAAACTTCTGAGGTGGTTCATTGTTTTATTACATCTTCTACTTTCATGGATTTCATGTACTTAAGAATCTGAGTTCTCCATATAAGACATGTTTCTACATCTAGCTTAACATTGCAAATTGCAATAAGTTTGTGTAATGAGCCCACGCTAAGAGAAATTTCTTTTGATTTGATCCGGATGCCATGAGCTTTGGCTCTGATACCATAAATAGTTTTACTCTTACGTGAAAGTATGAACGACAGTAAAATAATAAGAAATTGTTCTCATTGCTTTCAAAGTACACGTATGGGTCATATATACAATAGTACACGATATGAAAAAGTAAAACCTAAGAAATAACTAATTGATCAGATATAACAGAGATTGGTGGCAAACTTTATCAAAGGGTTTTATTTGTCACATGTGCTTGATCGTGGCTACTGTTATCCGGGTAAAGAGGACAATGTAGTGAGGTTATCTTGGCTACTGTTATCCAAGTAAAGAGGAGAAAGAATTGAGGTCCGCCTCATTTTTTAGGAGCCTTAATATGATACACTCGTATTCAAGTTATGAAAAAAAAATTGTTTAACTAGTTATTAGTCGAGACTCATCGTTTTATGAGGGGATATCATTTTTATATTCCTCAACCAATAACCTTTGCTTTACTTTTTTATCGATTTTTGGTTATAGAAAAGTTCATATCAATTGTATGAAATGATATAAAATATCACTTTTAATTGCTGGTAACAAGAAAAAAACAATAAAAATTCCTTCGTCATTTAAGTGACCATATACATCAATGTCAAATGAAAATTTCACTATCTTTTAGAAAAGCAAATTTCACCTAGTAATTAACCAATAAGTATGGATTTAAAAAAATGGGATGATTAATGTTTTAGTTCAGAGAAGTTAAGTGTATTTTGCCCCTAACGCGTCTTATATTTTATTCTGCAAAATATCTCAGGTTTTTTATTGTTGTTTTTCAAAGTTTGGGGTTAGAGGGAAAAAAGTGTTTGTGAGTGTTTTAAATGGGGAGGGAGTTTTGAAACAAAAAAAATAGGGTAAACATTAATTAAAAAGTTGTCCATAAATTTTTGTATAATGGCATAGGTAATTAATTGGTATGAGATACTTACAGATTTGAGCTTCAGAATTTGAAAACAATAAAACCAATCATAACAAAAAAAAGTTAATTTAAAATTATCTATAAGAGCTAGTTTGATTCGTGTGACACCCCACCTATTTTCATAACGGGTGGTCAATATTCTTCTAAAATAAAAAAGAAATCTTAGGATGACTCTTCCTAGCATCATTGTCGAAAATCAAATTAATTACTAATAACCTATTAAGCCCGATGCCAAATTTGGAAGTTCTTTTATTTCTACAAAAGCTATAAATTGGAAGTTCTTTTAGTTTTACAAAAGTTCGAGCATTTATTGTAGACTCAGTATTAACATATTGTGAAAAAAAAATCTCAAATTACTCTACTTAGTAATTCATTTCAGGTGATAGGGAAGACTGAAGATTCCATCAATTTAGTCGATCTAAAAGGATTAAATCAAAAGAATGAAAAGAAAAAGGATTTTTTTTCCATATTTAACTGTTCCAGAGAAATCGTCCCTTAAATATAATTTAAATCCTGCTGCTTATCGTTCGAGATTTCGTAAATGTTCTTAAATTGTTATCTTTTCTTTATCGCTTGTAAGAGTCTTGGGTATTAATAAATTATTTATTTGGACAAAAAACCAAGAGTTAATTTGTGAATTTATATGTTTTCAATATTTTAAATAAATATACTAATTAATAAAAATAATAATCTAATGGGCGAATTCTACTCTCTTGAAGTATCTCATAATAGTTTACTCCTCACATTTATCCCCCTTTATTATGCAATTTAATTAATATGGTGGTTTAAATTTTAGCACATAATTAATTAGCACGAATGTTCCTTAAAAATAATTAAAAAAAATTATATCATTCTTCATTTGCTCTTTTCCATATTAAGAAGTTGGATTGATATCCCTTACTTGTAATATACAGATTTTAATGTATTTTTTTAGGTCGAAAGGGACTTTTGATTGACGAGTGTTTGCAATTATGACATATACACAAAAGTCTAGTTATCAAATGGCGCAGTTGGCGGCGTTTTAAGAGGCTTCCTACCGAAGACAACTTTTATTTATTTGAAGTAATGAAATTGGGAAATTGCGGACGTTGTTATCCGCGTTAGTAAAAGTAATTATCTTAGGATCAACCCAGCTCGCATGCTGCCTACTGCCATCATCCGTTAATAAATTAACAAAGTAATTTCCAATATGGTTAGTTATATCATTGCCAATCTACCCAACAGCCTTCAACATTAAGTCTATCAATTTTATTCTTTCTCCAAATAATAATGGTTGAATCATGGAAATTTTTTGTGTTTCATCACCCTCGGATAGCCATTAGACTCTTATGTTTTTGAAATTAAAATAGTTCTTTGTGTTTTAAACTCTATTCATACTCACACCCAAGTTGTTTTTCAAGACTGCCCATATTTTATGAGAAAGTTTGTTCTTGAAGAAGTTTGATGCCTTTTAATTTATTTATCAATCTTGTCTTATTTCTGAAAATATTCTCATAAAGGCTTTAATTCCAAATTTTACCTTTATTCGTAAAGAACTTAGGGTCCGTTTGATTCAGAAATTTTCCATGGCAAATGTCAAATCAGTGGGCAAATATGGCATTTGCCCACTTTTTGGTCTGTTTGATAACAAAATTTGCCTATAACCCATTTGCCTATGTATAACACCTCTAATGCATGAAAAGTGGGCAAATTTTTCTTTGCTTTTTAGGGAAGAATTATTTACCAAACAATTTGCCACTTCTTACAAGTGGTTTTTTTATATTTTTATGCTAAAATGTTTTAAAAACTATTTTACAAACTGTTTTATAAAACTGTTTTAAAAAAAAACTATTTTATAAAAAAATGTTTTAAAACAGTTTTAAAAACAATTTAAAAACTGTTAGAAAAATATTTTTTAAAGCAGTTTTATTAAAAAATCTGTTTTAAAGCTGTTTAGAACAATATTTTAAAAGGTTTAAAAACTTTTTTGAACAATTAAGAAGAGTATTTCGAATATTGTAAAAATTGTTTTTGAAATGTTTTAAAAACTATTATAAATAAAAACTAAATTGTTTTATAAAAAATGTTACAAAAATGTTTTTAAAATGTTCAAAAAACTGTTTTAACAACGATTTAAAAACGGTTTTAAAAAAATGTTTTATAAAACTGTTTTATTAAAAAGTTGTTTTAAAACTATTAAAAACATTATTTTAAAAGGTTTAAAAATTGTTTTGACAAATTTAAAAACTGTTTCGAATATTGTAAAAATTATTTTTAAAAACTGTTTTATCAAAATAAAAAAAAAAACTATTTTTGAAATGTTTTAAATATTGTTTTAAATTTTTTTATAAAATATTTAAATAGACTAATTGGATTGACTTTAATTTCGTATAATTGTTGTTTGATGGTTTCATGTGAAAAAACTAGATAAATTTTCCATGACAAATTTTAGCCTTGGAAAATTTTGTCATCTCCCCTTTTGTCCACTTTTGAATCAAACGAACCCATAACATTTCTTTTATCATCCCACGAAAAGGCCTAGTAGAGTAAATAGGACATTGTTTATTCTACCTCGTCACCTCAATCGATTCACTTTTGTGATCTGACATGAATATGGCATAAAACCCATTCATTGAGGAAAATATAATTAAACTATTATATATATACTTGTTGTCAATAAATGAAGAATCTCGAACAATTGAGGATCTAAAACACGTGTAGCCCACCTCTATGCCAACCAATCAGCAAAAAACACAGCTGAACAACATTCAAGAAAACCCAATCGTAAGGACAAACCAAACAAAAAAAGATGCAGAAGAGAGCGAGCCATCTTCAATATTAAACAATCTTCAACACGATGAGAGGTCACAAACAAGATCCCCACTCTTATTTGGGCCTTTGTGCTTTGTTCCTTAAGGTAAATTCTTGTGGTGTCGCTTTTTTTAAATTAATGAGTACATTTCATCAATATATATATATATATATATATATACTTTTTGCCGTATTTTGGGGTCAAAATACTTACTGAAGACATTAAGGCGATCAGAGTTCTTTACCAAATCAAAATCTAATTGGTTGATCCTTTTATCAATAATGGTGCATGTGGATCTCAACATAATAAATTAGGCCAGATCCAAAAACATCTATATCCGACCGCAGTGAGAAATAGTGGTGGGTATTTGAGAAATAATGGCTTTTATGTGAGAAAACGGTAATTAATAATGCGTGCAAAAATATTTTAGGGCATAATTTTTTATGTATCAAAACATCAAAATTTCAATGTCTTTGGGACTTCAAAATATTATTATTTCTCGTAATAATAATGGTTGAATTATGGATTTTTTTTTGTGTTTCATCATCCTCGGATAGTCATTGAACACTATATTTCTTAAACCAAAATAGTTCTTCATGTTTTAAACTCTCGTTATACTCACACCTAGGTTGTTTTTCAAGACTGTCCAAATTATAGGAGAAGGTTTGTTCTTGAACAGTTTGGATGCCTTTTAACATATTCATCAATCTCGTCCTATTTCTATAACCATAAACGTTTTAATTCCAAATTTTAGCTTTGTTCATAAAGGACTTAATGTTTCTGTTGTCATCCCAGGAAAAGGTCTAGTGGAGTAAATAGGACATTATTTACCGTCCGTGTGAGTAACCATGTGACAGCTTCTGGGAAAATCATTATACATTGCCCCACCATTGCAATTGCTAATTTAATAAGAATTATAACCTACCAAGTGCAAATAATGAGGTGTGGGTTGTCACTCTCGACTATATTTTAGGGTAAAAATATGACCGATTTGAATGCTTATAATCGGTTAGGATTAAATACTTTGGTATGAAATGAATACTATCATTAATATAGTTGATAGCAATCAAAGGGTTATTGGCAGTTTACTACTCTAAAGTTTAGTCACTTTTGTACTTCAACCCCTAATGTATCAAGACCGACACATAAAACTCTAAAATTTGGCGAGAAAGAACATTAGACTCTGTGACACCTCGCCTAATTAACCCCGGGTGATCAGTCTTAAATTAAGTTAGAACGGGTTTCTCAGTTGGTTCATTCTTAGCATCACTGTCGCCTTTTCAATAACTAACCACCTAAGTGAGAAATAGAATGATGCCAAGTTTTATCTTTCATTAATTTAAATGAAAATCTCAAGAGGAAATAAAAAAAATATAAAAATAACAGTTAACTCAAACAACCATTCACAATTAATTAACTGACCGAATAAACCATCGGTTCAAAAATCAAACAAAATTAAAGACAAGAAATAAAACCCAATAGGTCTGACAAATAATAAATAAGTTATGAGCAACATGCTCGAATAACTGATAAGAAGTCTCTATACTAGAAATGAAAGAATGAGGCGTCTATTAAACTCCCGCAACATCCACATATACTACAACAATGGATCCCTGAAATTGAGTCAAGCCTAGCGTCCCTGTGGCTGGACACCTAAAAGATTTTTAAAAGTTTTTATAGCAAGGGTAAGTACCCAAAATATTTGAAAAAACATTCAGCAAATGATTAAGTTGCAGTAATAAATAAATATGCATGCTCTCCATATTATAGTTAGTATCGCACTCTCTTGAGGACTTCCTCACCCCTCCTCTAATGTGCACTACGAACGCCTTAATTAATTCACCTAGTTATTTATCTCATGACTAGATAATTAATAAAACCTACTTCCACCCACCCAACTCTAACCGAGTGTGCCGTGATTATGATTTTTAAGTTATTAGCAACATCAAGTTAATTAATCATTCCCCTTTTAAAATTCATACAACTTCCACACTTGTTATACATATAATACAACTCATGCCTTGTATTAATTAGTCCGTATATAATTAATTACCTAATCATATACTTAGAGTCATATTACAGCATTCACAAACATACCGGAAATACATTTATTAATAGCATACACCCGAGTAAAGACCCACAGGATATAAATTCTCTAAAGTGCTATCCCACTAGGTATATTCACCTGACCTAGTTACCCCAAGTCATAATTGCTCACTAACTTGGTTAATACATACAATTGGAGGCATTCATATTCCTTCCCTGAAAGTGAGATGCCCCTTACCCATATAATGGACGCTATGACCTGGGAATATACTCACCCTACTCCTCAAGCTAGGGGATTCATCCACTATGCGCAACCTCCCCCTATACAACTAGAGTATATTATAATAATAATAATAATAATAATAATAATAATAATAATAATAATAATAATAATAATAATAATAATATCTAACCATTGATATTAATGTACACACCATATATATATACTATCACACACCACATATATATGAATATAGACATCCCGGCTACACCGTGTACTAAGTCCGTGACACAAGCCTATTCTAATTATTATGAGTTTATGGTCCAACTCTAATTATTAATTAATTTACACATTAATTACTTTTTGTGTTGCCCCAACAAATATATTCGGACTTACTCTCGTGGCCGGAAATAAAAACAACACCCGAGTCTAAATTCCCGACTCTAAATTATTTGGCTTTCACCAAAATAAATTTAACATCTTGGTATCGCTCAAACAATAACCCCGGACTTACCCACTAAATCCATCTGTAACCATTTTTGAAATATTATTCTCACAATTTAATCATAGTATGCCACACCTAAATTTCTCCCAAGTCCCAATCAATTTCCTTCACAATTAATTAGTTTGTAACTCCATATTTATTTCTTAGTACATAAGGCATGGAGAGATTTTTATTTAATTTTCCCTTATATAAACAAACTGGACGAACTGCCAGAATTTGTCGACCTTCGATCGATTGACCCCCGACCCTCGATCGATCGATCGAACAGGTCATCGTCTTCTCCGAGTAGTCTGTTTCATCCATGGACGAATATCTCCAAACCCTAACTTCTTCTACAGTAAAACCAAGCCTTACCATCGGCAATAAATACAAAAAACCTTATAAGGAACCCCCGTAAAGTACAAAAACATCAATTAATTTACTTTCTCTACTGTTTTCACGAATTTGGGGAAAGTTTCAATTTAATCTTTAACCCATTTAAACATCAATTCCGCATCTCAAATTCGTTTCTAATTCATCTGGGTTTATACCTCTTACCAAATACATATACAAAACTCAGATTATACATGAATTTCTACTCAATTTAGAAATCAGATTCGTGGTTTATAAAACCCCATGCTTATACCCTTTAAATCCCACAACGAATTTCCTTTATTACTCACATCACACGAATATGAATTTAAATACAATTTAAGTGTTACAGAAAGTCAACCACTTGCCTTAGGGTTCGTAGAGTCTGATTTTAGAGTTGTGAATGCCTAAGGTTGAAGATGACCCCTTTGTTTTGATTCTCCTTTGATCCCTAAATTTGCCTTTAACTGCTATTAGGGTTTCCTAATCCATTAAATCTTTTTCTAAACTCAATTCAGTCGTTCCCTTATTTCTTACAATTCCTTAATTAGGCTAAATCCCGTTTTTTGCCCAATGGGCCAAGCCCTAGTGACCCAAATGTCCCCATGTGGGCCCGACTATGCCTAAAAACGTCTCGTGACCCGTTTACTACCCCCGGGTACACTTTTCCAACTATCTCGGCCCATCCGAACTCAACCGTACACTCAGAATTGACATCCAAATTAATTTATAAAAATCCTTATTTCACACCCAATTTAGTCTATACCGACTTCCGGCTGAGATAAGTGCATATCCAGTCATTAATACCCGAAATGACATATATAAATTATTACTATTCACTTAGTAAATAAATTTCTCTAAATATTAACCATTCAGTCCCCAATTAATATTTAAATATATATTTCCATAATTAATTCAATTAAAATTATGACACACAAGTAATTTTGAATTCCCGAATTAATTAAATATTAAATGCAAAAAAATATGGGGTGTTACATACTCTCCCCCTTATATAGGAATTTCATCCCCGAAATTAAGTCGTACCTGTGGTGAAAAGCTCTGGATATTGTTCCCGCATATCCTCCTCTCGCTCCCAGGTAGATTCGTCAACATTGTGATGACCCCACTATACTCTAACTAGTGGAACAACCTTGGATCTTAGTTTTCGCTCACTACGGTCCAGAATAGCCACCGGTCTTTCCTCATATGAAATGTCTGACTGCAAATCAATTTCCTCGAGTGGAATTTGCCAAAAAGCTCTCTCACTCCTTCTATATTTCTTTAACGATGCCACATGGAACACGTCGTGTATCTGTTGAAGATGTTCTGGCAACCCCAGTCCATATGCTACCGGTCCCACCCTCTCAATTATAGGGAAAGGTCTCACGTACATTGGCACTAACTTACCCTTCTTGCTGAACCTCATAACCCCTTTCATAGGGTATACCTGGACTAATACCTGGTCCCCAACCTTTAACTCCACATGTCTCCGTGAAGCATCAGCATAACTCTTCTACCTATCTTGAGCTATATGAATCCTCCCTCGGATCAACTCTATCTTGGCAGACGTCTCCTGGATAATCTTCGGCCCCAAAAGTTTGTTGTCCCCCACCTCTAACAAACACGCGAGTGAACGGAAGGGTCTCCCGTAAAGTGCCTCAAATGGTGCCATGCCGATCGTGAATTTGTAAGAGTTGTTATATGCGAACTCTGCCAAAGGAAGATATTTCTCCCAACCTCCCCCGAAGTCTAAAATGCACATTCTGAGCATGTCTTCCATCATCTGATTAACTCTCTCAGTCTTCCTGTCGGTCTGTGGGTGAGAGGCTTTACTTAAACGTAACTCCGTGCCCATGGCCTCCTAAATGCTCTGCCAAAAGTGGGCCACAAAGATTTTTTCCTTGTCAGACACAATATTTATCGGCACTCCGTTCGGCTTAATAATCTCTGCTATAAATAGCTGCGCATAACGCATAGTCTCAAAGTCCGTGCGAACTGGCAGGTAGTGGCCCACCTTGGTCAACCGATCCACAATGACCCATATGGAATCGTGACCCCTTTGCGATACAAGTAATCCTGTAATGAAGTCCATGGAGATGCTCTCCCACTTCCACACGAGAATTTCTAGCGGCTGTAGCATCCCTGATGGTCTCTGATGGTCAACTTTCACATGCTGACACGTGGAACATTTCGAAACAAACTATGCTATGTCTCAGTTCGTTCCTGTTCACTAATACTTCCTCCTCATATCTTGGTACATTTTATCCCCGCCGAGATGTAATGCAAATCTCGAGCCATGGGACTCTGTCATAACAGCGTGCCTCAACTCCTCATCCTCTGGAACAATTAACCTCCCATTAAGGCGTAGGCCTCCTTCCGAGATGATCGAGTAACCTTCTGCTCCCTCAGCTAACAATTGGCTCACCCTATCCTGGCAGATCTGATCCTCTGCCTGATCCCTCACAATCCGTATAATGATATTAGGTGTGATGGATAATGCCGACATGCAGGCCTGGCTACATCTCCTCATATCGAAGCTCTCTCCACTTCTCTTTCCATACTTCTGATATCTCTCTAGTCGGTCTCCGGCTCAATGCATCTGCTACCATATTATCCTTACCAGGATGATACTGAATATCAAACTGGTAATCTTTCACGGATTCTAGCCACCGCCTCTACCTCATATTTAGATCCTTTTGTGTGAAGAGATACTGAAGTGACTTGTGATCCATGAATAATGTGAACAACTCTCCTAGAAGATAATGTCTCCATATCCTGAAAACAAAAACAACCATCGTTAACTCCAGGTCGTGAGTGGGGTAATTCCTCTCGTGGGGCTTTAGCTTTCTAGAAGCATACGCTATAGCACTTTCCTCCTACTGAAGCACACCCCCAAGTCCCTGTAAGGATGCGTCAGTGTAAACTCGATATTCTAATCCTCCTTTCACCAAAGCAAGTGCGAGTGTAGATGTAAACTTGTACTTTAGCTCATCGAAATCTAATTGACAATGATCACTCCAAGTGAAAGATACCCCTTTCCGAGTCAGATTCATCAAAGGGCCTGCAATCTTTGAGAATAGTTTAACGAACGGCCTGTAATAACCATCCAAAACCAGAAAACTGCGTACCTCGATCGGTGACGTGGGTTGTCCCCACTCCTTCACAGCCGACACCTTACTCGAATCTACCGCGATACCCCGGTCTGACACCACGTGGCCAACAAATTATACCTCTCGCAGCCAAAATCTACACATCCCAAATTCAGCATAGAACTGATGATCCCTCAGTGTATATAGAACCACACGCAGATGATATGCGTACTCCTCCTCGGTACGCGAGTAGATGAGGATGTATAACAAAGTGATCGAGATACTCCCTAAAAACCCTGTTCATGAGATCCATGAATACTGCTGATGCATTGGTGAGCCCGAATGGCATCACCCTAAACTCATATGATCCATACCGCGGCAGGAAAGCGGTTTTAGGAACATCCTCCTCTCGAATCTACAGTTAATGATACCCTGACCTCAAGTCGACCTTGGAGAAGCAAGACGCCCCTCTCAATTGGTCAAATAAATCATCAATCCTAGGCAACGGATATTTATTCCATATCGTCACCTTGTTCAGCTCCCTATAATCCACGCACAAGCGGAGTGAACCATCTCGCTTCTTTACAAACAACACCGGTCCACCCCACGGTGATATAATCCGTCGAATGAAACCCTAACCCGGGAGCTGCTGAATTTGTTCCCTCAATTCACGCATCTCTGATTGAGCCATACGGTAAGGTGCCCGAGTAATCGGCCTCATCCTCGGTGCTAAGTCGATAACAAACTCGATTTCTCTGATGGGTGGTAACCATGGTATCTCCTGGAACACATCCTCGAAGTCCCTCACTGCTGGGATTGAGTCCAACAGAACCACCACCTCCTGTGAGGTTTCCTCCTCGATGTAATACAAGTGTGTGCGCGACCCTCCCTCAGGTAACGGCATCACTATCAGGAACATCTCGTGTCCCAGAATGGAGAACACGATTATCCTCTCATAACAATCTACGATCGCCCGATATCCTGCCAATCAATCCATACCTAGGATGACATCGTACCCCTCCATGTCTACCACCAAAATATCTGCTGCTAAACTAAGACTCCCAATTAAAATGACCACTCCCCTACAAATTGAGTGAATTGAAGCCTCTCTGCCTACTGGCGATTGTACACATATATGAAGACTACTCGCGGTCTCTAATAACCCGGCTTGCTTAGAAAAATTAGATTTAATGAATGAATGTGATGCTCCTCTGTCAAAAAGTATACTACCCTCATGACCATGGATGAGAAGCATACCCTCAACTGTCGGCGGCGCCTACTGTTCTAGAGGATTGGGAACATCCCGAACGTTATACACACACCCGTAGTGCATTTGCCCCTGCTGCTGTGGGGCGGGTGGTGTTGGTGCTGCTGGTGGCATCTGCGCATGTTGCCTCTATTGAGCACCCTAATGATGACCTCTGCCCCTCTGCGGGAACTCCCTCTTGAAGTGACTTAGATGGCCATAAACAAAACATCATTTTTTACCGTCTCCCTACCGTTGGCCCTGACCTGGCTGGCCCTGCTGGCCTCCCCCATTATTCCCTTGGCCCTGACGGCCCTGAGGAACCTACTGCTACTGATTCGAGCTCGGCTGCCCCGGCCTGAACCCCTATCCTCCCGGTCAAAACTAACCAGGCCTAAATTTCTTATCCTAATTCCCCTACTGACTGATAGGCTGCTGCTGAGTGCCACTCGTGTCACCACCAGTAACCGCCTTGCCTTGCCGGCTCGGCTCACCTACTCTCTTACTCCCCTTTGCATCGAAATGTTGATCCTCGAAATGTACGAGGGAGGAATTAACGACATCAGTATAAGTTACTAACACCGGATTCCCAATCAAATGTTTCCTGATCCTCCAGGATAATCCTGCCATTAACCTCGACTTCTTCTGCTCCTCATCGCTCACCTCATTTGTCCCAAAGTTCAACAAACGAGTGAACTCTTCCTCATAGTCTACCTGACCGGTCACCCTGTACCAACTCACTGAACTTCTTCCTCATCTCAGCCTCTATCACTGGTGGGAAGTATTTGCGATCGAACCGCACCCAAAATTCAGATATCATCATCAAATCCCGCTCCTTAACGGTGGTAACTGACTCCCACCACTGTAAGGTTGCCCCCGACCGATGAAAGGTAGAAAGCATCTATTTCGGCACATCAATACCCTCCAACATGCACAGATGGCGCTGAATTTTCTTCTTCCAGTCAAAAGCCTCAACTACATCAGTACTACCTCGAAACTCAGGTGGGTGACCCTTCTGAAAGGTGTCCCTAACTTGCTGCCAAGATAGTGGCCCTGCTGGAGCCTGAACTTCTAGTGCCACTGGAGGCGGTGCCTGGGGTTGTGAAAAATGAGCTGCCATAGCTCGGATCACTGTCTCGACCGCCTGGGCCATTATCACTGCCACCTGAGTAGTGGAAATCAACTCGGGTGGGGGTGGTGGTGTCGGTACATGTGGCTCCTGATGAGCCTCCCTGACCTCATCCCTAGCCTCATCCCTCTGCACTCTCTATCTCTTTGGTGGCATCTAAAATGGATTGAATTGTATAAGTACACAATTTATGAAAAAACTAATAGCAGAAATACAACATCTCACAAGCGGAAAATGAATCAACAGTCCTAATAATGGGTCTCTGTAACAACCGAATGCTACGCTGAAACATAGTAAGTCGCACAGATCCTAAGTACACTAGAACCTAATGCTCTGATACCATATGTGACACCCCGCCTAATTAACCCCGGGTGATCAGTCATAAATTAAGTTAGAATAAGTTTCTCAGTTGGTTCATTCTTCACATCACTGTCGCCTTTTTAATTACTAACCACCTACGTGAGAAATAGACTGGTGCCAAGTTTTATCTTTCATTAATTTAAATTAAAATCTCATTCAGAAATAAAATAATATAACAATCACAGTTAACTGAAACAACCATTCACATTTAATTAACTGACCGAATAAACCATCGGCTCAAAAATCCAACAAAAGTAAAGATAATAAATAAAACCCAACAGGTGTGACAAATAATAAATAAGCTGTGAGCAACATGCTCGAATAACTGATAAGAAGTCTCTACACTAGAAATGAAAGAATGAGGCGTCTATCAAACTCCCGCAACATCCACATATGCTGCACAACGGATCCCTAAAATTGAGTCAAGCCTGGCGTCCCTGTGGCTGAACACCTAAAAGGTTTTTAAAAGTTTTTATAGCAGGGGTTAGTACCCAAAACATTTGAAAAAACATTTAGCAAATGATTAACTTGCAGTAATAAATAAATATGCATGCTCTCCATATTTTAGTTAGTGCAGCACTCCCTTGAAGACTTCCTCACCCCTCTTCTAATGTGCAATACGAACGCCTTAATTAATTCACCTAGTTATTTATCTCATGACTAGATAATTAATAAAACCTACTTCCACCCACACAACTCTAACCGAGTGTGCCATGATTATGATTTTTAAGTTATTAGCAATATCAACTTAATTAATCATTTCCCTTTTAAAATTCATATAACTTCCACACTTGTTATACCTATAATACAACTCATGCCTTGTATTAATTAGCCCGTATATAATTAATTACCTAATTATATACTTATTCTCATATTACAGCATTCACAAACATAATGAAATACATTTATTAATAGCATCCACCCGAGTAAAGACTCACATGATATAAATTATTTAAAGTGCTATCCCACTAGGTATATTCACATGACCTAGTTACCCCATGTCAGAATTGCTCACTAACTTGGTTAATACATACAATTGGAGGCGGTCATATTCCTTCCCTAAAAGTGAGATGCCCCTCACCCATATAATGGACACTATGACCTGGGAATATACTCACCCTACTCCTCAAGCTAGGGGATTCATCCACTACGCGCAACCTCCCCCTATAGCACTAGAGTATATAATAGTAATATATAACCACTGATATTAATGTACACACCATATATATATAATATCACACACTACATATATATGAATACAGACATCCCGGCTACACTGTATACTAAGTCTGTGACACAAGTCTATTCAAATTATTATGAGTTTATGGTCCAACTCTAATTATTAATTAATTTACACATTAATTACTTATGGTGTCGCCCGAACCAATATATTCGGATTTACTCTCGTCGCCCGAAATAAAAACAACACCCGAGTCTAAATTCCCAACTTTAAATTATTTAGCTTTCACCTAATAAATTTAACGTCTTGGTATCCCTCAACCAATAACCCCGGACTTACCCACTAAATCCATCTGTAACCATTTTTGAAATATTATTCTCACAATTTATTCATAGTGTGCCGCACCTAAATTTCTCCCCACTCCCAATTAATTTCCTTCACAATTAATTAGTTTGTAACTCCATACTTATTTCATATAGTACATAAGGCATGGAAATATTTTTATTTAATTTTCCATTATATAAACAAACTGGTTGAACTGTCAGAATTTATCGACCTTCGATCGATTGACCCCCGACCCTCGATTGATCGATCGAATAGGTCATCGTCTTCTCCGAGTAGTCTGTTTCATCCATGGACAAATATCTCCAAACCCTAACTTCTTCTATAGTAAAAACCAAGCCTTCCCATCGACAATAAATACCAAAAACCTTATAAGGAACCACCATAAAGTCCCAAAACAACAAGTAATTTACTTTCTCTACTCTTTTCAGGAATTTGGGGAAAAATTCAATTTAATCTTTAACCCATTTAAACATCAATTCCTAATCTCAAATTCATTTCTAATTCATCTGGGTTTACACCTCTTACGAGATACATATACAAATCTCAGATTATACATGAATTTCTTTGATTAGTCACATCACATGAATATAAATTGAAATACAATTTAAGTTCTATAGCAAGTCAACCACGTGTCTTAGGGTTCATAGAGTCTGATTTTGGAGTTGTGAATGCCGAAGGTTGAAGATAACCCCTTTGTTTTGGCTCTCCTTTAATCCCCAAATTTTCCTTTAACTGCTAATAGGGTTTCCTAATCCACTAAGTCATTTTCTAAACTCAATTCAGTCATTCCCTTTATCTTATAATTGCTTATTTAGGCTAAATCCAGTTTTTTACCTAATGGGCTAGGCCCAAGTGACCCAAATGTCTCCGTGTGGGCCGGGCTATGCCTAAAAACGTCCCGTGACTCGTTTAATATCCTCGGGTACACTTTTTTTACTATCTCGGCCCATTCGGACTCAACCGTATACTCAGAATTGGCATCCAAATTAATTTATAAAAATCCCTATATCACACCCAATTTAGTCTATACCAACTCACGACTGAGATAAGTGCATACCCCGTCATTAATACCCAAACTGACGTAAATAAATTATTACTAATCACTTAGTAAATAAATTTTCCTAAATATTAACCATTTAGTCCCCGATTAATATTTAAATAAATATTTCCATAATTAATTTAATTAAAATTACGACACACAAATAATTTTGAATTCCCGAATTAATTAAATATTAAATGCACTAAAATATGGGGTGTTACAGACGCATTTACCCTCATTTCAACTCTTTGGATTAGTCAATTTAACGATACGGTTAGAATTCCAGCAATGTGGAAACTGTTGTCAATTTACAAAATACTGGAAGTGCACGGGTTATTACAGAATAGAAAGTGCAAGTATGGATCGATCCTACAGAGATTTGTCAATTTTTCATTCAAATTAATTGTGAGTGTCCAACTAGATTAAATGGGTTTAGATATAAAATGTAATTTTAAACTAACCTAACAAAATTAAAAAGTGTAACTACGAAAGATATAAACTGGTGTGTGAAAAAATCGAACATTAGAAGCATTTATCACGTTTAACTTGTACTATGCAATAATTTAAACTCGTCATTCCCAATTTTATAACACAAAATAAACGGACTCTCATCGCATTTAATTCAAAAAATAACACGATTAAGTTCAAAATAAAATTTAAAGTCTCTAAATTTAGACAGGTAAAATCACTATTCCCTTTAAAAGTTCACTTTTTAAATTTTAAAGTACAGTCTTTAAGCATGGACTATCAAAACAATCGAGTGCAAGCAAAATCCATCAAAAAGTACTCACACTTCAAAATAAAAATACAATTTTTTTTTCAAGCAAAACCGAACGTTTAAAACACACTATGATGTAGTTTTAAATGAATACCGAGTTTTTAAAACCTTTAGCACATATCGAAAACAAAGACGAATTTAAATCATGCACAATATCAATCAAACACGATAAATTTCACCTTGTTCTAGTAAAGAAATTAGGCTAGCATAATTGAAGGCAAATAAAAATGTAAGAATGAGTATTAATTCTCATTAACAAATCAACTTACAAAAATAATCAAGTCTTACAACTGATGTTGACAAAACTTGACCCACAAAATATTTCTTGGCCCTCAATAAACATATTCTCTAAAAAAAAAAAGGAACCAAAAACTATCTCGCAATTCTCTCTCTAAAATTCTCTACCAAAATAATGCACGAAAGAGTTCTTATTTATAGGCTTAGGAATTAAGGGTTTGAGGTGGAGTGAAACTCTCTTTGATTGGTTATATTTCAGCTGATACTTATTTCATGGTGTCTTGAGAAGAGTTTGAAATAATTGAGAAGTCTTTTTTTTGCACTATTCATGTTACAATTCACAACACCATCTTTAATCGCATTTTTTACCTCCATAAGTGGAAAATCTCATTTTCGTTTGAACTTCAAAGTTGTGAGTCTTATCAAGACCTTTCCAAAATGCTATCACACGGCCTCAAGGGACACCTGAACGACTTTATAAAAAAAATTTAGTACCACTGTGTCAACCGTGTCGTGTCGTGTCGTGTCGCGTCAACCGTGTCGTGTCGTGTCGTGTCGCGTCGCGATGTATCGTAATAATTTTTCGCACATCGATTCCTTTGTTGTCCAAATTTTTGAGGTACCTATAAAAATTCAAGATAAAAATAATGAATTCAAATTTAGAGTCATAAATTTTTAGAAAATTACAAAATTACCCATCTTTTCATTTTAGCCCCCGAAATTCATAAATTGCTCATTTTAATTCGGAATTCAACCAAATTTCAGAGATAATTTTATTTTGTATAGATAATCATTTAAAAATTATTTTCAAGCCCATAAAGTTTTAAAAATTTTGATTTCACCCCCAGAGTTACTAAAATTGTATTGTTAACTCAAATTTTTTTCAAACCGACATTTTTCTTTTATTTTAAGAACATGACCCTAAAAGCTCATTATTTATGATATGGTGGGTCTAACAAGGTCTAGATTTGGGCATAATTCATACAAAATGATGAACTCATCAGAACTTCGGGAATTCACATGCCCATTTTGTTACATTTGGTTTTGAATTGCACAAGCAACCAAACTACAGGGAAGTAAATTGTCAATAACCCCAAGATAAATCACGGTGGCACTTAATTAGAAATCATATCGCCATTTTAACAAAATATTATAAGTTTTTTTTAACGTGAATTTTAGAGTTTATTTAACAATTCACGTGTAAGATTTTAATATTCGAGTTGTTCACTATGTACATACATACATATGTGTTTGTGTGTATGTATGTTGATAGTGTACTTAGTATAAATTATATTCTTGTACTACACGTACTCTACTTTTACTACTGTACTACACATGTATTGATGTACTACATTGTACTATCATACTCCTAGTTTATCCACATATATGTCATGTATTCGTTTGTTCAAACACACAAATCTATTCAATATATCTCATTTCCTCAATTACCTCTCTCTAATATGAAGGGTGGGAAAAATAATATTATTAGGAGAAATAATATTAGTAAAGATTGTTTAACACCCTATAAATTCAAGGACTTTTTATTTAATTATTTTTGGGAAAAATTATATTATGAGGAGAAATTAAATTTATGATTTGGAGTAAATTATTTGATTTGGATAAATTATTTAGATCGAAGGATTTATTTAAACTGGCAACTTGAGGGTTAATTGTGGATGGGTTGGCCTAGAGGATCAGTCAACATATGATTGGAAATCCATATTTGGTGACTTACACTAACGTGGTCAATGTTGCCTTACTTCATTGTCAAGATCATTGCTTTCATCTTAAGGGAAGCAAGAGGATTACTGAGCCGAGCTAATAGGGCTTGGCTAACACTAACGTGGTCAATGGTGCACAGTAAGGGCAGGACACCTATCAAGGGAATCCTGCCAAGAGATTCCAATTTGGAGGACAAGGATTCAGGCAGGTCAACATCAAAACTTGGTTCATCAGGCCCCCCTAGGGCTAGGGGAATAATGGGGGTAGACCTCAGGGCCAACAATCGGGATAACCTCACAAGGGGAATCAGGGTTAACCTCAGGTACAAGAGCGTCAGGTCCAGCATGGCTGGTATCAGGGAGATGGTCGAAAACACTATTTCATTTGTGGTCAGTTGGGCCACTTTAGGAGGGACTACCCACAGAGAGATAGGGGCCAGTAGTAGGGTGCCCCACAGGGCCTTCAGGTGCAGGGACCTCTACCAGCACCAGCTCCCCAGATTTCACAGCATGTGGGACAGTTGTAGTACGAATGTGTGTACAACATCCGAGATGTTCTGATTCCCCAGCACCGCCAACACCACCGGTAGCATAGGGTACGTTCCCTATCCATAGTCATGATAATAGAATTCTTTTTGATACTGGTGCACCACATTCATTTTTTAGGAGTAATTTTGCTAGAGTTTTTGGGTTATTAGATACGGCTGATAGTCTACTCATATGTCTTGAGTCACCGATAGGGGGTAGATCGCTCATTCACTTTATTTATAGGGGGTAGACATAGTGATTGGAGGACTGAGTTTTGCAGCAGACCTTTTGGTATTAGACTTGAAGGGCTATGATGTTATCTTGGGCCGGGATTGGTTAGACTGTTATAGGGCGATGGTGGATTGTTTTGAGGGAGCCATAATGTTCAGCATCTCAGGGCAGGAGATATTTTTAGTGGTGATGAACACTTTTTAAGGAGGATCGTTCACTCACCTATATTACCTGGAGGAGGCAACCTCACAGGAGGTGGTGATCGAGATATACTCGATCCCTGTTGTGAGGGACTTTGAGGATGTATCCCAGGATATACCATGGTTGTCACCCAGTCAGGAGATTAAGCTTCTCATTGATTAGCGTCGGGTACTAGGCGATAGACTGAGCACCTTATCATATGGCCCCTTCGGAGATGCTTGATTTGAGGGAACAGATTCAGTAATTCTTGGTCCAGGGATTCATTCGAGGGATCACATCTCTATGGAGTGATCCCATCCTGTTTGTGAAGAATTGAGATGGCACTCCGCTTATGTGTCCATTATTGGGAGTTGAATAAGGTTATGATAAAAAACAAGTATCCACTACCTAGGATAAATGATCTTTTAGACCAGTTGCGAGGGGAGGCTTATTTCTCCAAAATTGATTCAGGGTCGGGGTACCATCAATTGTGGATTAAAGAGGAAGAAGTCCCAAAAACCGCTTTTCAATCGCATTATGGTTCTTATGAGTTTCGGTTGATGCCATTTCGGCTCACCAATGCACCGAAGATATTCATGGACCTTATGAATCGGGTTTTTCAGGAGTTTCTCAATCAGTTCTTCATAGTGTTCATAGAAGACACTTTGGTCTATTCGCGCACGGAGAAGGGGCATGTCGAGCATCTCCATATGGTCTTGCAGACGCTGCGGGATCACGATTTATACGCAAAGTTTGATAAATATAGGGCTTAGCTTAGGGAAGTGCAATTAGTTCGCCATATTTATATGGAATAGGGTATTATTGTGGACCTAAGGAAGGTATAAGAGGTGAGGGAGTGGGGCCAACCCAAGACATCGACTGAGATTGGGCAATTTTTGGGGTTAGCTGGGTACTACCACCATTTCATCAGGGGGTTCTCCAAGATTGTTGGACTATTGACAAATTGGGCTTGTAATGGGGTGCCCTTTGTATGGAGCAATTTGTTTCAGTAGGCGTTCAACTAGTTGAAGGAAAAGCTAATATCGACCCCCGTATTGGCATTACCTAGGGTAGGATTGGTCTATCGAGTTTGCCCTGATGCGCCTTTGTAGGGATTCAGAGGTGTGTTTTAGTAAGAAGAGCGAGAGATAGCTTATGCATCTCGAAATCGAAAGCCCCATGAGAGGAATTGCCCTGCTCTTGATATTGGGTTGTCCGCGGTCATTTTTTCCTTGTGGATATGGAGGCATTACCTTTTTGGAGATAGGTTCACCTTATTCACGGATCACAAATCACTCCAGTATTTGTTCGCGCAAAAGGACTTGAACATGAGGCAAAGGAGGTGTTTGGAGTTTGTGAAGGTTTACCGGTTTAATATTCAGTATCACCCTAGTAAGGCCAATATAGTGGTGGATGCGACCCAAGGAGGATATGGTGACAGTTTGGAAGGAAAAATGGAGAAAACTTCGGCACGACGACGAGATTGCCAGGGCATATATGGCGATTCTATCAGTCACGCCCGATATTATTATGCGGGTGGTGAGGGCTCAGGTGGAGGATCCTTTTTTTCCAGGACAGGGTGAAGCAGCTGCTAGCAAAGGGTTTAGAGTCCTACTCCTTTAGCTCTGAAGGTGGGCTACGCTTTAATGGGTGGTTGGTCATGCCGGGCGATGAGGACTTAAGACTTGCCGTGATGGAAGACTATGGCTCTAAGTTTGTGATACATCCAGGTGTGGACAAATGTACCAAGATATGAGGAGGCAATACTAGTGGATGGGGATGAAATGAGACATTGCGAAGCTCATCTTGAAGTGTGACATTGTGTCACCTTATAAAGTTGGATCACCAAAGATCGTCAGTGATGTTGCAGCCGCTTGAAATCCCAGTATGAATGTGGGAGAGCATCTTTATGGATTTCATTACGGGGTTACATGTTTCAAAGACGGGTCACGATTCTGTATGGGTAATTGTAAATCAGTTAACCAAGGTGGCCGAATTTTTGTTGGTTCGTACGAGCTTTGATACTATGGAGTATGCAAGACTGTTCATAGCGAAGATAGTCAGGTTGCATGGGTCCCGATCAATACAGTGTCAAACAGTGACAAAATTTTTATGTGGAATTTATGGAAGAACATCTAGGAGACTATGGGCATCGAGTTGAGGTTGAGAACCGCCTACCACCTCCACACGAATGGATAAATGGAGAGGGTGAATCAGATGCTCGAAGAAATGTTATGGATGTGTATCATTGATTTTGGGAGAGGTTGGGAGCAGTACCTTCCATTGGTAGAGTTTGCGTAAAACAACTCGTACCAATTCACTATTGGCATGACCCCATTTGAGGCGTTGTACAAAGACCTTATCGCTCACCAACTTGTTAGTTAGATGTGGGGGACAACAAACTATTGGTGTCGGATATGATCCGGTACATTTCCTCCAAGATTGAGTTAATTCGGGGGCATTTGTCCGCCACCATGCCCATTTTCGATGGAGATTTTCGATTGGGTTTATCGGACCACCTTGCCCATTTCCGCCACCATATGTGTGTCATGTAGAATCACTGAAGAAATATAAGAGGATTCGAAGGGCGTTGTGGCACGTCCCACTTGAGGAGATAGACTTGCAGCCCGATATTTTTTATAAGGAGAGGCTAATAGCTATCTTAGATCGCAGTGAGCGTCAGTTAACATATAAAGTTCTACCACTTGTCCGTGTTCAGTGGGGTCATCATAGTGCTGACGAGTCGACTTGGGAGCATGAGGATGACATGCGGGAGCAATATCCAGAGATATTTATCGCAGGTTTGTTCGAATTTCGAGGATGAAATTCTATTTTAGGGGGAAAGTATTTAACACCTCGTAACTTCTGGGATTTTTATTTTAATTAATAAATTCGGTAATTGGTAAATTACTCGTTTTGTAAAATTTATGGTAATTAATTAATTGTGTTGTTTAAAAGTGAATGAATTTAAATTTGTTAATGAGTGAAAGTTAACTTTTAAAAATAATTATTCGGATGGAGATTTTGAGTGCACGATAGAGTTCGATAGGGTCGAAATAGTTCTAAATGAGTGGTCATAGATATATATTGGGTTTCAGAACTTTTCTATACACATTTGAGTTCCCAATTAAGTGTTTGAGGGCTTTTTAGAAGGCCCATAAGCCCAAAAATGGGATTAGAGTTAATAACCCTAATTGTGAGAGGGTAAGGGAACTTGAATTCATTATAGAAGAAACAAATTGGGGAGAGCCTTAGAGGAGATCAATTATAAGAGAATTTGGAGATTTTGGGAGATTACTTCAAGAATTAGAGGAGATACTTAAATCTAACCCATTATCTTCATCAAAGGACTTGATTCTATAACCCTATGGCAAGTGGTTTAACTTGCATTAGTTAAATTTCATTTTTCCTATTCATATTAAAGAATATGTGAATTGATTAATATGTTCGGGTTTATTCCACATTAGAATTTAGGGATTTATGGCTTGGCATTTATAAATCTGAGATGATAAGATTTTCTAGATTTCATGCCCCAATTGGTGTAGATGACGTAGTTAAATTGGGTAAATCAAATGGATGGATTTAGGATGAAATCCAAGAATGTTTTGAGGTATAATCTGTACAGAATTGAAGATTTTAAAACATTAATGGCGGACTGGTTTTCTGAGCAACGAAAGAGGAGAGAGAACATCAGGGTCATTTGAACGACGTGGTGTCTCATTCAAATGAGAGTCAGTGTCGTTCGAACGACATGGTTGGTCATTTGAACGACCTGATTAACTCTGACTGGTTTCTCCCCTTCCTCTGTTTCAGGCTTGATTGTTATTCTATGATTAATTATTCTTGTGTTGGTTGAATTTAAAAATTATGGTTATAATTTAGGGTCTAAATTTGTGAAAATAACCCTTGGATTAAGTAGAGGATGAATCCAGTTAGAGAAATATGGTTTATGATTGAGTGATTTGGAACCTTATTACTTAAGTGAGTAAACTTAATTGAATGAAATTGAATAATGAATTGGAAATTTTGAATTTTGGACCAAGAGAGATAGTCTGGGCATATTTGGTAGAGTGATAGCAAAGTAGTAAACTTAATTTGTGCATGATTAATTTGAATTAAGTCGGATTATAGACTTATATGCTTTAGGCTTGTGTATGGATCTAGTACAGCAGTAGCCTGGATCTAATATGAACGACCTGATTAACTCTGACAGGTTTCTCCACTTCCTCTGTTTCAGGCTTGATTGTTATTCTATGCTTAATTATTCATGCGTTGGTTGAATCTGAAAATAATGGTTATAATTTAGCGTCTAAATTTGTGAAAATCATCCTTGGATAAAGTAGAGGATGAATCCAGTTACATAATTATGGTTTATGATTGAGTGATTTGGATCCTTATTACTTAAGTGGGTAAACTTAATTGAACGAAATTGAATAATGAATTGGAGATTTTGAATTTCGGGCCAAGAGAGATAGTCTGGGCATTTTTGGTAGAGTGATACCAAAGTAGTAAAATTAATTAGTGCAGGATATTTAATTTAGATGCCTGTCTCATTCTCCTCTAGATAGGGATATTCTAGTTATACTTTTGGTCTTGTTTTCCTTGGCTTTTATTTGATACTTTATTATTTGGCATGTATCAGTTACTCTTTACATAGTTTGGACTTGTTGGTTTGCTAGTATAGTCGATGATATTTAGCTAACACTTTTAGTAGATTTGTGGCATGATTAGACTATCTTATTATGTTGGTTATTTTAGATTCTTATTATACTTGTTGGTTTGGGTAAGTCATAAGATAAAATTTGGCATCAACTTAATTAAATATTAGGTGGTTAGTAATTAATAATGTTGCGACACTGATGCTAAGAATGAACCATATGTAAATCCCGATTTAATTTGATACATGCCTGATCAACCGGAATTTAATTAAGCAGGGTGTCACAACCACCTAACTTATGTGTCTTTTATGATGTCTCTTCAGAAACAGACTCATTCTAACTTACCGATAGACCATGAACGAGACACCACTGATAGATGCCTTTGAGTGTCATATATATATATATATATATATATATATATATATATATATATATATATATATATATATATACCGAATTAAATGAGATTGATAAATTTGTCCAAGAACATAGACAATAAATTACATACCCAAACCATATTGTGCATAATAGACGTTTATGTCAGCTTGACGAGCTATATGAGACAGGGATACTTTAGGTATTGATAATATGAATGTAAACGGTTACGTTTTACCATGTTGACTACCGCTAATGCATTTGATATTAAATTGGCACAACTACCATTTATTATTTGGCATTTGTTTCGATACGGATAATATCACACCTAGATGAGGGGTGAAATGTTAATTGCATGTGAGCGGCAATAGTGGATATTTACTTTGAATCGACTGTATTTATTAATCTTTAAATTAAATAAGTTGATATTTGCAACTCTAGGACGCTAACACAAATTTAAATATTTTCTCCCCCAGGAGCTCCTAGACAGGGATAACATGATTGCTGATCGATAAGCTTTGTAGTCTCCTTTTGCTCATTATATTTTTCAGACTTACTGATTATAGTTTAGGTGCTACTCCGCTTCAGTTTATTTATTTTATTTGGGATTTTTGTATCGGTCTAAGCCTGGTATTTATTTACATCATGTTGATTTGAGATATTTACTATTATGTTCGATTTTTTTATACACTTACTGCTTGGTTGGATTTTATTGTTGCTTTGGATATTAATTTAAACTCATTTATGATTTATCAATATATGTTTATACGGTTTGATGCTGAGAATGGTATTAATTGATAAATTAGCCCCATCTTCGGTGTATCGTGTAACGCTAACCGTTACATGAGAAAATCAAGGTTGTTACAACCAAACCATATATTGTTGTTATTATTTTGGGAAAATTAATTATTAATTCTGTTAATATATAACATGAACACGGTTTAAATACATTATTCACTCGTTAAGATACGATACGACACGACACAAAATCTTATTTTGTTTACCAAACACACCCAATTAAAATGCAACACAACATGAGAGGTTATGTCGCTTTCAATATGGCCGTATTTGCGTTATGTAATTAAAATAAATTGTTTTGTGTCATGTTTTAATTTGACCGTGTTTGTGTTTGGGACTAAAAAAAATTCGTGTCGTAACATTTTTATTTTGAACAAGTTCGTGTTAGGTAAGAAAAATAAGATTTTATGTCTTGTCGCGTTTTAGATGTTTCATATTTGCATTTAGTAAGAAAAATAAATTTTATAGCAGGGATCACCATTTTTATTTAGATTGTGTCTGTGTTCGATAAAAAAACATATATTACGTATCATGTCGTGTCGCGTTTTAATTTAATCTGTTGATTTTTTATTTTGGAAAAGAAATACTTATCATGTTTTACTAATTATTGAAAATATTTGTCCCTAAATTAAGCTATTATAATTACTATAACTAATGGGGTCTTTTCATTAGAAATAGACATTAATGTGATTACTAAAAAATGATATCGAAAGTAATTTTAAACATAAATCTTAGCATAATAATCATCGTTTAAAAAAAGTTGATCGCCAACACATATATGTACATAGTTAACCTCTTTTAACTGGTTTGTGATTTAAAAGCCACGTAGATCTAGGTGAGTTGAAAACATTCGGCTGTAAAATTATTCTAGTTTTAAATGATAGGAGATGACTGTTGAACAAGTACACATTGAATTACAATGTTATTTTAAACGGAATATTTTTTTAAGGAAATCAGACTAGCAATTTCGACACACATCGTCTTTAAAGAAAAAAATAGTGTCATGTTAACACAATACTATAACATAATAAAATTGTAGGGTTATTTTTCCACTTTGACAAGTTATACAATTATTTAAGAGAATACCAAATCGATCAAAGCAAAAACCTAAATAATAGATGGGGAAAATACGAAAAAACTTTTTAAATGAATAAAATTTCGATTGAAACAAATTGGGTATTTAACAATAACCTTAAGTAAACTGGATCAGATTTTTCAACGGTCAAATATGTCCAACAATTCTTTTCCAACAATCAAATATGTTCAGCTAGTAAGTATGTTGTCGAATATGTCCTACATTTATTTTTCAGCGGTCGATGAAAAAGAAAAAAAGAAATTCAAACTTCCCTTAAAAAAAACAGATCCGATTGATTTCTTCTGACGTTACAACAACGCAAATTAAAAATGGAAAACTATATATGCACCGGATGGTTTTACAGGACAATTACCGAATCATCCTTTTTCTTTTTTTTTTTTTTTTTTTTTAAGTTTCTATTATTTTGTTTTTAACAATTGAAATAAAAACAGTTTTTTATATATAAAAAAACAGTTTTCCTATTGATATAAAAAAAATGTTTTTTTTATATTAACTAAACAGTTTTTTATTAAAATGAAAACAATTTTTTATATATAAAAAAAACAGTTTTCCTATTGATATAAAAAAAAGTTTTTTTTTTATATTAACTAAGAAGTTTTTTATTAAAATTAAATTAAAAAATATTTCTTGCATAAATAAAAAAAATTATGTTTATTGAGATGATATCGCGATTGATTAGTATTGCTGGTGCGGCCCTACATTTGCACACCAACATCATTTGTTCGATGTGGATCCGGGCTAACGACACTAATCAAACTGTGTGTTGAATATGGCGCGGTATGTTTTTTTTATATTATTTTAACTCATTTAGTCCCTCAAACACCTATTTACCCAATATTCTCTTATTTTTAAAGGTTCACGCCAGCGACACCCCTTATTTTTTAAATTAATTTTTGTTTAATGAGATATGTACCGGATGCTTTTACCGGAATATTACCGGATCTCCCCTTTTACTCTTTTTTTTTTTTAGTTTCTTATTCTTTTATTTTAACAATTGTTTATATAAAAAAACAGTTTTTTATTTAAAAATAGTTTTCCTATTAATATAAAAAATAGTTTTTTTTTTATTTTCTGAAAATAGTTTCTTTTGTTATTTTTAATAAGTATTTTTGTTTTTTTATAATATTTTTAACTCATTTAGTACCTAATCACCCATTTACACAATATTCTCTTATTTTTAAAGGTTCGCGCCAGCGGCACCCCTTAGTTTTAAACCAATTTTTGTTTAAAAGTTGGACTTAAAAATTAATTTCTTATTAGAATAGTTTTTTTTTAAAAGTTCGACTTAAAAAACTAATATAATAAGAAATTATTTTTTTATATTATTTTTAACTCATTTAATTTCTCAAACACCCATTTGCCTAATATTCTCTTATTTTTAAGGTCCGCGCCAGCGGCACCCTCTATTTTTACAGTTATTTTTTTTTAATTTTACAACATTTAAAACAATTTTTGTATTTCTTAAAACTGTTTAAAGGTCCGTCCTTTTTTTTTACTGCATGCCAACTCATTGAGTCCTCAAATACCTATTTACTCAATATTCTCTTATTTTTAGAGGTCCGCGCCAGCGGCACCCATTATTTTTTATTTCTTAAACTGTTTAAAAATGTGGAAAAAAAGTTTTAATTTTTTTATATTAAACTAACTTTTATTTTCTGATAATTTTTTATTAAAATTAAAATTAAAATTATTTGTTAAACATAGATCTGAGAACGTGGGTCCGCCCCAGCGGCACTAACCAATCGCGATGTCAATTGCGTTGATGATGTGGGTCCGCGCCTGCGGCACTAACCAATCGCGACACGTCATTTCAGTGTGTCGCGCCCGACGAATATTCTCTTATTTTTAAAGCTCCGCGCCAGCGGCACTCCCCCCTCCTCCTCCAATATTCTCTTATGCATCTCACTGACGTGTTGTGTCGTGATTGGTTTGTTTTGAGGGATCCTATGGTGTGAGTCCCATCGAGACTTAAAAATGAACCCATACAGATGCGACACATCAGTGTCGCGCACAGATTTAGTCGGATTTGTGTGTCGTTGATTTTAATTTTTTCATAAAATCATTTTATGAATAGTTTACAAAAATAGTTAAAAACTATTAAAAAAAACTGTTTTTTTTATTAATAAAAATCTATTTTTTTATGTATAAAAAACTGTTT
The DNA here is from genome assembly GCA_949130495.1 of Sambucus nigra. Classification (NCBI taxonomy): domain Eukaryota; kingdom Viridiplantae; phylum Streptophyta; class Magnoliopsida; order Dipsacales; family Adoxaceae; genus Sambucus; species Sambucus nigra. The sequence continues at coordinate 54,978,286 of OX422224.1, read as the reverse complement.
TAAAAAAATAAAGAATAAGGAACTGAAAAAAAAAAGAAAAAAAAAAGGAAAAAAGAGGTTCCGGTAAAAGACCGGTAATATGGACCGGTAAGCATATCATGAGTCATTAAAAATACTGTCGCTCTATCAATAATTCAGTCGGTGTGATACCTACCCACTTGATTTTTATTCATGCAAACTCGTGGCTCAATAATTCGCAGGTCGAGTTGTGGTCTGAATATTAAGGCATATCTTTCCTTTTTAAAATAAAATATAGAAATGATGTAGACATCAATATCAAATTTTGTCTTTTTTTTTTTTTTTTGGTAGAGAGTGAGATAAAAGAGATCACGGATGTAGCCATCTACATGGCATGTGAATGGTGTGATAGATAAATAAAATATCAGATTTTGTCACTGAAGCTATCGTAAAACTTTTAGCAAATATCTTATTTTAATCAAAACAATACTTAGTTAAAATAACTATAATAATTATTTAAAATATTCAACCGTACTTCCTTCCATCACAACTATATTACTTTATGTATATAGATTCAAATTATTATAGATTAACCATTGCATTACTATGCTTTAATAATATATATATATGAACATGACACACAGACACGAAAATAAAACACAGTATGAAATGAAATTTTATTTTCAATCAAACATAAATACAGCACAAATGAAAGTGACACTATATGAAATTTATTTTCATTGATCTAATAACAATAAAAAAACATGACATTGAAGTTTTTTCTTTTAATCAACATGAAATTTTACTTATTTTTATCTAGTATGAACACGACTCAAATAAAAGTAAAACAATACAAAATATATTATTTATTATTTCATATATATATTTATATATATGTATATATATATATATATATATATATATATATATATATATATATATATATATATATATATATATATATATATATATGTATGTGTGTGTGTGTGTGTGTGTGTGATTACAATAATATATTTAATACATTTAAATACAAACGCAACAAAATAAACACAATACAAAACGAAACAAAATTTGACTTTTTATCTAACACGAACACGATCAAAACCAAAGTGGCAGTACACGAAATTTTATTTTATTTCATTAAATACGAACACGTCCCAAATAAAAAAAACACGATACGAAATGTATTTTTTTATTTTTAATACTTTATTGCACACACACACACACTTTAATACATATAAATACGAACACAAAATAATGAAAAAAAAAAATCTTTTTCATCTGATACGTAGATGACCCGAATAAAAGCAACACGAGATAAAAGCTTTTTTTTACCAAACAAAAAAATAATTCAATTAAAAATACACAAACCGCATAAATCCTCCCTAATCCCAATTAATTTTCCCCATAATTGCTAGGAATAGGTGCCTCCAATTTATTTATCACTAAATAAGGCATAGAAAATAAATTAAATATAACTTTCCCCCTTATATATAAAACTGGGCACACTGTAAAAAATCTAGGACCATCGATCAATCGATCCCCTCCATCGATCGATGGCCCCCAGCATCGATCGATCAATCGAACATATACCCTCCTTCTCCGACTTGATGTTTCAGCCATTGTTAACCCAACCAAGCTTTTAGTTCCTCTCTTAACATCATCTGGTCATAATCAATGATATTTTCACATGAAAGCAGGTTCTAATCGTCCTAGAAACCTTAATCCAACAACTAATTTCCATTAATTTCAACGTTTTCCCGATTTGGGTTTTATTCGGGTTTCGAATCTCCAATAAGATTTTCATTCCTATTAACAGAAATTTACCATCGATTCTTACTGGTTTTAACATACGATTCATACCTATACATTCTAGAATCATAAACATATTAAATTTCACCCTTAATCCCATTAAAGTATAACAATTACCGAAAATCCAATTTTACATGAATACCCACCCCAAAACGAATTTTGGTTTACACCTCCCATAATATGAATTGATTATCATCAATTTAAGAATCACAACAGTTAACCACTTTCCTGGAATTGTTCGTAGACTCTGATCCATTGGCGTAGAAAAAGTGTTGATGAAGAATAACCAATTAGTCCCTCAATTTGTCCCCAAAAATTCTTCCACTGGCTCTTGATTTCTTTCCTCTATTTCTCTCTCAAACCCTAGATTTAGAATTTTCTAACTGCCATTCAAATAGTCCCTTAATTAGATTTAAAATCTCTAATCCCATTTTTTGCCACATGGGCCTACTTAAAATGGTCCAAATCACCTCGTGTGGGCCCGGCTATGTCAAAAAACGACCCAAGACTCGATTACTACCCCTTGGTACTCTTTTCTAACTATTTTGACCCATTCAGACTCAAGGCGCACTTAGAATTGTCATTCGAAATACTTGATAACATTCTCCAATTTTGACCTCAAAATGCAACACATGAAATTTCAAACAATTAAACTTAAAGTCGCCAGATATTAATACACAACACTCGAATAAATTCTCTAAATTATAAATTTAAGTTTCTCCAATTTAAATATTTTTCTATCTCCCAAAAATAATTAAATATTAAATCCTCAAAATTACGAGGTGTTACAATTTGCTCACTTATATATATATATATATATATATATATATATATATATATATATATATATATATATATATATATATATATATATATATATATATATATATATATATGTGTGTGTGTGTGTGTGTGTGTGTGATTTTCGGTTGAAACAGTTTTTTTGGGGAAAAACTGTTTTGTGTTAAAACTATTTTTCACAAAGAAATTGTTTTTCATTAAAAACTGTTTTATTTTTGTCAAAACGATTTCTTTATTGTAATTTTTTTTTGTTGAACTGTTTTTTATTTAAAATTGTTTCACTTTATGGTGAAAACTGTCAAAATCGTAATAAAACTGTATTTTTTAAATTGTTTTTCGCTCAAAAGGTTTTTTGTGAAAAACTATTTTTCTTTAAGAAAATGATTTATTTTGTCAAATCTATTTTTTTATTGTTAAAATTTGTTTTCCATTAAAATCCGTTTTATTTTTGTCAAAACTTTTTTTTTTAAAACTATTTTTATTGTTAACAACTATTATTTTAAGAACAGTTTTTTTCGTTGTAAGTCGTTTGCTTGTTGAAATTGTTTTTTTAGAAACTTGGCTGAAGTAACTATTTTTTGGGTTAAAAAATTTAATTTTTGGTTAAAAATCATTCTTTTATATATCAGTTTGTTTACATTTGTCACTTTTGTCATTAATTCTAAAAAACAACTCGGCTTTTGTGACTCGAAAAAACAATGTTATCAAACTGGCGTAATTGAATAATTATTGGATTTCCATGAAAATTGTGTCATTCCATGAAAAAAAATTCCATCCGGGCATTTTCCCACTTTTTAATCAAATGGACCCTTACCGTAAATAATAATTGTTTTAAAAATATCAAAAATCTTTTCTATAAATAAAAAAGTTAAAAACCTACTTTTAAAAAAAGTATTGGTTTTAATAAATAAAAAATTCTTAATAAATATTTAAACCTTTGTTTCTAACTATTTTAACAATTTCTTAGCTTTCAATGACCCAGAATACCTTTTTTCCCCTAAATTCGATTAAAGTTAAGGTCAAAAAGGAGGGAAGAGTCAAAATGACACCGTATAGATTCTTTTGGGGCTTAATGGAAAAAAAAAGACTTTAAAATATTTTTTACACTTTAAGGATCACATAGGCAATTCCTTCTTTCCTATGTGATTGATTGCGGAATTATTCAACGACCTCGGGCATGTCTATATTCAAGTAGAATTCGGGGAGGTATAATAGTGTTACAAGGGATAAATAGTTTTTGTTACAATATGCATCAACGATTGGCTATTGGATTACGACGGAAATTTATATTTAACAAACTCGTGGATAAGGCAATGTTCATAATTTGAGTGAAGCATTGTACGATTAAAATTGTAATTGGGCATCATTGGGGAAGTATCACATATTCCTCTTGAAATTGTATACGACCATTTTATTCTTTCATTTAATTTATCAAATTACAGGGTTTCGTTCAAATTTAATTATTATATTTTTTTTATCAATATTTGATTTGTTTGTTTGATAATTTCTTTTTCTTTTGGTTAGTGAATTGTGCACCTAAGGGAAAATCGCACTCTTTAAGGGAAATAGTGAGGGCGGAACCCAGTGTAACAAAATGATTAAGGATCAATGTGTGTTTTAAAAACATTAAATTTTTTCCAATAGAAACTTTTTTACAAAAATGTTTTCTATAAATAAAAACCTTAAGAACATTTTTTTAAGAAATATTTAAACAATTTTTAGGTATTTAAACTATTTTTTATTTATCAACACCCCAAAATACCAATTCTACCTTCAAATTACGTTAAAGTCAACTATGAAAATGGATTGATTGACCAAACTGACCCAATATAGATACTTTAAGGTCTTATTGGAAATATACTTTAAGGGCATAACAGAAACAATTTGTATACTTTATGCCCTGCATAGGTATTCACTCTTTACATTTTGATGGATTGAGGAGTTAGTCAATAACCTCAAGCGTATCTATATTCAAGTGGTACTAGTGGAAGTAGAATAGTGTTACAATGGATAACTGGGTTGACTTACAATATGCATAAACGATCACCTAATTGCAAGGAATATTTACATTTAACAACCTCATGGACAAGGCATTTTTCGGATTTTGAATAGAAATATTACATGACGAAAATAGTAATTGGCAATGTTGGGGAGTGTCACATAATCCTCTTGAAATTGTATATGATTGTTTTTATTCTTTCATTTAATTTATTAAATTACATGTTTTTGTTTCGATTTGATTAATACGTTTATTATTAGTATTTGATTTGTTTGTTTGATCTTGTCTTTCTTTTGGTTAGTCTATTGTACCCTTAAGGGCAAATAACACCCTTTTAAGGGAAATAGTGAGGGCATAACTCAATATAACAAAGTGATTGAAGATCAAAATCTGTATAACTCTAAAGTTTTCATCGTGTAAATTAATAATTATCAGATTTTGTGATTTTGAGGAGGCCAAGTTTGAGTGTTTATGTCTAACACAAGGTTTATAAAAAAATGTATACGATATATCGTTGGTGCATATCGCGAGACAAACAAATATTATGAAAACTATTTCGATTAATTATGTTTCAAACTCATTACAACAAAAAAGCCCAAAGTTGACAAAAAAATATGATTTCCACGAGGGTGTCAGTTATGAACTAAAACCTTGAAAAATCATATCTCATTCGTTATAACTCGAATTTTAATGTTCTCTATACCGTTCGATTTATGATATTGTGAAGAACAACATATATTTATATCATAATTTTTTGAGACCTTAAAAAAAATCGGGGTCATAAACGATTTATCATAAAATAACAAATATGCAACCAAATGGAAAATCAAGAAGCAAAGTAGCTCTCTTACCAATGGAGAAATAAACCTAAACAACATAAGTATTCGGATCTTATCGAATATGACAAAGCTTGAATCGAGCACTGACTTGTTGCGGCATTGTACGAGCTTGAATCCAAGACTGATTCCGTGTACGCAATGAACTGGTGAGTTATTTCAAATCGACTACAAGAGTTCCTCATAATCCATAATTACAAATCTAATGTTCTCATGGTGATCAATCGTAGTATGCAAAAATTCAAAAAATATTAGTTATGTCGTTCTTGCCGCACACGAGAGATTCTCTAAACCGTGAGATTAGGTTGGCCTCTAAAAGGATAGAAAGGCGTAGACTTATATTTTCATTTTGATAATTGTTTAAACATTATAACCACTTAGATATTAATGTAATTTTGTGTCCTAGCAATTATAGACACCATTGTTAACCATCAATTTGGACACCATTTTCACCTCCATGATAAAAGTTAATCATGTTTGGTGCCCAACTGAAATTATAAATTATTTCTATGTAAACCAAATACATATAAATAATTATTAATATTAACAATTTAATTAAATGCATTAAAATTCATCACCCATCTGGACTGATCACATCTGGTTCGTACCCAATATAACACTCACGATAAAAAATAGTTATATAGGATAAACACATGCATAGCTTCCATTAATCAATAACATAACGTACATGGATGTAGTTACATAAGATAAACATAAGCAAATTAAAGAGATGCCCGTTGAACACTAGATCGAGCTTATTTCGTACAAACTTACACACGCATGCACATGATTAAATGCATATATGTAGATGTCGCAGGAACACTAGTTGGTCAATCCAGATGACAGACCCACACAAGCACCCGTACCAACAACTCCGGCGCATATACAACCCGATTGACAGGGGCTCCATGGAGCACAAAACTTACCCCAGCATTGACCAAGGGAGCTATCAATGTTGAGGAGAACATCGGACTCCAACATTTTACGATTGTTAACAACCGAATCAGCAGTGGAGGTGACAATGGTTGCCATAAACACCATAGCTACCAACAATGTCATTAAAACAACCTTCTTCATTTCCATGTCTTTCTCTGAAATGAGTGTTTGTTATATCCCAATGGATCTCCACCATGTCGTATTTATAGAGGATTCTTTCCAGCATAAACCTTATTCAACCAAGGCTAAAAAAGTCAAATGTGCTTTTCTAGAAGCAAGAGCAGTTTCTAAAGATTAAAAAAAAACTATTCAGAAAGAATAATTTGCGCTACCTTCTAATAATAATAGAACTTCTTTTTTAACTCAGTCATCTGTTTACATTTTAGATTCTATTAAGAAAGACTAATTTGGCTGACGTTCTAATAATAGTAGAACACATAAAATTGTTTCGTCTCTTTTCATTTAACGTCAGGCTTTTGGTTAAAAAATATCGGACATTTTTTTTAAAGTTAGTTTTCATTTTGACCAAAAAAAGAAAATCCAAACTGTTGTTATTTAACATTTCTTTTTTATTTTTTGAATTTACTTATTTATATACTTTTATCTTTATATTTTCTATTCTTGATTCTTCCTTGTATCAATTTTTCCATTTTCGTAAATTAACAAGTCTATTTTCATTAGGTTTTTTGTTCAAATGTATGAAACGATTTTTTTACATTAGTTTTCATTTAAAAATAAATAAATTTATTTTTGTTAAAAATTTATTTATAATATTCGAGTTCAAAAAATACAAAAACAACTCAAATATTATAATCTTACGTGAAAATTGTTAAATAAACTCTAAAATGTAAATTAAAACAAAACATGAATAATATTTTGTTAAGCTCGAGATATGATTGTTGCCAAATTGACAACGTGATTTATTCGAAATTGAGCGCAATGATTTGTTTAAAATAATACCATAAGTATTGTGTTAAAAAAAATTGTAATTATGAAGACTATGTAATTATAGTAAAAGATTGCCACCAAATGCTTACTTAGCTCTACAACTTAAATAAAATAATGTTATAATAATGTGCTTGGAAAAACAATATGAATTTTGTTATATTAAAGCTGTGATTTGACATAAAGTGACATTGTAAATATTGTTTCGAAAAACCACTTTGAAATGATAATTACTAGGATATTGCGTGATTATAAAACGGCAAAATGATTTAACTTTACAATTACAATAACTCTAATGCAATTTAAATGTGACGGCGACAACATCATTTTTATCAAATTCCAATACCATTTGTTAAATAAAAAAATAGAAGTATTTTATTAAAATGACATTGTGAGAAACATGGGTGTACAACTTAAAAAAATAAGGCCACAAAATATTTAGCAATTGCAAACATCGATGTTTTTTTCCATGGATTACACACAACGTTTGAAAATTATGGAAAGACACATTCTAAACACCGAATAAAAATTAGTAATGTTTAAGAATCCAATTTCTAAAAAAATAACTACGTTATTTAAGTATAGAGGTCACCGTGAGAAAAGATTTATTAAAACAAATAAAAAGGCAAACGAATGTTACTTATTGGAGAAAAAGGGCAAATGAATGTACCCACTACTAACGCTAACAAGAAACAGATAAATTAAATTAAAATACGAAAACAAATGAAAGTCCTAATAATGAGTCTCACGAAATGAATTATTTTACATTGTAATGCTATGTTAGAAAATGATGTTGCTGTTGAGGTAATCAACCCCATGCTTCTAGTTATTGAAATCCTATTGAAATGCAGAAGACGCACAGCCCATGTGCACATTAAATCAACATGAACTACCCTCTGGTATCCCATGGGCACATACCAAAGCAACAATTGGATCTGTCTTAAACGAAAACAAATCAGTTTCCATGCAACAATTAAAAAAACAAGTGAAAGACATGTGCATCACATGTGAACAAATTTATAATGACAAGGCTGTTATTTCTACTAATTTTATTAAATAAACTGTACAGGCAAATCAAAACTACAGAATTACTAACAATTGTAATGGCCTCTCATTGAAATTCAAAAGGAAAAAGCATAAAATCGACTACCAAAAGAGTTAAATTGGACACGAACAAGCAAAAAATCATAACTACCACGTAATCAATTTTTAACTTCAATTAATTGATGAAGTAGTCAAATTTTAATTACTGCGGCGAGAAAAATACGGAATCTTATATGTTCCCTTGGAAAAAATTGTGCTCCTACTTTCTTCTGGGGAGAATAAGAGGTTTACTAGTTAAGTCTCACCACACTAGCTACTACAACGATCGACTGTCCGGTACCACGTTGGGGTAGTGGGCGTCCTCACTTAAATCCATGTTTCACTGGACTATGTCTTAAGAAAGTCAACCGAAGAGGACATGGATGGAAATGACTCGCTAGAGTATCCTACGAGTGTCTCGTTTCAAAAGTTTCCTAATGAACATTAAATCGTCATTCACTTGCTATTTGATTGATATTAATTATGTGATGGCACGGGTAACACTCTAATGGGATAAAAGTGATTGAGTGGGTGATGAAATCCCGACTCGTTTCAATGATCGCGCCTAGGATTTAGGTTCATTAATGCATCAAACCCTTCAAATTAAATGCGATGGGATAACATAAATCACATAGGAGAAATTAATCACACAAAAAACGGACTCGCTTACAGGAGATTCGCGAGTTATCACAACTTTTACACACGTAGGGTGAAGACCGAGTCGAGTCACCTTAACTTCATTCGTCCTCGGAAGTCCTACGGACGCAAAAAAGAGAGGCTTCTAAATTCACTCCAAGGGCGCTCTCTCTCCATTTTGTTTCGTTTCTCATTTCACTTTTTTCATTTTTTGATGAATAATTACTACAAATAATAGGTGTCAAACATGGACCCAAATAAATAAAACGCCACAATATTCCTAATAGAACCAGTCTAATAAATAGAAATAAAAAATAACAACTACCGCTACAAATGAATTACAAGTCTTCAATATGTCTCCAACTTCAAGAAATTGGCAACAACGCCATTTGATAATTCGCTTTTTATCTATATGTCGTTTTCTTTAAAAGTCGAGTGTCAAAATTCCTTGAATCTCTACAAAATTTGTTAAACAACTTGTAATGCGGTAAGTACGGGTATCAATCCAACTTTGAAGGTGAAAACAATTACTGTGAATGGTTGTAATTTTTTTTATTTTTATTAAAGTTCCTTTTTATTTATTTTTTTTACACAATTTTCAAAGGAGAATGAATAATTAATGTTGTAAATCATAAGTGACTAAATGAACTAAAATTACATGTAACCGAGTGTGATAAATTTGAGAAGGACAAGAGATGGAGTTACACCGCATGACTAATTATTCTAATTTCCTAATTTGTTTATTTGAAATAGTCTGAGAAATTAAATTCATAATCAAACCCTCGTTACATATATATATATATATATATATATATATATATATTGAATATTAATTTTTTTAGAAAACTAATTCAAAAATACCACTACTCTAACAAAATGGATTTATACTCTCTTTAAAAAAAATGACCCACTAATCATTTAGTAATTTTAAAATGAATTATGTTACCCTCTCTCGAAGGAATTCAAAATTAATTTTTATTTAAATATTTTGAGTGAAGTAAATTAAAATGAACATCAAACACGGTTTCATACCACCTCTTTATCGGGGGGTTTACTCAAACATTCTCATGTTAAAACAAACAACAATCAATAAAATATCAAAAGATGACATAAAATTGAAAAAGAGAGGAACGAAGTACAATACACAGGTCTCCCTGTCGAATTGCATTATAGAAATGTGTCTTAATTCTTCAACAAATATTCACACTTGGTTACAATAAAAATAAAACAAACTAACCCAAATTCAGATGACGCAGATCCCATGGGCACATACCAAAGCAACAATTGGATCTCTATTAAACGAAAACAAATGAGTTTCCATTCAACAATTAAAAAAAGTGAAAGACATGTGCATCACATGTGAACAAATTTATAATGACAAAGCTGTGATTTCTACTAATTTTATTAATTAAATTGTATAGACAAATCAAAAGTGCAAAATTACTAACAATTGTAATGGACTCTCGTTGTAATTCAAAAGGAAGAAGCACAAAATCGACTACCAAAAGAGTTAAATTGGACACGGACAAGCAAAAAATCCTAACTAGCACGTAGTCAATTTTTAACTTCAATTAAGTGATGGGGTAGTCAAATTTAAATTACTGCGGGCGAGAAAAATATGGAATCTTATATGTCCACTTGGAAAAAATTGTGCTCCTACTTTCTTCCGGAGAGAACAAGAGGCTTACTAGTTAAGTCTCACCACACTAGCTACTACAACGATCGACCGTCCGGTACCACGTTGGGGTAGTGGGCGTCCTCACTTAAATCCAAGTTTCACTAGACTATGTCTTAAGAAAGTCTACCGAAGATGGACAGGGATGGAAATGACTCACTAAAGTATCCTATGAGTGTCTCGTTCCAAAAGGTTCCTAATGAACATTGAATTGCCATTCACTTGCTATTTGATTGATTTTAATTATGTGATGGCACGGGTAACAATTAAATGGGATAAAAGTGATTGAGTGGGTGATGAAATCCCGACTCGTTTCAATGATCAGGCCTAGGTCTTAGGTTCATTAATTCATCAACCCCTTCAAATTAAATGCGTTACAATAACATAAATCACATAGACGCAAATAATCACACAAAAATAGACTCGCTTGCAGGAGATTCGTGAGTTATAAAGAAATGTACCTCCCACAACTTTTACACATGTGGGGTGAATACCGGCTTGAGTATATCTGGGAAAAATAGCCTAAGTACATTCGTCCCTAGGATTCCTACGGACCCAAAAAAGTGAGGCTTCTAAATTCACTCCAAGGGCGCTCTCTCTCTATTTAGCGTCGTTTCTCTTTTCACTTTTTTTTTATTTTTTGGTTAAAAATTATTACAAATAATAGGTGTCAAAAATGCACCCAAATAAATAAAACCCCATAATATTCCTAATAGAACCAGTCTAATAAATAGAAATAAAAAATAACAACTACCGCTACAAATGAATTACAAGTCTTCAATTTGTCTCTAACTTCAAGAAAGCGGCAATAGCGCTATTTAATAACTCGCTTTTTACGTATATGTCGTTTCCTTTAAAAGACGAGTCTCAAAATCCCTTGAATATCTACAAAATTTGTTAAACAACTTCTAATGCGGTAAGTTCGGGTATCAATCTAACTTTCAAGGTGAAAACAATTACTGCAAATGGTTGTAATTTAATTTTTTTTTATTAAAGCCCTTTTTATCTTATTTTTTTACAAAATTTTAAGGGAGAATGAATAATTAATGTTGTAAATCATAAGCGACTGAATGAACTAAAATTACATATAACCAAGTGTGATAAATGTGAGAAGGACAAGAGATGGAGTTACCCCGCATGACTAATTATTTTAATTTCCTAATTTATTTATTTGAAATAATCTGAGAAAATATTAAATTCATAATCTAACCCTCATTACACACACACACACACACACACATATATATATATATATATATATATATATTGAATATTATCTTTTTTCAGAAAACTAATTTAAAAATGCCACTACTCTAAAAAAATGGATTTATACTCTCTTTAAAAAAATGACCCACGTACTAATCAGTAATTTTAAAATGAATTATATTACCCTCTCTCGAGGCATAAATTAATTTGTGAAAATTCAAAATTATTTTTTCTTTAAATATTGTGAGTGAAATAAATTAAAATGAATATCAAACACGGTTTCATCCCACCAATTTAACGGGGTGTTTAGCCAAATATTCGCATGTTAAAACAAACAACAATCAATAAAATATCAAAAGATGACATAAAATTGAAAAAGAGAGGAACGAAATACAATACACAAGTCTCCCCGTCGAATTGCATTATAGAAATGCGTCTTAATTCTTCAACAAATATTCACACTTGGTTACAATAAAAATAAAACAAACTAACCCAAATAATTTTTTTTTAATTTTTTTTAACTCTTTTTCCTAGAAAGTACAAAAATGGTACTGTAAATGATATGCAGACTATGTTCTGAGTTGTCCCCCCAAATGAGCTCCCCCCCCCCTCTTTATTTTATAACCCACGATTTTTTCCTTGGATGAGATATATTTGGGATTTGAAAATATTTTAAAACTCATATGGGTTTTTGGCTATTGGGTATGGATTAAAACTGGTATAATCTCTCAATTTTGTTCGAACTTTGACAGGCGTGCGAAAAGGTCAAAAGTGTTCCGGGTAAGGTTTGGATTTGTGGAGGATGAGTAGAAGTTGGGTATTAAATTGAAGTTATATTGAATTATTTAAAATTGTTGAAATTATTATTCGAATGCAATAAATAAATTAATCGTTATTGCGATTAATGAAGATATTCATGATTAATGAAGATAGTCGCCAATAAATTGATGAGTCAAATGGTTTATATTTAACATAATAAATTGAAGACGGTATATTGCGAATAATGAAGAAAGTCTATGTTATGATTTCTTTTTATATTATGATGGTCTTTTTGGACCCTCAAATGGTCCTAAACCATTGACTAAAATAACCCAATAACCTCCCAACTTATATACTTGTACCCCAGGTCTATTTTTGAAGGATTAAAATGTCACACCCGCAAAATTAGACAGACGAGGTGGCTAGCCACCGCCGTCGAACTATGCCAGGCGTGAACTAAATAAATACCATTCTTAGCATGAGACAGATATGATACATAAATAAATCAGTGCATAAGATAAATAATTGAATCAATCTGAAATGATCATAAACCACTAAGAGATAAAAGATCCATCACATGCTAACTCCGAATAAATCCAATCTCCAAAAACGATTAAATAAAACCTGAATAATAAAAATCTGAATAATCCAACATAAATCATTTAAACAACATTGCAACCGAATGGCTCAATAAAACTCCAATGAAGTCTCATAATTAAATACGACTGGAAAAATAAAGTCTCAACTAAAACAAAGCGATAAAGTAAATCAGCTCCTGCTGCACCTCCAAATGATAACTCCGATAAACTTATGCTGCTTCTCCAATTCTAATCCTGAAAAAGATTAGTCAACGCATGGGTCAGAGCCAAAGCCCCGAGCAAGAATACACACTACTCCCCTCAAATAGGATCCTTGAATCCAAACAGTAGCATTATACTCAATAAATATCACAATAGAATATTTTAAATTAAACGGGATAATTAAACGCGATAAATATAAACCACTAACTACCCGCAAAAATTTCCATTTATAAAGGCACACCAATATGATTTTAAATTCCCGAGTCCCACGATGTTAATTTAATTAAATTAACCAACTTTTATTATCGTTCTCACTTTTTATTAAAGTGTCACACTTTCCCTTGTCAATCGTCCTCTGACTCGTTTAAACTGTCGGCCCCGACACATAACAAGGTTCCACACACGACACGACATAAATCATCCTCTGACCCGTTTAAACTGTCGGTCCCGACACATTATGTCACCACAAATTTTAATACCCATTTTTATCTTAGGCATTAATTCTCAATTTCTCAATTTATAATCACCCCACCCTTTTAATCGATGTGAGATCATCAAAATACTCCTTAGTCCCATAGCTAGGGGTCCCCAAGTTAACAATACGTCCTAACCTATGTATAGGATGAATTTCTAATTTAAAATTTCGACCTAGTTTCATTCTTAGGCTAGCGTAACGACGATAAAGTACCAAAAATCATCCCACCCCCAAGATGATAAAAAGGCAAAAATCTACCCTCACTAGTCCCATACCTAGAAGGCGTAAATCATCAAAAGGCATACCCACTAGTCCCATACCTAGAGGCATTCTAAAATATAGGAAGAGCAATAATACCCAACAACCCGTCGTCGCAAAGGCAACATCATAATACCAATAAGTCACACAAACAAGCATAATTAATCAATATATAAAACTACGCATGATAGTCGAATTCAATTAAATCTTTAGCTTAATTATCACCTCATCGACAATACCTAATCAATCCCATTTAATTATTTTAAATTAAATATACAAAGTTTTCATCATATATTCATCAAAACAAAATTTTATTATCTCTATATGTATTACATGAGTTGTACACACCCAAAAATCATTTATTTTAATGCTGGGGTTTTTCTACATACAACCTACACCAATAAAACCCAAAACAACTCATGAATCATACATACCCAAAGGGTTATGAATATTATTCAGATTAAATGATTTTATAAAAAACAACCCCATAATTAGTATTCACTTTTTCTAATTAAGTTACTAATTATTTTTAAGATAACATGTAATTAAGTGTTTAGGCGACACTTAAAACGCGTAATACTAAAGGAAAAGAATAGAGTATTCATGCCTGTGAAGATTGTATTGAAATACTGATTAGAAATCTGTATTCCTCTCGAAAAATTAGCAAGAAAGTGTTCTTGAACAAACTTTATTAAACCCCAAATAAGCCTTCAAATCCGGTGACAAAACCTTGATTATGTTGGAGGTTGATGATTACGATTGAGAGGAAATATTTTTATAAGTGTTCTCTGGTGAAAAACTTGAGAAAAAGTGATTATCAGAAGTCCCCCTACGAATTAGAGTCATTATATAGTCATTAAGAAACCTAATCCTAATAGAACTCTAATAAGATAGAAACACTAAAATTTTTATTTCGGACGATCGGACCGTTGGAACTAGATTAAATTTTACAGAGAATTATCTGAAGACGAGAGGAAGCTACACAAAAAATTTCAGCTCGATCGGACCGTTCAATATTTTTAACTATTTTTTTTTCTAGAGAGTTTTATGCTCCGAGGGCTCTTAGAGAGTTTTATGTTTTGAGGACTCTTCTATATAATAAAAATGCAATTAAAACTCCATTTTAATTCCGATTCCAATTCCTTTTGAAAATTTATTTTTCAAATATAAAAACTAACATTTTAAATTATAAAATTTATAAAATCCAAAAAAAATTTCACCGATTATTCCAATTAATTAATTATATTAATTATAAAAAATACGGTGTTTTACATTAAACACCTAAACGAGTCCTCACGAATAAGTATTTATTATCAATTTAAATTTTACGAAATTATCCTAAATCCAACTCATTTAATTCATTCTCAAATTTAATCCAAAATTATTTAATTAAATTATGTCACAATATTTTCTTCAAAAAAACACGGTGTTTTACAATGTGGCCTTGCTCTCCACATATAAAACTCATGATGGTGGAATCCCCCCATCTCTGGCCCTACTGACATTTCAAGGCTACCTGATCTCTATCCTTGGTGGTCTCGGCCTTGATGTCCACCCCCGTTGTTTCCTTCACTCTGGTAGTCCCGAGGAACACGCTGGTGTCCCTTATGGCCCTGTGTGAATCCACCATCTCCCGATTGGAATCCCCCTGATCTGAATTTCTTACACAGATCCCCCTATTAGACATCTCCTTATGGTGCCCCACTAGCAATGTTACTTCCAGTCTAGCCCTGCCGGATAGACTCTCAAACACTCTTGGCTGCCTTCATGTGAAAGGAATGATCTTAATATTGTAAAAGTGCAGCATTGACAACATGGACATAAGTCGTCACATTTAGATTTCCCAATAATTGCTAGAGAATTCTCCAAATGAGTCCAACAATAAACTTCAATACCCTAATATCCTACGTATCCACCTCATCGGGCAAGAAGTTTGCCACACGAGTGAATTCATCCTCATAATCGGCCTCTGTCACGCCCTCTTGTGATAAGTCCAAAAACTTCCTCTGCATCTCTATCTGAATAACATATGGAAAGAAATGCGGGTCGAACCGCACACAACATTCACTGAAAATCATGGTATTGATCAGTGAAATGTTGTCCACGAGTGCAATATTGTTCTTACAAGCTGAAAAGTCGCAAAAATCTGCTGGAAATAATGACCCCCAATTTTAAATTATCAATTTAGAATTTCCTTTAAAGATGCGAAATAGAGATGGTTCAACAAAAAAACTACATAAACCAAATTTTAATTTCTTCACAAATTAAAACAAAAGTATATAAAATTTTAATTTTCTCAAAATTAAAATTATACTGAAAATCAAATTTGTGAATTTTCACTTTAAGTCCAAAAATTCAATTTTATACAAGTCCTAAAAATTTGCCTAACATTAATTAATTCAATTTGCAGATTAGGCCAAACCAAATTTTATCCAATAAAATTATTGACTTGAATTAAATTAATTTTTTTACCCAATTTAATTAGCACCAATTTAACTAAACGATTTTTATCTTTTTACCTAAGCATGCATCTAATGTGAATTTGCAAAAGATAAAATAAACAAATAACCACGACGCCACGATGTACGATGAAAAACCCACAATGGGAAAAAACCTCGAAAACATCTACACGTAGGCTAGATAACATGGATTTCGATGGAGAAACCTTGAAACTCCTCCTAAACGGCCCCCCCGAGAGGCCACAACACCTCGAACGGGTTCAGTGTAACACGTTAAAACTGATCGCGTGTTCACGGGACCCCCTATTTGAGAGCACGACCATAATTTCAAAATATCTACGCTTAGGTTTGAAAATATGTCATTAGAGGGAAAAAACTCGAAACACCCCTCAAACGGCCCTTTGAGAGGCACCAACACCTCGCACGGGAGAAATCTACACTTATGCTTGAAAATAATGCGTTAAAGGGTGAAACCTCAAAACACATCCCAAACGAACTCGAGAGAGGTACCAACACCTAGAACGGGAACAATCTAACTCTTCAGAGCTGATGGTATGGTCATAGGACCTGGATTGAGAGAACGATTATAATTTAAAAATATCACTATCGGAACCCCGAAACACCCCCCAAACGGCCTCGTGAGAGGCACCAACACCTCGAACGGAACCAATGAAGCTCGTGGAAATAGATCACGTGGTCACGGGATCCCCAATTTGAGGGCACGACGATAATTATAAAATATTTGTACGGAGGCTAGATAACATGGCGTCTGAGGGTGAAACGCCGAAACACATCCCGAAAGGCCTTGTGAGAGGCACCAATAGCTCGCACGGGACGAAAGTAACTCGTCGAAACTGACCGCGCGGTCACGGGAACCCTAGTCTAGGAGCATGGTGCTAGTTTCAAAGGGTCTAGACTTAGTATTGAAACACATGGCATTGGAGGAAAAAATGCCGAAACACATCCCAAATAACCTCGTGAGAGGCGTCAACATCGTGTGCGGGACCAATGTAACTAGTTGGAATGAATCGGGTAGCCTCGAGACTACCATTTTGAGAGTACAACGATCAATTCAAATATATACACTTAGGTTTGAAAACACGGAGTTTGAGGACGAAACCCCAAAACACAATCAAATAGCCCCATGACAGACACCAACATCTCGCATGGGACCAATGTAACTCATGAAAACTAATCGTATGATCACATGACCCCGTGTTTGAGAGAACAACGAAAATTTCAAAATATCTAAACTTAGACTTGAAAACATGGCGTTAGAGGGTGAAACCTCGGAACACCCCCCCCCCAAGCAGCCCCGTGAGAGGTACCTACACCTCGCACGGGACCAATGTAACTCGTAGGAACTGACCCCTTGGTCACGGGACCCAAGGTTTGAGAGCATGAAGCTAAATTAAAAATATCTACACATAGGCCAAGAAACATGGCCTTGGAGGGTTAAACTTTGAAACAACTCCCAAACGACCTTGTGAAAGGCACCAACACCTCACACGGGACTAGTGTACCTCGTCAAAATGGACCACATGGTCACAGGACCCATGTTTGAGAGAACGACAAAAATTTCAAAATATCTAAACTTAGTCGTGAAAACATGGTGTTAGAGGGAGAAACCTCGGAACACCCCCCAAACGGCCCCGTGAGAGGTACCAACTCCTCGCACGAGACAAATGTAGCTTGTCGAAACTGACCGCACGATCACAGGACCCTTCGTTTGAGAGCATGATGATAATTTCAAAATATCCAAACTTAGGACTGAAAACATGTCGTTAGATTGTGAAACCTCGAAACACCCCGCAAATGTCCCCTTAAGAGGCACCAACACTTTGCACGGGACCAATGAAACTCGTCAAAACTGACTGCATGGTCATAGGACCCTTGGTTTGAAAACACGATGATAATTTCGAAATATCCAAACATAAGCCTTAAAACAAGGCGTTAGATGGCGAAACCCCGAAACACCCCCGAAATGTCCCCGTGAGAGGCACCAACATCTCGCACGGGACAAATGTTACTCGTCAAAATTAACTGCATGGTCACGGGACCATGGTTTGAGAGAACGACAATTATTTTTAAATATCTAAACTTTGGGTTGAAAACATGGCGTTAGAGGAAAAACCCTCAAAACACCCTCTAAACGGCCTTGTGAGAGGCACTAACACCTCGCACGGGACCAATGTAACTCATAGGAACTAACCGCGTGGTCATGGGACACCTCGTTTGAGAGCACAGAGATAACTTTAAAACATCTATACGTAGGCTAGATAACATGGCTTTCAAGGTAGAAACCTCGAAACACCTCCACAACATCCCAGAGAGGCCACAACACCTCGAACGGGTCCAACGTAACACACCGAAACTGATCGCGTGGTCACGGAACTCCCCATTTGAGAGCATGCCCATAATTTCAAAATATCTACAATTAGACTTGAAAATATGTTATTAGAGGGAAAAAGCCCCCCCCCCCCCCCCCCAAATGGCCCTTTGAGAGGCACCAACACCGCGCATGGGACAGATCTACACTTATGCTTGAAAATAATGCGTTAGAGAGTGAAACCTCAAAACACGTCACAAACGGACCCGAGAGAGGTAGCAACACCTCTAACGGGTCCCATCTAACTCTTGAGAACAGATGGCATGGTCATAGGACCTGGATTGAGAGAACGATTATAATTTAAAAATATCACGATCGGAACCCCGACCCCCCCCCCCCCCAAACGGCCCCGTGAGAGGAAACAACACTTTGAATGGGACCAATGAAACTTGTGGAAATAGACCGCGTAGTCACGGGATCCCCAGTTTGAGGGCATGACGATGATTACAAAATATTTGTTCGTAGGCCAGATAACATGGCGTTAGAGGGTGAAACGCCGAAACACATCACCAACGGCCTTATGAGAGGCACCAATAGATCGCACGAGACCAAAGTAACTCATCAAAACTGACCGCGCGGTCAGGAAAACCTTGGTCTAAGCGCATGGAGATAATTTCAAATGGTCTACACTTATGATTGAAACACATGGCATTGGAGGGAGGAACGTTGAAACACATCCTAAACAACCTTGTGAGAGGCTTCATTACCGTGTGCGGGACCAATGTAACTCGTTGGAATGAACCGTGTATTCTCGGGACTCCCATTTTGAGACTACAGTGATCATTTCAAATATATACACTTAGGTTTGAAAACATGGTGTTAGAGGACGAAACCCCAAAACAACAACCAAATAGCCCCGTAATAGACACCAACATCTCGCATGGGACTAATGTAACTCATCAAAACTAACCGTATGGTCACGGAACCCAGGTTTGAGAGAACAATGATAATTTCAAAATATTTAAACTTTGGCTTGAAAACATTACATTAGAGGGTGAAACCTCGAAACTCCCCCCAAACGGCCCCGTGAGAGGGACTAACACCTTGCATGGGACCAATATAACTCGTAGGAGCTGACCGCGTGGTCATGGAACCCGTGGTTTGAGAGCATGAAGATAATTTAAAAATATATACACATAGCCTAGAAATCATGTCCTTAGAGGGTTAAGCCTCGAAATAACTCCCAAACGACTTTGTGAAAGGTACCAACACCTCGCACGGGACCAGTGTAAGTCATCGAAACTGACTACATGGTCACGAGACCCCGTGTTTGAGATGATGGTGATAATTTTAAAATATCTAAACTTATGCTTGAAACATGACGTTAGAGGGAGAAACCCCGAAACACCCCCAAATGGCCCTGTGAGAGGTACCAACTCCTCGTACGAGACAAATGTAACTCGTCGAAACTGACTGCATGTTCACATGACCCTTCGTTTGAGAGCATGATGATAATTTCAAAATATCCAAACTTAGGCTTGAAAACATGGTGTTAGATTGCGAAACCCCGAAACACCCCCTAAATGTCCCCGTGAGAGGCACCAACACCTTGCATGGGACCAATGAAACTCGTCAAAACTGACCGCATGGTCACGGGACCCTCGGTTTGAAAACATGATGATAATTTCAAAATATCCAAACCTAGGCTTGAAAACATGGAGTTAGATGGGGAAACCCCGAAACACCCCCCAAATGTCCCCGTGAGAGGCACCATTATCTCACACGGGACAAATGTTAATCGTCAAAACTAACTGCATGGTCACGGGACCCTAGTTTTATAGCACGACAATTAGTTTTAAAAATATAAACTTACGGTTGAAAATATGGCGTTAGAGGGAAAAACTAGAAACACCCCCCAAACGTCCCTGTAAGAGGCACCAACACCTCGCACGGGACCAATGTAACTCGTAGGAAGTGACCGCGTGGTCACGGGACCCCTAGTTTGAGATCACAAAGATAACTTTAAAACATCTACACGTAGGCTAGATAACATCGCTTTCGAGGTAGAAGCCTCGAAACACCTCCCAAAAGGCCCCAAGGAGGCCACAACAGCTCGAACGGGTATAGTGTAAGACATCGAAACTGATCACGTGGTCACGGGATCCCAGATTTGAGAGCACGATGATCATTTCAAAATATCTACACTTAGGCTTCAAAATATGTCATTAGAGGGAAAAAAACCGAAACACCCCCCGAATGCCCCTGTGAGAGGCACCAATACCTCTCACGGGACCAATGTAACACATATGAGCTGAAAGCAAAGTCACGGGACCCCTTATTTAAGAATATGACGATAATTTCAAAATATCTACACATAGTCTAGAAAACATGGTGTTAGTGGGAGAAACCTCGAAACACGCCCCAAACGGCCCCAATAGGGGCACCAACACCTCGCACGGGACCAATGTAACTAGTTGGAACAGACTGCATGGTCATGGGAGCCCCTTTTTGAGAGCATAATGATAAATTCAAATTATCTACACGTAGGCCAGAAAACATGGTGTCAAGGGGAGAAACATGGAAACACGTCCCAAACCGCACTTAGAGAGGCACCAACGCTTTGAACGAGACCAGTGTAACTCGTCGAAACTGAACATGTGGTCAGGGTCAAAATATTTACACTTATGCTTGAAAATATTGCATTAGAGGGTGAAACCTAGAAACACGTCCCAAACGGACCCGAGAGAGGTATCAACACCTCGAATGGGACCAATCTAACTCTTCGAAATTAGTGGCATGGTCACAGGACCTGGATTTAGAGAAGGATTATAATTTAAAAATATCACGATCGAAACCCTGAAACACCACCCAAACGGATGGGATCAATGAAACTCATGGAAATAGACCACTTGGTCATGGGACCCATGGTTTGAGAGCACGACGATAATTACAAAATATCTATACGTATGATAGATAACATGGCGTTAGAGGGTGAAACGCTGAAACACATCCCAAACGACCTTATGAGAGGCACCATTAGCTCACACGGGACCAAAGTAACTCATCAGAACTGACCGTGCGGTCACGGGAACCCCGATCTAAGAGAACGATGATAATTTCAAAAGAGCTACACTTAGGATTGAAAGACATGGTGTTAGAGGGCGAAACGCCGAAACACATACCAAACAACCTCGTGAGAGGCGTCAACACCTTATGCGGGACCAATGTAACTCATTGGAGTGGACCGCGTAGTCTCGGGACCCCCATTTTGAGAGTAAAATGATCATTTCAATTATATACACTTAGGTTTGAAAACATGGCGTTAGAGGACGAAACCCCAAAACACCCCCCAAATAGCCCCGTGAGAGGCACGGACATCTCGCATGGGACCAATGTAACTCATCAAAACTAACCTATGGTCACGGGACCCAGGTTTGAGAGCACGATGATAATTACAAAATATATAAACTTAGGCTTGAAAATATGACATTAGAGGGTGAAAGCCCGAAACACCTCCCAAACTTCCCTACGAGTGTCACCAACACCTCGCATGGGACTAATGTAACTCGTAGGAACTGACTGCGTGGTCATGGGACCCATGGTTGAGAGCATGAAGATAATTTTAAAATGTCTTCACATATCCTTAGAGGGTGAAGCCTCGAAATAAATCCCAAATGGCCTTGTTAAAGGCATCAACACCTCGCTCGAGACCAGTGTAACTCGTTAAAACTGACCACATGGTAATGGGACGCCGTGTTTGAGAGAATGGCATTAATTTCAAAATATCTAAACTTAGGCTGGAAAACATTACATTAGAGGGCGAAACCCCGAAACACCCCCTCCCCCAAAAGGCCCTGTGAAAGGTACCGACTCCTCATACTGGATAAATGTAACTCTTCGAAACTAACCGCATGGTCACATGACTCTTCATTTGAGAGAACAATAACAATTTCAAAATATCCAAACATAGGCTTTAAAACATGGAGTTAGATTGAGAAACCCCGAAACACCCCCCAAATGTCCCCGTGAGAGGCACAAACACCTTGCTCGGGACCAATAAAACTCGCTAAAACTGATCGCATGGTCACAAGACCCTCGGTTTGGGAACACAATGATAATTTCAAAATATCCAAACATAATCTTGAAAACATGGTGTTAGATGGCGAAACCCAGAAACACCCCCAAATGTCCCCGTGAGAGGCACCAACATTTCGCACAGGACCAAAGTTACTTGTCAAAAGTAACCGTATGGTCACAGGACTCTAGTTTGAGAGCACGACAATTATTTTTAAATATTGAAACTCAGGGTAGAAAATAAGGCGTTAGAGGGAAAACTCAAAACACCCCTCAACGGCCTTGTGAAAGGCACCAACACCTCGTGCGGGATCAATGTAACTCGTAGGAACTGACCGCGTGTCCACGGGACCCCGGGTATAAGAGCACGACAATAATTTCAAAATATCTACACTTAGACTTGATACACATGGCTTTAGAGGGTGAAATGCTGAAACACCTCCCAAACGGCTCCGTGAGAGGAACTAAAACCTCGCACAAGACCAATGTAACTCATCAAAATGGACATCATAGTCTCAGGACCCCCAGTTTGAGAGTTTGGTGATCATTTGAAATATCTACACTTAGGCTTGAAAACATGACCTTATAGGGCAGAACCACGAAATAGCCACCAAATGGCCCCTTGAGAGACGCCAACACCTTGCTCGGGACAAACGTAACTCTTAGGAACGGACCGCGTGGTCACGGTACCCCCGATTTGAGAGAATGATTATAATTTAAAAATATCCAAACTTAGGATTGAAAATGTGGCATTAGATGGTGAAACCTTGAAATACCCTCCAAACATCCCGGTGAGAGGCACGAACATCTTTCCCGGGACCAATATAACTCATCAAAACTAACTATATGGTCATGAGACCCTGGTTTGATGGCACGTCAATAATTTTTAAATTTCTAAAGTTAGGGTTGAAAACATGGCATTAGAGGGAAAACCTCGAAACACCCTCCCGAATGGCCCCGAGAGAGGCAACAACACCTCGAACGGGACCAGTGTAACACGTAAAAATTGATCACGTGGTCACGAGATTCCCGATTTGAGAGCTTGAAAATAATTTCAAAATATCTACGCTTAGGCTTGAAAATATGGCATTAGCGGGAAAACCCCTTAAACACCCCCCAAACGGCCCTGTGAGACGCACCAACACCTCGCATGGGACCATTCTAACTCGTAGGGTTTCATAGGGTGGTCCCGGGACCCCTGGTTTGAGACCACAACAATAATTTTAAAATAGCTACACGTAGGCTAGAAAATATGGCGGTAGAGGGTGAAACCTCAAAACACACCCCAAACAGCCTGAAGAGAGGCATAACCAAATCGAACAAGACTAATGTTACAGGTTAAAACTGATCGCATTGTCATGGGACCCCCGATTTGAGAGCATGACGATAATTTCAAAATATCTAAACTTTTTCTTGAAAACATGGTGTTAGATGGTGAAACCCCTAAACATCTCTCAAACGGCCTCGTGAGAGCGACCAACACCTCGCACTGGACCAAAGTAACTCGTAGGAACTGAGTGTGTGGTCACGAGACCCTCGATTTGAGAGCACAATGATAATTTTGAATTATATACACATAGGCTAGAAAACACGGGGTCAAAGGGAGAAACCTAAAAACACGGCCCGAACGACCCTAAGAGAGGGAGCAACACTTCGAATGTGACCAGTTTATCTTCTCAAAACTGACCGCGTGGTCACGAGACCCCCAATTTGAGAGAATGATGATAACTTCAAAATATCTACACTTACACTTGAAAATATTACGTTAGAGGGAAAAATGTCAAAACGCATCCCAAATGACTTTGTGAGAGCCATCAGCAGCTCGCACGGGACCAATGCAACTCATTGAAGCTGATTGTGTGTTCACGAGAACCCCGGTTTGAGAGCACAATGATAATTTCAAAATATCTAAACTTAGACTTGAAACACATGGTGTCAGAGGGAAAAATGTTGAAACACATCCCAAATGGCCCCGTGAGAGGCACCAAAACCTCGCACGGGACCAATATCACTCATCGAAACTGACCGTGTGGTCACAAGACCCCGAGTTTGAGAGAAAGACAATAATTTCAAAATATCTACACTTAGTCTTGAAAACATGGCGTTAGAGGGCAAAACGCTAAAATACCCGAGAAATGACCCCGTACGATGCCCCAACACCTCGTACAGAATGATCATGTGGTTATGGCACCCATGATTTGAGAGAATGATGATAATTTCAAATAATGTACGAAGGCTTAAAAACATGGTGTCAGAGTTCAAAACCGAGAAACACCCCCCCAAATGGCCCTCTGAGAGGCATAAACACCTCACGCGGGACCAATGTAACTCGTTGGAACTGACGACGTGGTCACGGGACCCACAATTTGATAGAACGACGATAATTTGAGAATATTTACACTTAGGTAAGAAATATAGGGCGTTAGGGGGAGAACCCCGAAATACCCCCTAAACGGCCATGTGAGAAGCACCAACACCCCGTACTACATCAATTTAATCCATATGAACTATCGACAAGGTTCAGAAACCCCCGATTTGAGAGCGGGATGAAAATTTCAAAATATCTACACTTACGCTTGAAAACATGGAGTTAAAGGGAGAAAACCCAAAACACGCCCGAAATGGCCCCGAGGGAGGACCCGACACCTCGCACGGAACCATGGTAACTCGTAGGAACTGATCACTTTTTCATGAGACCCGCAATTTGATAGCACTAAAAGAAGGTGTTAGGAGGTGAAACCCTGAAACATACCACAAACCGACCCGTGAGAGGCACCAACAAATCGCACTAGACCAATGTTACTTGTTGGAACTGATCGTGTGGTGACGGGACCTTCGATTTGACAATAATGCGATAATTTCTAAATATTTACACTTAGGCTTGAAAACATGGCGTTAGAGGTCGAAACTTCAAAACACCCTCATAACGGTTCCGTGAGAGGCACCAACACCTCGCACGTGACCAATCTAACTCGTCAAAACTGACCCTGTGGTCACAGGAACCCCGATTTAAGAGTACGATAATAATTTTAAAATACTTACACTCAGGCTTGAAACACATGGCGTTAGAGGGAGAAATGTCAAAACACATCCTAAACGCCCCTGTGAGAGGCACCAACACCTCGCATGAGACAAATGAACTCTTCGGTAGTGACCATGTCATCATGTCCCACCATTTTGAGAGCAAGTCGATAATTTCAAAATATTTACACTTAGGCTTGAAGACAATTTGAGAATATCTTCTCTTTCGATTGAAAGCATGGCGTCAGCGGGGGAAACCCCAAAACACCACCCAAACGACCCCATGAGCGGCATCAACACCTCGCACGAGACCAATGTAACTCGTCAGAACTAAACGCATCATCACAGGTCCCCGATTTTAGAGCACAAAAATAATTTCAAAATATTTGCACTTAGGCTCGAAAACATGACGTTAGAGGGTGAAACCCTAAAATACCTCCCAAACGGCCTCGTGAGAGTCATCAACACCTCGCACGGGGCAAATAGAATGTGTCAGGAATAATCGCATGGTCATGGGATCCCCGGGTTAAGAGCGTGATGATAATTTGAGAATATATATTCTTAAGCTTTCAAAATATGGCATTAGATGGCGAAACCTCGAAACACCCGCACCTCACATGAGACCAATGTGACTCATCAGAAGTGCCAGTGTGGTCACGACCCACCGAGTTAAGAGCATGGAGATAATTTTAGAAAATATATCCTTAGGCTTTCAAAACATGTCAATAGAGGGAGAAACCCCAAAACACCACCAAATGGCCTCGTAAGGGGAACCAATACCTCGCATGGTACTAATGTAACTTGTTGGAAGTGACTGTGTGGTCATGAAACACCCGTTTTGAGAGCACGACAATAATTTCAAAATGTATACACTTAGTCTTGAAAACATGGAGTTAGAGGCAAAAACCCTAAAACACATACCAAAAGTCCCCTAGAGATGCACCAACACCTCGCACGGGACCAATTTGACTTGTCAAAACTGACTTCATTGCCACGTGACCCTCGATTGAAGAGCACGACGATAATTTCAAAATATCTACACTTAGGCTTGAAAACATGGCATTAGAGGGTGAAACCTCAAAATACCCCCAAACGGCCCCGTGAGAGGCACCAACACCTCGTACGGGACCAATTTAACTCGTTGAAACTAATCGCGTGGTCACGAGACCCTCGATTTGAAATAATAATGATGATTTCTCTCTATATACACTTATTCTTAAAAACATGACATTAGTGGGTGAAACCTCGAAACACCCCCAAAATGGTCCCGTGAGAGGAACCCACTTCTCTCACCGGACCAAAGTAACTCTTACAAACTAAGCGCGTGGTCCGGGACCACTGGTTTTATAGCACGATGATAATTTCAAAATATCTACACTTAGGCTTTAAAACATGGCGTTAGAGGGAAAAACTCCAAAACATGCCCCAAACAGCCCCAACAGAGACACCAACAACATGCACATAACTAATGTATGTCCTAACAGCTAACGACGTGGTCACGGGTACCGCAGTCTGAGAGCATGATGATAATTTGAGAATATGTTCATTTTGGAATGAAAATTTGGTGCTAGCGGTCGAAACCATGAAACACCCCCCAAATGGCCTCGTGCGAGGCACCAACACCTCGTACGGGACCAATGAAACTCTTAGGAACTCACCGGTTTGTCACGAGACCCCCGATTTGAGAGCTCGATGATAATTTTAAAATATCTACACTTTGTCTTGAAAACATGGCATTAGTGGGCGAATCCTAGAAACACTACCCAAAAGGCCCCGTGAGAGGCACCAACACCTCGCGCAGGACCAGTGTAACTCATCGGAACCTATCGCATTATCACAAGACATGGGTTTCACATCACATCAATAATATGTAAATATCTAAACTTAGGCTTGAAAACATGGCGTGACAGAGTGAAACCCGAAAACACCCCACAAATGGCTCGTTGAGAGCCACCAACACCTCGCACGGGACTAATGTAACTCGTCAGAGCACGGTGATAATTTAAAAAATATCTACACTTGGGCTTGAAAAATGGGACCCCCAATTTATGATCCCCAATTTAAGAGAACGAACATAAGAGCACAAAAAAATACCTGACCGCTTGCTCATGGGACCCCCAATTTAAGTGCACGAACATAATTTCAAAATATTTACACTTAGTCATGAAAACATGGCGTTAGAGGTCAAAATCATGATACACCACCCAAACAACCTCGTAAGAGGCACCAACACCTTGCACGAAACCATTGTAACTCATAAGAACTAACCACGTTTTCACGAGTCTCGCAGTTTGAGAGCACGATAATAATTTGAGAATATCTAAACTTTGCCATGAAAATATGGCATTAGAGGGTGATACCCCCAAACGGCCCCGTGGGAGGCACTAACACCTCGCACGGGACCAATGTAACTCATCAAAACAGATCGCATGGTCAAGGAAACCCCGGGTTTAGAGCACGGAGATAATTTCAAGATATTTGCACTTAGGCTTAAATATATGGTGTTAGAGGGAAAAAACATAAAAACACCCAACAAATGGCCATGTGGGAGGCACCAACACCTCACACGAGACCAATGAAACTCATATGAACTCACCCCTTGGTCACAAGACCCCTGATTTGAGAGCACGACAATACTTTGAGAATCTCAACATTTTGGTTTTAAAACATGGCGTTAGTGGGAGAATTTCCGAAACACCAACCAAATGGCCTCGTGAGAGGCACCAAAACCTTGCGCGGGACTAACGTAACTCGTCGGATGTGACCACGTAGTCACGCCACCCCCAGCTTTAGAGCAAGATAATAATTTCAAAATATCTACACTTAGTCTTAAAAACATGGTTTTAGAGGTCAAAACCAAGAGACACCCTACAAACGGCCTTGTGAGATGCCCCAACACTGCGCACGGGACCACTGTTACTCGTTCGAACTGGCCGCTTGCTCACGGGACCCCCAATTTAAGAGCACGACCATAATTTCAATCTATTGACACTTAGGCTTGAAAACATCGCGTTAGAGGGAAAAATCCCTATACACCCCCCCCCAAACAGCCATGTGAGAGGCACCAACACCTTGCACGAAATGAATGTAACTCATAAGAACTAAATACGTGGTCACGGGTCTTGCAGTTTGAGAGCACGATGATACTTTGAGAATATCTACATTTTTTGGCATGAAAATATGGCGTTAGAGGGTGATACCTGAAAACACCTCCCAAACGGCCCCTTGGGAGGCACTAACCCCTCGCACGAGGACGGAGATAATTTCAAAATATTTACACTTAGTCTTGAATACGTGGTGTTATAGGGAAAAACCACAAAACACATCCCAAACGGCCACATGCGAGGCACCAACACCTCACACGGATCCAATGAAACTCGTAGGAACTCATCGATTGGTCACGAGACCCCCGATTTGAGAGCATGACGATAATTTGAGAATATCTACATTTTGTCTTGAGAACATGGTGTTATAGGGTGAATCCTCGAAACACCACCCAAACGGCCCCATGATATGGACCAACACCTTGCTCTGGACCAAAGTAACTTATCGGAACTGATCGCGTGGCCACGTGACCTATTTTGAGAGCACGTCAACAATGTCATAATATCTATATTTAGGCTTAAAAATATGGCATTAGAGGGTGAAACCCTAAAACACCCCCCAAAACGGCCCCATGAGAGGAACCAACACCTCGCATGGGAATAAAGGAACCCCTCGAAACTGACGGCAAGGTCATGGGAACCCCGGTTTTAAAGAACATCGATAATTTCAAAATATCTACACCTTGGCTTGAAAACCTAGCATTAGAGAGAGAAACCATGAAACATGACCCAAACGGCCCCGTGTGATGCACCAAAACCTCGCACGGGACAAATGTAACTCGTCGGAACTGACCGCATGGTCAATGGTACCACGAGTTTAAAGCACGATGATAATTTGAAAATATTTACAATTAGGATTGAAAACACGGTGTTAGAGGGCGTAACCAAGAAACACCCCCAAACGACCTTGTGGGAGGCACAAACACCTCACATAGGACTATTGTAACTTGTAGGAACTCATTACGTGGTCACGAGCCCCCTGTTTTAGAGCAAGGCAATAATTTGAGAATATATACTCTTTTGATTGAAAGCATGGCCTTATCCCCAAAAACACGATCGAAACGGCCCCGTGAGAGGCACCAACACATCGCACAGGACCAATGTAACTCGTCGAAACTCATAGCATGGTTACTGGTCCTCAATTTGAGAGCACAAAAATAATTTTTAAATATAAGCACTTAGGCTAGAAAACAACGCATTCATTTGTGAAACCCAAAAATACCCCCCAAATGGCCCTGTGAGAGTCACCAACACCTCGCACGGGACAAATGGTACACCTCAAAAATCATATCATGGTCACGGGACCCCCAGGTTATGAGCTTGGTGATAATTCGAGAATATATATACTTCGGCTTTCAAAACATGGTGCTAGATGGTCAAATCCCGAAACACCTACCAAATGCCCCAGGAGAGGCACCAACAGCTCACACGGGACCAATGAAACTCGTCGGAAGTGGCCATGTGGTCACGACCCCCTTGGGTTTAGAACACTTTTATAATTTCAAAATATCTACACTTTGTCTTAAAAACCTAGCGTTAGAGGGTCAAACCCTGGATCAAGCCAAAATGGCCCCGTGAGAGGCACCAACACCTCGCCCGGGACAAATGTAACTCGTCGGAACTTACCATATGGTCACGGGACCCCTGGGTTGAGAGAACGACAATAATTTGAGGATATATAAACTTAGGCTTGAAAACACAACACTAGAAGGTTATACCCTAAAATACCCCCTAAACTGCGCCATGTGAGGCACCAACACCTCGCACATGACTAATGTAACTCGTAGGAACTCACTGCATTGGTCATGGGACTCCAGTCTTGAGAGTGTGGTGATAATTTGAGAATATCTATACTCAGGCTTTCAAAACTTGTGGTTAGATGGTGAAACCTCGAAACACTCACCAAACACCCCGAGAGAGGAAAAAACACCTCGTACGAGACCAATTTAACACATCGGAAGTGGTTGTGGGGTCATGACTCCCCGGGTTCAGAGCAAAGATATAGTTTGAGAATATATACACTTAGGCTTTCAAAACATGGAGTTAGAAGGCAAAAACTCGAAACACCCCCCAAACGACCCCGTAAAAAGCACCAACACCTCGCATGGGTCCAATGTAAGTCGTCGGAAGTTACCGCGTGGTCACGGCATGCCCGATTTGAAAGCGCGGTGATAATTTTGAAATATATACACTTACGCTTCAAAACATGGCATTAGAGCGCAAAACCCTGAAACACCTCCCAAAAGGCCTGTGAGAGGAATAAAAACCTCGCATGGGACCAATGTGACTCATTGTAACTGACCGCGTGGTCACGGGACCCCCAATTTGAGCGCATGGCGATAAATTCAAAATATATACACTTAGGGTTCAAAACATGGTGTTAGAGGATGAAACCCTAAAACAACCCCAAACAGCCTCGTAAGAGGCACCAACACCTCGTACGGGACCAATTTAACTCATCAGAACTGACCGCGTGGTATAGGGACCCCCGATGACTGCGTGGTCTAGGGACCCTCGATTTGAAAGAATGCCGATAATTTCAATATTTATACGCTTAGGCTTGAAAATATGGTGTTAGAGGGTGAAACTTTGAATCACCCCACAAACAGACCCGTGAGAGGCACTAACACCTTGTACGGGATCAATGTAACTCGCAGGAACTAACTGTGTGGTCACGGGACCATAGGTTTGAGAGGACATCGATAATTTGAGAATACCTACACTTGGGTTTGAAAATAAGATGTTAGCAGGCGAAACCCCAAAACAGTCCCGTGAGAGGCACCAACACCTCGCACGGAACCATTGTAACTCATCGGTTGTAATCACGTGGTTATGGCAACCCAATTTGAGTGCACGGTGATAATTTCAAAGTATCTAGACACAAGATTAAAAGTAAGGCGTTAAAGTGTGAAACCCTAAAATCCCCACAAATGGCCTCATGAATTGGCCGTATGGTCACGAGAAACCCGTGTAGAGAGAACAACAATAATTTGAGAATATCTACATTTAGGCTTTCAAAACATGGCATTAGAGTGAACCCCCCCCCAAATGGCCCCATGAATGATACCAACACCTCGCACATGTACAATATAACTTCTTGGAACTGGCCGCGTGGTCACGGCACCATCGGGTTGAGACCACATTGATAATTTGAGAATTACTAAACTTAGGCTTTCAAGACATGGCGTTAGAGAGAGAACGCCTAAACACGCCCCAAACGGCCCGTGGGAGGCACAAACACCTCACATGGGACTAATTTGTCTAGTTGTAACTAATCGCATGGTCACAGGATCCTCTATTTGATATCACGGAGATAGTTGTAAAATATCTAAACATAGGCTTGAAAACACAATGTTAGAGGGCGAAACTATGAAACACGACCCAAACGGCCCAGTGAGACTCACCAACACCTCGCACGAGACAAATGTAACTCATCAGTATTGACCGCATGGTCAATGGAACCACAGGTTTAGAGCACGATGATAATTTTAAAATATTTACACTTAGGCTTGAAAACATGGTGTTAGAGGGCGACAATAATTTGAGAATATCTACTCGTAGGAACTCGTAACGTTGTCATGAGACCCCCAATTTTAGAGCATGACAATAATTTGAGAATATCTACTCTTTGGATTGAAAGCATGGCATTAGTAGGTGAAACCCCAAAACACGACCCAAACGGCCCCATGAGAGGCACCACACGTGGCACGGGACCAATGTAACTTATCGGAACAAACAACGTGGTTGCGAGTCCCTGACTTAAGAGAACATAAATAATTTTGAAATATCTGCACTTAGTCTTGAAAATAAGGCGTTAAATGGTGAAACCCAAAAATACCCCCCAAAAGGCCCTGTGAAAGTCACCAACACCTCGCACGGGACAAATGGTACACGTCAAAATTGACATCATGGTCATGGGACCCCCAGGTTAAGAGCGTGGTGATAATTTGAGAATATATAAACTTAGGCTTTCAAAACATGGCATTAGATGGCCATATCCCGAAACACCTACCAAATGCCCTAGGAGAGGCACCAACACCTAACACAGGGCCAATGAAACATGTCAGAAGTGGCAAATTCATCACGACCCCCTCTGGTATAGAACGCGTTAACAATTTCAAAATATCTACACCTTGTCTTGAAAACCTAGCGTTAGAGGGCAAAACCCTCAATTAAGCCAAAATGGCGCAGTGAGAGGAACCAACACATCGCGCGGGACAAATGTAACTCGTCCGAACTGACCACATGGTCAAGAGTCCCCTGGGTTAAGAGCATGACAATAATGTAAGAACATATTTTTATAAATGTCTGTTATAATTTATTATGTCATATACTGCTACAATCGTCGAAGAATTGAAGAAGTTTCCATTTACAAAAGACAAATCTGAATTACAAGTTATCTTCGACATTCAAGCCTAACAATATGATCTTTGGTAAGATAATATTTAAAGTTTCATTAACAGTTCATATTAAGAGTGTTTGGATATTTTTAAAAGGAGTTTTAAAAAAGATATTATATAAAAATGTTTTTGTTCAAAAACGTTACTAACTGTTTTAGAAAAATATGATTTGAGTAGGTTTGAGAAATTTTATAAGGCAGCAAGCGGACCTGGGATTCGATGCCAAGGTCGTTCGAGAGATATCACCATCTCGTTTGAACAACATTGAATGTCACACGTAGTCATTCGAACGATACGTGAATATCGTTCGAGCGAGATGGGGTTTTCATTCAAGCGATGCTACTTTTTGATATAATTTGACTTCTCACGTCGTCAAATTGGTATCAGAGCAGGTTGCGGTAATTTATTAGGTATTCCTATTTTCTATAAAATTATGTGATATTGATTTTTTTTGAAAAATCAATTTTGTGAAAAATCGCAATTTTTTCGATGGAGCACTTATGTAATCGGATGCCCCCCTTTGATGACACGAATCACAGTTTTGATGATATAAATCATTTGAATTTGACGTTTGCTAAAAGAATTGATTTTTTGGTAAAAGAAAATTCTCGTTTTAAATCCCCGTTGGATCTTTCGCAAACGGTTCAAAATATCTCCACTTTGTCTTAAAAACCTAGCGTTAGATGGTCAAACCCTGAATCAAGCCAAAATGGCCCCGTGAGAGGCACCAACACCTCGCCCGAGACAAATGTAACTCGTCGGAACTGACCATATGGTCACGGGACCCCTGGGTTGAGAGAACGACAATAATTTGAGGATATATAAACTTAGGCTTGAAAACACAACATTAGAAGGTTATACACTAAAACACCCCCTAAACTGCCCCATGCGAGGCACCAACACCTCGCACATGACTAATGTAACTTGTAGGAACTCACTGCATTGGGCATGGGACACCAGTCTTGAGAGTGTGGTGATAATTTGAGAATACCTATACTTAGGTTTTCAAAACTTGTTGTTAGATGGTGAAACCTCGAAACACTCACCAAACACCCCGAGAGAGGAAAAACACCTCGTACGAGACCAATTTAACACATCGAAAGTGGTTGTGGGGTCATGACACCTCGGGTTCAGAGCACAGAGATAGTTTGAGAATATATACACTTAGTCTTTCAAAACATGGAGTTAGAAGGTGAAAACTCAAAACACCCCCCAAATAACCCCGTAAAAAGCACCAACACCTCGCATGGGTCCAATGTAAGTCGTCGGAAGTTACCACGTGGTCACGGCATGCCCGATTTGAAAGCACGGTGATAATTTTGAAATATACACACTTATGCTTGAAAACATGGCGTTAGAGCGCAAAACCCTCAAACACCTCGCAAAAGGCCCTGCGAGAGGAACAAAAACCTCGCACGGGACAAATTTGACTCGTTGAAACTGATCGCGTGGTCATGGAACCCTCAATCTGAGAGCATGGTGATAATTTCAAAATATCTACACTTAGTCTTGAAAACATGGAGTTAGAGGATGAAACCCCAAAATAGCCCCAAACAGCCTAGTGAGAGGCACCAACACCTCGTACGGGATGAATTTAACTCGTCAAAACAGACCGTGTGGTCTCAGGACCCCTGATTTGAAACAATGGCGATAATTTCAATATTTATACACTTAGGCTTGAAAACATAGTATTAGCAAGCGAAACCCCAAAACAGCCCCGTGATAGGCACTAACACCTCGCACGGAACCATTATAACTAATCGGATGTAATCGCGTGGTCACGGGACCTCGATTTGAGTGCATGGTGATAACTTCAAAATATCTACATATAGTCTTGAAAACATGGCATTAAAGTGTTAAACCCTATAATACCCCCCAATGGCCTCGTGAATTGACTGGATGGTCATGAGAAACCCTGGTAGAGAGCATGGTGATAATTTGAGAATATCTACAATAAAGATTTCAAAACATGGCATTAAAATGTGAAACCCCGAAAGACACCCGAAATAGCCCCGTGAATGGTACCAACACCTTGTACGTGACCAATGTAACTTATTGGAATTGGTCGCTTGGTCACGGCACCACCGGGTTGAGACCACATTGATATTTTGAGAATATCTATACTTAGGCTTTCAAGACATGGAGTTAGAGCACAAAACCACTAAACACGTGCCAGACGGCCCTTTGAGAGGCACAAACACCTCACATGGGACTAATCTGACTCGTTGTAACTTAACACATGGTCACAGGATCCCCTATTTGAGAGCAAGATGATAGTTGTAAAATATCGAAACGTAGGCTTGAAAACACAACTTTAGAGGGCGAAACTCTAAAAAACCTCCCAAACGACCCATGAGAGGCACCAACACCTCTCACAGGACAAATGTAACTCGTCGGAACTGACCGCATCCTCAAAGGAACCACGAGTTTAGATCACGGTGATAATTTCAAAATATTTATACTTAGGCTTGAAAACATGGTGTTAGAGGTCGAAACCAAGAAACACCCCCAAACAACTTTGTGGGAGGTACCGACACCTCGCACGGGACCAATGTAACTCGTAGGAACACATTCCGTGGTCACGAGACCCTTGTTAGAGAGCATGACAATAATTTGATAATATCAACTCCTTGGATTTAAAGCATGTCATTAGCAGGAAAAACCCAGAAACACGACCCAAATGGCCCCGTGAGAGGCACCCAAACATGGCGTTAAAGGGAGAAACATCGAAACACCCACAAACGACGCCGTGAAAGGTACCAACACCTCGCATGTGTCAAATGTAACTCATCGGAAATTATGGCGTGGTCACGGTATGCCCGGTTTGAAAGAATGGTGATAATTTCAAAATATACACACTTATGCTTGAAAACATGGCTTTAGAGCACAAAACCATGAAACACCTCCTAAAAACCTCGTAAGGGACCAATGTGACTCATTGTAAAAGATCGCGTGGTAACGAGACCCCCGATTTTCGAGCATGGTGATAATTTCAAAATATCTACACTTATAATTACTCTTTCAAATCGGACAAAACCAATATAAATCGTAGGAACTCACCACGTGGTCATGGAACCCCCCATTTTAGAGCAAGGATATAATTTGAGAATATCTACACTTTGGCATTAAATCATGGAGTTAGCGGGCGAAACCACAAAACACCACCCGAACGACCCCATAAGAGACACAAACACCTCACACGGGACTTATGGAACACGTCGGAACCGACCTCATGGTCATGGGACTCCCGGGTTGAGTACATGGTGATAATTTAAGAATACAAATACTTAAGCCATAAAAACAAAGCCTTAGATGGCAAAACCATGAAACACCCAACAAACGCCTTGGTAGAGGCACCAACATATCACACGGGGCCAATATAACTCATCGTAATTGGTCGTGTGGTCATGACCCCCCCGTGTTTAGAGCAAATCAATAATTTCAAAATATCTACACTTGGCCTTAAAAACCTGCATCAAAGGGCAAAACCCTGAAACACTACCCAAATGGCCCCGAGAGAGGTACCAACACCTCGTACGGGTCAAATGTATCTCATCGGAACTAACCGCATGGTCATGGGACCACTGGGTTATCATCACGAAAATAATTTGGTAATATATCAATAATTAGGCTTGAAAACATGACACTAGAAAGGCAATACCCTGAAACACCCCCCAAACGGCCAGGTGAGAGTTACCAACACCTCGCCAGGGACCAATGTAACTCGTCAAAAGTGACCACGCCATCACGGGACCCCAGTTTGAGAGCACAATGATAATTTAAAAATATTAATACTTAGGCTTGAAAACATGGCGTCGGTTGGTGAAACCACAAAACATCCCCCAAATTGCCCCGTAGGAGTCACTAACACCTTGCACGGGACCAATGAAACACGAAGGAACTCACAGCATGGTCATGGGACCCCCATCTTGAGAGCGTGTTGATAATTTGAGAATACCTATAATTACTCTTTCAAAATATGGCGTTAGATGTAAAAACCTCGAAACACCTGCCAAATGCCCCAAGATATGCACAAACACCTCGTAAGGGACGAATGTAACTCATCGGATGTGGCCGTGGGGTCACAACCTCCGAGTTGAGAGAACGAAGATAATTTGACAATATATACAGTTAGGCTATCAAAACATGGCGTTAGAGGGTGAAATCACGAAACAAACCACGAACGGCCCCGTGAGAGGCACAAACACCTCACATGGTACCAATGTAACTCATCAAAATTGACTGCATGGTCTCGGGGCCCCCAATTTGAGAGAACGACGATAATTTCAAAATATATACACTTAGGCTTAAAAACGTGGTGTTGGACGGTGAAACTCCAAAACACCCCCAAACGGCCTCGTGAGAGGCACCAACACTTCGTACGGGACCAATATAACTCGTCAAAACTAACACCCCAAATTTAAAAGAATGGAGATAATTTGAATATATATACACTTAGGCTTGAAAACATGGCATTAGAGGGAGAAACTTCAAAACACCCCACAAATCGCCCCGTGCGATGCACTAACACCTTGCACGGGACTATTGTAACTCGTAGGAACTAACTGCGTGGTCATGAACCTCTGATTTTAGCGCACGATGCTAATTAAAAAAATATCTACACTTAGGATTTAAAACATTGCGTTACAGGGAGAAACCACGAAAAACCCCCCAAACGGCCCTGAGAAAAGCACTAACACCATGCACGGAACCAATGTAACTCGTAAGAACTAACCACGTAGTCACGGGACCCCCAATTTGATATCACAATGATAATTCAAGAATATATACACTTTGGCATGAAAATATGGCATTAGGAGGTGAAACCCCAAAACACCCCCAAACGGCCCGGTGAGAGGCACCAACACCTCGCACGAGACCAATGTAACTCGTCAAAACTGACCATGTGGTCACGGGTCCTCGATTGTAGAGCATGTGAATAATTTCAATATATCTGCACTTAGGATTGAAAATATGGCATTAGAGGGTGAAACCCTGAAATACTGCCCAAACGGCTCCGTGAGAGTCACCATAACCTGGCACGGGACCATTGCAACTCGTAGGAACACAATGCGTTGTCGTGGGACCCCCGGTTTGGAGAACGTGAAAATTTTGAGAATATCTACACTTTGGCTTATAAACATGAAGTTAGTAGGTGAAACCTCGAAACACCCCCTAATCATCCCCGTGAGAGGCACCAACATGTCGCATGAGGCATTTATATAACTCGTCGGATGTAATCGCGTGGTCATGGGACCCTGATTTGACAGTACAATGATAATTTTAAAATATCTACACTTAGTCTTGAAAATATGGAATTATAGGGTGAAACCTTGAAATACCACCAACATCCTTGAGAGTGGAGCGTATGGTGACGGGACTCTCGGGTAGAGAGAATGGTGAAAACTTGAGAATATCTACACATAGGCTTTCAAAACATGGCATTAGAGTATGAAACCCCGAAAGACCCCCCAAAGGGACCCGTGAGTGGTACCAACACCTCACACATGACCCATGTAACTCGTTGGAATTTGCTGCATGGTCACGACACCACCGGGTTAAGAGCACAATGATAATTTGAGAATATCTACACTTAGGCTTTTAATAGAGCGTTACAGCGCGTAACACATGAACACTCCCAAAATCTCCTAGTGAGAGGCGCAAACACCTCCTATGGGACTAATCTAACTCGTTTTAACTTACCGCGTGCTCACAGAATCCAGTATTTGAGAGCACGACGATAATTATAAAGTATATAAGCATAGGCATAAAAACACAATGTTAGAGGGAAAAACTCTAAAACACCTCCCAAACGGCCCCGTGAGAGGTACCAACACCTCACACGGGACCAACGTAACTCATTGGAACTGATCGCGTGGTCACGGGACCCCCAATTCGAGAGCAGAACGATAATTTCAAAATATCTACACTTATGCTTGAAAAATGGCATTAGATGGTGAAATCCCAAACCACATCCAAACAGACCTGTGAAAGGCACCGGCACCAGCACCACGCACGGTACTACTGTAACCTGTCAGAACTGATCGCACAGTCATGGGTCCCCCTAGTTTGAGAGCACGATGATAATTTTAAAACATCAACACTTATCCTTGATAAGATGGTGTTAGTGGGCTCACCCCGAAACACCCCCCCAAATGGCCCCGTAAGAGGCACCAACACCTCGCACAGAACCAATGTAATTCGTAGGAACTGACCACGTGGTCATGGGACTCCCCATTTTAGAGCATGTATATAATTTAAGAATATCTACACTTTGGCATTAAACCATGGAGTTAGCGGGCGAAACCCTGAAACACCACCCGAATGGCCCCGTATGAGGCACAACAACCTCACACGGGACCAAAGTAACTCGTCAGCACTGACCCCGTGGTAATGAGCCCCTCGGTTTGAGAGCATGATGATAATTTAAAAATATCTACATTTAGGTTGAAAACATGGTGTTAGGGGGAGAAACCCCAAAAGACACTGCAAACGGCCCGCTGGGAGGTCCTAACGCCTCGCACGGGACGATCGTAACTCGTAGGAACTAACCGCCTAGTCACGAGACAATCGATATGAGATCCAGACAACAATTTGAGAATATCTACACTTTGGCTTGAAAATATGGCATTGCAGGGAGAAACCCCGAAACACCACCCTAATTGCCCCATGAGTGGCATCAATACCTCGCACGGGGACAATGTAACTCATAGGAACTGACTACATTGTCACAGGACCTCCGGTTGGAGAGCACGACTATAATTCCAAAATATCTACACTTAGGCTTTAAAACATGGAGTTAGAGGGCGAAACCCCGAAACTCGCCTCAAACAGCCCCACGGGAGGCACCAACAACACGCACGAAACCATTACAACTCGTAAGAACTAATTGCGTAGTCACATGACCCCCGGTTTGATATCACAATGATAATTTGTGAATATTTACACTTAGGCTTGAAAATATTGCATTAGAGGGTGAAACCCTGAAACACCCCTCAAACGTACCCGTGAGAGGCACCAGCACCTCGTACAGTACTAATGCAACCCATCGAAAGTGACCCCATGGTCACTGGTCCTCAACTTGAGAGAATAGAAGTAATTTCTAAATATATGCACCTAGGCTTAAAAACATTGCATTATAGATTGAAACGTTGAAATACCCCTCAAATAGCCCCGTCAGAGTCACCAACACCTCGTACGGGACATATGGAACACGTCGTAACTAACCTCATGGTCACGGGACTACTGGGTTGAGGGCATGGTTATAATTTGAGAATACATATAAGTAGTCCTTAAAAATGGAGTTAGATAGCTAAACCCCGAAACACCCAATAAATTCCCCGGGGGGAGGCGCCAACACCTCACACAGGACCAATATAACTCGTCGTAAGTGGTCATGTGGTCATGACCTCCCCATGTTTAGAGCACATCAATAATTTCAAAATATATACACTTTGGCTTGAAAACCTGACATCAGAGGGCAAAACCCTGAAACACGCCTCAAATGGCCACAAGAGAGGCACCAACACCTCGCACGTGTCAAATGTAACTCTTCGGATCTAACCGCATGGTCACGGGACCGCTGGGTTATCATCACAAAAATAATTTGAGAATATATCAATACTTAGGCTTGAAAACATGACATTAGAAAGTAAATACCCTGAAATACATACCAAATGAGCACGTGAGAGTTGCCAAGACCTCGCATGGGACCAATGGAACTCGTCAAAAGTGACCACGCCATCACCAGACCCCAGCTTGAGAGCACATTGATAACTTCAAAATATTAATACTTAGGATTGAAAACATGGCGTCTATGGGTCAAACCACAAAACATCCCACAAACGGCCCCGTAGGAGACACTAAAACCTCGTACAAGACCAATGTAACCCGAAGGAACTCACCGCATGGTCATGGGACCCCCGTGTTGAGAGTGTGTTGATAAGTTGAGAATACCTATAATTATTCTTTCAAAACTTGGCATTAGATGGAAAACCTCGAAACACATGCCAAATGCCCGGGGAGAGGTACCAACACCTCGTACGGGACGAATTTAAATCATCGAAAGTGTCCACGGGATCACAACCCCTGAGTTGATAGCACGGAGATAATTTGACAATATATACAGTTAGGGTATCAAAACATGGCGTTAGAGGGCGAAATCACAAAACACACCCCGATCGGCCCCATGAGAGGCACCAACACCTCGCATAGGACCAATGTAACTCGTCGAAATTGACCGCATGTTCCCGGGGCCCCCAATTTGAGAGAATGACGATAATTTCAAAATATATACACTTAGGCTTAAAAATGTGGTGTTGGACGATGAAACTCCAAAACACACCCAAACGGCCTCGTGAGAGGCACCAACACCTCCTACGGGACCAATATAACTCGTCAAAACTAACACCCCCCGATTTGAAAAAAGGGAGATAATTTCAATAAATATAAACTTAGGCTTGAAAATATGGCGTTAGAGGGAGAAACGTCAAAACACCCCCCAAATGGCCTCGTAAGACACACTAACCCCTCACACTGGAGAAATGTAACTCGTAGGAACTAACCGCGTGGTCATGAAAATCTGAGTTTAGAGGATGATGATAATTTAAAAATATCTACACTTAGGCTTTAAAACATTGCATCACACGGAGAAACCACAAAACACCCCCCAAACGACCGTGACAAAAGCACAAACACCATGCATGGAACCAATGTAACTCGTAAGAACTAACCACGTAGTCACGGGTCCCCCAATTGGATATCACGATGATAATTTGAGAATATATACACTCTAGTATGAAAAACGGCGTTAGGAGGTGAAACACTAAACCACCCCCAAACGTCCCGATGAGAGGCACCAACACCTCGCACGAGACCAACGTAGCTCGTCAAAACTGACCGTGTGGTCACGAGTCCTCGATTGTAGAGCATGTGAATAATTTCAAAATATCTTCACTTAGGATTGAAAATATGGAGTTAGAGGGTGAAAGTCTGAAATACCGCCGAAACGCCTCTGTGAGAGTCACTATAACCTCGTACGGGACCAATGCAACTCATAGGAACTCAATGCCTGGTCATGGGACCCCCGGTTTGGAGCCCGTGAAAAAATTGAGAATATCTACACTTTGGCTTAAAAACATGAGGTTAATAGGTGAAACCTCGAAACACCCCCTAATCAGCCCCGTGAGAGGCACCAATACCTTGCATGAGACCATTGTAACTCGTCGGATGTAATCACGTGGTCACGGGTCCCTGATTTGACAACATGGTGATAATTTCAAAATATCTACACTTAGTCTTGAAAATATGGCATTAGAGGGTGAAATCATGAAA
The DNA here is from genome assembly GCA_949130495.1 of Sambucus nigra. Classification (NCBI taxonomy): domain Eukaryota; kingdom Viridiplantae; phylum Streptophyta; class Magnoliopsida; order Dipsacales; family Adoxaceae; genus Sambucus; species Sambucus nigra. Next base: position 54,935,387 of record OX422224.1, on the reverse strand, counting down.
TACCCCCAACGTCCTTGTGAGTGGAGCATATAATCATGGGACTCTCGGGTAGAGAGAACGGTGAAAATTTGAAAATATCTACACATAGGTGTTCAAAACATGGCATTAGAGTATGAAACCCCGAAAGACTCCACAAATGGACCCGTGAGTGGTACCAACACCTCGGACATGACCAATGTAAATCGTTGGAATTGGACCATGGTCACGGAACCACGGGGTTAAGAGCACTATGATAATTTGAGAATAGCTACACTTAGGCTTTCAAGATAGCGTTAGAGCGTGAAAACCAGAATAACTCCCAAAATGGCCCAATGAGAGGCACAAACACCTCGCGTGGGACTAATCTAACTCGTTTTAACTTACCACGTGGTCACAGGATCCACTGTTTGAGAGCACGATGATAATTGTGAAGTATATAAACATAGGCTTGAAAACACAATGTTAGAGGGAAAAACTCTAAAACACCTCCCAAACGGCCCCGTGAGAGGTACCAACACCTCTCACGGGACAAACGTAACTCGTTGGAACTGACCGCATGGTCACAGGACCCCCGATTTGAGAGCAAAATGACAATTTCAAAATATCTACACTTGGGCTTTAAAATACGGCATTATATGGTGAAACCCCAAACCACCTCCAAACGGCCCCGTCAAAGGCACCAACACCTCGAACGGTTCTAATGTAACCCATTAGAACTGACCGCACATGCATGGGGACCCCTGGTTTAAGATCATAGTGATAATGTCAAAATATCTACACTTATCCTTGAAAAGATGGTGTTAGTGGGCAAAACCCCGAAACACTCCCCAAATGGCCCCATAAAAGGCACCAACACCTCACACGAAACCCATGTAACTCGTATGAACTGACCATGTGCTCATGGGACCTTCCATTTTGACAGCATGAAGATAATTTCAAAATATGTAAACTTAGGTTGAAAACATGGTGTTAGAGGGAAAAAACCCCAAAACACACCCCAAACGGCCCCTTTGGATGCACTAACACCTCGCACAGGACCACTGTAACTCGCTGGAGCTAACCGTGTGGTCACGGGACACCCGATTTGGGAGCAAGATAATAATTTGATAATATCTACACTTTTCTTGAAAACATGGCATTAGACGGAGAAACTCCGAAACACCACCCAAATGGTCTCGTGAGAGGCACCAACACCTCTCATGGGACCAATGTAACTCATAGAAAAGGACCGCATGGTCACGGAACACCAAGTCTAAGAAGACGGGGATAATTTCAAAATATATACACTTAGGCTTGAAAACATAACTTTGGAGGGGAAAACCCTGAAACACCTCCCAAAAGGACCCATGAAAGGCCCCAACACCTCGCACGCGACCAATGTGACTCGTTAGAACTGACTGCGTGGTCACTGGACCCCCAATTTAAGAGCACAACGATAATTTGAAAATAAGTACAAATAGGCTTAAAAATACAACTTTAGAGAGTGAAACCCCAAAATACCCCTAAACGGCCCCGTGAGAGGCACCAACACCTCGCACGGGGCCATTGTATCGTGTTGAAACTGACCCTGTGGGCACGGGTCCCCGATTTGAGAGCATAGAAATAATTTCAAAATATCTGCACTTATGCTTGAAAACAAGGCGTTAGTGCATGAAGCCCTCAAATACCCCCCCAAACGGCCCGAAAAGGGTCCCCAACACCTCGCAATGGACAAATAGAAGATATCGGAACTGACCCCATGGTCATGGGGCCCCCGAATTGAGAGAGTGGTGGTAGTTTGATAATATATGCACTTAGTCTTTCAAAACATGGTGTTAGATGGGGAAACGTCAAAATACCCCCTAGCGCCCTGGGAGAGGCACAAAAACCTTACATGGGTCCAATGTAACTCGTCGAAAGTGGTTGTGTGGTCACGACCCCCCAGGTTGAGAGCACGGAGTAAATTTGAGAATATATGCACTTAGGATTTCAAAACATGGCGTTAGAGGGAGAAACCTCGAAACACCCCCAAACGGCTCCGTGAGAGACACCAACACCTTGTACGGGACCAATTTAACAAATAGGAATTAATCGCATGGTCACGAGGCCCCTATGTTGAGAGCATGATGATAATTGCTAAATATTTACACTTAGGCTTTAAAAATATGGCATTAGCGGGGGAAACCCCAAAACACGCCCTAAATAGCCCCGAGAGAGGCACCAACCCCACGGACATAACAAATGTAACTCGTAAGAACTAACTTCGGGGTCATGGGACCCTCGGTTTCGTACCACAGTGATAATTTCAAAATATCTACACTTACCCTTGGAAACATGGCGTTAAAGGGAGAAACCCCGAAACACCCCAGAATCAGCCCCGTGAAAGGCACCCACACCTCGCACGGGACTAATGTAACTCGTTGTCACTCATCGCATGGTCACATGAAAAATGTTTGAGATCACGACAATAATTTTAAAATATCTACACTTAGGCTTGAAAATATGGCTTTAGAGGGAAAAACCCCAAAACACCCATCAAATGGCCCCGTGGTAAGCACCAACACCTCACACGGGAACAATGTAACTCTCCAGAACTGATCGAATGGTCACATGACCCCTAGGTTTAGGTAACTAGGATAATTTCAAAATATCTACACTTTGGTTAGAAAACATGGCGTTAGAGGGCGAATTCGAGAAACACACTCGAAATGGCCCCATGTGAGGCACTAACACTTCACACGGGACAAGTGTAAATCATCAGAACTAACCGTATTGTCATAGCACCCCCGATTTGGGAGCAGGGCAATAATTTTAAAATATCTACACTTACGCTTTCAAAACATGGCGTTAGACGTCAGAACTCTGAAACACCCCCTAAACGGCCCCGTGAGAGGAGTCAACACCTCGCATGGGACCAATGTAACTCCTCGCGAGTTACTGCGTGGTCACGACATGACCAGTTATGGATCATGAGGATAATTTAAAAATATATTGACTTAGGCTTGAAACCATGGCGTTAGAGGGCAAAACCCTGAAACACCTCCCAAATGGCGCATTGAGAGACACTAACTCAACACACAGGACCAACATAACTCTTCAGAACTGACCGCGTATTCCCTAGGCCCTCGATTTTAGCGCACAATGATATTTTCAAAAACATGGCATTAGAGGGTGAATCCCCCCCCCCCCCCCAAACGGCCCAATGAGAGGCACAAACACCACGCACAGGACTCATGTAACTCGTCAGAACTTATGGAATGGTGATGGTACCCCCGATTATAGAGCACGTCGATAACTTCAAAATATTTATGCTTAGGCTTGAAACATGGCGTTAGATGGGATACCCAGAAACACCCCCAAAATGGCCCTGTAGGTGGGGGCAACCCCTGCCACGGGACCAATGGTACTCGTAGGAACTAACCGCATGGTAACAGGACCCTCGGTCTAAGAGCACGACGATAATTTCAAAATATCTACTCTTATCCTTGAAAACAAGGTGTTAGAGGGCGAAAAGCCGAAACACTCCCCAAACGTCCCCATAAGAAGAATTAACACCTGACACGTGACCAATTAAACTCGTAAGAACTGACCGGGTGGTGAAGGTACCCGAGCTTTATAGCACGACAATAATTTCATAATGTCTACACTTAGAAACCTCAAATAGCCTGGTGAGAGGCACTAAGACCTCATACGGGATGAAAGTTTCATGTCGGAACTTATCACATGGTCACAGAACCCCCAGTTTGACAGCACAGAAAAAATTTCACAATATGTACACATGGGATTGAAAACATGACGTTAGAGGGAAATACCCCGAAACACCACCCAAACGGTCCCGTGAGAGGCATTAAAACCTCGCACATAACTAATGTAACTTGAAGTAACTGATCACACGGTCACGGGACCCCCAATTTGAGAGTACAATGAAAATATAAAGATATCAAAATGTTGGCTTGAAAACCTGGCATTAGAGGGTGAAACCTCGTAAGACCCCACAAATGGCCCCGTGAGAGGCATCAACACCTCGCACGGGACTAATGTAATTCTCGGGTGTGACCTCATGGTCATGGCATCCTAAGTTGAGAGAACGGTTATAATTTCAATATATCTGCATGTATCATTGGACACATTGCTTTAAAGGGAGAAACCCCAAAACTGCCCTGTGAGAGGCACCCACACATCGTAAGGGACTAATGCAACTCGTTGGCACTCATCGCATGGTCACAGGAACAACATTTGAGAGAACGGAAATAATTTAAAATTTTCTACACTTAGGCTTGAAAATATGGCTTTAGAGGGAGAAACCCCAAAACGCCCCTCAAACGGCCCTGTGAGAAGCACCAATACCTCACATGGAACCAATGTAACTCGTCAGAACTGACCGAATCGTCACAGGACCCCAGGGTTTACAGCATGATGATAATTTCAAAATATCTACACTTTGGCTTGAAAACATGGCGTTAGAGGACAAATCCCAGAAACACACCAGAACCGGCCCCGTGTGAGGCACTAACACTTCACACGGGACAAATGTAAGTTATCATAACTGACCACATGGTCACAGCACAGTCGATTTGGGTGGAAGGAAATAATTTCAAAATACCTACACTTAGGCGCTCAAAACATGGCGTTAGAGGTCGAAAATCCAAAACACCCCCCCCCCCAAACGGCCTTGTGAGAGGCACCAATACCTCGAATGGGACCAATGTAACTCCTCCCAAGTTTTCGCGTGGTCACAACATGCCCAGTTATAGATCACGTGGATAATTTCAGAATATATCCACTTAGTCTTGAAAATATGGCGTTAGAGGGAAAAACCCTAAAACACCTCCCAAATGACCTCTCGAAAGACACTAACCCAACATACGGGACCAACGTAACTCATCAGAACTGACTACGCGTTCCCTGGGACTTCTGTTTGAGAGCATAATGATAATTTAATAATATCTATACATAGGCTTGAAAACATGGCATTAGAGGGTGAAACCCCAAAACACCCCCCCTAACGGCCCAATGAGAGACACAAACACCACGCATGGGACCAATGTATATCGTCGGAACTTATGGCATGGTGACGCTAACCCCGATTAGAGAGCACGATGATAACTATAAAATATTTATGCTTAGGCTTAAAAACATGGCGTTAAACAGAGAAACCACAAAACACCCCAAAAATGGCTCCATGGGTAGCAGCAACACCTTGGACGGGACAAATGTTACTCGTAGAAACTAACTGCGTGGTAACAGGACCCTCGGTCTGAGAGCACGACAATAATTTCAAAATATCTACTCTTATCTTTAAAAACATGGCATTAGAGGGCGAAACACTAAAACACCCCTCAAACAGCCCCATAAGAGGCATTAACACCACACACGTGACCAATTTAACTCGTAGGAACGGATCGGCTTGTCAAGGGACCCCCGACTTTATAGCACCACAATAATTTAAAAATATCTACATTTAGGATTAAAAACATGGCGTTAGAGGGCGAAACCTCGAAATAAGCACCAAACAGCCCGGTGAGAGGCACTAAGACCTCGTACGGGATGAAAGTTACATGTTGCAACTGATCGCATGGCCATAGAACCCCCAATTTCAGAGCAAAGAAATTTTTTAAAAATAATTAAGGATTGAAAACACGGCTTTAGAGGGAAAAACCCCGAAACATCTCGCAAACGGCCTCGTGAGAGGCATTAACACCTCACACGGAACTAGTGCAACTGATCGCACGGTTAGAGGACTCCATAGTTTGAGAGAATGATGATAAAATCAACATATCAAAACGTAGGGTTGAAAACTTGACATTAGAGGGTGAAACCCCATAAGACCCCAAAAATGGCCCCGTGATAGGCACTAACACCTCGGATGGAACTAATGTAACTCGTGGGATATGGCCTCATGGTCACGACACCCCAGGTTGAGAGCACGGTGATAATTTCAAAATATCAACACCTACCCTTGGCAACATTGTGTTAAAGGGGGAAACCACAAAATAGCTCCGTGAGAGGCACCCACACCTCTCACGGGACTAATGCAACTCGTTGGCACTCATCGCGTGGTCAGAGGAACAACGTTTGAGAGCACAACAATAATTTCAAAATATAAATAGTAATGCTTGAAAATATGGCTTTAGAGGGCGAAACCACAAAACACCCCTCAAATCGCCCCATGAAAAGCAGCAACAACTTACATAGGACCAACGTAACTCGTCAGAACTGAACAAAATAGTCCCAGGACCCCCGTGTTTAGAGTACGATGATAATTTCAAAATATCTACACTTTGGCTTGAAAATGTCATTTGAGGGCGAATCCCAGAAACACACCTGAAACGGCCCTGTGTGAGGCACTAACACTTCAAACGGGACAAATGTAAATCATCATACCTGACCGCATGGTCACAGCACCCTCGGTTCGGGAGGAAGGAAATAATTTCAAAACATGGCGTTAAAGGTCAAAACTCTGAAACACCCCCCAAACGGCCATGTGAGAGGCACCAACACCTCGCATTGGACCATTGTTACTCCTCGTAAGTTATCGCATGGTCACAAGATGCCCAGTTATAGAGCACGAGGATAATTTCAAAATACATACTCTTAGGCTTGAAAACATGGCGTTAGAGGGATAAACCCTAAAACACATCCTAAAAGGCCCCTTGAGAGATCCTAAACCAATGCACGAGACCAATGTAACTCGGAAAAACTGACCGTGTGTTCCCTAGGCCCCCCGTTTGAGAACATAACTATAATTTAAAAATATCTATACTTAGGATTAAAAACATGGCGTTAGAGGGTGAAACCCCAAAACACCCCCCAAACGGCCCAGTGAGAGGCGTAAACACCACGCACGGGACCAATGTAACTCATCGAAACTTATGGCATGGGGACGGTACCCCCGATTAGAGAGCACGAAGATAACTTCAAAATATTTATGCTTAGGCTTGAAAACATGGCGTTAGACGGCGAAACCCAGAAACACCCCCAAAATGGCCCCGTGTGTTGTAGCAACACCTCGCACGGGACCAATGTTACTCGTCGGAGCTAACGATGTGGTAACAGGAACCTTGGTCTGAGAGAACGATGATAATTTCAAAATATCTACTCATATCCTTAAAAACGTGGCGTTGGAGGGAGAAATGACGAAACACGCCCCAAACGGCCCCATAAGAGGTATCAACACCTCACACGTGACCAATTTAAATCGTACGAACTGATCGGGTGGTCAAGGTACCCCCGATTTTATAGCACGCCAATTATTTTAAAATATCTACACTTAGGCTTAAAAACATAGGGTTAGATGATAAAACCTCAAAAGAAACACCAAACTGCCCGGTGAGAGGCACTACGACCTTGCACAGGATGAAAGTTACATGCTGGAACTGATCACATGGTAACAGAACCCCCGATTTATAAGAACGGTAAAATTTTCAAAATATCTACACATGGGATTGAAAACACGACATTAGAGGGAAAAACCCTGAAATACCTCCCAAACGGCCCCGTGAGAAGCATTAACATCTTGCAGGGAACCAATGTAAGTTGTAGTAACTGATCGCACGATCACGGGACCCCCAGTTCGACAACATGATTATAAGATCAAGATATCAAAATGTAGGCTTGAAAACCTGGAATTAGAGGGTAAAACCCCGTAAGGCCCCAAAAACGGCCCGGTGAGAGGCACCAACACCTCGCACGGGACCAATGTAACTCGTCGGATGTGACTTCGTGGTCACGGTACCCTAGGTTAAGAGCACGGTGATAATTTTAAAATATCTACAGTTACCCTTGGAAACATCGTGTTAAAGGGAGAAACCCCAAAATAGCCCCGTGAAAGGCACCCACTCTTCGCACGGGACTAATGTAACGCGTTGGCACTCATCGCGTGGTCACCGGAACAATGTTTAAGAGCACGGCAATAATTTAAAAATATCAACACTAAGGCTTGAAAATATGGATTTAGAAGGAAAAACCCCAAAACTTCCGTCAAATGGCCCCGTGAGAAGGACCATCACCTCACATGGGACCAATGTTACTTGTGAGAACTGATCGAATGGTCACAGGACCCCCAAGTTTAGATCACGATGATTATTTCAAAATATCTATATTTTGGCTTGAAAAATGGCGTTAGAGGGAGAATCCTAGAAACACACCCGAAACGGACCCGTGTGAGGCACTAACAATTCACACGGGACAAATGTAAATAATCAGAACTGACCGCATGTTCATAGCACGCTCGGTTTGGGAGGAAGGATATAATTTCAAATTATCTACACTTAGGCTTTCAAAACATGGCGTTAGAGGTCAAAACTCTGAAACACCCCCTAAACGGCCCCATGAGAGGCACCAACACCTCGCATGCGACCAATATGACTCCTCGTAAGTTACCGCGTGGTCACGACAGGCCTAGTTATAGATTACGAGGATGGTGTAAAAATATATACACTTAGGCATGAAAACATGGTGTTTGAGGGCGAAACCTTGAAACACCTCCCAAATGGCCCCTTGAGAGATACTAACCCAACGCCATGGGACCAACGTAACTCGTCAGAACTGACCGCATGTTCCCTGGGCCCCCAATTTGAGATCATAATGATAATTTCAAAATATCTATGCTTAGGCTTTAAAACATGGCGTTAGAGGGTGAAACGCCAAAACACCCCCCCCCCCCAAACAGCCTAGTGAGAAGCATAAACACCACGCATGTGACTAATGTAACTTGTCAGAACTTATGGCATGGTGACGATACCCACGATTAGAGAGCACGACGATAACTTAAAAACATTTATGCTTAGGCTTGGAAACATGGCGTTAGAAGGCGAAACCCCGAAACACCCCCAAAACGTCCCCGTGTGTGGCAGTAACACCTCGCAGGGGACCAGTCTTACTCGTAGGAACTAACCGTAGGTTAACAAGACCCTCCCTCTGAGAGCACGACGATAATTTCAAATTATCTACTCTTATCCTTTGAAACATGACGTTTGAGGGAGAAACATCGAAACACTCCCCTAACGGCCCCATAAGAGGCATCAACACCTCACAAGTGACCAATTTAACTCGTAGAAACTGATCCGAAGGACAAGAGACCCCCGATTTTATAGCACGATAATAATTTCAAAATATCTACACTTAGGCTTAAAAACATGGCGTTCGAGGGAGAAACCTCGAAACAAACACCAAATAGCCCGGTGAGAGGAACTAACAACTCGCACGGGATGAAAGTTACATGCTGGAACTGATCACATGGTAACAGAACCCCCGGTTTGAGATCACGATAAAATTCTCAAAATATCTACACAAGGGATTGAAAACCCGACGTTAGAGGGAAAAACACCGAAACACCTCTCAAAGGGCCCCGTGAGAGGCATCGACACCTTAAACGAAACCAATGTAACCTGTAGTAACTGATCGCACGGTCACGGGACCCCCAGTTTGACAGCATGATTATAATATGAAGATATCAAAACGTAGGCTTGAAAACTTGGCATTAGAGGGCGAAACCCCATGAGACCCCACTAACGGCCTAGTGAGAGGCACCAACACCTCGCACGGGACCAATGTAAAGCGTCGGATGTGACTTAGTGGTCACGGCACCCCAGGTTGAGAGCACGATGATAATTTCAAAATATCTACACTTACCCTTGGAAAAATTGCGTTAAAGGGAGAAACCCCCAAATAGCCCCGTGCAAGGGACCCACACTTTTCACGGGAATAGTGCAACTCATTGGCACTCATCGCTTCGTCACAGGAACAACGTTTAAGAGCATGATAACAATTTCAGAATATCTACACTAAGGCTTGAAATATATGGATTTAGAGGGCCAAGCCCCAAAACACACATCAAATGGCCCCTATGAGAAACACCAAATCTCAAACGGGACCAATGTAACTCGTGAGAACTAACCTAATGGTCACACGAACCCCGGGTTTAAAGCACGATGATAATTTGAAAATATCTACACTTTGGCTTGAAAAATGGCATTAGAGTGCGAATATCAAAAACACACCTAAAATGAACCTGTCTGAGGTAGTATCACTTGACACGAGACAAATGTAAATCGTCAGAACTGACTGCATGGTCACAAGACGCTCGATTTGGGAGGAAGGATATAATTTTAAAATATCAACACTTAGGCTTTCAAAATATGGCGTTAGAGGTCAAAACTCCGAAACACCACCCACACGGGCCCGTGAGAGGCACCAACACCTCGCATGGGACCAATATGATTCCTCATAAGTTATCGCATAGTCACGACATGCCCAGTTATAGAGCACGAGGATAATTTCAAAATATATACACTTAGGCTTGAAAACATGGCGTTAGACTGCAAAACCCTGAAACACCTCCCAAAAGGCCCCTTGAGAGACACTAACTCAACGCACGGGAGCAACGTAACTCGTCAGAACTGACCGTGTGTTCCCTAGCCCCCCGGTTCGAGAGCATAATGATAATTTCAAAATATCTACGCTTAGGATTGAAAAAATGACGCCAGAGGGTGAAACCCCAAAACACCCACTAAACGGCCCAGTGAGAAGCATAAACACCATGCACATGACCAATGTAACTCGTCGGAACTTATGGCATGGTGACGGTACCTATGATTACAGAGAACGATGATAACTTCAAAATATTTATGCTTAGGCTTGAAAACATGGCTTTAGACGGTGAAACGCAGAAACACCCCGAAAATGGCCCCGTGGGTGGCAGCAAGACCTGGCACGGGACCAATGTAACTTGTAGTAACTAACCGCGTGTTAACAAGTCCCTCTATCTGAGAGCACGATGCTAATTTCAAATTATCGACCCTTATCCTTAAAAACATAGCATTTGAGGGCGAAACGTTGAAACACTCCCCAAACGGCCCCATAAGAGGCATCAACACCTCACACGTGACAAATTTTACTCGAAGGAACTGATCAGGTGGTAAAGGGACCCCCGATTTTATAGCACGAGAATAATTTCAAAATATCTACACTTAGGCTTAAAAACATCGCGTTAGAGGGAGAAACCTCGAAACAAACACCAAATAGCCCGGTGAGAGGCACAAAGACCTCGGACGGGATGAAAGTTTCATACTGGAACTAATCACATGGTAACAGAACCCCTGGTTTGAGAGCATGGTAAAAATTTAAAAATATCTACACATGAGATTGAAACACACAACGTTAGAGGGAAAAACCCCGAAATACCTCCCAAACGGCCCGTGAGAGGCCTTAACACCTTGAACGGAACCAATGTAACTGATCGCACAGTCGTGGGACCACCAGTTTGACAGCATGATTATAATATCAAGATATCAAAACGTAGGGTTGAAAACGTAGCATTAGAGGGTGAAACCCCATAAGACAACACACATGAGCCTGTGATAGGCACTAACACCTCGCACTGGACAAATGTAACTCGTCAGATGTGACCTCGTGGTCAAGGCACCCTATGTTGAGAGCAGGGTGATAATTTTAAAATATCTACACTTACCCTTGAAAACATTGCGTTAAAGGGATAAACCCCCAAATATCTACGTGAAAGGCACCGACACTTCGCATGGGACTAATGCAACTCGTTGGCACTCATATCGTGGTCACAGGAACAACGCTTAAGAGCACGACATTAATTTCAAAATATCTACACTAAGGCTTGAAAATATGGATTCAGGGGGCGAAACCCCAAAACACCCCTCAAATGGCCCGTGAGAAGCACCAAAACCTCACATGGGACCAATGTAAGTCGTGAGAACTAATCGAATGGTAACAGGACCCCCGGGTTTAGAGCACGATGAGAATTTCAAAACATCTACACTTTGGCCTGAAAAAAAGAGTTAGAGGGAGAATCAAAGAAACACACCAGAAACAAACCCGTGTAAGGCACTATAACTTCACACGGACAAATGTAAATCATCAGAATTGACCGCATGGTCACAGCACGCTCAATTTGGGAGGAAGGAGATAATTTCTAAATATCTACACTTAGGCTTGAAAACATGGCGTTAGATGGTGAAACCCTGAAACACCTTCCAAAAGGCCCCTTGAGAGACACTAACCCAACGCATGGGACCAACGTAACTCCTCAGAATAGACCACGTGTTCAATGGGCCCCCGGTTCGAGAGCATAATGATAATTTCAAAATACCTATGCTTAGGCTTGAAAACATGGCGTTAGAGGGTGAAACCCCAAAACACCCCCCCAAACGGCTCAGTGAGAAGCATAAACACCACTCACGTGACCAATGTTACTCGTAGGAACTAACCGCGTGTTAATAGGACCCTCTGTCTGACAGCACGACAATAATTTCAAATTATATACTCTTATCCTTATAAATAATGCGTTTGAGCGAGAAATGTCGAAACACTCCCCAAACGGCCCCATAAGAGGCGTCAACACGTCACACGTGACCAATTTAAGTCGAAGGAACTGATCGGGAGGTCAAGGGACCCCCGATTTTATAGCACGAGAATAATTTCAAATTATATACACTTAGGCTAAAAAACATGGCATTACAGGGAAAGACCTTGAAACAAACACCAAACAGCCCAGTAAGAGGCACTAAAACCTCGCACAGGATGAAAGTTACATGCTGGAAGTGATCACATGGTTACAGAACCCCTGGTTTGAGAGCATGGTAAAATTTTCAAAATATCTACACATGGGATTGAAAACACGGCGTTAGAGGGAAAAATCCGAAACACCTCCCAAACGGCCCTGTTAGAGGCATTAACACCTAAAATGGAACCAATGGAACTTGTAGTAACTAATCGCACGATCACGAGACCACCAGTTTGACAACATGATTATAATATCAAGATATCAAAACGTAGGCTTGAAAACCTAGCATTAGAGGGTGAAATCCTGTAAGACCACACAAACGGACCCGTGATAGGCACCAACACCTTGCATAGGACCAATGTAACTCGTCGGATGTGACCTCGTGGTCACGGCACCCCAGGTTAAGAGCATGGTGATAATTTCAAAATATCTACACTTACCCTTGGAAACTTTGCATTAAAGGGAGAAACCCCTAAATATACCCGTGAAAGGCACCCACACTTTGTGCGAGACTAATGAAAATCGTTAGCACTCATCACGTGGTCATAGGAACAACATTTAAGAGCATGACAATTTTTTTAAAATTTTACACTAAGGCTTGAAAATATGGATTTAGAGGGCGAAACCCAAATAACACCCCTCAAATGGCCCCGTGAGAAGCACCAACACCTCACATGGGACCGATGTAACTCATGAGAACTGACCGAATGGTCACTAGACCCTCGGGTTTAGAGCACGATGATAATTTCAAAATATCTACACTTTTGGCCGAAGAATAGCGTTAGAGGGCGAATCCCAGAAACAAACCCAAAACGGACCCGTGTGAGGCACTATAACTTCACACGGGACAAATGTAAATCATCAGAACTGACCGCATGGTCACAGCACAGTCGATTTGGGTGGAAGGAGATAATTTCTAAATATCTACACTTAGGCTTTCAAAACATGGCGTTGGAGGTCGAAACTCTGAAACACCCCCCAAACGGCCCCGGGAGAGGCACCAACAACTCGCATGGGAACAATATGATCACTCGTAAGTTACCCGTGGTCACGACATGCCCAGTTACAGAGCATGGAAATAATTTCAAAATATATAAACTTAGGATTGAAAACATGGCGTTAGAGGGTGAAACCCAGAAACACCTCCCAAAAGGCCCCTTGAGAGACGCTAACCCAACGCACGGGACCAACGTAACTCGTCAGAACTGATCGCGTGTTCCCTGGGCCCCCGGTTTGAGAGCATAATGATACTTTCTAAATACCTCTGCTTAGGCTTGAAAACATGGCGTTAGAGGGTGAAACCCTAAAACACCCCCCAAACGGCTCATTGCGAAGCATAAACAACATGTAAGTGACCGTTGTAACTCGTCAGAACATATGGCATGGTAACGGTACCCCCAATTAGATATCACGATGATAACCTCAAAATATTTGTGCTTAGGCTTGAAAACGTGGCGTTAGATGGTGAAACCCGGAAACACCCCCAAAACGGCCCCGTGTGTGGCAGCAACACCTCGCACAGGACCAATGTTACTCGTAGGAACTAACCGCGTGTTAATAGGACCCTCTGTCTGAGGGCACGATGATAATTTCAAATTATATACTCTTAGCCTTAAAAACATGGCGTTTGAGGGCGAAATGTGGAAACATTCCCCAAACGGCCCCATAAGAGGCATCAACACCTCACACGTGACCAATTTAACTCGTTGGAACTGATCGGGTGGTCAAGGGACCCTCGATTTTATAGCACGACAATAATTTCAAAATATCAACACTTGGGCTAAAGACATGGCATTAGAGGGAGAGACCTCGAAACAAACACTAAACAGCCCAGTGAGAGGCACTTAGACCTCGCACGGGATGAAAGTTACATGCTGGAACTAATCACATGGTAATCGAACCCCTGGATTCAGAGCACGGTAAAATTTAAAAAATATCTACACATGGGATTGGATACACGACCTTAAAGGGAAAAATACGAAACACCTCCCAAACAGCCCCGTGAGAGGCATTAACACCTTGAACGGAACCAATCTAACTTGTAGTAACTGATCGCACGGTCATGGGACCCCCAGTTTGTCAGCATGATTATAATATGAAGATATCAAAACGTAGGCTTGAAAACCAAGCATTAGAGGGTGAAACCGCGTAAGACCCCCTAAACGGATGCGTGAGAGGCACCAACACCTCGCACGGGACCAACGTAACTCGTCGGATGTGACCTCATGGTCACGACACCCCAGGTTGAGAGCACGGTGATAATTTTAAAATATATACACTTCGCACGGGACTAATGCAACTCGTTGGCACTCATCATGTGGTCACAAGAACAATGTTCAAGAGAACGAAAATAATTTCAAAAATCTACATTAAGGCTTGGAAATATGTATTTAGAGGACGAAACCCCAAAACACCCCTTAGATGGCCTCGTGAGAAGCACCAATACCTCACTTGGGACCAATGTAACTCGTGAGAACTGACTGAATGGTCGCAGGACCCCCGAGTTTAGAGCATGATGACAATATAAAAATATCTACACTTTGGTTTTAGAAATAGCGTTAGAGGGCAAATCCCAGAAACACACCAGAAACCGACCCGTGTGAGGAACTAACACTTCACACGGGACAAATGTAAATCATCATAACTGACCGCATGGTCACAGCACGCTCGGTTTGGGAGGAATGATATAATTTCAAAATATCTACACTTGGGCTTTCAAAACATGGCGTTAGAGGTCAAAACTCCAAGACACCCCCCAAACGGCCCCGTGAGAGTCACCAACACCTCGCATGGGACCAATATGACCCCTCATAAGTTACCGCATGGTCATTGCATGCCCAGTTATAGAGCTCAAGGATAATTTCAAAATATATACACTTAGGCTTGAAAATATGGTGTTAGAGGGTGAAACCCAAAAACACCTCCCAAAAGGCCCCTTGAGAGACACTAACCCAACGCACGGGACCAACGTAATTCATCAGAACTGACCGCGTGTTCCATGGGTTCCCGATTTGAGAGCATAATGATAATTTCAAAATATCTATGCTTAGGCTTGAAAACATGGTGTTAGAGGTTGAAACCCCAAAATACCCCCCAAATGGCCCAGTGAGAAGCATAAACACCACGCACGTGACCAATGTAACTCGTCGAAACTTATGGCATGGTGACGGTACACCCGATTAGAGAGCATTACGATAACTTAAAAATATTTATGCTTAGGCTTGAAAACATGGCGTTAGACGATGAAACCTTGAAACACCCACAAAATGGTCCCATGTGTGGCAGCAACCCCTCGCACGGGACCAATGTTACTCGTAGGAACTAACCGCGTGTTAACATGACCCTCTATCAGAGTGCACGATGATAGTTTCAAATTATATACTCTTATCCTTAAAAACATGGCATTTGAGGGTGAAACGTCAAAACACTCCCCGAACGACCCCATAAGAGGCATCAACACTTGACACGTGACCAATTTAACTCGTAGGAACTGATCGGGTGGTTAAGGGACCCCCGGTTTTATAGAACGACAATAATTTCAAAATATCTACACTTAGGCTAAAAAACATGATCTTAGAGGGAGAGATTTCGAAACAAACACAAAACAACCCAGTGAGAGGCACTATGACCTCGCACAGGATGAAGGTTAAATGCTGGAACAGATCACATGCTAACGGAACCACCGATTTTAGAGCACCGTAAAATTTTCAAAATATCTACACATGGGATTAAAAACATGGTGTTAGTGCGAAAAATCCGAAACACCTCCCAAACGGCCCCGTGAGTGGCATTAACACCTTCAACGGAACCAATGTAACTTGTAGTATCTGATCGCACGGTCACGGGACCCCCAGTTTGTCATCATGATTATAATATCAAGATATCAAAACGTAGGGTTGAAAACCTAGCATTAGAAGGGGAAACCCCATAAGACTCCCCAAACAGCTCTGTGAGAGGCACCAACACCTCGCACATGACCAATGTAACTCGTAGGATGTGACTTCATGCTCACGGAACCCCAGGTTGAGATCACGGTGATAGTTTCAAAATACCTACACATACCCTTGGAAATAATGCGTTAAAGGGAGAAAGACCCAAATATACCCATGAAAGGCACCCACACTTCACACGGGACTAATACAACTCGTTGGCACTCATCGCGTGGTCACAGGAACAACGTTTAAGAGCATGACAATAATTTCAAAAATCTACACTAAGTCTTGAAAATATGGATTTAGAGGGAGAAACCCCAAAACACCCCTCAAATGGCCCCGTGAGAAGCACCAACACCACACATGGGACCAATGTAACTCGTGAGAACTGATCGAATGGTCATTGGACACCCGGGTTTAGAGCTCGATGATAATTTTAAAATATCTACACTTTGCCCTAAAAAATAGTGTTAGAGGGCGAATCCTAGAAACACACCCGTGTGAGGCACTATAACTTCACACGGGACAAATGTAAATCATCAGAACTGACCGCATGGTCACAGAACGCTCGATTTGGGAGGAAGGAGATAATTTCTAAATATATACACTTAGGCTTTCAAAACATGGCGTTAGAGGTCGAAACTCTGAAACACCGCCCAAACGGCCCCGTGAGAGGCACCAACAACTCTCATGGGATAAATATGACCCCTCGTATGGTCACAACATTCCCAGTTACAGAGCGCGAGGATAGTTTCAAAATATATACACTTAGGCTTGAAAACATGGCGTTAGAGGGTGAAAACCTAAAACACCTCCCAAAAGGCCCTTTGAGAGACAATATCCCAACGCACGGGACCAACGTAACTCGTCAGAACTGACCACGTGTTCCCTGGGACCCCTGAACGGCACCATAAGAGGCATCAACACCTCACAGCCAAACGACCCCATAAGAGGCATCAACACCTCACACGTGACCTATTTAACTCGTAGGAACTGATCGAGTGGTCAAGGAACCCCCAATTTTATAGCACAACGATAATTTCAAAATATATACACTTAGGCTAAAAAACAAGGAGTTAGAGGGAGAGACCTCGAAAGAAACACTAAATAACCCAGTGAGAGGCACTAAGACCTCGTACGCGATGAAAGTTACATGCTGGAACTGATCACATCGTAACAGAACCCCTAGTTTGAGAGCATGGTAAAATTTTCAAAATATCTACATATGGGATTGAAAACATGGCGTTAGAGGGAAAAATCCAAAACACCTCTGAAACAGCCCCGTGAGGGGCATTAACACCTTGGACAGAACCAATTTAACTTGTAGTAACTGATCGCACGGTCATGGGACCCCAAGTTTGTCTGTATGACTATAATATCAAGATATCAAAACGTAGTCTTGAAAACCTAGCATTAGAGGGTGAAACCCCATAAGACCCCCCAAACGGCTCCCTGAGAGGCACCAACACCTCGCACGGGACCAATGTAAAACATAGGATGTGACCTCATGGTCACGACACCCCTGGTTGAGATCACGGTGATAATTTTAAAATATATACACTTACCCTTGGAAACAATGCGTTAAAGGGAAAAAAACCTAAAAATCCCTGTGAAAGGCACCCACACTTCGCACGGGACTAATGCAACTCATTGGCCCTCATCGCGTGGTCACAGGAACAACGTTTAAGAGCATGATAATAATTTCAGAAATCTACACTAAGGTTTGAAAATATGGATTTAGAGGGTGAAACCCCAAAATACCCCCCAAATGGCCCCTTGAGAAGCACCAACACCTCACATGGGACCAATGTAACTCGTGAGAACTGACCGAATGGTCACTGGACCCCCAAGTTTAGAGCACGATGATAATTTCAAAATATCTTGACTTTGGCCTGAAAAATAGCGTTAGAGGTCGAATCCTAGAAACACACCCAAAACGGACCTGTGTGAGGCACTATAACTTCACACGGGACAAATGTAAATCATCAGAACTGACGCATGGTCACATCACGCTCGATTTGGGAGGATGGAGATAGTTTCTAAATATGTACACTTAGGCTTTCAAAACATGGCGTTAGAGGTCAAAACTCTTAAACACCCCCCAAACAGACCCGTGAGAGGCACTAACAACTCGCATGGGACCAATATGACCCCTCGTAAGTTATCGCGTGGTCACGACATTCCCAGTTACGGAGCACGAGGATAATTTCAAAATATAAACACTTAGGCTTGAAAACATGGCGTTATAGGGTGAAACCCTGAAACACCTCCCAAAAGGCCCCTTGAGAGACACTAACCCAACGCACGGGACCAACGTAACTCGTCAGATCTGACTGCGTGCTCCCTGGGCCCCTTGATATACCCGTTTATATCCTCGGCCTGGCTGAAGATTGCCTCCAAATGGATGATCCATCAGACGACCCTACGAAGGGCTGACCCTTCATCACCAGGCTCCAGATGACAGTACGAGGGGCCGACCCTTCATCAGGCTCCAGACGACAGTACAAGGGGCCGACCCTCCACCAGGCTCCAGACGATAGTACGAGGGGCCGACCCTCCACCAGGCTCCAGACGACAGTACGAGGGTGCGATAGTACGAGGCCAGAATTAGGCCAGACCCACTACCGGAAGAAGTTTTGCCCTCGGCCTCGGCTCATAGGCTGAGAGTGACATCATGACAGCGCGTGGTTTGGGAGACGCGTGGAAAAGTGCGCGTGAGGCTCATATGACACGTGGAAGGCCGTTATAACCAAATCACACCCTCACGTGAGGGAATATTATGTCATCATTTGGCATCTACAGGTGTCAACAGGAGATTGGCTAGATCATCATTCACATTCACCATGCATACTTGGGGGGTACACTACACCCCCCAAGACCTATATATACTTATCACCTACAACCCTACAGGGTATCGATCGATTCATTGCAACCCTAGCTAAAACCCTTCTTGTATACACAGTAGTGAGAGAGAGTTTACGTGCATTGTATCCAAGGCCATTAGTGCCCATACTTAGAGGATCACACACTCACAGTGGATGTAGGCCAAATTGGCTGAACCACTATACATCATCGTCTTATTTCCTCTTATACTCATCCCCTTCTATACATTTATACATCTCTATGGCTGCCATGGTTACTACTGTTTGAGCTCATTATCACTTATCCGGTGATGCTAAATCTAAGCATCATCAGTTTGGCGTCGTCTGTGGGAATGGGAAGACATCTCTTCCTTTGCACAGCTTGACCTCACTGGGCACTCTGGTGGTGAACCAACACTCCCCCTGAGAGGAGGTGTTTCTCCATTGAAAGAGACCCACTAAGGTTGTCAAGCCCACCAGTCTTTTCTTCAGCTCAAATTTTCACATCTCAAACACAAGGCACCTGAGATGCCACCACCACCTCTTCCCCCGCCGGATGAGGGGGGAAGACCCAGTTCCAGGCAGCCGCCGCCTCAGTCTGAGATGGCTGATGTGGCGGCAACCCTAAAGTCTCTGGCAGCAAGCCAGCGGATGATGCAGGAGCAGTTCACAGCTCCAAGCCAGAATATACTGAGACCACCAGGGGTCTCACCTGATATGATTACTCCGGCAGTAGCTCCAGGACAGCATGAAGCCAAGGGACCACCCCAGGCACCACGCAAAGACCTGCCACCCCCTCAGTGGCGTAGGGATGTTGCTGACCCCCGGTTTCTACGCCTGGGGAGGCAAGGAAACCCTTGCCCTGAGGACAGGTATGACAATCTGGAGGGAGAGGAGGCCCCGATAGAATGCTGGGAACCTTATGAGGTCTCCAACAATGCTGTACGACCTCTCCAGGATGGTAGAGGGAAGTTCGGGAGACCAAACCCGGATGATCGCCCGAGAGGCTCTGCTTTTGATCGCTTGAGCAGGGGGTCGGCCTTCGAGAGGCTGAGCCCAGTAAATGACCTGCGGGATAAGCTGTCCAGGTCAAGAAGTGCTGCGAGATCTAGGAGGGAGGCAGTAGAGGGACGACCCAGGGAACATGATGATGGCCAAAGGGAAGTAAACAGCCGACATAGGCCTGCTGCAGCGAAACCCTCCATCCACCTCCAAGAGGCAGAGGGGGATAACATCGGCCATGCCGACCCTGTGAGGCACTAGAATGACTCAATCCAGCGGTTAGAGGATAAGATTGGCGACATACTGAAGAGCCGGGACCATCTTCAGAAGGGATACACCATTGGCTCACCCTTTGTGGCAAAGATAGTCAACTTCCCCACGCCATCAAAGTTCAAGCCTCCTGTGGTCACCCCAAGATACGATGGGAGCACCAACCCTATCCACCACGTGGAGATGTATCAATCAACGGCAAACATATACTCTATCTCAGATGAGATGAGGTGTCGTGCCTTTTCTGGTACCCTGACAGAGGCTGCACATGTCTGGTACACGTCTCTTCCAAAAAATTCCATTGAAAACTTCAAGCAGTTAGCAGACCGGTTCATCCACAACTTTTGCTTCGGGGTGAGCCCACAGAAGAAGACAACACACCTGCTCTATGTTAGGCAGGGAAAGAATGAGAGTCTGAGAGACTACATATCCAGATTCAATAAAGAGAAGCTGGAGGTGGAAGACTATGAGGAAAGCATAGCTATGACAGCCCTGATTGGGGGACTCCAATAGGGGAAGATGTTATGGAAGATTGCCGAAGACCCTCCGAGGACGATGGCTGAGCAGCTGTTGACAGTAGGAAAGGTGATGAACGCCGAAGAGGCGATGGCCGCAAAATATGAAGACGAAAAAGGAGGTGCAAGTGGGGGTAAAGACCCTAAGAAGAACAAAGAGGGGAAGAAGAGGTCCACATATGACAAGTTCGCTGGTTACACTCCTCAAACGATCAGCTATGAATAGATCCTCAATGAGATAAAGAGTGACCGGTCCCTGAAGTGGCGTGAGAAGCTAAGGGCAGCCCCCGGTAAGAGGAATAGGAACCTCTGGTGTGAATTCCACCAAGACCACAGTCACGTAACAGACAAATGATTTACTTTGAAAGATGAGATTGAGAAGATGCTGAAAGAAGGGAAGCTCAGAAAATACGTGGACAAAGAGGCCTTCAAGAGGGGCCGAGGGGACGACCCCAGAAAAAAGCGAGTTGATGCATGCAAATAAGGTCCTCAAAAAAGAGGGGACGACCCTTCTGAGGATGAGGACGACCCTGACCTCCCGCCGAGAGACGACCACGACCCTGTCAAGAAGCTCAATATGATCTCGCTCGGTGTGGGAATGATCTCCGGAGGTCTAGCAGGAGGAGGGTCTGAGGTCGCCGACAGGAAGGCCCATGTCGTTGAAGCTAAGGCAGTGACGAAGACGGTGCACTCAACCTCCCTAGAGGTCAAGTCAGAAAAAAGGAAGAAGGTTGATATGGACACTCTGATAGTGGGATTTTCAAGAATGGACTTCAAAGGCCTCTTGGCCCCGCATTATGACCCTCTCGTCATCACTACCAGGGTGCACGGGTGCGAAGTGCCGAGGATCCTGGTAGATGGGGGCTCATCCGCAGATGTGATGTTTTGGCCATGCTTCAAGGCCTTGGGCCTCAGTCGTGCCAGACTTGTCCCATACCATCATCCATTGATTGGGTTCAGTGGGGAGAAGGTTCATCCCTTGGGAATATATGAGGCTGATGTCAGGATGGGGGACGAATGGCCGAGATGGCTCACCAAGAAGGTCAGTTTCTTTGTGTTGGATGAGCATGTGTTTTCGGCATACAACATCATACTGGGACGTGTGGCCCTCAAGGGGTTTGAAGCTGTGCCATTCACGGTCCACCAGATGATTAAATTCCCTACCCCTTACGGGGTGGGGGAAGTTCAGGGAGACCAGACGATAGCGAGAGAGTGCTACTACAACTCCGCTGAAGAAAGGGAGGCACACAAGAGGGATACGACCACTTACAGTATTGATACCCTAAACCCTAGGGACGAGATGAAGCTCAAGAAGGGGGAGGCCGCAGAGGAGGTAGAACCCATCATCCTCGATGAGGATGACCCGGGAAAAACCGTCCAAGTCGGCAAGTCTCTAAACTCCCAAATCAAGGAAGACCTCATTAAACTGCTGAGGAGAAGACGAAACGTCTTCGCATGGAGCCATGTAGATATGCCGAGAATCGACCCTGAAATCATGTGCCACAAGTTCAATGTGGTAGAGGGAGTGAAGCCGATAAAGCAGAAGAGGAGAATCTACTCTAGAGAAAAGTATGAGGTCATTAGGGACGAGGTCAAAAAGTTAGAAGACACTGAATTTATCAGAGAGGTCATCTATCCTGAATGGTTGTCCAATGCAGTCATTGTCCCAAAGGATAACGGGAAGTCGTGAATGTGTGTGGACTTCACAGACCTCAACAAGCACTGCCCCAAAGACCGCTTCCCTCTCCCCCACATTGACCAAATGGTAGACGCTACCGCAGGCCATGAGCTCATGAGTTTTATGGATGCCTACTCAGGGTACAACCAGATCTTCATGAACCCTGAAGACTCGGAGATGACTCCCTTCATCACTGACAAGGGGACATACTGCTATAGGGTCATGCCCTTTGGTTTAAAAAATGCGGGGGCAACGTACCAGTGCCTCGTAAACAAAATGTTCGAAGACCAAATTGGGAAGTCTATGGAGGTCTACATGGATGACATGCTGACTAAGAGTTTAAAGGCAGAGGATCATGTGGCAGACCTGGAGAGGACCTTTGACACGATGGACAAGTACCAGATGAAGCTTAATCCGGCCAAGTGTGTCTTCGGGGTTGGAGCAGGGAAGTTCTTGGGGTTCA
Organism: Sambucus nigra; assembly: GCA_949130495.1. NCBI lineage: Eukaryota > Viridiplantae > Streptophyta > Magnoliopsida > Dipsacales > Adoxaceae > Sambucus > Sambucus nigra. Next base: position 54,912,173 of record OX422224.1, on the reverse strand, counting down.
TTGTCAATAAAAGAGGCATCGAGGCCAATCCTGAAAAGATGAAGGCCCTTATTGAGATGAAGACCCCCAAGTCCATTAAAGACATTCAGAGGCTCACAGGGAGAGTTGCTGCCTTGAACAGATTTGTGTCAAGGGCCACAGACAGGTGTCTACCATTATTCAAGATCCTCAGGAAGGCCTTCGAATGGAGTGAAGAATGTGATGAGGGTTTCAAAGTGCTAAAATCATATATGGGGTCTCCTTTACTACTGTCACGCCCAGTACAGGGTGAACGACTTTATGTGTATCTCGCCGTCTCAGAATCCGCCATCAGTGCAGCAATCGTGACAGACGAAGACGGGATACAGAAGCCTGTATATTTTAACAGCAAGGCACTCCAGGGGGCAGACCAAAGATACCCGAGGATGGAGAAGTTGGAATACGCCTTGATCCATGCCTCAAGGAAGATGAAGCCGTACTTCCAGTCCCACACTATGGTCATCCTTACTGACTCTCCTCTTAGGCAGGTCCTACATAAGCCTGAAAAATCAGGAAGGCTAATGACCTGGGCTATAGAGCTGGGGGAGTTCGATATTGTGTATCAGCCTAAGACGGCCATTAAGGGGCAGGCGTTGGCAAATTTCGTGGCTGAGTTTACTTGGGAAAATGATGAAGTTGAGGATGAAGGCCTCGTGGGGACAGATGCCCAACAAGGCAGACTCACCGACCCTTCTGCAGATAAGGCTGAGACAAGCAACGCTAGAAAGAAAGCGTCTGAAAACGAAGAGGGAAGATACATCTTTAGACAGGGATCCCTCTTTGAGGGAAGTTTTTTAGAAGAACAAACCATGTGGAGTCTCTTCGTCGACGGGTCCTCTTGCGAAAGCGGGAGCGGAGCTGGGTTAATAGTATCAGCACCCGACGGCACAGACATCGAGTACGCCTTGAGGTTCAATTTCAAAGCCTCCAACAACGAGGCTGAATATGAGGCCTTGGTAGCTGGCCTTTCCTTGGCCAAATCTCTTAGTGTAGGCCAGCTTTTGGTTCATAGTGATTCAAGGCTGGTGGTGAATCAGATACTAGGAGCCTACGAGGCCAAGGACGAGAGGATGGCTAAGTACCTTGAGAAGGTGAGGTCATTGCTGAAAGACTTTAAAGAAGTAAAATTCAAGAGGATACCTAGGCTCGACAATGGCCGTGCTGACGCCCTTGCAAGATTGGCTTCGGCGACTAGGACAGACATAAGGAGGACAGTCCCGGTAGAAATCTTGCTTCGACCAACTATTGAAGATGCCGAGGGAACACTTGGCAATTGCCTGAATGTTTCTCAAGAAGCTTCATGGATGGACCCTCTGATCAGATACATTAAAGAGGGAGAGATGCCAGAAGCAAGGCAAGAAAGGAAGAAGCTGAGATACAGGGCTGCAAAATTCACTGTCATCGGAGACATGGTGTACAAAAAAGGGTTTCTGCTCCCCTTACTTAGGTGAGTGCATCCCTCAAAAGTCCCTTCCATTTTGCAATATGTGCATGAAGGGTCGTGCTCAAGCCACATTGGAGGAAGATCCTTAGCGAAGAGGGTGATCACCCAAGGCTACTGGTAGCCGACCTTGGGGAAAGATGTTACCGCATATGTTAAAAAGTGTGATAAATGCCAAAGATTTTCTACCATCCCTCATCAACCTCATCAGCCTCTTACCTCCATTACATCTCCATGGCCGTTTGCAGTGTGGGGGATCGACCTGGTAGGACCTTTACCAAGAGCAGTCAATAACTATCGGTTCCTCATTGTAGCGATTGACTACTTCTCAAAGTGGGTGGAGGACGAAACGATGGTCACGATTACAGAGCAGAAGACCTTCCAGTTAATCTGGAAAAATGTGATATGCAGAAATGGTCTACCCAACACCCTCATCTCGGATAACGGAACTTAGTTAAAGAATACCTCTCTGCAGAAGTACTGTGAGAGGGTAAGTATCAAACAATTTTTCTCCACCCCAGGCCGACCTCAGGCCAACGGGCAAACCGAAGTTACGAACAGGATGATCCTAGATGGAATCAAGAAGAGACTTGAGGAGGCAAATGGAAGATGGGTCGAGGATTTATATGCCATGATGTGGGCATACAGGACGACAGTGAGGACCTCTACCGGGGAGACCCCATTCATGATAGCTTATGGCTCAGAAGTCGTCATCCCCACCGAAATTGAGTTTCCTACGAATAGAGTCCAAATGTATGACCTCCAGACGAATGCGGAAGATATAAGACTCGACTTGGACCTGATCGAGGAAAGGAGGGAAGATGCTGAGATAAGGCAGGCTTCCTACCAGCAGAGGACCGCAAAGTTTTACAATCAAAGGGTGAAACAGAGGCCTATCGCAGTAGGAGACTTGGTCCTCAAGAAGACTTGGCAAAAGCCCAACAAACTCCACCCTAATTGGCACGGTCCCTATAGGGTCAGTGATGAAGTCGTCCCTGGGACCTATAGACTAGAAAACCTAGAAGGGGAACCTTTTTCCAACCCCTGGAATGCAGACCATTTGAAGAAATACTATCAGTAGTGTTGTAAGGTCTTGAAAGACCATAATTGTAATGAGAGTTGCTCAAACAGAACACTTTGGAAAATTAATAAGAAATATCAGTGTTTCCCTCATCCTGTGGTTGTCAGTTCTAGCACGCATGGAAGTATCTACAGAAAACCACCCTCGGCTATAATGAGGGCCAGTGGAGGGGACGATCCCACAACTGTCCTCAAGAAAGACGAGGGTAGACTTTGTTAAATACCATTAATTTGGTAAGTTGAACCCTCGGCTATAATGAGGGCCAGTGGAGGGGACGACCCCAGCACTGTCCTCAAGAAAGACGAGGGTAGACTTTGTTAAATACCATTAATTTGGTAAGTTGAACCCTCGGCTATAATGAGGGCTAGTGGAGGGGACGACCCCACCACTGTCCTCAAGAAAGATGAGGGTAGACTTTGTTAAAGACCATTAATTTGGTAAGTTGAACCCTCGGCTATAATGAGGGCCAGTGGGGGGGACGACCCCACCACTGCCCTCAAGAAAGATGAGGGTAAACTTTGTTAAAAACCATTTAGTTGGTAAGTTGAACCCTCGGCTATAATGAAGTCCAGTGGAGGGGAAGACCCCACCACTGTCCTCAAGAAAGACGAGGGTGGACTTCATTAAAACCATTAATTTGGTAAGTTGAACCCTCGGCTATAATGAGGGCCAGTGGAGGGGACGACCCCACCACTGTCCTCAAGAAAGACTAGGGTAAACTTTGTTAAATACCATTAATTTGGTATGTTGAACCCTCGGCTATAATGAGGGCCAGTGGAGGTGATGACCCCACCACTGTCCTCAAGAAAGACGAGGGTAGACTTTGTTAAAGACCATTAATTTGGTAAGTTGAACCCTCGGCTATAATGAGGGCCAGTGGGGGGGACGACCCCACCACTGTCCTCAAGAAAGACGAGGGTAAACTTTATTAAAAACCATTTAGTTGGTAAGTTGAACCCTCGGCTATAATGAGGGCCAGTGGAGGGGAAGACCCCACCACTGTCTTCAAGAAAGACGAGGGTGGACTTCATTAAAACCATTAATTTGGTAAGTTGAACCCTCGGCTATAATGAGGGCCAGTGGGGGGGACGACCCCACCACTGTCCTCAAGAAAGACAAGGGTAAACTTTGTTAAAAACCATTTAGTTGGTAAGTTGAACCCTCGGCTATAATGAGGGCCAGTGGAGGGGAAGACCCCACCACTGTCCTCAAGAAAGACGAGGGTGGACTTCATTAAAACCATTAATTTGGTAAGTTGAACCTTCGACTATAATGAGGGCCAGTGGAGGGGACGACCCCACCACTGTCCTTAAGAAAGACGAGGGTAGGCTTTGTTAAAGACCATTAATTTGGTAAGTTGAACCCTCGGCTATAATGAGGGCCAGTGGGGGGGACGACCCCACCACTGTCCTCAAGAAAGACGAGGGTAAACTTTATTAAAAACCATTTAGTTGGTAAGTTGAACCCTCGGCTATAATGAGGGCCAGTGGAGGGGAAGACCCCACCACTGTCTTCAAGAAAGACGAGGGTGGACTTCATTAAAACCATTAATTTGGTAAGTTGAACCCTCGGCTATAATGAGGGCCAGTGGGGGGGACGACCCCACCACTGTCCTCAAGAAAGACAAGAGTAAACTTTGTTAAAAACCATTTAGTTGGTAAGTTGAACCCTCGGCTATAATGAGGGCCAGTGGAGGGGAAGACCCCACCACTGTCCTCAAGAAAGACGAGGGTGGACTTCATTAAAACCATTAATTTGGTAAGTTGAACCTTCGACTATAATGAGGGCCAGTGGAGGGGACGACCCCACCACTGTCCTTAAGAAAGACGAGGGTAGGCTTTGTTAAAGACCATTAATTTGGTAAGTTGAACCCTCGGCTATAATGAGGGCCTGTGGGGGGGGGGGGGGACGACCCTACCACTGTCCTCAAGAAAGACGAGGGAAAGGTTAATGGCATTAACAAAGACAGCAAACCATAAAAGAAATAAATATGGAAGACAGTAGAAGAAGACGATGGTATTAATGAAAGTGCTATACAAAACATCCAAGTGTTTTACAAAAAAAGATCACAAAAATGATAAGTACAATATGAGGGTATGGGCTACAGACAACCACCCTAAGGGAAAATATCAGTGGGCAGAGCCTCAAGATCCACCAAAGGGGTCTCTTCAAAAACCACAACCGGACGATCCTCAGATGTGCCGACCCCCTCAACCTGCACTTGGGATTCTACTTGGGACAGAGCCTCGGCGATCCGAGGGTCGTCCAATCCAACTGCCTCAATCGAAGGGCGGACTGAGGAGACGACGTCGCCAAACCGGAGGACGACCCATCGACAGGCCGTCCTGATCCCCCTCTCCTGATACTCAAGGCCGAAGCCCTGAAACTCATCAGAAGCCTTGTAAGCCTCAACAGCATCGGCCTTGGCTTTTCTAACAGCTTCTTCGAGATCGGTCTTGTGCTTGGCCTCCATGTTGATCAGGGTCGTGTCCTTCTCCTTGATGAGCAAGTCCTTGGCCTGTTCGTCGGCATCATGCTGCCTCGTCAGCTCATCTAGGACCCTAGCATGCTCAGTCCTAGCACTCTCCAGTTCAGCCCTCACAGTCTCGAGCTCTGTCTACAAGTCAGCCTCATGCTGAATAGCCCTTTCGGCCTCACTTGGTGGCTGAGGTGAAGGCACAAACAGACTGCGCAAAAAATAAACAGATGTCAAGAGGGTCCGAGGAAACAGTTGGTGAAAGAATGAAATTTAAGATGTGTGTCAGAACCAATACCTGTGCAAGGGAGTTCAGACCATAGTCGTACACTTTGGCTGGAGGCATCTTTGACAAGAAGTCGTAGTCAGCAGCCGAGGGTGCAGAGAACATTGAGGCCTTGGCTTCCCTCAGATTTGCAATGATCGACGAGGGCTCGGCCCTCAAATGCGCCAGGTTTTGAGACCAGAAGGCCCCCATGCTCGATGAAGAGTTCGTCCCCTTAGAGGCTTCGACCCTGTCCCTCGTCCGAGAATCAGGCCGAGGCTCAACAGGGGCCTCATGCTCCTTCCTTTTATTGCTATCAGTGGTCGGCTCCACCACCGTTGGCCCCGCGGCCTTTGTCTTCATCGGATCCTGCTCAGGCTCCTTCCCTTTCTTCTTGGCCAGTCCAGATAGTGAGCTAGGAGCCGTCATTTCCCAAAGATAATCTGGTGTACCTGCAGGACGACCTGATAAGAGGACCATACGTTAGAAAAGTGCAGATCTAAAGAGAAAACACTTGGAAAAAAGCAAAGAATGGAAAATATTCAGTATAACTCACATAGTTCGGTCAGAGGGACGACCCTTAGCCCAGCTTCTTTGAGGAACCGGGGGGTCATCAGGTCTTCAAATTTTGGAAGTTCACCCCCTCGCCCTCATCCTCTCAGATACTCAACGATATCCTTCTCCTCCAGACTAAGTCCAGGGTCTGACCTGGCCTTCATGGAGGGGTTAGACCATTTTCTGGGGACCCTCGGAACATCGGCGGTGGGCTCCCATTCCCCAGAGACAAAGAAGAATCTCCTTTTCCAATCGTGGTTGGAAGTTTGTGCCATGTGGAGGAGTTTCTTCTCTGACCTCCTTGCCCCCAAATGATAGCATCCAGGCTTTTTGGACGAGGAAGTAATGTTGTAGCAGCCCAAGAATAGGTCGGACGAGGGCTCGTTGGTGAAAGAATTTTTCCACAAAGAGATGTAGCCCAAGATCGTCCTCCAAGAGTTGGGAGGAAGTTGAGAGGGGGCAACACCAAGGGCAAACAGGATATCTGCAATGGCAGGATGCAGAGGGAACCTGACTCCAACCTTGAATATTTGTTCATAGACTGCAACCTCTCCCTCTTCACAGTCAAAAACCCTCTCAGACTCAGAGGGAACCCTCATAGTTATGCCGGAGGGCACTCCATAAACATGCCTCCATATCAGGAGGTCGCGATCCCTAACAGAGGAGATAAAGGACGAGCCGTGAGACGTATCAACCTCATCATCTGTACCATAATCCTCGTCCTCAGTCCCCTCTCCCTCGTCACCTGCCGGAGGACCCTGGCGAAAAGCCACTTGGAAGGCATGGGGAGACAGGGTTGTCACAGGGACAGCCTCAGAGGGGGCCATACCCTCGGCCTCTCGACCTGGGCTTAGGTCAGACGTGTCCCTCCTACCAGAAGTTCCAGCACCAGTTGGAGAGGATGCTCTCTCGTCCATCTCACTTGGTTTGGGAGTCTCGGCTGGACGAGATGACGACCCACAAGACTCAGACGGTACAAATGGTCTTATGGTGGCATGAGGAATGGGAAAGATGGGTCGTACCCAATTAGGGTCGTCCCCTCGTCTCCTCTCTTCCTCTTCCTCTATTCGTCTGATCTCGGCAAAGAGCTTCTCTCTTAAAGAGGGGAATTCAGACACTAAGCTATAAATCCTCCTAAGCATTAAATGGAAGACCCTACACTTAAAGAATTTTGGGGGAATTTGGCCACAAATAAGTTTGCAATTGACCAAACATGACTTTTGAATTAAAAAAGTGGAATCGAAGGTTTTCACTCAAGAACACTCAAGAACGTTCAAGAACCAGTAACCGGAGAAGACACCGGAAAAATTTATGGGGTAACTCAAAGAAAATGCAGCCCTACGACCCTAAAAAATAAACAGAAATGAAGACAAAAGAAAGCGCTGGGTGAAAGAGGTTACCTGATGAGGAGAGAGCAAGAACGTTGCTAGGCTTGAAGGTTTGAAGGCTGCAAGAAATGGCGATGGAAATTGATTCTAGAGAGAGAGAAGGCTTGGGCGCGAAGAAGAAGAAGAAGAAGGAGAGAGAGAGTTTGAAAATCTCTTAAATACTTTGGTAATAAGTGGGCCCATTTACCAAGAAGGGTATAATTAGGGCACAAAGCCCCATGCAGTGTGCAGCCGCCACGCCTTGGAAACTTGAACAACAATGAGTATCTGCCCAGGTGTCACTCACCTAACTGATCATACACGCATCTCAATTTCAACAATATCCCTCAGCCATCTCAATGGCACCTATGGCTAAGGGCTGGGGGGAGATTGATATACCCGTTTATATCCTCGGCCTGGCTGAAGATTGCCTCCAAACGGATGATCCATCAGACGACCCTACGAGGGGCCGACCCTTCATCACCAGGCTCCAGATGACAGTACGAGGGGTCGACCCTTCATCAGGCTCCAGACGACAGTACGAGGGGCCGACCCTCCACCAGGCTCCAGACGAAAGTACGAGGTGCCGACCCTCCACCAGGCTCCAGACGACAATACGAGGGTACGATAGTACGAGGCCAGAATTAGGCCAGACCCACTACCGGAAGAAGTTTTGCCCTCGGCCTCGGCTCATAGGCCGAGGGTGACATCATGACAGCGCGTGGTTTGGGAGACATGTGGAACAGTGCGCGTGAGGCTCATATGACACGTGGAAGACCGTTATAACCAAATCACACCCTCACATGAGGGAATATTATGTCATCATTTGGCATCTACAGGTGTCAACAGGGGATTGGCTACATCATCATTCACATGCACCATGCATACTTGGGGGGTACACTACACCCCCGAAGACCTATATATACTTATCACCTACAACCCTACAGGGGATCGATCGATTCATTGCAACCCTAGCTCAAACCCTGTTTGTATACACAGTAGTGAGAGAGAGTTTATGTGCATTGTATCCAAGGCCATTAGTGCCCATACTTAGAGGATCACACACTCACAGTGGATGTAGGCCAAATTGGCTGAACCACTATACATCATCGTCTTATTTCCTCTTATACTCATCCCCTTCTATACATTTATACATCTCTATGGCTGCCATGGTTACTACTGTTTGAGCTCATTATCACTTATTCGGTGATGCTAAATCTAAGCATCATCAGTTTGGCGCCGTCTGTGGGAATGGGAAGACATCTCTTCCTTTGCACAGCTTGACCTCACTGGGCACTCTGGTGGTGAACCAACACTCCCCCTGAGAGGAGGTGTTTCACCATTGAAAGAGACCCACTAAGGTTCTCAAGCCCACCAGTCTTTTCTTCAGCTCAGCTTTTCACAACTCAAACACATGGCACCTGAGATGCCACGACCACCTCTTCCCTCGCCGGATGAGGGGGGAAGACCCAGTTCCAGTCTGAGATGGCTGATGTGGCGGCAGCCCTAAAGTCTCTGGAAACAAGCCAGCGGATGATGCTGGAGCAGTTCACAGCTCTAAGCCAAAACATACTGAGACCACCAGGGGTCTCACCTGAGATGATTACTCCGGCAGAAGCTCTAGGACAGCATGAAGCAAGGGGACCACCCCAGGCACCACGCAAAGACCTTCCACCCCCTCAGCGGCGTAGGGATGTTGCTGACCCCCGGCGTCTACGCCTGGGGAGGCAAAGAAACCCTTGCCCTGAGGACAGGTATGACGATCTGGAGGGAGTGGAGGCCCCGATAGAATGCTGGGAACCTTATGAGGTCTCCAACAATACTGTACGACCTCTCCAGGATGGTAGAGGGAAGTGCGGGAGACCAAACCCTGATGATCGCCCGAGAGGCTCTGCTTTTGATCGCTTGAGTAGGGGGTCGGCCTTCGAGAGGCTGGGCCCAGTAAATGACCTGCGGGATAAGCTGTCCAGGTCAAGAAGTGCTGCGAGATCTAGGAGGGAGGCAACAGAGGGCTGACCCAGGGAACGGGATGATGGCCAAAGGGAAGTAAATAGCCGACATAGGCCTGCTGCAGCGGAACCCTCCATCCACCTCCAAGAGGCAGCGGGGGATAACATCGGCCACGCCGACCCTGTGAGGCCCTGGAATGACTCAATCCAGCGGTTAGAGGATAAGATTGGCGACATACTGAAGAGCCGGGACCCTCTTCAGAATTGATACACCATTGGCTCGCCCTTTGTGGCAAAGATAGTCAACTTCCCCATGCCATCAAAGTTCAAGCCTCCTGTGGTCACCCCAAGATACGATGGGAGCACCAACCCTCTCCACCACGTGGAGATGTATCAATCAGCGGCAGACATATACTCTATCTCAGATGAGATGAGGTGTCGTGCCTTTTCTGGTACCCTGACAGGGGCTGCACATGTCTGGTACACGTCTCTTCCAAAAAATTCCATTGAAAACTTCAAGCCGTTGGCATACCGGTTCATCCACAACTTTTGCTTCGGGGTGAGACCACAGAAGAAGACCACACACCTGCTCTATGTTAGGCAGGGAAAGAATGAGAGTCTGAGAGACTACATAGCCAGATTCAATAAAGAGAAGATGGAGGTGGAAGACTATGAGGAAAGCATAGCTATGATAACCGTGATTGGGGGACTCCAAAAGGGGAAGCTGTTATGGAAGCTTGCCGAAGACCCTCCGAGGACGATGGCTGAGCTGCTGTCGACAGCAGGAAAGGTGATGAACGCCGAAGAGGCGATGGCCGCAAAATATGAAGACAAAAAAGGAGGTGCAAGTGGGGGTAAATACCCTAAGAAGAACAAAGAGGGGAAGAAGAGGTCCACGGATGACAAGTTCGCTGGTTACACTCCTCTAACGGTTAGCTATGAACAGATCCTCAATGAGATAAAGAGTGACCGGTCCCTGAAGTGGCCTGAGAAGCTGAGGGCATCCCCCGGCAAGAGGAATAGGAACCTGTGGTGTGAATTCCACCAAGACCACGGTCACGTAACAGACAAATGCTTTGCTTTGAAAGATGAGATTGAGAAGATGCTGAAAGAAGGGAAGCTCGGAAAATACGTGGACAAAGAGGCCTTCAAGAGGGGCCGAGGGGACGACCCCAGAAAAAAGCGAGTTGATGCATGCAAAGAATGTCCTAAAAAAAGAGGGGACGAGCCTTCTGAGGATGAGGACGACCCTGACCTCCCGCCGAGAGACGACCACAACCCTGTCAAGAGGCTCAATATGATCTCGCTCGGTGTGGGAATGATCTCCGGAGGTCTAGCAGGAGGAGGGTCTGAGGTCGCCGACAGGAAGGCCCATGTCGTTGAAGCTACGACAGTGACGAAGACGGTGCACTCAACCTCCCTAGAGGTCAAGTCAGAAAAAAGGAAGAAGGTTGATATGGACACTCTGATAGTGGAATTTTCAAGAATGGACTTCAAAGGCCTCTTGGCCCCGCATTATGACCCTCTCGTCATCACTACCAGGGTGCACGGGTGCGAAGTGCCGAGGATCCTGGTAGATGGGGCTCATCCGCAGATGTGATGTTTTGGCCATGCTTCAAGGCCTTGGGCCTCAGTCGTGCCAGACTTGTCCCATACCATCATCCATTGATTGGGTTCAGTGGGGAGAAGGTTCATCCCCTGGGAATATATGAGGCTGATGTCAGGATGGGGGACGAATGGCCGAGATGGCTCACCAAGAAGGTTAGTTTCATTGTGTTGGATGAGCATGTGTTTTCGGCATACAACATCATACTGGGACGTGTGGCCCTCAAGGGGTTTGAAGCTGTGCCGTCCATGGTCCACCAGATGATTAAATTCCCTACCCCTTACGGGGTGGGGGAAGTTCAGGGAGACCAGACGACAGCGAGAGGGAAACATCGAAACACTCCCCAAACGGCCCCAAACGGCCCCATAAGAGGCATCAATACCTCACAAGTGACAAACTTAACACGTGGGAACTGATCGGGTGGTTAAGGGACCCCCGATTTTATAGCAGGACAATAATTTCAAAATTCTACACTTAGGCTAAAAAACATGGCTTAGAGGGAGAGACCTCGAAACAAACACTAAATAGCCCAGTGAGAGGCACTAAGACCTCGCACGGGATGAAAGTTACATGTTGGAACTGATCACATCGTAACAGAACCCCTGGTTTGAGAGCACGTTAAAATTTTCAAAATATCTACACATGGGATTGAATACACGGCGTTAGAGGGAAAAATATGAAACACCTCCCAAACGGCCACGTGAGAGGCATTAAAACCTTGAACGGAACAAATGTAACTTGTAGTAACTGATCGCATGGTCACGGGAGCCCCAGTTTGTCAGCATGATTATAAAATCAAGATATCAAAACCTAGGCTTGAAAACCTAGAATTAGAGGGTGAAACCCCGTAAGACGCCCCAAACGGCTCCGTGAGGTGCACCAACACTTCGTAGGGTACCAATATAAATCATCGGATGTGACCTCATGGTCACGGTACCCCAGGTTGAGAGAAGGCTGATAGTTTCAAAATATCTACACTTACCCTTGGAAACAATGTGTTAAAGGGAGAAAGACCCAAATATCCCCATGAAAAGCACCCACACTTCGCACGGGACTAATGAAACTCGTTGGCACTCATCGAGTGGTCACAGGAACAACGTTAAAGGCTTGAAAATATGGATTTAGAGGGCAAAAACCCAGAACACCCCTCAAATGTCCCCGTGAGAAGCACCAACACCTCACATGGGACCAACGTAACTCGTGAGAACTAATCGAATGGTCACTGGACCCCCGGGTTCAGAGCACGGTGATAATTTTAAAATATCTACACTTTGGCCTGAAAAATAGCGTTAGAGGATGAATCCTAGAAACTCACCCGAAATGAACCTGTGTGAGGCACTATAACTTCACACGGGACAAATGTAATCATCATAACTGACCGCATGGTCACAGCACACTTGATTTGGGAGGAAGGAGATAATTTCTTTATATCTACACTTAGGCTTTCAAAACATGGCGTTAAAGGTCGAAACTCTAAAATATCCCCAAACTGCCCCGTGAGTGGCACCAACAACTTGCATGGGACCAATATGACCCCTCGTAAGATACCGTGTGGTCACGACATTCCCAGTTATAGAGCACGAGGATAATTACACAATATATACACCTAGGCTTAAAAACATGGCGTTAGAGGGTGAAACCCTGAAACATCTCCCAAAAGGCCCCTTGAGACACACTAACCCAACGCACGGGATCAACGTAACTCGTCAGAACTGACCGCGTGTTACCTGGGCCCCTGGTTTGAGAGCATAATGATAATTTCAAAATACCTATGCTTATGCTTGAAAACATGGCGTTAGAGGGTGAAACCCCAAAACACCCCCCAAACGGCTCAGTGAGAAGCATAAACACCACTCACGTGACCAATGTACCTCGTCAGAACTTATGGCATGGTGACGGTACCCCCAATTAGAGATCAGAACGATAACTTCAAAATATTTATGCTCAGGCTTGAAAATATGGCTTTAGACGGTGAAACCCCGAAACACCCCCAAAACGGCGTCGTGTGTGGCCGCAGCACCTCGCACGGGACGAATGTTACTCGTTGGAACTGACCGCGTGTTAACAGGACCCTTTATATGAGAGCACGGTGATAATTTCAAATTATATACTCTTATCCTTAAAAACATGGCGTTTGATGGTGAAACTTCAAAACACTCCCCAAACGGCCCCATAAGAGGAATCAACACCTCACACGTGACCAATTTAACTCATAGGAACTGATCGGGTGGTCAAAGGACCCCGATTTTATAGAACAACAATAATTTCAAAATATCTACACTTAGGCTAAAAAACATGGCGTTAGAGGGAGAGACTTTGAAACAAACACTAAATAACCCAGTGAGAGGCACTAAGACCTCGTACGGGATGAAAGTTACATGCTGGAACTGATCACATGGTAACCGAACCACAGGTTTGAGAGCACGGTGAAATTTTCAAAATATCTACACATGGGATTTAAAACACGGCGTTAGAGGGAAAAATCTGAAACCTCTCCCAAACGGCCCCGTGAGAGGCATTAACACCTTGAACGGAACCAATGTAACTTGTAGTAACTGATCGCACGGTCAAGGGACCCCCAGTTTGTCATCATGATTATAATATCAAGATATCAAAACGTAGGCTTGAAAACCTAGCATTAGAGGGTGAAACCCCATAAGACCCCCCAAACGGCTCTATGAGAGGCACCAACACCTCGTACGGGACCAATGTAACTCGTAGCATGTGACCTTATGCTCACGGAACCCCAGGTTGAGAGCACGGTGATAGTTTCAAAATATCTACACATACCCTTAGAAACAATGCGTTAAAGGGAGAAAGACCCAAATATACCCAAGAAAGTCACCCACACTTCACACGGGACTAATGCAACTCGTTGGCACTCATCGTGTTGTCACAGTTACAACATTTAAGATCACGATAATAATTTAAAAAATCTACACTAACGCTTGAAAATATGGATTTAAAAGGAGAAACCCCAAAACACCCCTCAAATGGCCCCGGGAGAAGCACCAACACCTCACATGGGACCAATGTAACTCGTGAGAACTGACCGAATGGTCACTGGACCCCCGAGTTTAGAGAACGATGATAATTTCAAAATATTTATACTTTGCCCTGAAAAATAGTGTTAGAGGGAGAATCCTAGAAACACACCCGTGTGAGGCACTATAACTTCACACGGGAGAAATGTAAATCATCAGAACTGACCGCATGGTCACAGCACACTCGATTTGGGAGGAAGGAGATAATTTCTAAATATCTACACTTAGGCTTTCAAAATATGGCGTTACAGATCGAATCTCTGAAACACCCCCCAAACGGCCCCGTGAGAGGCACCAACAACTCGCATGGAACCAATATTACCCCTCGTAAGTTACCGCGTGGTCACGAAATGCCCAGTTATAGAGCCCAAGCATAATTTCAAAATATATACACTTAGGCTTGAAAACATGGCGTTTGAGGGTGAAACCCTGAAACACCTCCCAAAAGGCCTCTTGAGAGACACTAACCCAACGCACGGGACCAACGTAACTCATCAGAACTGACCGTGTGTTCCATGGGCCCCCGGTTTGAGAGCATAATGCTAATTTCAAAATACCTATGCTTAGGCTTTAAAACATGGCGTTAGAGGGTGAAACCACAAAACACCCCCCAAACGACTTAGTGAGAAGCATAAACACCACGCACGTGACCAATGGTGACGGTACCCCCGATTAGAGATCATGATGATAACTTCAAAATATTTATGCTTCGGCTTGAAAACATGGCATTAGATGATGACACCTCAAAACACCCCCAAAATGGTCCCATGTGTGTCAGCAACACCACGCACGGGACCAATGTTACACGTAGGAACTAATCGCGTGTTAACAGGACCCTCCGTCTGAGTGCATGACAATAATTTCAAATTATCTACTCTTATCCTTACAGTATTGATACCCTAAACCCTAGGGACGAGATGAAGCTCAAGAAGGGGGAGGCCGCAGAGGAGGTAGAACCCATCATCCTCGATGAGGATGACCCGGGAAAAACCGTCCAAGTCGGCAAGTCTCTAAACTCCCAAATCAAGGAAGACCTCATTAAACTGCTGAGGAGAAGACGAAACGTCTTCGCATGGAGCCATGTAGATATGCCGAGAATCGACCCTGAAATCATGTGCCACAAGTTCAATGTGGTAGAGGGAGTGAAGCCGATAAAGCAGAAGAGGAGAATCTACTCTAGAGAAAAGTATGAGGTCATTAGGGACGAGGTCAAAAAGTTAGAAGACACTGAATTTATCAGAGAGGTCATCTATCCTGAATGGTTGTCCAATGCAGTCATTGTCCCAAAGGATAACGGGAAGTCGTGAATGTGTGTGGACTTCACAGACCTCAACAAGCACTGCCCCAAAGACCGCTTCCCTCTCCCCCACATTGACCAAATGGTAGACGCTACCGCAGGCCATGAGCTCATGAGTTTTATGGATGCCTACTCAGGGTACAACCAGATCTTCATGAACCCTGAAGACTCGGAGATGACTCCCTTCATCACTGACAAGGGGACATACTGCTATAGGGTCATGCCCTTTGGTTTAAAAAATGCGGGGGCAACGTACCAGTGCCTCGTAAACAAAATGTTCGAAGACCAAATTGGGAAGTCTATGGAGGTCTACATGGATGACATGCTGACTAAGAGTTTAAAGGCAGAGGATCATGTGGCAGACCTGGAGAGGACCTTTGACACGATGGACAAGTACCAGATGAAGCTTAATCCGGCCAAGTGTGTCTTCGGGGTTGGAGCAGGGAAGTTCTTGGGGTTCATTGTCAATAAAAGAGGCATCGAGGCCAATCCTGAAAAGATGAAGGCCCTTATTGAGATGAAGACCCCCAAGTCCATTAAAGACATTCAGAGGCTCACAGGGAGAGTTGCTGCCTTGAACAGATTTGTGTCAAGGGCCACAGACAGGTGTCTACCATTATTCAAGATCCTCAGGAAGGCCTTCGAATGGAGTGAAGAATGTGATGAGGGTTTCAAAGTGCTAAAATCATATATGGGGTCTCCTTTACTACTGTCACGCCCAGTACAGGGTGAACGACTTTATGTGTATCTCGCCGTCTCAGAATCCGCCATCAGTGCAGCAATCGTGACAGACGAAGACGGGATACAGAAGCCTGTATATTTTAACAGCAAGGCACTCCAGGGGGCAGACCAAAGATACCCGAGGATGGAGAAGTTGGAATACGCCTTGATCCATGCCTCAAGGAAGATGAAGCCGTACTTCCAGTCCCACACTATGGTCATCCTTACTGACTCTCCTCTTAGGCAGGTCCTACATAAGCCTGAAAAATCAGGAAGGCTAATGACCTGGGCTATAGAGCTGGGGGAGTTCGATATTGTGTATCAGCCTAAGACGGCCATTAAGGGGCAGGCGTTGGCAAATTTCGTGGCTGAGTTTACTTGGGAAAATGATGAAGTTGAGGATGAAGGCCTCGTGGGGACAGATGCCCAACAAGGCAGACTCACCGACCCTTCTGCAGATAAGGCTGAGACAAGCAACGCTAGAAAGAAAGCGTCTGAAAACGAAGAGGGAAGATACATCTTTAGACAGGGATCCCTCTTTGAGGGAAGTTTTTTAGAAGAACAAACCATGTGGAGTCTCTTCGTCGACGGGTCCTCTTGCGAAAGCGGGAGCGGAGCTGGGTTAATAGTATCAGCACCCGACGGCACAGACATCGAGTACGCCTTGAGGTTCAATTTCAAAGCCTCCAACAACGAGGCTGAATATGAGGCCTTGGTAGCTGGCCTTTCCTTGGCCAAATCTCTTAGTGTAGGCCAGCTTTTGGTTCATAGTGATTCAAGGCTGGTGGTGAATCAGATACTAGGAGCCTACGAGGCCAAGGACGAGAGGATGGCTAAGTACCTTGAGAAGGTGAGGTCATTGCTGAAAGACTTTAAAGAAGTAAAATTCAAGAGGATACCTAGGCTCGACAATGGCCGTGCTGACGCCCTTGCAAGATTGGCTTCGGCGACTAGGACAGACATAAGGAGGACAGTCCCGGTAGAAATCTTGCTTCGACCAACTATTGAAGATGCCGAGGGAACACTTGGCAATTGCCTGAATGTTTCTCAAGAAGCTTCATGGATGGACCCTCTGATCAGATACATTAAAGAGGGAGAGATGCCAGAAGCAAGGCAAGAAAGGAAGAAGCTGAGATACAGGGCTGCAAAATTCACTGTCATCGGAGACATGGTGTACAAAAAAGGGTTTCTGCTCCCCTTACTTAGGTGAGTGCATCCCTCAAAAGTCCCTTCCATTTTGCAATATGTGCATGAAGGGTCGTGCTCAAGCCACATTGGAGGAAGATCCTTAGCGAAGAGGGTGATCACCCAAGGCTACTGGTAGCCGACCTTGGGGAAAGATGTTACCGCATATGTTAAAAAGTGTGATAAATGCCAAAGATTTTCTACCATCCCTCATCAACCTCATCAGCCTCTTACCTCCATTACATCTCCATGGCCGTTTGCAGTGTGGGGGATCGACCTGGTAGGACCTTTACCAAGAGCAGTCAATAACTATCGGTTCCTCATTGTAGCGATTGACTACTTCTCAAAGTGGGTGGAGGACGAAACGATGGTCACGATTACAGAGCAGAAGACCTTCCAGTTAATCTGGAAAAATGTGATATGCAGAAATGGTCTACCCAACACCCTCATCTCGGATAACGGAACTTAGTTAAAGAATACCTCTCTGCAGAAGTACTGTGAGAGGGTAAGTATCAAACAATTTTTCTCCACCCCAGGCCGACCTCAGGCCAACGGGCAAACCGAAGTTACGAACAGGATGATCCTAGATGGAATCAAGAAGAGACTTGAGGAGGCAAATGGAAGATGGGTCGAGGATTTATATGCCATGATGTGGGCATACAGGACGACAGTGAGGACCTCTACCGGGGAGACCCCATTCATGATAGCTTATGGCTCAGAAGTCGTCATCCCCACCGAAATTGAGTTTCCTACGAATAGAGTCCAAATGTATGACCTCCAGACGAATGCGGAAGATATAAGACTCGACTTGGACCTGATCGAGGAAAGGAGGGAAGATGCTGAGATAAGGCAGGCTTCCTACCAGCAGAGGACCGCAAAGTTTTACAATCAAAGGGTGAAACAGAGGCCTATCGCAGTAGGAGACTTGGTCCTCAAGAAGACTTGGCAAAAGCCCAACAAACTCCACCCTAATTGGCACGGTCCCTATAGGGTCAGTGATGAAGTCGTCCCTGGGACCTATAGACTAGAAAACCTAGAAGGGGAACCTTTTTCCAACCCCTGGAATGCAGACCATTTGAAGAAATACTATCAGTAGTGTTGTAAGGTCTTGAAAGACCATAATTGTAATGAGAGTTGCTCAAACAGAACACTTTGGAAAATTAATAAGAAATATCAGTGTTTCCCTCATCCTGTGGTTGTCAGTTCTAGCACGCATGGAAGTATCTACAGAAAACCACCCTCGGCTATAATGAGGGCCAGTGGAGGGGACGATCCCACAACTGTCCTCAAGAAAGACGAGGGTAGACTTTGTTAAATACCATTAATTTGGTAAGTTGAACCCTCGGCTATAATGAGGGCCAGTGGAGGGGACGACCCCAGCACTGTCCTCAAGAAAGACGAGGGTAGACTTTGTTAAATACCATTAATTTGGTAAGTTGAACCCTCGGCTATAATGAGGGCTAGTGGAGGGGACGACCCCACCACTGTCCTCAAGAAAGATGAGGGTAGACTTTGTTAAAGACCATTAATTTGGTAAGTTGAACCCTCGGCTATAATGAGGGCCAGTGGGGGGGACGACCCCACCACTGCCCTCAAGAAAGATGAGGGTAAACTTTGTTAAAAACCATTTAGTTGGTAAGTTGAACCCTCGGCTATAATGAAGTCCAGTGGAGGGGAAGACCCCACCACTGTCCTCAAGAAAGACGAGGGTGGACTTCATTAAAACCATTAATTTGGTAAGTTGAACCCTCGGCTATAATGAGGGCCAGTGGAGGGGACGACCCCACCACTGTCCTCAAGAAAGACTAGGGTAAACTTTGTTAAATACCATTAATTTGGTATGTTGAACCCTCGGCTATAATGAGGGCCAGTGGAGGTGATGACCCCACCACTGTCCTCAAGAAAGACGAGGGTAGACTTTGTTAAAGACCATTAATTTGGTAAGTTGAACCCTCGGCTATAATGAGGGCCAGTGGGGGGGACGACCCCACCACTGTCCTCAAGAAAGACGAGGGTAAACTTTATTAAAAACCATTTAGTTGGTAAGTTGAACCCTCGGCTATAATGAGGGCCAGTGGAGGGGAAGACCCCACCACTGTCTTCAAGAAAGACGAGGGTGGACTTCATTAAAACCATTAATTTGGTAAGTTGAACCCTCGGCTATAATGAGGGCCAGTGGGGGGGACGACCCCACCACTGTCCTCAAGAAAGACAAGGGTAAACTTTGTTAAAAACCATTTAGTTGGTAAGTTGAACCCTCGGCTATAATGAGGGCCAGTGGAGGGGAAGACCCCACCACTGTCCTCAAGAAAGACGAGGGTGGACTTCATTAAAACCATTAATTTGGTAAGTTGAACCTTCGACTATAATGAGGGCCAGTGGAGGGGACGACCCCACCACTGTCCTTAAGAAAGACGAGGGTAGGCTTTGTTAAAGACCATTAATTTGGTAAGTTGAACCCTCGGCTATAATGAGGGCCAGTGGGGGGGACGACCCCACCACTGTCCTCAAGAAAGACGAGGGTAAACTTTATTAAAAACCATTTAGTTGGTAAGTTGAACCCTCGGCTATAATGAGGGCCAGTGGAGGGGAAGACCCCACCACTGTCTTCAAGAAAGACGAGGGTGGACTTCATTAAAACCATTAATTTGGTAAGTTGAACCCTCGGCTATAATGAGGGCCAGTGGGGGGGACGACCCCACCACTGTCCTCAAGAAAGACAAGAGTAAACTTTGTTAAAAACCATTTAGTTGGTAAGTTGAACCCTCGGCTATAATGAGGGCCAGTGGAGGGGAAGACCCCACCACTGTCCTCAAGAAAGACGAGGGTGGACTTCATTAAAACCATTAATTTGGTAAGTTGAACCTTCGACTATAATGAGGGCCAGTGGAGGGGACGACCCCACCACTGTCCTTAAGAAAGACGAGGGTAGGCTTTGTTAAAGACCATTAATTTGGTAAGTTGAACCCTCGGCTATAATGAGGGCCTGTGGGGGGGGGGGGGGGACGACCCTACCACTGTCCTCAAGAAAGACGAGGGAAAGGTTAATGGCATTAACAAAGACAGCAAACCATAAAAGAAATAAATATGGAAGACAGTAGAAGAAGACGATGGTATTAATGAAAGTGCTATACAAAACATCCAAGTGTTTTACAAAAAAAGATCACAAAAATGATAAGTACAATATGAGGGTATGGGCTACAGACAACCACCCTAAGGGAAAATATCAGTGGGCAGAGCCTCAAGATCCACCAAAGGGGTCTCTTCAAAAACCACAACCGGACGATCCTCAGATGTGCCGACCCCCTCAACCTGCACTTGGGATTCTACTTGGGACAGAGCCTCGGCGATCCGAGGGTCGTCCAATCCAACTGCCTCAATCGAAGGGCGGACTGAGGAGACGACGTCGCCAAACCGGAGGACGACCCATCGACAGGCCGTCCTGATCCCCCTCTCCTGATACTCAAGGCCGAAGCCCTGAAACTCATCAGAAGCCTTGTAAGCCTCAACAGCATCGGCCTTGGCTTTTCTAACAGCTTCTTCGAGATCGGTCTTGTGCTTGGCCTCCATGTTGATCAGGGTCGTGTCCTTCTCCTTGATGAGCAAGTCCTTGGCCTGTTCGTCGGCATCATGCTGCCTCGTCAGCTCATCTAGGACCCTAGCATGCTCAGTCCTAGCACTCTCCAGTTCAGCCCTCACAGTCTCGAGCTCTGTCTACAAGTCAGCCTCATGCTGAATAGCCCTTTCGGCCTCACTTGGTGGCTGAGGTGAAGGCACAAACAGACTGCGCAAAAAATAAACAGATGTCAAGAGGGTCCGAGGAAACAGTTGGTGAAAGAATGAAATTTAAGATGTGTGTCAGAACCAATACCTGTGCAAGGGAGTTCAGACCATAGTCGTACACTTTGGCTGGAGGCATCTTTGACAAGAAGTCGTAGTCAGCAGCCGAGGGTGCAGAGAACATTGAGGCCTTGGCTTCCCTCAGATTTGCAATGATCGACGAGGGCTCGGCCCTCAAATGCGCCAGGTTTTGAGACCAGAAGGCCCCCATGCTCGATGAAGAGTTCGTCCCCTTAGAGGCTTCGACCCTGTCCCTCGTCCGAGAATCAGGCCGAGGCTCAACAGGGGCCTCATGCTCCTTCCTTTTATTGCTATCAGTGGTCGGCTCCACCACCGTTGGCCCCGCGGCCTTTGTCTTCATCGGAGCCTGCTCAGGCTCCTTCCCTTTCTTCTTGGCCAGTCCAGATAGTGAGCTAGGAGCCGTCATTTCCCAAAGATAATCTGGTGTACCTGCAGGACGACCTGATAAGAGGACCATACGTTAGAAAAGTGCAGATCTAAAGAGAAAACACTTGGAAAAAAGCAAAGAATGGAAAATATTCAGTATAACTCACATAGTTCGGTCAGAGGGACGACCCTTAGCCCAGCTTCTTTGAGGAACCGGGGGGTCATCAGGTCTTCAAATTTTGGAAGTTCACCCCCTCGCCCTCATCCTCTCAGATACTCAACGATATCCTTCTCCTCCAGACTAAGTCCAGGGTCTGACCTGGCCTTCATGGAGGGGTTAGACCATTTTCTGGGGACCCTCGGAACATCGGCGGTGGGCTCCCATTCCCCAGAGACAAAGAAGAATCTCCTTTTCCAATCGTGGTTGGAAGTTTGTGCCATGTGGAGGAGTTTCTTCTCTGACCTCCTTGCCCCCAAATGATAGCATCCAGGCTTTTTGGACGAGGAAGTAATGTTGTAGCAGCCCAAGAATAGGTCGGACGAGGGCTCGTTGGTGAAAGAATTTTTCCACAAAGAGATGTAGCCCAAGATCGTCCTCCAAGAGTTGGGAGGAAGTTGAGAGGGGGCAACACCAAGGGCAAACAGGATATCTGCAATGGCAGGATGCAGAGGGAACCTGACTCCAACCTTGAATATTTGTTCATAGACTGCAACCTCTCCCTCTTCACAGTCAAAAACCCTCTCAGACTCAGAGGGAACCCTCATAGTTATGCCGGAGGGCACTCCATAAACATGCCTCCATATCAGGAGGTCGCGATCCCTAACAGAGGAGATAAAGGACGAGCCGTGAGACGTATCAACCTCATCATCTGTACCATAATCCTCGTCCTCAGTCCCCTCTCCCTCGTCACCTGCCGGAGGACCCTGGCGAAAAGCCACTTGGAAGGCATGGGGAGACAGGGTTGTCACAGGGACAGCCTCAGAGGGGGCCATACCCTCGGCCTCTCGACCTGGGCTTAGGTCAGACGTGTCCCTCCTACCAGAAGTTCCAGCACCAGTTGGAGAGGATGCTCTCTCGTCCATCTCACTTGGTTTGGGAGTCTCGGCTGGACGAGATGACGACCCACAAGACTCAGACGGTACAAATGGTCTTATGGTGGCATGAGGAATGGGAAAGATGGGTCGTACCCAATTAGGGTCGTCCCCTCGTCTCCTCTCTTCCTCTTCCTCTATTCGTCTGATCTCGGCAAAGAGCTTCTCTCTTAAAGAGGGGAATTCAGACACTAAGCTATAAATCCTCCTAAGCATTAAATGGAAGACCCTACACTTAAAGAATTTTGGGGGAATTTGGCCACAAATAAGTTTGCAATTGACCAAACATGACTTTTGAATTAAAAAAGTGGAATCGAAGGTTTTCACTCAAGAACACTCAAGAACGTTCAAGAACCAGTAACCGGAGAAGACACCGGAAAAATTTATGGGGTAACTCAAAGAAAATGCAGCCCTACGACCCTAAAAAATAAACAGAAATGAAGACAAAAGAAAGCGCTGGGTGAAAGAGGTTACCTGATGAGGAGAGAGCAAGAACGTTGCTAGGCTTGAAGGTTTGAAGGCTGCAAGAAATGGCGATGGAAATTGATTCTAGAGAGAGAGAAGGCTTGGGCGCGAAGAAGAAGAAGAAGAAGGAGAGAGAGAGTTTGAAAATCTCTTAAATACTTTGGTAATAAGTGGGCCCATTTACCAAGAAGGGTATAATTAGGGCACAAAGCCCCATGCAGTGTGCAGCCGCCACGCCTTGGAAACTTGAACAACAATGAGTATCTGCCCAGGTGTCACTCACCTAACTGATCATACACGCATCTCAATTTCAACAATATCCCTCAGCCATCTCAATGGCACCTATGGCTAAGGGCTGGGGGGAGATTGATATACCCGTTTATATCCTCGGCCTGGCTGAAGATTGCCTCCAAACGGATGATCCATCAGACGACCCTACGAGGGGCCGACCCTTCATCACCAGGCTCCAGATGACAGTACGAGGGGTCGACCCTTCATCAGGCTCCAGACGACAGTACGAGGGGCCGACCCTCCACCAGGCTCCAGATGAAAGTACGAGGTGCCGACCCTCCACCAGGCTCCAGACGACAATACGAGGGTACGATAGTACGAGGCCAGAATTAGGCCAGACCCACTACCGGAAGAAGTTTTGCCCTCGGCCTCGGCTCATAGGCCGAGGGTGACATCATGACAGCGCGTGGTTTGGGAGACATGTGGAACAGTGCGCGTGAGGCTCATATGACACGTGGAAGACCGTTATAACCAAATCACACCCTCACATGAGGGAATATTATGTCATCATTTGGCATCTACAGGTGTCAACAGGGGATTGGCTACATCATCATTCACATGCACCATGCATACTTGGGGGGTACACTACACCCCCGAAGACCTATATATACTTATCACCTACAACCCTACAGGGGATCGATCGATTCATTGCAACCCTAGCTCAAACCCTGTTTGTATACACAGTAGTGAGAGAGAGTTTATGTGCATTGTATCCAAGGCCATTAGTGCCCATACTTAGAGGATCACACACTCACAGTGGATGTAGGCCAAATTGGCTGAACCACTATACATCATCGTCTTATTTCCTCTTATACTCATCCCCTTCTATACATTTATACATCTCTATGGCTGCCATGGTTACTACTGTTTGAGCTCATTATCACTTATTCGGTGATGCTAAATCTAAGCATCATCAGTTTGGCGCCGTCTGTGGGAATGGGAAGACATCTCTTCCTTTGCACAGCTTGACCTCACTGGGCACTCTGGTGGTGAACCAACACTCCCCCTGAGAGGAGGTGTTTCACCATTGAAAGAGACCCACTAAGGTTCTCAAGCCCACCAGTCTTTTCTTCAGCTCAGCTTTTCACAACTCAAACACATGGCACCTGAGATGCCACGACCACCTCTTCCCTCGCCGGATGAGGGGGGAAGACCCAGTTCCAGTCTGAGATGGCTGATGTGGCGGCAGCCCTAAAGTCTCTGGAAACAAGCCAGCGGATGATGCTGGAGCAGTTCACAGCTCTAAGCCAAAACATACTGAGACCACCAGGGGTCTCACCTGAGATGATTACTCCGGCAGAAGCTCTAGGACAGCATGAAGCAAGGGGACCACCCCAGGCACCACGCAAAGACCTTCCACCCCCTCAGCGGCGTAGGGATGTTGCTGACCCCCGGCGTCTACGCCTGGGGAGGCAAAGAAACCCTTGCCCTGAGGACAGGTATGACGATCTGGAGGGAGTGGAGGCCCCGATAGAATGCTGGGAACCTTATGAGGTCTCCAACAATACTGTACGACCTCTCCAGGATGGTAGAGGGAAGTGCGGGAGACCAAACCCTGATGATCGCCCGAGAGGCTCTGCTTTTGATCGCTTGAGTAGGGGGTCGGCCTTCGAGAGGCTGGGCCCAGTAAATGACCTGCGGGATAAGCTGTCCAGGTCAAGAAGTGCTGCGAGATCTAGGAGGGAGGCAACAGAGGGCTGACCCAGGGAACGGGATGATGGCCAAAGGGAAGTAAATAGCCGACATAGGCCTGCTGCAGCGGAACCCTCCATCCACCTCCAAGAGGCAGCGGGGGATAACATCGGCCACGCCGACCCTGTGAGGCCCTGGAATGACTCAATCCAGCGGTTAGAGGATAAGATTGGCGACATACTGAAGAGCCGGGACCCTCTTCAGAATTGATACACCATTGGCTCGCCCTTTATGGCAAAGATAGTCAACTTCCCCATGCCATCAAAGTTCAAGCCTCCTGTGGTCACCCCAAGATACGATGGGAGCACCAACCCTCTCCACCACGTGGAGATGTATCAATCAGCGGCAGACATATACTCTATCTCAGATGAGATGAGGTGTCGTGCCTTTTCTGGTACCCTGACAGGGGCTGCACATGTCTGGTACACGTCTCTTCCAAAAAATTCCATTGAAAACTTCAAGCCGTTGGCATACCGGTTCATCCACAACTTTTGCTTCGGGGTGAGACCACAGAAGAAGACCACACACCTGCTCTATGTTAGGCAGGGAAAGAATGAGAGTCTGAGAGACTACATAGCCAGATTCAATAAAGAGAAGATGGAGGTGGAAGACTATGAGGAAAGCATAGCTATGATAACCGTGATTGGGGGACTCCAAAAGGGGAAGCTGTTATGGAAGCTTGCCGAAGACCCTCCGAGGACGATGGCTGAGCTGCTGTCGACAGCAGGAAAGGTGATGAACGCCGAAGAGGCGATGGCCGCAAAATATGAAGACAAAAAAGGAGGTGCAAGTGGGGGTAAATACCCTAAGAAGAACAAAGAGGGGAAGAAGAGGTCCACGGATGACAAGTTCGCTGGTTACACTCCTCTAACGGTTAGCTATGAACAGATCCTCAATGAGATAAAGAGTGACCGGTCCCTGAAGTGGCCTGAGAAGCTGAGGGCATCCCCCGGCAAGAGGAATAGGAACCTGTGGTGTGAATTCCACCAAGACCACGGTCACGTAACAGACAAATGCTTTGCTTTGAAAGATGAGATTGAGAAGATGCTGAAAGAAGGGAAGCTCGGAAAATACGTGGACAAAGAGGCCTTCAAGAGGGGCCGAGGGGACGACCCCAGAAAAAAGCGAGTTGATGCATGCAAAGAATGTCCTAAAAAAAGAGGGGACGAGCCTTCTGAGGATGAGGACGACCCTGACCTCCCGCCGAGAGACGACCACAACCCTGTCAAGAGGCTCAATATGATCTCGCTCGGTGTGGGAATGATCTCCGGAGGTCTAGCAGGAGGAGGGTCTGAGGTCGCCGACAGGAAGGCCCATGTCGTTGAAGCTACGACAGTGACGAAGACGGTGCACTCAACCTCCCTAGAGGTCAAGTCAGAAAAAAGGAAGAAGGTTGATATGGACACTCTGATAGTGGAATTTTCAAGAATGGACTTCAAAGGCCTCTTGGCCCCGCATTATGACCCTCTCGTCATCACTACCAGGGTGCACGGGTGCGAAGTGCCGAGGATCCTGGTAGATGGGGCTCATCCGCAGATGTGATGTTTTGGCCATGCTTCAAGGCCTTGGGCCTCAGTCGTGCCAGACTTGTCCCATACCATCATCCATTGATTGGGTTCAGTGGGGAGAAGGTTCATCCCCTGGGAATATATGAGGCTGATGTCAGGATGGGGGACGAATGGCCGAGATGGCTCACCAAGAAGGTTAGTTTCATTGTGTTGGATGAGCATGTGTTTTCGGCATACAACATCATACTGGGACGTGTGGCCCTCAAGGGGTTTGAAGCTGTGCCGTCCATGGTCCACCAGATGATTAAATTCCCTACCCCTTACGGGGTGGGGGAAGTTCAGGGAGACCAGACGACAGCGAGAGGGAAACATCGAAACACTCCCCAAACGGCCCCAAACGGCCCCATAAGAGGCATCAATACCTCACAAGTGACAAACTTAACACGTGGGAACTGATCGGGTGGTTAAGGGACCCCCGATTTTATAGCAGGACAATAATTTCAAAATTCTACACTTAGGCTAAAAAACATGGCTTAGAGGGAGAGACCTCGAAACAAACACTAAATAGCCCAGTGAGAGGCACTAAGACCTCGCACGGGATGAAAGTTACATGTTGGAACTGATCACATCGTAACAGAACCCCTGGTTTGAGAGCACGTTAAAATTTTCAAAATATCTACACATGGGATTGAATACACGGCGTTAGAGGGAAAAATATGAAACACCTCCCAAACGGCCACGTGAGAGGCATTAAAACCTTGAACGGAACAAATGTAACTTGTAGTAACTGATCGCATGGTCACGGGAGCCCCAGTTTGTCAGCATGATTATAAAATCAAGATATCAAAACCTAGGCTTGAAAACCTAGAATTAGAGGGTGAAACCCCGTAAGACGCCCCAAACGGCTCCGTGAGGTGCACCAACACTTCGTAGGGTACCAATATAAATCATCGGATGTGACCTCATGGTCACGGTACCCCAGGTTGAGAGAAGGCTGATAGTTTCAAAATATCTACACTTACCCTTGGAAACAATGTGTTAAAGGGAGAAAGACCCAAATATCCCCATGAAAAGCACCCACACTTCGCACGGGACTAATGAAACTCGTTGGCACTCATCGAGTGGTCACAGGAACAACGTTAAAGGCTTGAAAATATGGATTTAGAGGGCAAAAACCCAGAACACCCCTCAAATGTCCCCGTGAGAAGCACCAACACCTCACATGGGACCAACGTAACTCGTGAGAACTAATCGAATGGTCACTGGACCCCCGGGTTCAGAGCACGGTGATAATTTTAAAATATCTACACTTTGGCCTGAAAAATAGCGTTAGAGGATGAATCCTAGAAACTCACCCGAAATGAACCTGTGTGAGGCACTATAACTTCACACGGGACAAATGTAATCATCATAACTGACCGCATGGTCACAGCACACTTGATTTGGGAGGAAGGAGATAATTTCTTTATATCTACACTTAGGCTTTCAAAACATGGCGTTAAAGGTCGAAACTCTAAAATATCCCCAAACTGCCCCGTGAGTGGCACCAACAACTTGCATGGGACCAATATGACCCCTCGTAAGATACCGTGTGGTCACGACATTCCCAGTTATAGAGCACGAGGATAATTACACAATATATACACCTAGGCTTAAAAACATGGCGTTAGAGGGTGAAACCCTGAAACATCTCCCAAAAGGCCCCTTGAGACACACTAACCCAACGCACGGGATCAACGTAACTCGTCAGAACTGACCGCGTGTTACCTGGGCCCCTGGTTTGAGAGCATAATGATAATTTCAAAATACCTATGCTTATGCTTGAAAACATGGCGTTAGAGGGTGAAACCCCAAAACACCCCCCAAACGGCTCAGTGAGAAGCATAAACACCACTCACGTGACCAATGTACCTCGTCAGAACTTATGGCATGGTGACGGTACCCCCAATTAGAGATCAGAACGATAACTTCAAAATATTTATGCTCAGGCTTGAAAATATGGCTTTAGACGGTGAAACCCCGAAACACCCCCAAAACGGCGTCGTGTGTGGCCGCAGCACCTCGCACGGGACGAATGTTACTCGTTGGAACTGACCGCGTGTTAACAGGACCCTTTATATGAGAGCACGGTGATAATTTCAAATTATATACTCTTATCCTTAAAAACATGGCGTTTGATGGTGAAACTTCAAAACACTCCCCAAACGGCCCCATAAGAGGAATCAACACCTCACACGTGACCAATTTAACTCATAGGAACTGATCGGGTGGTCAAAGGACCCCGATTTTATAGAACAACAATAATTTCAAAATATCTACACTTAGGCTAAAAAACATGGCGTTAGAGGGAGAGACTTTGAAACAAACACTAAATAACCCAGTGAGAGGCACTAAGACCTCGTACGGGATGAAAGTTACATGCTGGAACTGATCACATGGTAACCGAACCACAGGTTTGAGAGCACGGTGAAATTTTCAAAATATCTACACATGGGATTTAAAACACGGCGTTAGAGGGAAAAATCTGAAACCTCTCCCAAACGGCCCCGTGAGAGGCATTAACACCTTGAACGGAACCAATGTAACTTGTAGTAACTGATCGCACGGTCAAGGGACCCCCAGTTTGTCATCATGATTATAATATCAAGATATCAAAACGTAGGCTTGAAAACCTAGCATTAGAGGGTGAAACCCCATAAGACCCCCCAAACGGCTCTATGAGAGGCACCAACACCTCGTACGGGACCAATGTAACTCGTAGCATGTGACCTTATGCTCACGGAACCCCAGGTTGAGAGCACGGTGATAGTTTCAAAATATCTACACATACCCTTAGAAACAATGCGTTAAAGGGAGAAAGACCCAAATATACCCAAGAAAGTCACCCACACTTCACACGGGACTAATGCAACTCGTTGGCACTCATCGTGTTGTCACAGTTACAACATTTAAGATCACGATAATAATTTAAAAAATCTACACTAACGCTTGAAAATATGGATTTAAAAGGAGAAACCCCAAAACACCCCTCAAATGGCCCCGGGAGAAGCACCAACACCTCACATGGGACCAATGTAACTCGTGAGAACTGACCGAATGGTCACTGGACCCCCGAGTTTAGAGAACGATGATAATTTCAAAATATTTATACTTTGCCCTGAAAAATAGTGTTAGAGGGAGAATCCTAGAAACACACCCGTGTGAGGCACTATAACTTCACACGGGAGAAATGTAAATCATCAGAACTGACCGCATGGTCACAGCACACTCGATTTGGGAGGAAGGAGATAATTTCTAAATATCTACACTTAGGCTTTCAAAATATGGCGTTACAGATCGAATCTCTGAAACACCCCCCAAACGGCCCCGTGAGAGGCACCAACAACTCGCATGGAACCAATATTACCCCTCGTAAGTTACCGCGTGGTCACGAAATGCCCAGTTATAGAGCCCAAGCATAATTTCAAAATATATACACTTAGGCTTGAAAACATGGCGTTTGAGGGTGAAACCCTGAAACACCTCCCAAAAGGCCTCTTGAGAGACACTAACCCAACGCACGGGACCAACGTAACTCATCAGAACTGACCGTGTGTTCCATGGGCCCCCGGTTTGAGAGCATAATGCTAATTTCAAAATACCTATGCTTAGGCTTTAAAACATGGCGTTAGAGGGTGAAACCACAAAACACCCCCCAAACGACTTAGTGAGAAGCATAAACACCACGCACGTGACCAATGGTGACGGTACCCCCGATTAGAGATCATGATGATAACTTCAAAATATTTATGCTTCGGCTTGAAAACATGGCATTAGATGATGACACCTCAAAACACCCCCAAAATGGTCCCATGTGTGTCAGCAACACCACGCACGGGACCAATGTTACACGTAGGAACTAATCGCGTGTTAACAGGACCCTCCGTCTGAGTGCATGACAATAATTTCAAATTATCTACTCTTATCCTTAAAAACATGGCGTTTGAGGTAGAAACATCGAAACACTCCCCAAACGTCCCCATAAGAGGCATCAACACCTCACACGTGACCAATTTAACTCGTAGGGACTGATTGTGTGGTCAAGGGACCCCCGATTTTATAGCACGACAATAATTTCAAAATATCTATTCTTAGGCTTAAAAACATGGCATTAGAGGGTGAAACCTCAAACCTAACACCAAACAACCCTAGAAGAGGCGCTAAGACTTCACACGGGATGAAAGTTACATGATGGAACTGATGGCATGATCATAGAATCCCCAGTTTGAGAGCGCGGCAAAATTTTCAAAATATCTACACATGGTGTTGAAAACACGGCGTTAGAAGGAAAAACCCTAAAGCACTAACCAAACGGCCCCGTGAGAGGCATTTAAAACCTCGCACGGAACTAATGTAACTTGTAGTAACTGATCGCACGGTCACGGGACCCCCAGTTTGAGAGCATGAATATAATATTAAGATGTCAGAACATAGGCTCCAAAACCTAGAATTAGAGGGTGAAACCCCATAAAGCCCCACAAACGGCCCCGTGAGAGGCACCAACACCTCTCACGGGACCAATATTACTCGTCGGATGTGACTTCATGGTTGCGGCACCCTAGGTTGAGAGCATGGTGATAATTTCAAAATATCTACACTTACCCATGGAAACATTGCCTTAAAGGGAGAAACCCCAAAACAGCCCCGTGAGAGGCACCCACATCTCGTAAGGGACTGATGCAACACGTTGGCACTCATCGTGTGGCCATAGGAACAACATTTGAGATCACAAAAATAATTTCAAAATATCTACACTAAGGCTTGAAAAATATGTCTTGAGAGGGCGAAACCCCAAAACACCCCTCAAATGGCCCCGTTAGAAGCACCAACACCTCACATGGGACCAATGTAACTCATCAGAACTGACCGAATGGTCACAAGACCCCCGAGTTTAGAGGACGATGATAATTTCACAATATCTACACATTGGAATTAAAAATGGCGTTAGAGGGAAAATCCCAAAAATACACCCGAAACGGCCCCGTATGAGGCACTAACACTTCACATGGGACAAATGTAAATCATCAGAACTGACCACATGGTCACAGCACCCTCAGTTTGAGAGGAATGTGGTAATTTCAAAATATCTACACTTACGCTTTCAAAACATGGCGTTAGAGGTCGAAACTCCGAAACACCCCCTAAACGGCCTCGTGAGAGGCATCAACACCTCGCATGGGACCAATGTGACTCCTCAGAAGTTACCGCATGGTGACGAAATGCCCAGTTATATAGTATGAGGATAATTTCAAAATATATGTACTTAGGCTTGAAAACATGGCATTCGAGTACGAAACCATAAAACACCTCCCAAAAGGCCCCTTGAGAGACACTAACCCAATGCATTGGACCAATGTAACTCGTCAGAACTGACCACGTGTTCCCTGGGCCCTCGGTTCGAGAGCATAATTATAATTTCAAAATATCTATACTTAGGCTTGAAACCATGGCGTTAAAGGGTGAAACCAAAAAACACCACCCAAACGACCCCGTGAGAGGCATAAACACGGCGCACGGGACCAATGTAACTCGTCTGAACTTATGGAATGGTGACGGTACCCCCGATTAGAGAGCACAACCGTAACTTCAAAGTATTTATGCATAGGCTTGAAAACATGTAGTTAGAAGATGAAACCCCAAAAAAACCCCAAGACGGACCCGTTGTGGCAGCGACACCTCGCACGGGACCAATGTTACTCGTAGGAACTAACCGCGTGGTAACAGGACCCTCCATTTGAGAGCATGACAATAATTTCAAATTATCTACTCTTATCCTTAAAAACATGGCGTTTGAGGTAGAAACATCGAAACACTCCCCAAACGTCCCCATAAGAGGCATCGACACCTCACACGTGACCAATTTAACTCGTAGGGACTGATCGTGTGGTCAAGGGACCCCCGATTTTATAGCACGACAATAATTTCAAAATATCTACTCTTAGGCTTAAAAACATGGCATTAGAGGGTGAAACCTCAAACCTAACACCAAACAACCCTAGAAGAGGCGCTAAGACTTCACACGGGATGAAAGTTACATGATGGAACTGATGGCATGATGATAGAATCCCCGGTTTGAGAGCACGGCAAAATTTTCAAAATATCTACACATGGTGTTGAAAACACGGTGTTAGAAGGAAAAACCCTGAAGCACCAACCAAACGGCCCCGTGAGAGGCATTTAAAACCTCGCACGGAACTAATGTAACTTGTAGTAACTGATCGCACGGTCACGGGACCCCCAGTTTGAGAGCATGAATATAATATTAAGATGTCAGAACGTAGGCTTCAAAACCTAGAATTAGAGGGTGAAACCCCATAAGACCCCACAAACGGCCCCGTGAGAGGCACCAACACCTCTCACGGGACCAATATTACTCGTCGGATGTGACTTCATGGTTGCGGCACCCTAGGTTGAGAGCATGGTGATAATTTCAAAATATTTACACTTACCCATGGAAACATTGCCTTAAAGGGAGAAACCCCAAAACAGCCCCGTGAGAGGCACCCACACCTCGTAAGGGACTAATGCAACACGTTGGCACTCATCGTGTGTCCATAGGAACAACGTTTGAGATCACAAAAATAATTTCAAAATATCTACACTAAGGCTTGAAAAATATGTCTTGGGAGGGCGAAACCCCAAAACACCCCTCAAATGGCCCCGTTAGAAGCACCAACACCTCACATGGGACCAATGTAACTCATCAGAACTGACCGAATGGTCACAAGACCCCCAAGTTTAGAGAACGATGATAATTTCACAATATCTACACATTGGACTTAAAAATGGCGTTAGAGGGAAAATCCCAAAAAGACACCCGAAACGGCCCCGTGTGAGGCACTAACACTTCACATGGGACAAATGTAAACCATCAGAACTGACCACATGGTCACAGCACCCTCAGTTTGAGAGGAAGGTGGTAATTTCAAAATATCTATAGTTACGCTTTCAAAACATGGCGTTAGAGGTCGAAACTCCGAAATACCCCCTAAACGGCCTCGTGAGAGGCATCAACACCTCACATGGGACCAATGTGACTCCTCAGAAGTTACCGCATGGTGACAAAATGCCCAGTTATAGAGTATGAGGATAATTTCAAAATATATATACTTAGGCTTGAAAACATGGCGTTCGAGTACGAAACCGTAAAACGCCTCCCAAAAGGCCCCTTGAGAGACACTAACCCAATGCATTGGACCAATGTAACTCGTCAGAACTGACCACGTGTTCCCTGGGCCCTCGGTTTGAGAGCATAATTATAATTTCAAAATATCTATACTTAGGCTTGAAACCATGGCGTTAGAGGGTGAAACCAAAAAACACCACCCAAACGACCCCGTGAGAGGCATAAACACGGCGCACGGGACCAATGTAACTCGTCTGAACTTATGGAATGGTGACGGTACCCCCGATTAGAGAGCACAACCATAACTTCAAAGTATATACACTTAGGCTTAATAACATGGCGTTAGAGGGCGAAACCTCGAAACAAACACCAAATAGCCCCGTGAGAGGCACTAAGACCTCGCTTGGGATGAATGTTACATGTTGGAACTAATCGCATGGTCACAAAACTCTCAGTTTGAGAGCATGGAAAAAATTTCAAAATATCTAGACATGGGTTTGAAAACACGGCATTAGAGTGAAAAACCTTGAAACACCTCCCAAACAGCCCCGTGAGAGGCATTAACACCTCGCACAGAACCAATGTAACTTGTAGTAACTGATCGTATGGTCACAGGACCCCCAGCTTGAGAGCACGATGATAATATCAATATATCAAAACGTAGTCTTAAAAACCTGGCATTAGAGGATGAAACCCCGTAAGACCTCGCAAACGGCCCCATGAGAGGCACCAACACCTCACGCTGGAACAGTGTAACTCTTCGGATGTGACCTCATGGTCAAGGAACCCTAGATTGAGAGCACGGTGATAATTTCTAAATGTCTACGCTTACCCTTGGAAACATTGCGTTAAAGGGATAAACTGCAAAACAGCCCCGTGATGGCCCGGTGAGAGGCACAATCACCACGCGCATGACCAATGTAACTCGTCAAAACTTATGCCATGGTGATGGTACCCCTGATTAGAGACCACGACGATAAATTCAAAATATTTATGCTTAGTCTTGAAAACATGGTGTTAGACGGCGAAACCCCGAAACACCCCCAAAACGGCCCAGTGGGTGGCATCAACACCTCACACGGGACCAATGTTACTTGTAGGAACTAATCGTGTGGTAACAGGACCCTCAGTCTGAGAGCACAACGATAATTTCAAAATATCTACTGTTATCCTTAAAAACTTGGCGTTAGAGAGTGAAATGCCGAAACACTCCCCAAACGGCCCCATAAGAGGCATCAACACCTCACACATGACCAATTTAACTCATAGGAACTGACCGGGTGGTGAAGGAACCCCCGATTTTATAGCACGATAAGACTTAAAAATATCTACACTTAGACTTAAAAACATGGAGTTAGAGGGCGAAACCCCAAAACAAATACCAAACATCCCGGTGAGAGGCTTTTAAACCTCGCATGGGATGAAAGTTATATGCTGGAATGGATCGAATGGTCATAGAAACCCCGGTTTGAGAGTATGGAAAAAATTTCAAAATATCTACACATGGGATTGAAAACAGGCGTTAGAGGGAAAAACCCCAAAACACCTCCCAAACAGCCCCGTCAGAGGCATTAACACCTCGCACGGAACCAACGTAACTTGTAGTAACTGATCGCACGGTCATGGGTCCCCCAGTTTAAGAGCACGATGTTAATATAAAGATATGAAAACGTGGGCTTGAAAACCTGGCATAAGAGGGTGAAACCCAATAAGACCCCATAAACGGCGACGTGTGAGGCATTAACACCTCGCACGGAAATAATGTAACTCGTCGGATGTGACTTCCTGGTCACGGCACCCTAGGTTGAGAGAACGATGATAATTTCAAAATATCTACACTTACACTTGGAAACATTGCGTCAAAGGGAGAAACCCCAAAATAGCCTCGTGAGAGGCACCCACACCTCGCACGGGACTAATGCAACTCGTTGGCACTCATTGCATGGTCACAGGAAGAACGTTTGAGAGCACAGAAGTAATTTCAAAATATCTATACTTAGGCTTCAAAATATCGCTTTAGAGGGTGAAACCCCAAAACACCCCTCAAATGGCCGCATGAGAACCCCCCACACCTAACACGGGACAAATGTAACTCTTTAGAACTGACCGAATGGTCACAAGACACCCTGGTTTACCGCACGATGATAATTTCAAAATATTTACACTTTGGCTTGAAAACATGGAATTAGAGGGAGAATCCAGGAAACACACATGAAATAGCCCCGTGTGATGCACTAACACTTCACACGGGACAAATGTAAATCATCAGAACTGATCGCATGGTCACATCTCATCTGGTTTGGGAGCAAGGCGATAATTTTAAAATATCTACACTTCGTCTTTCAAAACATGGAGTTACAGACCAAAACTATAAAACACCCCCCAAACGGCACCGTGAGAGGCACCAACACCCCGCATGGGACCAATGTAACTCCTCGCACATTACCGCGTGGTCACCACATACCGAATTATAGAGCAGGGGGATAATTTCAAAATATTTACCCTTAGGCTTAAAAACATGGCTTTAGAGGTTGAAACCTTGAAACACCACCCAAATGGCACCTTGAGAGACACAAACCAAATGCACAGGATCAACGTCACTCATCAGAACTTACCGTGTGTTCCCTGGGACCTCGGTTTGAGAGTATAATGATAATTTCAAAGTATCTATACTTAGGCTTGAAAATATGGCGTTAGAGGGTGAAACCCCAAACACCCTCCAAACGGCCCAGTAAGAGGCACAAACACCACATAAGGGACCAATGTAACTCGTCGAAACTTATGGCATGGTGACGGTACCCCCAGTTAGACAGTACGAAGATAACTTCAAAATATTTATGCTTTGTCTTGAAAACATGGCGTTAGAGGGTGAAACCCCAAAACACACCCGAAACGGCCCCGTGTGAGGCACTAACACTTCACACGGGACAAATATAAATCATCAGAACTGACCGCATGGTCACAACACCCCCAGTTTGGGAGCAAAGAGATAATTTCAAAATATTTACACTTGCACTTTCAAAACATGTTGTTAGAGTTTGAAACTCCGAAACACCTCCCAAACGGCCCCTTGAAAGGCACCAACACCTCGCATGGAACCAATGTAACTCGTCGCACGTTACCGCGTGGACACGACGGGCCCAGTTATAGAGCACGAGGACAATTTCAAAATATATACACCTGGTCTTGAAAACTTGGTTTTAGAGGGCGAAATCATAGAACATCTCCTAAATGGCCCCTTAAGAGACACTAACCCAACGCACGGGTTCAACGTAACTCGTCAGACCTGATCACGTGTTCCTTGGGCCCCCGATTTGAGAGAATAACAATTATTTCAAAATATCTGGACTTAGGCTTGAAAACATGGCGTTAAAGGGTGAAACCCCAAAACACCACCCAAACGGCCCCATGAGGGGCATAAACACCACGCACGGGACCAATGTAAGTCGTCCGAACTTATAGCATGATGATGGTACCCCCGATTGGAGAGCACAATGATAACTTCAAAATATTTATTCTTAGGCTTGAAAACATGGAGTTACATGGTGAAACCCCAAAACACCCCCAAGACAGCCCCGTGTGTGGTAGCAACACCTCGCACGGGACCAATGTTACTCGTACGAACTAATCGCGTGGTAACAGGACCCTCTGTCTGAGAGCATGATGATAATTTCGAAATATCTACTCTTATCCTTAAAAACATGGCATTAGAGGGCAAAATGCCGAAATACTCCCCAAACGACCCCATAAGAGGCATCAACACCTCACACGTGAACAATTTAACTCGTAGGAACTGACCATGGTCAAGGGACCCCCAATTTTATAGCACGACAATGATTTCAAAATATCTACACTTCTGCATAAAAAAATGGCGTTAGAGGGCGAAACCTCGAAACAAACACGAAATAGCCCGATAAGAGGCACTATGACCTCGCACGAGATGAAAGTTACATGCCGGAACTGATCACATGGTCACAGAACCCCCAGTTTAAGAGCGTGATTATATCTGCACATGCTATTGAAAACAAGGCGTTAGAGGGAAAACCCCCAAAACACCTCCCAAACGACCCCGTGAGAGGCATTAACACCTCGCACGAAACCAATGTAACTTGTAGTAACTGATCGCACGATCACGGTGCCCCCCAGTTTGAGAGCATGATGATAATATCAAGATATCAAAACATAGGGTTGAAAACCTGGCATTAGAGGGTGAAACCACGTAAGACCCCATAAACGACCTTGTGAGAGGCACCAACACCTCACACGGGACCAATGTTACTCGTCGAATGTGATATCGTGGTCACGGCATCCCAGGTTGAGAGAATAGTAAGAATCTCAAAATAACTACACTTACCCTTGGAAGCATTGCGTTAAAGGGAGAAACCCCAAAACATCCCCGTGAGAGGCACCCACACCTCGTACGTGACTAATGCAACTCATTGGCACTCATCGCGTGGTCACAGGAACAACATTTGAGAGCATGACAATAATTTGAAATTTTCTACACTTAGGCTTGAAAATAAGGCATTAGACGGTGAAACTCCAAAACACCCCTCAAATGGCCAAGTGAGAAGCACCAACACCTCACACGGGAGAAATGTAACTCTTTAGGACTGAATAAATGGTCACAGGACCCCCGAGTTTAGAGCACGATAGTAATTTCAAAATATCTACACTTTGGCTTGAAAACATGGCGTTAAAGGGAGAATCCCATAAACACACCCAAAACGGCCCCATGTGAGGCACTAACATTTCACATGGGACAAATGTAAATCATCAGAACTAACCGCATGGCCACAGCACCCCCGTTGTGGGAGCAAGGCGATAATTTCAAAGTATCGACACTTAGGCTTGTAAAACATGGCTTTAGAGGTTGAAACTCCGAAACATCCCGCAAATGGCCCCGTGAGAGGCACCAACTACTCGCATGGGACCAATGTAACTCCTCACAAGTTACCGTGTGGTCAAGACATGCCTAGTTATAGAGAACAAAGATAATTTCAAAATAAATACAATTAGGCTTGAAAACATGGCGTTAGAGGGTGAAGCCCGGAAACACCTCCTAATTGGCCCTTTGAGAGACACAATCCCAATGCATGGGACCAACTTAACTCATCAGAATTGACCTGGTGGTCAGGGAACCCCAGGTTGAGATCACTGCGATAATTTCAAAATATCTACACCTCCCCTTGGAAACATTACGTTAAAGGGAGAAACCCCAAAACAGCCTCATGACAGCTTAGTGAGACGCACAAAAACAATGCACGGGACCAATGTAACTCGTCGAAACTTATGGCATGCTGACAGTACTCCCGATTAGTGAGCACGATGATAAATTAAAAATATTTATGCTTAGGCTTGAAAACATGGCGTTAGACGGAGAAACCCCGTAACACCCCCAAAACGGCCCTACGTGTGTCATCAACACCTCGTACGGGACCATTGTTACTAGTAGGAACTAACCGTCTGGTAACAAGACCCTCGGTCGGAGAGCACGATGATAATTTAAAAATATATACTCTTATCCTTAAAAACATAGTGTTAGACGGCGAAACGCCGAATCACTCCCCAAACAGTCCCATAAGAGGCATCAACACCTCACATGTGACCAATTTAACTCATAGGAACTGACCGGGTGGTCAAGGGACCCCCGATTTTATAGCACGATAATAATTTCAAAATATCTACACTTAGGCTTAATTACATGGCATTAGAGGTCAAAACCTCGAAACAAACACCAAATAGCCCCTTGAGAGGCACTAAGACCTCGCACGGGATGAAAGTTACATGTTGGAACTGATCGCAGGGTCACAAAACTCTCCGTTTGAGAGCATGGAAAAAATTTCAAAATATCTAGACATGGGATTGAAAACACGGCATTAGAGTGAAAAACCTTGAAACACCTCCCAAACGGCCCCGAGAGAGGCATTAACACCTCGCACAGAACCAATGTAACTTGTAGTAACTGATCGTATGGTCACGGGACCCCGATCTTGAGAGCACGATGATAATATCAATATATCAAAATGTAGTCTTAAAAACCTGTCATTAGAGGATGAAACCCCGTAAGACCCCACAAATGGCCCCGTGAGAGGCACCAACACCTCACAGGAGAACAATGGAACTCTTCGGATGTGACCTCGTGGTCATGGCACCCCAGGTTGAGAGCACGATGATAATTCCTAAAAGTCTACACTTACCCCTGGAAACATTGTGTTAAAGGGAGAAACCCCAAAATAGCCCCGTGATGGCCCAGTGAGAGGCACAAACACCACGCACGGGACCAATGTAACACGTCGAAACTTATGCCATGGTGATGGTACCCCCGATTAGAGAGCACGACGATAACTTCAAAATATTTAAGCTTAGTCTTGAAAACATGGCATTAGACGGCGAAACCCCGAAACACCCCCAAAATGGCCCAGTGGGTGGTAGCAACACCTCACACGGGGCCAATGTTACTCGTAGGAACTAACCGTGTGGTAATAGGACTTTCGATCTGAGAGCACGATGATAATTTCAAAATATCTACTCTTATCCTTAAAAACTTCTCGTTAGAGAGTGAAACGCCGAATCACTCCCCAAACGGCCCTATAAGAGGCATCAACACCTCACACATGACCAATTTAAATCGTAGAAACTGACCGGGTCGTGAAGGGACCCCCAATTTTATAGCACGATAAGTATTTAAACATATCTACACTTAGACTTAAAAACATGGCGTTAGAGGGCGAAACCACAAAACAAAAACCAAACTTCCCGGTGAGAGGCACTAAGACCTCGCACGGGATGAAAGTTACATGTTAGAACGGATCGCATGGTCACAGAACCACCGGTTTGACAGCATGGAAAAAATTACAAAATATCTACACATGGGATTGAAAACATGGCGTTAAAGGGAAACCCCCCGAAACACCTCCCAAACAGCCTTGTCAGAGGCATTAACACCTCACACAGAACGAACGTTACTTGTAGTAACTGATCGCATAGTCATGCGTCCCCCAGTTTAAGAGAACGATGTTAATATCAAGATATGAAAACGTAGGCTTGAAAACCTGGCATTAGAGGGTGAAACCCTGTAATACCCCACAACCGGTGATGTGAGAGGCATTAACACCTCGCACGGATATAATGTAACTCGTCGGATGTGACCTCCTGGTCACAACACCCTAGGTTGAGAGCAAGATGATAATTTCAAAATATCTACACTTACACTTCGAAACATTGCGTTAATGGGGAAACCCAAAATAGCCCCGTTAGAGGCACCCACACCTCGCACGGGACTGATGCAACTCATTGGTACTCATTGCATGGTCACAAGAAGAACGTTTGAGAACATGGAAGTAATTTCAAAATATCGCTTTAGAGGGAGAAACCACAAAACACCCCTCAAATGGCCGCATGTAAAGCCCCAACACCTCACACGGGACCATTGTAACTCTTCAGAACTGACTGAATAGTCACAGGACACCCTGGTTTACCGCATGATGATAATTTCAAAATATCTACACTTTGGCTTGAAAACATGGAATTAGAGGGATAATCCAAGAAATACACCTGAAACGGCCCCGTGTGATGCACTAACACTTCACACGGGACAAATGTAAATCATCAGAACTTATCACATGGTCACAGCACCGCCGGTTTGAAATCAAGGCGATAATTTTAAAATATCTACACTTTGGCTTTCAAAACATGGCGTTACAGGCCAAAACTCTAAAACACCCCCCAAACGGGCTCGTGAAAGGCACCAACACCCCGCATGGGACCAATTTAACTCCTCGCACGTTACCGCATGGTCATGACATGACCAGTTATAGAGCATGAGGATAATTTCAAAATATTCACACTTAGGCTTGAAAACATGGCGTTAGAGGTAGAAACCTTGAAACACCTCCCCAAATGGCCCCTTGATAAACACTAACCAAATGCACAGGAC
The DNA here is from genome assembly GCA_949130495.1 of Sambucus nigra. Classification (NCBI taxonomy): domain Eukaryota; kingdom Viridiplantae; phylum Streptophyta; class Magnoliopsida; order Dipsacales; family Adoxaceae; genus Sambucus; species Sambucus nigra. The sequence continues at coordinate 54,870,790 of OX422224.1, read as the reverse complement.
CAACGTAACTCATCTGAACTTACCGCGTTCTCCTTGGGACCTCGGTTTGAAAATATAATGAAAATTTCAAAGTATCTGTACTTAGGCTTGAAAACATTGAATTAGAGGGTGAAACCCAATAACACCCTCCAAAACGGCCCAGTGAGAGGCACAAACACCACATAAGGGACCAATGTAACTCCTCGAAACTTATGGCATGGTGACGGTACCCCCAGTTAGAGAGTAAGAAGATAACTTCAAAATATTTATGCTTAGTCTTGAAAACATGGCGTTAGAGGGTGAAACCCCGAAACACACCCGAAACGGCCCCGTGTGAGGAACTAACACTTCACACGGGACAAAAGTAAATCATCAGAACTCACCGCATGGTCACAGCACCCCCAGTTTGGGAGCAAAGAGATAATTTCAAAATATCTACACTTACGCTTTCAAAACATGGCGTTAGAGATCGAAACTCTCAACCCCCCCCCCCCCCCCCAAAATGTTCCCGTGAGAGGCACCGACACCTCAGATGGGACCAATGTAACTCGTCGCACATTAACGTGTGGCCACGACATGATCAGTTATAGACATGACCAGTTATAGAGCACGAGGATAATTTCAAAATATACACTTGGGCTTGAAAACATGGTGTTAGAGGGCGAAATCATGAAACACCTCCCAAATGGCCCCTTGAGAGACACTAAGCCAACGCACGGTTCCAACGTAACTCGTTAGAACTGACAGCGTGTTCCTTGGGACCCTGGTTTGACAGCATAACAATAATTTAAAAATATCTGTACTTAGGCTTGAAAATATGGAGGTAGAGGGTGAAACCCAAAAACACCCCCCAAACGGCCCAGTGAAAGGCACAAACACCACACATGGGACAAATGTACCTCATCGGAACTTATGGCATTGTGACGGTACCCCCGATTAGAGAGAACGAAGATAACTTCAAAATATTTATGCTAAGTCTAGAAAATATGGCGTTACACGGTAAAACTCCGAAACACCCCCAAAACTGCCCGGTGGGTGGCACCAACACCTCGCACGGGACCAATGTTACTCGTAGGAACTAACAACGTGGTAACAGTACCCTCAGTCTGAGAGCACGATGATAATTTCAAAATATCTACTCCTATCCTTAAAAACATGGTGTTAAAGGGAGAAATGCCGAAACACTCCCCAAACGGCCCCATAAGAGGTATCAACACCTCACATGCGACCAATTTAACTCAAATGAACTGACCCGGTGGTCAAGGGACCCCCAATTTTATAGCACGACAATAATTTAAAAATATCTACACTTAGGCTTAAAATATGGCATTAGAGGGCAAAACCTCGAAACAAACACCAAACATCCCGGTGAGAGGCACTAAGACGTCGCATGGGATGAAAGTTACATGTTGAAACGGATCGCATGGTCACAGAACCCCCGATTTGACCGAATGGAACAAATTTCAAAATATCTACACATCGGATTGAAAGCACGACATTTGAGGGAAAAAACTCGAAACACCTCCCAAACGGCCCCTGAGAGGCATTAACACCTCGCACGGAACTAATGTAACTTGTAGTAACTGATTGAACGGTAATGGGTCCCCCAGTTTGAGAGCAGGATGATAATATCAAGATATCAAAACGTAGGCTTGAAAACCTGGCATTAGAGGGTGATACCCTGTAAGACCCCACAAAAGGCATCGTGAGAGGAACCAACACCTCGCACGGGACCAATGTAACTCGTTGGATGTGGCTTTATTGTCACGAAACTCTTGGTTGAGAGCAGGATGATAATTACAAAATATCTACACTTACCCTTGGAAACTTTGCATTCAAGGGAAAAACCTCAAAACAACCCCGTGAGAGGCACCCACACCTCGCACGGGACTAATGCAACTCGTTGGCACTCATCGGATGGTCACAGGAAGAATCCTTGAGAGCACAACAGTAATTTCAAAATATCTACAATTTGGCTTGAAAATATGGCATTAGAGGGCGAAACCCCAAAACACCCCTCAAGTGGCCCCGTGAGTAGCCTCAACACCTCACACGGGACCAATGTAACTATTCAGAACTGGTAGAATGGTCACAGGACACCTTGGTTTACAGAACAATGATAATTTTAAAATATCTACACATTATCTTGAAACCATGGTGTTAGAGGGCGAATCCCAGAAACACACCCGAAACAGCCCTGTGTGAGGCACTAACACTTCACACGAGACAAATGTAAATCATCAGAGCTCAGCGCATGGTCACAGCACCGCCGGTTTGGGAGCAAGGCGATAATTTCAAAATATCTACACTTAGGCTTTCAAAACATGGCCTTAGAGGTCGAAACTCCGAAACACCCCCCAAATGTCCCCGTGAGAGGCACCAACACCTCGCATGGGACCAATATAATTTCTCACACATTACCGCATAATCATGACGTGTCTAGTTACAGAGCACGAGGATAATTTCAAAATATATACACTTAGGCTTGAAACCATGGTGTTAGAGGGTGAAACCCTAAAAAACCACCCAAATGGCCCCTTGAGAGACACTAACCCAACACACAGGACAAACGTAACTCATCTGAACTGACCGCGTGTTCCATGGGACCTCGGTTTGAGAGCATAATGATAATTTCAAAATATTTATACTTAGACTTGAAAACATGGCGTCGGAGGGTGAAACGCAAAAACACCCTCCAAATGGCCCAGTGAGAGGCACAAACACCACGTACGGGACCAATGTTACTCGTTAAAACTTATGGAATGGTGATGGTACCCCCGATTAGAGAGCACGACGATAACTACAAAATATTTATGCTTAGCCCTGAAAACATGGCAAACGGCATCACTGGAATCTTAGTCACCCCTGCAAGAGGATATGAAGCCATGTAGGAAACTGTAAGGGAATTGGACCAGTCATTACAAGATAGATCCCTAGTCCCTTCCAGGAAACCAATAACTCCTTCGTCACGGAGAAATGTGCCTCCTCCACCTGCCACACATAGTCGGTAAAGTTATTCCAAATCCTCACAAGATATAACTTACCATCCTGGATCCAGCTCATCAATAAGAGCCACGAAATTCTATGACGACCAATCCTTGACTCCTGAAAGGACCAGCGCTCTAGATATGTTAAGCAGAGAATATCCTTGTGATTTTCTGGGTCCTCGAGCACACAAGAATCAACCTAGATAGTTGACTAGTAACACTACACATCCAGTTGAATAACATGAAGCCTCTGTCAGGTCAAGATCCAGTGTTCGACGATCCGTACATGTCGAGCGAACCATTCAGTAGGAAAGCTCTGCGAAATCACATGGCCAAGAATATTCACATAGTACCAATACAATAAATCAATCGTGGAAAGGATCACTTCGATGATTCGAAGATCGACTGAGAGAAATGGTGAAAGTAAGAAATCCTCTATAGAGAAATTTTATTAAAGGATCCCCTTTTGTTCAGGTGATTGTGGATTTTCAAACTCCATCTAAATTTAAAGATCCTTTGGTATCTTCTAAGGATGACGGGAAAACTGATTCGGTATTGCATATAAAGCAGTATCAAGTTACTGTTGACATTTACTCATCCCCTGATAAGATGCGGTGTAGGGCATTCTCAGGATCCTTTAGGGGTTCCACCCAAATATGGTATAATAATTTGCTCCGAGGAAAGATTGTTGACTTAAACCACGTTGTCAAGCTATTTATTAGAAATTTCTATTTTTGAACCAAGATGGTGAAAAGAGTGGAATACCTTTTGAGTGTCTGGAAGCACCTGGGATAAACCACCAGGGAATACATAACTCATTTTAATAACGAGAAATTGGAAGTTATAGACAGAACTTCAATTGGAAGTTTTAAACAAAAGTTCAATTGCTTAATGCTCATATTAAACAGAAGTTTAATGGGAATGGTTATTTGGAGTTCAATTCTAGTTGCTGAAGCTAGTTGAGCAAGGGCATCGGCTCGGGCATTAACTGTTCTTGGAATTTTATTCATTGGTACAACTTGAAATTTTGAAATAGAATCATTGGCTTTTGCGAGATACTAGTTCATCAATTCTTGTTTAACTCCATACAAATAAAGTACTAAGTTGACAACCAATTATGAGTCATTGTGTGCCACTACTTGCTCGGCGCCCAATTAATGGGCTAGGTTTAATCCTATTATCAAGGCCTCATATGCTGCTTCGTTATTGGATGCTTTGAATTGGAACCTGAATGAATATTAAATATCAATATTATCAGAAGTATTGAGTATAATAGTTTCTCCACTACTATTTCCACATGAAAATCCATCCACATATAAATTCTAGACAGGGACGTCATTATAAAAGCTTTCTTAAAATAAAATTCTATGATGAAACACTTTCTTGCTTTTAGGCCAGCTCTTGAATCTTGGAAGACTCAATTTGATCGGTTGGTACCTCCGCTTGCTTTTGATCTGAGCTTCCCTCTAGAGAGGTTTTCTCGATATGCAAGTGTTGTTGATCGAGAGTCAATACTTCAGCATGCTTTTGAGCTGATCTTTCTTCTTAAGAAGTTTTCTCGGTAGGCAAGTGATCTGGGTAAGTAAATTATGTTATAAAATGTGCCAAAGCTTGGCCTTTTAATGAAGTTCTTGGTTCATAAATAATGTCATACTCTCCTAATTCCACTACCCAATACACCAGTCTTCCATATTTTTCTTGCTTATGGAGTGCTTGCCGAAGACTTAAATCAGTGTACACAATGATTGTGTGTGCTTGGAAATAGGGTTTCATGTGTCGATAAGCTTCAATAAGGGCTAAAGATAACTTTTCCAACCATGTATACCGAACTTCAGCTCATCTGAACGCCTTACTTATATAATAGATTGGTTTCTGCACTCCATTATCCACTCTAACTAGACCCAAACTTATTGCCGATTCAGAAACAACCAAATATAAGTACAAATTTGCTCCTAGAACTGGTTGAGAAAGTAATGGTGGTGAGCCCAGGTACTTTTTGCTCCTAGAATGATTTTTCACATTCACAATTCCACTCAAAAGCTTTTCGTAAGACTTTAAAGAATGTCAAGCATCTAGTTGTTGCTCAAGAAACAAATTTATTTAAGGCTGCTACTCTTCCTGTGAGCTTTTGAACTTCCTTTTTGTTAGTTGGTGATGGAATTTCTAATAAGGCTTTGATCTTTAATGTATTCGTTTCAATTCCTCTTTGATTGACTATGAAGTTGAGGAACATTCCCTCTTGAACTCCGAATACACATTTTGTTGGATTTAACTTCATTTCATGCTATTCCAGGTAGTCAAAATTTTTATTGAGATCGTTGATATAGTCAGAGGCCTTCTTTATCTTCGTCAACATGCCATCCATATATACCTCCATATTCTTGCCTATTTTATCTTCAAATATATTATTCACTAACCTCTGGTAGGGTAGCCCCTGCATTCTTAAGCCCAAAGGGCATCACGTTATAGTAACACGTTCCTCGACTGGTGATAAAAGTTATGCTTTCCCTATCTTCAGGCTTCATCTTTATTTGATTATATCATGAATAAGCATCCATGAAACTCAATAGTTCATGCCCCGAAGTATCATCCACCAATTAATCAATTTTAGGCAATGGGAAATAATCTTTTAGACACACCTGTGGAAATTGGTAATGTCCACGCACATCCTCCATTTATTATTCTTTCTCTTGACCATCAAAACATTGGCCAACCAATCAGGATAATTAACATCCTCTATGAATTGAGCTTTTTAAAGTTTCTCCACTTTTTCTTGTATAGCTTGATTCTTCTTAGGACAAAAGACTCTTTGTCTTTGCTTGATCAGCATAGTATCTTTGTTCATATTAAGTTCATGGCAGAGGAAATTGGGATCAAGCCCGGGCATATCTTCATGACACCAAAGAAATATGCTCTTCCTCTGTTTGAGGAACTTAATCAGCTCCTTCTTAAGAACCGTATCTCGTGATGAGCCGATCTGCGTAGTCATTTCACGTCTCTCATCGTCTAGAAAAACTTTTTTAGTGGTTTCCACAAGTTGTCCCTTGACTAATTCTTTCTCACCTCGTGGATCTAAAGTGTCAACTTCATACTCTCCACTGGGCTCAATGCTGTCCACTTGATAATTCGTTGATTTCTTCTTCAAATCAACTAAATCTTCATACTCGGCAGAAGAATAGTAACATTTTCTAGCCACTTTTTGGTCTCCTTTCACAGCGTCTACTCTAAAATGAGTTGGGAAATTCATGCATTAATGGACTATTGAAGGTACTTCCTCAAATGTTTTCAATCCCACCTTGCTAAGGATCGCATTGTAGGTATATTGAATATTTCCATCCATTACAAAAAAGTGTATCTTCTCTGTGCGACATGTCGCCCAGGTACCGAACAAAACTTCCAGCTTGACAGTTCCTCGGGGGTACACTTTCACCCCCGAGAATCCTATTAATGGCCTATGATAAGGCTCCATCTGGCTGTGTTTCAGGTTTAGATTTTCAAAGCAGGGTTAAATATGATGTCGGCTGAACTACCATTATCGACCAAGACCCTTGCAATAACTATATCATTAATCCTGAATTTGACAACCAGAGGATCATCATGGGCGTATAGCACTCCAGAAAGTCATTTTTGGAAAAATCAGCAACCAATTTATCTTTGTTGACCATCCTAGGGTGACCATCTTCATTCGGATTGATTCTTTGTATTAAAGAGAAAGTTTGTGCGTGATTAAGATAAGCTTTTCTTTCTGCGGAATGGTCTCATCCTCCTGCATCACCATCTCTAATGACATTACAATTAAATGAAACAAAACTAATCATGGTTACCTCGCGTTCTGGCTACCTGTGTTTCTTAGACAAGTCAGGATTATCTTCATAATCATCTTCATGTTTATGAAACAAAACTAATCACTGCACCTCCTTGCATGGGGAATTTTATCTTCCTCTATCTTCTCAGCCTCCTCACCGAGAAACAAACTTGTCAGGATTTCCTCGACGAATAAGGGCCTCTATTTCATTCTTTAAAAGGATACAATCATCAGTTGTATTACTATGGTCGCTATGGAAATCATAATACTTTGATTTGCCCCTCCTGCTAGGAGGTGACCTCAATCTTTTTAGTCAATGAAAATCCTTATTGTGATTGATCTCCTCCAGGACATTGTGTATGCCAATAGTCAAGGGAGTATAGACTCCAAATTTCTTGAGTTTCTCTTCATTGTTCTTTGTCTTCTGATCCTTCAAACTTTTTTGCTCCTTGTGCTGTTTTTCCTCCTTTTCATTCTTGTTATCTGACTTGATGGTTAGACCTTGCTTCGCAGTCATTGCTTATTCAGCATTCATAATATTTCCTGCCTTACCCATTACCTCATTTATGTTTTTTGGGAGGATCATTTGCTAGCGCATAATAAAGTTTCTCGAGAATCAAACCACTCATGAGAGTTGTAATAGACTTCTTCTCCTCACAATCTAAAACTTCTAATTTCTCGTTATTAAAATGAGTGATGTATTCCCTAGTGGTTTCTCCCATGCGTTGCCTGACACTCAATAGGTGTTCCACTCTTTTCATCGACTTGGTTCCAAAATAAAAATTACTAATAAATAGCTCAGCAAGCTGGTTGAAGTCAGTAATCTTTCCTCGGGGAAAATTATTATATCGTATTTGGGCAGAACTTGTAATGAATCCTAAGAAAGCTTTACACCGCATCTCATCAGGGATTGAGTAAATGACAGTAGCATCATGATACTACTCTATACGAAATACTGGATCAATTTTCCCCTTATACTTAGGAGTTACCACATGAGCTTAAAATTTAGATGGAGTTGGGAAATCCACAATCGCCTAAACAAAATGGGACCCTTTAACAGAACTTATCTATAAAGGATTTCTTACTTTCATCATTTCTCCCAGCCGATCTTCTAATCGTTTAAGTGATCCTTTCCATGATTGATTAGTTGCATTGGTCTTATGTGAAGCTGCTCGACCATGTGATTGTACTGAGCTTTCCTCCTGAGAGGTTTGGTCGGTATGTACGGATCGTCGAACATTAGATCTTGATCTGATAGATGATTCATGTTGTTCGACTGGATGTGAAGTGTTTCTAGTCCACTGTCTAGGTTTATTCCTGTGTGCTCGGGTCACCAAGTGATCAAAAGGAGATTCTCTGCTCAACCTCTCCAGAGCGCTGGTCCTTTAAGGAGTCAAGGATTGGTCATCATAGAATTTTGTGGTTCTTATTGACTAGCTGGATCCAGGATGGTAAGTTCTATCTTGTGAGGATCTAGAATAACTTTCTAGAATATGTCTGGGAGGTGTAAGAGGCATATTTCTCCATGACGAAGGAGTCATTTGTTGCTTAGAAGCGACTAATGTCTCGCTTCCAATGGCTGGGCCAATTTCCTTACAGTTTCCTACGTGGCTTCTTGTCCTCTTGTAAGGCTGTCTTGGATTCTAGTGATGCCATTCGATATAGGCGGATTAGATGGAATGGTTTGGTTGTCCTCATTCCTAGCGCTGGGCTTAGGGACAACCATATTTCTTTTTAAGGATGAGTAAATTGAGAACGATAATTAAACACTCGTTCCCATAGACGGGGCTAGTCTCTTGATGTAAAAGATGAGGCTAGATCTAATTTTCTTAATCACGGATAAAATATGTAGACTATCAAGAGATAATGGGAAATATACACAAGATTTTACAGTGGTTCAGCTATATAATAAAGCATACATCCACTGTTATGTTATGTTATTTATTTATTTATTTATTCAAAGTAGAACATTTTATTAATAACCTTAGGAGAAATAGCCTCCCCTAGTGTCTCTTACATGCGCTAATGAAAATTTAAAGAAACTATTTTGACCTTCGTGTGCAAGCTTTTTTTATCGCCACTCATCTCTTCACGGATTAATCCATTACATTTATGCGAATCTCTTATTGATCTCAGTGATTACAATAAATCTTCTCTCAATCAGATCGATATTTCCCTTAATAAAAGGCATACAAGGTATTTATATACATCAAGGGTTGTAATGCATTTATATGTTCATGCAGTTACACCCGTACATAATGAATGCGATGATTTATTTATTTTCCATGTTAAATGGATCCTTAATAGCGATCTTAGCATGGTGTCCTTTCATCTCCCTATTGGTCGTTTTGTCTTCCGACTAACTATTTGCTGACTAGGACTTTTGCCACGTGAGGAGACATTTGTTCATTTCTGGTTGGGCCACGTGGATGGATAATTTTTTGGTATCAATAGAAGCCCCCAATACTTCATTCTTGATGCTTTGTTGAAAGGATGAAGTATATATTCTTCAGAGTTGGTCGACTGAAGCCAGCGTACAAGACTTGCAAAAATTTTCATATCTACATTCCGCTGTGGCATTTTTGTAAATGATTTAAAAAAATTTATACCGCCAAATGATAAATTGGTATTTTACGTTTGTCAAAAGTGTTGCAATTTTAACGTCAATCATTGTTTCGGTAATCATTACTTTTGCTTTACATCAACAGGTAGGTTTTGAAATTATTTTTAATGATATCATTTTGGTAGTTGATGCTTCATATTAATTGTTGGGTCATATATGATGATCTATTTCAAAAAAATTAAAGTAATATTGGTGAAGTTTCTAAAATATTTGTCTAACTCTTCTAAAGCTTAAATATTAAGACAATTCTACTGTCATCGTATTTAGGTTCAAGATACATTTTTTACCACAATATCATTATTATTTTGTCCAATTAACTTATTTCAAATGTAATTTGTTTGTAAACATCTATCACAAACTAGTAGCTTGCACATCGTGCGGGTTTTCACCTAGTTAATGTGCTTAATAAAAAATGATAGCACACATATATGTACTTATTTAACTTCTTTTGATTGTTTTTAGATTTAAAAGCCACGTAGATATGGGGGAGTTGAATGTTGTTGAGGTAAAATTATTCTAATTTTAAATGCTAGGAGATGGCTCTTCAACAAGTTCACATTGAATTACAATGTTATTTGAACAGATTATTTTTTTAAACAATCAGACTTGCAATTTGGACTCACATCGTCTTTAAAGAAAAAAATAGTGTCATTTTAACAAAAAAGCATAATATCATGTTAACATAATACTATAATATACTAAAATTGTTGAGTTATTTTTTTACTTTGACAAGTTATACATTTGTTTAAGAGAAAACCAAATTGATCGAAGCAAAACCCAAAATAATAGAAGGAAGAAATACAAAAAAAATTAACAATGAATAAAGTTTTAATAGAAACAAATTGGATGTTTCTATGTCAAAATTTGATCAGAGTTTTTCTTAATAAAATTAACGTACGGAAATTTTTAAAAAAAAAAATTGATTAGTTACAGCTAGTAACTATGTTGTCAAATATGTCCTACATTTCTTTTCCAAAACTCAAATGAAAAAATATTTTTGATCTAATAATTCCATTTAGAAAATGTGTAATATATATTTAGTATATGTATAAATGGGACCAATGAAAATATGAATTGAAAAAGGAAAAAATAATTTTCACGCTTCCCGTAGAAAAAAAGATAAAATTGTTTTTATTAATTAAAAAAAAACGAAGGGTCCGTTTGATAACCATATTTGTCATGACAAATGGCAAATAAGTTGATAAATGGAGTATTTGCCTATAATTTGGTGTGTTTGATACAAAAGTTTGCCTACAAGCTATTTGTCAATGTACAACACCTCTTATACACAAAATTATCACATATGTTGGCGAACTTTGCTTTGTTATTTGTGCAATAAATATTTATCAAACAAATTTGCCACATCTTACAAGTGTCTTTATTTTTTTATTTTTTTATACTAATACATTTTAAAAACTGTTTTATAAACTGTTAAAAAAATGTTTTAAATAAAAAACTGTTTTAATAAGTTTTGAAATTGTTTTAAAAACTGTTGAAAAAACTGTTTTAAAAACTGTTTTACAAATGTTAAAATGCAGTTTTAAAACTGTTTTAAAAACAATTTAAAATTTGTTTTAAATAAAATAATGTTTTATACAACTGTTTTATTAAAAAACTGTTAAAACTTCTGTTTTAAAAGGTTTAAAAAGTATTTTGAATAATTAAAAAATTGTTTAGAATATTGTAAAAATTGTTTTAAAAAACAGTTTTATAAAAATGTTGTAAAAACCTGTCTTAATTTTTTTTTAAAAACCGTTTTAATTAATAATGTTTTATAAAAACTGTATTAAAATTGTTTTATAAAAACTGCTTTAGAAATGTTTTAAAAACTGTTATATAAAATTGTTTTAAAAGTTGTTAAAAAATGTTTAATTTTATATTAAATAAGCTAATTAATTATTTGATAGCCTCACGCGAAAAAATTAAGTAAAAAACAAATTTTACTCATAATTTTTTTTGTCATCCCCCTTTTACCCAGTTTGAATCCAACATACCCTAAATTTAACGACCTGTATGACAAAATTGTTCTCTTCTAATTTTTTTTAAATAAAATAATAATTTATTGATAACAAAAAAATGTTTTCTTCTAACGTTTCAACAACACAAATTAAAAATATTATCTTTTTTGTTTGGTATCATATTAAAAAACATTTTCTATCAATAATTCCATTCGTATGATACCCACTTGCCCTTGTTCATCCAATGCAAAGCTCGTGGCTCAATAATTTATCTTTTTAAGTTAAAAAATAAAAGTGATGTAGACATCCATATCAGACTTTGTCATTAATGCAATCGTGAAGACATTTATACTATAATTCACATGGTTTGTGCCGACATTATTAGCATGGAACACGTGAAAACACGTATATTTTAAATTTGAAAAATAAGAGAGCGATGGCTACTTAATTTTTCAATTTATGCATGTGACAATTGACACATGATTAAAATACATATTTTTTTGAAAGTCCTTGTGTATATATATATATATATATATATATATATATATATATATATATATTAAAATTATATGTATTGAAATACAACAAGACAAGACAAGTAACAAGATAAGACATGATTAAAAAAATATACAATGTGATTATAAATTTTTTATTTTTAAACTAACAAGATCATGATCCAAAAAAATACAACTTGACACGAAGTCATATTTTTTTTCATTAGGGTGGACAATTTTTAATTATTTTAACAATGACATTTTTACCATTTAAAAAAGAGTAGTATTATTGTGACAGAATTTTTTACAGAATTCTGATGGATAAACTGACGTGACGTGTTTCTATTGGTTGATTTCTTTGTCCCACTGGCCCCTCAAAAATCAACCGATAGAAGCAGTTCACATCAGTTTGTCCATAAAAATTATGTCACAATAGCATTTTTGTTTAAAGAAATGGTATGCGCCAGCGGTATGTATAGGAGGTCCGACAACCTATACATACCGCTGGCGCATAACAACATATTAAAAAAAATGGTTCGCGCCAGCGGTATGTGTAGGTTCGTTGGATCGCCTATACATATCGCCGGTGTGAACCATTTTTTTTCTAAATGGTAAAAAGTTTATTTTCAAAATAGTAAAAAATGGGCCGCGCCAACGGTCTGAAAAAAAAAATACAATTTCATGCCACGTCGTATTTTTTTGAATCGTGATCCTCTTATTTAAATAACAAAATATTCATAATCGTATTGTGTAATTTTTTATTGATTTATTTTATGTAAAAATACGATTTCATGTCTTTTCATATTTTAACACACACACACACATATATATATATATTGGACTATTTTTTTTAATTTAAAAAATATATTTTGAAAAAGAAATGAATTGGGTGACAACAAAAATAAATTAAATGTGGCAAGTCCACATACTTAACGACGTGGAAACTCCACATCATTAAGTATGAGTTTTATGCCACTACAGTCGGTTGCGGTAGTACTGCTCTTTACGTTTTATTAAATTTATGTATATTATAATAATTAATAGAAATCTATTTATATTTACTAATATTAATGCAAAGGTGTCGCAATTCCACTTAAACATTTGAAATGATCACAAAATCTTTTACGTACCGAACTCATCATCTCCTTCCTTAACTTCATGCCTTCTTCCTTCTACAAATCTCCTATTTTATTCAAAAGTACACTTAGTTAAAATAATAATTATTATTACTTTACATATTAAACCATACTTCCTCCTCTCACAACTATGTTACTTTACGTATATATATTCAAATTAGAATATATTAACAATTGCATTAATATGCTTTAATAATATAAATATGAACACGACACTAAAAATACGATACTGAAATGAAACTTTGTTTCCTATCAAACACGAATACAATCCAAATGAAAGCGACACTATACGGAATTTATTTTATTTGAATTAATAAGAATATAATCCAAATAAAAAAACACAACATGAAAGCTTTTTTTTTACCTAAATACAAATATGATCGAATTAAAACTACACGCCCTAAACAAAAATGACACAACACGGAATTTTATTTATTTCTATCTACTACGAACACGACTCAAATAAAAGCAACACGTCATGAAATATTTTATTTATTATTTTATACTTTATTGTATATATATATATATTTGTGTGTGTGTGTGTGTGCGTACAATAAAATTATTTAATACATATAAATACGAACACAACCTAATTAAAACATAATACATAACGAAACGAAATTTTACTTTTTGCCTAAGACAAACGTAATCAAAACAAAAGTGGCACTACACGAATTATTTTGTTTTATTAAATACGAACACACCCCAGATAAAATAAACACGACACAAAGTATTTTATTCATTATTTAATACTTTAGTGTGTATATATATAAAGAGAGAGTCATGCTCTTGTGCACACTAAGTTTGCACATCATTTTTTTAAATAGTAAAAAAAAATTGAGATGAATTTTTTTGTGGTATATTTAAACATTTCAGCGAACCCATATAAAAACACTTAGTTCAAAAAAACGTTTTTTGATATTTTCAAAATATCGGTCAAACTTTCGGTGCCTTTAAGCACTTAAACACTATATAATGAAAATGCTATACTAAGCGAAGTTTTATTTTTAATCTAATACAAGACGACCCGAATAAAAGCAACTCGAGATGAAAGCTTTTTTTACCAACAAAAAACAGAATTCAATTAAAAATACGCAACCCGACTCGAATAAAAGGTGACACGACAAAAAAAACATTTTTTTTATTGAATACGGTTATGACACAAATAAAAGCACATGAAACTTGTTGTGTCAATCATTTAACATACACTGTTCTTAATTAATGCATTTTCTTTGTCTCTGTGTCTCAATTTTGATTTTCCTTATTAGTTTAAGGACCCTTCTTTTCTTTTTGGGGAAGTATGTCACACATATTAATAGTATAACTTTTAATTTGTTGACACTGACAGGGATATCACTATATTATTATTGGGAAGTAGGTGAAAAATCATTCAATTTTATTATAATTCATGTGAGAACACATTTTTTTAAATTTTTCAGTAAGTTCATGCGTATTACAATAATTAATGTACGTACATTTATATAATTATTAACTTAGACATAATCACACTTATTAATATATAGAGGGTTACATAGATGAATACATAGACAACTACATATGTATGTAGATATAGTTGCACTTTATTACTTGGTACAAGAAACGTATAATTGCATAACTGCAACTGTATATATATAAATAAGTGTAGCTATATTTTTTGAACTTTTGGTTAATTAATGAAAAAAAATGCTGACTAGGGGTACCAAAAAAATCATGGCTTGTTGTGATCATATATAATAGACATTCATGAAATTAATCAGCTAATACTCCTATTTTTACGGGTATATAAAACCAGTGTCTTCCATGCAAATCCAAAATGTCAAAATATACATTAATATACATATGAGCTAATACTCCTAAACTAGTAATAATGTGCACATGATAAAGTAGTCATAGAATAACTACTATTTACGTTAATATACATATGATGTAATGATAGATATTATTATTATTATTATTACTACTACAACTATTATTATATGAATACTAATTTATGTCTTGTTCCTTTATTTTCCCTTCTTCTTTTGTTTATTCTAATAACATTGTAAGACTTTAAAATTAATATTTATGTAAATTATCCATGTGGTGGTTGTTCGGAATTATTAATTTCTTAAACAATTTTTTTGGAAACTCAAGTTTGCAATTAATAATATATTAAAGTCAAATATTATAATTAGTAATCTATTAAAGTAACAAAATTTTCTATACCTGACAACTAAGAAGAAGATTTTCAGTTGATCCCTTTTTTCAACTCAAATCAAATTTCCACCTAGATACATTATATATATATATATATATATATATATATATATATATATATATATATATATATATATATATATATATATATATATATATATAAACGTAGAGGCATGATTAGGTGCGGAATATGTAAGGACCAAATAAGTGCGGACCATTGTTTCTAAAATACTAAAAAATTATAATGAGTTATCTTTTTGTGATGTATTTAATTATTTCATCCATTTTTTCAACTTTTTAAAAAATCAGTCAAAATACACTAATTTTTTACGTAGTTAAAACTAACGTACTTTGACCTTTTTTTTTTAAAAGAGGAAAAAAATCATTTTCAATACTTTTTTTAGAGATAGGATGAAATTTTTAAATAATCCAAAAAAATTAAACCAAAAAAAAATTAAACCAATTTTTTTTTTAATATTTTAAAAAGATTTGTCCGCACCTAATCCTATCAATGTAAACACACACACACACACACACACACACACACACACACACATATATATATATATATATATATATATATATATATATATATATATATATATATATATATATATATATATATATATATTATTTTCTTAAAGAAAGTTTTTTCTGGTTGAAATGAGTCAAGAGGAACGGTTGTATAAACATTAACTTTTATTCTTAATGGCCTCAATTTGACAAGAGAACCGAAGTCATGTCCTTTAGACTAACCCTTAGGGTTTACCATTCTAACCTTGGTTGGATAAAAGATGATGGGTCACGCAAACTTCTTTAAATATGTGAGGGAAATGAAAAAGGTTGTTTTCATATCATTATTGGTAACTACAGGTTGTACATGCCTTTAATGTTTGGACTGGGAGTTGTTGCTACGTACACTAGATGATGGGGATTGAGCAATATTATGTATACAAGTTGTAATATTCCGTATTTCTGTGCATTTAGATACTTAATTAATTCGGGTGATTTTTAAATTACTAGTGTATCGTAATTTAATTAAAATAATTATGTTAATATTTATTCAAATATTAATCGGGAGAGTAAATGGTTAATATTTATTGAATTTAAATTACTAAGTAAATAGTAATAGTTTATTTACGTCATAACGTGTATTAGTGATATGACATTTATTTATCTCAGGCGGGACTCGGGTATAGACTAATTTAGGTGTGAGATAAGAATTTTATAAATTAATTTGAATATCAATTTTGAGTGCACGATTGAGTCCGAATGGACCGAAATAGTCGAAAAAGTGTACCAGGGGGTGGTAAATGGGTCATGGGGTATTTTTGGGCATAATCGGGTCCACACAGGTGTATTTCGATCATTTTAATTAGGCCCATGTGACTAAAAATGGGATTTGGAGCTAAAAACCTATGTTTAAGAGTTGTCGTCAGCCATAACACAATTAGGAGAAATCTGAGAATTTAGAGGGCCAAAAAGGGAGAAAGGAGGTGTTCTTCAACAAACCAAATCTATACACCAAAGGAATAATCAAACACTACGAATCATAAGGCAAGTGCTTAAACATGCTTTTAAATTAAATGCAGTCTTCAATTCATATCATAGTAGTTGTGTTAAACAAATTATTTTGGGTTGGATTGACAAAAATTGGGTTTTTAATTTGTGGATGTTACGAATAAAATTTTGGGACAAAAAAGGATTGTTAAATTCGTATTATATTGTGAGGAATTAATGGACAAATGAGGAAGGATTTTTACTATAAAGAAATTTAGGAGAAAACATTTTATAATCTCGAATTTATGTTGTTGAGTGTATAAATTTTGGGACTGAAAATAGTTAAGTTGGTTTTGATTGTTAAATGTTTACAGTAATGAATTCTGGGAAAAATCATGGTTTGAGGTTGTCCATGGCGTCAAACTGAATGAAAGAGAAGAGATAGAAATTTCTTAAGATCGTTCGAACGACCTGAGTTCTGGTTCGAGCGACGCTTAATGTCATACAAATGACGTGTGAATCTCGTTCGAATGAGATGTTTATTTCGACTTTTGTTCCTTCATACTCTTTGGGGTGGTGATGAAATTTAAAGGTTAAATGCGTACATCAGTAGGATGTATGTGGGACTAAATAAATGTGGAAAGAGGAGCATTTAAAAGTATAAATTAATAAGTGTGTCAAATTTATTCAAGGAAATTTGGGCAATAAATTCGTGTTATTTAATTACAAACCAACTGAACGAGTCTGGGTATATTGATTGAGTGACGCCAAGGTACTAGATTAACTTTTGAGAGAACAAAATTAAATTGCAGTCGGAATATAAACTCGGGTAATATTAAGATACGGGACAAGCGAGCGAGTCCGGGTATATGTGTTGAGTGGCACCAAGGTAATAAATTAATTAACGAGAAAATTCATTAAACTAGAGTCGGACTATAGACTCGGAAAATTTTTAGGCAAAGTGTTACGGATATTGTACACGGTAAAGCCGGGTCGTAATTTAAAATATATACGGTAGTGTGATAGTATATATATATATATTGTGTGTGCTACTAAATATCAGTGACTAGATATTTATTTAATTTATATACTCTATTTCTATCAATGGAGGTTGCCCGATGTGGGCGAATCACCTATCTTGAGGAGTAGAGCGAGTATAATCCCCACGTAATAGTGTCCAAATATAGAGGTGAGGCATTGAGATGAATATCCTCATTACTCGGGGAAAATATGATCGCCTCCGTTACATTAATTATTTATGTTCTTATTTCGGTTGGTCATAGTTGTCTCGAAAATCCAGGTTGGGCTGAATAGACTTGGGATGATAGAATTTTAGATAATACATCCGGTGAGGTATTTCTCGATAGGATGGGCTATATATATTCAACATATATGTGCATGATGTTATATGGTTCTACGTATATAATTGGATAAATAATTATATACGGGTAATTAAATACATGAAGTGAATTATACTACTTATATAACTAGTGAGAGTTTTATATAGCATCAAAGGAAAATGATAATTAAGTTAATGTGATGAGTAACTTATAAATCCTATTTTAAACATTCTCGGGATAGAGTAGGGTGTCTGATAGGAGTTATATTAAGGACTAGTCACGGGGTAAATAACTAAGTGGGATAAAACAAAATCGTTAGGTGTGCACAATAGTTGAGGGGTGAGTCTGTCGTCAAGAGATTGCGACACTAGCTTAAATATGAAGAGCATTCAAGCATTTTAAATTACTGCAATTTAATCACTTGCTAAATATTAAAAAAATATTTTTGGATTCTAACCCTTGCTGTCAAATATATTCAAAACCTTTTAGGTGTGCATCCACAGGGACGCCAAGCCTGAGTCTATTACATGGATACGCAACTGCAACATATTGAAAAAGAATCAATGAAAGCTTGTTTAAAAAATTAATAACAAAATGTTATAAGTCGAGTAAACTCAGAATAAACGTTTTGGACAAAACTCTTTTCGATTAAAATAACACATTATATGTTTGAAATAGCTTTCTCAATAAGTATTCTAGACCTGGTAGTTGATTACCTTATGTTTTAAAAATTAAAAACCATCAACTAAAGTTATCATGTAGTACAAATCACAACAACAGTTAAGAACATTCAAAGTAATGAACACAGGAAGTTTTAACCTGGTAAAACCCTTAATCAAGGGAAACATCAACAATGCCCTTGACGAAACAAACCAAAAATTCACTAAAATAAATATTCAAGTTACAGCACTTAAGCAAACAAACAAAGATCCTAAATCTAAGTTCAAAGGTATACCTACTTTAGCTACTCCACTCCAAAGGTTCTCTGACTATAACTGATCTGGTCTCCGCTGCTTCTTTGCCTTTTCCTCAATCTCCTTTTCTTTGACTTATGATTCCAGTAACTCTTTCAGATTCAAAGTTTCTCAAACAGAACCACATACTAAGTGTACGTGTGGGAGAACGTATCTGTGAGGTGCACTAAATGAAGATTTATGCAACTCACCCTCTCAAAATATTTATATAGACAAGATCCTATGAATCAATAGGTTCTAAATGACATGCAAGATCTGATTCAAATTATTTTGAGAAATATGCTTCTTATCAAGATCAGATATGAAAAACAACCTTTCTTTTAAAACTAGCCAAGGTCCTATGTGTCTCATTTTATATTTGTACAAATTTATTTCACAAAATGTGAAATATGATCCAAGGGGCGCAAACGTTTTAAGGATCTGATTCAACCTTGAAGAACTAGAAGTTTATTTTTCGAAAATCATTCGAAGCATAAAGGATCTAAAATAATATATCCAAAAAGAGAACGTAAAATGTAAAGATGTGATGTTCTCTTTAGAAAATCTCAAGTTTCAACAGTGATACTTGTTATTTCCTTAGAGACGAGATCTGAGAGAAACTATGAAAATGAAGAGGTCTTCACTTGAAAAGCAACACAACACCAATACTCATAGAAACCCTAAAATGATTCTAACTCTCAAGATTTTGCTTTCTGATATATGAAACGTTTAAGGTTATGGTGTTTAGGTCAAGGGAAATCACTCGGAGGTGTAAGGATTGGTAGAATATGGTTTCTTCTATCTCATATCTTCTATTTTCTTCTCTATTCTCCCTTCTATATCTTCTCTCTCTACTCTCTCTTTTTTCTCTCAGGTTGGATGAACTGGAAAAAGTTTTAAATGGCTGAGAGTTCATGATTTTATATAGTGGTTGATGAAGGTTCTCGAATATCTATATCAATCCTACGGTTAAGATCAATCTTGACTAATTGATTTCAAATCTAATGGTCCGTAAAGAGTGGATGCAACCTCCTAACCTAATTGGTTTAAAGGGTAACACAAGGATCATAAATGGACACATGCAGGATATTGATAATAATAATCCAAGGGCTGATATCAACTACTTGTATTGAGTCTAGTAGAAAACACAAAAAGAGGGCTTCAACAGCCAACACGTGTACCGTGGGTAAGGGATTCAAAACTCATATTGTAAAGTAATTACAAAGTTCCCCTGAAGTCTCTAGCGAGTCAAGATCCTACCCAAACTAACTTTAGCTGAATAAAAACACTTTATAAAACGCAACTTTTAACCCCAACACTTTTAATAACAAAATTTTAATAATTCCAAAAGTTATATAAAATGTTTGTAAAATGTTAGAAAGGATTTAAAGTGATATAAAAATAAATTTCAAGTGTTCAACAACCACATAAGCACATAGGAATAACATAATATGCAGTGAGATTATCCTATAGTGGTTATAAGATAGAATTAACTTCCCTTTAGGTTGATCTTGAGGATAACTTGGACTGAATTTCTTCATTCATGCTTTGAACCTTTGAGAGATCTTTGAGAGATGGAGCAACTCATAAAACTAACCTATTTTGTCTCTATATCCAAAGTAGTTGGAACTCCTATATAATATAGACTCAAATAAGTCAATTATATAGTGTGTTCTCAATCTCCCCCTTTGGATATTGGAGGCAAAATTCCCTTGAGTATCCTGTACTCGTGGGTGAAAAATGAAAAATCATAGTTGTCCTATACAAAATGTCTAACTACCCACTCTCATCCTAGAACTGAAAAATAAGCTGAAAAAATACATAACTCGACTATGTTACCGACCAATACCCAAAATGTGAAAGAAACTATACAATGGGTTTAAATAAATGCCTGTAAAAGATCAAACACTGAATTGGCATATTAGTTGAGTTAGAATAGAAAAAAGATATAAATCGCAGCACAAATACTCAATTCCTTATCCCCTAATTTTTCTCAAATATACAATGGGTGAAAAAAATGAATGAGAAGAACAAGAAGATAAACCAATGGGTGCTAAGGACAAGCATTATCAGAATTAAGGGAAGAATTAAGGGTCTTGTACATAATCTACTAAGAGGAGGCGCCTTTTATCATTTAATAAACAACCATGCCCTAACACCTCAAAAAGAAATTATAATCGTGAAACTATCAAGCTTACGATAAATGTGATAGAAATTAAGTGAGAACTATCAAACCTATTGTTGTTTGAAGGTACTCAAATCGTATGTTATTCAATGGTTTGGTAAAAAGATCTGCTAACTATTTTTTAGTATTTAAATATTCAATAATGAGTTCTTTGGATTCTACAAGGTCTCAAATGATGTGACGCCTAATCTTGATGTGCTTAGTTCGAGAGTATTGTATGGGGTTTTTTGAAATATTGATAGCACTTTGGTTATCACAATACATGGTTAATTTATTTTCGGTGATACCATAATCCCTAAGCATGTGTCTAATCCATAATAGTTGCGAACAACAACTACCTGCTGCAATGTACTCGAATTATGCGCTATATAGAGAAATACAATTATGTTTCTTACACGACCAACCTACTAGGTTATTACTAACAAGCACCAAAAGTGCTTTTGTTATCATCTAAACATCCTGCCCAATCTGCATCAGTGTACCCTACAATTGAACTACTGGTGTCCTTTGTGTACCATATACCAAATTTTAAGGTACCCTTGACTTATTTAATAATTCGCTTCACACTCAATAAGTGGGTTTCCTTAGGGTTACTTTTATAACGTGCACATATAGAGATAGCAAAGGAAATGTTGGGTCTAGAAGAAGTAAGGTATAAGAGACTCCCTATCATACTTTGATATAAACTGGGATCAACATTTTTCCCACGATCATCCTTAGACAGTTTTGTAGAAGTACTCATGGGGGTCCTAGAAGGTTTAGAGTTATCTAATCCAAAAATTTTAACCAGTTCTATAGCATATTTGTACTGAGTAATAAAAAGACCATCACCACATCGTTTCACTTGTAGACCTAAAAAATATTGAAGTTCACCCATAAGTGACATATGAAATTCAACATGCATGATATTGAAAAAGTTCTTGACTTATTTCGGACAAGTAAATCCAAATATTATATCACCAACGTATACTTGTGTGATTAAAACATTTTTGTCTTCTTTCCTAACGAATAAAGTATGATCGTTACCTCCGTAGACAAATCCATTTGAAACTAGAAAAGTAGACAGTCGCCCATACCAAGCTGTAGGAGCTTGTTTCAAACCAAACAAGGCTTTCTTAAGCCTAAAGACGTAGTCTGAGTGTGAAGGATCTACAAACTCTTTAGGTTGTTCAATGTATACTTCCTCAGACAAAATTCCATTTAAAAATGTAGACTTAACATCCATTTTAAATAATTTGAATTGCATGTGACATGATATGGCAAGGAGGAGATGAACTAGCTCGAGATGACTAACGGGTGCAAAAGTCTTGTCGAAGTCAACTCCCTCTATCTAGGAGTAACCATGAGCTACTAACCTAGCATTATTTCTAATGACCTCTCCATTTTTATCTGTTTTGTTTTTAAAAATCCATCGTGTGCCGATAACCTTCGAATCTTTTAGCCTCAGAACAAGATACCACACATCGCGACTCTGAAATTGGACAATCTCTTCTTGTATAGCATTGATCCAGAATGACTTAGAAAGGGCATCATAAACATTTTTTGGTTCCTCGAGGGAACAAAACAAGAAAATTGTGCCACATTTCAAAGTTGAGCTCTTGTTCTAATAGGCTTAGAAGGACTACCAACAATAGTTTCAATGGGATGGTTTTTAGAAACCCAAGTGGGTATGGGATGACTCTTTGGTGGTAGTGAATTAGTGTTATTTGGAGGATCAATAGTAAAATTTATTTCATCCTCATCTAATGGCACTAGTGGACTGACACTACTCCTTACACTCGTATCGTCTATAATTACATTATAAGATTCCATAATCGTTTTGGTTCGATGGTTAAAAACACGAAAAGCCCTACTGTTTTGAGAATAACCAAGAAATATTTTTTTTCTCCTCGGGTGTCAAATTTAGAGAGTTGGTCTTTATCTTTGCAGATGTAACAAATACTCCCGAAGGTTTTAAAATATTTTAAGTTTGGCTCTTTGTGGAACCAAAGTTCATACGAAGTTTGTTTGGAATTTTTTCTAAGGTATACACAATTAATAATGTGACACGCAGTTTGAACTGCTTCTATCGAAAAATATATAGCAAGGCTATTAGCATGAAGCATAACCCTAGCCATCTCTTGTAAAGTTATATTCTTACGTTCAGCAATACCACTATGCTGGGGGGTTTGGGGAGCAACAAACTCGTGTTTGTTACCATTGGCTATGCAATATTCAGTAACACCAGAGACCTTGAACTCTCTACCTCTATCATTCCTAATACGACACACTCGGGTATCCTTCTCGTTCTCTATTTTTAAAATTATTTTTAAGAACTCCTAGAAGGTATCATATTTTTGTTTCATAAATTCAACCCCAAGTATATCGCGTATAGTCATCTACTATAACTAGGATATAACTATTTTTACAGAAATTGACAATCCTTGAGGGACCCATGAGGTCCATATGGATAAATTCTAGGCGTTTTGTCGTCAGTACATCCTTAACTTTCTTGTGAGGAGATTTACTTATTTTCCCTTCCTGATAGGGTCCACACACAAGAGTAAAAGAATATTTGATTTTGGGTAACCCTCTAACTATTTCCTGGGAGCTAAACCTTCTAAGGTTATCAAAATTCGTATGTCCGAATCTATTGTGCCAAAGGTCAGAATCCTTTAATCTGGAAACATGGCAAGACTTAAACTTAAGAATTATTGTGTAACAGTTTTCCTGAGTTTTGTTTCCTGTCAATATAAAATTTCGTTTTTCATCAATGATTTTGTAATCAGTTTTTGAAAAAGTAACAGTATGATTGGAATCACAAAATTTAGATATACTTAAGATATTACCTTTAAGGCCTTTAACTAAAATAACATAATTTAGATCAGGAAGCCCATCCTCACACAATGTTTCCTTACCTATAATCTAGGATGAAACACTATCTCCAAACATGACACTACCTCCTAATAAGTTAGTCTTGTTTTTTAATTTAGTTTCATCCTCCGTCATATGTTTAGAACATCCGGAGTCTAAATACCATCCAGTAGAAGTGTGTTGTGACTTTAAAGCAGAAATGACAGTATTACACTTGAGCAGGGGTAGAAGATCATCTTTTCTAATCCAAATAGGCCGAGTTTTAACATTTTTATTGCCCTTTGATTTAGAAAAAAGTATGTTGGGTCTTTCTCAATGGTTTCTTTTTCATTTTAGACCCTCCATATTTCTATTTATTGCTAGAGTTTTGGGTGGTCTGCCTAGGGAGAACATAAGTATTTATTCCTTTCCTAGAATAGTTAAAGTTTAGGTATGTAGGTGTATATAACCTTTTCTGAAAACATTCTTCAAGAGTGTACTCAAAAACGTCGCAGTAAGAACAGTATTGATAGGTATAAGACTTGACTTTATTGATAAAGTCTTTGAAGATTAGTTTGGATCTATTGGGTATAGTCATCCATTTGTCATCGGTCTTAAGTTTCTATCTTTGGTTTCTAGCAAGTGGATAAACATATTTGGCTTTACCATTTGAATTAGGCTGCTAATTATACTGATCATGGGTTGCTTGAGAGACTTTAGAACTAGAATCCCCTTTTTGAACTGTAGGATAAGTTTGGCCTTGTTTAACAAAAGTAACATTTTTTGGAGAAACTTCGATCTTACTGGTGTGCACTATTTCTTCAAAACCTAGGCTAGACTGATCTTTAGTGTCAAATTTGCTTCCAACAACTATTTTTTCATAAGATTTAGTTTGGATTTCAAAGGGTTGACATTTTTTAAACACATTTGAGACCTTTTACTTTGACTCTTCTAGTTCAATAAGGGTAGCCTTATATTTTTTTTCAAACTCATGATTTTTCTTAGACAACCTGTCTATTTTTAAAACAAAGTCATTAATCTCAGTCTCGTGTGCAACACACTTGGAAGTACAGCCTTCAGTGTTCTTTCTAATGGTTTGGTTAAGAATGTCAATACGTTCGGTTAATTATTTGATCATTTTTTTAAGGCGAGCACTTTTGTTAATCGTTTTAGTGTATAAATCATGCAGATTACGCAAATCATCGTCAGACTCACTATGTGTGTCATGTGAAATGTCTCATAACATATTGATTGGTTCTTTTGAACCCACACACATTCAATTCGTCGGTGATATTAACTCTTTGAGTCACATATAGATTATTTTCAGTAGTAATGCGAGCAGACTTATTATCAACATCAACATCAGCATCAACACCAATAGGCATTAAAGATTCATAAACAGGCAAACATTCATCATCATCATCATCATCATCATTATATATAATCCTAGCAAAGAAAGACATGCAATACTCATTATTTTAGCTTGTCTTTGTTTCATCTTCATCAGAATCACTAGAGTCGTCCCATGTTTTACGCATATTAGCCTTGTTATTGTTGTTAAGATTGGCTGGAAATTTGCTAGCATAGTGACCTAGTTTACCACATATATGATATCTAACATCTTTTAAGTCTATTTTAGGTCTTTTAGGATCATAGCTCTTCCTATTGTCATGTGAGTGTTTGGTATTGTCTCTGCCATGAGGTCTGCGAAATTGATTACGTTGATAATTGAACTTTCTTTGTTTAGAGGCTACAACATTTCTAAATTTCAAAATCTATTTGAAATGCTTGCTGATAAGAGCTATTTGATTGTCAAGGTAATCTAAATCACAGTCATCAATACACTTAGTGTCATAATCCAAAGTGTTCATTTTAGGCACTTGCGATTTAGAGGAAAACACAACATTATAACTATTGGGTTTCTTATCTCTAGTCAGTTTCGTTTTGAAATCTAACTCTGATTCTACAGTTCTCAGTTTGCTACTAAGCAATTCAATAGTCATATTAGGGTCATCCATTTCTTCGATCGCATACCTCTTATTATCAAGTTTGGATGGCATTAGCCTGAGAATCGTTTGAATAATTTTCTTTCTACTATAGGTTATACCATTTTCATGAAGTTTTGTAAAAATATCACTTAACCTAATGTAGAAGTCGTCAAAGGATTCATTGTTATCCATAATGAGGGTGTTATATTACTGGACAAGCATTTGAGTTTTTCTAGCTTTAACACGTTTATCACCCTCATGAGAAATAACTAATGTGTCCCATTCCTCTTTTGAAGTAGAACAAATAGTTATTCACTTAAATTCATGTTCATTAATGGTAATGGCCTTCAATATTAACTCTATCAATTTACACTTTCTCCTAATAGTACTGGCTGAATCATGGAAATTTTTTGTGTGTTTCGTTGCCCTCGAATAACCATTAGACTCTATATTTTTTAAATCAAAATAGTTCGCTGTCTTTTAAACTCTCGTTATACTCACACCTAAGTTTTTTTTTCACGACTGTCCAAATTATGGGAGAAAGTTTGTTCTTGAATAGTTGGGATGCGTTTTAACATATTTATCAATCTTGTCCTAGTTTTGAAAATATTTCCATAAACGTTTTAATTCTAAATTTAGCTTTGTTCATAAAAGACTTAATCTTACTGTCATCATCCCACGAAAAGTCCTAGTAGAGTAAGTAAGATATTGTTTACCTTCAGTGTGAATTACTATGGGATAACTTCTGGGAAAACCATGATCTATCATTATCCATTTCCCCACCATTGCGATTGATAATCCGATTGTTAATTTAATAAGAATTCTAACGTACCAAGTTCAAATAATTGAGCGTGAGTTTTCATTCTCAACTATAACCCATAAACCACAAAAGCATAAAATCCTCCATTTCTTTCGGACAAGAATACCCCAAAACTCAATATCATTAGATATTTGATTACACGTGTCTTACACTATTTCTTTAAAAAAATAAAAACGGATCTATTTTCCTTCTTTTGAGAACCTTAACATGAGAGAATATTGTTATAGTCTCCCCTTTCTAGGACCCCTAAACATATCCTTAGGTCCCTAGCACTTCTACATTCACCATAAACTCTAGGTCATACTTCGAGTACTGATTTGGTGGCCACTGGGCTCTGCCAAGACATATTTAACTACCGGTTAACTTTCTCACCTAAGAAAAAGCTCATCGAATCCTCGAAGTTCCATGTATCCCCTATCCAACGATCCTCCCTCCCTATTCGCGAATCCGTCTTACGGTTTGGACGAAGGGTCTATTTTTTTCTCAAAAACTAATCTAGAGGCCATCAGGCGCTACTGGTCTCCATTTGACTTTGGTAAACTCTTTAATTTAAGAAAATATATGTGTATCTTCTAAGGCCCCTGAATCCCCTTTCCAACAGTCCCCCTCGTCCATAAATCAGCCTTACAATACGAACGAACGACCCGTTTTAGTCCAAAGGGTCACAGGGCACTTTTGAGCCCTGTTTGACCTTGGTTAACACTCCAAACCAAGAGAAGATCTCTGTAACATTGAAGGTAACTTCATAACCATTATAATGATTCATCCTATTCGCCAATCAGCCTTATGGTTCCAACAAATGATCTGTTTTCCTCTTATCTAAAAGTCTGATGGGCGCTTCCGAGCTCTGTTTAACCATAATAAATTCTCGAATATGAGACCGGCCAATGGTTTCTTAATGGGTATGAATACTCTTTCCAATAGTTCATCCCGTGCATGATTCAGACTTATGGATTACGTGTTATGATCATTTTTCGAGAAAATTTTCCAGTCGACTGCCGAACAACAAAACCATTTCCTAGTCTATCGGTAGTTTATCTTGGGCTGCCTAACGATAGGCCGATCAAGGAAAATGAAAATAGGCATTCCCATTGAACCTATAAAAGGAGTCCATGAGCTCACTTCAAAGGGGATCCTCAGAAACCTCCCTCTAAGTGATCTGAGCAACATTCTCTCAAAGTTAATGTGGGTTCCATCTTAAAGCCTCTCTCCCACATTCAATTTCCATCCTTTCCTTATTCAATTTGTCAAATTCTCTTCCCTCTCCTCATACCACTTCCATCTATTTGCAAGAGCAGCAATTTAACACTCAAGATCAACCTTGAACACTCAAAAGAAGGTCCAAATCTTTCACTCTATTTTTAAATTCTCTTATTTTTCAATTACTTCATTCTTACTTTAGCATTTCATTTTTATTATACCACACATATCAATATAAATTTTTTTATTTGTAGTAATGCACATACTATATTTTCAATAAAAAAATACCAAGAACAAGAAAAATAGGGTGTGCTTCTACGTTCCAAACAATGATTTCTCACTACATTTTCTCACACTAAAACATCCTTTTTCTACACACACAAGGAGACTCGAGTCTTATTTTATTTATGTTCATATATGGTTTTTCTATCATATATTAATAATTCATATTTGTGTTTGGTCCAATATATACCATCATTCTCATATAACGATCGGTGACCCGGTAAGCATGCATATTATATTTTTATTACTATTTTGGGAACACTCCTAAGGATGAGCTCAGTCCATCTTAATCCATGACGTGAGTTGAGCAATTCCACTCTCCGTTATATATACTCGAACACACTACATAGATTTATTAAGGAGAATAGTAACACATTCCCGTGAGATAAAGAAAAGGGATGGATGGGTGCCTAACACCTTCCCATGCCATAACTTAATCTCCAAATACTTGAACTAATTGGTTTCGCAAGCATCAGTATGTCCTTGATGTCGTTCTCTCGAGACAACAACATGTTGTTTGCTTATTTTTGTTCAAAATATACTAAAGACTCTTTCTCGATACATTAACCCACATTCTTTGACGATGGCCTAAGCGCCCCAAGGAAGGGTGCGGACCCCCTGCACACCGCACCGAAAGGGATGGCCACAGTGGCGAATCTACTGTTGATGTTATTTGAGAATTAGAATCTAGTTAGCATGGATGTTATTTTTGTTTACATGTGTGCGGATGCACCTACCTGTATGTTCCCTTTTATCCTCTACTTACTCTTGTGTAAATCTACCTCATGTATATATCACTATTCACTTATACACTTCACACACTTGTAAATACACTCCTTGTACACTTCACACCACTTACACTAGTATGTATATTCACTTCTACACCACAAGATTAACACACCACTTAGAATATCGAAGCTTAGGATTCACTAGCACACACCTTCACCTATCGCACTTGTATATATCCATGTTCACCAACACATGTCACACACCACCTATAGTTGATCCATGCTTAGTCTCACTACTACACACACTCACTCATAGATATTCATTCTCCATGATAGATTTACTTTTCATTATACTTTTTACATTCTCCCCCATTATTGTAATGATCGCTTTACTCATCATGAAAATAAAATACACTCTCTCCATAAATATACTAATTAAAGATTCATGCCTTCTTGCACACCACATAACTAAGATCATGGAAATATTAACAAAAATTTTATCCCGTACTGGAAGGTCACTTTATGATGGGCGTTGGTCTTGCCGGTTACAATTAGCCTAAGCAATACAACTCTCACCTTCAATTGACCTCGTACCTTCTATGTTGATCGAATAGATCCCCATGCATTGTACCTCTTGACCGAACTCATAACAGGAGGTATACAGTATGGAACTCGTTCACTTACATCGAGTATATCGAATTCTCTCTCACATGTACTATCCCCACGAGCTATAAAGTAAGGTAATTCACGTACATTCAGGTATATCAAATGGCTTGTCGACATGTACCGATTACCTTCACAAGCAAGAAGTATATCGCGGAAGTCATGAAAATGGGAGGAACCTTTCCACTAGCCCAACAAATTCATAAACCTCATATAGGCTTCAAACCTAGGGCACTCATATTCAGTTTTCCAGTTACTACGTGAAACTCTTTCGAAAAGCCAAGACGACATGTCGCCCGAATTTTCACGCAATTTCACATTTTTTCAAAAGAGGAGCATGTCCATACGCAAGGAAACAACTCAAACCATGTCTTACATATTTTAAACTCAAATTTTCTTTGCTTGGGTTCTATACGTCATTGTTCTTGCATTTAGGTCAACCTAATACAAGTGAAAACTAAATAATAATAATAATAATAATAATAATCATGCAGAGATTCCTCTCCTTTTCCAATTATTTATCAAAACACAAAAATAAAATACCAAAATCATTTTTCCCTCTTCTCAAAAATACCCAAAATAATTTTTACCTCTTTTAAAAAATTCTAAAAACAAAAAAATTCATTCCTTCTTTCAAAAAATAAATTCACACTTTTTTCTCTCCGAGGTCAATCGCATACCCGATTT